>CM065438.1:38807500-40177500 GCA_033030585.1 Hippophae rhamnoides | reverse complement strand
AAAGGCTTGTTGCATACGCTAAATGCAACTCGATCAATCCACAGAAGTGATTTAGGATAGTTTAATTTTTAGTTTTTATTTTAGTTTTTATTGCTTCTTTTGCTAAGGGACTAGCAAGAAGTTGGTTGGGGGTTGCGATGAGTGCTTAAAAAAGTACTAAAATTACCATGATTTAATGTACTTTAATTGATTAAATAGATTTATATTTGTATTATTTTATCATATCTTTATATAAATTTACCTTTTCGAAATCACGGGTATTTTTTATTATTTTTCACGTATTTTAGTTCAAAAATAACTTTAAGATTTGAAGAAAAAAAATATTGGAGGCAATACATCACAAATATATTGAGAAAATAAATGAGGAAAAGTAAAAAAGATGAAAAAATTGGACAAAATGGGTCAAAAATGTCCAAAAAAAAAACTCGCACGCGTAGATGCCCAACCATGTCGAGAAACGTGCATAGTGCGCCCAATCCCCCACGCGCCAACCGCCCATCTTCCTTGCCAACTGCCCGTCTGTTGAGATTTTCACGCCCCATACGAATTTTGGAATATTTCCCCCCCTTTTTGGCCTTTTTCCCATCTATAAAAGGACCCTCTTTCCCATTCCAAAACACACAAATTTTCTGAGCTCTTTCTCTCTCTAGAAACTTTTCTTTTTTCTTTTTTAGTTTTTATTTTTAAAGTTTTTCTCTTTTTGAGAGAAACTAGTTATATTTTTTATAAATTTTTAGTTTTTGATTCAATAAGTAGATATGCAAATTCGTTTGGAGGTTTTCAAGTAACATAATTAACATCAAACTATTGTAAGGATTCTTTCAAGGTATTATTTTAATGGATTCTTTACAGTTATCATTTTATGTTTTATTCTTATATGTTATATTTAATTTATCTTTGATTAAATTTAACATGACTAGCTATTTGTAAATATGATATAATTATAACGTTGTTATGCTTGCAAAATATTAAATAGGTAAAACACTTTTATAAAATAAATTGATTTTGTTTTTATTCAAGATTTTATATTAAGGATGTTAGAGAGAAATACATTATTTTTCATTACAAACTTAAATTGGAAAATTAGATTTTAAGGTTTAATTATTCGGTCTAATTTAAAGTAGTGACCCTTTATTTGTTGGTACAATCGCCCGGTAGTTAGAGTGAAACTCTATTTCAAAAGTTTTTTTAAGAATTATTATTCGAAAATGTATTGGCGATATATTTTCAGTAATGGTTTTAAAACTTAAAAGTTAGTACTTGTATAGTTAAATTCTTAGGTTTAATTTGGACACCTTGAATAAAGTCTTATTATTCGACTCCGCTTAAAGGTATGATTAGATGGTGATAACTGTATTTTATACAGTTATTTGCATCATTTTTAGTAATGATAATTGCTATGTTCGTTTAATATTTATTAATTTTTGTTAAATAAATTAATATTTTCCTTTTATTTGCTAAAAATACATTTTTAATAAAATTAAATAATTTGTATCGAAAATGTACTTAATTTCATATTTTTGTCCACAAATATAATTAATGATAATATAGTTTCTTAATTACAATTTATATAAATCAAAAATATAATTTAAATTAAAATATTTTCGTTTCTTTATGTTTTAATTTTCCTTATTCTTCATCTTATTTTTCTGAATCTGTTGTAATTTTAATTTTAATTTTATGAAGTAATTTAATTTTTCTAGGGTTGCATTTGATCTAAATTTATGAAGCTTTAATTTTAATTATTTTTGGTTATAGATTTATAAGACGTTCGATTTGTTCGTTCTATTTTGTGCTTAATGCTTTTTGATTATTTACGAATTTTATCAAAACGATTTGTGGCATAAAAATAAACTTGAGAAAGGCATTTTTGTGTATATTGCTCGTAAATAGAATGACATGTATGATGAAGGATAGGAATATACCCTAATTGTATGTGTGGCCATTTGAGAACTTAGAACTTAATGAATCTTATTAAATTTAATTCTCATAGAGATATAGTGAATTAATTTAACAGGTGTGTTTGTACGGAGCTCGGAAGAGATGTATGAATAAAAAAGAAGTTTTCGGTTGACAAATTAAATGTACAAAAAAATATAAATCCAAAGAAAATAATATGATTGTAGTGGATTAGTTTGGTGAAGAATTGCAATCCTAGAGTTCTCTTATTTTCTTTTTACCTTTTTTCCATATGAACGATTATTTTGGATAAAATCAGAGAGAAATAATTTTAGTACTCAACAAACTATAGTAACAAATCTCTGTGGGATCGATCTTTACTTATAAATGTTATTACTTGCGACCGTGTATACTTGCACGAGTTCGTGTGTTGAAAAACACGCAACAGATGGTTTGCTATTTTCTTAGAAATAAAGATGAAATTTAATATTTAATTAATTAATAGGCTCTGTCTGAGGATGTTAGTTAGTTAATATTAAACAAAAGAATTTAGGCCTCGTCTAAGGACACTTTCATACCAAAAAGAGAAAATCAACAAATATTAATTTATATATTTAATAATATAATTAATACGAGCAAGCATAATTAACTTAATTATTATATCCTTAAATACTCCACTGTTATGAATGATAAATATATGTATTATTGTTTATTGAATCTATATCTATGTTTATGTTTATTTTTATGTTATTAGATTTGGAAATAAACAAACCAAAATATCGTGATAGGATGTTTAGGATTTAATTTCGTTTTTAAAAGTTTAAATAATAAATTAAAAACCACATAAATTCATTCCTTATATCGACCATAGGAGTATACTTATCATTTGCTATAAAATGATTCGTGCACTTACGAGAGTTTTACAAATAATAAAATCACACAAGGAGTAAATTACGCAAGATCGATATTTACAATGCCGGTATTGCGATTTCATTATCCATCAGTACCAAAATGAGTACTTTTACCTTTCTATTTGAACTAATGAAAATAAGTGGCAAATTGAAATAAGGAAGCTAAACTAATAATAGAAATAAAAATAAATTCATTAAACAACGAAGAAACCTAGGGAATTATATTTCTCGATTCCTAGTTCTATAATTTTATAAATCTCTTTAATATTTAACAAAATGATTAAATTATTAAATAAATTTTACTCAAATAATCACCACCCATATGTATAGGATCTTGACAATTCTAATCCCTACCATCCTTGCCCACATGTCTATGATAATCTAAGAATACATGGGGCATTAAACACATAGTGTTCAATTATGAATACACATGCATTAATGAGAATTTTTTGCCTCATCATACTGATGCTAATTTAAAGTACATTTTTAATTTCATACTAATCTTTCAATTGTGCACAAAATTAATAAACTATCCAATTAAATGGCTAATTTAAGTAAGAACATTAAACATATTATATTATATGATCAAAACATTACCAAAAATATTAAATTAATATAATTTATGAGAACCAAATGTTGAAATCCATAAATCTCCAAATCCAAAATGAGCTCCTTTGCATTTCCTACCCTCTTCACTTCTTGTCTTTCAAACATGGAAAGAAGTAATACCAAAAGAAAAAGAAATTAAAATAGTTTTTTGATGGTGTGAAATGGATAGAAGATGGAAATGGAAGTTTGTAAAGGCTAAAGTGGGTGAAAATGGTAAATGGTGGTTGTTTTTTTGTAAAAAAAGGAGAGAAATAAACTCAAAAGCTCTCATGATAATTTATGCCTATTGGATCGATCAAGACCAAAGGTTGATCACATGTCCACATGTCAAAAACTCATTGTACGAAGAGATGAGGCATGGATGGAATGTTGTGTGCTAAACTATAGACATAGCTGCATTTGATTTCCGATGTCAAAGTGACACCCTTTCTTGTCTTGATTCTGCTAAATGCCTTCAAAGTGCATCCACCAAGTTTTTACTACATCCAACTATTCCAAAAAATTCATAATAATATCCAAAAAAATTCAAGAAAATTCTCAAAAATTATATTTTTATCCACTTTAACTATTTGATCTAAAAATTCTATATTTAAATATTTTAAACCCAAAACACTATTTAATTAATAAAATAAATAAATATTAAGCTGGAAAGTATGATCATTAGTCTATTTTTATAGAGTTATCACATATATCATGATACATTTTCATTTGTTAAAATTGTTGCAGGTTAATTTATTACTCTTGAGTAGGGTTTAAATAAGGTTTGTCATGATTACCAAAACAATAAATAAATGATACAACTATTCCATGTTTAAAATGCTATTAACTTATATCATAATAATATGTTAAATATATGTGACATAATTGAATATATAATAGCGTTTATCCAAACACAAGAAAGTTTAGATGTTGCCTTCAAGTTGGTCATTTAAAATTTCTATTGGGATGAGACTATTGATATGATTGAGAACACGCAAGTATCTATAGTCATGTATAAGTGAAAAGTAATTTAAGAACAAGGGTTGTTATATCTAGAAAGATTGTTCACAATGTCTACTTCCAATTGATGAGTACTTAAAATCACTTAATATATTGTGATTTTATATACTATAAATGATAAAATGGATTTATACTTGCATAGTTTTATTAACTTTTAAAGAAAAATATCTTTTCATAAGCACAGGTATGTTTTGTTGTTTTTCAAGTATTTTAACTTTAAAATGATTTAATTGATCAACATTCAAAGAATAGTACCTGAGTGCACTCCATTACAATATTGAAGCTTAAAAAGATAACATATGTAAAGCTTACATATGTTTCAAGCCATTGAAAAGTGTGTAAAAGAAAATAGGGGTTCCAATTGTTCAGAAGGATATGGGCCACAGTATGGAAATAATGTGTGCCATGGAATTTGACCTTTTGATTCACTTTTTCTCTCTCTCTTTTGCAGTGTTTTTTAAAGCTATATAAAGGACAACATCCTTCATTGCAAAAATCATCCATTTTATCCCACAGCTTCTCTTTAAGTTGATTTCTTAATTTCTTTCAAGTTTTTCTTTTTCTTTTAGTAAGTTCAAAGTTCTTATTTCAATTGAGAGTTGAAAAAATATGGTTTATGTAGTCGTTTTAGTTTCAATTTAATAAACAATGTTGCAATTCTATTGGAGGTTTTCTAGAATAGTAATGATGCTGAGATTATGTAGGGATCAACTTGAGGTATAATTTAAATGTATTCTTTCCACGTTATCTTTATTTGTTATTTTATATACTACGTTTAATTTATTGATAATTTATTATTAATAATATTGTTTTACTGGTGAAATATTAAAGAAGGTAAATATTTTAATAAAATGAATTAAGTTTTATTTCTTCATCAAGATTTAAACAAAAGTTTGTTATAGAAAAGTAAATTGACTCAGTAATTTTATAATAAATATGAGAGTTAGATTTAAGATTTAATTATTTGAATATGATTTAGACTAATACTCTTTAATATTAGATATTTACTATCTAAATCTTAGATAGAGTAGTGCTCTATTTCAGAGATTTTTATAAGATTTATTATTGAAAAATATATTAACGATATATTTTTCATAATAGATTTAAAATTTGAAATTAGTGTTCAAATACTTAAATCACAAACTTAACTTTGACACATTGATCAAAGTTTAAATTGTTAGCCCAACCAAATGTGGCAAATTAAATAGTTTAATAATTTCTTAGAAAATGAACATAATTTAATTAAAGTTTAAATTATCGGTCCGACCGTAGGTGGCAAGTTAAAAATTAATTAATAAAGAAAATGATCTCTACCTTAGGACATTTTTATACATAAAAGAAAAAATTATTAATCTTAATTTAAGTATTTAATAACCTAATTAATATTATTGAGCAAGCATAATTAACTAACTAATATATCTAATAAATTCTCCACTAAATGTTAATTTACCAATTGTTTTATTAAATCTATCTATAGTTTTTTATATCATTAGATTAGATTTCTTTAAACCCAAATAATCATGAAAAGATATTAGGTTTTTAGTTTTATTTTTAAGAATTTAATAAATTATTTAAAAACCACATGATTCCTTTTTAGACCGACCTTGGAAGTATACTTATCATTTTCTATTAGTGATTCATGCATTTGTGAGTAATTTATAAATATACAAAATTTGTACTCCAAGTTTTGGTTAAGTTTTCGCACTATTGTGAGAGAACTCATAATAGTATCAAAAAGTTGCTAAATTTTGTATCATCACCGATTACTAGTTCATTAGTAATTTGATTAAAATTAGTAAAAGGGGATTTTGGATTTGATTTTGAAAAAGAAAAAAATAACATAAAGTAATAAAAATGTATTGATCAAGATTTATGAGAGATATGTAATTATGGGACTATCCTTACCACTAGTTTACAATTTAATTAAATATATCATGATAGAAATTAGTTTCATAATTTCTAAATTACTTTCATAATTTGAAACTCTTCTTGAATTCTGAACTTTAGCTTTAGAATTCTAAATTTATTTAAGACTTTCCATCTTTTCTTATAATGTATTAAATTATTGTTATGATTACTATTCAATCCTAAACAACCTAGAGTTATGTTTACTAGATTTAATTTATTTATTACTTTAACATCTAAAAGATGATAACTAAACTAAGCAAGATAAAAATCATTGCTTAACCTTTAATGTAATATTCAATCCTATGTATGACAATAGCTATAAGGTACCACATCGAATAAGAATATCACTAATTATGTACTATTATCTTAAACTAGTAAACATATTCATACAAAAAAATTGTTAATCATTCTCATTCATACATACATAGTTTTGACATTCAAACATATAATTAAATCCATCAAAAATCAAGACAAGTATTCTATAAGAATCATCATTATAATCATGGAAAACTATAAAGAAAAGGATTAAGAAAAGCATATGAATATATTTCAAATCTCCTCCAAAAGATTCCTTTAATGTGCTTTTTGATCTCTCTTATTCCTTGTTGTAATTTTGTGTTTAGGTGACCCCTTAGGTTTTTTATATACTGTATTTTTGAGACTAATCGAAGTTGGATTAGAATTTGCTTGATCCAATAGCGATGATTAAATTTTGATGTGGCAAAATGAAAGTGCTTGATCATAGCTCTCGGGTTAAGCATTTATGATCAATTATATCAGAAAACAAGGTGGAATATGTAATTATTGTTTCCAAGCCCATCTATCCATCTTAACTATCCTCAAAACACAATAAATAATCCAAAAAAATGAAACAATTATGCTACAAAGAGCATACTAATCCTAAAACATGTTAAACTACTAAAGCATAAGGAAACAAAGATAGCGATATTTTAACACTTGTCATACCTAATTGATACATTATCCTCAATGTAAGAATATGCATATATGTAATGTAAAAATAAGTAAAAAGGGAGTAGAAAATAAATCTGGTGGGTTGCCTTTTACAAAACTCTTGGTTTAATATTATCAATTCGACTCATCCAACTCTCATCAGAAGTCATCTTCATTATCATTTGGGTACTTCATTGCTTCAAAAATGTTGAAATGAATTATCTCCCCATAAAATTCAAGAGTTAGCTCCCCACTATGTAAATGTATCTTAGTGCAAGTTGTTTTCATAAATGTTCTCCCCAATAATAATGGTGTAGACATGTGTAACAATCATCCTTTATGTCTAATACATAGAAGTCTATAGGGAAGATCATCTTATCCATATGCACTATAACATCCTCAATAACACCCTTAAGATAGATATAAGTCATGTCAACAACTTGTATAATAACATAAGTTTCCTTTAAAGGACCTAGATTTAGTGAAGCAAAAATAGTATAGGGCATAACATTAACACATGCTCCTAAATCTAACGTAGCCTTTTAAAGCCTTGTATTACCTATCCTTACAGAGATGGTGAAACCACATAGGTCCTAGAACTTGGGTGGAAGATTTATTTTAGCATTGCAAAGAAATTTTCTACCACAATTACCACTTCATTACTTTTGAGTTTGTGTTTGGTGATGCATAGTTTCTTAATAAGTTTGGAATATTTAGGAACTTTTTTATAGCATCTAGAAGTGGAATGTTCACTTGCACTTTTTGGATTGTGTCCAACATACCTCTTTCATGTTCTTCTGTCTTTATGTTTATAAATCCTTAGAAAAGGAAAAAATAGGTTTACAAGTAGAAAAGGGACGTTTAGATACTTTCTTGGGTGCCACCTTAGCTTCTTATG
Organism: Hippophae rhamnoides; assembly: GCA_033030585.1. Taxonomy (NCBI): domain Eukaryota; kingdom Viridiplantae; phylum Streptophyta; class Magnoliopsida; order Rosales; family Elaeagnaceae; genus Hippophae; species Hippophae rhamnoides. The sequence goes on along the minus strand of CM065438.1, from coordinate 40,169,325 downwards.
GCTTGGTATTCTCTTTCTTAAGCTCTATATTTTGGGTAGGAATGGGAAAAAAAATTCTAGTTAGGTTATCTATACCATTGGTTTAATTTTTATTCGATAAATTTCGGTGACAGATATGGTTTTAGGTATTAATTGAAGATGAAGAAGCAGATACGATTTGGGTATAGTTATACTGATAATCATACCCACCCGTACCCAAAATTAATTATATTTATTTAATTAATTAATTTATATATTTATTAAATTAAATTATATATTTGTTAAATTAATATGTTTAGAATTAACTACGATTTAAATTAATGTGTTTAAGAAAAATGGTTTTTTTAAGTACTTTTTGATAAGCATTTTGAACCGTTACCGGCGGGTAAAAATTGTACTCAAACTATAATTGTTTTCAAGTTATTTCAGGTATAGATTTTAGAATTTGATTTAGGAATAGTTATATCAAAAACCATCCATACCTATAGCTCTTCCAAGTGCATGACAATATTTAGGATCATAGTGTTGATAGATTCCTTGGGGTTTATTACAATTTATGAAGGGATTTTGTTAGATGCTTTTTCTTCCAACCTTTCTACAATTATGGCCAATTGGCTCACTTGTGTCTCTAAGATCCAAAGTGAAGCTTGGGTATCCTACTAAAATTTTGAATTCTTGGTGGCTAAAGTATTGACCAAGTCTTCTATGGAATTACCTTGGAGATGTTAAGGTGACTAGGGTCTAGGTCGATATTATTAACGTGGTCTAGGGTTGGGGAAACAAGGTTGGTTATTAGAGGCTTCTTGATTATTGTTGGAATAGTTCAGATTTGGATGATCCTTCCATCATGCATTTTACAAGTTAGAATAAGGTTCACACGTGGGTCTCTATGCTTGAAATCCTCCTATAACATTGGCTTGTTCATATTTATTCTCTTGAAGAGTAGGACATTGGTCAATGGGATGTCCCACTGTGAAGAATATGCCACAAGTTTTAACCTATCCAAAAGCCAATTTTTTAACAAAAGCAATATGATTACTTATTTGTTTTTTGTGGTGGGTGTTAGTACTTACCTCATTTACCTGGCCCTATTGATTACTATGAGTGAAAAAAATGTTGATAATTGGTAGCCATAATTGTAACTACTTTTCTTACTTTAGTAAGGGTTTAATTTACCAATGCTCATTCACTAACAATGTCTACCATGCTTCTCTCCATAGGCTTAAATCCATGATAAAAATATTAGAGAGGAAGCTATATTCATTGATTTGGTGGTAGGGGAAGTTGATAATAACCTCTTAAATCTCTCCTGATACTCATATAAGGTTTCCCTATGGAGTTTCCATATGCCATAAGAATCTTCTCTTATGAGTGCCACCCTAATGGTTAGAATGTACCTCTCTAGAACTAATTTTGTCATATTAGCCAAAATTATGAATGTACATGAAAGAAGGTAATAGAACCATTACTTAGCACTACTAATAAGTGAGAATGGGAAAGCCCTAAGTTTGATTTGCTCCTTTGTGATCCCAACTGGTTTGATGCTGGAACAAACTATATGGAATTTCTTCAAATGTTTTTTTGGGTCTTCATTAACTAATCCCTTAAAGTAGGTAGCGAATATTAGTCTAGATTTAAGTTGAAAACCTACCTTTAAGTTGTATATACGATGCATAGGGGTTGCTACCCTAAGTCTTGTTCAAATAGCTCCTTAAGAGTTTGATCAACGATTGTCATATCTTCCTTCTCATATTCAAAATCACTTGAAAAAGTAGATTTAGTCATCTTCTCTTGCAGTGGGTTGATTGGTCCTTGAGATCTCAATTTTTAATAGTGTTTCTTGTTGCATCCAACAATCGTAAGAACGAGAAAAGTTAGTAAAATTAAAATAGAAAAATTAAAAAAAGTAAAAGAAGCTAGTAACATTTAGAAAAACCGTAAGAACAATCCCTAAAAAATGCACCAAAAACTTGATACAATTGAGAACAAGCAAGTATAAGTGGTTATGCACAAGTGATAAGTAATTTAAGAACAATGGTTGTCATACCTACAAGGATTGTTAACAATATCTACTCTTAATTACTATTTCTTTAGAAAGTTAATTAAAATTAATAAAAGGTGTTTTAATTTGATTTTTAAAAAAGAAAAAAATAACATAAAGCAATAATTAAAGTAAACTGTACAAAAGTTTTGAGAGATATATGATTATGGGACTTTTCAGAGTAGTAGTCTACAATTTAACTAAACATGTTATGAATGGAATTTAGTTTCTTAAGTTCTAAATTACTTTCATAATTTAAATATCTTATTGAATTATTAACTTTAGCTTTAGAAGTTTATGTCTGCTTAAGACTTCCCATCTTTTCTTACGTGTATTGAATTAATGATACAATGCTAATCAACCTAAATAATGAAAAACCTAGAGGTACTATTACTAGATTTAATTAATTCATTGAACTAAGATCTATAAAGATTATAATTAAACTAGGAAAGATTAAAATAATCACTTTCACTTTAACTTGTGTATTGAGTCCTATTTATTATAACAGTTATAAGGTATTATTTTGAATAAGAATATTAGTAATTATTTACTAACATCTTAAATTAGAAATAATATATGCATGTCAAAAACTAGTTGATCATTCTAATTTATACATGCATAGTTTCGACATTCAAATATAAAATTAAACATATCAATAATCAAATATTGAAACAAATTTATCATAATATTAAATTAAATAAACTATAGTCTATGGCTTGAGATTTTCTACAATCACATTATTAGTTTAGCTAGGCATGGATTCTATAAGAATCATCATTATGATCCTGAAAAACTATAAGGAAATGGATTAAGAAAAGCTTACGAAGATCTTCAAAATCTTATCCAAAACTTTCTCTTGATGTGCTCTTTGATCTTCCTTGTTTCTTGATGGGTCTAAAATAGACTACAAAATATATAACCTTACATTGTTTTACGTTTTTAAAATAAGATTAAATTATGTTGATGTAAATATAATTGTAAGTACGGGTCATTATTCGTAGATGATTGATAAAATTTAATTATTAATTACTAGTTTAAAAAATCAAATCCTTAAATGTAACAAATAAAATAAATAGGGGTGTTTAAATTTTTTTGCAAAAAAATAAAATATTATACAAGAATAAGAGCATAGAAAATGTATAAATTTTTATATTCATAAGAGAATCATGTGATTATGGGATTATCCTCACCATTAGATAACAATCGAATTTATCATGTTATAATCCATTGAGTTTCCAAATCCTAAATTTATTATTGAATTTTAAGATTTCTTTTTTCTTTTTCTCAATTTTAGTTTTAGAAATTTAAATTCACCTCAAGTTTCTTACCTTTTCTTACTTTGTAGTTAACTAATAACTTAATTATTAATCAACTTAACTCAAGAACAACCTAGAATTATGAAATTAAAAAAACAACTTGCTTAATTAAATGAAATTAATATTGTTAACAATATCTAAACATTTAATTCCAATTATTACAAAAATTACAACTTGTTACTTCAATTACAAATATTTACAATTTCATACTAACTTCATAATCTAACACTAAACAAAACTAAATATCAAACTAGTTGTACACCTAATTCAAAATTTAGCATACTTTGGCGTTCAAACATGAAATAAAACACATCAAAAAATTAATAATTGAAACTTTATGCAAATCATAACAAAATTCAAATTAAATCATAATTTAGAATATGAAATTACTTATAATCACAATAAATTATTTAGTTAGAAATAAAATTTAACACATACAAATAGATAACTAAACAATTTATAATTATAAAGAGAATGAGGAAATAAGAATTTTTTTTATGAGAAAATGAAGTCAAATCAATTAGATACACCAATCTCTAAATTTGTTCTTCAATTTTTCTTCAAAAGTTCTTGAAAATGCTAGAAAAGAATTTTTCTAAATTTTCTCTCAATTGTTTTTTGAATTTCTCTCAATGTTATCTTCAAAATAATATTTTGTGAGTATTTATATGGGTTCTAAATTGAGTTTTATGGTTAGATTAAGTTAGGAACATAAATGGAGTCAAATGGGTGCTTCTTAGCATGCCATATGTCACAATCTGGAATTAGCATGTGAACAATGCAATGACGTAAGTGGCTGGACAAAAAGAGCTAATGGAAAAACAACACATCGTTCGGCACGATTGGGCAAGATTGGACCAATTGGCACTAGGCCTTTCAAAATAGTGTCCTTTTGGGCTATTCTTTGCTAAGTTAATCCATGGTCCATTGAAATACATCCACAATGTTATGTATATCTATATTTCATTCTTAGTATATTTACATATAAAATAAAATTAATAAAAAATCCATAAAAATTTCAAAAAAATGCCAAAAATTTTAAAAAATTATATTTTTTCATAAAATATAAAATAAACAATTATTACACATGAAAACAATAAAATAAACATAAATATGTAGAATTTAATACCTAAATATATGTATAAATTATCACTTTTGATTCATTGTTGCAATTATTGTGTTTAGATAACCCCATAGGTTGTTTATATATTGTATTTTGGAACCTCATCCATGTTGGATTAAAATTTGCTTGACCTAATGACCACGATTAAAAGTGGGAGACAAAAAATGCCATAATTGCATGCTAATTGGATCTTTCGATCGATCAAACTTAGTTTATTGATCAATCTAACCTATATAATTTCTAACCTAAGAGGGTTCAATCAATCGACCTAGTGCTCGATCGAGGTCAATCGAAGAAAACTTATTTGCCGTCTTGCCATGTCTCACAATCGATCTTGATCGATGCTTGATCGATCAAGTATCCTAATTTTTCATTTTTACTCGCTCCATTCCTAAATACAAGTATAACATAAAATAAACCTATAAAATACATAACAAACAATAATTCATTATAAATACTTGAAAATTGATATGCAAATATATGTATAAAATGATAACAACACTACTACAAAACATACATATGGTCTCAGTTTTTAACCTTGATCGTATGTCTATGACCACGGTTATAAGAACCGAGACCTAAGTAAGAGAGACTAAAGGTAACGACCTATGGCCTCGGTTTTTTAACCATGGTCATAGGGTATACCTATTATCACGGTTTTCTAATAACCGAGGTATGCTCACAATTTTCTAATAACCGAGGTCATAGACTTGTAATCAAAATGATATATATTATTTCGGTTACACTTAAACCGTGACTATATACATCTCAATTAAGCTAATTTTTAAATATAAATTAAAATAAATTGAGAAAATTAAGATTTATTTTATTAAACTTAAAAGAGATATTACATTAAGAGTTTAATAGATTGATACACTAAAACACATATAATAAAAACTAACTAATTAAATATACATGAATTTTTTTTACTGATGCTAAATAATCAAATTATCTTACAATCTAAATCAATCTGAAAATATTTTATATATCCCATTGTAATGATGTTTTTCAAAATCTTCGTCCTTGACATGCATTAATTTCCTCATAAAAAAACAACATTTAGTATGAGCATACCAACGTCCATATTCTATTAATATAATTCTGCATATACAACATTCAGCACGTAAGAATCCTCCCAACTTATTTATTCTTAATATATAGATTACACTATGATTATAGTGTTAAGAAAATGTATATAATAAATGACATTTATAACAACCAACTATAAAAGTCACAACCCATAAATAAAAGAATTAGATTAAAAATCTTCTAACTCTCATACTCCATTTAATAATCCATGATTTTCTAATTAGCATAACACACACCTTTATTTGATCATCAATCTCCGATCTATCTTTGGCAATTATTGGTCCAGCATCAAGAGCACGTACAGTAAATGCTAGAGATACTCCTGTTTCTGCATACAAAGATTTGAGTTGTTGACTTCAAATAAATCTGTATACAAACATTATTAAAAATAATAATAACTTAAGAACCTTCAGTGCTCTTTGAACAGGAGCAGCAGCACCACGATAGAGCAGCAACAGACTTGTGGATATACAGTCCCTGGTAAAATTGCATTTTGTTTTGGGTGCTTGCGTACAACGAGTAAAACTCTAAATAAACACATCACATTAAACAAACTTATGAGCACGCCATTAACAAAGAGTGAAGGGGGGCTGTAAATTAATATATTAATTAATAATTTATATATTAATACATGTACGCGAGGGAAATTAGAAAGGAAAAGAAGCTACAAAAAAAGAGACCAAAAAAGAAGAAAGAGAGAAAATAAAGAGTGAAAAAAAAATTTGAAATAAAAATTTGATATATATATATATATATATATATATATATATATATATATATATATATTATAAAAGAAATAAAATATATTAAATTAAATTAATAATAGAGAAAAATAAAAAAATTAAATTTTTTTTTATAATTTTTTAAATAAATGACATAAATTATATTATTTTATTTTGATTTTAAAAATATTAAAAAATTTATTATTTTAATTATAATCATATTCATTTAATAATCGTGATTATATGAATTTATTTATACATATTTAAATAATTTTTGTAATTTAATTTATAGTCACGATTATTAATAAAATCGAGACTATATCTATACACTATAACCTCGGTTTTTATTAAACCGTGGTCAAAATCCTATAGTCTTGATTTTTAAATAGATCGAAGTTAAAATCCCAAAATCAAAAACATATATTATAGTCTTGATTTTTAAATAGATCGAAGTTAAAATCCCAAAATCAAAAACATATATTATAACAGTAAAATCAATTATTTCAATTAACGAAACCATTATCTTCTTATTATTAAATAATGTATAACTGTTATATTTTAGTCAAAATACAAAAATATTTTAATTATACTTAGTGAATGTAACTCGGAATTTCAGATCCCAAAACTTATTCGAAGAATTAATGCTTCCTTCGGGAGGTTAATCCTTTACTTCCATAATTGTTTCTAATCTCGTAGGACATTAGATTGCTAACCCCAATTGAGACCCCTCGTTAGGAAATATGCACATAAAACATAATAAGGTCTCAACTGATTTTTTATAGGAGTCCACTAATGATGGAGACCATCAAGTTGTCAAGCTTCCTCGAATTCATTTAATATGTCAAATGTTTTTATTTTACTTTGACAAATATCATATGTTTATTGCTTCATTGATATTTTTTTAAATAAATTTAATTAAATTTTTGTGTTACCGTTTAAATCAAACATGTACGCTTATAATATGTTATAATTTTTGGATTTAATCATATAAATCAATGTTTTGCATGTTATTATCTTTTGTAAATCTATTTTACAAAAAAACCAATTAATGTTATATGCATATGACATACATGAAAACCAACCATTCATATATACAAAATATTCATATCATACAATTATTAAAGACAAAAAAACAAATATCATATTATTTATAATTGGATTCATTAGGAATAAAATAAATAAATAAATAAACTATGTAACTTTTACAACTAAATTTCAATTGACTAAGCTAAATTCTTCAAAGTGAACAAATTCATTTTCAATTCAATAAAAAATAATCACGTTGAATTACTTTTTATGTAATACTTACCAAGAAAATTTCAAAAAATTACAAAATTTGTTTTTACAAAAATCTTATAAACAAATTCTAAGGAATTATACAATTAAAGGACACAAATAATCACATTTAAACAATTTAAAAATAACCATATAATCAAATTATGTGCCTACCTTTAAATATAAAATCACATATATCGATATTTAATTAAACTATTAATTTCTTTAGTAGTCTCTCATACCGTATGTTAGTTTTTCTTTTAAAAAATCGTTATAAATATTGTGTCTTTAATTATGAATAAAAATCTACCCTTTATTGTAACAGTAGAAGAAATTAGTACAGGTAGATTTTTAAAAACTCTTAGTGAGAGAGGAAATTAATAATATCATAATCTTCCAAATGCCTTCTTCCAACATATATATTACGAACGGAATGTGTGTGTTCTTATATATCAAATTCATTAAAGAAAATATAACCTTCACTGAACGTTACTCTATGTGCCACCTTTGGAAAACTTTGTCTCACAAATATCTCAAGTGTTTGGCTCACGTACAATTGAGTATAGAAATTTCTTGTAATTTCTAATGTACGTAGAATTCAAGAATTCTTGCTTCTTTTGTAAATGGCACATAGGATGTATATATAGGTAGCACAAATTGAATAAGATTCAGCCTCCTAAATCCATTCCACTTTATAACCAACTTTCGTCCACATCTGAATCATCTTCCCATCTATACATGAGTTACACGCCCAAGGGGAGCCATTTTCCCTTTGGAAGTATCTAATTTAATCCAGTAAATAATTAGATTAAATTCCAATTTAGCAATTTATCGAAATCATCTCACTTGTAATTTTTAATTTTCATTAATTAATTATATAATTATTTAATTCAACTAAATAATATATAATTTAATTAATTCGTAAGTGGTTAACAAAATTATAATTTATCTTTGAATGTTTGTATTACATTGATGATCCTCATAAAATATGAGCATGTATATATATACATATATATTGGTCAAATAATTAACTAACATTTATTCATTTTTTTAAAAATATAACATTATTTAATCAACATAGCAAAATTAAGGATCGATGAAACTATAGTTCAACCTGAATAAAAATTAATATTTAATTAATCTTTTATTTAAATATCAATCTTATTAATCCAAAGTTATTCACTAAAAACTTGAAACCGATCTCTTTAACTTACAATTATTATTTATTCAATCCCTAAACTTGATCTAATCTATTAATATATGCATTACATGTAGACGGATCCTCCAAAACTACTACGTGTTAGAGTTTGGTGAAATTTGACACTTGGTCCGCAAGTATACTAGTCGTGCAAATAATTAGTATTAAAATACGAGTATTGATCATCGAGGAGTGGGATATTTCATAATAGAGTACCAGCAATAAGTATCTACAATACCATTTAGACTAACATTAGGAGAAAATCACATGCAATTTAAAAGAATCTTTAAATGATTTCTCTAAATATGATACCTAGCTACATTATCTTCGGTGTCAATAACCCTTTTTCAAGCAATCACTTATGACTTTGAATTCATGGTATTTTGCGTACATGAAAACTAAACTCATTTGTATCCTTGCTACGTATACATTAGTCATAGTTTTGCAGTATACCAATGCATATGTAAATTAATTTATGAATAATTTGTATTCCACTTTCTTAATCTAGAACATAAATTTCAATATCATGCAATTAATGTCCAATTAATTCAAGTATTAAGTATAAGATTAATTAAGATAACAACTAATAAGAAAAATCACATAAATAAATTTGTTTTGATTATATGCTTTATGGCTAGGTTTAGCCAAAATTCTAAATAACAGACTTAACCATTCATCTTTCTGAATATGATCAATAATGAATTAAATGAGTTCATGAAAAGAGTCTAAATCTATAAAGAAAAAGTTACAAAAATCGATACTGAAATTTGGCTATAAACTTGATCAATCTGTAACTCCTTCCAATGACTCTTAATGGTTGATCTCCTTGCTCTTAATCATAGGAAAGATGAAATTGAATTTTTGTCCTCTAAACTGTTGCGAATAGGGTTAAAAAGAACCAAACTTGACCATTAAATGTAATCCATGCAATCCCATAGCAAGATTAAAAATTGGAGTTAAAAAATGACAATCTTATGCAAATCATTGGCGTGCTTGATCGATCGAGACCCTTGGTTGATCGATTAAAGTGTGATATCATTTCAACCTAAGAGCCCTCAATTGATGCTCGATCAAAGGTTGATTGATCAATATACTTGTGAATCAATTAAGACCTTCAATAATCAATCGAGATGTGCTAAGAAAATCTACCAAAGAATCATTGATCAAAGTCGAGTGAAAGCTTAATCGATAGGTTGATCGAGTGATAGTTTTATAATTTTTTTGAAACAGCTTCACCTCATTCATTTGAGCTCTTATTGATGTCATTCAACCTACTTATCACATATACATATAAGATAAGCCTTTTTACTAATATTCATTTTAAAATAAGACAAAAACTATATTCAAATAGTTAAATAACTTGACTTTTGTAGAGTTATTAACACCTTAGTCTTAGGTCTTTGTTTGTCCTTTAGGAAAAGAAGAGAAACTTATTTGTTGACTACACTAACAAGATATACATATTTACTAATGAACATGATTTACCTCCACATGCTGACAAAAAATGTATCCCTTTTAAGGATTGCATAAATATATAACAAAGAGATTATATGGATATCAATCAACACATATAACTATAAGAGTATGCAAGGTGTTTGTGAGGGAACAATGTTGTGGATGTGTTGTCACATCATGTAAATCAATGTACAAATTACATAGGTTCAAGTAAACCATACAATTGTCATAGAGTCCCAAAACAAATTTCATAAGTCTACTATTCTCCGCTCTCTCAACTAATGGTTATGTATACTAGCTAGAAATCAATACGACTTCATAGGCTTGTAATGTGAAACTTAGGTTGGGGTAGTTATATGCAAATATTTAGGTTAATTCATACCTTAAGCTTACTTTATCATTCATATGCAATTAGAATTTTCTTCATCTTTAAGTGCACCTTCTATTGCTTCTCTCATATTTTTCAACATTTTTCTCTCTTCTTCTTCTTTTAATGTGATTCACAACACAACCAAACTTATTCTTTTTTCACTATTTCTTTTCCCTTTCAACAATATTTGTTTTACTAAGGATGTTGTACTCTACTTATATAAGGTGAATCCCACATCACAACACATTAGCACTAATTTATTTCATTACATGCACAAGCTAAGGGTGTGAGGTAAGTGAGATAGATTATATACTCTTTTTGTTAACCTAAGATGTCTGTTAAATGAAGACATGATACATATTGGGATCAAATAGGTGACTATAAACACAATATATAGTTATCTTGAAAGAGTCAATCGGTCCAAACAAGGCTTAAAACTATATTCTAACTTAACATCATCTATGATTTCACATCAAGGAGTAATAAAATGTCATCTAATTTTTTTTAAAAAAAGTCATGGCACTAAGCATCATTTACACAAAATTCTCCAATTAACACATAAAGTAACAATCAATAATATTGTGCACAAATTTTTAAAACAATTCCATAAGAAACTCTTTAGCATATGATTTAATTAATAAATGCATCTTAATGCTCATATACTATCCAGTTATCAATGTTAAAGCAACTAATTCTATCATTGGATTCATATTATAATTATCATCCACATATATGATGGTTTCTACATGTTCCCTAGTTTCTACTCATATCTGAACTCAAACAATAAATGCAATAAAAAATATAAATCCTAAGGTAGAGAAAATGAAGTTTTCTCCCCCACACTTGAATTTCACATTGTCCTAATGTGCAACATATAACATATATGTAAAAGAGATGGGAAGAGAAAAATCTCTTGATATGATTCTCAGTACAAATATTGGTAGAGTTTTGGTAACAAAATCAAATGGGTGAGGAAAAGAGAAAAGTGAAGGGGTATTTATAGAAATCGACCAACCACCTCACCAATTACCCCACCATGGACCTCGCTAACCACCTTATCAAGGGTGGTGGAAAAGATGGTGGTGAGGGTGGTGACAAGGTGCTAAAAAAATATATTTTTTAATTTTCAAAAATGTCAAGTTATTTTCATAAATACCTGCACTCAAAACGAATAAAAAATTTGGCACTTTCAACCTAGCATGTAAACCAAAACAACTAATACCGTGGTATGTGAAAAACATGATTTAAATCATAGTATTCCTAATTATATGTATGTGTGTATTACTGATTCTTAGTAACTAACCTTACATAGAGGAAGATAGAACACTGAGTAAAAAAACAAACACCATGTTTTGTATATGGGAAGCCAACACACCAAGATAATGTACAAAAGGACTTACAATAAGTAATTTTAGGCTTAAAAAAATTGATCGTTTTCATGAACACCTTCATCAGTAGCAAAACTAGGAGACCCAACAAGAATAGTTAGTTAATGATGGCTAGAAAAAATCAGATAGTTACCAAATTTCAACGATGGTATCAAAGTCAACATCAGTTGGATCCAAGCCTCGATGTGCTTGATTGGTTGGTTATCATACCATTCGAATGGTTGAGTGGATTTCTAGTCTATTGGTTAGTAGACTCCACACATGGCTGGCCAGATGGGTTGGTGATCTAGCCTCGAGTACTAATCAATTAGTTGGCTTGGGTGTTAGTTGGCTTGACTCCTCCAAGAGGCTCGATGGATACCTCATCTCCTATATTCCCTTTAACGAGCTGTCCTTAACTAGGTCTCAACCTTAGTTCCTGGAATCATTTGCATTCTAGTCATGCACTTTTAATCTTTTAAGGAATGCCTAGGGTTTTATGTTTGGGACCTATTACTCTACCAGAGACTCCTAGGGCTAGATCTATCAAATCCACTATAATGAGACATGACATCTTTGGATCCTAAAAAAAAGTACAATAAATAAAGGATGCCATTTTCTTTATATTCTTGCTATTTATGGAAATTTTCAAGTCTATTTGAAGAAAAAATTGAAATTCAAGGGTTTTAATCCCTTCACCAAGACTTGACTACTATAGAATTCCAATTTCAAGGTCCTCTACTCCAAACCTTTGATCTTTGATTTTGAAAAATGATATGTATGAAGATGAGAGTGAGCAGGTCTATTTATAAGCTACCAAGCTCAATCTCTATCACTCATTCATCCAGTAGTCCAATGGTTTGGATAGGAAGGAAAGGAAACACAATCAACCAATAAGATATCATATTTGGGAAGTCAAATTGGCAACATGAGTTAACTTTTTCTCCCAAACATTGACAGGTCATAACTTCCAAACTGGGACTTCGATTAAGACACAAAAATAAGTGTTGGGAGGCCTATGATCCCTAGATCATATGGAAAATAAAATAGGGATTCCAACTATACAGCATAATCAGGACATCCCAAGACCATATGCCATTGCGTAGCTATATCCAAGTTATCATTGATAAAATATTGATCAACACGAATTGTGTGCAATGCTATTTAGTTAAGACAAACAATTAAATAATTGTTTCAAATCTATTGAATTACCTCTATAGTTCAATTATTAGCCAAACAATTAATAGCATAAAAATTAGATTAAATAATACAATTAAATTAAAATAATAATTGGGGTAATATATTAGATCATCACATGTTGAAAATTGGTTTCGTAAGATCCCTAGATTAATAAATTAGCTAGACATAATTTTGTTCATTAAGCTCATACTTTTCATAAAGAAATACAAAAAAAAAATTGATAAAGAAAGGGAAAGAAGAGGAAATACAACCAATATCTTGAATTGTAAAACCAATCTCCTCTTGAATCTCCACCAAAATTGCATCTCTATATTTGAATTTTTTGATATTTTCTCTCTTTTTGGCTCTATAAATTGATAAATTTTTTTCAAATTTGGTCCATTAGGATTTATGGGGAATTGTGGGGTTAAATTAAGGTCAAGTGGAATCTAGATAGTTAGATTGGTTTCAAATCAAGGGATGAGATGAAAAAAAGAAAAAATAACAACATTGATGAAAAAAAAAATGATACGTGCTAAGGGAGATAGACATATCCAATCAACGCATGACGTATGGTATGGTCGATTGTTCATAGTCAACATGCTGAGTTAGTGCCATAAAACTCGATGTGATTTGCAAATGGGATGACGTGTTGCCATGTTGGGAAGAATAGATAAATCATGATACGATGTGTGACATGTCTATTGACCATATGATGATACTAAAAATGAATTTTGTGTCGACATGTGGCACGAACCTACATCACCTAGTGTACGTGGTATTGTATGATTGGCCTTCTGCATGTATGTTGTCCGTGTGGCTTATCTAGTTAGCTCTACTACTTGCATGGCATCCACGTGGTGTCTTTTGATTGGTTATGCATTAAAAAATTCATAAAATGTCCAAAAAAGTTTAAAAAATTCCCAAATAATATATTTTCACCCATTTTACTAGAAAGCTCATATTTTAATATTTTTAACCACAAAATACTAATTTTTGAATCAAATGAGTAAATATTAAGTAGAAAAGTGCATTAAGGACTCTACTTTCATAGAGTCATCATGCCCCCAAAATTAACTCTTTGCTTGTCCTCAAGAAAAGCCTAGTCTAACTAGATAAAATGACATGCACAATATATTAGTCAATATATATCTATTAATACATGCATATTTAATAAAATATATTCTCCTCAAAAATCGTACAATTCTATGACTAAGAGGTTCACATATTCATCAATCAACATTCCATCAACACAAAGATATTCAAGGTTTTTGATGAATTGATTCATGTGTCTATGTTGCACATGATATCATCCAATGCACTCATAAAATCAATCTATATGAGCATGTTAATCAATTCATATTGAAACAGGTCTCATAAGTCTATTTTTCATATCCCTCTCCACTAATATAAATATGTACTTAGCTAAAGATCAATAAGAGATTTACATGCTTGTAATGTAAGGCTTAGGTGAGGGTCGATAAATGAAGACATTTAGGCTCTTTTCACACCTTAGCTTTATTTTTATTCATCATGCACTTTCTAACTACATTTGAGTTTTTACTTTATATTTTAGTGCATCCTATCCTATCATTCTTTTTATACTCTTTTATTCCATATCTTTTTTTTTGTAACTTCATAACACCCCAAATTTATTTTCTTTTTCTTTAGAAGGATGATTGTGTTATGAGTTTTTTTAAAAGGTGCATTACATTTCACATTACTCTATATCATAACATATGATTGCATTATTTTTATTTCACGTTAAAGGTGCAAAGGTAACCGTAATGTTTATTGGTTGGATATAAAATGTGGCTTAAAGATATGAATGGTTCTTTGTTAGGCTCAAATGTGTGACTATGGATATTAATAATGGTTAGCTTAAAAGACTTAATCGATTCAAATGATGCCTAAATCATTTCTCTTGCTAAATACTATTTAGAATTTTGCCCCAAGACATGATCAAATAAAATCTAAAATAGGGTAGATTTCATCAACTCGCATAACTCACTATAAATTCTCTCTCAATAATAGCACTAAAATCATTCATGAACATGTGAATAAATATTAGAATCAATCAAATCAAAACTAGCAACCATATCATGTGATTATCTTAATGAGTATGTTACATTCCTTATCCTAGTCATGACAAAAAACAAATTATCATTGAGTTCATACATTTCATATTAAGCATGCATACATTTAGTTTCAATATATTTATCAATTTCTACCAAAATCATGATTAAAATCATAATAAAAATAAAAATTCCTAAAAATTGAAAATGCATAATAAATACTAAAGTAGAAAATGAAGTTCCCTACCCCAAAAATAAATTGCACATTGTCCCTAATGTCCAAATATAAATATGAAAAAGATAAAAGGAAAGAAAACTCCCTTAGTCTTGCCACACCAAATTTGTTGCTGAAACTGCTCAATCTTGTTGCACCATTACTCTCTCCATTTATTCACCTATAAAACAAAGACAATAAAAATATAAATAAATAACTTTGGGTTGCCTCCTAACCAGTGTAATGTTTAACATCCTTGACTAGATGGTCACATCAACTCCAAAGGTACCAGTTTAAAAACATAGTACTCAATTCTCTTTCATGCCACATTTTTGTATTTTTTTTATACTTTTTGGAATTCTTATAAGCACTCCACCATAGATCATCTAATTTATGTATTTCTAGTATCATTTTCACCTATGTATAGGACTATTTTGCTTGCCCACTTGATTGGGGATGGTAAGATAAAGCTATGAGGTCTAACCTTTGTGGCCCTTCAATCGATGGTTTGAGCTTAAATCCTATCTCAAAATTCTCCACAACTATATCGGGTATTCACATGGGAGGTGTAGCCTCTAAATAGTTTACACAATCAATAATATCAATTATAGATAATATACTTTCAAAATTAAAACCAATTGGGTTGTTTCTTATTGAGTTTACTTCTTTGTTCACAATATGATGTGTAATAGTCTTAAGTATAGGTAGCTCTATAGATTATTTTCATTAGCATTATCAATAACAGGGGGTTTAGATGCTTTAAAAACTTTAAATGTTATTTGCTCATCCTACACTCTTATTATAGACTCACATTTTTGTACATCAATAAGTGCTATTTGGGTTGCTAATAATGGGCAAACAAGTACGATAGGATGTTAAAATCCTCTTCCATGTCTAATACAATGAAATCCACCAGAAAGATGAACTTGTGTACTTTTACTGGTACATATTTTACCATTCCCTAAGGTCACTTAATTGATTTATGTACCCTTTGTAATGTTACTAAAGTGGATTTGGCTTTACCAACTCCCAATCTCTTAAAGATCGATAATGGCATAAAATTAATGCTTGAACCTAAGTCACACAACATTTTGCCAAAATGGATGTTCTCAATAGTGAAAGGGTTGTCAAAATTACCTAGAACTTCTAGTTTTTATTGTATTTTTTTTTCAAGGATGGCACTAGAACATTCAGTCAAGGTTATTGTTTCATTATCTCCAAGCCTTCTTTTCATAGACATAATGTTCTTTAAAAATTTGGCATAGGATGTCATCTGTTCAAGTGCATCTACAAATGGTATATTTATGTGCAACTTCTTGAAGACATTCATAAATTTTGAAAACAATGTCTCTAACTTTTCTTTTTGTACTCTTAAGGGAAAGGAATAAAGGGTTTTTTGACTTTGCTCTTTTTTGGCTGACTTATTTCCTTTCTAGTACTCTTTTTATCCACTTGTTCCTGGCTCTCTTTATCCACTAATTCCTCCTCATCCTTGTTAATTTCCTATTCCTCATTATCCTTTTGAGTCTCATATTTCTCCTACAAAATTTTACCAATCCCTAAGGCTATGATGTTGTAATACTCCTTACCTTTTCTTCATGGGTTTATAACTGTGTCATTTAGAAGGTTACCTTGAGACCTTTGACTTATGGTCTTGGCCCCATTTGGGTCTCTAAATTCCAAATTGATGCCTCTTGAGTGGACACTTTTGTATTTATTCACTATATAAACTCTTTCATCATCCCCATTAAAGCATTTGTATTCTCCTTAGTAGGTGACTTCTTCTCTTAAAGTTGTGATTTTTGAAAACCAAGTGGTGGAAATGATTGACATTTGAATTGATTACCACCTTGATTATTGTTATTTCAAGAGAAATTTAGATGTTGTCTCCATCCTACGTTATATATGTTCAAGTATGGATTATTATTTCGATTCACACTACCCATATAGAATGTAGATTCAGTATTGTTTGGAAAATTATGAAACAAATGAGCTCTACCATAAAAGATACTAGACACTCCATGCTCTTGACTTGGTTTATACTGGCTAGTGAGTTTTGAGCCTTCAAAAGATGCATCAAAGATGACACTTGTGATGTAAGTGCCATGATATCATTTACCTTATGCATTCCGGCTACTCTTCTTATGCCTGTACTTCTATCCATTGACCATTGATACTTATTGCTAGCCATTTTCTCAAGTAAGTCATAAGTTTGATTGTACGGTTTGGCTAGTAGAGTGCTATTAGTGGATGCATCAACAATGGTTCTTATTTGAGCATTGAGAGCATTGTGAAAAGTTTCCATTTAGATCAAGTGAGGTATACCATGGTTGGGACACTTCCTTAGTAATTCTTTGAATCTTTCCCATGCTTCATATAAAGATTCCCTTTCATATTATTGATAAGAGGTAATGTCATTCATAAGCTTGACATTCTTTATTGGTGGGAAAAATTTCATCAAGAGTTTCTTTTCCACATAATTCCAAGTGGTAATGGAATCAGTTGGTAAAGAGTTTAGCCAAGATCGAGCATAAACGAGGATCCTTTGTTTGTAATCTGCTGAATTATCCATCTACCAGTAGCATTTGATGAATCTCTAACTTCAATAAACAATTTGAGATGTAAATGAGGATCCTTTGTTGGTAATCTACTAAATTATCCATCTACCTATAGCATTTGAAACATCACTCACTTTAGTTCAACCAGATCAACTAGAATGTTTGGCTTTATAATACTTGGATTCAGCCCTTCCAACATAGGTAATGCATATTCATTCATAGCTTTTTCCTCATTATCCATTAAATGTTTATAGTTGTTTAAATTTAGTTCATTATTGTTTATTTTTAATGAATTAATCATTTTTTGTGCTTGGTTGACAACATGTTGTTTTTTATTTATCTCAAAGTAAGATCGATTTCGAGATCTAAAGGAAAAAATTCTCCCTTACGACCTTTGCTCATGATTTAAATGTATTTTGTAATAGCACTAAAAGAGATGTCAGTAAATAAAAATTAAAAATAAATAACTAAATAAATTAAAATTACGAAAAATAAATAATATAAAATAAATTTATAATGTCTATAATCCCAAATATGGGTGCCAAAAACTTGATTGATACGAATTGTGTGGAATGAATATGTAAATATACGTATCGAAACAAGTAATATTATGATAAGAAACGATCGTTCCTATAGAGATTATGTTATTAGAAACTAATTTTTGAAACTTAATTTTTTTTTTGTGTTTTTATGTTTTAAGAAAGTAAAATTAAAAGAACTAAAAATAAATAGTAGTAATTAATTAAATCAGATTAGACACTTAAAGAGATAAATGAGAAAATATATAATAATATTTAATCTCCCAATTTTATAAATATATTGATGAGTTGCAAGACCGGCATTACAAATACCAATCTTGCGAAACATTTTGTGGTTTTATTATTTGTAAAACTCTCACAAGTGCACAAATTATTTTATAGAAAATGATAAGTATACTCTCAAGATTGATCGAATGAAAGAATATATGTGGCTTTTAATTTATTATTAAAATCTTAAAAACGAAATTAAATCCTAAACATCCTGTCATAATATTTTGGTTTGTTTGTTTCTTAATCTAATAACATAAAAATAAACATAAACATAGATATAAATTCAATAAACAACAATGCAAATTTTATCATTCATAATAGTAGAGTATTTAAAGATATAATAATTAAGTTAATTATGTTTGCACATATTATTTAGGTCATTAAAGATATAAATTGATATTTGTTGATTTTCTCTTTTTGGTATGCAAGTGTTCTTAGGCGAGGCTCAAATTCTTTTATTTAATATTAAGTAACTAATATACTTAGGCATGACCTATTAATTAATTAAATATTAAATTTTAGTTTTATTTATAAGAAAATAGAAAACCATCTAATCACAGCTTTAGATGGAGTCAAATAATTAGACTTTATTCAATGTGTCCAAATTAAACCTAAGAATTTAATTATCCAAATACTAACTTTCAAGTTTTAAAACTATTACTAAAAATATGTTGTCAATACATTTTTGAATAATAATTCTTATAAAAAACTTTTGAAATAGAGTTTTACTCTAACTACCAGGCGATTGTACCAACAAATAAAAGAGCATTACTCTAAATGAGATAGGATAATTAAACCTTAAAATCTAATTTTTATATTTAAGTTTGTAATGAAAAATAATATATTTCTCTCTAGCATCCTTAATATAAAATCTTGAATAAAAATAAAATCAATTTATTTTATAAAAATGTTTTACCTATTTAATATTTCGCAAGCATAAAGACGTTATTATTATATCATATTTACAAATAGTCTAGCCATGCTAAATTTAATTACAAACAAATTAAATATAACATATAAAACATAAAACATAAAACATAAAAAGATAACTGTAAAGAATCCATTAAAATAATATCTTAAAAAAATCCTTACAATAGTTTGATGTTAATTCTGTTGCTGGAAAACATCCAAACTGATTTTCATCTTTGCTTATTGAATAAAAAAAAACTAAAAATATATACAAACATAGCTAGTTCTTCTCAAAAGAGAAGAACTTAAAAACTAAAAAAAAATGAAAACTTTCTAGAGAGTGAAAAAGCTTAGAAAATTGTGTGTTTTACAATGGGAGAAGAGAGTCCTTTTATAGGTGAAGAAAAGGAAAATAAAAAGGGGCTAAATTTTTCAAAATTTGAATTTGGACGTGTTTGGACAGGTTAGCAAGCGTATGGAGGGAGAAAATCTTGACAGACGGGCGATTGGCGAGTGCGAGCACACACAGTTGACGACAAGGAATGTGCTGGCTTGTGTCGGGTGTGTGTTAATTACGATCGCTGGCTGGGCATGTGTCGACCACATGCCGGCGTGTGCTGGGCATGTGCTGACCACGTGCATACGTGTGCCGACGTATGTTAGGTGTGTATCGACCAAGTGCGGGCGTGTGTCAGTGTATGTTGGGCATGCACACACGCTGCTACACACGGGACTCAGCGTGGATGGGATGTTGCGTGCGAGACTCGGCATGGATGTGCTGTTGCACGCGGGACTCGACAAGAATCGGTGGTTACGCACTCGGTTTTGGCTTTTTTGACATTTTTGACCCATTTTGTCCAATTTTTCTATCTTTTTGACCTTTTTGCGTTTATTTTCTCAATATATTTGATATGTATTACTTTCAGCATTTTTGTTCTAGTCTTTAAGTTAATTTTGAACTAAAATATATGAAAAAAAATAAAAATACCTATGATTCCAAAAAGATAGTTTTATATAAAAATTTGATAAAATCATACAAATATAAATCCATTTAATTAATTAAAGTATATTAAATCATGATAATTTTAGTGACTTTTAAGCATTGATTACACATGCATCTCTAAAATCGCCCTAATATAATTATTAATCAATTACATGATCAATTAAATCAAACCTAGCATATCTTTTTCTCTCAAGTAAACTACCCAACATATATATATGTTGCATACTGCTCATTAAGCTCATCAATTATGGATCACATACATAAGAATCATACATCTATACTTAGAAACTATGCATGTTATTCAATCAAGACCAATAATTAAATAATTCTCTTAAATCTATTTAATTGCCTCTATAGATCAATTATTAACCAAATAATTAATATCATAAAAATTAGGTTAAATAATATAATTAAATTGAAATAATAATTGGAGTTAAATATTAGATTGTTAGATATTAAAAATTGAGTTTATAAAACCCCTACATTAATAATTAGATGGATATAATTTTGCTCATAAGGCTCACATTTTTCATGAAGAGAGGCATAAAAATTTATAACGAAAGGAGAAAAAGAAGAAATAAAATCAACCTCTTGAATTATAGCACCAATCTCCTCCTGAATCTCTACCAAAATTGTATATTCTTTTGAATTTTTTTGTACTTTTCTCTCTTTTTAGCTCTAAAAATTGATAAAAATTATGTTAATTACAATTCATTAGGGTTTATAGGGTGGTTAGGGGACTAAATATAACTCAAATACAATTTGAATAGTCATATTAGCTTTAGATCAAGGGTTGAGATGAAAAAAGCAAAAAGTAACAACACCGGTGAATAGAAATGCGACACATGACAAGGGAGAAAGATGAATCCAATCAGTGTGTAATTCATGGCATAATTGACTAGTCGTGGTTAGTGCACGATGTGAGTGCTATGTGACATAATATGATTCTCTTATGGGGATGGCGTGATGTCATGGTGGAAAGAATGGACAAATTATGTGATGATGCATGGCATACCCATTGACCGCATAGTTATACTTGGAACGAACACCATGGTGAGATGTGGAACAGCCTTGTGTCACCTCGTACATGCAACATTACACGATTGGCTTTCTTTTCTAGCGTGTAATCCACATGGCTTGCCTGGTTAGCTCCTTTACTTACGTGGTGTCCACATAAAACTTTTCTGATTGGTTATACATTAAAAATTTATAAAATATCCAAAAGATTCCAAAAAGTTCTTAAAAAATATATTTTCACCCTTTTTCAATAGAAAATTTATATTTTAATATTTTTAACCCCAAAATACTACTTATTGAATAAAATTGACAAAAATTAAGTAAAAATATACACTAATGCCTCTACTTTAGTATAGTCATCACATATTCCACCACAGATGGCCCAGTTGGTCTAAAGGGCTTGTGTTGGATTCAAAAATCACCTAGTTTGTGTGAACCATTTGATTAGTCCATATCACTATTGAAAAATTAAATGGGTACAATTAACTTAGATTTAATTCATTACAAGTCATTTATGGTAAGTTTCATGAATTTATTTCGAACTATATATTAATGACCAACTGAAAGATAATTAATATATTAAATAATTTATATTAATTATTTAATATTTAAATTATTATATTAATTAATAAGTATAAGTTATTTATAATATTACCATAACGCAAAGTCTATAAATAGGCCATCTTTACCTAAAAAAAGTATGCATAAGTAAACATTTAAACTCTAAAAATTCTCTATGATCTTACCTTCCTCACATGAAAATTAACTTAAGTATGAGAGTAGATATAACACTCTATGGTGTTGTTCCTTTTGACATGGTTGCTAGTGACTTTGTAGATCAACGTAACAAGGACATGGTGAACACCCCTTATGTCTAAGTCATAAATTCATTATAAAAAACATTTAACACATCATTTTATACTAAATGTCTTATAATTGAATTGAATTTAAATTGAATTATGATTATTTTGACCCATTAAAAACTCAATGTTGTCCAATTAGTTTACGTTCAATATTATTTAGGTGCTATTTTGTGTTATAAGTTTTAAAAATGTTATTTTTTTAAATTTTTTGTTTGAAGTGAAACGAGGAGTAATATTTTTTTCTTTTTAAGGTTATGATAAAAAAAGAATAGTTCGGTCATAATTCTTTGAAAGCAAGAGATGGATAATTCTAGCTATCATACCAAACTACCCGGGTAAGGTTAATTTTTATACCAATGTGCTCGTGGAGCTATCCTTTTATCCCGGCTTTCATAAACTCCAAATAGCACGTTACATTTTGATTGATCAAGCAAATCAGAAGAGGTATAAAATGACAAGCCTGGCCAAGAGAGCCCACTATGTTGTCTTGTCATATCCATCCCGTTCTATTTAAGATGCGGGTGGATCAACGTCGACCATTCAACAAATAAGTAGGCTCATTAGTCTAAATATGTATTTTTTACATCGGTACTAACCTCTATATATATATATATATATATATATATATATATATATATATATATATGAACAACTTTTTCTAACTAATAAAAAATATCACAAAACTTAACTTACTATTAAATGATACAATAAAAGAACCAAAACACCGTCAACTACCTAAGTTTGGGCAACAATAAAAGAACCAAAACACCGTTAACTACCTAAGTTTGGGCAACCATGGTTGAAACATACGTAAGGCATCACATTGTTTTTTAGAAAATATATATAATGCCTTATATACAAATAAAATAAATTATAAAAGAAAATTATTACCTTCGTTATTGTTACAAGCTAATACATTTGTATTATATTTCTTATGGCATTGGTTGTATAAATGTAATAAATTAACGTAACAAAATCTAAATTGAACATAAGTTAGCATGTATACATATACCTAATGCTTATTTTGTGGGATATGTAACAAAATCTAAATTTAACATAAGTTAGCGCATATACATATACGCTAATGCTTATTTTGTTGGATATGTATTTTCTACTGCATGTTTAAGTCTTGTAAGTCCTTGAGTATTTGTTGGTATTTCCACACGTAAAATATGGAGTCTATTTTGTTTACTTAGTGTTGTTAGTTATTGATGATATTGCACACACTCATATAGTTGGTTACACATTGTATGTTTTTATATTTACACACCATCACGGTTAGTTCGTTAGTATGTATGCTAAATTTTTTTTTTTGTTTTTGTTTAAGTTGTTTTGTAGATATTTTTAAAAAATTACTTGATAATTTTTTGAAACAAAAAATGAAATTTTATGTGTGCTCTTTGAGGGTCTCCCCACCCCCTCTATACCATAGCCGGTTAGTGTCTAACAGGTATTACTCGCATCGGGTAATGGCTACTATCCTAGCCATCGTGAGTAGTGAGGGATGTTGTTGTGGGCGATGGGAGACCGACGACCTATCCGAACTACTCTAATTTTTCTATAAATTCCCCTCTTTAAATTGTTTGAGTAATTAGAAAAATGTAAGAAAACTCTTGAAAATTTGAAACTTGTGGTTTTAAAAAGCAAAATGATTCTTATTCTAGATTGTTAATTTGGTATTAGTGGTTTGTGAGAGTTTTTAGAAAAATTCTTTTATCGAAGTTGAGTTAATTATAAGTAAATTAACACCCAAGACTTAGATTGGTTTTCGGTTCTAGTGCTTAGATATTCCTAACTTAAGGATTCAGACATATTGACTATTGGTTACTAATTATACCACCATGTTATGGTAAGATTTAAGAGGAGAACCCGCTTGAATCATAGTAGTTGCAAAGGTAGCTAGTAAGAGTAGCATAGAAGTAGTAAAGTAATTTGCCTTGATTAATAGAGGTATATTTATGTTGAGTCGTAAAATATTTTGATTTTGATAGTCGATTGTTTGTTATTGAGTGGTTTTCAAAAGAAACCTGAGGATTTTACCACATAGGTAGGAGCTACATGGGTTTATCCTATTATATTGACATTTTTTCTTATGCTCTTATGTTTAAATAAGTACAACCATAATTCTATCCAAGCATATGGTAATATATGAGTCTTATATTGTTATTGGAAAACAATTCTTTCCCTATCGAATACTGTTTAATTTAATATGTCATACCTTATTTTGAATCTACTTAGGTTGCCATCCTATTTAGATTAAATTAAACTACATGTTCTTCTGTTTGATTTATTTTTTTCTCTATTTATCATTTTTCTTTACTCCTTTATTTTCACTGTTTATGAGTTAGAGGTTAGTCTTTAGGAGTAATTGACTCCTTAACCTAGTTGTTTACTGTGTAATGGACTTTCTAATTTTGTATTGGAGAGGGTATACCCTTTTAGGCTTTACCACTTTTAGTGTTGATTCATTTGACTTGATTATGGAGAAGGAGGATACATAGGTAGGCCTCTTTTATTTAATGGGTACAAATATGCCTATTAGAAGTCTCCGACGAGGCTTTCTTATGGTTGGTCAAAAATCACATCGTATCGAGAATGGCTGGACATTCCCAATTGAAATCCTTGTGGACAACATTGTCATCCCTAAGCCTTTGATTGAATGGATGAAAGAAGAAAGTAAAAAAGTTTGAATGGAGTAGTAAGGGGCAATATGTCATTATAAGAGTTGTCACTTTAGATTGGACGATTTAGAGATTCCACACTTCAAAAGAAGCTTGGGATATTCTAGAGACTACATATGAGATTTTTAATTGTGCCAAATGGAGGACGATGAAACATTTGAAAAGTTTTGTGCTCATTTTTCAAACATTGTCCACTTTTCTAACAACCGTATTGACTAAGAAAAAAAAGTTATGAAGATCCTCGTCAATCTACCTTTCTATTTTCACACTAAGACTATAGCTTTAGCAACATACTGTAAATTGGATGAGCTAATTATTAATGACTTAGTTGTGATATCTAGGCCTATAGCTTGATCTATAGGCCTACAAGTTGTACTGTTTTTCCCTAGAAAAGGTCAACTTGCTACTAATCGAGGAAAGATAATTTATTATACTAGAAAATGGCTTTGCGAGATGGGAAAGGAGTATTTTATTAAATCATATTTTATAGAAAATATAAGATTTTCTTAAAATTTAGGATATCCTTATTTGAAACATAATTTGACAAAAAATATTTAAATTGTAGAAAACATCAAATACATATATTGAAAGATGATTTCGCAACATGCCTTAGCATTTTCTCTAAATACAAGATTTTAAATGAGTTACAAATTTTAATCTCAAGTTTTCTTCTTTATATTTCATGCATCACTTTATTAGACTCTAATCGGGAGGGAAATGGAAACGGGGTGAGCTAGACATAGCTTAGTAGAAGTGTACTCTGATGAGTGCTCAAAAAGCACTAAAATAACCATGATTTTATGCACATTAATTGATTAAAAATATATATATTTATATGTTTTATCATATATTTATATAAATTTGTCTTTTTCGGAATCACGGGTATTTTTATTGTTTTTCAGGAATTTTGGCCTAAGTGCTCAAAAAGCACTAAAATAACCATGATTTTATGCACATTAATTGATTAAAAATATATATATTTATATGTTTTATCATATATTTATATAAATTTGTCTTTTTCGGAATCACGGGTATTTTTATTGTTTTTCGCATTTTGGCCTAAAAACGTAATGTAAAGACGCAAAGAAGAATACTTGAAACAATACATCACAAATATATTAATAAGTAAGTGGGAAAAGGTCAACAAACATGGAAAAATTGGACAAAAATGGGTCGAAAAGGTCAAAAATGTCAAAGACGGAATCACAAGGCCGACCATTTCTACCAGCGCTTCATACTTACCATACATTGGCCTCAACAAGCTTACTTGCGCGTACAAGCAGTTGACTCATTCGCACTACGGCCGTTTACACCCCATTTTTCACGGTAAGAACAGGACGCCACGCCGACGTCATTGATGACCTCGATGTCCATTACATCGCTTTTTAATTTTTTAATATTTTTTTTAACATTTGTTTACTCATTTTTTCTCTCCTTCCTCACCTATAAATACTTCTTCCATACACTCTTCAAAACACCTCAAACCACACTTCTCTCTTCTTTCTTTCTCTCATTTCTTAGTTTTTGAGTTTTTCTTAGTTTCTTTCTTAGTTTCTAAGCTTTTCTTAGTTTTTCTCTTAGTTTTTAGTTCAATTTTCTTAGGTTTAGAGTTCTTCTCTTTTGAGAGGAACTTGTAATGTTTTTTGTAATAATTTAGATTTTTGATTCAATAAATGAAAGTTTAAATTCCGCTTGGAGGTTTTCTAGCAAATCTAGAATAGGCGTCGAAGTTCGTAAAGGATTTTATTTTCTTTACAGCTATTTTTTATGCTTTATTCTTATATGTTATATTTAATTTGTTCGTGATTAAATTTAACGTACTGCTTTATAATCACGACATAATAATAACGTTGTTATGCTTGCCATAAATATTAAATAGGTGAAAATTTCTAAAATGAATTGATTTTTATTTTTTATTCAAGATTTTATATTAAGGATGTTAGAGAGAAATATATTATTTTTCATTACAAACTTAAATCTCAGAATTAGATTTTAAGGTTTAGTTATCCGGTCTAATTTAGAGTAGTGTTTTTTATTTGTCAGTACAATCGCCCTAGTTAGAGTGAAGCTCTATTTCAAAATTTTTTATAAGAATTATTTTGTGAAAATGTATTGACAACATGTTTTCAATAGTGGTTTTAAAACTTGAAAGTTAGAACTCGGATAAGTAAATTCTTGGGTTTAATTTGTACACCTCCAATAAAGTTTAAACTGCCTAACCCCACCCAAAGGTGGCATTTAAATGGTTCATTTTCAATCTCTTAGAAAAAGGAAGTAATTTAATTAACCAAATTAGTTATCAACCCCACCCATAGGTGTTAATTGATTTGTTTAGTTAACAAAGAATATCTAACCCACCAAAGGTGGTATTCATACAAAAAAGAGAGAATCAATAAAATATCAATTTATATCTTTAATAACCTAGATAATATGAGCAAGCATAATTAATTTAGTTATTATATCCATAAATACTCCACTAATATAAATGATAAAATTTGCATGAATATTTATTGAATCTATATTTATATTTATTTATTGAATTTGTATCTATGTTTATTTTTTTATTATATTTAATTAATCTGTATATATGTTTATTTTATGTTATTAGATTAGGAACACAAAAACCAAACTATCGTGACAGGATGTTTAGGATTTAATTTCGTTTTTTAAAAGTTTGAATAATAAATTAAGAACCACATACATTCCTTCCTTAGATCGACCTTGGGAGTATACTTATCATTTTCTACGAAATGATTCGTGCATTGCGAGAGTTTTACAAATATTAAAACCAAAGTATTGGCAGGATCGGCGATGCCGGTTTTCGCTCATCATACTCTAATTAATATCATAGTAATAAATCAATATTTCATGATTCATGTCACTCATAACACAATTATTGATTGGTAATAATCATCTTCATTATCATCATACAATGTGGGGAGAGTTTAGTCACAAAACTTGGGTATACTTATATTTCCTTACTTTCGGGGGATTAGGGGAGTTTACATTCAAAGTAATCCATTGCATGCTCATTTAGAACAAACTATGTCATGCAATAAAAATCCTACCTATGATATGCAATCCTATATATATTGGTTATCCAAATACATGGGACCATGTGTGGTCCACCTCCGAGATGCATGTAGGTCCACCTCTAACCATATGTATGATTATAGTCTATATGACATATGTTTTCGTCAAATCAATGTCTTATGGGGCCCTCATTATGGTCCGAAACAAAATACTAACAAAATTTGAGACTTAATAGACGGTAAAACCCTAAACATAATGGGGGGTCCAACTTTAAGACTTGTGTACGAGCAACACTCCATGGTTAATAATCCAAGGTACCATAATTACAAAAACTCAAAAATCCATGGTCAAGAATCAAAGGCACTATAGATTGAAGAATACTAAGAATAGATATGATGCAATTTGTGCCTGCAGTACGTCAAAAATATTTTGTTGTAACTTGTAGCCCATGGCTACCATACTCTACAAGATAACATACATGCACACTTCTCATGAAATAAAGCATTTTAATAATGTATGAATAAAAATATTGGATACCATGTAATATTTATAATGCTCATTTCATATAAAAAATTAATACTCATTTTATATACAAAATACTCAATGTATGCATAATCAAATGATTTGAATGAGTATCTTATTTTAAACAACATTTATAACACTTATTGTAAAAATCATGGCATCTAATTTCCTTTTTTTATTCATAACATATGTTGCATGAAATTTTTTATAAAAACAATACATGAATTTAAAAATTATGGAGTAGAAAATCCCTATCTCAAAACCTTGACCTAAACATTCAGATATTTATTTCCAAAACATGCTCCGAAATATACCGAAAAACCTAAACACTTTTAGATAGAGAAAACTTTTAGAGAGGGAGAAGAGAGGATAATTGAATGTGGGAGAAATGGTGGAATTTGATCCTTTTTATAGGAAAATTTTGAGGAACTCATTGCCCAAGCTTGCCATGGGTGCTTGTGAGGGGTGTGGCAAAGGTGTTGGCAAGGGTAGGGGTGAGATGTGTAGGAATTTTCCAAAATTTTCAAGTTCAATATGATTTTTCACAAGAGTATTTTTTGATGCATCCCTACAGTTCAAAATATTGTTTAAAATTCTTTTAAAGACACTACTTATATACATTATAACAATTTTTTGGGATTTTATAGCTTTAGTCTCAGAACTACCAAAGGAAGTGGTAGAAATACTAATGTGAGTAAAACTATGGCTAGGGATGAGAACTCTAGCCTTGATAAAGAAGAAATGGCAATTCTTGCTCAACACTTTATAATATTCTTCAAAAAAAAAAAAAAATACTCCATCTGGATGATTTAGAAAATATACCTTGTGTAAGAAAGACTCGAGGTGTGTCAGATAATAGTTATAGTGATGATAGGGAGAAGCATAATTTTATTTCATTTATGACTTCTAAGACTCCAAAAGATCCTCCTACTACAACCTCGCCGGACCATCACTACTATAAAAAAAGGTATTAAACCTCGCGTGAACCAACTTTAAATTTTAAGTCATTTCATTTTTTACAAAATTTACTTATTTTCTATTATACTCAAATTAAAACCTGTATTCGATCACTAAATAATAGCAAAAAAATCTATTTAACAAATAGTTTAAATAATACAAATAATTGAAAAATAAAATATTAATTAATAGTAGAAAAATTACCATGGTGTTGTTTTATGTTATTCAAAATCATCATATTCTTCTCCTGATGTTATAATACAAACCTATATATATATAATACAAAAATTTATACACATAAATAATAACACATAATAATAGAAAAAATATGAATAATAAGTGCGTAGGATTAATAGAAATACTTACAAGAGTAAATGAAATGACAAAATGAAGGAAATGAAGAAAAAATGGTGTTTTGTAAGTAAGAAATAGGTATAAATATTTTGAGTATTTTGCTCAAAAAAGTAGGGAATCTAAAAGATTAGTTAGAGAGGAAGAAAACCAACTAACTGACACTAGAATTGGTGGTTGGAAGTGGCCAAAAAATGAGAAAGAGTGGAGGAGAAGTGGAGGAGGTTTTGGGTTTTTGAGAGTTATGCAGTGCTTGGAATAGTTTCTATCTAGGGAAGAAAGAAGAGAAAAGAATTTATCCACGTGTGTAGTATCGGTTCTACGTATCAACCGACGCTATCCATGTAGGATGTAGCGTCGTTTGACGTGTCGAATCGATGCTACACATGGACGTAGCGTCAGTTCTAGGTGTCAATCGACGCTACACTATGTGGATAGCGTTGGTTCTAGGTGTCAACTGATGCTACACTACGTGGATAGCATTGGTTCCTGGTGTCAACTGGCGCTACGCTACATGGATAGTATTGATTCACCTCGTCAACCAACACTACGTCCACATGTATCATCGATTTGACACATCAACCGACTCTACTATGCTAACCTACGTAGCATGAGTTGATGCGGTGAACCGACGCTATCCACGTAGCATAGCATCGGTTGACACTTGGAACCAAAGCTACGTCCACGTGTAACGTCAGTTCGACACGTCAATCGATGCTACGTCCTATGTGAATAGCGTTAGTTATATACCGAACCGACTCTAAATTCATTATAAGTTGTTTTTTTTTCAAAAACTGACTTTACATATCGAATTAAATACCCTTTTTTGTAGTAGTGCATCAAGGTTTGGAAGATGATGAAAATGATCTAGATAAATTCCTTGATACTTACAACAAGCTTCTGAAGGAGTAAATTAAACTTGAAAAGTCAAGGAAATAATCTTTGAAAAGCCTTGAGGAAAAAGATAAATAGTTGAGCATGCTAAAGGTTGTTGCTTAAGAAAAGAAGTCCTTAGTTAGCAATGATCAAAGGGATCTCATGAAAAAGTGTGAGGTTATTTATAAGAGGTACTTTGATCTTTAAGTGGAGTTTAACACTAACCTAACCAGAATGAAGCATCTAGAGGATAAGCTCATAAAACTTGATTTCTATGAAGTGAGTTATAGAAATGTCAATTTTAATCCCTCAAATGATTAGACTAACCAAATTACTCATTTGGGAAAAAGATTAAATTTTCTTGAAAGTGATAAAGAGTATTTGGCTTATACTCTTTTTAAGAGGATGTATAGCTCAAATAACTTCGTGAAAAGGTTAAGAGACTCAATGGTTTTGCTATTTTTCTAGAGTCTTCAATTCAAGAAAAGAAGACTATATTCAAGCTTTGGGAGAAAATCTCTTAAAGTTCCAAGAAGAACAATCTCACTCTTTGATTATAGTTCGTAAGCTTATGATAGGAACAAATAAGATAGATGAAATCATTGGTAGTACTAAAGCCTCAAAAGGTCTTGGGTTTGAAGATGGTTCATCTACTCTTGTTGATTCAACTCTAAAGTTCGTTAAGAATGCTACTACTAACACTACTATAAAACATACATATGGCCTCAGTTTTTAATCGTGACAGTAGGTCTATGGCCACAGTTATAAGAACCGAGGCCTAAGTGAGAGAGACTATAAGTAATGACCTATGGCCTCGATTTTCTAATAACCGAGGTCATAGGGTATACATAAATTAAAAAATATATATAATTATATATTAATTACAATATTAAATATCAATAAAAATTACAATAAATTTATTAAAAACAATATTAAAAATTATATTATATTAAAATTAAAAGTATAATTACATTATTGAGTTTATTATACACTAAAAATTAATAAACAGTGTACAATAGAAATAACTTCAACATTGTAGTTATTTTTATCTATTTTGAGACTCAAAACATAGTTCGCCTATTGCCTAGTATGCCTGGTACGTCTGGTTCCTGGTACGCTGGAGCCTGTTGCGGTGGTGAGCTGTATCTGTTGTACTAGTGGGCTGGTGCCTGCTGCATTGGTGCACTGGTGCCTGTTGCGCTGGTGTGCTGGTGCCTGGTGTAGTGGTGCTCTTAGTGCTTGGTGCCTGGTGCCTGGTGCCTGGTGTACCTATAAGGCTATGCAAGAAAGTAATAAGAATGAACCATAAACATAGTGTACAATAGAAATAACTTGAACATAGTATTTATTTTTATATATTTTGAGGCTCAAAACACAGTGTACATAGGTACTTATAGAGGTATTTATTTTTATCTATTGGTTAGGATGCATATAAGGCTCTGGAAGTAGACACATGGGTATTTCCATTGTTTCAGTTAACAAAACTGAAACAATAGAAACAATTGAATTTTCTTACGAGTAAAATATGGGAAACATCACATATACAATGGAAGTATTAAATAGTAGGACTCAAGGTAGTTTTCAAGTTCAGACTAAATTCAAACCTACACAACATTCAGGCACACATGTGTAGTGAATGCATGAGTTTCTAGGGATTGCATAAGTGTGTCCTCGTCTTCCTATAAGACAATGTTAAAAAAGTTAGGATATCAACTTTCTCAAAAACTTAAGTTAATAAAATAAGTGACAAAAATATTTTCATGCATTATGAGACAATACAATGAAAACCAAGAATAAAGCAAGGTACAACTAAAAACACCTAAATCAACAATACACATGTATTTTCCTAGTAGAAAACATTCATTGGAAGGAGCTCAACACAATGCTATTGTATGGTGGCAAAGGTTTGATGAATATGATTACCTCAAAAACCTAGTTGACACTGAAATCTGCAATCTTCACATTGTCATTTCAAGTTACCAAAAGATTTTTAGGTTTGATACCTCCATGCACTACATTCTGATCTAGGAAAAAGAAATCAGCAACAAAATAGATAAAAATAAATACTATATGCTTAAAAAATAGTGCACATAGGTACTTACTAGAAAATAATATAGCAATAACAATCTGCAGTGTAACTATATAAATAATCTAACAAGG
The DNA here is from genome assembly GCA_033030585.1 of Hippophae rhamnoides. Lineage (NCBI taxonomy): Eukaryota > Viridiplantae > Streptophyta > Magnoliopsida > Rosales > Elaeagnaceae > Hippophae > Hippophae rhamnoides. Next base: position 40,136,183 of record CM065438.1, on the reverse strand, counting down.
GACTTCAAGAAAAAATTACCATAAATGAAGCTTGTGCGTTTCTCTCATTAATGAAGCTAATTAAGCACAACTATGATGAGATAGCATAGTGGCCTGCTAAAACTTCTCTGGTGAAGCTGCTCTGCAACAAAAATAGGAAAATATACAATTACTCATTACAAGTTAATTGGTAAATAGTATATCAATAAAATTTTCTGAAAATACTATCTTCCGTCCTCTCTATTTATTGTTACAGAAATGCTAGCTAGGGGGAAACAGGCATAGCACTAGCACAAGGCCAAGCACTACGCACCACCCCAACGAACCAACACCAAGCCAAGCACCAGGCGACCAACACGTTCCACAAACCATACCAAGTGACCTTCCTAACAAATTTTCATAACCCATCTAAGAAATATCTAGCATCCAAATTTCTCAATGTATGCAAGCCTTTAGGCAGTTAGAAATAACCTCTACGTATCGATCGAGATTGGTACCGAGATTTATTTATAAAGGAAAAGATGAGTTAATGTTACCAGAAAGGAGAGAAAATTGAGAGGAAAAAAAAGAGGAAAAAAATTGGTAAAAATATTTGGTGTTTGGTGTAAATTAAAAAGAGAAAATTGATAAAGTATATCTATGGCCTCCATAGGGTATGTCTATGGCCTTGGTTTTAGAAAAACCGAGGCCGAAACCCTATAGCCTCAGTTTTTCTAATAACCATGGCTAAATTTCTGAGACTATATGTATATATTTTAGTAGTGTAATTAAGTTAAAATTTATCTTAGCCACTCTAAAAGGTAAGTGAGTTGTTACATCCTTTCACTTTCTTTCCGTAATGTGAACACTTCACCTTATATTGCTTCTTCTCACTAAACTAGTGATGGTTTCCTACCTTTAACTACTTGCATTTCTCTAGTTTGTCGCCACTTTGGTAAGCGTGGGAACTTGAGACCTTATTATGGGAAGTTAACTTGTCATCCTCATATGAGAGTTAATGTTATTATCTCTTACTCTTCTCCTCCTCGTGGTGCTTCTAGAAGTTAGACACCCTATTTTCTCACTATTTTGCATGTATATTCCATCTTTATTGTAATGCTAGCCACATTGCTAGGCATTATCCTTGTTATGTTTGGAGCACTACCAAGGGATCCCCTCCTTGATCACCCACTTCCCTTTGTCTTCTTGCGATAAAGCTATTGTGATTCGCATAAGCAAGCATGATGCACAAATTTTGTATTTGATAAATAGTTCACAAGTGTATGAATCACTCTGTAAAAAAGAACAAATATAATTCCAAGGTCGGCTTAAAAAGGAATTATGTGGTTTTCAAATAATTCAACAAAATTCTTAAAAATAAACTTAAAGCATCCCGTCACAATTTTTTGCTTTGAAAATTCTAAACTAGTAACATAAAATAAAAAAATAGATTTGATTAAACAAGTATGAGGTAGATAAATATTTAACCTTTCAATGGAAAATTTATGGGATATATTAATTTGTCAATCATAATTTCTGAATATTATCTAGGTTTTTAAATATATAAATTAAAATTATTGATCCTCCTTTTTTTGTTTGAAAAAGTCATTTGATGGGGATCAATTTCATTGTTAATCAATGCCGTCTAAAGTCTTTTGGAGGGGATATCAATTTAAAGTAAGTCTAAGGAATTAACAAACTATTTAATTATTTCTTTTGGTGGGGATATCAATTTAAACTCGTGCTCAATGTGTCAAAGTTGGATTTAAGATTGATATATTGAAGAAATAAATTTCTAAGTTTAAAATCTACTACAAAAATTTATGTCATTAATACATTTTCAAATATTTATTCTTATAAAATTCTTTGAAATAAAGTATAGCTCATAACCAAATAATCAATTATAAAATCTACGAGTATTGACTCTAAATCAATTCTAGATTGTCAAATCCTAAATTTAACTTTAATATTTTAAGTTTATTATGAACAATATTTCATTAATATATTTTTCTATAAAAAACTTTGTATAAATTTTGAATGAAGAAATAAAAACTTAATTCATTTTATAAAAATATTTACCTACCTTAATATTGTACAAGCACAACAACATTAATAATATCCTATAGTATTTTCAACCATATATGATTAATTTCATAAATGATCAATAAATTAATCATAGTATTAAAAAAGTACATAAAATTAACTATAAAAATAAAAGAATACAATTAAAGTTAATACCTCAATTGTATCTTTAAAATACAAAATTTTAGTACTGATCTATATGTGGAAAACCTTCAAGTAAATCTGCCTAAACTATTTTTTGGATCGAAAATTACTAGTACATAAATTAAAGCTTGTTCAACACTCAAAATTGAGAGAAAAACTTTGAAACTAAAAAAAAACTAAAACTAAGAGAAAAGAGAAGAGAGAGCGGAGGGATGATTCTTTTGTGAAGAGGTGAGGGATTTATATTGGGCAAAGCACATGAAAAAAGTAGAAGGAGAAAGTGGATCTGGACTAAGAAATTATAAGATCTAACAAGTCATTTAATTGATATCTTTGGTCAGGTTGAATAATTTAAGTTCTCCTTCAAGGTATCAAATTTGGATTTATAATTTAAATATCTGGGAACTAACTTTTCTACTATAAAAAATATATCGCCAATATATTTCAAATGGTAATTTTTATAAAATTCTTTGAAATAAAGTATTACTCTAATCCAAATAATCAAATCTAAAATCAAAAAGCATTGAATATAAATCAGATTCAGATAATTAAATCTTAAAACTTACTTTAATTTTTAAGTTTATTATGAAAAATATTTCGTTAATATATTTTTCTTTAACAAACATTGTATAAATTTTGATGAAGAAATAAAACTTAATTCATTTTATAAAAAAATGTTTACCTACTTTAATAATTTACAAGAATAACAACATTACTAATAACCTATAGTGTTTTTAGCCAAAATTACTTAATTTAATAATTGATTAGTAAACAAAACATACCATTCATAACAACACATAAAATTTATCTAAAAAGAGAAGAATACATTTAAAATTTTATACCTCAATCATATCATTCCAATACATAATTTTAATACTATTTTATATTTGAAAAATCTTCAAATAGATTTGCCAATACTGTTTATTGGATTGAAAGAACTACTACATAAACTGAACTTTGTTCAACTCTTTAATTGAGATAAGAACTTAAAGAAAAATTATAAAAACTAAGAAGTTTAAGAGAAAGCTAAGAAGGATATTGATATGAAATAAGAAAGGGGAAGGGGGTTTATATAGGTTTGAAAAATGTTGGAAAAAGGAGAGAAATATGGATAAAAGAATCACGTGTTACGGTACATATTTATCATTTCTGCAACTTGCGTTGATTTGGCATTTGTTTCATTCATGATCCAAAGCTCTCACGTTAGATACCCGAATTCCACCACCACATCATGTGTTGACTTACACTTCCAAAACACCTTTTTGTTCAACACCCTTACAAGCTTGATTGGTTCATATATAAGACCTTGTATATGTTTTCCTTTATATTCTTCTTGTTTGCAATTAAGTGCTTTTTGGTATGAATCTTTTGACATTTATTAGTTGAATCATTTTGAATTTAAAAATACCTGAAAAATAACAAAATATACCCGTGATTCCAAAAACATGGATTTTCTAAATGGATGATGAAATTATGCAACTACAAATTTATTTTGTCATTTAAATTGCACAAGATCACGTAATATTGAGTGCTTTTTAAGCAATAATCACACATCTGTCTATTTATCTCTATTCTTTATTTGTTTTTAGTAAACATTGTTATGTTTCCTGAATTTGTTGTAAATAATTTACTTTTCATTATTCTTAACATATCTAGCTCATTCTTATAATGAAAAATTAATTATGGTGTTATATTTGTGTAAATTTTGCTTGGGAACATTTTTAATAATAATTAAACATAAATTATTTTTATTCAAGATTTTTTACAAAGTTTATTATCGAAAAATATATTGATGAAATATTTTTTATAATAAATTTAAATATAAAAATAATATTTGAGATAAATGAATCCAGATTTAGTTTAGAATTATATTCTATTTTAAAGATTTTTATGAGATTTATTTTTGAAAAATATATTGAAAAAATATTTTTTGTAATAAATTTAAATCATGAAAATTAGATTTCATATACGTTAATCTAAAAACTAATTTAAGCAAACTTGAATAGAAGTTTAAATTATCAACCCACTTAGGTAGCAAGTTAAATTTAATTAATAAAGGCTAATGTTTCCACCAGAAGTGTTATTTATACATATAAGAAAAAATCAATAATCTAAGTTTATATTTTATTAACTTAATTAATTCTACCAAATTTAATCAACTAGCTAAATATCCTATTAATTCTCTATTGATTTATTAATTTCATATTTACTTATAATTTGTATAAAATAATCTATCCTTTATCTTTTATTATTTTATGTTATTGGTTTAAATATTTAAACAAAAATAATTGTAATAAGATGTTTAGATTTATTTTTATTTTTAAGAATTTTATTAAATTATTTAAAAATCGCATAATTTCTCTTTACAAGGGCTTTGAAAGTATATTTATTACTTTTTACAAATTAGTTTATATACTTCCAAGCTATTTATAAATTTTATGCATCAAGATTTTGTGTTTCACAAAACACACTTCTTTGTTGGAGGGAACACACTTTTTGTTGTGAATATACTACGACATTGAGATAACACTTGGCACCATATACCATTGAGAGTTGGACCACATGGGTTCACTCGAAAATTAGTGACCTTGGGACTCCAAGGAAAATATTAAACATTTTGCAAAAAAATTTGGAATTTTAATAGTAGATCAAAAGAAGTTATCCCTATTTACCAAAAATTTACCACTACATCATCCCATGGTACGGGCCTAGGAAAGTTCTAGATGGTGGGAGCCAACATGGGCAAAGTGAACTGGAGGATGAATCATAGCATAATAGGAGGATATACCATGGTGTGATCGATGGATGATCAATCGACTAATCAGTTGGTTGGCTGCTTGGCCCATCGATTGGTCGACTGGTAGGTCCATTAGTTGTTTGGCTGGTTAGTTTTTTGACTATTTGATTTCATGGTAGTGTTCTATTGTTACGATTAGGCATTTGATCAGTTGATAGAACAATCGGTGGGAATCTATAGGTAGTAGTCATGGGGAGCGATGGTCTACTAGTCGTGGTCCTCCAAGATGGAGGTTCGGTGATTAGTAGTCCTACTCTATTGACATAGTGTCATATTTTGATGTGATTTTATCTAGACATTGACATTTTTCAATCTTATATTGACTTCTATCAAATCTTTTTCTAAGTGCTCTAATATATTCCAAGTCTTTGAATAATTTTTGGAAATATGCTCTTCTCTATTCTTGAAATATTTTTCATTTGTAAGGATGGTCTTCTCATATGGTAGTTCCTTGCTCTATATAGATGGTTTACTCATAAGGTAGTGCTTTGCTTTGTATGAGTTGTTTACTAATGAGGTAGTGTCGTACTTTTTATGGGTGGTCTACTCCTTAAGTAGTGTCCTGCTCTTTATGGAATGGTCTAATATCTCCCAGCCCCATTTCTTAGTAAACGTTATGAGTGTGGAAAGTAATAAGTATTTTCTAGATACCAATCTTTATTTTCCATCTTCTTTGTTGGAGGGTCATGTGATTGAGTGTAAAATCTGATACGTATCCTCTAGGCAAACAACCCTAAGAACCCACAAACTCAAAAGAATATGAACGATTGATTTGTTAAGAAAATATTAAAGATGGTCAGATTAGAATCCTAAGGAAACAAAGTCTTTAAAACCCCAACCTTGAGATGCCACAAAGGATGATCACTCTTTTGATAATATAAATTCAAGCATTCAATTTAGAACACAAGAAGGAAAACCAAAAAGCTTTCCAAAATAAATTTTCATTAATGATATCAGTTCTGCCTTCATTACATGGCTGCTATTTTCTTTTATAAGCAACAAAACCCTAAAAAAAATTTACCTTAAAGAAAAGGACCCTAGATGAAATTCAATCCCAGTGGCCTATTTAGTTGTGGATTGGACCTAATCCATCATTAAAGAATAAAAGATTTAAAAGACTTATGATAAATAAGACATAAAAAAGCCTACAATTCACTAAAATAAAATTTTTAAACATATAAGGCCCATAATTAATTATAAACAAATTGTTTCCTAAATTAATCCTTGCATCCAATTTGATATTTCAAATCTATTCCTTGTCTAGGATATTGAGAATATTTTTATGATCTTGAGGATATTTGTAGGATCTTGAGAATCTTTAAAATATCTATAAACATTAACTTGGTCGGTACCTCAATCTCCATTAAAATCACAAGCCTCACTTATTTAGAAGCAACCAATTACCATTAGTGGTCAAATGTGAGTACATAATATATGGTGGGCAAGTCCTTGGGTGTGAAAGAGATAGTACCTCACTTTATTCCATGGAAAACTTAACGAAGTGCCAATGTTTGGATTTTGAACTGCAGTGGTTATAAGTGTTAAAGGGTTTGTACCCCTGCTTTTTTTCTTCATATAAGACTTAGTCCATTAACCCATTTTTGCTAATTCTTTGATCCTAGATTTTTATTAGTATGGGTGTAGAAGAAGGTGTATGCCCACTTCATTTTTCATACACAACTTAGTCTATTAAGACATTGGTGTAAAGAGCATATCGTCCTAGTGTTTGGATGCCAGATTGAAATTGTTTAGGGCTTCAAAGGAATTATATACCCACTGTATATTTTGCACTGGACTCAGTTCATTAAGATATTGGCTCCATTACCTAGATCTTAAATTGCAATCGATGTAGGCATTAATGGGGTTATGTGCTGGCATTTTACACAGTGCACTAAGTCAAAGTTATTGGATGGCACATCATATTTGGCTCCTAGGAAAACTTAATCACTACTGATTCCCAAGTAGAAGTCCTATTGTTCTCAAGTATGATTTTTGTGGCATGATCTACCTTAGGTCTTATTTGAGGAGTATGATTTTTGTACGATAAGCCCTCATGCAGTGGTGATTAGTACATGGTTTTTAGAGAAGATATGACCTTCTTGATCAAGTGCAAGACCAAGTGATGATGCATGTATGGGGTAGTGGTTGATGTATGGATTTAAGTGAAGGAGTAGCCTTCTTGATCCAGTGTAGGGTTGAGCGATATGGTACTTCGAGCTTGCATGATATAGTCTTAGGAGGTAGAAAATTTTCAAATCATGAACTAGTTTTATTTGAACTATAGAAAAGCTAAAACCCATAATTGTGGTAATTCCTTAACATAATGGCTATGAGAGATCCACAAACCATGACAGGACGTCGACCCAATAGCTATACGTGAGCCTCATACCTTAGTATAAAATATGCTAATAATTCTTTGAAAGTAGAGTTATTTAACCACTTCTAAACCCCTTATGTGCCTTATTATATGTTAAAATATGATAAAAAAAAGTTTAATGTGTGTTTTATTATATCAATGTAGGTGGAATGAAGGCAAATAGAGTGAAAACAAGTGAAAATGGGAAAAATCAGCACTATGTCATGGCAGGCATTTTTTTGGTGCTACAGTAAGCTTTTTTTTTGGAATTAGGGTGTGCATTTGTAGCTAGGCACAAATCGTATTTATAATCTAGTAATGACTCTCAACTTTAATCCTCAATCCTTGGATCATTTTAAGAGATCATCTAATGGTCCATATTAGGTCATTTTTTTATTAAAGAAACATCATTCTTTCATGAATTAAACACACAATTAATAACTAAAAACCCTAGCAGCAACAAAGAAGAGAGAAGAAGAGAAATAGTTCAAGAGAAGATTAAAGAAGATACAACTTTGCGAAGGATTGAAGAGAAGATTAGTGCTACAAATCAAGAGATTGAGTATATCTCTTATTCTTCTCCATTCTTTATTAGTTTTTATCTCTTTCTTTATGGAAAATATGGGCTTTATAAACATAATTATGTCTTGCTAATTTATTAATCTAGGGGTCTTATGAACTCAATTGTTTACATGTGATGATATAATATTTTACCCCAAATTGTTATTTCAATTCAACTATATTATTTAATCTAATTTTTATGTTATTAATTGTGTTACTAACAAGTAATCTAAAGATGTAATTAAATATATTTGAGAGAATTATTTAATTGTTTGTCTTTATTAAATATTATACATAGTTTCTACGTAAAGGTTTATGATTCTTGTGTGTGTGATCTATAAATAATGATCTTAATGAGTAGTATGCAACCTAATTGACATAAGAGGGTGACTAAGTTAATTACTATAGTGTGTGTAGTTTACTTGAGAGAACTTCGTATGCTAGGAAAAGAATTAATTTAATTAACCAAATTAGTTATCAACCCCACCCATTGGTGTTAATTGATTTGTTTAGTTAACAAAGAATATCTAACCCCACCAAAGGTGATATTCATATAAAAAAGAGAATCAATAAATATCAATTTATATCTTTAATAACCTAAATAATATGAGCAAGCATAATTAACTTAGTTATTATATTCATAAATACTCTACTATTATAAAAGATAAAATTTGCATTAATGTTTATTGAATCTGTATCTATGATTATTTTTATGTTATTAGATTAAAAACACAAAACCCCAAATATCGTGTCAGGATGTTTAGGATTTAATTTTGTTTTTAAAAGTTTGAATAATAAATTAAAAACCACATATATTCCTTCCTTAGACCGAGCTTGGGAGTATATATCATTTTCTATGAAATGATTCGTGCACTTGTGATAGTTTTGTAAATATAAAACCAAAGTATTGGCAGTATTGGCGATGCCGGTTTTGTTCATCAGTTACCCACACGTCTTGTATACTTGTGGTTAGCGTGTCAAGTTTTTGAGATAATTATCGGGGAGTTTAGTACTTGTAATAGATGTCAATAATGATTGCTATTATACTAGTGTATACCTTTTAATTTTTTTAGTGTTTCTATTGTATACCGAGGTTGACAGAAAAAATCTTACTTTTTTTCAAAAATAAAGAGAACCTTACTTCGCTTAAGAGGGGAATGGTAAGCATAAGATTAATCATGGTTATGGTAGAAGAAGGGACCGTATAGATATAATGGTCCCCAAACCTTTAAGGAATTTTGTAGTCCCACAAGTAGATGGAGCACAATCATCCATCAATAGACCGAGAATCAATGCTAACAATTTCAAACATAAGCTAAGTGTCATTCAAATGATACAAGCAAATCAATTTGGAGGGTTAGTCAATGTTGATTAAAATCTTCACTTGGCTTCATTTTGAAAATATGTGACACCTTCAAGATGAATGATGTATCAGATGATGCACTTAGCCTTCACTTGTTTCCTTGCTCACTTGGGGATTAGGCTAAGTCTTGGTTATAGTCACTACTTATTGGGTCAATCACTACATGGGAACAATTGGCTCAAAAATTCTTAGTAAAGTACTTCCCACCCTCGAAGGCAGCTAAGCTCAGAAACAACATCACATCTCTTCTACAAAGAGTTGTTAAGAACCTATGCCTTGTTCTTATTACTTGGTTGCAAGTTCAATGCCTTGTTCTTATTACTTGGTTGCAAGTGCAAATATCCTATAATAGATTAATGGGGAAACCGAGGACCAAAATCGATGTTGCAACTAGAGGAGCTTTAATAAGAAAACCTAAAGAGGAAGCTTTTGAATACTTGATGAGCTAGCATCCAATAATTTCCAATTTTTTGTGGTGAGGCTCAAAAATAAGAAGAGTGGTTGAAGTAGTAGATTTAGACACCCTAGTAGCATTGCAAGCTCAAACAAATGCTATACTGCTAGTTTTAACTAAGAAGTTAGATGGTGGTAGTGTGAGGGTAAATATGGTACAAAGTCCATTCATGGTGTGTGATTATTGTAATAGACCTTATTCTACTGAGGCATGTTGGAACCTTCTTGAAACAGTAAACTTTTTCAAGAATCAAAATCACCAAGGAAACCCATACTCAAACACATACAACCCGGTATGGAGAAACCACACAAATTTCTCATGGAACTATAAAAACAATCAAGGTGGTAATCAATTCAATCATTAACACTTCCCACCACAGAGTTTTCAATAGCCACAAGCCCAGGAGAAGAAGCCACTTAGTGAAGACAACATAAGTTCTTTAGTAAGAATGATGAAAGACTTCATCCATTCAATAAATACAAAAGTGGATCGCATAGAGTCCACCCATGGGGCTTCTATTCAAAATTTGGAGATCTAAATAAGGCAATTGGCCCAAACTATAAGTCATAAGCCTCAAGGTAACCTTCCAAACAATACAAAAAGATAATTGAAAAAGAGAAGGTAAGGAGCATTGTAAAGTAATATCCTTTAGAATTGGTAAAACTTTAGAAAAGAAGGATGAAACTAAAATGGATGATGAGAAAAAAATGGGAAAATGGAGTATTGAAAAATAGGTGATTCAACCAAAAAAGAGAAGCCTCTATAAAAACACTATTCCTTTCCATCAAAAACTCTAGAAGTGAAAACTTGACAATCAATATTCAAAATTTTTAGATGTCTTTAAGAAACTATTTATAAAGACACCAATTTTAGATGCACTTGAATAGATTCCTTCATATGCTAAATTCATAAATGACATCCTGTCTAAGAGAAGGAGGCTCGGAGATAATAAGACAATAACCTTGATTGAAGGTTGTAGTGCCTCCTTGATAGAAAACTACATCCCTTGTACAATTGGGAATATTCACTTTGGCAAGGTACCATATGGCTTGGGTGGAGGCATCAACCTTATTCCACTATCTATTTTCAAGAGATTAGGATTGGTGAAGCCAAACCTATTTCAATAATATTGCTAATAGCAGATAGGTCAATTAGATGATCCTAGAGTGTGGTAGAAGATGTGTTAGTAAAAATGGACAAGTTTATATTTCCAGCAGATTTCATTATATTAGACATAGAGAAGGACTGTGACATTCCTATCATATTTGGTCATCCATTTTTAGCAACTAAAAGAACAGTCATTGATGTATAAAAAGTTAAGCTTACAATGAGAGTATAGGATGAACATGTAACATTTAATGTTTTTAAAGCAATTAAATTTCTAATACTGATAATACTACTAATTGTTTTAAGATAAATGTTATTGATGAGCTATGCATTGATGTGCTTCATAATATATGCCCTTGTGATGCTTTAGAATGTGTGCTTGTTAATTCTAGAAACACATATATTGATAAGCACTATGAAAATCACTTAGGCACACACACTCGTGATGATAATTTATCTAAATCTATTGAACCACCTACACTTGAGATTTTTACATATGATGCTATGAATAATGAAATAAATTCATTAGGAAATAACCTAACTTACTTTAATTATGGAACTATGGAATCTGTGATGAAATTTAATATTACTAACTATGCGAACTATTTGGAGACTATGCCTCCTATATGTGTATCTAATATAGTTATAGAATGTTTCGAGACAAGATCTAGGCTCAAAGCATCCATTAAGAAGCCACCCAAGTGAGAGCTCAAGCCTTTACCAACCCATCTGCTTTATGCATTTTTGGGTGTGAACAAGACACTTCTAGTCATAACTTTAGCTAGTCAAAGTGTAGAGCAAAAAGAGTCACTATGGAGGGTGCTTAGTAAACTCAAAAGAGCTATGGGTTGGTCTATTGGTGACATCAAAGGCATAAGCTCATCCTTATGCATGCACAAAATCTTGTTAGTGGATAGAGTTAAGCCTACGAGGGATGCACAATGTTGGTTAAACCCTATTGTGAAAGAGGTGGTGAAAAGAGAAATTGTTAAGTGGCTGGACATGGGAATCATTTACCTAATACTAGACAGTGAATAGGTAAGTCCTGTCTAATATGTACCACAAAAAAGAGGAATCATTATGGTGGAAAATGAGTCAAATGAGTTATTACCCACAAGGATTTTCACTAGTTGGTAAGTCTATATGGATTTTCATAAGGTGAATAAAGCTATAAGGAAGGGTCATTTCCCTCTCCTATCCATGGATCAAATTCTTGATAGATTAGTCAAGAATACCTTCTTTTTCCTTCTAGATGGATATTTTGACCATAGTCAAATACTTATGGCACCTAAAGACCAAGAAAAGACTACACTCACATGTCCTTACAAAACTTTTGCTTTCAAGAGAATTCTATTTGGGCTATGTAATACACTTGCAACATTTCAACACTATAATGTTTGTTTTCTCAAACATGATGGTGAAGCATTTAGAGATCTTCATGGATGACTTCTCGGTCTTTGGGAACACATTTGATAAGTATTTACACTATCCTTCCCTAGTGTAACAAAGATGTGAAGAAACTAACTTGGTTTTAAATTGGGAGAAGTGCCACTTGATGGTATATGAGGGTATTATCTTAGGCTACAATGTCTCCACTATGGGTGTTTAGATGTATAGAGCTAAGATAGAAGTGACTAAGAAGCTATCACCACATACTGGTGCAATCTACTAGGAGTTTTCTTAGGCACGTGGGTTTTCATCGTAGATTCATTAAATCTTTTTCAAAAATCTCTTAACCCTTGTACAATCTATTGGAATAAGATGTGCTTTTTAGATTTGATGATAAATGTTTAGAGACATTTTTTGTGCTTAAAGAGAAATTAGTGCCATATAGTTATAGTAGCATCATATTGGAGCAAGCCCTTTGAGTTAGTGTGTGATGCAAGTGATTTTGCTATTGGGGCTATAAAGAGACAAGATTTTCCATGCCATAACTTATATAAGAAAAAATGCTCAATGATGTTCAAATGAATTATGCCACTACAGAGAAGGAACTCCTAGCCATTTTATAAGCCTTTGAGAAATTTAGATCTTATTTAGATCTTATTTGAGAAATTTTGACTTGAAAATCTGTGATAAAAAAGGGAAAAAAATCAGGTGGTAGATCATCTATCTAGATGGTGGAGGGAAATGGAAATGGATGATAATATGGTGATTGGGGAATTTTTTCCAAATAAGCAACTTCTTTCAGTGGCTCAAATTGACATCCCATGGTATGCAGACATTGCAAACTTCCTTGTTGCCAACGTTATTCCACTTGACTTCATAAGGCAATAAAAATAATAAATGCTTCCATGATGTAAAATAATATTTGTGGGATGACACTTACCTCTACAAAGAATGCGACAATGGTATTTTGAGATGGTGTGTCCCTTATGATGAAGTTCGAAGTATTCTTTATTGTTGCCACAACTCAAACAATGGAGGCCACTTGGGAAGCACAAAAACAATAGGTAAATTACTACAATATGGCTCTTTTTTTCCTACAAAATTTAGAAATGCTTAACTTTATACAATGACATGTGATAGATGTCAAAGGATAGGTAATATTTTCAAAATAGATGAGATGCCTTAAAATAATATGCTTGAATTGAAATTGTTTGATGTTTTGGCCATTGACTTTAAGGGACTATTCCCTTTCATTCTTTGGTAACAATTACATACTAGTAGGAGTCGATTATGTGTCAAAGTGGGTAGAAGCCATAGCTAGTAGAAAATGTGATGCCAAAGTTTTTATGAAACTTATAAAGAAAAAAATTTTCCCTAGTTTTGAAACTCTTAGGATTACCATTAATGATAGAGGAGGTAATCACTTTTACAATAGGGTTTTTAATTCTTTATTGTCTAAGTATGGTATTAAGGCTAAGGTATCTACCTAATGCTTGCAAAAGTTAACTAGTTTTAAGTTCTATTATCTGTTTACTTGGTAATTACATCAAAAACTTGATATGCAAAAATTAGGCATAGAAATTTTGTATAATTTATAAAATAGCTCACAATGTATTTTTTAAATTATTCAACAAATTCTTAAAAATGAAATTAATAACCTAAAAATTTGGTCACTTTTATTTTGGATTGAGTTTTTAAACTATTAACATAAAAATAAAGATAGATTTAATAAACATTTAAGCAAATAAATATTTATCATGTGGTGGAGAATTCATGTGATATATTAGTTAGTTAATTATGCTTGTTAAATATTAAGATATTAAATATATGAATTAAAATTATTGATTCTCTCTTGTATTTAGAAATAGGAGTGTAAGTCCCATTGTTCTTGTGTCTATTTGTCGACTTCCCTGGTGCAAAACATGGTATTTGTTTTATTCTTACTTAGTGTATTTATCCTCCTTTGTGTAAGGTTAGTTACTGTAGATTAGTAATATGCACACACATATAGTTAAGAATAGTTTGTATGTGAGCATTTTACACACACCACGAGGTTGGTTTTCATAGTGTGCATGCCAAGTGGAGAGCTATTTTTCAATGAGAGAGGGTGCAAATAAGTCAATCTTGTCACTTTGTTTTTTGTTTTATTTTAGGTGTGAGTATTTATGAAAAGTACTTGGCAATTTTTGGAATGAGAAAATGTTCCCTTTTTAAAATCTCAGCACTAAGCTCACTAGCCACCAAGATGGCGAGTTGGCTGGCAAGGTGGTAATTTTGAGTTCTATAAATACCTATCATTTATTCTTATTTGGTATCCATAAAATGTAGTAGAGATCTATCAAATTAAAATGTCATCTTTCTCTTTTTAAATCACTAATACCTTTTTGTTGCTTGATATTAGTGACTTATGATTATGTGAGCAAAACCGTGCTTGTGAGTGGTGGGTTTACCTCATAGAGGTAATTTACATGTTACTGATCACACCATAGTGGGTCGTGTGGGCTTTGGAGTTGAGTTGGGTTCTTGTGTTGAACTAAGTTATTGTAGAAGCAATAAGCAAGAGCAACAATTGGAAATTATGATAGAGGTCCTGACTGATAGAGGTAATTATGGCTTTATTCCCCTTAGAGTGTATCTATTTTATTGTTACTATATAGATAGGGTTTTTATATGGGTTTACCTCATTATATATGTTATTATGCATGCTTGACTATATGGCTAGTATAATCAATGTTTAGAGGGTGTATTTTTCTACATACTAGAGTTTAAACTCTATTTGAAAAGCTTTTATTTTTCCTTATCATATGCTTTCCATTTATTGAAATCTATATATGTTGCTAATTATATAATATATCTCTGATTATATGTGATATAACTCTATTTTGTGTTTATTTCCTTGTGATTTGTGTATTTGAGTTGAGTCCTTAAGAAGTTAGTATCTCCTTAGCCTGATTGTGTATCGAGTCTAGGACTCATTCATTGATGTTATGCATGATATGTATCTATGTTAGTATCTTTATATTTCCATCATATATGTTCTAACATATTAGATGCATACCTTGATTAGAAAGCATGTTTATTATATATTGTCGCATGCTTTATTTTCTTTCTATATAGCATGCCTACAAGCTTTCTAATTATTACTTGGTGTGATATATTAATTTTTCTGCTCCCTAATTAATTTATATTGTTTCTTACTATTATGTGCATGTGAGATTATTGTGAGCCTCTAAGAAGTTAGTATCTCTTTACCCTGGTAGTGTACCAAGCATGGGAGAATACAATCATCATTTATCAAATATGTTCACATATATGAGATCTTAAAGTGATTGGAAATCATTTACATGTTTTTAGTATGTTTGACTCTTTCACATGCTGAGTGTTGATGGCCATGTATACATATTACTAGCCTATAAAGGAGCCTGTGAAGCACACAATCTGTTGTGTGGTTTTGTAGTTTCTTACTTCTTACTAAGGTATCTTTTTTTTGGTGTTGAATTAAAAATGTTGTTTATGTAGTCTTCTTTGATAATTTCTCAATTCACGTTGTCATGCCTCTTTGTCCGAATTGAGATAGAGCTCATAATTTCATGGGTTGGGTTCTCCATGCCTTATCTAGTTTCTGATTACTTTTTTCAGTAAAAAAAACAATTAACCTTTGTGTAATTGTTCCTACATATGAGATTCTTTAAAAATATTAATTAAGTCTACCATTTATTATTAATTAAAATCTTTTACTATCTTTGGTAAGGTTTAGTAATTAATTTTAAATACACTATACATCTTTTCTAAGAGTAGTGAATCATTTAATTGTCGCCTTAAGTCAGATCTAACAATTTAAACTCATATCAAGGTGTATAAGTTAGATTTATGATTTAGGTATCTAGAACTAATTTTCATATTTTAAAACTATTATGAAGTATATATCGTCAATATATCTTCAATAATAAGTCTTATAAAGATCTTTGAAATAGAAAGACATACTTTTAATTTTTACTTAACTTATTCAATGTAAGCAATAAAAATAAATATATGAAACTTTATTCGATGTAAAAATAAATGTTTAAAGAGCAGAAAAAAATATTATCACTTAGATGGGAAGATAATCGCTCAAAATATATTCTCATAATGGTAGTTTGCAATATTTGATTCCTAAACACTAATTTTGGATTTATCATAATTTCAACATGAAATACTAATTATGACAAAAACTAACTAATTAATACATTACTCTATGAAATGTTTTTGAATTAATCTAACAATGCAAAGACTTTATCATTTTCTTAAAATTAACTTTAGAAAACATGATAATTTTGTAAGAAAAAATTTAAAAATAAACCAAAAAATTCTAATTCAATAAGAATAAATAAAAACACTAAAAAAATGTAAATAAAAAAAATCTAAAAACGTAAACATGTGAACGTAAAATTTCAATTTTAGCACATAATTTTATAAATGTAACTTATCCTACCCTCTAACTTAGAATTTATATTGCCCCTAATGTATTAATTAGAAATCAAAGATAAACAGTAAAGAGAGGAAATTTACCCATTTGTTTGAACTTTTTCAAGTGTTTGTGATACGAACTATGCCAACTTGTGATGAATCTCGTAACAAAAATTAATTCCTAGGACCGTTCTACTACATATTTGGATGGAAATCGCAACTCAACACCAATAAAGAGATGTGAACCTTGGTATAAGGAAGACACCATGATAACTGTATATTATACAATTATTTTGTCCATTTTATTAATTTTAATTGCTATGTTCTTGATATTTTTAGTTAATTTTAATTAATTAAATTAATATTTATTGTTTATTTTTTAAGGAATATATTTTTAAGAAAATTAAAGAATTTGAATCGAAAAGGGACTTAATTGCAAATAATAAAGTCTAAAAATATAATTTAAATTAAAAGAGGGCTTAATTTCAAATTAACAAAAGTTTAAAAGTTAATTTAAATTAAATTGGAGGGCTAAAAAGCAATTAAATGAAATTTTTTTTTGCATAGGAAAGAAGACCATACACATCAATTTTCCACGCGCGCCACACATCGTCAGATCAGAATATCAATGGTGAGGATTACTGCGTGTAATACAGACATGACAAAAGCAATTGGACCCAGTTTTCTAGATTACATGATGCTCGGTGCGCTGAGTGGGGCCCACCTTCCGCACAGGTCGGCATGCAGGGTGGGACCCACATGTCTATGCTAGAAATGGTACCATGTGACGCGGTCCAGAGAAACATCATGCGCCCTACCATTCCAACGAATCATACAATGCCACGTGTCTCGAATATTCTCTCAGCAAATCAAGAGCTAACATGTGGCATGTGTTGGTTAAAACAAAACAGAGAAACGATGAGCGTTCCTAGCAACTTCTACGTCACCACGTGTCTTGAAAGCAATTATCCCGTGCAACGCAGTCCTCGTGCGCCCGTTCATCATAGCGTATGAAAGACTGCCACGTGTCTCATTATTTCTTGTAGCCAATCAGATGCTGACATATGGCATGCATGAATTGAAATTCAAAATGCAGAAATGGTGCCCGGTCCAACCAGTTTTGTCTCCCACTCATGTCTTAAAATAAAATGTCCCACGTAATATTCTATTCCTAATTTTACACGCGTAATTGTAAAAAAAATATATATTTTTTGATATATTTTTTTAGAGAGTTGGGGCTATAAATAGAGTATTTTTGCGATAAATTTGGGGGGTTGGAGAGTTGTACTGTGGTACACACAGAAGCCATTTGTGGCTTCTGTTGTGTTCTTAATCTAATATTCCTTAAATGCTTTAATATTTGCATATTGTAATTTTAATTTTTTATGAAGTAATTTAATTTTTCTAAGGTTGCGTTGTAGCTAAATTTATGAAGCTTGAATAAATTATTTTTGAAAAATTTATGAGATTTTTAATTTGTTTATTTTATTTTATTTTATTTATGCTTAATGCTTTTGATTGATTGGAAGATTAATCAATTGATTTGTGACACGTAAATAAACTTGAGATAGACATTTTTGTGACACTTAAATAAATTGAAAAAGGCATTTTCGTGTACTAGCTAGGGGATAGAATAACATATATATATGAAGGATAGGAATATACCTTTAATGTACATGTGGCCATTTGAGAACTTTGAACGTAATGAATCTTGATGAATTTAATTCTCATAGGAATATAGTGAATTATTTTAGCTAGATGTGTCTATATGGAGCTCGAAAGAGATGTATGGATAAAATTAGGAGTTCTTGGTTGACAAATTAAATTTACAAAAAAATATTAATCAAGAGAAAATAATATGATCCGAGTGGATTAATTTGGTAAAAACTGCAATTCTAGAAGTTTTTTATTTATTGTTATAAAAATTTTAATTTGTTAAACTCCAATCAATTTTTGTTTATTTGGATAAAATTAGAGTGAAATAATTTTAGTACTTGACCAACTGTAGTAGCAAATCTCTGTGGGAACGATAATTTTACTTATCAATTTTATTACTTGTGACCGTGTATACTTGAACGTTTTTATGTTCTCCAAAAGAGATAACACACCACAATCAAGGAATGGAGACTTGATTGATAAGTCAAAGTATGAACACCACAGAAAAATCTAATTTGTTCAAAAAGTTCTTCAAAGAACCAAAGAGATTTTATTCTCACAATTTTTATATGAAATATTCTAATTTTTTATTGAATTGAAAAAGGTCTCTATGTAGGCTATTACATGCCTTACATGCCATATTCTCAATAACATTGATTCAAGCACTAATTCAAAAGTATATGTGAAGAGATTTTATGTAAAGAAATAAACTAATAGGTTCACATATATTCAAAGAAGAAAAGGCTCAAAGTAGTGATGTAATATTGATTTCATGAAATGAATCAAATGACATAATTTATAAAGAAATCAAATACTATTTTCATGCATCAACCAAAATAATTAAATACAAATTTCAAGTTATATGCCTTTTAGAGATGAAGAAAAGGCAATGATTTTATGGGAATTTATTTCCTATTTTTCTTTCGTATTTAATCATTTCTTACAACTTTGTAAGATTTACTAGGTCATAGTATTTAGTTTTAAACTATTCATTTTTATCTCTTTTTTATTATTTTTTCTCTTTTTTTTAGAGATATTCCTTCTCTTTTATTTATAGGGAGGAATCACGTATAGTTTGTACATATTTTTGTATGATTAAAAAAGGGAATATATTTTTATTTTCTAATTTAGTTATTCAATTTAAACAATATAAATAAATATATGACACTTTATCATATATAAAAACCTTGGAATTCAATGAAAAAATCTATAGAGATCATCTAAGAATTTGAATTAATAAGAAGAGTGTTTAAAAGAGTAGAAAAAATATTATCACTCAGAATACAAAGATAATGGCTCAAACATTCTCATAAGGTAGTCTCCACTATTTGATTCTTAAACATGGATTTTGGGTTTATTACAATTTCAACATTTTATCATTAAATACAAATTATGAAAAAAACTAACTAATTATTACATTACTCCATAATATGTTCAATAAATTAATCTAACAGTTCAAAGAATTAATCATTTGCTAAAAATTAACGAAAAGACATGATAATTTTGCAGGAAAAATTTAAAAATAAATCTAAAATTCCTAATCCAATAGAAGCAAATAAAGAAAAAAAATGAAAATAAGTGAACATGTAAACAATGTTTAATGAAAAAAATTAAATTGCTAAAATTTATGTCCAATGAGCTCAAGTATTTATATGCAAATGTTGGTGCATCCATCATTTCAAGAATTTTACACAAATAGAATACTATGTACTTCTTACACATTTCAACAAACAATTCTAAATTTAACAATTCTAAATATAATAAACATTTGTTCACATGATAGGAAATAAAATAAAAACAAAAAATCAAACATAATATCAAAAAATAAAAATAAATAAACTAAAATAAATAATATTACCTACAATGATGGGTTGCCTCACATCTAACACTTAGTTTAACATGTCAGTAAGGCTTATCGTTATGATGGTGTTGAGGATTACATATCCATATGAAGTCAATTTCTAATGTGTCCACTTGATCGGAAGCTTGTGGATGATATAGAGTGGCCACTCTTTGTGTGATGTTATACTTCTTTTGTACCCCATCAAAATGTTTGACCCAAAAATGACTCCCTTCATTGCTTCTTGAATGTGAAAAATATTGAATCTTTCAAGAATCTCACAACAACATTAGCATAATTAATTTTAGTAGGTATAGCTTCTACCCACTTGGATATATAAACAATGGCAACCAAAATATATTCATTGCAAGAGATGGGGGAAAAGGACTCATAAAGTTAGTGCCCTACACATCAAACTAAATTAGATGTCAATGACATTTCATATCTTTTTCCTATATTACTTGTCCTTTGACATCGATCACAATGCACATAGAATGTAAAAGTATTATGAAAAAGAGTTGGCTATTAAATATAGACTATAATACTTACGTGTTATTTTATCTTCACTAAAATTTCCCTTACCTAAAGTTCATGACAAAATGCTAGAATCACCTTACGTTCCTCTTCAGGCATACACCTATAGATGACTTGATCTTGACCAATCTTGAATAGATAAGGATCATCCCAAAAATATTGCTTGCAAGATTGTAGAAATTTTTTCTTATCTTGGGAAGAAATATTAGGTCTCAAAACACCAATAGCAAGATAATTTATCATGCCAGCATACCATGGGTTTGGACCTATTAAAAATAATTGTTTCTCGGAAAAGATTTCAAAAATTTCTTCTTTACTCTCATCTTCAAGATGATTGAATTCAAAAATTAACCTAAATAGATTATCACAACTAAATTTTCACTACCCTTCTTGTCTTTGATCTCTAGGTCAAATTCTTGTAAGAGTAAAATTGACTGAATTTATCTTGGCTTATCATTTGGTTTACTGATAAGTGCTCAAAAAGCACTAAAATAACCATGATTTTATGTACATTAATTGATTAAAAATATATATATTTATATGTTTTTATCATATATTTATATAAATTTGTCTTTTTTAGAATCGCAGGTATTTTTATTGTTTTTCAGATATTTTGGCTTAAAAATGCAATTTAAAGACTTAAAGAGGAATACTTGAAGCAATACATCACAAATATATTAATAAATAAGTGGGAAAAGGTCAACAAACATGGAAAAATTGGACAAAATGGGTCGAAAAGGTCAAAAATGTCAAAAAGACGGAAATCGCGCCCGTTCATGCAGCCCAAGACTCACCGGCGCCTACCTAACGCGTTAGCCGACAACATACATACAAGAAGCGGTGCTTCCCCTCCGCACGCCCAACGCCTTTTCGCCCCATTTTTCACGTGCGTACCGCTTCATGACTTCATGCTGACGTCATTAATGACCTCATCATTTCCATTACGCGTTTTTACATTTTTTAACATTTTTTTAACATTCTTTTACTCATTTTTTCTCTCCATCCTCACCTATAAATACCCCCCTTCCCTTCACTTCAAAACACACCTTAAAACCACACTTCTCTCTTTTTTCTTTCTCTCAGTTCTTAGTTTTTAGTTTTTTTTAGTGTTTCTTATGTTTTAGTTAGTTTTGCTTAGTTTTAAAGTTCTTCCCTTTTTGGGAAGAACTAGTTATGTTTTTGTAATTTATTAGCTGTTTGATTCAATAAATGGGAGTGTAAATTCCGTTTGGAGGTTTTCTAGCAACAGGAATAGCATCGAAGTATTGTAAGGATTTTATTTTCTTTGCAGTTATTTTTTATGCTTTATTCTTACATGTTATATTTAATTTGTCTGTGATTAAATTTAACTGTGCTAGCTGTTTATAAACATGATATAATAATAACGTTGTTATGCTTGCGAAATATTAAATAGGTAAAAATCTCTAAAATGAATTGATTTTATTTTTATTCAAGATTTTATATTAAGAATGTTAGAGAGAAATATATTATTTTTCATTACAAACTTAAATCTGAAAATTAGATTTTAAGGTTTAGTTATCTGTTCGATTTAGAGTAAGGTTTCTTTATTTGTTGGTACAATCGCCAGGTAGTTAGAGTGAAGCTCTATTTCAAAAGTTTTTATAAGAATTATTATCTGAAAATGTATTGACAACATGTTTTCAATAGTGGTTTTAAAACTTGAAAGTTAGTACTCGGATAATTAAATTCTTAGGTTTAATTTGGACACCTTGAATAAAGTTTAAACTGTCTAACCCCACCAAAGGTGGCATTTAAATGGTTCATTTTCAATCTCTTAGAAAAAGGAATTAATTTAATTAACCAAATTAGTTATCAACCCCACCCATAGGTGTTAATTGATTTGTTTAGTTAACAAAGAATATCTAACCCTACCAAAGGTGGTATTCATACAAAAAAGGGAGAATCAATTAATATCAATTCATATCTTTAATAACCTAGATAATATGAGCAAGCATAATTAACTTAGTTATTATATCCATAAATACTCCACTATTATAAATGATAAAATTTGCATAAATATTTATTGAATCTATGTTTATTTTTATGTTAGTAGATTAAAAACACAAAACCCAAAATATCGTGACAGGATGTTTAGGATTTAATTTCGTTTTTAAAAGTTTGAATAATAAATTAAAAACCACATACATTCCTTCCTTAGATCGACCTTGGGAGTATACTTATCATTTTCTACGAAATGATTCGTGCACTTGCGAGAGTTTTATAAATATAAAACCAAAGTATTGGCAAGAATCGGCGATCGGATTTCGTGCTCATCAAGTTTTTGGCCAGTTCTTGAAGTGACGATAACGGTTTTTAAATTATTTATCAAAATTTTAAAAACAGTTTTTGTGCTGTAAATAATTGTGATATTTTTAATAAAAAAATAATAATCAAATTTCAAAATCCATAAGAAATAAAAAAAATAAAAAAAATAAATAAATAAAATAAAATAAATTTTTTTTATAGTTAAAATAATTTAGAAACTTGAAATTTGAATAAAAAAAATTTTTTACCGTTCATGAATAATAAAAATAAATTAAAAAAAAATTTAAGTTAATAAGAAATAAGATAGCATGAATAGTAAAATAAAATTACCGTTCGTAAAAAAAAAAATAAAAAAAAACTTGAATTTATACATAATTAACTAAATGGCATGAAAAGTAAAAATCTAAGGGAGTTCTGTCTAGGAGACTAGTTCTTGGAAGCCTTTGTGCTACTAGTCTTTCCTGGGAACGTTGTTCTGGCTAGGAGAATGGTTTTTAAGGAGCCATTGCACCACCATTCTTTCCTGGGAACACTCTTGGTTAATACTAATTATGGTATTTAAAAAAAAAATTTAAAAATTGAAAAAAATTAAAAAAATAATTTTTTTTTGTGTTTAACTAGTTTTGTCTAGTGTTTTGTATTAAATGCCATGGAAATTTTCTCTAAATTTTTTATTTTTGATGACAAGAGTTTTAAATTTACGTTTACAATAGTCTATGCGTGGTAGGAGATCCTTAGGAAACCCCCTTACACCATATGTAAATAATATTCATAAATTTAAACAAGTGTCAACAACACTGGATTCTACCCATCAACCTGTTTTTGAGCCAAACATAGAACCATGTCTTAATCCTTTACTAGAACCAAAAGAAATGGAGGAAAACCAACATATTAGGGAAACCACGATGAAAGAGTTTGCAAGACCGGTGATTGGCACTCAAGAATCGCCGCTATCCGATTGGTGAGGTCGCTCAAATTATGACCTTAAAAATATTCATTTTTCTATGCTTCCTTCCTTTTATGGGCTACCTAATGAAGATTCTCTTTCCTTTATGAGAGATTTCTATGCTACAGTCCAAACATTACCCCTCGGTATTCTAAACGAGGATCAACTTAGAATGAGATGTTTTCCCTACACCTTAAAGGATAAGGCCAAAGCTTGGTTGATGTCACTTCCCCCAGGTTCTCTGATGACATGGGGTAACATTTACAATAAATTCATGGGAAAATTCTATTCCCATAAAAAAACATCAGAGTTGAGAGGAAAGATTGCTACTTTCTCCATTTAGGTTCCTTGAACCTTTTTAGAGATATCTACTATTGTTTTTAAGAGCAAAATGTTGATACACAATAGGAGGAGGATCATTTTCAACTACAAACAACCATGGGAGATGCTGAAGATAGGCGGAAAAAGATGAAAGACTATACAATGCCAATCATTGGCAATGTAACTTCCGGCATCCAATTACAAGAGGCTGCAAGGAATTATGAATTGAAAAAGATTCATTATTCTTTGTTGCCTTCCTTTTACGGTATCCCTAATGAAGACCCTTTGCATTTCATTCGAGAATTCTATGCTACTGTCCAAACCTTTCCATTACATGCAATTGATGAAGATCAACTTAGGATGAGGTGTTTTCCTTACACTCTCAAAGATAAAGCTTGGTCATGGTTCATTACTTTACAGTCAGGTTCTCTTAAAACTTGGGAGGCAGTCTATGAAATTTTTATGGGTAGGTTCTATTCCCATCAAAAGACTGTTGATCTAAGAACAAAGATAGCGACATTTTCTCAATTGTATGAAGAGCCCTTTCATGAAGCTTGGGAATTATTCAAACTCCTTTTCATTCAATGTCAAAATCATAGCTTTCCATTACAGCTACAAAACCAATTCTTTTATGATGGATTGACACTACAAAGTCAATACATGGTTGATAATGCAGCTGGAGGTGCTGTAGGAGAAAAGACCGCAGAGGAAACCTATAATCTTTATGAGCTATTGGGTTCTAATTCCCAACAAAGAGGTGGTAGAAGAAAAGCAAGGTTCAATGAAGTTTGCTCTGATAATGAGATAACCTTGCAACTTGCTGAATTGACTAAACAAGTGCAAATTCTCACTACCCACCAAATTTCAAATCAAGAGGTATGTGAAGTATGTTGTTCAATTGGGCATGGTACTAATAATTGTTCAAATACTTGTGATTCTAGTGTTGATGCCATAGCGGAAGTCCAATCTTTGCAAAGGTATCATCCAAACACATATAATCACCCAGCCTACACCCAATATCCAACACTAAGGTCGGTTAACAACCACCCTTACCCACCAAGCCAATCTTTTAAGCCAACCTTAGAAGATAGCTTGAATGCTTTTATTCAAGTTAGTCGTGACAACCAATTGATGACTAATCAAAGGTTGAACACCATGGAGGCTTCGGTTAAAAGGATTGAATCTAAAGTTGGGCAACTAGCTGAACAAATGCAAAAGAAAGAACCAGGAAAGTTTCCTACCAACTAACAAGCAAAGGATGTAAGAACCCTTCAAGTGGTAAGGTAGTCAATACCAGCTTTACTGAAATCTCTAACAATCTACCTTGTAGTTCAGGTAACAAAGAAGGCGATATTCTAATCTCGCAAAAAGGAGAAACAAGTATTAAACTTAAGAAGCCTTCTGAAAAACTCATTGGGGGGTCATCTGACACCCCCAAAATTCAAAAGACAACAGAACCACACCAGATGCAAGTACCTTTTCCCCACCGGTTAAAAGAGTCCAAACAAGATAAGCAATTCAATGATCTTTTTAATATGCTCTCTAAAGTAAATATCAATTTACCATTATTAGAAGTGATCATGAATGTGCCCTCATATGCCAAGTTTTTCAAAGAGTTGAACACTAAGAAAAGGAGGTATGAGTTGAATGAACGAGTAGTAGTATCAGAAATTTCTAGACAAACTACCCCCTAAGTTGAAAGACCCTGGAAGTTTTATTATAAACATAACTATGGGGGATAGGAAGGTTGCTAAAGCAATGCTTGATTTAGGTTCTAGTATAAATTTGATGCCCTACTCTATATTCTTACAACTCAATCTAGGGGATTTAAAACCCACAACTATGACCCTTCAACTTACAGATAGATCTCTTAAATATCCATAGGGAATAGTTGAGGATATATTGGTACAGGTAGACAAACTGATAATACCTGTTGACTTTGTGGTTCTGGATATGCAAGAAAATCCAGCATTGGACAGAGAGCACACAATATTGCTTGGTAGACCATTTATGGCAACTACTAAAACTATTATTGATGTCCAAGATGGAAATTTGACAATGACAGTCTTAGGAGAGACTGTTCATTTTAAAGTTTTTGATTCTTCACCTTTTCCTTCTATTTCTGCCATCGATGAAATATTCGATGTTGATCCTTTGGATAATCTTGTCCAAAGCACCTTTTTCCAAACCAGAATAGAAGACAAGCTTGAAACCGTTCTTACACTTGAAGAGGTTGAAGAAGATTTAGATGAAGAAATTAAGGGGTACCTTGAACAACTAGATAATAATGAAGTAATGACAAAATCTAGTACACTCTTAAATCTACCCAGTTCTTCATCTATTAAAGAGGCCAATCCACCTGAACTTGAACTCAAAGACTTACCTGAGCACTTAAAATATGTGTTCTTCGGAGAAGGAGAAACTTATCCAGTGATAGTTTCTTCAACCTTGACCAAACCACAAGAAAAGGAACTCATCAAAGTGCTTAAACAGTTTAAGAAATCGATAGGTTGGAGTATAGGGGATATAAGAGGCATTAGTCCAACAATGTGTATGCACAAGATCAACTTGGAGGATGGTGCTAAACCTGTATGAGAGGCCCAAAGAAGACTAAACCCAAACATGCAAGAGGTAGTTAAAAAATAAATTCTTAAATTATTGGAAGAAGGGATTATCTATCCTATTGCGGATAGTAAGTGGGTTAGTCCAAAGGTAATGTGGTACCAAAGAAATCTGGGATAACAGTTGTTAAAAATGACAAAAGTGAATTAGTGCCAACTAGAATAATCACTGGATGGAGAATGTGTATAGATTTTAGGAAACTAAATTTATATACGAAAAAGGATCACTTTCCTCTTCCATTCATTGATCAAATGTTGGAAAGATTAGTCAAGTACCTAATTTTACTTGTTTTTTGGATGGATTATCTGGATATTATCAAGTACCCATAGCACCAGAAGATCAGGAAAAGACCACATTTACATGTCCTTTTGGAACATTTCCTTTTCGCAGAATGCCATTTGGGTTATGCAATGCCTCGCCACTTTCCGTAGATGCATGATATCTATTTTCTCGGACATGGTGGAAAAATTCATTGAGATCTTCATGGACGATTTCTCTGTCTTTGGGAACTCATTTGATGATTGCTTACATAAATTGACTTTGGTTTTAGAAAGATGCATTGAATGCAATCTCACCCTTAGTTGGGAGAAAAGTCATTTTATGGTTCAACAAGGGATAGTTTTAGGACATATAATTTCAAACAAGGGTATTGAAGTTGATAAGGCAAAAGTTGAATTGATATCCAAACTACCTCCCCCTACATCTGTGAAGGGGATAAGAAGCTTCTTAGGACATGTAGGATTTTACAGACGATTTATTAAAGACTTCTCTAAAATAAGTCACCCCTTGTGTAACTTGCTATCCAAAGATGCTTATTTTGATTTCAACAATGACTGCCTTATCTCCTTTAATACCTTGAAAGAGAAACTAACATCTACCCCTGTTATTATGGCACCAAACTGGTCTTTACCTTTCGAAATAATGTGTGACGCTTCTGATTATGCTATAGGAGCAAATCCGGGACAAAGAGTGGATAAACGTTTGCATGTCATCTACTATGCTAGCAAAACACTCAATGATGCCCAAATGAATTATACCACCACTGAAAAGGAATTCTTGGCTATAGTATTTTCTTTAGACAAATTTCGGTCTTATTTAGTAGGATCTAAAGTGATTGTGCATTCTGATCATGCTGCTTTAAGATACCTACTAAGTAAACCAAATGCCAAGCCAAGATTAATTAGGTGGGTCCTACTCTTACAAGAATTTGACCTAGAAATCAAGGATAAGAAAGGCAGTGAAAACTTAGTAGCTGACCATTTTTCTAGGTTGATTTCTTACTTTAATTCTCTTAAAGATGAGAGTAATGAAGATATAGTTGAAACCTTTCCTGATGAGCAGTTATTTTTCATAGGTCCGAACCCATGGTATGTGATGGGCGAAAACCGGCATCGCCGATCCTGCCAATACTTTGGTTTTATATTTATAAAACTCTCGCAAGTGCACGAATCATTTCGTAGAAAATGATAAGTATACTCCCAAGGTCGATCTAAGGAAGGAATGTATGTGGTTTTTAATTTATTATTCAAACTTTTAAAAACAAAATTAAATCCTAAACATCTTGTCACGATATTTTGGGTTTTGTGTTTTTAATCTAATTACAGAAAATTAAACATAGATTCAATAAACATTCATGCAAATTTTATCTTTTATAAATAGTGGAGTATTTATGGATATAATAACTAAGTTAATTATGCTTGCTCGTATTATTTAGGTTATTAAAGATATGAATTGATATTTATTGATTCTCCCTTTTTTGTATGAATACCACCTTTGGTGGGGTTAGATATTCTTTGTTAACTAAACAAATCAATTAACACCTATGGGTGGGGTTGATAACTAATTTGGTTAATTAAATTAATTCCTTTTTCTAAGAGATTGAAAATGAACCATTTAAATGCCACCTTTGGTGGGGTTAGACAGTTTAAACTTTATTCAAGGTGTTCAAATTAAACCTAAGAATTTAGTTATCCGAGTACTAACTTTCAAGTTTTAAAACCACTACCGAAAACATGTCGTCAATACATTTTCAGATAATAATTATTATAAAAACTTTTGAAATAGAGCTTCACTCTAACTACGGCGATTGTACCATCAAATAAAAGAGCACTACTCTAAATCGATCGATAACTAAACCTTAAAATCTAATTTTCATGTTTAAGTTTGTAATGAAAAATAATATATTTCTCTCTAACATTCTTAATATAAAATCTTGAATAAAAATAAAATCAATTCATTTTAGAGATTTTTACCTATTTAATATTTCGCAAGCATAACAACGTCATTATTACATCATGTTTACTAAACAACCAAAGACAATTAAATTTAACCACAGACAAATTAAATATAACATGTAAGAATAAAGCATAAAAATAATCAGAAGAAAATAAAATCCTTACAGAACTTCGACGCTATTCCCGTTGCTGGAAAAACTCCAAGCGGAATTTGCACTCCCATTTATTGAATCAAAAAGCTAAAATATTACAAAAACATAACTAGTTCTTCCCTAAAAAGGGAAGAACTCTAAAACTAAGAGAAACTAGCTAAAACATAAGAAAAACTAGCTAAAACATAAGAAAAACTAAAAAAAACTAAAAACTAAGAAATGGAGAGAAAGAAAGAAGAGAGAAGTGTGGTTTTGAGGTGTGTTTTGAAGTGAATGGAAGAGGGGTATTTATAGGTGAGGATGGAGAGAAAAAATGAGTAAAAAAATGTTAAAAAAAATAAAAAACGTGTAGTGGGCATGCTGAGGTCATCAATGACGCCAAGATGACGTCATAGGGCTCTTGCACGTGAAAAATGGGGTGAAAACGTTGGGCGCGCGGAGGGCGGCTGGCGCTACAGCCGGGCCCTGTCTTGCCGCGCGTGAAACGATAACCCGCGCGCGTTGCGCGCATGAACATAGCCTCGCGCGCTTGCCGCGCGCATGAACAGAACCCGCGCAGCGATGCGCGCATGAACGATAACCCCCGCGCGGTGCTGCGCGCATGAACAGTAACCCCGCTGATTGGGCGGAGCTAGTCTTGGTAGCGGTGGCGGCGCGGCGGCGCGTTTTTCTCCTTTTTGACATTTTTGACCGTTTCGACCTATTTTGTCCAGTTTTTCCATATTTTTTGACCTTTCCCCATTTATTTATTGATATTTTTGTGATGTATTGCTTCAAGTATTCCTCTTTGAGTCTTTAAATTGCGTTTTTAAGCCAAAATACCTGAAAAACAATAAAAATACCCGTGATTCCGAAAAAGACAAATTTATATAAATATATGATAAAACATATAAATATATATATTTTTAATCAATTAATGTGCATAAAATCATGGTTATTTTAGTGCTTTTTGAGCACTCATCAGTATGCTGATATTTTAAACTATCTTGCCACTGGTGTTTTGCGACCTAACACTTCATATCAGGACAAGAAAAGGTTTTTTAAAACTATTAAGGACTATTTCTGGGATGACCCTTATTTATATAAGATTGATCAAGATCAAGTCATCCAGAGAAGTGTACCTGAAGAAGAACATAAGAGCATTCTAACTTTTTGTCATGAACTTCATTGTGGGGGTCATTTTGGTGGTGAAAAGACAGCCTGTAAGGTATTACAGTCTGGATTCTTCTGGCCCACTCTTTTTAAAGATGCTCATATGTTTTGTGCACAATGTGATAGATGTCAAAGAACAGGAAACATAAGCAAAAGAGATGAAATGCCTTTGACATCTAATTTAGTTGTTGAACTCTTTGATGTATAGGGGATTGACTTCATGGGTCCTTTTCCCCCATCTAATGGTTTTCAATACATTTTGGTTGCTGTGGATTATGTGTCCAAGTGGGTAGAAGCTATCCCCACCAAAACCAATGATGCTAATGTTGTTGGGAAATTCTTGAAAGATTTAATATTCAGTAGGTTCGGAACGCCTAGAGCTATAATAAGTGATGGAGGTAGCCATTTTTGTAACAAACTCTTTGATGGAGTACTAAACAAGTACAACATCACACATAAAGTAGCTACTCCATATCATCCTCAAACTTCCGGTTTAGTGGAAGTAAGTAATAGGCAAATTAAGGGAATATTGGAACGCACTGTGCGTCCTTCAAGGAAGGATTGGGCATTTAAGTTAAATGATGCCTTATGGGTATACCGCACCGCTTACAAAACACCTATTGGGATGAGCCCTTACTGGTTAATCTTTGGGAAAGCGTGCCACCGTCCAGTTGAACTTGAACACAAGGCTTACTGGGAAATTAAAGAGATAAACATGGATTTAGATAAAGCAGGTGAAAAATGATTACTCCAGCTTCATGAGTTGGAAGAAATTAGGAATGAAGCCTATGAGAATGCCAAATTATACAAGGAGCGTACTAAGCGCTATCATAACAAGAGGCTAGTTCCTAAGACTCTTCACCCTGGAATGAAAGTTCTTTTATTTAACTCTCGTTTGAGATTGTTTCCAGGAAAGCTGAGATCAAGATGGGATGGACCATTCAAAATAGTTCAAGTATTTGAACATGGAGTAGTGGAACTATTGGACTCCAAGACACAAAAAACGTTCAAAGTCAATGGCCATCGTGTCAAGCCTTATTTAGAAGAACCAAACAACATTGCTGAAATGGATTGCATTTGGCTGAGTAACCCTTAGCACCAAAAAGATACGTCTTGCTAAGACGTTAAACTAAGCGCTGGATGGGAGGCAACCCATCATTTTAGGTAAATTTTTTTTTGTTATTTGTTTTATTTACTTAATTTTATTGTTTATTTTAGTTTACTTATATGTGAATCATTTTTAAAATTGTTAAAACTAAAAATATTTGTTGAGATGTTAGAAGCTCACAATGATATGTCTGTACACACTTTAATGATGAATATGATGGATGCACCTGCATTTCTTCATTACTACTTACACATTCTCAAGAAATAGGTAATCTTTCTCTTTTTTTTCTCTTTATCTTTAATTTGCAGTTGTTACATTGAGGACAATGTAAGTTCTAGGTTGGGGGTGGTGAAAAGTTACCATGCTTTAAAAAAAATAATTCTCACAAAAATTTATCATTTCTTTAAGTCAAATTTAAGTAAATAGTTAAGTCTTTGGTACTGTTAGATTAATTTTTGAAAACATATCATGAAATATTTTGTAATTATTTTTTATAATTAGTTAGTTTTTGTCATAACTAGTATTTCTTGATAAAATGTGGAAATTATATTAAACCCAAAATCGGTGTTTATGAATTTTTTTTTAGTGGAGACTACCCTTGTGAGATATAATTTGAGCCTAATTTCTTTTATTCAGAGTGAAATATATATTTTTTTCTACTCCAAACACATTTCTTATTTATTCAAGAGTTTAGATGATCTCTATAGGTATTAGCATTGAATGTATGAATTTTTTCTCATCTTAATAGAGTATCATATATTTTTTATTATTATTTTTGCTTAGATTAAATGATTTGAGTAGAAATTGATAGTATATGCTTATATCTCATTTATGCATGACTGCTACAAAAACAAAAAGACATATCTGGGGTTACCTAAACCAAGATCAAACAGAAAAGCCACAAAATTAACCACTCACCAAAATCCAAAAAAATGTACAATCTGTACATGGGTTGACTCTCTAAAATACATATATTGAGAAATATCTTCACAAAAAAATAGAGAGATAAAGAATATATAGTATAATCTACATACTATAACCCACATTGCCTACAAAGTTGTGAGTAAAAGTTAATTACAAAAGAAAGATATAGGAAATAATTCCCTAAAAAGTCATTACACTCTCTTCATTTGTAAAAGGCATATATCTTGAAATTCTTTCTTAATGAGTTTGATTTATGCTTGAAAATAATTTTTATATATGATATCTTTATAATTTATACATTTGATTCCTTTCATGAGATCAATGTTAAAATAACACTTTGAGCCTTTATTCTTTATACATATGCGAACATATTAGTTCATTTCTATACATCAACTCTTTCGCATATAAATTAGTATGAGTGTTTGAACCCATAGGATTCAGTGTTTTGAGAGTATTGACTTGTGAGGAATAGAGTCGAAGCGAATTCTGATTCATGACACTGAAATTGGGTGAAAATAAATTGATATATTTTTGACATGAAATATGAAAATGATTTTCGACTAATTATTATAATAAATCATGATTGTTTAAAGAGATTAAAATAACTTATGCTTGAGATTTTAATTATCATCTTAAAAGAGATTAAAAAGTAAGAAACATTTTTGTGATATGCTGTTTTCTTTTATTCTTAAATTAATTTTTGATTTTGTTGTAATTTTAATTTTTGATTTGATTATTTTTATTTTTACATTTAGTTCAATGTTTGTGGGTATCATTACTGAAAACCCTCACGAGACTCAAACTCGTCCACTAGGGCAACCTAGGGGTTTAACGGCTTGTTGCATAGGCTAAATGCAACCGTTTCAATCCACGAAAGTGATTTAGGATAGTTTAATTTTTAGTTTTTATCGCTTCTCTTGCTAAGAGACTAGCAAGAAGCTGGTTGGGGGTTGTGATAAGTGCTCAAAAAGCACTAAAATAATCATGATTTTATGTACATTAATTGATTAAAAATATATATATTTATATGTTTTATCATATATTTATATAAATTTGTCTTTTTCTGAATCACGGGTATTTTTATTGTTTTTCAGGTATTTTGGCTTAAAAACGCAATTTAAAGACTCAAAGAGGAATACTTGAAGCAATACATCACAAATATATTAATAAATAAGTGGGAAAAGGTCAACAAACATGGAAAAATTGGACAAAATGGGTCGAAAAGGTCAAAAATGTCAAAGACAGAATCGTGCTCGCCGCTTGCTACAATACAGCCCCAAGAAATTTCTCCGCGCGCCCAACGCCTTATCGCCCCATTTTTCACGTGCAACCGCCCAATGACGTCATGCTGATGTCATTAATGACCTCAGCATTTCCATTACGAGTTTTTACATTTTTTTACTCATTTTTTCTCTCCATCCTCACCTATAAATACCCCCCTTCCCTTCACTTCAAAACACACCTTAAAACCACACTTCTCTCTTCTTTCTTTCTCTCATTTCTTAGTTTTTAGTTTTTTTTAGTTTTTCTTATGTTTTAGTTAGTTTTGCTTAGTTTTAGAGTTCTTCCCTTTTTGGGAAGAACTAGTTATGTTTTTGTAATTTATTAGCTTTTTGATTCAATAAATGGGAGTGCAAATTCCGTTTGGAGGTTTTCTAGCAACGGGAATAGCATCGAAGTACTGTAAGGATTTTATTTTCTTTGCAGATATTTTTATGTTTTATTCTTACATGTTATATTTAATTTGTCTATGATTAAATTTATCTGTGCTAGCTGTTTGTAAACATGATATAATAATAATGTTGTTATGCTTGCGAAATATTAAATAGGTAAAAATCTCTAAAATGAATTGATTTTATTTTTATTCAAGATTTTATATTAAGAATGTTAGAGAGAAATATATTATTTTTCATTACAAACTTAAATCTGAAAACTAGATTTTAAGGTTTAGTTATCCGGTCTGATTTAGAGTAGTGCTCTTTTATTTGTTGGTACAATCGCCCGGTAGTTAGAGTGAAGCTCTATTTCAAAAGTTTTTATAAGAATTATTATCTGAAAATGTATTGACAACATGTTTTCAATAGTGGTTTTAAAACTTGAAAGTTAGTACTCGGATAACTAAATTCTTAAGTTTAATTTGAACACCTTTTAACCCCACCAAAGGTGGCATTTAAATGGTTCATTTTCAATCTCTTAGAAAAAGGAATTAATTTAATTAACCAAATTAGTTATCAACCCCACCCATAGGTGTTAATTGATTTGTTTAGTTAACAAAGAATATCTAACCCCACCAAAGGTGGTATTCATACAAAAAAGGGAGAATCAATAAATATCAATTCATATCTTTAATAACCTAGATAATATGAGCAAGCATAATTAACTTAGTTATTATATCCATAAATACTCCACTATTATAAATGATAAAATTTGCATAAATATTTATTGAATCTATGTTTATTTTTATGTTAGTAGATTAAAAACACAAAACCCAAAATATCGTGACAGGATGTTTAGGATTTAATTTCGTTTTTAAAAGTTTGAATAATAAATTAAAAACCACATACATTCCTTCCTTAGATCGACCTTGGGAGTATACTTATCATTTTCTACAAAATGATTCGTGCACTTGCGAGAGTTTTATAAATATAAAACCAAAGTATTGGCAGAATCGGTGATGCCGGTTTTCGTTCATCATTTACTTAGCAGATATCTTAAAGCCACATGATTAGAATGCCCAATTAATTTAGAATCTACTCAGTAAGATCTTAATTTATCTAAAGAAAACACATTAGCCAATAATTCTTTTCTAGTGGTAAAATTGTTAATTTGGGCAGATTGAGTTTTATGCTAGCGTAATATAGGACATGTAAATGCTTATGCACTCTCTTTCATAAAATTTCTCTTATTGCATAATTAAAAACATCACACATAATTTCAAATGGGAGAGACTAATAAGGTGGCTTAATAATAGGGGAAAATGTTAATTTACCCTTCAATATGTTAAAAAAGACAAGACAATCATCATTAAAATCAAAATAGACATCAAATTGCATAAAGGATAACTTAATTTAGAAAAATATTTAATATATCATCTATAGAAACGTGCATATCATAAGAAGCTTTTAATCCCTTTAACAGATGTAGGGGTGATAATTTTGCAATGAACTCAATTTTTACCTTATCAACTTCAATTCCTTTGTTAGAAATTACATGTCTTAACACAATTCCCTATTATACCATAAGATGACTTTTCTCCCAACTAAAGGTCAAGTTGCATTCAATGCATCATTCTAAAACTAATGTCAATTTATGCAAGAAATCATCAAAACAGGCTTCAAAAATGGAAATTTTTATAACATTTCTGAGACGATTGACATCATACATCTCTAAAGCATGGCAGGGGCATTTGATAACACAAATTGCATCCTTTTAAAATAAAATGTCCCAAAAAGAAATGTGAAAGTGGTCTTCCTCTAGTGTAATAGTTACTTGATAATAACCTAAAAGATCATATACAAAACTATAAAATTCATGCCCAGCTAGTCCTTATAGTATATGTTCAATGAATGGAAGAGAAAAGTGATCCGTTTTAGTGTACAAATTCAATTTTATGAAACTTATACACACATCTTTATCCAGTGATTGTTCTAGTTTACACTAGTTCATTTTTATCATTTTTCAAAACTATTATTCGAAATTATTTGTACCACATGCAGCACACTAACCCACCTACTATAA
This sequence comes from Hippophae rhamnoides, assembly GCA_033030585.1. Lineage (NCBI taxonomy): Eukaryota > Viridiplantae > Streptophyta > Magnoliopsida > Rosales > Elaeagnaceae > Hippophae > Hippophae rhamnoides. Next base: position 40,100,013 of record CM065438.1, on the reverse strand, counting down.
GCAATAGGATAAATGAATCTCATATCAAAGAGTTTCAGAATTTCCTTTTTAACCAACTCTTACATGATTTGGTTTAGTCTTCTTTTTGGCCTCTTTAACAGGTTCGATATTATCCTCAAGATTAATCTTATTCATACACATAGCTGAACTAATGCCTCTAATATGCCTAATACGTCAATCTAATGCCTTTTTGAATTTCTTAAGCACCTTAACAATTCTTTTTCTTAGTTTTTGGTCAATGAAAATTAGATAATGGCTGGATAAGTTTCTCCTTCTCCCAAAAATACATATTTTATATGCATAGGAAATATTTTAGTTCTACCTTAGGTAGATTGGCCTCTTCCCAAAATAGGGTACTAGAGAGATGTAAGGGTGTGCTAGATTCTCCAATTGGTTCATCATTATCAAGTAATTCATTGTATCCCTCAATCTTCTCATCTAAATTATCTTCCACCTTTTCAATAGTAAGAGCGATCTCTAGTTTTCCCTCTATTCTATCCTGTATAAAAGTGTTATGTACAAGTCTATCAATCGAATCAACATTAAAGCACTCATCAATGGTAGATATATAAGAAAAAGTTAAAGAGCTAAAAACTTTAAAATTGATAGTATCTCTTAAGACTGTCATTGTTAAATTTCCATCTTGGACTGTATGTTCTTCATCCAATGTTGGGTTTTTAACATATCTAGAACAAGAAAATCAAGAGTTATTATAAGTTTTTCTACCTATAATAGCACATCCCTAACAATTCCCTTCGAATATTTATTAGATCTATCCACAAGTTAAAGGGACATGGTTTTAGGTTTTAAATCTCCCAAACCTATCTACAAGAAAATAGAGTATGACATCAAATTTATACTAGCACGTAATCAAGCATTACTTTAGCTACCTTCCTATCCATAATAGTGATCTTAATGGTAAAAATTCCTAGGTCTTTCCACTTTAGGGGTAATCGGTGCTAAAGCATAATAATAGATTCCTCAGATACTACAACTCTTTCATTAAGCTGTTACCATCTTTTCTTAGTGTTGAATTCCTAGTAGAACTTAGTATAGGAGTGTATATTCTTGATCACTTCTAATAAGGGTAAATGTACATTTACTTTAGATGCATATTAAAAAGATCAAAGAATTACTTTTCTTATTTTATTTCTTTGAACTGGTGTGATAATGGTATTGGTTACTGGTGTGATTTTGTTGTCTATTGAATTTTGGGAATGTTAGTTGACTCCCAGATTCTATTATCAGCAGGTTTATCATTATTGGCACTTGTCTCTCCACTTTGAGTGACTATAATTTCACCTTCTTTATTACCTACACCAAATGGGAAATCATTAGAAATTTTAAGTGATATTTTATTAAGTACCTTACCACTTCGAAGGATTTTGATATCCTTTGCTTATTCTACCTAACTGGACAACTTTCCTTTTTCTTACATTTGTAGACACTTTTCTAGCTGCCAAAATTTGACTTCAACCAACAGATCATTAAGAAAAAGTGTTTCTAAATTTATACCATCCGCTATTTCATATCTGATTATGTATGGAACAAAAATAAATTCTTTTTTCTTGGTAAGTGTGATCCATTGCACATAGATCCAATTTTTTGATTTCCTTAAATGTTTTGTTTACTATTTTTGGCTGTATTTTTATCAAAGCCTCTAAGAAATTGAACCTTTGATTATTTATCATCTGGTGTTCTAAAGTTGGCCTATTGAGTTGACTTAGTGGGTAAGATTAGTTTTCATATGATTTTTGTGTTTAGTTTTGGGAATATTTATACAAACTCTACCAACAATTGTAATGAAACCAGATAACAATGATGGATTGAAATCCCAAGATCGTCAGGACAAGATTTGTTGAGTCTTATTTTGTCACCTAACAAGATGAAAATTAAGACTATGAAGGATTGAAAAGCCATACCAAGAAAACGTAAGAATTACCTCTAGAATTCAAGGTGATAAGTTTGATTGTTTGAATGCCACAAGATTAGCTTGATAAGTTCAAGAGTTCTTTTTAAGAGCTAAGAGGAACATAAGACCTCACATGATGATACTTTTCTAAATAATCCAATATATTTCTAAAATTCGTAGTACTCATCTATATACTTGGAATAACCCTCCAAGAATAGGAAAAGTCATAATTATAACACAAAAATTAGCCTAAACAAGTTATATAACTTTTTTGGACCCTTGGACTTCTAAAGACAACCAATAAATAGTTAAACGACTAGATTCAATGTTTTTTAACATACACAACTAGGACCAAGATATTCTCCTATTTTAAATCCTTAGAACTCTATAAATTCACAACCTTTAATGGTCAAACCATGTTGGTTAAAAAATTTCATGTTAATTAGCCTCTTCAATTGTTTTGATGACATAGACTTGGCCTTGATTATTATTTGAGCCCATCTTTGTCTTTTTAGAATCCACCCAACCCATTTAGAAAATGACAAAGGGTCTTGTATAAATTTAGCTTCATTCCCACTTGTATGATTAATATGACTAGCTCCTTGGTTTGCATCATTTCCCTTCTCCTGAGAAGGATTCTTCATTATATCATAACCTACATCAAAAGAAGACAAATCAACAACAATAAAGCTTGCACTGACACCATACTCACTTGGTAAGTCAAGCTTGTAGGCATTATCATTGATGTGTTCCACTACTTGAAATGGTCCTTCACCCTGAGGTAGGATTTTTGAACGTTGTTTCTCCAAAAAAATGTCCTTTCTTAAGTGTGACCAAACCCAATCTCTTGGTTCAAACACTACCTTCTTGCATTCCTTGTTGGCTTGTTGGACATATTGTTTAGTCCTCCTTTCAATGTTTAGCTGTGCCTTTTCATAAATCATCTTTACAAATTCTGCTTTCTTCTTACCATCTAGGTTTACACGTTCACTCAAAGGTAAAGAAGTTAAATCCAAAGGTCAATGGGTTAAAGGCATAAACAATTTCAAATGGTGAAAACATAGATGCAGAATGTATATTTCTATTGTAAGAAAATTCAACATGTGGCAAATAATCTTCCCATGTTTTCAAGTTTTTTTAATGATAACACATAACAAATAAGACAAAGTTCTATTTACTACTTCAATTTGACCATCCGTCGTTGGATGACAAGTAGTAAAGAACAACTTGGTTCCCAAATTTCCCCACAATGTCTTCCAAATATAACTCAAAAACTTTGCATCTCTATCAGAAATAGTGGTCCAAGGCATACGATATAACCTAATATTCTCATTGAAGAACAAATGATGACTCTATGAAACTAGAGTCATTAGCGCACTTTTTTACTTAATATTTGCTTGCTTTATTTAATAAATAGTATTTTTATGGTAAAAAATTAAAATATAAAATTTTTAGTGAAAAAGGGGTGAAAATATAATTTTTGGAATTGTTTTGGATTTTTTTATGAATTTTTCACGTAGGACCAATCAGAAGCTACCACGTGGCATGCCATGCAACTAGAGGAGCTGACTGAGCAAGCCACGCAAGCATAGAGAGAAGATCACGCCATGTTGCATGTGAGGATGACAAAACACATACCACATGTTAGTACAACGTTCAATCCGAGTTCAAAAATTGGTCAACGTGCCATGTCACGTGTCACCACACCATTGCTCTGAACGTTCCACCCATGCGCCACGCCATACGTTCCTGCGAATCACATCGTGCCACTTGTTGCTGACAATGAGCGTTGACTATGACTAGTCTCCCCTACCACGCATCGCTACTTGATTCGCCCAATGAATTTATGATTGGCTGATCGGACGGTTCAAGAGGAGATTAATTCTACAATTCAAGAGATTGATTGTTTTTCTTCTTCTACTCTTTTCTTTATCAATTTTATATCTTTATTTATGAAAAATATGAGCTTTATGAACACAATTATGTGTAATTAATTTATTAATCTATGGATCTTATGAACCTAATTTTCACCATGTGATGATCTAAAATTTTTACCCCAATTATAATGATAATTTAATCTAGGGATCTTAGAGGACGCGCCTCTCATGTATGTATCAAACGAAATTATGGAAAATTTTGAGATAGGATCTAAGTTCAAAGCATCAATTGAAAAGCCACCAAGTTTAGACCTTACACTTTTACCCTTCTATCCTTAGTCAAGTATGAAAGTGAAAGAGTCTAATGGAGTGGTGAAAAAGCTATTAGAAATAAATAAATTAGACGAGTTATGATGGAATGCTTATAAGAATACCAAAAAGTTAAAAAAAATATGGAATGAGAGAAGAATGGGGCACCGTGTTTACAAGCCAGGACACAAAGTACTATTGAACAAGTCAAGAGTCAAACTATTTCCATGCAAACTCAAAAGTAAATGGGCACAAAGGGATATGCTTTAGAACGTGATATGATCGTCTAGTCAAGGATGTTAAACGTGACGTTGGTTAGGAGGTAACCCAACATTATTTTACTTATATTTTCATTGTTTTTGTTTTGTAGGTGAATAAATGTGGAGAGAAGTGGCACAACAAGAATGAGCATTTTAGCGAAAGATGTGGATTTTAGCGAAAGATGTGGTGTGCTATGATTAAGGGAGTTTTATTTTCTTTTCATATTTATATGTGCACATTGGGGACAATATGTAATTTAAGTTTAGGGGAGGGAACTTCATTCTCTACATTAGTATTTAGTATGCATTTTTAATTTTTAGGGATTTTTTTAATTTTTAGGTTGTTTTTAATCATGATTTGGGCATAAATTGATAAATATATGGAAACTAAATGCATACATACTTGATATGAAACATATGAACTCAATGATAAAAATTGGTTGTCATGACTAACATAAGGAATGTAACATATTTGTTAAGATATTTACATTAATCATGTGATATGCTTGCTAGTTTTGATTTGATTGATTCAAATTTTTATGCACATGTTCATGATTGATTTTGGTGTTCTTATTGAAAGAAAATTTGTAGTGAGTTATACGAGTTGATGAGATCTACCAAGTTTTAGAATCTATTTGATCATCCCTTGAGGCAAAATCCTAAATAGTATTTAGCAAGAGAAATAATTCAGGCCTTATTTGGATCGATTGAGCCATTCAAGCTAACCATTGATAATCTTTAGTCACTCATTTGAGCCTAACAAAGAACCATTCATATCTTTAAACCACATTTAATGCCTAACCAATAAGCATTACCTTTATCCTTGCACCTTTAGCTTGTATAAAAAGAAAAAAAATGCAATCATGTGTTATGCTATAGAGTAAGGTGAAATGTAATGCACCCTAAAAAAAGAAAATAAAAGAAAAAGAAAAGAGCGGAACTCACAACACACTTATCTCTCTAAAGAAAAGAAAATAAAGTTGAAAATAAGTTTGGGGGTGTTGTGATGTTACCAAACAAAAAAACAGAGAGAGAGAAAAGAGATGTGGAATAAAAAAATATGAAAAGAATGTCAAAAAAGGGTGCACTAAAATATCAAGTAAAAGCTCAATTGCACTTAAAAAGTACATGATGAAAAAAAAGCTAAGGTGTGGAAAGAGCCTAAAATGTCTTCATTTATCGACCCCCCACCTAAACCTTACATTACAACCATGTAAAGTCCTTATTGATTATCATGCTTATATAGATTGATTACATGAGTGCATTGGATGATATCATGTGCAACACACACACATGAACCAATTTTTCAAAAAACCTTGTATATCCTTGTATTGATGGAACATTGATTGATGAATATGTGAACTTCTTTATCATAGAATTGTACGAATTTTGAGAGGGATAGTTTTCATGAAATATGAATGTACTAATAGAATTATATTTATTAATATACTACCCAAGTTATTTTATTTAGTTATGCTTAGCTTTACTTGAGGACAAGCAAAGATTTAAGTTTGGGGTGTGATGAGTCTACAAAAATAGAGTCATTAGCACACTTTTTTACTTAATATTTACTTGTTTTATTTAATAAATAGTATTTTTATGGCCAAAAAAATTAAAATATAAACTTTTTAGTGAAAAAGGGGTGAGAATATAATTTTTGGAATTTTTATGAATTTTGAACGCAGGACCAATCAAAAGCTGCCACGTGGTATGCCATGCAAGTAGAGGAGTTGACTGGGTAAGCCATGCGAATGCCACCCAAGCATGGAGAGTGAATCACGTCATGCCGCATGTGAGGAGGATGAAACATGCACCATGTGTCAGTAGGGCGTTCAATTCGAGTTTGAAAATCGGTCAACGTGCCATGCCACGTGTCACCAAGCCATTTCTCTACATGTTCCACCAATGCGCCATGCCATACGTTCCCGCGAATCATGTCAAGCCACGTGTTATTGACTTGGCAAATGTTGACTATGACTATTCTCCCCTACCATGCGTCACGCCTTGATTCGTCCAATGAATTTTTGATGCCATGTGTCGCATTGTGATTGGCTGAATTTGTCAATTTTGCTTGTTTTGATTGTAGCCCTTTATCTGAAGCTGATAGAATGGTCCAAATCAAACTTGAGCTTTATTTAAGCCCCTAATCACTCCATAAATCCTAATTGGCCTCCATTAGCATAATTTTGGTCATTTTTTGGAGCTAAAAAAATATAAAAATATAGAAAATGCAAGAAACGACACAATTTTGCTGGAGATTCAAGAGGAGATTAATTCTACAATTCAAGAGATTGATTGTTTTTTTCTTCTACTCTTTTCTTTATCAATTTTATGTCTTTCTTTATGAAAAATATGAGCTTTATGAACACAATTATGTGTAATTAATTTATTAATCTATGGATCTTATGAACCCAATTTTCACTATGTGATGATCTAAAATTTTACCCCAATTATAATGATAATTTAATTATATTATTTAATCTGATTTGTATGTTATTAATTGTTTGGTCAATAATTTATATATAGAGGCAATTAAATAGATTTGAGAGAATTATTTAATTGTTTGTCTTGATTAAATAACATGCATAGTTTCTAGGCATAGATGTATGATTGTTATGTATGTGATCCATAATTGATGAACTTAATGAGTAGTATGCAATTTAATTGGCATGAGAGTGATTAAATTAATTACTATATGGTGTGTAGTTTACTTGAGAGAGGAATACATGCTAGATTATATTCAATTGATCATGTAATTAATTGATAATTATATTAGGGAGATTTTAGCAATTCATATGTTTAGAAAATTGGGGGATTAAGTATTCTGAGATATTTTCCCTTATATCTTTTTAGTCACAAAATATGATTTAATTAAATGCACGCAAAATATGGTTCATCAAACGCATAAATGTGCACGGAGCATTAGTTAAATTGAAAGGTATCACTAACCACTCACACAAATCATAATTAGTCTTAAAAGGTGTTTTACATTCATCACTTTCCTTCATCCTAATCCAACGATATCCACTCTTAAAATCAATTTTCGTAAAGACATAAGAACTATGCAATTCATTCAGCATATCATCTAATCTAGGAATGAGATGATGATACTTACTATTATGTTTTTTATGGCTTAACAGTCAACACACACCCTCCATGTTCCATCCTTCTTAGGAACTAATAGTACCAAAACCATTCCAGGACTCAAGCTTTCATGCACATACCCCTTCTCCAATAATTCACTTACTTGCCTCTGAAGTTCCTTGGTCTCCTCAAGATTACCCCTATAAATAGGGCGGTTTGGAATTGATGCACCAAAAATGAAGGCAATTTGATGTTCAATCCCTCATTTTGGAGGTAAACCATAAGGTATCTCTTCAAGAAGGACACCTTCAAACTCTTGCAAAAGAGAAAAAAATATCACTAAACAAAGCATTGACGAGATTATTAGTATATAAAAGAGCATCCTTGTACATGAGTACAATAAGGGGCTGATGTCAAAATAATTCTTTATTGATATCACTTTTTTTTGCAATATATTTGAATTTTTCCTCTCTTTCTTTTTCACTTTGATCAATGTTTTTCTCTCTCTTTTTTAATTAATTTATTTTTTTCAACTTCAACCTTCCTTTATTTTTCATTTTCCTTTTCATTTGATCTTTGTAACTTTAATTGGTCCTCCCTAACCTATTTTGGAGTTAATGGCACAAGAGTAATAGGTTTCCTTTTAAGAGTGAAAGAATACTTATTTATGAATCCATTATGCATAACACTCAGATTATATTTCCTTGGTCTCTCCAACAATAAATGGCATGCGTGCATAGGAACCACATCACAAAGCACCTCATCCTTGTATTTACCAATGGATAATGCCACTAATACTTGTCTTGTCACCTTGACTTCGCCACATTTATTCAGTCACTCAAGTCGATAAGGTTGAGGATGTTTCAAGGTAGTTAATGCTAATTTCTCTATCAAATTAGTGCTGGTTACATTTGTGCAACTCCTTCTATCAATAATGACACTGTAAACTTTGTTATTTACAATGCATCGGCTATGAAACAAGTTCTCCCTTTGGTTACTTTCTTCCTCTTTAACCTACACATTGAGAGCTTGTCTTGCTACAAATTAATCTCCAAGCATAACATTTTGCTCATCATCGACATCTTCCAAAGATGGCATGTCATCATCATCTACCTCTTCCTCATTCTCAAACTCAAGCTTTCCTTGAGCGTTTATCACCATCATGGTTTCTTTACATATTGGTTGGCTATGTGTCCCTACCCTTAACATTTAAAACACTTAATATAACTTGTTTTAGAACTTGAAATTTTGGTTTTACCTAAAGTAGTGATGGTTTTTCAGGTGAAATTATTAGATAGTTTATGTTTTGGCTTATTTTATAGTTGTTCATTCCTTTTTGGAACTATCTTCCATGGACTAGTGATAGCCATAGGTTGCCCCCTCCTAGCCAATACCTTTCATTTGAATTGTTCCTCCACCTTAATGGTTTGTTGTACCATATGCGTCAACTCAACATCATTCTACATCTCAACTATATCCATAATATAACGATTTAAACCGTTCAAAAATCTAGCCATAGTGGCTTTCTAGTCCTCTTCTACATTAGCCTAGATCATAGCTACCTCCATCTCCTTGTCATACTCATCCATACTCTTACAAAATTGAGTTAACCTCTACAATTTTTGATACAATCCCCTATAATAGTGATTGGGCAAAAAACACTTCTTTATAAGCATTATCATCTCCTCCCAAGTGTCCACGAATGGCTCTCAATTCCTACTCCTATTAATTAGCATTTGATCCCACCAAACAATATCATAATTGGGAAATTCAATTATAGCCAAATTATCCTTCTTTAACTTTGAGTAATTGTGACAATCAAACGCCATCTCCATTTTAGTTTCCTATTCCAAATAAACTTTAGGATCATTTTTACCTTGAAAATATGGAATTTTAATCTTTATGTTTCCTAGCTTCTCTATTCTAATATCCATGCTTAAACCTACCCCAGTTCAAATATGGCTCATCAAACTCCTTTGTCTCTGCCTCTTCTTGAATATCCATGCTTGCACCCGATGAAGCAGAAAACCGGCATCGCCGATTCTGCCAATACTTTGGTTTTATATTTATAAAACTCTCGCAAGTTCACAAATCATTTCGTAGAAAATGATAAGTATACTCCCAAGGTCGATCTAAGGAAGGAATATATGTGGTTTTTAATTTATTATTCAAACTTTTAAAAAACGAAATTAAATCCTAAACATCCTGTCACGATAGTTTGGTTTTTGTGTTTCTAATCTAATAACATAAAAATAAACATAGATACAGATTCAATAAATATTTATGCAAATTTTATCATTTATAATAGTGGAGTATTTATGGATATAATAACTAAGTTAATTATGCTTGTTCATATTATCTAGGTTATTAAAGATATAAATTTATATTTTATTGATTCTCTCTTTTTTATATGAATACCACCTTTGGTGGGGTTAGATATTCTTTGTTAACTAAACAAATCAATTAACACCTATGGATAGGGTTGATAACTAATTTGGTTAATTAAATTAATTCCTTTTTCTAAGAGATTGAAAATGAACCATTTAAATGCCACCTTTGGTGGGGTTAGATAGTTTAAACTTTATTCAAGGTGTCCAAATTAGACCTAAGAATTTAATTATCCGAGTACTAACTTTCAAGTTTTAAAACCACTACTGAAAACATGTTGTCAATACATTTTCACATAATAATTCTTATAAAAACTTTTGAAATAGAGCTTCACTCTAACTACCGGGCGATTGTACCAACAAATAAAAGAGCACTACTCTAAATTAGACCGGATAACTAAACCTTAAAATCTAATTTTTAGATTTAAGTTTGTAATGAAAAATAATATATTTCTCTCTAACATTCTTAATATAAAATCTTGAATAAAAATAAAATCAATTCATTTTAGAGATTTTTACATATTTAATATTTCGCAAGCATAACAACGTTATTATTATATCATGTTTACAAATAGCTAACACAGTTAAATTTAATCACAGACAAATTAAATATAACATGTAAGAATAAAGCATAAAAAAATAACTGCAAAGAAAATAAAATCCTTACAGAACTTCGATGCTATTCTCGTTGTTGGAAAACCTCCAAACGGTTTTTGGACTCCCATTTATTGAATCGAAAATCTAATAAATTACAAAAACATAACTAGTTCTTCTCAAAAAGAGAAGAACTCTAAAACTAAGAGAAATTAACTAAGAAAAACTAAAAACTAAGAAAGAAACTAAGAAAAGCTTAAAAACTTAATAAATGAGAGAAAGAAAGAGAAGAGAATATGGGTTTTGATGTGTGTTTAGTTATGAAGAGAATGGGGGTATTTATAGGTGAGGATGGGTAGAAAAAGTGGGTGAAAAAATGATAAAAAATGGTGGAAACACGGAGTAGTGATTGATGATATCAGCATGACGTGTGGGCGGTGGCGCGCGGATTGGGGCGCAGATGGGCAGCGGCGTGCACGGGACATGATCATGGTGCGAGTGGATGGTATGGCATTGGGTGCAGGGGCATGCGGGACTGGGCGTGCGCGGCTGGGCAGTTAGGTGGCCCGATGGCATGATTTCCTCCTTTTTGACATTTTTGACCCATGTTGTCCAATTTTTCCATATTTGTTGACCTTTCCTCATTTATTTATTAATATATTTGTGATGTATTGCCTCCAGTATTCCTCTTTGAGTCTTTAAGTTACGTTTTTAAGCGAAAATACCTGAAAAATAATAAAAATACCCGTGATTCCGAAAAAGACAAATTTATACAAATATATGATAAAATCATATAAATATATATTTTTAATCAATTAATGTGTATAAAATCATGGTAATTTTAGTGCTTTTTGAGCACTCATCAGCACCCTATTGGGAATGTCTTATTACTGTCCCCTAGGAGTCCCCACTTATACGTTGTCCATATTCTCATGAATAGGCTCTAATTCAATCCTCATGATATGTCTCATCACCCCTACCAAAGCTTGCATTTGGAGGTTTGGAGTTGCGGTTTGTCTATATTCTTCAGTTATGTCTTCTTTTTTATTTTAGGACATACATAGAATCTGTAAAGAAAGATTAGAATTCTCACAAGCACTCCCTTACATATTTCACTTAAGAATTGATATACTTGCACTCTTGTTTTCACTCTAAACAACTTTTACTCTCTTTTGGTCTCACACACTCTTGCCTTTCTCCACTCTTTTGTATCTTTTTTACTTCTTAATCAAACTTCAAGAAACTAATTCAAAATAATCTAGCAGTAATTCATAAATGAGAAACAACCAATACCATCGAAAAGATCAAGAACTTGAATAAGATGAAAAACAAGATTGAAAGGAAGAATTTTTTTTATTATTGAATTGTATACTGAGAAATGATATGAACTAAGAAATTTTTGCTCTTCGTGTACTAAGAAGTTTATAACTAAAATTGAGTACTTTTTTTATAGTAAGAAATAAAAAATCCGGAAATAGAACAAAAATAAAAGATAGTCAAACTTATCTTAGAACCAAAGGTTTGATAACAAAATGATACCCCATGTTGGTTATGAATTTGCAAGCTAATTTTCTCCATCAATTACTTTGATGGCATTGACTAGGCCTTGATTATTATTTGAGTCCATCTTTGTCTTTTCTGAATCATCCCAATTCTCTTGTATTAGCCCATTTAGTGCTTATTGGACACATTTGGCTCTAACTCTTGTAATTGGGCCACTAGGAAGTGACAAAGGGTCTTGTGTAAATTTAGCTCCATTACTACTTGTATGCTTAACATGTCTAGCTCCTTGGTTTGCATCACATATGTTAGGTAGTTGTTTAGTTTCCATGTAAGGTTAGGATGATTGTAAATGTTGGAATGATGCCTTTTCATATAATTAGCTTCCTCCAAGGTATCCATACTAGAATTACTTTCAATTGAACAATTAATAGCATTATGCCAAACTATACCACATACTCCATATACCTCTCGATTTGACATTTGAGGGGTAGTGAGGAGTTACACTTGCTTACAAAATTCTCCAAGTTGAAATACCATTTTTTTCATGAAGTCAAGTTTATTAACTCATGCTCTCCTTCCTCTATCTCTCTGTTGTTAGGAATTGGTACCTAACACATGATAAAGCTCATAAGTTTTCTCTACCATATTTTCTCACATAGCTCATCCTACATCATTATCAATAGTATACTAATACTATTGCGTCTGCCCATTATAAAAGAACTAGTTTTGTAGCTGCAATAGAAAGCTACAATTTTGACATTGGGATAAAATGAATTTGAATCTATCCCAACCGTTATGGAGGGGATCTCTATCCATTTGGAGGAATATTTCCATTTTTGGCTACAAATCGCCAGTCTTTTGATGGAAATAGAACCTTCCCATAAATTTGTTATAGACTACTTCCTAAATAGTTAATGAACTCGATTACAAAGTCATGAACCAAGACCTAGCTCTATCCTTAAGTGTGTAAGGAAAACACCTCATCCTAAGCTGGCCTTCATCAAGTCTCTACAATGGAATTTTTTGCATAGCTAGAAAAAAAATTTCTAATGAAGTTTAAACGGTCGTCAGTAAGAATACCTTGAAATGAAGGCAACAAGGAGTAATGAATATTTTCCAATTCTTAATTCCTTGTAGTATCTTCTAGTTGTATGCAAGAGCTAGTAGTGCCAATGATTGACAACACATACTATTTCATCATTATCTAATTATATCCAGCATCTCCCATGTCCACATGCACTTGGGGTTATTCCTTTTCTTCTCGATAAATGTTCATCTCCCATGTCCACATACACAAATCAAAATTGCAGAGTTAATACATATATATAAGTACAATAGAAGTATAAACAAAAGAGAAAATAAAAATAAATACTACACTAAAGAAAATAAATTATGTTAAAAAGAATTTAGTACACTTAAATACTAAACAAAAAATAATTAAAAGAAATAAACGTAAAATAATAAATAAAAGAAGTGAGTAAACAAAAGAAAAACAAAATTAAAGTAAAAAGTAAATATTTTTAAAGATTTTTTGGAAAATTTAAAATTTAAAATATCTAAAGTTATTAATAACCTAGACAAGAGTGAATTAAAATTTGATAAGCATAATTGAATTAAAATTAACTAATAGACCCCAATGAAGGTATTAATTGATTTTAATGAATAATAAATAGTAGACTTAATTAATCTCCAATTTGCATATATAAGAGATAACCAATAATATTAATTCATATATTTAATAACCTAATTGATATTGAAACAGGCATAATTAACTAACTAATTTATCCCAAAATATTTTCAACTAGACATGCTTATAGTTAATAATTCATCATAATATTAAAAATAGCATTTAAAACAATACATAAATTTAATCTAAAAATAAAATAATACATTTAAAGCTATAAATACCTAAAAAATGATAAAACATTCACATGATTCTAAAAATATATACTTGTTAAAAAGATGATAAAATTAGAAAAATATAAATATATTTTAATTTTTAAAGTGCATAAAATTACGTTATATTTGGTGCTTTTTAGCCCTCATCATTTCACTCTTAGGTTTTGCTTAGTTTCCTAGCCTCTAGGTTCTTGGATTCATCCCTTGTCTTTCCTTTCTAGGTTTAGTTCCTCAACTTTCCATTGCGGTGACTGACCATGTCTTCCACATTGATTGCTTCTGCTACTATAGTGGTCATCACTTTGCATGATAACTTGGGGAGCTTTTCTACCGGTTTGCTTTATAGAGGTTCCATTTGGAGACTGTAAAGAAAGGCATTGACTGCTAATTAATCAGGGTAGTCTTCCACTCTAATCTTTTAATTTTTGAATCAATTGAAGCATTCTTCCAATGACTCAATCTCCTTTAGAATTAGCCCAATTAGATGCACTAAGGACTTGGAAAGTCTTCTCTTAGTGGAAAAGTGGGTGGGGGAGCTATCTTGCAAACTCTAAGAAGTTCCTAATTGTCCTTTGCTTCATTTTTCTATGCTAGAGTTAAGCCTTTCTTGTTACTATCATCAAGAATGCTCTATATTTGATAGCATTATTGTGCACATAGAGGTTCACCTAGGTAGAGCCTTTATAGTCCTGGTAGTGTATTTTCCCACCTAGGTGTTGCTCCATATTCGAGTGTTTATGTCGAGATCTTTAATGGGTGAGGTAGGTCTAAAATAATTTGATACATTTGGCACCCCAAATTTGTTATGGTTAGAATATGTACTGATGTTGGTAGGGTCGTCCTTACCAGAGTAGGCTTGGTACCTAGTCTCAAGGTTATCCCTCAAGTTTTTGTTACCAGTTCGTAGGTACTCTGCATTTAGTAGGCTCACCTCAAATTAAGCAATGATAGTTAGGGGTGTTATGAGTTGGGCATCTAATAAATATTATTTTGACCTATAATTTGCTATGTTTTTAAGTGTTAATTTTATTTTTTATTATAAGATTATGTTGTTTTGGATGGTATTTTCATGTTTTGTAGGTTAATGTACTTTTGGAAGAATCTTAGATGAACACGAGCAAAAATAGTGAAAATGGGGTAATCAATATCAATCAAACAAGTCAAAATGAACTAGAATATCAAAAACAAGGAAATAGATGTGCACCATAGCTCAGACATATTCCATGAGGTGGTGAGGTGCTCTTGGGTGGCATTTGGTGATTCTAGAAATTCAATACACATCACCAAATAAAAGTAACCATGCCATGGTAAGGTGCTCTTAGTTTACAATTGAGGATCTTATTTTCAATGTAAATTTTTTTCCAATGAGCATTATGGAGTGAGATATAGGTTTTGTTAAAATAATATGCCAAAGGTAGAGTTTGTAAGGTTTGTGAGTGTTGATTATATTAGTGAATAAAACATTTATGCACAATATTAGTTTCTAGGTGTGTCTTTCAAGAATATTTTCAAGTTGAAGAAACTATTGGGCCTCAACAATCACATCTTAAATATATTTCTATTTATGTGCATGTTAGATATCATATAAGACATATACGAATATTTTTAAATAGGTCATTCGATCGATTGAGTGGTAACTAGATCGATTAAGTTGATCTAAAACTGGTTGAATGAATTTTTAATACGACTAGATTGGTTGAAGCATTAACTTGATCGATCGAGCACTAGATCGATCGAGATTAATGACTAGATTGATCCCCTTATTTCTAAATTAAATAAATTTTTTTTTTGTAGATTGATTGAGATTTTACTAGAATGATTAAACTATTCATAGTTGATTTATAAAGCTTAACTAGATCGTTTGAGAGGTCAGGTTTTCAAATTTAACCTAATTTTGACTCGAACATATTAGTATCTTTACTATATTGTCCTAATGTTTTTAAGCTCCTCTAAATACTTTTAAGTACAATATTTTAATTAACCTTTGACCTCAGTTTTCAACTCATGATATTTAATCATACCATTAGCTCACAATTTTGTTAACCATTCAATAGGATTATTAAGCATTATTCTCTTCTTATTTAATCATACCATTAGCTCACAATTTTGCTAGTTGATTTTGTTTTATCTACTGATCTACTAAATCATCTAGTTAGGATTATTCATTATTGAATATGCTCTAGGATATATGTTTCACTTATGGAATTGTGCTAACTTTTTTGTTGTGAGATATATATGTTCGATTAAATCGTGTGACTCATGTTCATTGGAATATTGATCCAAATCCAAACACCTTTCTTGTTGACATTGTGATCAAAGAAATGGATTGTAAGTAAATTACTTGGGGACATTACCATGGTGGGTAGTTTTAGTTCTAACCTTGTAATTGGACCTTAGTTTTCAAAGTTGATAGTTAAGTGGTCCGATGGACCGATGGTTTTTCTCTTAGGGCATTGGTATGGCCTAGGTTGTTTGCACCTAAAAATCTCTTATTTGAATCTTTATATTTCTACATTACTTTATTTATATATATAATTGTATGTTTAGCTATTCTGTGAAATTTTAACTTGTTATACTTCTCATGATCTTCTTTTCACAATTAATGCTCTCTAGCTAACACGATCTGTAACTAAAGAAATTTGTTTTTCAAAGTTATCAATCAATTGAGAATTTAGTATATATAAATTTCTTAAAATTTAAAAATTAATTAATTTCAACCTAAACCAAGGAAGAATTGATTAATTAATTAATTATTATGTGAAACTCTCCATTATTATACGGAGTTCTATCAAAAAAGAAATTGAAATCTAGCTTATAATTAAATAATTTAATGTTTTTTGTCAATCATGGGTTATGCTTGCTAAAATACTATATACCTTGGTTTGGCTATAGTAAATTTATCTTCTATTATTTATCATTGAAAGGTTTATGTGAGTGTTGGAGATATTCGTGAACACAACATACTAATGTAATTACAGTTTATAGGTGTGCCTTTTAAGAATATTTTCAAACTAAAGAAGCTATAGAGTTGCAATGAACACATATAAGGTATATCTATTCTTATCTACATTGGATTTTATATTAGATATAGAGGAATAATTTGAATTTAGGCTACTTGATAGATTGAGACATGTCTAGATCAATTGAGGTGTATATATCGATCAAATAGTTACTGATCAATCAATCTAACCTATTCAAAATTAATTATTTATTGCACAAGATCGATCAAGAATTGGCTAAATCCATCGAGCATGTTTTTATGATAGTATTGGTTCGATTGATAAGGTTTTGGTCAATAAAGTTGTGTGTTTGATCGATCGAACATATGTTAGATCAATCGAGCAACGAGGGTTTCAATTTTAAAACATACTTTTAACTCAAATTGAATTTATTTATTAACATTTTGTCCAAATTCTTTTAACTAATTTTATGGACATAATAGTAACATTGCTTTGACCTATTGATTCAAAATATTCTATTTAAACAAACCAAAGCACACAAATTTATCAACCAAACAAGAACATTATTCTCTTCATCTTAATCACACACTCTCTTGTTTTGCAAAAAAAACTATTCAAGTTGGCTTTTTATTTAGTTAATTGATTGATACAAATTGTGTGCAATGAGTACGCAAATATACATTCCGCAATAAGTAGTATAATGATAAAAACAATCGTTAGCACGGAAATTATGTTATTAGAAATTAATTTTAAAACTAAAAAGTAAACATCCTTTTTTTTGTTTTTTTATGTTTTGAGAAAGCTAAATTAAAAGAACTAAAATTAAATAGTAGTAATTAATTAACTTAGAATTGAAAGCTAAGAAGATATATGAGAAAATGTCTAAGAATACTTAATTTTTTTAATTTTTTGAACATATGAATCACTAAAATCCGCCCAATATAATTACCAATCAATTACATGATCAATTGAATCTAACCTAGCATGTATTCCTCTCTCAAGCAAACTACACATCATATAGTAATTAACCTAATCACGATCTCATGTCAATTAAATTTCATACTACTTATTAAGTTCTTCAATTATGGATCACATACATAAGAATCGTATATCTATACATAGAAACTATGCATGTTATTTTATCAAAACAAATAATTAAATAATTATCTCAAATCGATTCAATTGCCTCTATAGATCAATTAATGGACAAACAATTAATAACATAAAAATTATATTAAACAATATAATTATAATGAAATCATAGTTGGGGTAAAATATTACATCTTCACATGTAGAAAATTGGATTCATAAGACCCTAAGATTAATAAACTAGACATAATTTTGTTCATAAAGCACATATTTTACATAAAGAAAGAGATGAAAATTGATAAAAAAAGAGAAGAAGAATAAATACAATTAATCTCTTGTATTGCAGCAACAATCTCTTGAATCTCCACCAAAATTGTATATTCTTTTGATGTTTTTGTATTTTTCTCTCTTCTTGGGCCCAAAAACAGATAAAAACAATTGATAACCTTTTTCTAATTAGGGTTCTTGGCTTAATTGGAGGGTTAAATTTGGCTCAGATGGAATCTAAATTGTCAAATCAGTTTTAGATCAAGGTCTATGATGAAAAAAATGGAAATTAACATTGATAGCAAGTAGGAATGCTACACGTGCCACGTGAGATTCACTAGGAAAATTAGCATGCAATGCATGGCATAGTGGATTGATCGTGGTCAACATGCACTGATTCAGAACCACGTGGCGCGCTATATTTTGCAGATACATATTTCATTGCACCCTGATGGAACAAACAGAAGAATCATGTGACGATGTGTGGTACACCAATTTACCACATGGTGAAACTCAAAAAATATATTGTACCAATATGTTAGAAGGAATGCATCACCTTGTATATTTGGTGAACTTCGATTGACCATCTTTGCTTGTATGGAATCCATGTGGAAAATTTTGGTCAACTCCTTTACTTGTATGGTTTCCTAGTTAAAAATTCCAAAACAATTCAAAAATATATTTTCACCCATTTTCAGAAAAAAGAAAAGTTTATATTTTAATATTTTTAACCCTAGAAGTACTATGTATTGAATAAAATAAAAAAAATATTTATAAGAAAAGTGCACTGATAACTCTACTTTCATAGTCATCATTAATTTATCAAATAATTTGTGGTTGTGTTTGATTGATTAATAAGCCAACAATATTTATGATATTATGCTTAACCTAATTGTTCTAGTGTTGCTAGTTGATTTTGATTTATCTAATTTGTTATGAAATCATCTAGTTAGGTTATTTATTATTGAATCTACTATAGGATGCACATTTTCACTTGTTATTGTGCTAACATTTCAGGTACTGGTTGAATGAGTTTGATTACTTATTGACTTAAGTTGTTGGAATGTTTGTCCAAATCAAAACACCTTGCTTATAGAGACTATGAAAGAAAGTGGAGGCTTATAATTAGATTGCTTGGGGACAATACTTTGGTGGGTAGTTTGAGTCTTATACTTGTAATTGAACATTATTTCCATAGTGGATAGGTAGGTGGCCCAATGGACTGATGGTTTTTCATTTAGGTCATTAGTGTGTCTTAGGTTGTTTCCACATAAAAATCTTATACAATGATTTGTATTTCTATATTACTTTATTTACATGTGATTTCATGACTGACCGTTTGCAAAAATTTTAATTTGTCACAATTTGCTAACTATTTATTCACCTTCCTTTAGCTAATTAGATATATACCTAAATAAACTTTTCATTTGATATCAAAGACAATCAGTAGATATATTTAGTATGTCTAGGAATTTGTTTGGGATTATCTTATTGAAAGTGATAGTTTAAATGTTGATGAAATTGAGTATTCTTTTTTTCTCTCAATATAATGTTAAAAGTATTAAAGAGTTGTTTTCTAAAGGAACTAGCACCCTAAAAAGGAATACTAGTTTAAAAGTAAAAATAAAAAAAGTTAAATGAACAACTTGATACACATGAAAGCCTTTCAAATAAATTAAATGAAGAAAATAATATTTTGAAAGAATAGAATAATTCTTTGAACTTGAGTCTTGTAGTTTTGAAAGAAGAAAATAAAAAGCTTGCCATAGAGAAACAAAAATTGGTACTAGAGCTCAAACAATCCATGAAATCTATAAAAAGGCTAACAATTAAAGTGGAAAGTTTGAACAAGGTTTTGGATTATGGAAAGCCTTTTGGAGACAAAATAGGGGTAGGATATATAGATCAGCACACTGTGCCAACCTCTTCAAAATCACTTGTGTTTGTAAAACGTTATGATCCTTACACTTCACATATAACACACACATCTTATGCATCTACTTATAAGTTTATTCCTATATGCTATAACTATGGTAGAAAGGGACACACCTAGATGTAGATTCTTGATGACCTATAATTATATGGATAATTTACATGCATCCTATACTAGAATTAACAGTCATGTTGTAAAAAACAAGCACGTAATTCAAAAAACAAGAAAAGTTTAGCTTAATACATCTTATTGAAATTTTCATGTAGCCCATATTGCATTGAAATCTAAATCATCTCAGCGTGATATTTGTCCTTAGATTAGCATTTTTAAAAACCAAATGTTGTGTTAGAATGTTTATGGTTTGTTATTAAGAAATTTGATGAATTATTTAAAATCACGTCGTTCCTATTTAGAATGACAGTGGTAAAATACTTATTGCTTATTATAAGTGATTCATACATTTTCAAGCTATTTATCAAACACAAAATTTGACTATCAAATTTTTATGCATTAACCACCTCAATGGTAGTCTCGCCAACCACCTCGATTAGACTACGACAAGACATGGTGTGGCCACGGAGAACCACAACAAGAAAATAGCAAGACTTGGTAAAACCTTAGTGAGGAATTCAATGAGCTTGGTGAAAACAACCACTAAAAGGAGTTTCTAACAAAGAAAAATGTCCAATCCTTAATAGGACAACACCACCACAATAACCCACCCAACAATGCAAACTTTATGCAATCTAAATAAGTAAGTGTGTGTTATAGGAAAGCACAAAAATATGTTCTAAGTGATAATAGGTCACTAATACCAACCTTAGAAATGATAGACATAACCCTAAAATAAAACACAAACACTATATTTTACACATGGGAATTCCAATGCTAATACAATAAGACTTACAATCTCCCATTTGGCTTTTTGTGGAAAATCACTTTACAACTCTAACACAAATTTGGAATCTCAAAAATATATATTTATGCACGATGTTCCCATGTACAAAATTCATTCCTTTGAATGAACTCTTACACAACAAAGAAGCCCATAACATATTGGAGTCCAGTGCATCGGTCTTGTTGAGTTCCATCTATGTTAATAAGCCAACACATTCATCTTGATGGTCAACTTAAAGGTGCAAGTTTGTGTCATCCACTAAGCTCTAACTAGGCTTTAATGTCCAAGAAAGATAAAATACTACCATGCTATTGGTAGTTACACCTGTACCTATATAAAAAAAACAACATATACCTATGAATAATAAACATGAGCATACAATGTATCTAACACATACTATCAAGTCACTCTTACACTAATGAATAATGATAGGCTAAACACACTCCACATAAAGCACAAAAATAAACACAATCTATATGAACACAAAGATATAGAATCTCCCTGAACATGTGAAAGACTCCTTCTAAGTGCATATATCAGGTAAAAAAGATGTTGTGAAAACTATAAGTATCATTGCATATAGAAAAACTATGCAAGAAACAAACACAATACATAAAAAAAGGCACACTTTTCCCTTTTTCAGCGTGGAAAGTGAAATAAAGCACATAAATAGTTATGCAACACATCACACATCTATATGTAAGAGAGAAGTCATATAAAAATGCATCAAATCCTAATAGTCATGCAAAACAACCAAAACAAAATAACAAGGATACAACAAGGCTAAGACATGCAACAAAAAACAAACTTAATACACATACAAACCTAGAAATATGCATACAAAAAACATCCACTTGATGAGATACATAACACGAACCCCGTGACTTTATGAGCTATGCATGGAAATAAGGGACTTTGCAATATGCTTACAACACAATGGTAGGATGGGCTATCAAATACCAATGCCATATAAATATGTTAGGGATTCTGTAAGAATAAATTGACAAGGATTCCAACTATATTTAAAGTTGGCATCCTCCTATTTTCTTAACTATCTTACCCAAATAATAGTTGCGTAAAATTGATCATTCTTAACCCATACATGTAAGTACATAATGAAATACATTTGAGTCTATCAAAGAAAACATGTGTTGTGCACCTTGAAAAAATATATAAGGAAATCAACTACTTGTAATAAACATGCAATAAAGCACTATAATGTAAGAAGTCTAGTCAACAAAAAAGATGATATGTGAAACAAAAGAACGCAAACTATGCATACAACATGTCATACTAACTGTCTTATTTATGCATTATTCATACAAAGTGATGTCATGAAGAAACAAATACATAGAAGCATCACCATGAACATATAAGCATAACAAAAACTTATAAGTAGGACAAACATATACAACAAGGATGCAAAAAAACCACAACAACCCCCCTAACATTATACATTTGACAAACATCTCTAACCCTAAATTTCTGCATGATAGGTAGCAACAATGTTACATATGCTACACTAAAACACATGCATATTCACACAATAGATAGCATACAATAAATAAATATGGAAGCATACTAAACATGTTAAAGGTAGCATAACCCATGACCTAAGAAGGGAGTTACATGCTTGTAAGAAAGTAAAACAGTCAATCTCACAAAGCATAATAAAATAGAAAAACAAGTGAGATGATATAGATGGCCTCAAAAGATATCATAGGCCAAAATATAATGTACCTCAAGAGAGATCATCAGCATAAACCATATAGTGGTACCTCCAAAGAGATGATCAACAAGAAATTGCACACTATTGCCTCAACAAAGATCATCAGTAATATGATGCACAAAATATTGATATATAAATTATGTATAATTTTGAAATAGCAAGTAAGTGCATGAATCATTTTGTAAGAAGTGATAAGTATATTTCAAATGTTGGTCTAAAGAGGAATCACATGGTTTTTAAATAATTTAATGAATTCTTAAAAATAAAAATTAAACCTAAACATTCTATCACAAAGTTTGGGTTGTAAAATATCTAAACTAATGACATAAAATTAAAGATAGATTCAATGCAAATAAATATTTAAACTCAATGGGGAATTTGTGGGATATATTAGTTAGTTGATCTTGCTTACTCCATAGTAATTAGGTTATTAAACATGTGAATTAAGATTATTGATTCATTCTTATGTAAAAAAAAATAGGGCATTTAGTCGGGTCTACTATTTGTTATTAATTAAAATCACTTAATGTTTTCGGTTGGGTTTATCAGTTAATTTTATTTAAAGTGTACTTATTTTCTAAGAAATTAATAAACCATTAAATTTCCGCCTTTGATCGATTCTAACAATTTAAACTCTCATTCAAGATTTTAAAGTTGGGTTTATGATTTAAATATATGGAAATTAACTTTAAGATTTTAAATCTATTACAAAAATATATATATCATTAATATATTTTTCAATAATAAATATTATAAAAATATTTAAAATAGAGCATAATTCTAAATACGATTTAGATAATCACACCTAACATTCAAGAGAATTATTCTGAATTAAATCCAGATGATTGAATCCTAAATATAACTCTCGTGTTTATTATCAAAAATACTTTGTCAATATTTTTTTAAAAAGTTGATTTAAATCTTGTCAAAAAAATAAAACTTAATTCATTTTATAAAAATGTTTACCTATTCTAATATTTCTCAAGTATAACAATATTACTAATATCCTATAGTATTTTTAGCCAGATATGCTTAATTTAATAAATGATTAGTAAATTAAACATAACATTCAGAACAACAAATAAAATTAATCTCATAATAAAACAATATATTTAAATTATACCTCAAGTGTATTATTCTAAATACATAATTTCGGTAATGTTTTTGTATCTAGGAAACCTTCAAATAGATTTGTCAATAATATTTAACTATTATATAAACTAAACTATGTTCAACTCTCAAAGTTGAGAAAATAAATTTGAAAGTAAGGAAAACAAAACTAAGGAACAAGATATTAGAGAGTGTAAGGTTTATGTGAATGTTGGTGACATTCGTGAACAAAATATATAATTATAATTTCAGTTTCTAGGGTTTCATAGAAGAAAATTTTCAAGTTGAAAAAACTATCTAGCCTCAATGATCACATCTCAGCTATATCTTTGTTCCCATGCATGTTAGATTACATATTAGACACATAGGAATAATATTAAAATATCTTACTCAATCAATTGAGTAGTGACTGGATCAATAGAGCTATATTAAGTCTTGAATTAATTACTTGTATGACTAGATCGATCGCGAGATTAATAAGATCCATCAAGCACTAGATCAATTGGGAATAATGACTAGATCGATCCACTTTTTTAGAATTAATTAATTGATACACTAGATGGATCGAGAGGACATTCGATCGATTGAACTATGTACTCGATCAATCAAGCTCGATCGATTATGCATTTGTTTAGATCTATTCAACGACTATGGCTTTGATTTTAAAACCTATTTTTAATGGGAATTGGATTGGCCTTTTACTCTATTTCCCTTATTCATTAAAATCCATTTACTTGATTTTATGGACATGATGGTAATTTTACTTTGACCTAAAGTGCTTCAAAATATTTGAAAAATATAAACCTATGAACACAATTGAAGCTAACCACAAAAGAGCTTAATTATGGTTATCTTCTTCATCTTTCATTCTCTATCTTGTATTGCTAAAACTATTGAATTAGGCTTTTCATTAAGTTAATTTATCAAATATTTGTTTTTTGTGTTTTTTGGATTAACAAGCCAAGATAATTGAGATATTGAGCTTTCAAACTGATTATTCTAGAGGTTCTATTTATTTTTGATTTATCTAATATATTTTTTAAATCAACTAGTTAAGGTTGTTCATTATTGAATCTACTTTAGGACACACATTTTTACTTGTGTTTATGTGCTAGCTTTTCAGGTGAAAGTGATACAAGTTTGATTAACTCATGTGACTTGAGTTAATCGAAACATTCGTTTAGATCTGAATGCCTTTTGTGTAGAGACTATAATGCAAGTAATGGATTCTAATTAGATTACTTAGGGACATTACCTCATAGGGTAGTTTGAGTCCTAGCCTTGTAATTGGATATTTACTTTGCTTAATGGATAGTTAAGTGATTTGTTGTCTAGTTGGTTTTTCTATTAGGTCATTGGTGTGGCCAAGGTTGTTTCCACCTAAAAATCTCATGTGTTGATCATTATTTTCTATATTACTTTCATTAAAAATGATTGCTAGCTTGGTCACTTATAAAATTTGAATTTATCATACTTCCTATGATATTCAATTTACTAGCCTTCAAGCTAATAGATCCATAACTAATTAACAAACTTTAATTTTGTGTTAGAGCCAGCCACTAGATACACTTAATATGTCTAGGACATTGTTATGGATCATTTAAGAGAGGGTTTGATCTACATCCCATTCACCTTAATTTGATGAGGCCAATTACCCATATTAGAAGGCTCGTATGAGAACCTTTCCAAGGTCTATAGATGAAAGTGTTTGGAAGTATGTGCTTTATGGTTAGAACCACCTACGATTACCAATGATAATATTATTACTCCTAAACCTAGGAAAGATTGGACCACTAAAGATAAAATTGATATTAATTGGAATCAAAAGGGTATTAATGCTATTTTTAGTGCTTTGTTTGTTAATTAATTTTGTCATATTTCTCATGTTGATACTGCTAAGCATCCACGCGATATTTTAGATATTTCCCATGATGGGACACACACAAGTTAAATGAACTTAACTTCACATGCTTGGTAGTGAATTTGAAAATATTATGATGAAAAAAATGAATTTTTTTCTAAATTTTATATTAGATTATGTGATATTACTAACACCTCTACCAATCTTAGAGAGAAAATTGATGATTTTAGGATAGTTTGAAATATTATCTACACATTACTAGGTCACTTCAATGCAAAGGTCACTTCCATTGATGAAAGTAAGGATGTGGACACCATCAAAATTGACGAAATCGTTGGCTCACTTCAAGCCTCCGAGATGAGCTTTCAAAAACCTTCAAAGAACAAAGGTATCACTCTCACAACTGCTATTATTGAAGCAGTGAAAATGATGATGGGGAACTGGCACTCTTAACCAAAAGATTGAACAAAATCTTCTATGAAAAGAATCCTTGAAACAAAGGACAATCAAGTTTTCAAAAGTATCAGAATTTGAGAGAACTCAAACTTGTGAGTTTTGATGATAAGAAATCTAAATCAGATGGATTTCAATGTTTGGAAAGTATGGGTTTTGGGAAATTTGACGTTGACTGTGCTAACAAGAAGAACCTAACTAGAAGGGCTTTCAATGCTATGATTATTGACTTTGAAAGTGATAAAAATAATCTAGTTGAATATGGCACCACTTACTTGGCATTTACTAGATCTGTTAGTGGACAATCGAGTAAGTTTGACATTGATTCAGATGATAAAGAAGGTAATGTTGAATTTCTACTCTACAAATTTAATGTCACTAGTATTGTTGAAGTGTTCTTTGATTATGTAATATGCAAAAGGGAAGTAGCTAAACTAAATGACAAAATTAATTCCATTGAAATAAATTCCACAATTATAGAAACAAAAAAATTGAATTGTCTAAACGTGCTAATGTTTTGAATCAAAGTCTTGTAGATATTTAATAGGAAAACAAGAATCTTATATAGTGACTTGAACAATCAAAGGAAACAGTAAGGAGGTTAACAATTGGAGTTGATAGGTTGAACAAAGTTTTGGATTATCGAAATTCAACTGAATATAAGAAAGGGCTAGGATATGTAGATGAGCACACTACACCGTCTTCATCAAAATTAACCAGATTTTTCAAACCTTCAAACATGTCATCCTCACATGATACATATGAAATTGGTTATAAGGATGAGAGCTACACTACTTCGAAATAAAAAAAATCTATAAAGTCTTCTAACCCAACTTCTAATGTTACTCATTATACACACACAAAATTACACCTATGATTGAATAATCTGCTAAGTTGGTGCCTGTCTGTAATCATTGTGGTAGAAAAAGGTCATATTAGTCCAAAGTGTATATTTTTCATTACTGCTCCTAAATCTAATAATACTTTCTAGGCTTCACATAGTAGGACTCATAACCATCATTCATCTATGCACATCTATTAGAAAGCATGAAGTTGTTAGTTGAAAGAGGCATGCAAAAATCAACACTAGCAATTTTAGGAATAATTACGATCATCCTATCATGCCTAATGCATCTTTATTTAGGATGAATAGGAAATCTAAAGGTCAGTCCAAGAATATGCTAATGATAATTAAGGTAGTTGATTTCCAACCCAAAGATATAAAGAAACCAAAATTCAAAAAGTTAAAGCTAGAAAAGATGGGTTCTTTCCAGTTACCTGACTCTCATTATTGCTCACCAAGAAATTTTTATTTTGAGTGCTTAATTGACCCTAGGAGAGGATTTTTATTTTATTTGATAATTTTTATTTTTATTGATGTTTCTTTAGTTTAAATCAAAAGGTGGGAAGCACTTTAACGTTTACATGATCACTAGATACTCCATTCATCTTTATTTTCATAGGTTATACATTACAAAAACAAATATTTTGACTTATGCATTTACATATTTTTCACATCTCGTAATCGATGTTGACATAAACCTATTCACACACTCACTGGACATATATGTATGTCATGCTTGAAGTTTATGATTGATTTTGTGAGTATCTAAGGAATGAGCTACCCTTGACTGCAAAGTTGTTTTAAAGATATATCTTTTGATTTCTAAAATGATACTATAGAAAGACACCTAATTTTGAGTGGGCTACCTACTGTAATGTGTGAAGCTATCGTAGTGAGCAAAGGGAGCTACCTCACAACTAGTGTAAAATCATCATACTTGGTTTTTGGCTCATGCATATTTCCTTTAAATAATAATAATAATAACATTGAAGGAAAAAGAAAAACACAAAAGCAATTGCAAGCACAAAAAGAAAGAGAAAAATTAGTTGTAAAAAAAGAAAATAAATAACGAAACCCTTACACAAAAACATAATACAAGAAGGGAATGCAAAATAAAATATAGATTAAAGTTTTGTCTTGGTAACTAAATTTTTTTTTGTGCAAGTATGAATTCAACAATAATTTTTTATGATAGGTGATAATCCTTACTTTAAATCAATCATAACTAATCATAAATGGACTAATTGACCTACTATTGTAGTTTTTATTTTTATCTCACTATTGGTGATTGCCAATATGTCACTACATGTGTTAGTATGTTTGTGTAACTATATATTTATGTTGTCAATGGATAGTCACACTTTGAACAAAAATAATTTCATCATTTGTGTACTATTGTAGAAGCTAAATATAATTCCCTCTTTTCAGTCACTAAATACATTGCTTGCTCGCTCAACCTTTTTGTCATTGCATTATGATTATATTATTTATTCATATGACAAAATGGGAAGAAAAATTGGTGTCAAAAATTTTAAACTTTAATTGAAACATAAAAAAAAAGAGGATAGTTAATTTAGGGGGAGGTTTTAATTTTCGAATTACTTTGATTTTTTTTTGGATATTTAACATAGGAGGAGTTGTTTTTAATTTCTATCATTTGTTTAATCCTCTTTTGAAAATTCTTTGATTTTCTATTATTAGATACACTGAACTATTATGAACAATAAGTCTTTTGAGACAAGTTATTTACTTGTTGGTGTTTTTGTTTTTTAGTGTAAACATGACCTTTCAAGGTTCAATTGATATTGGTTCCATCGGATAATAGAATAGTACCACTATGTAAAAATTAAGTTTTCATAGGAGCATTATGTAGTGAAATAGAGGTTTTATCACAAGAATATGTAAAACAAGGAGATTGTAAGTTTATATGAATGTTGGCGATATTCCTAAAAAAAATATAATTGTAATTTTAGTTTATAGGTGTGTCTTAGAAGAATATTTTCATGCCTAAGAAACTATCAAGCCTCAACAATCACATCTCAGATATATCTCTATTCCCATGCATGTTAGATTGCATATTAAACACATAGGAACAATTTGTGAAAGAGGACACAACCCAGTACACTACCAAAGATGTAGGCTCTATATGGACTCAACCTTAACTCACACAAACAAGAAATCAAACACTTAGGAAATATACATAATAGAAGCACAAACCATATATTATCAGATAAGTAGATAACTTTGAAAAATAGATATTATATAAATTTAATAGAAAGTAGTCAAGAATATAAAAGCTTTATAATCAAAGTTTAAGCTTTTAGTATGTTGTCACATACACACCTTAAACTTAGATTGTACTAACACAATAGCAGATCATATATAACAAGGAATATAAAAAGTTAAACTCATATAGAGACTATATCTATATGGTAACATCCTCGTGTTTCTTAATGCAACCACTCAGTAGCAAATAATTCACCAAATTATAAACAAGTTACAACTCAAATAGACAGTAAAACCACTAATACTTCTATCAGTGATGACCTTTATCCTAACTGCCTACTACCATTCTTTATTGGTATCTTCAAAAACGATACGATTCAACACAAGAACCCAGCTATCCTTTATAGCCAACACCACCTAATGTATTGTGATTGACAACAAAAGATCAATAACTAGAAGTGTATCAACTTACAACCTCTAAGACATATAGTCCACTACTAATGTAAAATCACATACGAGAGGCATACAATCAAATCAAGTACTCACACATCAAATAATTTGATTACAAAATACATTGAATGACCCATACTAAAATATAAGCTGATCAAAATGGTTTCTAAAATAGATATAAATCTTGGCATAAGTTTTGGTAAAGTTTTGATACTAAAAAAGTGTGTTAAGGGAAGAGAAATGATTGGGGTATTTATAGAGTTGGAAATGCACACTTTTCCAGCTACCTTTCCAACCATCTCACAAAGGGTGGTGGCGAGTGTGGTGGTGAGCTTAGTGGTAAAGTACTAAAAAGTTGCATTTTTTCATTTCTAAAAATGTTGAGTACTATCCATAAATAGCTACTCCCGAAACACACCTAAAACTAAAAATAAAAATATCAGCTCATTCATACCAACACTTTACCCCACATGCCCTCTACGAAAATCAACCTCAGGGTATGTATGTAAAAATGCTCACATAAAAAGTGTACTTAACTACATGTATGTGTAAATTTCTGATTGAAATTAACCTATACACAGAGCAAGACAATATGCTAAGTAAAATAAAACAGACATCTTGTTTTGTACAAGAGAAGCCAACACATAGACATAAGTACAACAGGACATACAATATCTCCCATTCACTTCCCTTGTCAAAACATAGCACAACTAAAAATATAAACTCATTAAACATTAGATAATCATAAAGATGTCCTAAATTTGTTTATTTCGATGAACAATACACTGAAACACACAAAAAAATCAAAATGTACACCAACTCTAAGTGCATCCATCTTGAATGTGATCCATCCATCTTCATGTAACGAAGCTTCCCTAGTCAAACTGAAACACGGAGGTCTTAGTACCACAACATCATTACAAGCTAAAACCACAATGGCTTCACTCTACACCTATAGTCTACACACACGAAACAAACATATACCACTTGAATGTGTCATATAGATAAAATGTGCAGTCAAACCATATACTATCATTTTACCCCTACATAGTTACACACCAATAGTCACTTACATAAGTAAACATGCACAACTTGATAAGACTTCATGCAACATTTCCCCTAAATGCATGCAAATCGGACAATAACATGTAGTGTAATCCTACACTCATACCCAAGTAGCACACAACATGGCAACAAAAATATAGTTATGCACAAAAACACCCCTTTTTGACAATGATAGTCAATGGTACACCCATATGTGAGGGAGGTAAGGCATACAAGTATGCTATAATTTTAACAATAATTCAATGATATAGATATGATTAAAGCAAACACAACCAAGCACATTACATGTAGTTATTTAAAAAAGAGAGAAGATAACATGTAGACAAGAAAAACATAAAATCATGTAACATTCAATAAATTGAATACACAAAAAAATTAAGTTTTGAGCATTCAAACTATAAAAGCCAAGCTAAGGGAGATTGAAGTGCTGACCAAGTTACTACTTAGAAATATTATAAAGATTATCCTGATCTTACAAATACTCTCAACATCCTACAAATATCCTCAAGATTCTACAATTATTCTCAAGATCCTACACAAGGGATAGATTTGAATATAAATTTGAAATACAAATTTGATAAATCAAAGTTTCAATTTTAAACGAACATTACTTTTGAATCAGATATCAAAATGACTATTATAATATATATAATTGAAGCTTGTTTTGATTCCTATAAGTGGAATAGGTCTTGGTCTCCATTCTTTTCCATTTTCTACCCTAATTCCATCATTTACACCACTTATCAATGACTTAAAGTTATGTTGCATCCTTTTGCGTTGTTTTCAGTTTTTGTTCATTAGGGTTTCAAATTTGTTTTGTGAATTTTCTATTCACTACAAAAGTAGTGATAAAAAAAAGGAGAAAGAAATGAATAAAAAAAAAGAGAACAAAAGGAGAACAAAGTAGCAAATTGTTCAAGAATCTAATTCTTGTTTTCTTGTTGAGTTTTCTTGTTCTTGTTCAGATTAGTTTTCCTTTATTTTGTTCTAGTTTCCATCTATTTCATTCTAGAAAATCATCAAACTTTCTATCCAAGTTTGATTTAAAAAAAATAGGAATCATATTTTGTTCAAGATTCTTTCTTTAGAGTTCTTTTTGGACTTTCTTCCATCTGATTTTGTTTTAAAATTTGGATTTTCAAGATCCAGAAAAGATTCATTATTGGTTCTTTAGAGTCCTTTTTGGACTTTCTTTCTCTCATCCATGACCATTAAGTTTTTAAAATTTTGATTTTTGAGATTTTCATCAACAAGTTGGTGGCTTTCTCAGATTAGTTGAATTCTTTAATTTTGTTAAAAATACAAAAAGGAAAAAAATCAAATTAGTGTGAAAAGGGGCCAAAATAGTGTGGAAAAAAGGCCAAAATAGTGTGAAAAAATGGGCCAAAATAGTATAAAAAAGAAGTGATAACAATCTAATTTGAGAACAAACACATAAGGGAGTGAGTGAGGAACAACACCTTTTATTTTATTTTATTTTGTAAGTTAGAAACATGAGTAAGGAAGGAGGAGAACCACAAGTGGTCTATTTGAAATTCTTCCTCGAGAGTTTTAATGACCACTTTAAGAGGATGAATGCATAGTTGGATGATTTAGAATCCTTTACTGGTTCTAATTTGAATAGGAGAAGACATAGTTGACATGATTTTGATGAAGGATAAGATGATTCCAATGTGGACGAGAGACCTAAATATACAGCCTATGGATGAAGGAGATGAGGAGTACTATGGAGACAAATGTGAGAACAAAGGAGAGAAAAAAGAACACAAAGGACAAAAAAGTGAGTAAAAAGGAGAAAAAAGTATGCAAATAAGACAGAAAAGTGGGAAGAAGGGAAAGAAAAGTGAGCAAAAGAGAGAAAAAAAAAGTAAACAAACAAGAGATAAAAGTGAGAAAACAAGATAGGAAAATAAAAAAAATAAGTGTAATTGCTGAAAAACATGAGGTTAAGAGTGCAATGATGGCAAGGCAATGAGTACTTGTACTTATGTACAAGGATGTTTATCTTTCTACTAACAATTTTGATTCATCTTTGCCTAGTGTTGTTGTGTCTTGAAAGTATTAATTTGAGGATATATTTCATAAAGAGATTCCCCTTGGATTACCAAATTGACCTACTTAAAGAGTTAAGATTCGAGGATGAATCTTTTCGAAGAGGAGGGGAATAATGGAGATTGAGGTGCTGACCAATTGATGGTTACAAATATTCTAAAGATTCTCAAGATCCTACAAATATCCTCAAGATCCTACACAAGGGATAGATTTGGAATATCAAATTTGATATAAGGATTCTTTTAGGAAGCAATGTTTTGTTTTAGCTAATTATATGCCTTTTATATTTAAACATTTTTATTTTAGTGAATTGTTAGCTTTTTCATGTTTTATTTATCATAACACTTTTTAGTCTTTTATTTTTTAAGGATGGATTATATCCTTAAGATCCTACACAAGGGATAGATTTGGAATATCAAATTTGATATAAGGATTATTTTACGAAGAAATTTTTTTGTTTTAGCTAATTATGGGCCTTTTATATTTAAAATTTTTTATTTTAGTGAAATGTTAGCTTTTTCATGTTTTATTTATCATAACACTTTTTAGTCTTTTATTTTTTAAGGATGGATTAGACCTAATCCATAACTAATTATACCCACTAGGTTTGAATTGCATCTAGGGTTCTTTTCTTTAGGATAAATTTTGTTTAAGGTTTTGTTTCTTATAAAAGAAAATAGTAGCCATGTAATGGAAGGTGAAGTGATATCAGTAATACAAATTTATTTCAAAAAGCTTCTAGCTTTTTTCTTCTTATGTTCTTGATTGAATGCTTGAATTATCAAAGGTAGTGATCATCCTTTTTTGGCTTCTAAAAGTTGGGGTTTTAAGGACTTTGTTTCCTTAGGGTTCTAATATGATCATCTTCAACACGTTCCTAGAAAAATGATTGTTCTTGTTCCTTTGAGTTCGTGGGTTCTTAGGGTTGTTCACCTAGAAGGTCCCCATCATGACTTTATGGGAAATTATTTTTTCTATTTTTTCTTTTGTATTTAGTTAATTCTTACAACTTTAAAGGATAATGGGTCATAGTATGTAGCTTATACTATTCATTTTTCTTTGTTTTTCTCCTTTTTATAGTAAGGACACATGTATAGATTGTACATATATTTTATGCTAGTTGAATAACTAATTTGTAGCTCTTTATTTTATTGATTTAGTTAATCCCATATATGTCTCTTTTTTTAAAAGTCATGCATGAATGAATAGAAAGACATATACTTTCAATTTCTACTTAACTTATTCAACTTAAGTAACAAAAATAAATACATGACACTTTATTAGATGTAAAAATCATAATATCCAAAGAATTGATAAGAAAAGAGCTTAAAGAGTAGAAAACAATATTGGCACTTGGAGTGGGAACATAATGGCTCAAAATATATTTTCATAAGGGTAGTCTCCACTATTTGATTCCTAAATACCAATTTTGAGTTCATTGCAATTTCAACATTATCTCATGAAATGTTTTTGAAATCAATCTAACAATGTAAAAAAATTATCATTTTATTAAAAATAACTTTATAAGACATCATAACATTTGTATGAAAATATTTGAAAATACACCAAAAGTTTCTAATTCAATAAAAATAAATAAAAGAACACAAAAATATAAATAAAAAATCTAAAAATGTAAATATGAGCATAAAATTTTAATTTTAGCACATAATTTATAAATGTAACTTTTTCTACCACAACCTAAAATTTGCATTGTTCTTAATGTAATAAATATAAGTCAAAGATAAAAAAAATAAAGAGTGGAAAGTTAGCCATTTGTTTGAATTTTTTCAAGAGTTGGTATGGAGTTATAGGTGTATCCATCAATCCAAACATATTAAAATTTCATAGATATGTACACATTGTCAGGGGCACTTTATATGTGGGGATGTTTACATACACCATGGGGTTATTTTTGAAAATGTGTATGCTTTTTTGAGTGTTGTGGTTTTTATTTCATTATTTTTGTGGGCATTTTTGGTGCTTTCATGGACCTCTCGATGACCCCTTGGATGAGCCCCATAATTAGGTATCAACAAGGGTGGTAGGTAAGGGCTTCATGAGGTGCCCTAGGTGACTTAAATTTTCAATAAATACCCCCTTCCTTTTGTCTTTTTAAATCAAGAAATTATAGCAAAGCTATGATAAAAATTTCACTCATTTATTATTCTATTTTACATGTCACTTTGATAGTATATGAATGCTTGTGCTAGGTATTTATAGGGGTTATATAAATTTCTTAATTTATGAGTATATGAGACTATTTTATCAGTTGGTTGTGAGAAAAATTGCATTCTAGGGTTTCGCACAGTCATATCTTAATAAGCCTAGGATAATGTTTTCTAGTTGTTATGATTGAGATGTTTCTGACATTTATATACATGTCATTGATCATTGGTTACTGATCACATTGTTGGTTGAGCATTATGGTCCCAAATGATAGAGGTATTTGTGTTTATATTTTTATCGGGTTGCATAGGTTTATATTTTTTAGGGGATTATTTGCTACTGAGTGGTTGCCATATGCAACATGAGGATTTTATCATATAGGCAATAGTTCTATGTGTGTTTACCATGTTATATCTATTTCTATGCATGATCTACTACTGTGTTAGTATAATCTATGTTTTTATCATATATCTCCTCACCCTTGTTATGTATTAAGTATCAAACTCCTTAATTGGTGTAAGAGTGGGTTCACCCTATTGGGATTGACTACTCTAGTGTTGATTTTATTTAAATTTGCTTTACATACACATATACTTCTCTTTAATATATTCTAGAGATAGAGGATATGTAGGTGGAACTCTACTTTTCAATGGGATGGACTTTTTTTATTTGAAGTCCCAAAAGCTAGCCTTCTTATAGTTGCTAGGGTATCGTGTCTATTTCTTTTTGAAAATGGCTTAACATATCCAACCAAGACCTTTCAAAACCACACATTCATTCTAAATCCAATGATATAATTAATAGAAAAGAGTTCTATGATATCATCAGTGCTATTACTACTGATGAGTACAAAAGAATTGAAAGTTACACTACGTCCAAGAAAGCTTGGTATATACTTGAAATCAGTGAAGAATGACAATGACTCTAAGGATGAGTTAGAAAAACATGGAAGGCTTATGTTAACAAGATTAAGTCTTTGAAGTGTGGAAGGCCAGGTCACATTTGCTACAATTTTTTTCTCTAAGAAGAAACACAGAAACAAGTGTGCAAATAAGGTTGTGGTTACTATTTCAGATAGTACTAATAGTAACAATGAGGATGACATGAACCTCTTAGCCATCATGGCTTTAAAAACTATTGCAGATCCTATGACTGTTGTCTTAGAGCTACTCTTTTGAGAAAGATGATGTTGAGAAAGATGAGTTTCTTGATACCTAGACTGAGCTCTTCTTAGAGAATATCAAGATAGAGAAAGCAAAGAGGAAGGCTTTGGAAAGCCTTGAAAAGTAAGAGTATGAGATAAGCGTGCTAAGGGACACTCTTAAAGAGATGAAGTCCATGATCGATAGTGATAAAATTAATCTCACTAACTAGTGTGATGCTATACAGAATAGGTACTCTGATTTTCAAGAAAGATTTAATGTGAATCATGATAAGTTGAAATATCTTGAAAAGGATTTCAAGAGTTATGCTTCTACTAGAGCTATTCTTTTTGTTTTCTAATCTAGATCCTTTTTTTATCAAACTTCTAAATTAATTGCCTAAGGAAGTAGGTTATTATGCTTTAAAGTGATAAAGAGTATTTGGTGTGTACTCTAATAGAAAAGGAAGTAAAAGTTAAGAAGTTATATACTAGTGTCAATATTCTTAACAATTATGCTATGTACCTTGAATCTTTCTTTCAAGAAAAGGAAGATTTGATTAGAACTTTTTAGGATAAGCTATTTGTGAGTGAGAAGGAGCTCACTCTATCCTCCTCTAAGTTTAGCGAGTTGATGACTAGTTCTCAAAAACTTAATATGATCATCAGTAGTACCAAGTCCTTTGGTGATAAAAAAGGAATTATGTACAACCTAATTCCTCTTTTATCAGTAAAAGATCCAAGTTAAATTATATTATATACATACTAAAAGGTAAGTTGGTTCTTTCATCCCAACCTCCTTTCTCTAGCATGGAGAACACTTCACCTACTACTATTTCTTTGCATCACTCTAATAACAATCTCTTATCCTTACCTACTTCTTCTCCTATTAGTCACCATTGTGATGAACATTCAAACCTAAGACCCAACTGTGGGAAATTAACTTCCCATCCTTGCATGAAATCTAATATCAATGTTTCTTCCTCTTTTAACCCTCTGTGTGCTACTCTATGGAGTTAGAGACTTAGAATCTCTTACTCCTTTGGATGTATATTCCATCTATATGTCACTATTGGCCATCTTACTTGGTAGTGTCCTAGATATATGCGGAGTATCTCTCATAGTTCTCTATCATGCTCTCTCTCCTCTATCCCCTAAGGTGTAGCTATTGTGGCTCACTTAAGCATATTCATACTGGATGCATTATGCATATAAGGCACAAAGTAGAAATACAAATAACTTCTTCTAATAGTTCATCTGGATGTGTGTATGGAAATCACTCACCTTTTTTTTAACACTCAAAAAGAAAATGTACCTCATATGCCTCATCCACTATATGCTCATATGACCAAAGACCACAATTTGACTCAACTGCATTTCATAAATTCTTTAAAAGGTGGGATGCAATTTGATCACTATTTCTTTTGATTTATGTGGGTTTGAGATGACTGTATCTTTTCTCTCGATTATCTAGTAGCTTTTTCTAAACTTAGATTGTGTGCTTTACTTTCCTTGTCTAATATTTATTTGTCTTACTTTTTATACTTTAATGTTTGAAAAATAAAACAATATTTGTGTTTTGTGGCTTAACACTCTCTTTCCCTCTTTCTCTCTTTTCTAGATACATTGTGTGTTTCTCATTGTTCCTCGTCACTCCTCACAAAGGTGCTAGAAGAGGTGTGTTTTTTACACAATCATCTAGGTTCTTACCAAGACCCCTAACAAGGTGGTTTGTGAGGTGTTTTACGAGCTTCATGGGGTTTTATATAAACAATGGCACACTATTCATTTCTTCACAGCACAAACTTTATAGCTTTCTCTTCTTACTAAACTTGTACCCAAGTTATCATAACTCTTTCCAAAATGGTCACAAAATGTTCTAAAATAGCAAAAAAAATCCAAGCAAACAAAGCCTACTAAGCATCTAGACAGGCACCCATCCTCTATGAGCATCATATAGTTATTCCAAATTTTTTAACAATTCAAGAAACGTTTACCTATTTCTCATTGCTATCTCATTGTAGGCTTTCTTATTCTTATAATACTTACTTTGTTAAGGAGTTTTATGTTTCCCTATTCCCTTTCAATGCTAATGAATTTTATATCACGCTAATTAAGCCCATTTCATCAATTAAGTCCAACCCACCACTAATTAGGCCCATTTCATCAAGGATTTTTTCTTTTAGGGTTTCTTGCCTCTAAATAAAACATAAAGGCCCACAATTAACTAAAACAAAAATTGCTTCCTAATTTAATCCATGCACCCAAATTGATATTCCAAATCTATATCATGCATAGGATATTAAGAATATTTGTAGGATCTTGAGGATCTTGAGAATATTTATAAATATCAACTTAGTCAACACCTCAATCTCCATTATTCCCCTTCTCTTTGAAATGATTGGTACTTGAATCTTAGCTTTGTAAGTAGGTCAATTTGGTATTGTGAATCCGGGTATGAAGTCAATTTGATGCTTAATTCCTTGCAAAAGAGGTAAACCATGAGGAATCTCTTTTGGAAATAGGTCCTCAAACTCATGCAATAAAGACACAACAACACTAGGCAAATATAAAATAGGATTGTTACTAGAAAGATAAACATCCTTGTACATAAGTACATGTACTTGATGCCTTGCCATCTTTACACTCTTAATCTTAGGTTTTTCAGCA
The DNA here is from genome assembly GCA_033030585.1 of Hippophae rhamnoides. Classification (NCBI taxonomy): domain Eukaryota; kingdom Viridiplantae; phylum Streptophyta; class Magnoliopsida; order Rosales; family Elaeagnaceae; genus Hippophae; species Hippophae rhamnoides. Next base: position 40,061,274 of record CM065438.1, on the reverse strand, counting down.
ATTACACTCACTCTTGTATTTTCCTCTCCTATTTGCTCACTTTTCTCCATTTCTCTCAATTTTCTTTCCATTTTGTACACTTTTCTATCTCTTTTGTTCAATTTCATCTACTTTTTGCTCACTTTTGTCTCCATTTTTCCTCTTGACCTCACTTGGTCACACTTCTATTTTTCCCTCATCTTACACTCTCTTCCTATTCTAATCTGGTCCTCATAAGCTTGAAATGGTTTGAAATGGGCTAATACAAATTTTTGGTTGTTCATTACAAAAGAATAATGATTTTTGCACTCATCATGTGTCACCCTCCTATCAAACTACCACGGTTGGGCAAGTAAAATATGAGTAATATACATCGATTCCACATCACAAAGAACCACATCTTCATATTTTACAAATGAAAAGGGAACCTAAACTTGTTTGTTAACCTTCACTTCTCCACAATCATTCAGTGATTGTATCTTCTACGATTTGGGATGCTTCTGCACTTCAAATTCAACTTATTTACCAACATTATTCTAGCTCCCACTATTAATCATCAGTATACATACCTTATCCTTCACGTGGCAACTTGTGTGGAAAATTTGATCACGTTTCCCCTTATCTCCTTCATTCTTAGGTTGTATATTCAGAGCTCTCCTTGTGACAAGTAATTCTCCCTACACAGGTTCTTCCACTTCAACATCAGAACAATCCTCCAATAGTGGCATTTCATAGTTTTTGAATAGGCTATTTTGATTTCTCCATTTGTTCGTACAACCATAACCCTTTTTCCCCATTTATAACTTGCTCTCTTCTCCACATTGGAATCATCTTTTTCTTCATCAAGCTCATGTCTTCTATGTCTTCTATGTAATTTAGAATCGAAAGAGGATTCTAAATCATTCAACCTTGCATTTAGCCTCTTAAATTGGTCATTAAAAGTCTTGATGAAGAATTTCAAGTTAACCTCTTCTGGTTCTCCTCCTTCCTTACTCATATTTTTAGCTTGTAAAACAAAATAAATAAAAATGTGTTGTCCCTCACACACTCCCTCAAGTGTTTTCTCTAAAATTATATTGTTATTACTCATTTTTTCCCCACTATTTTTTCTTTTTTTCCTTGCCTTTTACCACTCAAAGCTCAAGCTAGCCCCCTTTTCTGTGTTCTTAACAAAATCAAAGAAATCAAATAATCTTAAGAAGCAATTAGTTTGTTGGCAACAATCTTAAATATTAGGATTTTAAAAATTTAATGGCAAAGGATGACAGAAAGAAAGTCCAAAGAGGACTCTAAAGAAAGAATCTTGACCAAAATATGATTATTATTTTTAAATCAGACTTGGCTAGCATGTTTGATGATTCTCTAGAATGAAATATACGGAAACTATAACAAAATAATGGAAAATAGATTTAAATATGAATAAGAAAACTCAACAAGAAAATAAGAATTAGATTCTTGAAAAATTGGCTACTTTGTGTTCCTTTTCTTCTCCTTTTTTTTTATCATTTTTTATCTCTCCTTTTTTTATTGCTATTGCAGCTGTGAATAGAAAATTCACAAAAACAAATTCGAAACCCTAATGAATAAAAATCGAAAACAATGTAAAAAGATGTGATAAAACTTTAACCCCTTGGTAAGTGATATAAATGGTGGAATTTATAGTTGAGAACACAAGACTTGAAGATGAATTTATTTTAAAGCAAGAACTCAAAGAAAACTACAAATCCAAAGACGAACACAATGAAAACAAAACTTAAAGGAAACGCAAGACTTGAAGGATGGATTTTTTTAAAACCAAAAACTCAAACGAATGTATATGAAGATAGATAATCTATTTTCAGCAACCAAGGCTCTGATACCAAATGATACAGACTCTCTAGGTGAACAACCCTAGGAACCCACGAACTCAAAGTAATAGGAACAATCGATTTGCTAGGAACATGTTAGAGATGATTGGATTAGAACCCTAAGGAAACAAAGTCCTTAAAACCCTCACGTTGAGGCACTAGAAAGGATGATCACTCCTTTTGATAAGTCAAATTCAAGCATTCAATCAAGAACAAAAGAAGGAAAAGCAAAATATTTTTGAAATAAAATTTTATTAATGATATATGATCTTTCCTCCAAGTTACATAGCTGCTCTTTTTTGTAAGCAAAAAACTCTAATAGAAAAACCTAGATGAAATAAGCCTATTTAGTTGTATATTAGGCCTAATACATAATTAAAATAAATAAAAGACTAAAAAACTCATGATAAATAAAACATAAAGGGCCCAAAATTAACTAAAATAAAAATTTCTTCCTAAATTAATCTATGCACCTAACTTGATATTCCAAATCTATCACTTGCATAGGATCTTGAGAAAATTTGTAAGATCTTGAGGATCTTGAGAATATATTTAGGATCTTGAGAATATTTTTAAACATCAACTTGGTCAAAACCTCAATCTCCATTATTTATGATTTTAAGGACTTTATTTCCTTAGGGTTCTAATCTGATCATACCAAAGGTTAGGGTTTAAGGATTTTTCTTCCTTAGAGTTCAAATCCAATCATTTTCAACACGTTCCAAGTAAATTGATTATTCATGTTCCTTTGAGTTCATGGGTTCCTGGGGTTGTTTTCCAGAGGGTCTGCCATCATTTGGTATCAAAGCTTTGGTTGTTGGAAACCGATTATGTATCAAAATCTATCTTTGTTTGAGTTCTTGATTTCGAAAAAACAAACCTCATCCTTTTTCTACGTTTTAAAAAATCTATCTTGATTCCAAATTTGATTGTTTTCTTTCCTTATCTTTGTTTAATTAAAATATTTCTTTTTTGGGGATTTTGATTTGTGATATTCTCGTTTGGCCGAATTATCAACCTAAGGTTTTATGGCCAAAACAAAACTTTGTTTGGTTCCCAATTTTTTTCAATTCTATTTTTCTTTGTTTCTTTGTATTTGGATTTTGTTTCATAGTTCTCTTTGAATTCTTCCTATTTTTTTCTTGTTCTTTATTTCTACGTTCAATCCATCTTTGTTCTTAAAAAATAAGGAAAACAAAGTAGTAGATTGTTCAAGTTTCCAATTCTTGTTTTCTTGCTTGAGTTTCTTATTCTTATTGAAATTAGTTTTCTTTATTTCATTCTAGAGAATCATCAAACTTGATATCCAAGTATCCAAGTCTGATTTAAAAAAAGAATCATATTATTTTCAAGCAAGAAAAGAAAAGAATGATCTTAAAAAGATTTTTAAAATGTGTGTGCCTTTCGGTTTAACTAAGATTCGAGTACGAATCTTTTCAAAGAGGAGGAGAATAATGGAAATCAAGGTGCTAACTAAGTTGATGTTCAAAAAATATTCTCAAGATTCTCAAGATCCTATAAATATTCTCAATATCCTCAAGATCCTACAAATATTTTCAAGATCTTACAAATATTCTCAAGATCCTTCCCTTATTCTCAAGATCCTATATAAGTGATAGATTTGGAAGATCAAGTTGGATGAAAGAATTAATTTAGGAAGAAATTTTTGTTTTAGTAAATTGTGGGCTTTTATGTTTTATTTATCATAAATCTTTTTAGTATTTTTAAGGATGGATTAAGCCCATTTCATCTAGGATTTTCTCTTTTAGGGTTTCTTGCTTATAAAAATGTAGCAACTATGTAATCTTTGGTAGACTTTATATCATTTATGAAAGTGATTTTTCAGAATGATTTTTGCTCTACCTTCTTGTGTTCTTGATTGAACCCTTGAATTTGATTTATTAAAGGGAGTGATCATTCTTTGTGATGTCTCAAGGTTAGGGTTTTAAGAACTTTGTTTCCTTAGGTATCTAATCCTATCATACCAAAGGTTAGGGTTTTAAGAACTTTGTTTCCTTAGGTATCTAATCCTATCTTACCAAAGGTTAGGGTTTTAAGGACTTTGTTTCCATAAGATCCGATCATACCAAACGTTAGGGTTTTAAGGACTTTGTTTCCTTAGGGTTCCAATCCAATCATCTTCAACATGTTCCTAACAAATTGATTATTCCAGTTCTTTTGAGTTCATGGGTTCCTAGAGTAGTTCCCCAAAAGGGTCCACCATCATAATATCTCATAGAAATATTTTGCTAAACATGCTCAATTTAATAAATGGCCAATGTAATAAAAATTGTATTCATAAAAATAAAATTAATTCTGAAAATAAAAGAATAAATTTAAAATTTATATCTCAAAAGTATTCTTCAAAGTACAAAATATCAGTACTGAACTATATCTGAAAAACCTACAAATAGATACGTGTATGTTGTTTAATGAATCGAAAAATACTACATTAAACTAAGGAAAATAAACCTAAAACCTATAACAATTCAAAAATAATTGTTTGGCATAACACACACAAAGCATGTTATTAAAAATTTAGTCATATCCTTACATGAAAGCTTCATAGATTGATGGCCATGTGGATATTTACATTGAGTGCATTCGTTAATCTCTACGGACCTTCTAATTCTTTGAACATGCTTAGTTTGTCTCCCTCCTTATTTATTACATATTTTCTAATGTGTGTAGATGCTTCTGTTTGGAGGAGTTTTGAGAGTGTAGAATCATAACATGTTCATTGCCTTATATGCCTATATTTAGATGTAGAAGTGTCTATCAATTGCATGTTGGCAAGGGTAGTGTTATGATTGTTTTGCATTCTTGTTATTTGTCCTCTTTATGAATTTATGTTATGTTTTTATGTCGTGATGCTTCATTCTTCTTGACATCACTTTGTATGAACTTTCATAAATAGAACTGTTAGTTTTACTTATTGCATACATAGTTTGCATTCTCCTATTTCATATATATTCTTATTTATTTACCTATTTTCCTATTGTAGTGAATTGTTGGAGGTTTATCATATGAATTTGATAGCTTGGTATTTGTTGTTAAAATTTGTAACATATGTTTTCTTTGGTAGACTAGAATGTCTTTTCCTATATGTATGCATAGTATGAGGTGAGATTATAGGATTGAATACATCTAAGTGTTGTTAAGGGAAGATAGTTAAATCACTAAGAATGTGTCAACTTGGAAGACGGTTGGACTTCTACTTAGCTCCTTCTTAGGGATTCATTGACACATTTATATGGTGTTGATGTTTAGGGAAAGATTATTGAGTCATTAGGAGTGTGCCAACTTGGAAGATAGTTGGACTTCTAGTCAACATCTTTTTTCGGACTCGTTGACACATTTGTATGCCATTGGTGTTTGATCGCCCATCCTATCAATGTGTTGTATGCACATTACGAAGCCTTTTATTCCCTCCCACAACACATATAAATGTGGGACTCAATGTTATATATTGTATTAGGGAGATGTTTTCTATCTACACTACTCTGGACTTGTCTTTACATTCAATTTGTTGTTCATTGCATACTCTTACCTTGCTATTGTCTCTGTGTTATTCTTTGTATTTTTCACTTGACTATTTATGATGCTTCTTTTTGGGTTTTCTCTAATCTTCTTTGTTGTGTTGCATGAATTTTAGGATTATTGCATTTCTGTTTGATTTCTCTCTTTTATATGAGGATGTGGTACATTACATATTCTATGTGTGCTTGCTTTGTCTTTCCATGTCAAAAAGGGGGGAAAAGTGTGCACAAATTGTGTTATTTGTGCATTGTATTTGCTTATTGCATAGGGTGGTGAGTATAGTATACATTATATTATTGAATTATGATTATCTTATATGCATTCACTTAGGGGAAGTGTTGTTGCATATGTTCAAGGGGAGTCTGCATATTTGTGTTGCATGTAGCTTGTGTAGTTTGTATATTTGTGTTACATATAGATAGTGTTTACTTGTGCTATATGTTAAATGTGCTTGGACTATTAATGCGTACCTATGTAAGGGTAACATAATAGTATTTGGATAGACTATCAGTGTGTATCAATATAGGGGTAATATGATAGTATTTGGGTAGACTACACACTATTTCTACATGATAAGTTCACGAGGTATATGTTTATTTTGTGTGTTAAGGATACAAGTATAGAGTGAAGTCTTCGTGCTTCATATGTGCTATGTGTACTATATGTTATGGTTTTGAGTTCCTTATGATAGCAAATTAGATGGGTTAATTAATAAAGTTGGATGGAAGACTCAAGATGGATGCACTTGCCGTAGATGTGCCTTTTAGGTTTTGGTGAGTATCGTTGTGTTATTCATGAGAACAAACAACTTTAGGACATCTTTATGATCATCTCATATTGGATGAGTATATATATTTAGTTGTGCAATGTTTCAACATAGAAAGCCAAAGTGGGAGAATGTAAGTCATGTTGTACTCATGTCTATGTGTTGGCTTCCTGTGTGCAAAACATGGTGTTTGTTTTATTTTACTCTATGTTTTCCATCCTCTATGTAAGGTTGGTTACTGCTTATCAGTAATACATACACGCATATAGTTAGGAACACCTTTTATGCAAGCATTTTTACACACACCATGGGTTGGTTTTTGTAGTATGCATGCTAGATGGAGTGTTGGTTTTTGATGTGCATGTGAGAAAGCTAATGTTTTCTCTTATGTTTTCGATTCATTTTGTGTATAGGTATTTATTAAAAGTACTCGATAATATTTGGAAGAAAAAATGTGACATTTTAGCACCTAGTCACTAAACCTCACCACTACCCTTGGCAAAGTGGAAAATCCAAGTTATATAAATACACCTACATTTCTTCTTATTTTAGATCCATAAAATGTAGTAGAGCTTTATCAAATTGACATCTCATTTTTTTGTTTTTAGGTCACTAAAACCTCGTGTGTAGAGTCGTGTGTCAGCTAGTCATGTGTCAGCTAGTCGTTGCCCTCGTGCAACATTTTCTTATTCAATTAACATATTTTTGGTCTTTGGTTACTAATCACACCACTTTAGGTGGTGTTGGCTTTGTAGGAGAGTCGGGCTGGTATGTCGAATCAAGTTGTTACGGAGGTAGCAATAAAGGACAATAATAGGGAATTCAAACATAGGTCCCGGCTGATAAAAGTAATAGGGATTTTATTTCTATTACGGTTGTAACTTTTTTATTACACAGTGGATTTGTTTGCTACCGAGTGGTTTCCATAAGCAACAAGGATGGTACCACATAGATAGGGTTTTTATGTGGGTTTACCTCATTATATCTAGTGTTATACATGGCTGAATGTGTGGCTACCACAGTCAAAGTTTAAGTGATGTATATTCCTACATGCTAGAGTTTAAACTCTTATTAGAAAGCTTTTAATATTTGTGACCTACTTTCCATTTACTAAATTCTATATTTGTTTCCTTATTATACTGCCTATCTTTGGTTATATGTTCTAGCATACTAGAAGTATACTCTAATTATCAAGCTTATTTGTTATATGTTGTCTCATGCTTTCTTTCTTTTTTATCTAACATACCTATAGCCTTTTAATCATTGCTTGTGCTATAGTAAATTAATCCACTTGGTCCCTAATTAATTTATCTTATCTATGTCTATTATATACATATTAGTTTGATGTGAGTCTCTAAGGAGTCTATATGTCCTTACTCTGGTTATGTCCCAAGTGTTAGACTCTTTATTTGGTTTTCTATGATTAGTTTCATTGTATGCTAGCCATGAGAGTACAATTATCATTTACCAAATATGTTCCCCCATATGAAGTCTTGAAGTGATTGGAAATCCTTTTATTATTTAGTATGCATTCTTGTCTTATATGCTATTAATTGTTTTCTATGCATATGTTTGTTACTAGTTTGAATAGAAGCCTGTAAGGCACACTGTAACTATATTATTTACTACTAATGTTATTTTCATAACTACTGAGTGTTTTAGATGTTTACTGAATTAAGCATGTTGATTTATACTTCTGTTGTGTATGTTGCTTAGGTTGGTATCTCCACTCTTCATCTAGAACCTGGTCACATATTTTAGTCAGAAGAAAAATTGACCTTTGTGTAATTATTCCTACATATAGGAATCTTCATATGGGAATAATAAAATTCCATGCATGTATCTTTCTCAAATGGCTAACCCAAGTAGAGTACCATTAGCAAGGTACCAAGAGGGATCATGTAAGTCCCATTATAATCTTTGTCTTGTCTTGGCTTCGACTCTATATTCTATCTTCCTTTGTGTAAAGTTAGTTACTATGAATCAGTATCAAACACATACATTGTAAAGTTACTATGCATGCTCGGTTGAGAATGGTGGATTTTGGTTCTTTTCAAGTGAGGATATTTATGGATATTACTATGCATTTTTTGAAACAAAAAATATATCTTTTTTTGCACCTCACTAATAAGCTTTCCAAGAAGCTCACCACTACCCTTACCATAACTTTTGGTGAGATAGTTGGTGAGGTGGCTAGTAAGGTGGTCGACCGGAACTTTAAATACCCTTACTTCTCTAAACTCTTTACCCATGTTTCTAGTGCTGAAACTCTACCAAAATTCATACTGAGTTTTATATTTTTTTTTTCAAAATCGTTTTGAATAGCTTACTTTAGAGTGTACGACATTCAGTGAATTTAGTTATCAAATTGTAGTCTATGTGCATACGTGGTGTGATAGTGTGTCTCTCATACATGATTTCTATGGAGAATAATGTGCCTTTTGTTACCCTTAAGATCGAGAGTGATTCTAAAGGTGTCTTGTTTTATATATTTCACTATATTAATCGGTCTCTACTAATCCCACCATATTTGGTAGTGTTGGATATGGAGGAGAGCCGGGTTCATGTGTGGAACTAGGTTATTATGGAAGTAACAAGTAAGAGCAACATTAGGCATTTTGGATAGAAGTCCCAATTGATAAAGGGAATAGTTATTTTATTTCTTTCAGAGTTATAATTGTTTTATTGATTAGTTAAATATTGTCTATTGAGTTGTTGCCTTAAGCAAACCGAGGATGTAATCATATAGATATGGTCTCTATGTGAAATTACCTTGTTACATCGCTTATTTTACATGATCTGTTATCATGTTAGAAGTTATCTGCTTATCTAATATTATATTATTTATGTTTCTTGTGGATTTTCTATTTTAGTGTTTCCTATTATATTTGTACGTGTTAGGGTTGAGTCATTAAGTAGTCTATATCTCCTTATCCTTGTAGTATACCATATTGTAGACTCTTTCAATTGGTATCAGATTGGGGTCACCATTTTGGTCTCAATTGCTTTCTTGTTGATTCTATTAACTCATTTTTTCACACATACACATTCTTTTTGACAGAGTCGAAAGAAAGAGGAAATGTAGGTAGACCTCCACTTTTCAATAGGCTCAACTATGCCTATCGGAAATCTCAAATGAGGGCCTTCTTGTGGTCCCAAGGAGATCGTGTGTGGTTCCTGTTGTCTGTTTTGCAGAACATAAAATCGTGCAAGTATACACGGTCACAAGTAATAAAGATTAGTAAGTAAAGTATCGTTCCCACGGAGATTTGTTATTATAGTTTGTTGAGTACTAAAATTGTATCGCTATGATTTTATCCAAAACAATCGTTGATTTAGAAAAATACGAAAAGAGTTAACAAAATAAAAGAAATCTAGGATTGCAATTTTTCACCAAACTAATCCACTCAAATCTTGTTATTTTCTTTTGATTTATATTTTTTAGTACATTTAATTTGTCAACCAAAAACTTCTATTTTTATCCATACATCTCTTCCGAGCTCCGTATTGACACACCTCGTTAAATTAATTCACTATATCTCTATGAGAATTAACTTCAATAAGATTCATTAAGTTCTAAGTTCTCAAATGGCCACACATACAATTAGGGTATATTCATATCCTTCATCATACATGTCATTCTATTTACGAGCAATACACACACAAATGCCTCTTCCAAGTTTATTTATGTGCCACGCATCGTTTTGATAAGATTCATAAATAATCAAAAAGCATTAAGCACAAAATAGAATGAACAAATCGAACGTCTTATAAATCTATCAAAAAAAATTAAAATCAAAGTTTCATAAATTTATGATCAAATGCAACCCTAGAAAAATTAAATTACTTCATTAATTTAAAATAAAAATTACAGCAGATGCAAAAAAATTAGAAGAAGAAGAAAGAAAATTAAAACATTTCGGATTGTAAACATTTCGGCCAAAAATGGCTTCTGCGTGTTCCACCGTCCAGCCCCAAACACTACAGAAAATCCAAAACTAAACTCTCCAAAAAACTTCTTTACTCTATCATAATATCACCTATTTATAGCACCAAAAAAATACATTAAAAATATTAAAATACATACACGCGTAACAATTTGTATCGAAAATAAAACCCCAACATTCTCCTTAAAATCCGCGGTAACGTGAAAATCGAAACCTTATTTTAATTCACGCGTGAAAGAAGAGCCGTTTCTGCATTTTTTAATTCATTGTGCATGCCATATGTCGAGATATGATTGGTTGAAAGCTTAAACTGGGACATGTGGCAGTGAATCATTGGTTGCAACGAATAGGCGCACGCAGACCCGTTGCACGGGATAAGAGCGCGAAATGTGGGGGACAGCAGCTGGAACGGGTGCAGGATTCGGCACTTTTTCATGCCCCGAAACGTACCACGCGTCCACTCTTGATTCATGCAAGGGGAACGTTGAACACGTGGCACACATTAAATGGTTGGAGGGAACGATTGCATGTGGTTCAGCCGCACGAGATTACAAACTTTGGTAGACGCGTAACAGACACGTGGGTCCCACCTTGCACGCCGGCCTGCGCAGCAGGTGGGCCCCATTGGTGCCAAGCCGCGTGAAGAATAAAGACCTGCACCCACTCGCTTTGGTCGGGTGTAATAAGGACGCGCGAATCTCAGCCGTTTCTTCTTTGATCGGACGGTCCACGTTTCACGCGTGCAGATTAGCGCATGGATTCTTCTCACCTGCGTAGAAAATCAAACTTTAATTAATTGCATTTTGACCCACAAATTTAATTCAAATTACATTTTGAACTTTCTTAAATTATAGTTAAGCCCTTTGCTAATTTTAAATTAAATTTTTAAACTTTTAATAATTATAATTAAGCCCAAATTCAATTTAAATTATATTTTCGATTTTTATAAATTGTAATTAAGAACTATATTATTTGAAATTATATTTGTGGATATAAATATGAAATTAAGTACATTTTTGATACAAATTATTTAATTTTATTAAAAATGTATTTCTTAACACATAAAAGGTAAATATTAATTTATTTAACTAAAATTAAACAAAAATATATAGAACATAGCAATTATCATTAATAAAATCGATGAAAATAACTATATAAAATATAGTTATCAGCTCCTTATTGAAAATGGTTAGACCTATCCCACTAGAACTGTTCCCAATAATACTATAATTTTGAAACCAATGATTGAATGGACTAAGGAAGAATCTAAGGAGTCCGAATGGAATAGTAAGGGTTTATATGTTATCATCAGAGTTGTTATGCCTGAAGAACATAGAAGGATTTAGAGTTGTACAACTTCAAAACAAACTTGGGATATTCTTAAGACAACTCATAAAGGTACGTCTGCAATTAAGAGGTCCAAAATGCAAAAGTTGAATGGAAACTTTGAAATGCGCATTATGCAAGAAGATGAGACATTCAATAAATTTTATGCATGATTCTCCAACATTGTTAATTACTCATAGAACCTAGATAAACCCATTAGTGAAGAAAACAAATACAAAAGATAATTCCAAGTCTAAATTATAGGTTTTGCGCTAAAGTTATAATGCTTGAATCAATCTACAAACCAAGTGAGTTCACTATGAATGAGATAGTTAGTGACCTACAAATCTTCAAACTTCATAAGCTTTTACCAAGATAAGAGGAAATTTCTTCCAAGAAGGGAAAGATTTTAGCTCTCAACAAAACCAAAGGAAGTGAACCAAGCAAATATGTTTATACCATAGATGGTGGTATTGATGGTTCTAATTTTGACGATAAGGAAATGGCCTTCCTTGCCCAAAGATTGACCAGATCCTTCAGAAAAAATAAACCTTCATTTGGGATTACTAGAAGAGATACTTTAATTTTCCAAGCCTCAAAATCTATTAAAGTTGATGAAGACATTAAAATTGAATATGAGAAGCTAAGCAAAGGACACTTGAATAAAATCAGATGCTTTGAACGTGGGAAGCTAGGTCACATTGCTACAAACTATTTTCAGAAAAAACGAATTGCACAAAAAAGCATGCTAAGAAAGCTAATCGAGATTAGTATTTTAGATAGAACCAATAGCGATGAAGAGGATGAGACTAGATTTTTGGGCTTTGTTACCTTTAGTAGTGTCGTTGAACCTCTAACTACTACCTTAGATGTTCAAGAAGCGACAGTTGAAGTTGGTGATGGTGATGCTGAGTAAGATGAATTGCTTGATTCATACAATGTGCTCATTTTGGAGCACATCAAGTTTGAAAAGGAAAAGAAAAAGGATTCGGAAAGCCTTGACGAAAAAGAGCACAAGATATGTACATTGAAGAAAAATCTAGAGAAAAAGAAGTCCTCTATTGATTGTCAACAACATCATCTCATTAAAAAATGTGAGGTTATTTAAACGAGATACTCAGATTTATTTGAGAAACTTAATTTATGTCATAAAAAGGTGAAGAAGCTTTTGAAACAAATGAAGGTTCCCATCTCTGGTAAAGTTACACAACTATTTGTTAACCTTGATCCCTCTCTTGATCAGAATGCCAAAATTGAAGAATTGAAGAAAACAATTATATTCCTTGAGAGTATTAAGGAATATATAGCCTATTATTTTACTAAAAAGGAAACTGAGATTGATCAACTAATTGACAAAGTTGGAATTTTGAACAATTCTGTAGCTTACCTTGAATCATTTCTCAATGTAATGGAAGATTTGATTATTTCCTTAAAGGACAAACTTAAAGTCAATGAGAAGGAACTGACTTACTCTAGCTCTCGATTGAACAAAATGATGACTACATCTAAGAAAATAAATGAAATCCTCAACAACACAAAGATGTTTGGGGATAAGCATGGTATTGGTTACAGTGAAGAGGTTTCAGCCTCTAAATTGGGTTCTACTAAGTTTGTTAAAGCTTCATATCAAGATCCAAATTTGAATTATGTTGACACTAACCCAAGTGGTTAGTTTGTTGTATCTTCATAACTGAATTCCTATAGCAAGTTGAAACCTTCACGTAAGGCTAGCACTTCACATCGATCTAGTGGTGATCCATTGCCTCTACATGTTCCTACTTGTGACCATTATGGAAAACTTATGCATTAAGACCACACTATAGGAAATTAACTACTCATCCTCATATGAAACTCAATGTGAGCACTTCTTCCTCCTCTTATCCACATACTACTTCTTAGAGTCAGGGACTTAGATTGTCTAACTCCACTATTTGTGTTTGTTATCTACTTAGCACTACTGTCCACCTTACCAAGAAATGTCCTAGATATACGAGAAGTATTACTCGAAGATCTCCAATCCATTCACCCTTATCCTCTATGACAAGTGGTAGCTCTTGTGGCTCATTTGAGCATCTCGAAGTAGGTTGCATCATGCATCTAAGACATAATGTGGAAAGAAATAAGTATACTTCTAAAAGTCCACATGGTCCAGTATATATAGGTAACTCCACAAAATTTTCAAGAAATAATAAACAAAACAAACCTTAAAAATACCATATACTCTGCATGCTCATATGAAACCAATACCATTTCCTAAATCAGTTGCCCCTCACAAATACTTTAAACAGAGAGATGCTATTTGATCACTATTTTGGGTGATTTATTTGGAATTGAACTATTCATTTCTTTCCTATCTTATGTTTGTAGTATTTCTTTGGATGTCTTTTGTTATTTGTTTTGATTACTTCAATAAGAAATCAAAAGTATCATATTTTTTGTATTGGCACTCTCTTTTTCTCCTTACATTCTCTTTTTAGACTATCCTGTAAGTTTCTCTGTTCATCTATCATACTAATAAAATGAACCTTTTTGTGTGACCATTGTGTTTTTTTTAGTTGATATGATTTTGACTTAATTGGAAGTATGGTTTGACATATGTATTCCCTGAGAGTATTTATAACTAGATTCTTGTATTGAATTGAAAACATACTTTTCCCCTATACACATGCAATAATTTTGTGAACTTATATGGTCATTTTGAGAAGTTTGTATGGATTTCTTCCTTATGCTCTAACAAGCTCTAGAATCCACTCTAGTGTCTCTTAATGGGAACTCCTATATGTTACTTGGAATGTAAGTGAATAAATATTGAGAAGCAAAAGGAAAAGAACCTATGTTTAAATTTTTAGTCTTATGGTTGAGAGCTCCTTACTTATAGTATTTATTTTGGTTGACTAAAGGTGTGCTTAAACCTATAAACGTCTCTTCTCATCTACCTAAACCTCAGCCTTCTTTTACAAGCTTTGAAAGGCCTATTGATTTCTTCTAGGTGGGCACCTACTTTAGTCAAGAGAGAGGCTAAATATGGACATATGAATTTTGGTTCTACTTGAGTATATTTATCTATTTATTTGATTCACATGAGCATATCTTGATGACATATAGAGTAAACAAATTTAGCATATCACACATAGTGCATGTCCTAAAACTTTAGTTATACCTTTACGTGAATACATTATGGATTGATTTACATATGGATGTTTACATTGATTGTATTGGTTTTGTTGCCCATATTTACGGTCCCACAAAATCCACATCACCATATAGGTCGCCAAATTTATTGCCATCACCTTACCAAATAGCTCACCAAACTCTTCAACAAGGTTATTGGCAAGGTATATAATGATGTATCCTTAAGCCTATTTAATTCTTAGACCCTACTTTTTTCACAACTTAGAATAATTTCCTTATCTTCTCACTTTACCAGTATATCGAATCTTCTACTTATTACCAAATATGACCCCAAATCTTACCAAAAGTAGTAAGAAGTCAACCTGAGTCTATCAATCCTTCTAGAAATATGCCTATTCTTGTAAAGTGTCCTGTTAATATTCATGAGTACCTTGAAATTAAACAAAGGTTTGCTTACTAATCTTGGTGGTCACTATATTCTCTAAATTGTTCCTATAATGATGGGTTTGTTAGGAAATTTTATAATGCCTTTCCTTATGTCTCTGTTACTAATTTCTCTACTTCTTTTGTACTTAGAGAAAGTAGAGTTACCTTTTCTAGATATGATATTTGTAGTTTATTTCTTTCCTTCTTGTTCAATTTTTGACATTCCCTATCATCCCGTTAGAATTTGAAAATATTGCTACCATCTATCTGTCTGATTTTAATAGTGTGAATGCTTGTTACACTATTAAGATGGTGAACCAGTTAGCTAGGCCTAACCACACTTATATTAGTAATGCCCTTATATTAACTCTTCTACCCCCAGTCGTTCTCTCAATATTTTTATAAGTGTTATTATTCATTCCCATTTCCATATTTACCCTATCCCCAAATTCCCATCTTTATACTATCCCTCAGTGTCAATGACACTTCATCTATGCGATTCTAAAAGGTTATGATATAGATCTTGTTGGTATGATCTATAGAAATATCTTTTTCCATACCATTTCTCCTTCTTTTTATACATTCCATAATCCTTCTTTGATTCCCAGGTGGGGTTCCATTACTTTTCATAAAATTTCTTTAAACATTCTATGTAGGTCTCTCACTCACGCTGTTATTTATAGCAATTTGTCTAGGCATACTACTGCTACCATTTCTTCCTCATCTTGTGAATGCTATTGTGTCCATGCATTGTGAATCCATTCCTATTTTTTCTACTCCTTCCATGTATGTCTCTCAGGATGCAAAGTTCACCCATCTTTTCTTTACCATTTTTCAGGAGTTACAAACTTTGAATAGGAACATCTTTGATATGCATTGCTTTTAACCTTTTTCTCAGGTGTTGTGGCCTCTTATCAACCAATTCTATCCCCTTTTAATGGTTCATCAATTTATTCTACCTCTATCAGACCTCATCCTTCCCCTATCAGACATCCTTACTCTAATGTTTCATCCCTTATGTCTCTATTCAACATGTTTACTATGTATGGTAGAGATGAGTTCAATTTTCCCTTTGAGACCGATCACTTTTTTGATCAGTTTGCTAATAACTTTCTCAACCCACAAACTACTGCATCACTACCCATTTCCCTATTTTATACTAGAAAATCTTCTCATAGTGGTGTTTAAGAAAATGATGATACTATAAAGGGAGATGAAGAATGTTGATCTCGTTTATGTCTTTTCACTTTTAGTTATTTCTCATTACTATAGTTTATTTCTGAACTTATCTTTGTAAAATAATGTTTTTTAATGAATATGAGTTTAATGGTGTTATTTTCATCTATGATTAATTTTATTCACCTTAATTATATCTACCTTATTATATATCTGCATTCCTTCTCTCTTGTATATAAGGATGGTCCTTTTACTTTTAGTGTCAAAAAGGGAGAGAGGTTTCTATGCACAACTATATTTTTTTCCTATTATGTTAGTTGGATGGATTATGAATGTAGGATTGCACTACATATTTTTTTTCTGAATTGCATGCATTCAGGGGGAGTGTTTCATGAAGTCAAGGAGAGTTGTGTACTTTTCATATGTTGTTTTCCTATCGGCGTTCACTTGTGTAGGGGTAACACAATAGTATGTAGTTTGACTACATGTAGTCTCTGTATGATATGTTCATAAGGTATGTGTTTTTGTTTTGTGTGTGCAGGTTGAAAGTGTAGAATGAAGTCTTCAAGCTTCATATGTGATTGTGTGTAGTGGTGTTGAGACCCTCATCTTTCAAAGTGAGAAAGTGGATGAGTTAGTACATGAAGATGGATATAGAATATGAGATGGATGCACTTAGTTTATATGTGTCTTTTGGGTTTGGTGTGTCAATAATTTATTCATTGGAAAAAACCTCCTTTAGTCATGTTCATTATCATCTCATGATAGATATGAGTATGTATTTAGTTGTATATGATTTTGACATGGAAAGTCAAAGGGGGTTACTATAAGTCTTATTCTACTCTTTTTTGTGTTGACTACCAGTATGCAAAACACAGTGTCTATTTACTTTTACTCAACGCTATGACTTCCTTTATGTAAAGTTAGTTACTATAGTTTTGTACCATACACACATATTTAGGAACATTGTGATTAAAAATCATGTTTTCACACACCACATAATTGGTCATTTTTAGTATGCATGCTTGGTCAAGAGTAGTGGATTTTGGTTCATTTTTCATGCGGGTATATATGGATATTTCTTGATATTTTTTGAAAGAAAAATATCTTTTTAAGCACCTTACCAAATAGCATGTCAATGAGTTCGCCATCACTATCACCATCACTTTTGGTGAGGTGGTTAGAAAGGTGGCCAACTGATACTCTATAATCCACCTATTTCTTTCAAATTTTTACCCATGATTTTAGTGCTAAAACTCTGCCAAAATTCATATTGATATTTATATCTATTTTTGAAATTGTTTTAGAGAGCTTACTTTATAGTATGGGTCACTCAGTGAGTGTATTTATCAAATTGTAGTCTGTGTGCATATGTTATTTGGTAGTTTGTCTCCTGTACATGATTTCAGTTCTATAGAGAATAGTGTGCCCTTTGGTACCCTTAAAATTGAGATTAATGCTCAAGGTGTCTCGTTCTATATATTTCAAGATACTGATTTGTGTCTACTAACCATAGCACATTTGGTAGTGTTGGCTATGGAAGAGAGTCGGGTACATCTGTCAAACGAAGTTGTTATGGAAACAACAAGCAAGAGCCACACTAGGTAGTTCAGACAGAGGTCCCAGTGGATTGAGGTAATAATTGTGTTATTTCATTTAGACTTGTAATTGTTCTATTAATAAGTAAATTGTTGGTTGTTCAGTGGTTTCATAAGTTCTAAATATGGGTTTACCTCATTACATTTCTTGTTCAATCTCACTTGAAGGGGTGTATGTTACAACATACTATAACTTAAACTCGCATTAAATTTTTTTACTATTTTCTACATTCTGCTAGAAATATAGCACTTACTATTAAAAGTTATTTACTTATTTGATATTATATTATTTGTGTTTCTATTTCATCTTTTATTTTATTGTTCCCTATTTAGTTTGTGTAAGTTAAGGTTGAGTCAGTAAGGAATTTATATCTCCTTACCCTAGTAGTGTAAGAGGTCATAGACTCTTTCAGATCCATTTTGAAGAAGAGTAACAACATAAGTCGAGTTTGACTCCAGCAAAAGCTTCATCTACCCAAAGTTTCCATCATACATCACTGTGTGAATGGTTGCTTCTTCTTTTTTCCTCAAAAGCCTACAAAACCCTAAGTGGGATGTAAAAACATCCCTTAACAATTGAACTTGAGGTTTGGAAAATACTCGCACCCCTAGACATAGTTGGCAATCCAAAAGTATAAGTCATGTATTGTATCTTTGTTGCCTTTCTATCCGTAAAACACAGAGTCTATTTATTTTACTTTGTGTATCTATCTTCTTCTAGGTGTAAGGCTTACATGCTATTATATGATCGAATACAGGTTCTGAAGAGAGTAGAAAATAAGTAAAATGTGTAAAAAAATACATAATTTAAAGTCGATTCAACCCATGAACCGACTTTAAATTTTAAGTTTCTCAATTTACGTGTGAACTCACTTTAAATTAAGTCTTCCAATTTAAATTTGGTTCACCTAACCAACTTTAATAATTTCATTTGGTGTAGTGAAGCTAACCATTGTTCATATTCGTAGTCACCCATTTGAGCCTAACAAATAACCAATCCTATATTTAAGTCACATTTTATGCCTAACTAATAAGCATTAATTACCTTTATCCTTACACCTTTAGATTATATGAAAAGGAAAAAAAATAGAATCATGTGTTATGCTATAGAGTAAGGTGAAATGTAATACACCCTATAAAAGAGAGAGAGAAAAAAAGAAGAAGCAAAACTCAAAACACAATTATCTCTCTAAAGAAAAGAAATATAGAATTGAAAATAAGTTTGGGGTGTTGTGAAGTTACAATAAAAAAAGAGAGAAAAGAGATGTGGAATAAAATAATATGAAAAGAATAACAAGAGTAGGTGCACTAAAATATCAAGTTAAAGCTCAATTGCAGTTAAAAAGTACATGATGAATAAAACGAAAGCTAAGGTGTGAAAAGAGCCTAAATATTTTCATTTATCAACCCCCACCTAAGTCTTACATTACAACCATGTAAAGTCCTTATTGATCTTTAGCTAAGTACATATTTATATTAGTCGAGGAGGATGTGAAAAATAGACTTATAAGACTTGCTCTAAGATTGAATTGATTGGCATACTCGTATAGGTTGATTTCATGAGTGCATTGAATGATATAATTTGCAACACACACACACTAATCAATTTGTCAAAAACCTTGCATATTCTTATGGAATGTTGATTGATAAGTATGTGAATCTTCTTATCGTAGGATTGTACGAATTTTGAGAGTGATAGCTTTCGTGAAATATGCATGTATTAATATATATATATATATATATATATATATATATATTTAATATTCATGTTATTTTATTTAGTTATACTTGGTTTTACATGAGGATAGGCAAAGAGTGAAGTTTGCGGGTATGATGACTCTATAAAAGTAGTCATTAGCGCACTTATTTACTTAATATTTACTTGTTTTATTTAATAAATAGTATTTTTAAGGCTAAAAATATAAACTTTTTAGTGAAAAGAGGTGAAAATATATTTTTGGCAATTTTTGAAATATTTATGGATTTTTTATGAAATTTTAATGCACGATCAATCAGAAGCTACCCCGTGACCTACCATGGAACCTGAAGAGATGACTGGGCAAGCCACATGGATGCCACACAATGAGGCACAATGAATCATAGAATACCGTGAGTGAGGAGCAATGCACCGCATGCCACGTGTTGACATAGCGTTTAACTCAAGTATAAGTGTAGTTAACCTTTCATGACACATGTCGCCACTCAAATCGTCCAACCGTTCCACCCATGCACCACGTAATCTATTATATCAAATCATGATGTGTCGTGTAGCATTGACTCACACCAGCTTCCTCTTCCATGCATCGCTCTCTGATTCGCCCTACAATTTCTACTAGCCACGTATTTGATTTTGATTAGTTGGCATTTGAAATTTTCCTTTTTTCATCTTAGCCCTTAATTTGAAGCTGATCTGACGGTCTAGATTCCACCTAAATTATATTTAAGCCTCTAATCACCTCATAAACCTAATAAACCGCCATTAGCATAATTTTGATTTGTTTTTGGAGCTAAAAAGAGAGAAAAATATAGAAAAATTCAAAAGGAGATATAATTTTGGTGGAGATTCAAGAGAAAATTAGTACTACAATTCAAGAGATTGATTGTATATTTTCTTCTACTCATTTATTTAACACTTTTTATGTCTTTCTTTTTGACAAATATGAGCTTTATGGACAAAATTATGTATAGTTAATTTACTAATCTATGGATCTTATGAACATAGTTTTCACCATATGATGATTTAATATTTTACCCAAATTATAATTTTAATTTAATTATATTATTTAATTTGTTTTTATGCTATTAATTGTTTGGCCAACAATTTATATATAGAGGCAATTAAATAGATTTAAAAGAATTATTTAATTATTTGTCTTGATTAAATAACATGCATAGTTTCTAGATAGAGATGTATGATTCTTATTTATGTGATCCATAATTGATGAACTTAATGAGTAGTATGCAATTTAATTGGCATGAGAGTATGATTAAATTAATTACTATATGGTGTTTAGTTTACTTGAGAGATGAATACATGCTAAGTTAGATTCAATGGATCATATAATTAATTGATAATTATATTTGGGGATTTTAGTGATTCACACGTTTAGAAAATTAAGGGATTAAGTATTTCTATATATTTTCTCATACATATTCTTATTTACCAAATCAGATTTATTTAATTATTGCTATATACTTTTAGTTATTTTAATTTTGCTCTCTTAAAATATAAAAACACAAAAAAAAATTTATATTTATTTTTTTTAGTTTTAAAAATTAGGTTATAATAAAATAATTTATGTGTGAACGATATTTTCTTATAATTATATTACATGTTGCGATACATATACTTGTGTATTCATTAAACACATAATTTGTGTGGCGATCAAGCTTTTGGTCCCGTTGTTGGGGATTATAAATATTAGAAATTAATTTTTTTTACTTTTATTTAAGTTAGTTTTCTTTATTTATTTTTCTTAATTTTTTTAATTATATAGTTAGTTAGTTAGTTAGTTATCTATTTATTTATTTTAGTTAATTTTCATTACTTATTTAATTTTTTTATTTAGTTATTTATTTTTAATTTTTATTTTAAATATCTCTTTTAGTGGTTTTAGAAATACATTTGAGTTTATTGCATTCACGAGAGAAATCTTGCCTTTAGATCTTGAAATTGAGCGTACTTTGAAATCAACAAGGAAACAACAAGTTATCACTAAGGAAAAAATGGCTAATCCATTGGACATAAACAATAATTAGCTCAACTTGAACAATCAAAGGCTTTTGATGGATGATAGAGCTAGAGTTATGAATGAATATGCAATACCTACGTTGGAAGGCCAAAATCTAAGTATTACAAGGCCAAACATTCAAGCTAAGCAATTTTAGTTAAAGCCAGTGATGTTTCAAATACTACAATTAATTGAACAATTCTATGGATTACCAACAGAGAATCCTCATCTACATCTCCAAATTATTTATTGAAGTTGGAGATTCATTCAAATATAGTGGTGTGACCGAAGAGGCATTCAAGCTTAGATTATTCCTTTACTCTTTACGAGGCCGTGCTCCAGCTTAGCTAAACTATTTTCCACCTAATTCAATTACAACTTGGAATGATTTGGTAGAGAATTTCTTGATGAAATACTTCCCACCAACAAAGAATGCCAAGGTTAGGAATGACCAATACGTCCTACCAACAATACGAAAGGGAATCTTTATATGAAGCATGGAAAGATTCAAGGTATTGCTAAGGAAATGACCTCATTGTTATATTCTTTCTTGGATTCAAATGGAAAATTTTTACAATGGTCCCAATGCTTAAAAAAGAACTATTATTGATGGATCTATAAATGGAGCTTTGCTAGCCAAATCTTACAATCAAGCTTATGATTTACTTGAGAAAATGGCTAGCAATAATTATCAATGGCCAATGGACAAAATGACAGCCATAAGAAGAGTAGCCGGAGTGCATGAGGTAAATGATATCACAACACTTATAACTCAAGTGTCATCTTTAGTTAATCTTTTGAAGGCTTAAAACTTACCATCGAGTATAAACTAGGTCCAAGATTCAAGAATGTCATGTGTGTTTTGTGGAGATGCTCTTTTTTTATAATTGTTTAAATAATCCTGAATCTATATGCTACGTGGGTAATGTGAATCAAAACGATAATACATACTTGAACACATATTACCGAGGATAGAGAGAACATCCCAATTTCTCTTAGAATAACAACAATCAAGGTGTTAATCAATTCAACTACCAATCATTTTTACCACTGAGTTTTCAACAATTCACCACATCAATCACAAGCCTAAGAGAAGAAGCTGAAAGATGTGTGTTTTAAAAGTTATTCTTTTTGAAAAAGATTTATGTATTGTTCATGATTTTGAATATTATGTATTCTTGTTCCTTGAGATTAACATGTTATATTTTGGAAGTGTTCAAGAAGATGCACTTGGTCTTAAAATGAGAACCATGTAATCCTAAATATGTTCACAATTGTGGTTGATGACTATGAAAATAGAGTAATTAACGCACCTTTTTACTTAATATTTACTTATTTTTTTTTAATAAATAGTATTTTTATGGATAAAAAAATTAACATATAAACATTTTAGTGAAAAAGGGGTGAAAATACAATTTTTGGAATTTTTCTAGATTTTTAAAGTAGGACTAATCATATGTTGCCACATGGCATGCCACGCAAGTAGAAGAGCTGACTGGGTAAGCCACGCGGACGCCACACAAGCACGAAGAGTGAATCATGTTGCACCTCGTGTGAGGAGGACATAACATGCACCACTTGTCATCATGGTATTCAATCCAATTTCAGAAATCGGTCAATGCGCCATGACACATGTCACCACGCCATTGCTCCGAACGTTCCACCGGTGCACCACGCCATCCATTTTTGCGAATCACATTGCGCCACGTGGTGCTAACTCTGTGAGCATTGACTCTGACCCATCTCCCCTACCACGCGTCTCTTCCTGATTTGCCCAATGAATTCTTATGCCACGTGTCGTGCTATGATTGGTAAAAACTGTCAGTTTTGCTTATTTTGATTGTAGCCCTTGATTTGAAGCTGATCGGACGGTCCATATCGCACATGAGCCTTATTTAAGTCCCTAATCACTCCATAAACTCTAATTAGCCTCCATTAACATAATTTTGGTTAGTTTTTAGAGTTAAAAAAAGAGAAAATATAGAAAAGTGAAGAAACGACACAATTTTGGTGGAGATTCAAGAGGAAATTAATTCTACAATTCAAGAGATTGATTGTATTTCTTTTCTTTATTAATTTTATGTTTTTCTTTATGAAAAATATGAGTTTTATGAACATAATTATGTGTAATTAATATATTAATCTAGGGATCTTATGAACCCAATTTTCACCATGTGATGATCTAATATTTTTTTCCAATTATAATATTAATTTAATTATATTATTTAATCTGATTTATATGCTATTAATTGTTTGGCCAATAATTTATCGATAGAGGCAATTAAATATATTTGAGAAAATTATTTAATTATTTGTCTTAATTAAATAACATTCATAGTTTCTAGGCAGAGATGTATGATTCTTATGTATGTGATCCATAATTGATGAACTTAATGTGTAGTGTGCAATTTAATTGGCATGAGAGTGTGATTAAATTAATTTCTATATGGTGTGTAGTTTACTTGAGAGAGGAATACATTCTAGGTTAGATTTAATTGATCGTGTAATTAATTGATATTATATTGGGGGGATTTTAGTGATTCGCATGTTTAGAAAATTGTGGGATTAAGTATTCATAGATATTTTCTCATATTTCTTTTTAGTAACAAAATCTTATTTAATTAATTATTTCTATTTACTTTTAGTTATTTTAACACCAAAAAAAAATTAATTTTTATTATTTTTAGTTTTAAAATTAGTTTATAAAAAATAATCTCTGTGGGAACGATCTTTACTTATCATTATATTACTTATTACGATATGTATACTTGCGTATTCATTGCACACACAATTTGTGTGGCAATGAGTGGTACTTAAGGAATAACATTAATTACTGTTTGGATAGTCCAACTATCTACGCAATTGACTTCCATGAGACGCGTTCTGTCACCCGACGTCAAATCAAACCACTAACAGATCATATCGTGCATTCTGTCCACGCCCCACGTGAGAGAGTCACGAGTGGAGTCCAACTGTTCTACACAACCCAGCGCATGGATTTCCCCTGTGACGTGGTCGACTTATTATACGTACGCCCTCGCGTTTCGCCCATTCCGAAGTTGCTACGTCTCTTGTTATCCTTCCAGTGAATCAGATGTCGCCATGTGTCATGCGTATTATGAAATAAAAATCTAGAAAACTTTCTATCACTAGCTTGTTTTGCACGATTTTTCACCCATTTTTTGCACGCAAGTTTGAAGAATATTTTGTGATTTATATTTTGGAAATCTTGGAGAAGCCGAAGAGAGTTTTTCTTTTTGCTCTATGTCTCTAAAAAATAGAGAGAACACGCAAAATCAATTTTTTGACTTGTGTTGTTGTTTTATTAGGTAAAATACAGAGAAAAGGAGACAGCAATGAAGAAGAAAAAGGAAAGAATGCCATTTTTTTTATTAAGGAATCGTGAAAGAGTTTCTTCTAATCGTTTTTTTTTTCTATTCCGCACAGCCCAGCGTATGGATTTCCCCTGTGATGCAGTCCACTTATTGTGCATGCGCTCTCGCGTTTCACCCATTCCGAAGCTGATACGTGTCTTGTTATCCTTCCAGTGAATTATATGTCACTATGTGTCATGCGTATTGTGAAATAAAAATCCAGAAATATTTCTCTCGCTAGCTTGTTTTGCACAATTTGTCTCCCACTTTTTGCGCGCGTGTTTGAAGAATATTTTGTGATGTATATTTTGGAGAACTTGGAGAAGTCAAAGAGAGTTTTGGTTTTTGCTCTACGTCTCTAAAAAAATATAGAGAACACGTAGAAGCAATTTTTTGACTTGTGTTGTTGTTTTGTTAGGTAAATACAGAGAAAGGAGACAGCAATGAAGAAGAAAAAGGAAGGAATACCATTTTTTCATTGAGCAATTGTGAAAGAATTTCTTCTAATCTTTTTTTTCTTAATTTTATTTCTCTGAAATGTCTAAATATTTTCATATTGTAATGTTAATTTTTGCTATGAACTAAATTATTTGTTCTAGGGTTGCAATGTAGCTTAAATTATGAAACTTGAATTAATTATTTTTAAATGATTTGTGAGATATTTTAATTTGTTTATTCTATTTGGGCATAATGCCTTTGATTATTGGAAGGTTAATCAATTGATCTGTGAACGCTAATGAACTTGGAAAATGAATTTTTGTGTTTTTTTCGTGGATAAAATAACATGTATTTATATGAGATAAGAATATACCTTTATTGTATATGTTTCTATTGAGAACTTTGAGCTTAATGAATCTTTAATAAATTTACTTCTCATAGAATATAGTGAATTATTTTAGCAAGATGTATCTATTTGTTATTTGAAGAGACATGTGGATAAATTAGTAGTTCTTGGTTTACAAATTAAATGCAAAAACATAAATCAAGAGAAAATAATGTGATTCAAGTGGATTAATTTGGGGAAATTGCAATCTTAGAGTTTTCTTCAAGTGTTAATTTAATATATTGTTATTTAAAATTAGTTTAGTTAAATTCTATCCAACTATCGATTGTTTGGACAAAATTAGGTTGAAACAATTTTAGTACTTAACAAATATTAGTAACAAATCTCCGTGGAAATGATATCTTATTTATCACTTATTAATTATGACCGTGTATACTTGCACGCTCATGTTCTCTTAAAAGACCAACAAGTTTTTGGCACCGTTGCTAGGGATTTGATTTTATTATTTTTGTTAATATTAATACCAATCAATCTAATTTTAGTTCAAACATTTTATTTATGTGTTTATTTTTATTTTTCCTTTATTATATTTATTTTTCTGATTTTTGGATAAATTGGGACATTGTATACAACGCGCAAGAAATCTTGACATTGCTCTGTTGGATCTAGAAATTGAGGGAACTCTTTTAAAACTAAAAAAAGGACAAGCAAGAAGCTCTAAAACATTGAATCAAGGATGTGGCAATTCCTAAAGGGGAAGAACCAAGATCTTTAAGAGACTATGTAGTGCCTCTGGTTGGTGGGATTCATTCGAGCATTAGAAGACCTGCAATTCAAGCCAACAATTTTGAGATTAAGCATGCGATCATTTAGATGATTCAAACGTCATTTCAATTTGGAGGCTTACCCCACGATGACCCAAATTCTCATATAGCCAACTTTTCAGAGATTTGTGACACCTTTAGGCATAATGAAGTCACTGATGATGCTTCCCGTTGAGACTTTTTGCTTTTTCACTTCGGGATAAGGCAAAAATTTGGTTGAGTTTGTTGCCATCGGGTTTTATCACTACTTGGGATGATTTGGCTCATAAATTCTTATCCAAATTTGTTCCACCAATAAAGACTACAAGGATGAGGAATGAAATCACCACCTTTGTGCAGTTTGACTCAAAACCACTATATGAGTCTTGGGAGAGGTATAAGGATCTACTTAGAATATGCCCTCACCATGATTGATGCTGCAGCAGGTGGTGCTCTTATGGGAAAATCTATTGATGAATCCTATAACTTATTAGAGGAAATATCTTCTAACAACTATGAGTTTCCATTAGAGAAGATGATGCCTAAGAGAGCGGGTCTGCTTTAACTGCTCAAGTAACCGCTTTGGTGAAGAAGATGGATACTCTATGTGTCCATTCTATTTAGAGTGATTTTGTTTCATGTGAAATTTGCAATGGAAGCCATACCAATGAGATATCTCCTCACAACTTTGAATCCGCCAGTTTTGTTTCCAACTACAATAGGCATCAAAACAACCCTCATGCCAACACTTACAATCCAGGTTGGAAGAATCATCCTAATTTTTCTTAGAGTAATAATCAAGGCCCATCATCTTCTATGAAGCCTACATATCCTCCGGGTTTTCATAATCAAGCTCCATCTTAAGAGAAGAAGCCATCACTGGAAGATATGTTTGCTCAGTACATGGCCAAGAATGAGACTATTCTTCAAAATCAAGCAACATCTATCAGAAATCTTGAAGTCCAATTGGGTCAACTAGCTATTATTGTCAATAATCGCCCTCAAGGAGCTTTTCCAAGTGATACTAAAACAATCCAAAGAGGGAAGAAAAGAG
Organism: Hippophae rhamnoides; assembly: GCA_033030585.1. Taxonomy (NCBI): domain Eukaryota; kingdom Viridiplantae; phylum Streptophyta; class Magnoliopsida; order Rosales; family Elaeagnaceae; genus Hippophae; species Hippophae rhamnoides. The sequence goes on along the minus strand of CM065438.1, from coordinate 40,033,791 downwards.
CATTGTAAGGCAGTTACACTCAGAAGTGGAAAAGAGTTGAAAGAAATACAAAAGCCCATTTATCCTCCAACTCCTACTATTGAAGCTATTGGCCTAGAAAAAACAAGATTATGGAGAAGAAAGAGTCGAAGAGAATGAAGCAATAGAAATCCGGTGATGAAACTAGGTTTAGACAGTCCCAAGCCTTACACTCCACCAATTCCATTTCCTCAGCACTTCCATAACAAAAAGATTGATAAGCAGTTCTCCAAGTTTCTTGAAGTATTTAAAAAGCTTCATATTAACATTCCTTTTGCTGATGCTTTGGAGCAAATGCCTAGCTATGTCAAATTTATGAAGGATATCTTGTCTAAAAAGAGGAGGTTAGGTGATTTTGAGACAATTTCTCTTACAAAGGAGTGTAGCACCATCCTTCAAAAAATGCTACTGCCTAAGCTTAAAGATCTAGGAAGTTTCACCATTCCTTGTACTATTTGTGATAAATTCTTTGGCAAAGCTCTGTGTGATATGGGTGTTAGCATTAATTTGATGCCATTTTCCATCTATCAAAGACTTGGGTTAGGAAAAGCACACCCGACCACTGTAACTCTTCAACTCGCAGATAGGTCTTAAAAGCACCCAAGAGGCATTATAGAGGATGTTCTTATGAAGGCAGACAAGTTTATCTTTCCTATAGATTTCATAATTCTCGATATGGAGTAAGACAAAGAGATCCCTATTATTCTTGGGAGGCCATTTTTAGCAATAGATAGGACTTTGATTGATGTTTAGAAATGGGGGCTCACCATGAGAGTTCAAGACCAAGAGGTAACTTTCAATGTTTTTAAAGCTATGAAATTTCTAGGTGAATCTAAAGATTGTCTTAGAGTTGATGTGGTGAATGAGTTAGTTGAAAGCAAGTTTACGGAAAACTTTACTACTGATTCTTTTGAAGTTTCTCTTGTGAAGGCTAATGTCATTGATAACCTAGATTCTCTTGAGTATCTTAAGCTACTTGAAGCATCTCCACAACTCTCTAGTTCTCAAACTAAATTTGATGCATCACAAGTTGTGACACCTTCTAAATCTACTCATCTAAAGCCATATATGGAAGAACAACCATCATTAGAGCTTAAGTCATTGCCTAATCATCTATGGAATGCTTATTTGGGTGATATGTCTACTTTTCCTATGATTATTTCATCCTCTCTAAATGAGGATCAAGAAAACAAGTTGTTAAGAGTGTTCAGAAACTATAAGATAGCTTTAGGGTGGTTTATAGCTAATATTAAAGGGATCAGCCCTTTATTATGCATGCACAAGATCTTGTTTGAGGAAGATTTCAAGCCTACTATTGAGTCTCAATGTCGTTTAAATCCAATCATAAAGGATGTAATGAAAGATGAGATCATTAAGTTGTTAGATGCAAGTATTATCCATCCCATTTCAGATAGCTCTTGGGTTAGCTCAATTCATTGTGTGCCAAAGAAAGGAGGAATTACGATGGAGGCTAATAGCAACAATGAGCTTATTCCCACAAGAAAAGTGACAGGTTGTGAGTCTGTATGGACTATCGAAAGCTCAACAAGGCTACTCGCAAGGATCATTTCCCTCTTCCATTCATTGACCAGATGCTCGATAGATTGGTCGAACATTCGTTCTATTGTTTCTTGGATGGATATTCTGGATATAACCAAATTGTTATAGCTCCCAAGGATCAAGAGAAGACCACTTTCACTTGTCCATATGGAACTTTTGCTTTTCAAAGAATGCCTTTTGGACTTTGCAATGCCCCAACTACTTTTCAAAGGTGTATAATGGCTATTTTTTTAGACATGGTGGAGAATTTTATTGAGGTATTTAGAGATGACTTCTCAGTTTTTGGTGATTCATTTGAAATGTGCTTGCATAACCTTTCTTTGGTCCTACAAAGATGTGAAGAGACAAACTTGGTGTTAAATTGGGGAAAAGTGTCATTTCATGGTACAAGAAGGTATTTTTCTCAACCATCTAATTTCTTCGAAAGGAATTGAAGTGGATAGGGAAAAGATTGAGACTATTGAGAAGCTACTGTCTCCAATTGTGGCAAAGGAATTAGAAGTTTTCTTGGTCATGCAGGATTCTATAGGCGGTTTATCAAGAATTTTTCCAAGATCTCTAAGCCTTTTTGCAATCTTTTGGAGAAAGATAGGAAATTCAATTTTGATGAAGATTGTTTAGAAGCTTTTCAAGCATTGAAGAGAAGCTGATCACTGCTCCTATCATTATTACACCAGATTGGAGTATACCTTTTGAGCTCATGTGTGATGCTAGTGACTTTGTAGTTGGAGCTGTTTTGGGTCAATGAAAAGAGAGAGTTTTCCATGCCATATACTATGCCAACAAGACTTTAATCGATGCTCAGCTTAATTATGCTACCCAGAAAAAAAGTTACTTTCTGTTGTATATGCTTTTGAAAAGTTCCGATCCTATCTAATTGGTACTAAGGTGATAGTTTACACTAATCATTCTACCATAAAATAGCTTATTGCTAAGAAGGATGCAAAATTGAGATTGATTAGATGGATACTCCTATTGCAAGAATTCGATTTAGAGATCAAGGATAAGAAGGGAACCAAGAATCAACTGGCAAATCATCTATCTAGACTAGAGAATAATGATGGTGTCTTGGACAAGATCATCATTGGCGAGACTTTTCTAGATGAGCAACTATTTTCCTTTGATCACAGAAGTGTGCCATGGTATGTAGATTATGTTAATTATATTGTGAGAAATGTGCACATTTCTTTGTCTCATGCTATGATAGGTGTCAAAGAGTTGGCAACATTTGAAAGAAACACGAGATGCCTCTACAACATTCTTGAGGTGGAAATATTTGATGTTTGGGGTATTGATTTCATGGGACTTTTTATCTCATCCTGCAACAACCTATACATTCTTGTTGTTATGGATTATGTTTCTAAGTGGGTAGAAACAGTTTCCTTGCCTACCAATGACTCCAAGGTGGTGTTGAATTTCTTAAAGAAAAACATTTTTACTCGTTTTGGCACCCCAAGTGCAATCATCGATGATAGGGCAACTCATTTTTACAACAACTATTTTGAAGCCCTCCTTTCCAAATATGGGGTCACTTACAAGATCACAACCGCTTACCATCCTCAAAAAAGTGGGCAAGTTGAGATCTCAAATAGAGAGGTGAAGAGGATTCTTGAGAAGACAGTAAATCCTTCTAGGAAGGATTGGTCTAAGAGGTTAGAGGATGCACTTTGGTCATATCGGACAACATACAAGACACCCATTGGGATGTCTCCATATCAGTTATTTTTTGGGAAAGCTTTTCATCTTCCAGTTGAACTAGAACACAATGCGTATTGGGCAATCAAGAATTTGAATTTTGACTTGAGAGCCGCAGGCGAAAAGCATCTTCTACAACTCAATGAGATGTATGAGTTTTGTCTACAAGCATATGAAAATGCTAAGATTTATAAGGAGAAGACGAAGAGATGGCATGACAACAAGATCTTCCATTGGTACTTTGAAAGTTTTACTCATCAATTCTCGTTTGAAGTTCTTCCCAGGAAAACTCAAATCTATATGGTCAGGTATTTTCACTATTACCAAAGTGCAACCATATGGAGCTATTGAGATTAAAGATGAAGAATCACAAAGGACTTTCCAAGTGAATGGGAAAAGACTCAAACATTATTGGGGAGATGACATTAATCGTTAAAAGTCCACCGTTTTGTTATCTAACCCTACCTAAAGCAAAGAAACATGGAGTCAAGCCGATGACTCTAAATCAAGCGCTTCTTGGGAGGCAAACCATGTGTTTTAGTTTTTTATTTATTTTACTTAGTTGAACACATATTAGTTTGAATATTTCTATATTTTATTATTTTGTTTGATAGGTGCAAATTGGAGCAAGTAAAGCTATTGGTAGATTTAAATCTTACAAGCCAACTCACTAACCAAGGAAGTTTCTTTTAACCCATCTCCTTTGTTCTTTAATTTTCTCACATTGAGGACAATGTGCATATTAAGTTTGGGGGTGGAGAGATTGAACTTATTTGAATTATTTGCTTGGTATTGTTGCTTGTGTAACCTTGTTTGTTTGGTTGATTGAAACTTGAGGATATATTGTGCTTTTCATGGTGATTTATTTTTATTTCTTTGGTTGGACAAATGTATAGCTCTTTGAAAAATGTGAATATTGTCTAAGTTTATGTGCAAATTTTTGAGTAAGTTTCATTTTGACAAGAATGTCTATTTATGAGCACTAGTCTTGATCTTTGAGTTGTTATGTTAATTTGGAGAAGATTTATATGAATATGCAATTATATGATCTCCTTTGGTTTCACATCTCTTAGAATTTGTTTGATTTTCTCTCGAGGTGAAATCCTAGACAACACTTAGCTAAGGAAATGATTGAGGCCATCTTTGGATCATTTGAGCCTTTCTATCCAACTTTATATGTTTTATCCATAGTATACCCCTTTTGAGCCTTTATGTTTACTTTTATTTGTCAACTACATATAAGCCTAATAAAAATAATAAAATTGAACCATTGTTAGTAACCTTTTAAAGATGTAAAAAAAAGAGAGAAAAAAAAAGATATCGAAAAAAAAGAAAAAAAAGAGAAAAGAAAAATAATGATTGTGGCATGAGAATTTAAATCCCAACTTGGGAAGTATTCATTGAGATGTTAGAAGGTGTCTTGTTTTGATCATAAAATGATGTGTTTAGGAAAAATTTAAGCAAAATATTTTATTTTACCCTACCTTTACCTAAGCCATACATTACAAGCTTAATAAAGTCCTATTAATCTTTGGTTTTGTATTTGTCTATTTTAGTGGAGAGAGAAGTGAAAAACAAACTTATGAGATTTGTGATTTCATTAAGATTAATTGCTTACACAATTGCATAAACTCATTCGGATTTCATGTGATGAATTATGAAAAGACTTCACACACACAAGAAAATTCAATGTGAAAATGTAACATACTTTTGAATTGCTTTCAATGCTTAGATAAAATTATTCTATTTCTTTGAGTTATGTTATTTATATGATCAAGGAGAAATGTTTTGAAAATCACTATTTTGAGTGCATATATCCTTGTTTTACTTCTTTCCTTTTGCTCGAGGACTAGTAAAATCTTAAGTTTGGGGGTGTGATAACTCTATGTTTTAGAGTTATCTGTCCAATTTATTAATTATAATTGCTATATTCTTCAAGTTTTTAGTTAATTTTAAGTTCCTAAATTATTATTTAGTGTTAGTTTTGTAAGAAATTATATTTTTAGAGAAAATTAAACAATTTAAATTAAAAAAGGACTTAAATGCAAATAACAAAAGTTGAAAATTTAATTTGAATTAAAAAGAGGGCTTAAATGCAATTAACAAAAAATTGAATTTAAAATTGTTTTCTGCGCAGAATGGGAGCACAACACGCGGCATTGAATAACGCGCCTCACGCATCGTCAGATCATAATTTCAACGGTGAGGATCAAGAGATTGAGATGCAAATGCTACGTGGCCAAGTGGACGAGATTTCCAACTGTTTGCATAGTCCGACGCATAGAGTGGGGTCCACCTATCTACACAATTGATTTCCATGTGACACGCTCTGTCACCCGCCGTAAGATCAAATCATGCTTTCTGTCCATAACCCATGTGAGAGATTCACGAGTGGAGTCCAGCTATTCCGCACAGCCCAGCGTATGGATTTCCCCTGTGATGCAGTCCACTTATTGTGCATGCGCTCTCGCGTTTCACCCATTCCGAAGCTGCCGCGTGTCTTGTTATCCTTCCAACGAATTATATGTCACTATTTGTCATGCGTATTGTGAAATAAAAATCCAGAAATATTTCTCTCGCCAGCTTGTTTTGCACAATTTGTCTCCCACTTTTTGCGCGCGTGTTTGAAGAATATTTTGTGATGTATATTTTGGAGAACTTGGAGAAGTCGAAGAGAGTTTTGGTTTTTGCTCTACGTCTCTAAAACAATATAGAGAACACGTAGAAGCAATTTTTTGACTTGTGTTGTTGTTTTGTTAGGTAAATACAGAGAAAGGAGACAGCAATGAAGAAGAAAAAGGAAGGAATACCATTTTTTCATTGAGAAATTGTGAAAGAATTTCTTCTAATCTTTTTTTCTTCTTAATTTTATTTCTCTGAAATGTCTAAATATTTTCGTATTGTAATGTTAATTTTTGCTATGAACTAAATTATTTGTTCTAGGGTTGCAATGTAGCTTAAATTATGAAACTTGAATTAATTATTTTTGAATGATTTTTTAGATGTTTTTAATTTGTTTATTCTATTTGGGCATAATGCCTTTGATTATTGGAAGGTTAATCAATTGATCTATGAACGCTAATGAACTTGGAAAAGGAATTTTTGTGTTTTGCTCGTGGATTGAATAACATGTATTTATATAGGATAGGAATATACCTTTATTGTATGTGTTGCTATTGAGAACTTTGAGCTTAATGAATCTTTGGTAAATTTAATTCTCATAGGACTATAGTGAATTATTTTAGCGAGATGTATCTATTTGTTATCGGAAGAGACATGTGGATAAATTAGTAGTTCTTGGTTGACAAATTAAATGCAAAAACATAAATCAAGAGAAAATAATGTGATTCAAGTGGATTAATTTGGGGAAATTGCAATCTTAGAGTTTTCTTCAAGTTTTAATTTAATATATTGTTATTTAAAATTAGTTTAGTTAAACTCTATCCAACTATCGATTGTTTGGATAAAATTAGGTTGAAATAATTTTAGTACTTAACGAATATTAGTAACAAATATTAGTAACAAATCTCTGTGGGAATGATATCTTATTTATCACTTATTACTTGTGACCGTGTATACTTGCACGTTCATGTTCTCTTAAGAGACCAACAAAACCTTACATAAAGAGTTGGCATAACCCTTGCCTATTTAAGGAGGCATAATTAAGGAAAATGGCATCCAATTTTTTGCCTCTAACCCTAGCTAAAATCTGCATTATTCAACAGCCATCTTTTTCCTTATCCTAGGTCAAAACTTGTAAAGGCTTTCTTAAGGTCAAACCTAGGTGGTTCAACCCTAAGCTAAAATTCTCTTATCTCATCTCTTCTTTCTATAATCAGGTCTCCAATACTAGAACAAGTAATTGAAATGTAATTTTCTCGCAAACTACTGAATATTTTCATGATTTCTTTTTTTATCCAAAAATATGTTAAATTCTAGTTTTCAAAATTATATGGCTTGAATTCTTATTCGAAACACACACTCTTGGGTATAGAAACAATGACTGGTGCACAACAGACCAAAACTAGATAGGGAGCCAATTTTTGGTCTCACCACAATAAAATTTAATTTTTGCAAAAGTGATTGTTTTTGTAAAATCTATTATAAAAGTAGCTCATCCAAATATGTTAAAAGTGATAAGTAGTTAAGATTAGTTTTACCTATGTGAATGCTTATTTTTATTAGGCATAATGATAATTAAGAAATAATTTTATGTTTTCTAAAAGTTTCTTATAAGTTTCAAATTTTGAAATGGGGTATATGACTATTAGAAATAGAAATCATTTTTGGGATTTAAAATGATTTAGATGGATTGAGAATTTGAGAAGTATAGGCTTAACTAAATAATATTGAATAGTGCAGCAAGATTGCATATGTGTACTAATTTTTCTATGTAGGAGGATTATGGGTTAGTATGGCTCAAGATTATCAATGGCATGTGTGTTGTGATGAATGATGTGTATGAATATTTGCAATATGGCCTAAGGTTCCAATGAAAATTAATTATAATAATTAAATTATATCAAAGATGTTAGGTTTCCATTCATGTATTAATTCATGGCTTGCATGCCATATAGGATTTAGGATTGGGTGATTCTAAACGTAATTTTCATTTTATTTTAGCTTAGTTTTGAAGATAGAATAAGAATTGAGTGGGTGTTTCTAGCTTAAAATTGTATCTTTCATAAAGGTGATTGATAGAGCTATAAGAATGCAAGCGGGAGCCATACAACCCACGAAGCTTAAGAATATATGAGATAATTTTAATGGTTAGGATAAGGTATTATTGTATGAATACATGACCTATCGAAATTATTAGAGTCATCATATATTTGCTATATCCATGAAAAATTTAAGAGTATCTTTCCTTCTCATTTTATCCATTTTAAGCTAGTAACTAGGAATAAGCATGAGTGTGATCTGAATTATTAGAAATTGTGGAACTTCCATGAATTCATTGTTAAGCCATAAGTGAGTGGGAGTTATGTATGGCACATCTTCTTACTCATTATGTGGGAATGACTTATTCGTACTTGTTGACCAATAAAATGAGTTTTGTTATACAAATCACCAACATCTAGGCTTGGGTTTTGGGAAAGAGAGTTTTATTAAGAAATTGGATTATTCTTTCTTAATGAAAATGAAAAGAGTCATAAAGTTAATTTTTACTTAAAGGTTATGATTGGTAATGATACCTGATGAACGAAAACCGGCATCGCCGATTCTCGCAAATACTTTGGTTTTAATATTTGTAAAACTCTCGCAAGTGCACGAATCATTTCGTAGGAAATGATAAGTATACTCCCAAGGTCGATCTAAGGAAGAAATGTATGTGGTTTTTAATTTATTATTCAAACTTTTAAAAACGAAATTAAATCCTAAACATCCTGTCACGATAGTTTGGTTTTTGTGTTCCTAATCTAATAACATAAAATAAACATATATACAGATTAATTAAATATAATCTAAAAAAACATAAAAAATAAACATAGATACAAATTCAATAAATATTTATCTAAAAATAAATATAAATACAGATTCAATAAATATTCATGCAAATTTTATCATTTATATTAGTGGAGTATTTATGGATATAATAACTAAATTAATTATGCTTGCTCATATTATCTAGGTTATTAAAGATATAAATTGATATTTTATTGATTCTCTTTTTTGTATGAATACCACCTTTGGTGGGTTAGATATTCTTTGTTAACTAAACAAATCAATTAACACCTATGGGTGGGGTTGATAACTAATTTGGTTAATTAAATTAATTCCTTTTTCTAAGAGATTGAAAAATGAACCATTTAAATGCCACCTTTGGTGGGGTTAGACGATTTAAACTTTATTCAAGGTGTCCAAATTAAACCTAAGAATTTAGTTATCCGAGTACTAACTTTCAAGTTTTAAAACCACTATTGAAAACATTGTCAAATACATTTTTCACATAATAATTCTTATAAAAACTTTTGAAATAGAGCTTCACTCTAACTACCTAAGGCGATTGTACCAACAAATAAAAGAGCACTACTCTAAATCGACCTAGGATAACTAAACCTTAAAATCTAATTTTCATATTTAAGTTTGTAATGAAAATAATATATTTCTCTCTAACATCCTTAATATAAAATCTTGAATAAAAATAAAATCAATTTATTTTAGAAATTTTCACCTATTTAATATTTCGCAAGCATAACAACGTTATTATTATATCATGATTATAAACTTGACTAGCACAGTTAAATTTAATCAGCATAAATTAAATATAACATGTAAGAATAAAGCATAAAAATAACTCGTAAAGAAAATAAAATCCTTACAGAACTTCGACGCTTATTCCCGTTGCTAGAAAACCTCCAATGAATTTTCACTTCCATTTATTGAATCAAAAATCTAAATTATTACAAAAACATTACAAGCTCCTCTCAAAAAGAGAAGAACTCTAAAACTAAAAGAACTGAACTAAAAACTAAGAAAACTAAGAAAAGCTTAGAAACTAAGAAAGAAACTAAGAAAAACTCAAAAACTAAGAAATGAGAGAAAGAAAGAAGAGAGAAGTGTGGTTTTGAGGTGTGCTTTGAAGTGAATGGAAGGGGTATTTATAGGTGAGGATGGAGAGAAAAAATGAGTAAAAAATGTTAAAAAAATATTAAAAAATTAAAAAACGTAATGGAAATGCCGAGGTCATCAATGACGCCATGACGTCCAGGGTCATTGCACGTGAAAAATGGGGTGAAAACGCTGGGCGCACGGTGAAGGTACAGGTAGGCTGGCCGCTGGCCGGTTTCGCCAGCTCGGCGTAGCGAAAATGCTGCCGCGCGCGCGCGCGCGAAAGCGGTGTCAACGCGCGCGCGATTGAAGCGCACGGGCGCTGTGTGCTGCGGTCGGGCGCCATTGTTGTGTCGCGCGATTTTCCGTCTTTTTGACATTTTTGACCTTTTCGACCCATTTTGTCCAATTTTTCCATGTTTGTTGACCTTTTCCCACTTATTTATTAATATATTTGTGATGTATTGCTTCAAGTATTTTTCTTTGAGTCTTGAAATTGAATTTTTAAGCCAAAATACCTGAAAAACAATAAAAATACCCGTGATTCCGAAAAAGACAAATTTATATAAATATATGATAAAACATATAAATATATATATTTTTAATCAATTAATGTGCATAAAATCATGGTAATTTTAGTGCTTTTTATCACTCATCACAACCTCATCAACTTTCTCGCTAGTCCCTTAGCAGGCGATAAAAACTAAAAATTAAACTATCCTAAATCACTTCCGTGGATTGACACGGTTGCATTTAGCCTATGCAACAAGCCTTTAAACCCTCAGTTGCCCTAGTGGACGAGTTTGAGTCTCGTGGAGGGTTTTCGAATGATACCCACAAACATTGAACTCAATGTAAAAACAAAAGAAACAATAAAAAACAAACAACTTAAAAATTAAATTTACAACAAAATCACAAATTAAAAACATCTCACAAAAATGTCTCATACTATTTAATCTCCTTTAAGATCATAATTAAAATCTCAAGCATAAGTTATTTTAATCTCTTTAAACAATCATGATTTATTATAATAATTAGTCGAAAATCATTTTCATATTTCATATCCAAAATTTATCAATTTAATTTCACCCAATTTCGATTGTCATGAATCGAATTCGCCGACTCTATTCCTCACAAGTCAATACTCTCAAAACACTTGAATCCTATGGGTACATACACTCATACTAATTTATATGCGAAAGAGTTGATGTATAGAAATGAACTAATATGTTCGCATATGTATAAAGAATAAAGGCTCAAAGTGTTATTTTAACATTGATCTCATGAAAGGAATCAAATGTATAAATTATAAAGATATCATATATAAAAATTATTTTCATGCATAAATCAAACTCATTAAGAAAGAATTTCAAGATATATGCCTTTTACAAATGAAGAGAATGCAATGACTTTTTAGGGAATTATTTCCTATATCCTTCTTTTGTAATTAGCCTTTACTCACAACTTTGTAGGCAATGTGGGTTATAGTATGTAGATTATACTATATATTCTTTATCTCTCTATTTTTTTCTGAAGATATTTCTCAATATATGTATTTTAGAGAGTCAACCCATGTACGTATTGTACATATTTTGGATTTTGGTGAGTGGTTAATTTTGTGGCTTTTCCGTTTGATCTTGGTTTAGTGTAACCCCGCATATGTCTTTTGTTTTTGTAGTAGTCATGCATAAATGAGATATAAGCATATACTATCAACTTCTACTTAAATCATTTAATCTAAGCAAAAATAATAATCAAAAATATATGATACTCTATTAAAATGAGAAAAAAAACTCATACATACCACGCTAATACCTATAGAGATCATCTAAAAAATTGAAGAAATAAGAAATGTGTTTGAGTAGAAAAATATATATTTCACTCTGAATAAAGGAAATTAGGCTCAAATTATATCTCACAAAGGTAGTCTCCACTAAAAAAAACTCATAAACACCGATTTTGGGTTTAATATAATTTCTACATCTTATCAAGAAATACTAATTATGACAAAAACTAACTAATTATCAAAAATAATTACAAAATATTTCATGATATGTTTTCAAAAAAATTAATCTAACAGTACAAAAGACTTAACTATTTACTTAAATTTGATTTAAAGAAATGATAAATTTTTGTGAGAAAAGTTTTTTTTTATTTATTTTTAAATTGTCAAATTTTTTTTTAATTAAGTATGGTAACTTTTCACCACCCCCAACCTAGAACTTACATTGTCCTCAATGTAACAACTGTAAATTAAAGATAAAGAGAGAAGAGAAGAAAGATTACCTATTTCCTGAGGATGTGCAAGTAGTAATGGAAAATGCAGGTGCATCCATCATATTCATCATTAAAGTGTATACGAAGACAGATCGTAAACTTCTAACCTCTCAGCAAATATTTTTAGTTTTAACAATTTAAAAATTATTCACATGTAATTAAAATGAAATAAACAATAAAATTAAGTAAATAAAACAAATAACAAAAAAAAATTTGTTTTTTTTTTACCTAAAATGATGGGTTGCCTCCCATCCAGCGCTTAGTTTAACGTCTTAGCAAGACGTATCTTTTTGGTGCTAAGGGTTACTCAGCCAAATGCAATCCATTTCAGCAATGTTGTTTGGTTCTTCTAAATAAGGCTTGACACGATGGCCATTGACTTTGAACGTTTTTTGTGTCTTGGAGTCCAATAGTTCCACTACTCCATGTTCAAATACTTGAACTATTTTGAATGGTCCATCCTATCTTGATCTCGGCTTTCCGAAACAATCTCAAACGAGAGTTAAATAAAAGAACTTTCATTCCAGGGTGAAGAGTCTTAGGAACTAGCCTCTTGTCATGAAATGGCGCTTAGTACGCTCCTTGTATAATTTGGCATTCTCATAGCCTTCATTCCTAATTTCTTCCAACTCATGAAGCTGGAGTAATCGTTTTTCACCCGCTTTATCTAAATCCATGTTTAACTCTTTAATTGCCCAAGGTAAGCTTTGTGTTCAAGTTCAATCGAAGGTGTACGCTTCCCAAAGATTAACCGGTAAGGGCTCATCCCAATAGGTGTTTTGTAGGGCGCGGTATGCCCATAAGGCATCATTTAGCTTAAATTCCCAATCCTTCCTTGACGGACGACAAGGCGCTCCAAGATTCCCCACTTAATTTGCCTTATTACTCACTTCCACTAAACCTAAGTTTGAGAGGATGATATGGAGTAGCTACTTTATGTGTGATGTTGTACTTGTTTAGTACTCCATCAAAGAGTTTGTTACAAAAATGGCTACCTCCATCACTTATTATAGCTCTAGGCGTTCCGAACCTACCGAATATGAAATCTTTCAAGAATTTCACAACAACATTAGCATCATTGGTTTTGGTGGGGATAGCTTCTACCCACTTGGACACATAATCCACAAAGAACCAAAATGTATTGAAAACCATTAGATGGGGGAAAAGGACCCATGAAGTCAATCCCCTATACATCAAATAGTTCAACAACTATATTAGATGTCAAAGGGATTTCATCTCTTTGCTTATGTTTCTGTTTCTTTCGACATCTATCACATCAGGTACAAAACATATGAGCATCTTTAAAAAGAGTGGCCAAAAGAATCCAGATCAGAATATCTTATGGGCTGTCTTTTCACCTCCAAAATGACCCCACAATGAAGTTCAAGCGACAAAAAGTCGAGAATGCTCTTATGTTCTTCTTTTCTCGTACACATCTCCTGATGACTTGATCTTGACCAATCTTGTATAAATAAGGGTCATCCCGAAATAGTCCTTAATAGTTTTAAAAACCTTTTCTTGTCCCGATATGAAGTGTTAGGTCGCAAAACACCAAAGTGGGCAAGATAGTTTACAATATCAAGATACCTGGGTTCGGACTATGAAAAATAACTGCTTCATCAGAAAGGTTTCAACTATATCGTCATTACTCTCATCTTTAAGAGAATTGAAGTAAATCAACCTAGACAAACGGTCACCTACTAAGTTTTCTAACGCCTTTCTTATCCTTGATTTCTAGGTCAAATTCTTGTAAGAGTAAGACCCACGATTAATCTTGGCTTGGCATTTGGTTTACTTAATAGGTATCTTAAAGAGCGTGATCGAGAATGCACAATCACTTTAGATCCTACTAAATAAGACCGAAATTTGTCTAAAGAGAATACTATAGCCAAGAATTCCTTTTTCGGTGCGTGGTGTAATTCATTTGGGCATCATTGAGTGTTTTGCTAGCATAAGTAGATGACATGTAAACGCTTATCCACTCTTTGTCCCAGGATTTGCTCCTATTGCATAATCGAAGCGTCACACATTATCTCAAAAGGTAAAGACCAGGTTTGGTGCCATTATAACAGGGGTAGATGTTAGTTTCTCTTTCAAGGTATTAAAGGAAATAAGGCATTGTTAAAGTCAAAATCAAGATCTTTGGATAGCAACTTACATAAGCGGATGACTTATTTTAGAGAAATCTTTAATAAATCGTCTCAGTAAAATCTGCATGTCCCAAGAAGCTTCTTATCCCCTTCACAGATGTAGGGGAGGTAGTTTGGATATCAATTCAACTTTTGCCTTATCAACTTCAATACCCTTGTTTGAAATTATATGTCCTAAAACTATCCTCATGTTGAACCATAAAATGACTTTTCTCCCAACTAAGGGTTAGATTACATTCAATGCATCTTTCTAAAACCAAAGTCAATTTATGTAAGCAATCATCAAATGAGTTCCCAAAGACAGAGAAATCGTCCATGAAAATTTCAATGAATTTCTCCACCATGTCCAAGAAAATAGATATCATGCATCTGCGGAAAGTGGCGGGGGATTGCATAAACCAAATGGCATTCTGCGAAAAGCAAATGTCCCAAAGGACATGTAAATGTGGTCTTTTCCTCGATCTTCGGTGTTATGCTGGTACTTGATAATATCCAGACAGTCCATCCAAAAACAAGTAAAATTAGGTGCCCTACTAATCTTTTCCAACATTTGATCAATGAATGGAAGAGGAAAGTGATCCTTTTTCGTATATAAATTTAGTTTCCTAAAATCTAAACACATTACTCCATCCAAAGTGATTATTCTAGTGGGCACTAATTCACTTTTATCATTTTTAACAATTGTTATCCTGCATTTCTTTGGTACCACATGCAATCGACTAACCCACTTACTATCCATGATAGGATAGATAATCCCTTCTTCTAATAATTTAAGGATTTCCTTTTAACTACCTCTTACATGTTCGGGTTTAGTCTTCTCGGGCCTCTCGCAGGTTTCTTAGCACCATCCTCCAAGTTGATCTTGTGCATACACATTGTTGGACTAATGCCTCTTATATCCCCTATACTCCAACCTATAGATTTCTTAACCTGCTAAGCACTTTCACGAGTTCTTTTTCTTGTGGGTTTGGTCAATGTTGAAGAAATTATCCTTGGATATGTTTCCCTTCTCCCAAAAAAACACATATTTTAAGTGCTCGGGTAAGTCTTTGAAGTTCAAGTTCGTGGATTGGCCTCTTTAACAGATGAAGAACTGGGTAGATTTAAAAGTGTACTAGATTTTGTCATCACTTCATTATTGTCTAGTTGTTCAAGGTACCCCTTAATTTCTTCATCTAAATCTTCTTCACCCTTTTCAAGTGTAAGAACGGTTTCCAAGCTTGTCTTCTATTCTGCTTGGAAAAAGGTGTTTTGGACAAGATTATCCAAAGGATCAACTTCGAATATTTCATCGATGGCGTAGAATAGAAGGGAAAGGTGAAGAATCAAAAACTTTGAAATGAACAGTCTCTCCTAAGACCGTCATTGTCAAATTTCCATCTTGGACATCAATAATAGTTTTAGTAGTTGCCATAAATGGTCTACCAAGCAATATTGTATGCTTTCTCGTCCAATGCCGGATTTTCTTGCATATCCGTAACCACAAAGTCAACAGGTATTATCAGTTTGTCTACCTGTACCAAAACATCCTCAACTATTCCCTCTGGATATTTAAGAGATCTATCCGCAAGTTGCAGGACATAGTCATGGGGTTTTAAATCCCCTAGATTGAGCTGTGAGAATATGTAGAGTAGGCATCAAATTTATACTAGCACCTAAATCAAGCATTGCTTTAGCAACCTTCCTATCCCCCATAGTTATGTTTATAATAAAACTTCCAGGGTCTTTCAACTTAGGGGTAGTTTGTGGCGGGCGGCCGCTAGAAATTTCTCGATACTACTACTGCTCATTCGGGGTTCATACCTCCTTTTCTTAGTGTTCAACTCTTTGAAAACTTGGCATATGAGTGGCACATTTATGATCACTTCTAATAATGGTAAATTGATATTTACTTTAGAGAGTATATTAAAAGATCATTGAATTGCTTATCTTGTTTGGATTCTTTCAACCTGAAGGGGAAAAGGTACTTGCGTATCCGGTGTGGTTCTGTTGTCTTTTGAATTTTGGGGTGTCGACGACCCCCAACGAGTTTTTCTAAGGCTTGTTAAGTTTAACACTTGTTTCTCCTTTTTGCGAGATTAGAATATCGCCTTCTGTTACATGAACTACAAGGTAGTTTGTTAGAGATTTCGTGGTAAACCGGTATTGACTACCTTACCACTTCGAAGGGTTCTAACATCTTTTGCTTGTTCAGTTGGAAGGGCAACTTTCCGGTTCTTTCTTTTGCATTTGTTCAAATTGGGCTGCCCAACTTTAGATTCAATTCTTTAACCAAAGCCTCTACGGTGTTCAACCTTTGATTAGTCATCAATTGGTTGTCACGACTAACTTGAATAAAAGCATTCCGGCTATCTTCTAACATTGGTTTAAAAGATTGGCTTGGTGGTAAGTGTGCTTGTAGGTTGGGTGATTATAGGTGTTTGGATGATACTTTTGAAAAGATTGGACTTCCTACTATGGCATCGACACTAGAATCACAAGTATTTGAACAATTATGTAGTACCATGCCTAATTGAACAACACACTTCACATACCTCTTGATTTGAAATTTGGTGAGACGTGAGGAATTTCACTTGTTTAGTCAATTGAAGTTGCAAGGTTATCTCATTATCAAAGCCGACTTGACCTTTGATTTTCTTCTACCACCTCTTTGTTGGGAATTAGAACCCAATAGCTTCATAGAGATTATAGGTTTCCTCTGCGGTCTTTTCTCCTACAAAGACCTCCAAGAAAGATTATCAACCATGTATTGACTCGTAGTGTCAATCCATCGTAAAAGAATTGGTTTTGTAGTCCGTAATGGAAAGCTATGATTTTGACATTGAATGAAAAGGAGTTTGAATCGCTCCAAGCTTCATGAAAGGGCTCTTCATTCATTTGAGAAAATGTTGTTATCTTTGTTCTTAGATCAACAGTCTTTTGATGGGAATAGAACCTACCCATAAAAATTTCATAGACTGCCTCCCAAGTTTTAAGAGAACCTGACTGTAGAGTAATGAACCATGACCAAGCTTTATCTTTGAGAGTGTAAGGAAAACACCTCATCCTAAGTTGATCTTCATTAATTGCATGTAGTAGAAAGGTTTGGACAATAGCATAGAATTCTCGAATGAAATGCAAAGGGTCTTCATTAGGGATACCGTAAAAGGAAGGTAACAAAGAATAATGAATCTTTTTCAATTCATAATTCCTCGGCCTCTTCTGTAATTGGATGCCGGAAGTTACATTGCCAATGATTGGCATTGTATAGTCTTTCATCTTTTTCCGCCTTATCTTCAAGATCTCCCATGGTTGTTTGTAGATGAAAATGATCCTCCTCCTGTGTGAATCAACATTTTGCGCTTTAAAAACAATAGTAGATATCTCTAAAAAAAGTGCAAGGAACCTAATTTTTTTTTAAATTTTAATTTAAACGAAGTGGACACAATTTTTGAAACAAACGAATTTATTTCATTCGAATTTTTTTATTACACGCAAAACTAAAACAAAGGAAAATACAATAATGGGTGACCTCCCATGTAGGACTAAAATTTATCGTCTTCTAGTAAGACGTTGCTTGGGAGATTGCGTAATGAAAACTCAATGTCTCCTCTTCATTGAATTCATTTAAGTTTCAAATTAGTCTTTGCCTTTGCAAATGTTCAACTAACTGCTTCAACTTGAACTTCCACCTTTTTGATAGAAGCTTCCACAAGAGTCCAACCGTTGATTGGTTTTAGATTGATTATCCCTACAAACTTGAATAAAAGAATTCAAGTTGTCCTCCAGGGTTGGTTTATTGAGAATGCTTCTTGGAATATATGGGTGGAATTCTTGGCTCTCGCCTCGGTTTGAGCTTTGAGTGAAAGGAGGGTTGTTTTTCCTCCAAGAGAGAAATTTGGATGACTTTCTCCACCCAGTGATTATAGGTATTTGAATTGGGATCAAACCTTGGTCTCTGTTGATATGCCTCCCAACACATTAACCTCGTTTCAGTCCAGCTTGTATCTCTCGATATGGACAGCTTCAGTACCATGTCCCATGTCTGCCGTACAAACCATATTGTTCATTATTAGTGTTGGTTGTGTAGCGAGAACAGGCGGCAACTCTTAGTCGCTGAACAAGTTGTTGTTGAACTTCATTACTCGGAGTCGATTTCATGAACACCGGCTTTTCTCACTCGAGAGCTTTTCTCATTGGGAATTAGCACCCAACATCTCAAAGAGGTTATACGTTTCTCGAGTGCGTCTTTTCTCCTATCGCTTCCTCCTCGCAAACGGCGTTTAACCGACATTGTCATGGTAAGTCCATCGTAAAAAGAATTGGTTCTGCAACTACAGGGAAAGCTATGATGGGGACATCGAGTGAGAAACATCTCTAACCTATCCCAAGCTACGTGGAATGGTTCTCCTTCCATCCGAGAGAAAGTAGCAATCTTTCCTCTCAACTCGATGTTTTTTGACGGGAATAGAATTTTCCCATGAATTTATTGTAAATGTTACCCCATGTCATCGAGAACCCTGGAAAGTGGACATCAACCAAGCTTTGGCCTTATCCTTTAAGGTGTAGGAAAACATCTCATTCTAAGTTGATCCTCGTTTAGAATACCGAGGGGAATGTTTGGACCGTAGCATAGAAATCTCTCATAAAGGAAAGAGAATCTTCATTAGGTAGCCCATAAAAGGAAGGAAGCATAGAAAAATGAATATTTTTAAGGTCATAATTCCGAGAAGTGTACCTCACCTAACCTGGATAGCGGCGTTGGCGGTGCCAATCACCGATCTTGCAAACTCCTTCATCGTGGTTTCCCTAACATGTTGGTTTTCTTCCATTTCTTTTGGTTCTAGTAAAGGATTAAGACTTGGTTTTATGTTTGGCTCAAAATCGTTGATCAGAATCCAAAGGTGTTGTTGACACTTGTTTAAATTTATGAATATTATTTACATATGGTGTAAAGTGGTTTCTGGGATCTCTCTACCACGCGTGTAGACTATTTTTAAACGTAAATTTAAAACTCTTGTCAACAAAAATAAAAAAATTAGAGAAAATTTCCATGGCATTTAATACAAAACACTAGACAAAACTAGTTAAATTTTTTTTTATTTTATTTTATTTTATTTTTTTTAATTTAATTTTTTTTTTAATTTAATTTTTTTTTAAATAACATAATCAGTATTAACCAAGAGTGTTCCCAGGAAAGAATGGTGGTGCAATGGCTCCTTAAAAACCATTCTCCTAGAATTTCAACAACGTTCGGGAAAGACTAAAGGCACAAAGACTTCAAAGAACTAGTCTCCTAGACAACTCCCTTAGATTTTTACTTTTCATGCCTTTTAGTTTTTTTTTTTACGAACGGTAATTTTATTTTACTATTCACGCTATCTTATTTCTTATTAAATTTAATTTTTTTAATTTTTTTAATTTTTTTTTTACTAATCATGAACGGTAATTTTTTTATTCAATTTTAAATTCCTAAATTATTTTATTATTCACGATACAATTTTTATTTAAAAAAAAATTTTCTTCTTTTTTTTTTACGAACGGTAATTTTATTTTACTATTCACGCTATCTTATTTCTTATTAACTTTAATTTTTTAATTTTTTTTTTACTATTCATGAACGGTAATTTTTTTATTCAATTTTAAATTCCTAAATTATTTTATTATTCACGGTACAATTTTTATTTAAAAAAAATTTCTTCTTTTTTTTTTTAAATCACAATTATTTACAACACAAAAATATTTTTAAAATTTTGATAAATAAATTAAAAACGCTATTCCTTCGAACGGCACGAAAACTTGATGAACGAATAGATCGGATTCTCGCAAATACTTTGGTTTTAATATTTGTAAAACTCTCATAAAGGTACCTAATCATTTCGTAGGAATTGATAAGTATACTCCCAAGGTCGATCTAAGGAAGAAATGTATGTGGTTTTTAATTTATTATTCAAACTTTTAAAAACGAAATTAAATCCTAAACATCCTGTCACGATAGTTTGGTTTTTGTGTTCCTAATCTAATAACATAAAATAAAACATATATCTGATTAATTAAATATAATCTAAAAAAACATAAAAATAAACATAGATACAAATTCAATAAATATTTATCTAAAAATAAATATAAATACGAGATTCAATAAATATTCATGCAAATTTTATCATTTATATTAATGGAGTATTTATGGATATAATAACTAAATTATATGCTTGCTCATATTATTTAGGTTATTAAAGATATAAATTGATATTTATTGATTCTTTATATATATATATATATAAATACCACCTTTGGTGGGATTAGATATTCTTTTTTAATCAAACAAATCAATTAACCCATATGGATGGGTCCATAATTAATTTGGTTAATTAAATTAATTATTTTTTCCTAAGAGATTGAAAAATGAACCATTTAAATACCACCTTTGGTGGGGTTAGATATTTTAACTTTATTCAAGGTGTTAAAATTAAACCTAAAAATTTAATTATACGAGTACTAACTCTCAAGTTTTAAAATCATTACTGAAAAAATATTGTTAATATATTTTTGAATAATAGTTCTTATAAAAAAACTTTTGAAATAGAGTTTAACTTTAACTACCGTGCGATTGTACCAACAAATAAAAGAGCACTACTCTAAATCAAACCGGATAATTAAACCTTAAAATCTAATTTTCATATTTAAGTTTGTGATGAAAAATAATATATTTCTCTCTAACATCCTTAATATAAAATCTTGAATAAAAATAAAATCAATTTATTTTAGAAATTTTCACCTATTTAATATTTCGCAAGCATAACAACGTTATTATTATATCATGATTATAACAAGTATACAGCTTAAATTTAATCACAGACAAATTAAATATAACATGTAAGAATAAAGCATAAAAATAACTGTAAAGAAAATAAAATCCTTACAGAACTTCGACGCTATTCCCGTTGCTAGAAAACCTCCAAGCGGAATTTTCACTTCCATTTATTGAATCAAAAATCTAAATTATTACAAAAACATTACAAGTTCCTCTCAAAAAGAGAAGAACTCTAAAACTAAAAGAATTGAACTAAAAACTAAGAGAAAACTAAGAAAAGCTTAGAAACTAAGAAAGAAACTAAGAAAAACTCAAAAACTAAGAAATGAGAGAAAGAAAGAAGAGAGAAATGTGGTTTTGAGTGGCTTTGAAGTGAATGGAAGGGTATTTATGGGAGAGGATGGAGAGAAAAAATGAGTAAAAAATGTTAAAAAAAATATTAAAAAATTAAAAACGTGTAATGGAAATGCCGATAATCAATGACGCCGCATGATCGCCGCGTGGCCTGGCCGTGACGTGAAAATGGGGTGAACGGAACAAGCGCGTGGGGGCGGTGATGGCCACAGGCGGAAAAGGGGTGTCAACGCTGCTGGCCAGCACAAGAAGGCCACATGTATGTAAGAGGTCATACATACAGGCTGGCTTCTGTGTACGCGATTTTCCATCTGTTTGACATTTTTGACCTTTTCGACCCATTTTGTCTAATTTTTCCATGTTTGTTGACCTTTTCCTACTTATTTATTAATATATTTGTGATGTATTGCTTCAAGTATTCTTCTTTGAGTCTTTAAATTGCATTTTTAAGCCAAAATACCTGAAAAACAATAAAAATACCCGTGATTCCGAAAAACACAAATTTATATAAATATATGATAAAACATATAAATATATATATTTTTAATCAATTAATGTGCATAAAATCATGGTTATTTTAGTGCTTTTTGAGCACTCATCAATACCTACCTGAATAAATATTTTAGATGAGTCTATTTATTTGAAAAAGGGTCTTGTGTGACTAACAAAATGGACAAACTTTAATTTTTGTTAGTACAAATTTTAAATACATGAACACTGACATATACTTAAATGAATTTTGTAGTTATGTCTACACTTCCTAATTTTCTGTGTTCTATGGTCGAAAAACACCCCCTTGCTAATGATGGGTCAAACTATTCTGATTGGATCCTTAAACTAAACATCATTTTGTGCTTAGAGGATCTCTCACACATTCTGGATGGTATTTTTCTAGAAGAGAAAGAGAAAGGCAAGCCAAATGATGTAGAAAAGGAGGAAATTATGGTACAATTGGAGAAGATGTTCATTGATAGTGCTCGTAAGGGGCGCTATAAGACCACCATCACACTCACAAAGTGCAAGATGATGGAGAGTGAATCTATCTCAATACACTTTCTCAAAGTACATGGTTGTGTGGAAAAATTGGAGAAATTGAATTCTTTAATACCCAAGGACATTGTAAGGATATAATTCTTGGGTCTCTTCCACATTCCTACAAGGATTTTATCATGCATTATCACATGCGTGCAAAGAAGATGACATTGAATAAGCTCCACAATGCACTCAAGACTATTGAGGTTGACATGGGAAAGAAAAAGTAGAAATCTATCCTTGCCATTGCGCCAAATAACAAGAAGATTGCCAAGAATAAAGGCAAGGCAAAGGAAGCAAGAAAGGAAATGCTCCTAACTCCAACACATAGTGCTTTTATTGCCACGAGAAGGGACATTTCAAAATGAATTGCCTTAAGTATAAGCGTGACTTGGATGAAGGCAAGGTTGAAAGTAAGCACCCTAAAGATAAACTTGTTATTGAACTGAATTTAAATTTAGCCACAACTATCCAAGATTGGGTAATGGATACCAGATCATGTGCTCACTTATTCTCTAATGCACATACACTAAGGGATATGAGACCTCTTTCGAAAGGAGAAGTTGTGTTGAAAGTTGGAAATGGTGCAAGTGTCCCTACGGTTGCTATTGGCACCATTAATCTTCACTTATCTGGTGGTTTATGGTTAAGTTTAAAGGATGTTTATCATGTTCCTTATGTATTTTGAAACATTATTTCTATATCATGCTTGGATGCATAAGGCTTTTGTTTTGTAATAGATAGCCCACATATGGTTATTAAGAAGGATGGTCTATTTTATGCAAATGTTATCATTTCAAATGGATTATATATGCTTGATTTAGATGAGGATAAACATGTATTGAATATCAGTAATAAGAGACTCAAGATGTATCATACAAATGAGACACTCTTGGGGCACTATCGCCTTAGTCACATAAATGAGAAACACATAAAGAAATTGTAGCAAGCAAATCTTCTAGATTTTCTTGATGGTGAAGCAATTGAAACATGTGAATCTTGTTTAACTAAAAAGATGATCAAATCACCATTCAAGAAGAAAGGTGAAAGAGTGAGTGGCTTATTGGAATTTATACATTCCGATGTATGTGATCCAATGAGTACGAGTGCAAGAGATGGTTATATGTACTTTATTACCTTCAAAGATGATAATAGTCGATATAGCTATTTGTATCTTATGAAGAACAAGAGTGATTCTTTTGAGAAATTCAAAGAATACAAGAATGAAGTAGAGAACCAACTTGACAAGAGAATTAAGGCTCTATGAACTGATCATGGAGGATAATACTTGAGAAATGAATTTAACACATACTTGAAAGAGTATGGCATCATACCACAACTCACTCCACCCGAGACATCACAATGGAATGGTGTTTTCGAGAGGAGAAATCGAACCTTGCTTGATATGGTTCGTTCAATGATGTGTCAAACGAAACTACCTTTATATTTTTGGGGTCATACACTCCAAACTGTGGCTCACACACTAAACATTGTTCCATCAAATCCGTTGAGAAAACTTCACATGAGTTGTGGATGGGAAAACCACCCAACATATATTTTCTCAAAGTTTGGGGTTGTGAGGCATACATCAAGCATATGATGTCAACAAAACTTGAACCCAAAGTGGATAAGTGCTTCTTCATTGGATACCCAAGAGAAACAAAAGGGTATAGCTTTTGGCACAAGTCAATGAATACTATATTCGTTAAAAAGGGTGCAGTATTCTTAGAGAAGGAGTTTCTCGAAAGAATCAAAAGCAATGAGAGTAGGATGACACTTGAGGAAACTCAAGAGGACCTACTAGTAAGTGATCATTCAAGATTATCATGAAATACCACATGAAGCTCTTTTAATTAGTGGGACTACAAGCAGTCAAACTTCACAAAGAATTGTTGGAGAGACTCAGACTTTTCCAACTAGTGTTTGTCTAACTCGAATTGAGCATGAATCTATTCCATAATAAATTATGGAATAAGTTCAAGAAGCTCAAGATAAGTCACAAGAACAAAGAGAGCTTAGAAGGTTAACAAGGGAAAGGAGAAGACCCAAATTTTATATGGGTCTTCATGAGGTCTTGGTATGGATACTGATGACCCCTTCACCTACAAAGAAACAATGGAAAGAAAAGACTCCAAAGCATGGTAGGAAGCCATGGGATCTGAAATACAATCCATGTATGACAACCAAGTATGGAAGTTGGTAGATCTTCCTGAAGGATCGAAAGATATTCAAAACAAATGGGTTTTCAAGAGGAAGATGGATATGAATGGTAACATGACAAACTATAAGGCAAAACTTGTAGCAAAAGGTTTTAGTCAAATCCAAGAGGTTTACTTTGATGAAACCTTTTCACCAGTTGCTATGTTTAAATCTATTCGGATTATGCTAGCTATTATCGTATTTCATGATTATGAAATATGGAAATTGGATGTCAAAATAGCTTTCCTAAATGGAAAGCTAGATGAGGATGTATACATGGTACAACCTCAAGGTTTTGAAGATCCAAAAAATAGTGGCAAAGTGTGCAAGCTTCAGAAATCCATTTATGGCTTAAAGCAAGCATCAAGGAGTTGGAACAAGTGATTTTATGAAGAGGTTAAAACCCTTGGATTCATTCAAAGCAAGGAAGAACCTTGTGTATACAAGAAGGTCAATGGGAGCCACATTATGTTCTTGGTCTTATATATTGATGACCTATTGCTGATGGGTAATAGAAAGTATTTGATGGAGCATCAAAGAGTTCGTTGAAAGAGATCTTTTCAATGAAATACATAGGAGAGGCTCAATGTGTCTTAGGGATTAAGATATATAGAGATAGGTCTCGTAGGCTCATTGGTCTAAGTAAGAATATATATATTGACAAAATCTTGGAAAGGTTCCATATGGAAAATTCCAAGAAAGGAAATGTACCAATGAATGTGTCCGTGCAACTTAACAAGTCGTAGTATTCCACAACACCCAAAGACATTGAATACATGAAGAATATTCCTTATGCTTTAGCCATAGGTTTCATCATATATGCTATGAATAGAATTAGTCCCAATGTTGCGTATGCTCTAAGCATGAAAAGTGGTTATTAAGCTTCACCTGGTCCTGATCATTGGACTGTGGTTAAGAATATTCTTAGGTACCTGAAAGGGACCAAGAACAAGTTTCTTGTCTATGGTGGTCAGAGAGACCTCATTCTAAAGGGCTACACTAATGCTAGTTTTATGACAGATCCAGACGACATAAGATCTCAGTCTGGGTACATCTTTCTTCTGAATGGTAGAGCTATGAGCTGGCATAGTTAGAAGCAATCAACTACGGCTGACTTAACCACTGCAGTAGAATTCATGGAGGCCATAGAGGCAAGTAAAAAGGGAGTCTCGATAAAGAAATTCCTTAAGGAACTGGGGGTTGTTTCATCCAGTGAATTCCCTTGGAGCTATTTTGTGATAATAGTGCATATATTTCGCAATTAAGGAGCCAAACTCGCATCACAAGACAAAGTACATGGAAAAAAAGTACTTGTAACTCATGACTTCATCGAAGAAGGCAAAATTTCATTGTTATGGGTTGACACCTACAGCAACACAGTTGATCCCTTCACTAAGCCCTTATCGCAAGCCAAAAGCGAAATTCATTTCGAGTCCATGGGTCTACAAGACCATGGGGAGTGGCTTGAAGACTAAAAGGCAATTCTAGTTTTAGAGTTTATGCATTTCTTATGTATATGAGAAACTTTAAAAACAAGTGGGAGACTGAAGGATCTGTGTATTAAAAGTTATTCTTTTTGATAAAGATTTATGTGTTGTTCATAATTTTGAATATTATGTATTCTTGTTCCTTAAGATTAACATGTTATATTTTGGAAGTGTTCATGAAGATGCACTTGGTCTTAAACCATAGAACTCTTAAAATGAAAAGCATGTAATTCTACATATGTTCACAATTGTGGTAATTAAGTAGGAACATTAATTATCGTGAAAGATTGTCATGTCGATTAAAAGTACATTGTAGTTCCATAAATCTTGATAAAAGATTATCATTTAATGACATGAGTATATAAAATGTGTATTTTATATATTGAACATAACCTAACTAGATGAAACATTATATGGATTGTGTTTGTGTCATTAATGTTTCCATTGTGTCTTTAGAATCTTAGTTATTAGATGTGTAGGTTTTTCACATGAGAAGTATATAATGTGATTGCTCTTTAAATAATATCTTATGATAGTAAAAAAATAGTAGTTCGTTATGTACAATCTATGCGAGAGAAATCTATATGTTAATATTATCATTGTGTCTCGATTTTGAGTTATGATATGACTGGGCCCCTTGGTAAAGTGGAATTATATCGCATGTAATATAATTAATGTAGTTATAATTATAATTGAGAGACCAAGAAAATGAATATAATGCAAAAGTGACACAATCCTATTTTGCATATTATTCATAATATCATGTGACAAAGATAGACACAATATTAGTGGATTGAGTAAATAATTACTATGTCATTTGGAAAACTATAATGTAATGATAGAACCTCTTATAGTCAATAATATAAAGTTTTATATTATTGCCAAGATGATATTGATCCTCTATACGGTCACACCAACTGAA
This sequence comes from Hippophae rhamnoides, assembly GCA_033030585.1. Taxonomy (NCBI): domain Eukaryota; kingdom Viridiplantae; phylum Streptophyta; class Magnoliopsida; order Rosales; family Elaeagnaceae; genus Hippophae; species Hippophae rhamnoides. The sequence continues at coordinate 40,006,752 of CM065438.1, read as the reverse complement.
AAGAAACAACGAGTATTTTTCATTTCATAATGATGTATAAGATAAAATACATGAGATGAAATGCTAAAATAAAATGTCATACTATGTCATGCTTATATCATAAATAAATTTGTGAAGTTATACAAATATTATTTGGTATAATATTTGAATGCATTATAAGAATAATAGAGACATTGTATAATATAATAATATGAATAATATATTTGTTTATAAATTAATTTATTAAACCAATCAAAAGTAGAGTTTAAAGAGAACAAGAGATGGCTAAACAAGGCTAGTGGAATTTGTGTAATTGATTCAAACCTTACACAAAGAGTTACCCTAACCCTTGCCTATTTAAGGAGGCATAATTAAAGAAAATGGCATCCAATTTTCTGCCTCTAACCCTAGCTAAAATCTGCATTATTCAACAGCCACGTTTTCCCTTCTCTTAGGCCAAAACATGGAAAGGCATGCTCAAGGCCAAAATCTATGTGGTTCAACCCTAGGCCAAAAGTCTCTTATATCATCTCTTCTTGCTAGGTGGTTAGATTTAAGCCTTTAACTATACATCCATCTATCTAAGAGGTGTGGTAGTTCGTTGTTTAAGTTTAAGGTGAACCAAGAGGTGCTCCTGAAAGAAAGGTGGTTTCCAAGAGATCTAGAAGGGAAATCGACTTCCCTCAACTCAAGAGATTTGACAATCTCTTTAGGTAAAGATAATCTTCTTCATCTCTAGAAATAAGGTAGATGATATTTGTTTATTTTATTTAGTGCACATTAGGTGTTTGTTGAAATGCATAAGAGAAAATCTTGCTTGCAAGTGTCATACAAATGAGATCCTTTGTGTATTGAGCCAAGTGATGATATGAAAATTTTAAATTCTCACCATATAGGCATACACATGAAATCCCAACATAAGCCACCTATTGAGGGCAATACAAATTCCTTATTGGGGATGATGAAAGACTTCATTCAATCCTTCAATGCAAAAGTGTCAACTCAAGAGGCTTCAATTCAAAATTTGGAGAACCAAATGGGGCAACTTTCTCAAGCTATTAGTCAAAGGCCTCAAGGTAACCTTTCAAGTGACATAATTGCAAACCAATGAAGAGAAAGTAAGGACTAGTGCAATGTCATAGCCTTGAGGAGTGGTAAAACTTTAGAACAGGAACATAAGACAAAAAAGGATGATAAGAAATAATAAATTAGCAAGGATGAGAAGGAACTAATGGACAAAGAGTGCATTGAAAAGAAAATAATTCAACCAAAAAAAACAACCTTAACAAAACCTACTACTCCTTTCCCCCAAAGATTGCAAAAGCAAAAGAAAAAGTTAGATACCCAGTTTTCAAAATTTCTGGAAGTCTTCAAAAAGTTACATATAAACATACCATTTGTAGAGGCACTTGAAAAATTCCATATTATGCTAAATTCATGAATTATATATTATCAAAGAAAAGGAGGCTTGGAGATCATGAAATGATAACCTTGACTGAAGGTTGTAGTGCCATCCTTGATAGAAAGTAATCACAAAAACTGAAAGATCTAGGTTGTTTTAACATCTCTTGCACTATTGGAAACATCCATTTTGCCAAGGCACTATGTGATTTGGGCATTAACCTCATGCCATTATTTTTCTTTCAGAGATTGGGGGTTGGTAAAGCTAAACCCACTTCAGTAACATTGCAAATGGAAAATGGGTCAATTAAAAGAACCAAGGGTGTGGTAGAAGATGTGCTAGTAAAAGTAGACAAATTCATCTTTCAGGCAGAATTCATTATGCTAGACATGGAGGATGACCTCGAAATTCCTATCATACTTGGTCATCCATTCTTAGCAACCAGAAGAGCACTCATTGATGTACAAAAAGGTGAACTTATAGTGAGAGTGTAGGATGATAAAAATAATGTTTAAAGTTTTTAAAGCATCCAAACCCCCTGATATTCATAATGCTAATTAATTCTTAAGGATAAATTCTATTGATTATGGGGACAACTTAAAAGAATCTATTGAGTCACTCACACTTAAGACTGTTACACATGATGCTATGAATAAGGACATAAACTCACCAGAAAAAAACTCAACCTTTTTTAACTTTGAAAGTATGGAATCAAAGGTTGATATTGTGGAATTTGTGAACTTTTTGGAGGACATGCCTCTCATGTGTGTATCAAAGATGATTATGGAAAATTTTATGATAGGATCTAAGCTCAAGCCATCAATTGAAGAGCCACCAAGTTTAGACTCCATGCTTTTACTCGCCTATCCCTAATCAAGTATGAAAGAAAAAGAGTCTAATCGAGAGGTGAAAAAGATGTTAGAAATATATAAATTGGATGAGTTACAGTAGAGTGCTTATATGAATTCCAAAAAGTTCAAAAAAAAACAAAAATATGGAATGAGAAGAGAATTGAGCACCGTGTTTGCGAACCAAAACATAAAGTATTATTGAACAAATCAAGACTCAAACTATTTTCGAGCAAACTCAAAACTAAATGGATACAGAAGGATGTACCTTAGGAGTTTATATGATCGTCTAGTCAAGGACATTAAACGTGAAGCTAGTTGGGAAGCGACCCAACATTATTTTACTTATATTTTCATTGTTTTTGTTTTGTAGGTGAATAAATATGGAGAGTAATAGCATAATAAGATTGAGCATTTTAGCCACAAATGTGGTGTGCCATGACTAAGGGAGTTTCCTTTTCTTTTACCTTTTCATATTTATATGTGCACATTGGGGACAATGTGCAATTTATGTTTTGGGGAGGAAACTTCATTTTCTACATTAGTATCTACTATTCATTTTAAATTATTTAGGAAAATATTTTTTAATTGTTAGGATGTTTTTAATCATGATTTGGGTAGAAATTGATAAATATATGGAAACTAAATGTATGCATGCTTGATATGAAACATATGAACTCAATAATAAAAATTGGTTTTTATGAATAGGATAAGGAATGTAACATATTTGTTAAGATACTTACATTAATCATGTGATATTCTTGCTAGTTTTGATTAGATTAATTCAAATTTTTACACACATGTTCATGATTAATTTTGGAGTTCTTATTGAGAGAAAATTTGTAGTGAGTTGTGTGAGTCAATGAGATCTTCCAAGTTTTAGAATCTATTTGATCATCCCTTGAGGCAAAATCCTAAATAGTATTTAGCAAGAGAAATGATTTAGGCCTTATTTGGATTGATTGAGCCTTTCAAGCTAACCATTGTTAATATTCATAGTCATCCATTTGAGCCTAACAAAGAACCATTCATATCTTTAAGCCACATTTTATGCCTAACTAATAAGCATTACCTTTATCCTTACACCTTTAGCTTGTATGAAAAGAAAAAAAATGCAATCATGTGTTATTCTATAAAGTAAGGTGAAATGTAATACACCTTATAAAAAAAGAGTAAAAAAGAAAGAAAACTTACAACACAATCATCCTTCTAAAGAAAAAGAAAGTAGAATTGAAAATAATTTTGAGGGTGTTGTGGAGTTACAATAAAAAAAAGAGAAAAGAGATGTGAATTAAAAGAATATGAAAATAATGACAAAATAGGGGTGTACTAAAATATCAAATTAAAACTCAATTGTAGTTAAAAAGCATATGAAAAAAACTAAGGTATGGAAAGAGCCTAAAGTCCTTATTGATCTTTAGATAAGTGCATATTTATATTAATGGAAAGGGATGTAAAAATAGACTTATGAGACTTGTTCTAAGATTGAATTGATTAGAATACTCATATAGGTTGATTTCGTGAGTGCATTGGATGATATCATGTGCATCACACACACACGAATCAATTTATCAAAAATCTTACATATACTTGTATTGATGGAATGTTTATTGATGAATATGTGACATGTATTGTCATAGGATTGTAAGACTTTTGAAAGGGATAGTTTTTGCTAAATATGCATGTACTAATAGAAGGATATTTATGAAAATACTGTCCATATCACTTTATTTAGTTAAACTTAGCTTTACTTGAGGAAAAGTAAAGAGTTAAGGTTGGGGTGTGATGACTCTTTGAAAGTAGAGTTATTAGCGCACTTTTTTACTTAATATTTACTTATTTTATTCCATAAATAGTATTTTTAGGGCTAAAAATATTAAAATATAATTTTTTAGTGAAAAGGGGTAAATATATAATTTTTGGAATTTTTATGGATTTTTATGAATTTTTAACGTAGAACCAATTAGAAGTTTCCACATGGCCTCCCATGCAAGTAGAGAATCTGATTGGGCAAGCCACGTGGATTCCACACAAGTAGGGAAAATGAATCATAATTCACCATATGTGAGGATTGAAGAAGCATGTGAAACGTGTCGATATGATGTTAAATATGAGTTCAGAGCACGGTAAAACAATATGACCACGTGTCTTCATACGATTGCTCCCTGCGATCCACCAGTGCACCATGCCATCTGCAGCCAGGAATCACATTGCACTACGTGGTTTTAACTCGGCATGTGTTGACTCGGACTTGTCTCCATTGCTACACGCCCCCCGCTTTGATTCGCCCAATAAATTCTACGTGTCACATGTCACGCTGTGATTGTCTGATGTATTTAATTTTGCTTATTTTGATCTCAACCTTTGATCAGAAGCTGATATGATGGTCTAGATTGCACCTGAGATATATTCAAGCCCCTAATTAACCTATAAACCCTTATGAGCCACTATTAGCATAATTTTGATCAGTTTTTGGAGCTAAAAAGAGAGAAAAATTCAAAAAAATTCAAAAAGAGATACAATTTTGGTGGAGATTCAAGAGAAAATTAGTACTACAATTCAAGAGATTGATTGTATTTCTTCTTCTACTATTTTCTTTGTCAATTTTTATGTCTTTCTTTATGAAAAATATGAGCTTTATGGATAAAATTATGTCTACTTAATTTATTAATCTAAGGATCTTATGAACCCAATTTTCACCATGTGATGATCTAATATTTTACCCCTATTTTAATTATATTATTTAATCTAATTTTTATGCTATTAATTGTTTCACCAACAATTTATTTATAGAGGGAATTAAATAGATTTGAGAGAATTATTTAATTGTTTGTTTTGATTAAATAACATACATAATTTCTAGGTAGAGATGTATGATTTTTATATATATGATCCATAATTGATGGACTTAATGAGTCGTATGTAACTTAATTGGCATGAGAGTACGATTAAATTAATTATTATATGATTTGTAATTTAATTGAGAGAAGAATACATGCTAAGTTAGATTTAATTGATCATGTAATTAATTAATAATTATATTGGAGGGATTTTAGTTATTCACATGTTTAGAAATTTGGAAAATTAAATATTTTTAGATATTTTCTCATATATATTCTTAGCTATCAAATCTGATTTAATTAATTATTGCTATTCACTTTTAGTTATTTTAATTTTGCTTCCTTAAAATATAGAAACGCAAAAAAATTATTTATTTTTTTAAGTTTTAAAAATTAGTTTCTAATAAAATAATTTCGGTGAAAATGATCTTTTCTTATCATTATATTACTTGTTGCGAACATATACTTGTATATTTATTACACACATAATTTGTGTGGCAATCAATAGTATTGATTGAGTTCCCAAAATAGTGTTAGTTCATTGTTTGTGGTTGAGTGTATTCCCCACGTGTGTTTTTACATTATCTCACTCACGTTATTGATATTTGGTTATTGATCACACTACTTAGTGTGGTGTTGGCTCTAGAGAAGAGTCAGTTTTGTGTGTCAGATTAAGTAGTTGCATGGGTAGCGACTAATGGTAGCCATAAGTAGTCAGGGCAATGTGGTCTCAACTCATAAAGGTGTTAGTGTTTTTCTTTCTATTAGATGTATCTGTTTATTGTTTTAGTGGATTATTTGCTACATAATGGTTGTCATATGTAACCTGAAGAGTTTACCATATATACATGAGATTTTATGTGAGTTTATCTTGTTATATATGTTATTGTATATGATCATTTGTTGTGCTAATATAATATGAGTTTAAATTATGTATGTAACAATATATTGCAATTTGAACTCTAATTAAAAAGCTTTTATTTTTGTTACATGCATATTGCTTTCTGAATAATATCTGTTATTTAAACCAATTTTCCTATTTTGTGATTATTTTATACTAATGTTGTTATTTGTTAAGTGTTTATTTTTTCACTACTAGTTAGTTTGGAATGAGTCTTTAAAGAATCTTTTTCTTCTTATTCTAATTATGTATCGAGTTTTGAAATCTTTTAATATATGTACGTGTGATTCTAATTTTTTTTCCATTCTTATGGTCTTGCTTAACGTGAAAAAATAAAAAATAAACATATTTTTTGCCTTCAAATAAAACCTTATTATTTCTTTCTTCACAAAAATTAAACCATTATAAATTTTTGTTTTCTTAATCAATTTCAAACATATTAATACAATAAATTAATATATTTTAAATTTTAATAACACTTTTATATTAATTTTTTTAAAATATATATTTTTAAAATTATAAAGATATAATTTAGATAAAAAAATATCAATATAAACTACATTAACAATTAAAATTATTAAACTATCAAAAAAATTAAATCTATCCTATTATATTAAATAACATCTATGAAGAGTATTAAAATAAAATTATAATTATTTATAATTATTGAATATTAAATAATATTTAATTAAATATCTTTTAATATTATTAAGTTATTATAATTTTTGGATATTAGTTAATTTTGTCAATTTTATTATTTTTATTTATTTATTTTTACCATTGACATTATTTTATGTACGGAATAAATAGGTCTCCATCAAAGCAATACGGAAAACCCAGGAACCCATATCGCCAAAAAATTTACCCACGAGTCAAATCCTTCATGAAAATTCCTCCTTTTCAATCTCAAATCTATAATCTCATCAAGATTTCGATTCCCTTCCGAAATTGGTTTTCATTGTTCACAAGAGCATCTTTAATTATAATATTAATTTGGGTTCAATATCTCTCTGCCTTTTGCCCTGTATTTCATAAGCCCATTCACAACACTATGAAGGTCCATCCCGTGCCGAAGAAGCCAAACATCACCATTCAATACGACATGGGTTCGAGAAACCCCATTTCTGAAGCTCATGATCTTCTGGGTCTTACCCACAAAAAGCTCCGCCGATTGCCCCATGTCTTCAGTCGTGTTCTGGAGCTCCCTTTTCGATCCGATGCAGACGTTTTGATAGAAGAAAACGCCGATTGCTTCCGTTTCGTTGCCGAAACCAACTGTATCGGTGAGGGTGTGAGAGCTCACACGATTGAAATTCATCCTGGAGTCACCAAAATTGTGATTAGAGAAAGTGGGTCTGTGGAATTGTCATTGGATGAACTCGAACTTGATATGTGGAGATTTCGATTGCCCGGTTCGACAAGACCGGAGCTCGCTAGTGCGGTTTTTGTGGATGGGGAGCTCATTGTGACGGTGCCGAAGGATGACGGGGTTGAGAATTCTGAACATGGTTGTGCTGCAGATGGTGGACGAGAGATGTGGGGTCGTCTTGTGCTTGTACAGTAATAATAAGCTCTTTCTGTTTTTTATTTCCTGTTTCAAGTTAAAGTTTAGAACTTTTGCCAAGTTCATTTAGTGAAACTAGTTAATGTATGCTTATTTTATTGCACGAAGAAATGTTTAATGTTGTTAATTTGATAATTGGAATGACATTGGTTTAATGTTGGTAATTTGATAATTGGAATGACATTGGAGGTTGTTCTTGAACTTGGTGGCCAATCCATGTCTTTTTGCTTTTAGTTTCTCCTTACTCAATCAAGAGGTTCTAAAGAGCAGTTTTTTTTTTTTTTTTTGCTATTGAAGTATTTTTTACCAAAAAAAGGGCTTAGACATTTTCAATTTGGCCAAAACAATGTTTGTTGTTTTAATGTTTCACTGTTTCTTTTCTTTTAGCATGTTAATGCTAAAAGAATTGAATCTCTTCTAGATTTTAACTTCCATTTGTTTTATGCATTTTCTTGGTATGTGGTCATACCACTACATTCTTTTTTCCCTTCTTTTTTTTTCATTTTCAAATTACATTATTCTGGTGACTCTGATATTTTGTTGATTGCATTTATTGATTGCAACCCCTTGACAATTGTGAAATCATAAACTTAGGTGATACGGTGCTTGTTCATCTTTCAATACCAAGAATTAGTTATCTTTCACTTCATTATTAGAATGTATGCTTCTGGCTTACATGTGGATTGTTATAGGGTCTCTTTAGGTGCTGTGTACCAAGTACCCATGTGCTCGGGGTACACTCACACGGGGTGCACCTGAGAAAATAGGATTACACGGATTGCTTTGGGTAAACGATGTATTGTGTGTGAGGTGCATCCTACATTGGGTGGTCTTGGCACACAAGATATGATCCTAATGAGGTGATCAAGGTGTACGATCTGATAAGGGGACATAAAGACATGAATTGTAGAAATAATGTTTGATAAGGGGACATAAAGACGAATTGTAGAAATAACAAACATAATCTCATCATATGGCAAGATTTGATGGCAAGTTAAGCATGGTCGTTTTATTGAGGTGCCAACACTTAGGGGTGGTAACATCTATATATATGGATTCAAGTAACCATTTAGAGGCATCTAACTTTCTCTCTATCATTTCTCTAATCCTGTAGCACTTAAATTCTCTCTAACCAAGTCGTTCCCACCATGTGATCTTAAATATTTTGAATCCATAATGAGAATTCGAGACCTTTCATTTAGAAAATTAGAAGGGCCACCTTATGCATTAAGGAAATTCAACTTTCATCATATCGAGTCATCGCATTATCTCCATTTCAAGAAGAAGTAATCCTCAGAGTCATATCAGGCATCCCATGCACTGAGACTAATTCTATGTAACACACCTCATCAGGCAATCCACCTTACGTCTCATCAAGGATGGAGGTATTATTCTAGTCATCCATATGCCCCTAAAGATAGGGTAGGAGGCACTAAAATGGTGTCGCGTGTTACTAGTTCAATAAGTGCTAGCTCTAAGATACATCCATATACAAAAGTGCTCAAATGGAAAAACTTTAGCAAGAAGTGACAAAGTTGCAACAAGGTTTTATCCAATCTCAAAATGATAACAAGAAATTGGGCGCTTTTTTTTATAAGAAAACTATTTGGAAGAAGCTGAAAGTTCTTTCCAAACTGTAATAGCTACTTTGCCCCCATAATCACATTCAAGAACCCAACAAATTTTATGACCAAAAAAACATCATCGCCAACCCTCCAATCCACAACAAGCTCAAGAAGATCTATTTTGTCAAACCCATCAATGACCAACCTGAAATACACACAAGCACCCCCCCCCCCCCCCCCACAGAGATAAATGCCAATACCCAATTGAACCATCTCGATAATGAATGAGATGAGAAATGGAAGAACATGGAAAAGAAGATAGAAGAAAAAATGTCTGATTAACTCAAAAAGCAAGGAAAGGGACATCTTGCGAATGATATTGATGCCATGTGATCAATTATTAATACCCTCCTTTTCAGATGTAATAGAATTGATGGTACCCTCACCTAAATTTTCAGCTCCCAAGTGTCCACCCTATAAGGGAATGTGTCGTATACTTCAATATGGCTATGGCTTTAGTGTCCATTTTGGAAGCAAAAAAGGACTCCATATTTTGTAATGTCTTTGCCTCAACTTTTCAAGATATGACACAAAAATGGTTTGTCAAGCTTCCACCTAAAAACATCATCAATTTCAATCAATTAGTGTAGACATTCATTACAATTTACACCTTCAACAAACCCATTTGAAAAAGGTCACACCATTTGTTCTTCATAGTCTAAAAAATTGAGGATACTATAGAGAACTGCATGAAGAGATTGAAGATGGAGAAAATGGAGATTTCATAGTACCCCAATTCTATCACTATCGAGACTTTTATAAGGAATAAGAAGGGACACTAGTTTATTTGTAGAACTCACTAAAACCACCCCATATTCATCGAAAGTTCTTTATGAGAAGGTACAAAAATTTGTCAATGTTAAAAGAGAAATGAAACCTACCAAAGTTACCACATTTACATCGTCAACTAAGCCCAATACAAGCAATGATATAGAAAAAAAACCTTTTGTTGACAAGTGTCCAAATCCACCCCATTTTAAGCTAACAATAACACCTAGAGGAAGGCTAGGGACATAGGTTAGAAAAAGGTAGAGTATCTCGTGCAAAACCTAAGGGTAAAGTGTGATATTCCTTTTGCACCCCAAATTCCCTGAAACGAGGCTCGCTAAGGATATCTTTATAAGTCATGTGGTGAGTATTCTGAAGCTCGAATCAAAAAGCCTTTTCCCTCTCCTTATGACCAAGGCAGAGTAGCATTTGTTGACCTTGTGGTTGCGTTGTGTCAAAATTATGGTTTTGGGTAGAGCTTACAGGCACCGTTTCAAATATCACCCCCAACATAGAAGTACTTATCCTTCCACTTAGGTTGGCTTTGGGGCAGCTTTAGAATTAGAGAGCATAGTGTTATGGCCGAGATGTATGCTCTACCTTCATTGACCCCATTCCTTTTGATACAATACATAGCCCGTAGCTCATTCTCTCCCAATTCAAATCCTTGTTCCCCGCTAACTATAGCCAAACTCAAGAGCGTCTTCCAACCATTGGGATTTATTTAGGCTAAAGTTAGATCATAATTATTCAAAAAATGAGTTACTACCTATGGTATTGGAAACTTCAAACCAATATGCAAAGCCTCCTCGTATAAAATGTACCATCCTTGGGGTGGGTCGTCCTTTTTGAGGAGATGTTGGAGGACTAAAACGGGGCTTACACGAGGTGGGATAGAGTGCGCCCTTATCAAACTTTACATAACATTCGTAATAAATTTGGAAGGTAATTTTTTAATTTTCTTCCTAATAACTCTTTCCATAGGCTCTCCAATTGCATCACGCCGTGGTTTTTCCTCCCCTTGCACCTTTTAAGGAATGGTGAGATGAATAGGAGGTAAGGACCTAGCAGTGGCGCCCAATGGATCTGGAATTGAGGTGTTTGATGATAGAACTCTATAAATAGTAGGGATGATTTAGAAACTTGGCACCACTTGCTTCGACATGGCTCGAGTTGATCTCCCGAGATGTTTGACCTACTTCGGATGTCCTATAGTGGTTTATTCTAAATTGTGTGGTTCCTTGCACACGGACCCCATCAATGGGACCTAGGTTAGATGCGAGGAGCGCTAAAACCCCCCCTTTTGTCTTTGGTTTCCTTATCCATATTTATCTACCCCGTGAGTTATACATACGAATCATTGGGGGGTAGAAGGTCTTCGATCCTCTAGGTGGACCTAGGAAGGACACTACTTGGGTAGGAGTTGGGTTGCACAATCATAGATTAAAGAAAAATTTAAAGTATTAAGAGTTAGTGAAAGAACCTGAAGATAGTAAGCTGGTATTCTCATGATCAGAAAAAATAGGACATCGTGGATTTTCTCTTGCATGGATTGGATATCCTCCAACACGGACTGAAACCTATGATAGGGATTGAAATTCTTCACATCGCTTTAAATTCTTTGAGGAAATTTTTGAATATTTGAGGTGAATGAAATGAATGAGTGGTCGAAGCTCATAATATAGTGGATGAGAAAGCTGAATCTTCTCTTAGAAGTGGAAAGGTTGAGAATTTGAAAGGTTTATTCCAAAGAATTTAATAAGATTTAAATACATGGAAGGTGAAAAGATTACATCTCCCATAAATACACACATATCGATGTGGTTATCTTAAGAGATTGATTCTTTCATCTTGTTTCAAAATAAAAGAATGTGGGGCTTAATATTTTGGTGTTGTATACCAGGGTATCCCATGTGCCTTGAGTACCCTCACATAGGGTGCATAAGGTGCGTGTGAGAAGATAGAATCGTACAGATTGCTTTGGGTATATGGGGTACGATATATGAGATGCATCCTATATTGGGTGGTCTTAGCACATGAGGTGTCCTAGGTGTATGATCCTAACGGGGTGATCGAGTTGTACAACCTAACAAGGAGACATAAAGGCATGAATTCTAGAAATAAGAGACATGATCTCATCATATGACAAGATCTGATGGCAAGTCGGACGTACTGGTTCCATTGAGGTGTTGATAACTGAGAATGTTAACATATATATATGGATCTGAGTAACCCATGTAGGGGGAGATCTAACTCTTTTTATCATCTTTCCAATCTTATAGCACTTAAATTCTCTTCAAATATATATATAAACTTTTGGTCCACTGGTGGGGTTAATATTGTCACTTGTTTATGGATTTTTTTAGGTCACTGGGATTTTTTAAATTTTGTAATATGTATTGGTATTAGATATACACATTTTTTTTGAACTTTTTGTAAATGTATTTTAAATTAGAGTATTTGAGTACCCGCATACATATTCATATCATACTGCTTGGATACAATTACTTTATGCAAAAAAAAAAAAGGAAAAAAAAAAGAAGAGTCCATACCATTTACCTCTTTGATCCATAATTTCATAATATCATCTCTTTTTTTCTTTTTCTGCTTTCGCTACCTTTTTACTTGATTCATATTTCTACAGATCATCTTAAGTAACTTTTTATGTATTCATAGATATCCTTATTCTATGAGATGAAATCCTTTTTCTTAAGTTAACTGAAGATAAAAAATTTAGGATCTTTAGTTTTTGGTTTAAATTTGCCTTTGAATTTCATAACCCTCTTTGACAATAACTTTGATATGTAAGCATGTTGGTTGTTTGACCATAATTCAAAAAAAAAAATAACTTTGGTAAGCATGTTGGTTGTTTAACCATAATGCAAAAAAAGAAAAAAAAATCTACTGCCAAATATAAACTATTATAAATAATCTCAGATTTATCTGCTGAGATTTTGTTGTTTCTATTAACTTTGGCATGATTGCAATGGATGCCAAAATTTGCATTATATTATATTTTGTAAGTTAAAATCCTTTTAAAAGAATCTTGGACAAATATGAGAAAATAGAATGAAAATTGAGAGATTAATGGTACCTTACACAAGTCAAAATGAATCAGAATCTCAAAATGTAGAAATTATATATTCGCTATGATCTAGACATTATCCTTACTACGATGAGGTGTTCTCGAGCTCCAATTGGCAACTCTAGGATTTCTATTTACGTCGTGGCTAAACTTATCCATACTATGCCTTAAGCCTCTCAAATTCACTTGTGTTTTCTAAATTTCAATACATATTGTGGCCCAACATATACCATACCACAACATAACTCTCATGGTTTACAACTAAAGAATCAAAATTCAATGTGTGTCATGGAACAAAATAAAGCATGCCACAACCTCAGTGTCCAAAATTGCTAGAAATCCTAATATGCATTCTATACTTGTTTGACCCTTAAAGTAAAACTATAAATACACCCTAAACTCTTCGTAAATAATATCAAGCCATATATCCGACCATCAGCTCCTATAGCTATTATACACCATCCATAATACAAATACATAGAGAAAACCTCCAAATTGTGAAGTAGATCCAAGAATTTAACAAAAATAGTAACAACTAATTTAGAGATTTGGAATCATAGGTCAAGAAGGAATATTTTTATTGTTATATATCATTTTCCTTGTCTTTTACCATTAAATTAATTGAGGTTAATTTAATTCTGATTAGCTAGTTTTTGAAATATGAGATTTTAGTATTTGCTTTCAGTGATTAGAACAATTTTATGGTTTAGATAAATAATTTTTTTCGATTTATTTATTATTAATATTTTTCTTATTTTTAATTATATATTAATGATCGATCAAACATTTATTTATGATTAAAGAAAATATTTTAAAGGTAATCATTGGACATCATCTGTGCTTGGTTGTCCGTTAAAGAATAAGAGTTTAAGTTAATTTCATTAATAAATTTCAAGCTCGATCTAGGAAGTTATTAACTAATTGATAATCATGGTTCATATATTTTTCCTTAGGTTTGCTAATTAATGAAATTCAAGTCCAAGAAATTATTGATTAGTTGAGAATTGTGAGGACTCACCATAACCATAGGGATTCACTTATTTAAAAATGAAAAATCAATATATCTTACTTGTTATTTAAATAATTTAATTTATTCTTTCAATGAAGTGATATGCTTGATACTCAAAGATTTGATTGTCAAATTTTGTATTTATAAAATGCTCGCAAGTGCACAATCACATATAGTAAGCGACAAGAATACTCTTGATATTCTCTTTCAAGGAATTGCAGTGATTCTAAAAATTTAATTTATTTTCTAATATAGTTAAGAAAAAAATAAATCCTAAACATTCTAACAAGTTGTTGTTTGGTGAGTGTAGAATTTCAAATCCTAAATTAAATTAACATCTATAGAAAGCAAGAAAAAGAAAACAAATAAATAAAATCAAATAAATTAAGTATAGTTGAACCAAGGAATATGGGATTTTAATCAGCATAATCCTTTGTGGACAGAAAAAATTAAATGATTTATATATAAGCCAAATTTATCGATTTAATTTATTTTTAATTAAAACTTCTTATAATCATGGTGAATTTCAGTGATAATCAATTATTCAATTTTTTCTTATTCGAGGTTAAAATTGAATACTTTGTAAACTTTAAGAAATTTAGATAGAACAAAATTCTCAATTGATTGATAACTTCCCTTGACCGGGTTTGATATTAAAAATTGACAACTAAGATAGATATATTCTTTAATTATAAATAAATATTTGACTCATCTTTAATTTATAATTAATATTGATTTTCAACCGTCGAAATTAAAACAAATCAATGAAATTAAAGTAAACTTGTATTCATTATGTACAATTAAGCACAGATGATTTGTCTAATGCTTAATTCTAAAATATTTTCTTTAATCATAAATCAAGACTTGATCCATCATTAATTTATGATTAAAGATTTGAAGAATGTGGATAAAAAATAAATCGTAACTTTTATTTATTTAAAACATACATTCTTCCAATCATTAGAAGTAAAAACTCAAAACTCATATATAGATTACAAAGAGAAAGAAAATATATAATAAAAAAATTACACCTTTGTCATAAAAATGATTTCAGATCTCTAAAAGGGCTATCACCACCTTCTTTAAATCCTTGTTTCATCTTTACAATTGAATGATTTTCTCTTTGTATCTTCACATGGTGGTGAAACGGATAACCTAAAAACTAATCTAAAACTACTCCTACATTCTATAGATAGCTAGAAACTAGAAAAACAAAAAGCTTATAAACTGAGGCATTTGTTTTGAGGTGTGTTTTGTGAAGAGTAGGAAGGGTGTTTATATAGGTGAGGAAAATGAGAGAAAATGAGAGAAAACAGTGCATTGTGAGAAGATTATTAACATATGTCATGACCCACTTTTATCCACACCATGGCCCATATTGATTATGGCATGCATGTAATCACGATGTAAGAAGGTCCCACTGCGGCACACCTTTTCCACTGTCGTGGCCCAAGTTGTTCTGCATTTCTCTAATTTTTTATTTTTTCACCCCTTATAAACTTGGTTGGTACATATGTGAGGCTTACATATTTATTCTTTTATTTTTCTAAGTTTCAATTGAATGCTTTTAGGCATAATTCTTCATTTTGTCATCTTTCTAATAAATTTGAAGTTATAAATACCAAAATAATTACCAAACATGCCCGTGATTCCAAAAGTGTAGATTTTTTTAAAATAAAGATAAAAATATTGCAAATTAATATCTATTTATTTCATTTAAATGAAAATAAATAATATAATATTAGTATTTTTTAAGCACTTATCAATGCTCACTAATTGCTCATATTCATTCATCATCCTTATTTTTGGCTATAATTTAGTTTGCTTGCAATATTTTAGTTCTTAAGTTAATTAAGAGTATGGTCATACATGGGGTTGTTGGTGCACCCACATTTGTTCTAAAAATTTACTATGCATATGCCTATGTTTTTCAAAGTTAACCAATAGTCAATTACACATAGAGGTTGCTAAAAAGTGCTTCAAAAGTACTAATATTTCATGATTTATTGACACTTAAATTTTAAAAATAGATTTGAATATGTATGATTTTATCATTATTTATGTAAATAAATGTTTTCAAAATCATGGGTATTTTTTGTTATTTTTTAGGTACTCTTAGCTTGAATTTGATTAAATTAACATTACTTGAAGAATCATGCTTGAAAACCCACATTTACAACTTATAAGAATAGAATAAAAATACATGTAAGGCTTACATGTGATCCAATAAATTGTAAAGAGATAAATGAAAAAGTGGAAATAAACAACGCGGGCCATGGTATGGACTACGTTGGGCCGCGGTACACTCCATTCTCTTTAACATCAATTTCATGCAATCTTAGTTGCATTGTAGCAAGGGATGGTTGGCACATAGTGTGACCCTTTCTATTTATAATAGAAAAAATTGAAAATATTCATATCGCACAAGAAAAACTTTGTATAGTTGAAAGTACATACAAGAGTTATGTTGATCATGGACATCAACCATTAAACTTTGAAGTGGATGACTACATTTTTCTCAAAGTTCAACCTTGGAAGGGAGTAACTCATTTTGGAATAAAAGAAAAGGTAGCACCATAGTACATTGGTCATTCAGAATTATAAAAAGAATTGGTAATGTATTGTATTAATTGGAGTTGCCTCCGAAATTGTCACAAGTTCATAGTGTATTTTACGTATATGCTCTACATAAATGTCAACAAAATTGAAATAGTATTATGGATTGGATTGAAATTTCATTACAGGAAGTCACGTCATATAAAGAAGAGTTGGTGGTGATAATTTATTTCCCAAACAGGAACTAGATAAGAAGAGCAAATCCACTACCAGTGGAGACATCATGGAGTTGACGATGCAAATTAGGAGTTAGAGATTGAAGTTCACTTATAATATCCTTGCTTGTTCGAGGAATTGTAAATTTTGAGGATAATATTTTTTTAAAGGGCAAGAATTGTAAATCCCCACATTCTTTATAAATAATTGAAGTGTCTAAAAAGAAATTTTTATCAATGTCTTAAAGTATAGGCATGTATTGGGAAATTTGTGTTTAAAAAATCGAGTTGAAAGGGAAAAATAGGAAATTTTTAATGAAACTCTTGATAAGTGCTAAAAACCACTTAATATATCGTGATTTATATATATATATATATATATATATATATATATATATATATATATATATATATATCATTTTATGCAAATCTATCTTTCAGAAATCATAGGTAGATTTTGTTATTTTTCAAGTATTTCTTGTATTTAAAATGATTCAATTTGAAGAATCATACTTGAAGCACTCTATTAAAACTTAAGGATTAAAAAGAAAATATATGTAAATCATTACAGAAGTTTTAAAATTAGAAAGAGAAAATACATGAAAAAGGGGTCCAAATTGATGCATATTGGAGTGTGCCAAGACATGAATTAGGAATGACTCGTAGCGCAAGGCAAAAGAGAAAAATCAAATGTGTCCCAGATATGAGTCTAGCCATATTGTGAATTTTCTTTTGTACCATGGTGTGAGAAAAGTGGATCGTACCTAAAACCATATACAATTTGTGTGTGCCGTGGCGTGGAAAGGTTGTATGCTGTGATGCTAATTTAAATTTTCCACATTTTTTGCCTTTTCTCAGCCTATAAATAGGACTTTATTTCTACTGTAAAAATCATCTTAGAATTCAATTAGCTATCTTCCAACTAATTTCTAGGAATTTCTTTCTAAGTTTTTCTTTTATTATTTTAAACTTTCCTCAATTGAAAGTTGAATAAATTTAGTTTATATAATAGTTTTTAGTGTGAATTCAAAAAACAAATAGTGCAATAATTCTAAAATTAAGCCAGACAAGCTAAATTTAATAATTCATCACAAAATTAAGCATAGCATTCAAAATAACATATAAATTATTCTAAAAATAGAATACGTTTAAACTATACCTCAAGTGTATCATTCCAAATAAAAGGTTTTAGTATCATTTCTGTAGGTGGAAAACCTCCAAATAGAATTGCCAATTATTGTTTATTGAATTGAGACTAAACTATTACATAAAAATATAACTATGTTTAACTCTCAATTGAGAGAAGAACTTTAAATTAAGAAAATAAAAAATAAAAATCTTAGGGAGAAGCTGAGAAGGATGAGAGAAATAGAGGGAAGGGATATAGAATAAAATGAAAATAAATTCCAATTTATAGGTTTATAAGAGGAGACAATGTTTGATAAGAAAATTGGCGTTGCGATATAATAGGTTATACATGGTGGGAACTCGATCCATTACACACACCATGGCACACAAAATTTTCACCCGTATCAATTATAGGATGCATGGCATTCATTCCATTAGCCTCGCATCACGGCACACAAAATTCCACGCTGTGACCCACATTATTCTGATGAACTTTAAACCCATATTTTCTTTTGTATCTTTTTTTGGAACACATGTAATGCTTTACTTATGTTATCTTTTAGGCTTTTAAAGTTATAATAGAGGGCTTTTAGATATATTCTTCAAGTGTTTGATCAATTTTATCTTTTTGAAACTAAAATACTTGAAGAACAAAAAACATACTTGTGATTCTAAAAAGATAGATGTGTGTAAAATGATAGTGAAACTAAGCAAATATAAATCTATTTAATCATTTAACATTCATAAAATCACGATATATTAAGTGCTTTTAAGCACTCCTCATAACCCCAAACAGCTTCTCACTATTTTCTTAGCATGGAACGCAAAAAGATAAAAACAAAAACTAAAATAAAATTAAACTATTCTAAATCATTTGCATAGATTGATACAATTGCATTTATTATATACAACAAGCCTTTAAATCCTTAGGTTGCCCTAGTGGACGAGTTTAAGTCTCATAAGGGTTTCAGATATGATACCCATAAACATCAAACTTAAAATGCAAAAATTAAAAATAAATAAACAACCTAAAAACAAATATAAAAAAAATAAAAAACAATTCATGCTTTTTAATTTCTTCTAAGATTGCAATTGCTATCTATTGCATAAGGTAGTTTAGTATTCTAAACATTCATGGTTTATTATAATAATTAGTTTGAAAATCACTTTCGTATTCAAATAAAATTGTATCAATATTAAATTTTTCCAATTTCAGTGTATGGAATGCGACTTCGCTTTGATTCTATTCTTACAAGGCACAATCTTGATAACACTGATCTTATTGGTTCAAGCACTCACTCAAATGTATATTCCAATAGTATTTATTTAAAGAAATGATCTAATATATTTGCATACGTATAAAGAAAAAAAGGTTAAAAGTGATACATAAATATTGATCTCATGAAAGGGATCAAATGAAAGGATTTTATAAATAAATCACATGCTATTTTCATACATCAATCAAATTCATTAAATAAAAATTTCAAGTAATATGCCTTTAGGTGATGAAAAAATACAAATGACTTCTTAGGGATTTAGTTCCTATATTTTTCTTTTATATTTAATCAATTCTCAACTTTGAAGAACATTGGAAAATGACATTTAGTTTATACTATCCATTTTTCTCTTTTTTTTATATAGATATTATTTTTTTTAGAGAAATGACTCATATACAAATTGTACATAATTTGTATGATAAAGTGAGTAGCTAATTTGCGGCTTTTTTTATTTATTGGTTTAGGTAACCTCATAGACATCTCTCTTTTAGAAATCATGCATGAAAAAAGAAAATGGGATATACTTTTAATTTATACTTAAGTCATTCAATTTAAGGAATCAAAATAAATATATGATACTTTATTAGATGTAAAAGTCCTAGGATTCAACATAAAAACAATAGAATAATCTAACAATTTGAAATTGATAAAAAGAGTGTTAAAAAGAGTAGAAAAATATTATGAGTTAGAATAGAAAGATAATAGCTTAAAATATTCTCACATAGCTCCCAATATTTGATTCTTAAACACCAATTTTTGATTTATTTCAATTTTAAAATTTTCTTATGAAATACTAATTATAATAAAAACTAACTAATTATTATATTATTCCATGGTATGTTCAAGAAATTAATCTAACCATGCAAAGACTTAACCATTTTCTTAAAATTAATTAAAAGACCAAAAATTCCTAATCCAATAAAAACAAATAATGGTATAAAAAATAATTAAAAATATGAACAATTTAAAAATATGAACATATGTTTAAACAAAAATTTCAAATTAGCACAATTTTATAATGTAACTTTTTCTACCCCAACCTAGAATTTACATTGTCATCTATGTAACAATTGTAATTTAAAGGTAAAAAGTAAAGAATAGAAAAGTTACCCATTTTCTAAACTTGTTCAAGTATTGATATGGAATTATAGGTGCATCCATCAATTCAAACATTTCAATTTCACATAGATACTATATTTCTCACAAATTTCAACAAACACTTATAAAATTAATTATTCTAAGCAATGTTCATATCCAAAAATAATAAAAAGTTCTCAACATAGAATAAAACAAAAAAAATAAAATGCACACAAAAATAAAATTTTAGATAAAACATTTAGAGCTCTTCCTCCTTGTCATCTAGATCTTGTTCTTCAAGTTGTTGTCATGATTATTTTGGAGGTGTAAAGAGGAAATCATAATGATGATACTAGGGTGTTATTGAGTGACTTGTATTCCAATATGACTTACTTGTAACCAATTCATTTCATACATTAACAGTTATGTTCCACCTGATCATGATATTATTAATTTAGGAATACAGCTTGTTACGCACAATAGGCTTGCTAGAATTTTTACATATAACTTAATCTTTTACCAAAATAATGAAATTGTTCTTTCATGGATAGTTTTGATGAAGAAATGACTCTTCTTTCTCTTAGAACAATATTCATACCAGAAGTGAGTTCATCAAAGTATGTTAAGTTCAATAGTTCACTAGGTTATAAAACAATTTTACATTTTGAATGGGTTACTCCCACTTTCTTACATGAAACAAGGATTAACTATGGGAAAAAGAAAACCATATAGTGATTATTTGCAGATAACTTAATCCTGTGATGAATTATGTTCTCTACATCTATAGGCATCTTGGATGTGATTGCATATAGTAAAATAACACTTTCTCTATCAACAATGCTATAATATCTAGTGGGTGTCAGTCTTGAACACACAATGTTGCCAAATATGAGTAATTTTATCCAAATAATTTACCTCAAATCCTTTTTATCACCAACATATATCTATTCAGCCCCTTGTATAGTTAAGGTCTCTAATACAATAATATAATCAACAATATTTAAATAATTTTTATACTTACCTTGCCCAATATTCACCAAATAGTAGTGAGAATTTATATTATTAAGTTCAAACGGGACTACTACATCTTGTACTTTTACAAAATTATCAACAACATAGGGAACACTGATTAAGAATTCCTGAACATTGGATTCAATAGTAGCCTCCACTTCTTTTACAAAAATTTCCATCCTATAACTACTATGACATCTATTATTTTCTCAGGTCTAGAATTAAAATCCATCCTCGTCTCAGGTATAAATTTTTTATTCACTTTTGTTGTTGTTTCAATGCAAACTTTGGCCTCATAACTAAAAATTTAGATTTATCACACTCTTCTGAATTGGAAACCTCCTTCCCTTCGCTACTTCTTTTTGGTTCCATTTTCAACAATTTTAACAATATCTAAAAATTTAGATGCTCACAAAATTTTCAGATAACAACACAAATTATTTCAATATTTTTCCTAAACCCTCTTTGTCCTAATAGGGTTTTAGAACTCTTAAAAATGACAAATATTTCACGAATTTTAGAGAATTTAATTTAAAGACTTAAATTCTAAATATTTATGAAAATTAATTTGTGTTGTTGTGGATTGAAGAGCACCCCTCTTTAAAGATGAACATTTCCTAATATTGTTGGAAATTTTTTAAAATTTCTTTTCGGAATGGGTAAGAATTGGTTAGGAAAGTGATTTTTATGAAGAAAAAAATTGAAAATTATT
This sequence comes from Hippophae rhamnoides, assembly GCA_033030585.1. Taxonomy (NCBI): domain Eukaryota; kingdom Viridiplantae; phylum Streptophyta; class Magnoliopsida; order Rosales; family Elaeagnaceae; genus Hippophae; species Hippophae rhamnoides. The sequence goes on along the minus strand of CM065438.1, from coordinate 39,984,755 downwards.
GAATAAAGGTGGGATTTTCAGGGTATTAGAGTGTTTTGTGGGAGAGAATATTAGGTTTTGTGTGGAAAGTGTGAGAAAATGAGAGGTAAGTGAGTGAAGATTCACATGGGGATATATTTATGTCAAGAAAATCAATGCAAGCCATGGCGCATACGTTTTAACTTCAAACTATTATAGATTAGAAAGCCCTATGCCGCAGCACATCAAAAAGCATGCTACGGCTTGATTCAAAATTTTTATCTCCCTTAGATATTATTAACTAAGATAATTTTTTAAAGGAAAAGTTACATATTTATAAAATTTAGCTAATTTAAAATTTTTACTAAACATATGTTCACATTTTTACATTTTATTTATTTTTGTGTACTTTCATTTATTTTTATTGGATTAGTAATTTTTGGTTAATTTCAAAAAATTTTCTTTCAAAATTATTCTGCTTTTCTTTTCAATCTAAAATAAATTATTAAGTCTTTGCAATCTTAAATTAATTTCTTCAACATACCACGTAGTAATTTGATAATTAGTTAGTTTTTGTCATAACTTATATTTCATGATAAAATGTTGAAATTGCAATAAATTCAAAATTGGTGTTTAGGAATCAAATAGTCCACTACCTTATGAGAATAGTTTGAGCCATTATCTTTTCATTCTGTGCGATAGTATTTTTGTACTCTTTTAAATACTCTTATCATTTTCAAATTGTTTGATGATCTCTATAGGTTTGCATTGAATGCTAGGATTTTTACATCTAATAAAGTATCATATATTTATTTTTATTGCTTAAATTAAACGACTTAAGTAGAAATTAAAAGTATATTCTCTTTTCTTCTTTCATGCATGACTTCTTAAAAAAGTGACACATATGGGATTACTAAACCAATAGAAGAAAACACCACAAATTTGTCACTCACTTTATCATACAAATTATGCACAATATTTACATGGGTCCTTTCTCTAAAAAGAAAAGAAATGAATATCTCTAAAAAAAAGAGAAAAAATTAAGAAAAAGAGAGAAAAATGAATAGTATAAACTAAATACTATGGCCTAATATCCTTCAAATTTTTTAGAATTAGTTAAATAGAAAAGAGAAATAGAGGAAATAATTTCCCAATAAGTCATTTTCATTTTCTTTATCACTTTAATGGCATATTACTTGAGATTTTTATTTGATGAATTTGATTGATGTATGAAAGTAGTATGTGATTTCATTATAAAATCCTTTCATTTGATTCCTTTCATGGGAACAACATTTATGTGCCACTTGAGCTTTTTGTTCTTTATACATATGCAAACATATTAGTTCATTTCTATACATAAACTCTATTTGCACCTTTGAATGTGTGCTTGAACCAATAGGATTTGTATTATTGAAAGTATGATTTGTGAGGATAGAGTCGATGCGAACTCAGATTCCATACACTGAAATTGAGTAAATTTAATATTGATACTTTTTTGATTTGAATATGAAAGTGATTTTCAACTAATTATTATAATAAACCATGAATGTTTAGAATATTAAAATAACTTATGCTATAGATTTTAATTGTAATCTTAGAAGAGATTAAAAAGTATGAGAAGTTTTGTTATTCTTTATTTTTTTTATCTTTTTACTTTGTTTTAAATTTTATTTGTTTAATTGTTATTATTATTTATTATTCATTTATGCATTTCAAATTTGAAGTTTGTGGGTATCATATCTAAAAATCCTCATGAGACTTAAACTTTTCTACTAGGGAAACCTAGGGGTTTAAAAGCTTGTTGTATATGCTAAAAGCAATCGTGTCAATCTACACAAATGATTTAGGATAGTTTAGTTTTATTTTAGTTTTTGTATTTAACTTTTAGCCTTTCTTGCTAAGAGACTAGCAAGAAGCTGGTTGGGGGTTATAATGAGTGCATAAAAGTACTTAACATATCCTGATTTTATGCATACTAAATGATTAAATATATTTATATTTGCTTAGTTTTATTATCATTTTAAATAGATCTATATTTTCTAAATCATTAGAATGTTTTGTTCTTTTAAAAGTGTTTTAGCTTCAAAAAGATAAAATTGGTCAACACTTAAAGAATATATCTAAAAGCACACCATTACAACTTTAAAAGATTAAAAGATAACATATGTAAAGCATTACATATGTTTCAAAAAGGATATATAAGAAAATATGTGTTTCAAATTAATTAGACCAACGTGGGCTACGACATGGAGTTTTTATGTGCCATGGCGCAAAGATAACATAATGAATTTCACATGTTTAGGGTTGATCCAATTATAGAGATAGAACTTAGAGAGAAGTTAAGATATTTGGATAAATGTATGGGTTCCATTAGAGACATCTCTATTTATAGGAAATTACACGTATAGGTGTTAATCACACAATGGGTAAAAATATATGAGTTTCAGAAGGATAAAATCAGTATAAAAATAAAACATTTTATGTACAGAGCTTGATTTTAGGCTGAGCTAGTGATCAACCCTATAGGGGAAGCATCCTTTGGGATACACCTCCTACTTTGAGGGTGTCTTTAAAGTGTATAAAGCCAAATACATTAATTAGGGTATTCATTTTCATGGCTGGGTCATCTTCCATAAGCTCAGTCTAATGATAAGAGCTCAAGTTGCTTATTTTGATTTAGATCAACCTATAGATCAGTCCTTAGTCTCGGGCCAGGCTATAGGTCTTGGTCTTATCATTCTTTTCACATTCTATTATTACACATCTTTTTTTTTTGTAACTTCAAAACACCTCTAAACTTATTTTCAATTTTATTTGCTTTATCTTTTGAGTGATAATTTTGTTGTGAATTATGCTTCTTCTTCTTTTTCTCTCTCTCTTTTTAGGGTGCATTACATTTCACCTTATGCTATAGAATAACACATAATTGCATTTTTTTTTCTTTTCATACAAGCTAAAGGGGCAAGGGTAAAGGTAATACTTTTTAGTTAGGCATTAAATGTAATTTAAAGATATGCAAGGTTCTTTGTTAGGCTCAAATGGATGACTACAAATATTAACAATGGTTAGCTTAAAAGGCTCAACCAATCCAAATAAGGCCTAAATCATTTCTCTTGCGAAATACTATTTAGGATTTTGCCTCAAGGGATGATCAAATAGATTCTACAACCTAGTAGATCTCATCAACTCACATAACTCACTACAAATTTTCTCTCAATAAGCACACCAAAATCAATCATGAATATGTGCATAAAAATTTAAACCAATTCAATTAAAACTAGCCAACATATCACATGATTAATGTAAGTATCTTAACAAATATGTTACATTCCTTATCCTAGTCATGACAACCAATTTTTATCATTGAGTTCATATATCTCATATCAAGTATGCATGCATTTAGTTTCTATATATTTACCAATTCTACCCAAATCATGATTAAAAACATCCTAAGAATTAAAAGAAATAATTCCAAAAAATTTAAAATACGTACTAAATACTAATGTAGAGAATGAAGTTCCCTCTCCCAAACTTACATTACACATTGTCACCAATGTTCATATATAAATATGAAAAGGTAAAAGAAAAAAACTCCCTTAGTCTTGGCATACCACATCTGTCGTTGAAATGCTCATTCTTGTTGTGCCGTTGCACTCTACATTTATTCACCTACAAAAGAAAAACAATGAAAATATAAGTAAAATAACGTTGTTTGCCTCCCAACCAATGTCACGTTTAACATCCTTGACTAGATGGTCATATCAAGTCCTAAGGCATATCCCTTTGTGTCCATTTACTTTTGAGTTTTCCTAAAAACAATTTAACTCTTCATTTGTTTAATGTTACCTTATGCTCTTGTTCACAAACACGGTGCTCAATTCTCTTCTCATTCTATATTTTTGTTTTATTTTTGAACTTTTTGGCATTCTTATAAGCACTCCACCGTAACTCATCCAATTTATGTATTTCCAACATATTTTTCACCTCTTCATTGGACTCTTTCACTTTCATTCTTAACTGGAAATGAGAGAGTAAAAGTGTAGGGTCTAAACTTGGTAGCCCTTCAATTGATGGTTTGAACTTTAGATCCTATATCAAAATGTTCCATAATTGCCTTGGATACACACACGAAAGGAAAGTCCTCCAAAAAGTTCAAATTGTCCACAATATCAACCTTTAATGTCATACTTTCAAAGTTAAAACAATTTGAGTTGTTTTTTGGTGAGTTTATGTCCTTATTCATGGCAGCACGTGTATCAGTCTTAAGTATGGGTGACTCAACAGATTCTTTTAAGTTGTCCCCATATTCAGTAACATTTATCCTTAAGCATTCCTTAGCACTATTAATTATAGGAGGTTGAGATGCTTTAAAAACTTTAAACATTACTTGTTCAACTTGCACTCTCATTGTAAGTTCACCTTTTTGTACATCAATGAGTTCTCTTCCGGTTGCTAAGAATGGATGACCAAGTATGATAGGAATGTCACGATCCTCTTTCATATCTAGGACAATGAAGTCCGTCGAAAAGATGAATTTGTCTACTTTTACTAGAAAATATTCTAGCACACCTCGAGGTCTCTTAATTGATCAATCTACCATTTGTAATGTTACTAAAGTGGTTTTGGCTTTATCAACCCTCAATCTCTTGAAGACTGATAATGGCATGAGGTTAATGCTAGAACCTAAGTCATATAGTGCCTTTCCAAAATGGATGTTCCCAATAGTGCACGGGATGTTAAAACTACCTGGATCTTTCAGTTTTTAGGGTAGTTTTCTATCAAGAATGGCGCTACAACCTTCAGTCAAGGATATTATTTCATGATCTCCAAGCCTCCTTTTATTTGATATTATATCCTTTATGAATTTGGCATAAGACGACATTTGTTCAAGTGCCTCCACAAATGGTATGTTTATGTGCAGCTTCTTAATGAATTCCATGAATTTTGAAAACTACGTATCTGACTTTTTCTTTTGTAGTCTTTGAGAGAAAGGAATAGTGAGTTTGTAAAGGTTTTTTTTCTTTGGTTGAATTATTTCCTTTTCAATGTTATCTTTCTCCACTAGTTCCTCTTCATCCTTGTTAATTTCCTATTTCTCCTCATCCTTTTCTGTCTTATGTTCCTATTCTAAAGTTATACCACTCCTAAGGGCTATGACATTGCACTAGTCCTTACCTTTTCTTCTTGGGTTTACAATTGTCTCACTTGGAAGGTTACCTTGAGGCCTTTGACTTATAGCCTCAGCAAGTTTCCCCATTTGGTTCTCCAAATTTCAAATTGAAGCCTCTTGAGTAGATACTTTTGTATTAAATGATTGGATGAAGTCTTTCATCACCAAGGCATTTGTATTGTCCTTAGTGGGTGGCTTCTTCTCTTAGGCTTGTGATTGTTGTGGTTTTTGAAAACCAGGTGGTGGAAATGATTGATGGTTGAATTGATTACCACCTTGACTATTATTATTACTCCAAGAGAAATTTGCATGTTGTGTCCATCCTGAGTTATATGTGTTCGAATATGGTTATTGTTTCAATTCACATTACCCACATAGGATATGGATTTGGGATTATTTGGAAAATTATCAAACAAGTGAGCTCTTCCACAAAAGACACATGACACTCTTGAATTTTGGACCTGGTTTATACTCGCTGTTGAGTTTTGAGCCTTCAAAAGATTAACCAAAATGAAACTTGAGCTATGAGTGTTGTGATATCATTTACCTCATGCACTCTAGTTATTCTTCTTGTGGCTGTCATCCTATCCATTGGCCATTGATAATTATTTCTAGCCATTTTCTCAAGTAAATCATAAGATTTAGCTAGCAAAGCTCCATTAGAAAATGCATAAACAATAGTTCTTGTTTGAGCATTGAGACCATTATAAAAAGTCTCCATTTGAATCCAAGAAGGAATACCCTAATGAGGACACTTTATTAGAAATTCCTTGAATCTTTCCCATGCTTCATATAAAGATTCTCCTTCTTGTTGTTGGTAGGAAGTAATATCATTCCAAATCTTGGCATTCCTTGTTGGTGGGAAGTATTTCATCAAGAATTTCTCTACCAAACCATTCCAAGTTGTAATTCAATCAGGTGGCAAAGAGTTTAGCCAAGCTCGAGCACGGTCTCACAAAGAGTAAGGGAACAATCTAAGCCTAAATGCCTCCTCTGTCACACCATTGAACTTAAAATAATCTATAACTTCAATAAATAATCTAAGATGAAGATGAGGATCTTTTGTTGGTAATCTGTTGAGTTATTCAACTATTACTATCATTTGAAACATCAATGCTTTTATTTCAAACTGAATACTTTGAATATTTGGCCTTGTAATACTTGGATTTAGCCCTTCTAACGTAGGTATTGCATATTCATTCATAGCTATATCTCTATCATCCATCAAAAGTATTTGATTGTTCAAGTTTTGTTCATTATTGTTTATTTATAATAGATTAGCCATTTCCTCCTCCTCAGTGACAACTTGTTTTCTAATTAATCTGAAAGTACGCTCATGAACTATACTCATGCAATAGACTCAACTATGTTTCTACAATACTAAAAGAGATGTCTAATTAAAAACTAAATAAAAATTTTAAAAAAATAATAAACTAAATAAATAAATCAAAGTTAAAAATTAATTAATTAATTAATTAATAAATAAGTTAGTAAAAGAAAATAAGTAAATTAAAATTAAATTTAAAGTAAAGAAAAATTAATTAAGAAAAAAAATAAAAAATAAAAATTATAATAAAAAAAATTATTAATTATTAATATTTATAATCCTCGATAACAGTGCCAAAAACTTGATCGTCATGCACAAAGTGTATGCAATGAACATGCAAGTAAACGTATCGCAACAACTAATATAATGATAAGAAAAGATCATTCTCACAGAGATTATTTTATTAAAAACTAATTTTTAAAACAAAAATATAAAAATCAATTTTTTTTATGTTTTTATATTTTAAGGAAGAAAAATTAAAATAACTAAAAGTAAATATCAATAATTAATTAACTCAATTTTGGTAACTAAAAAGATATATGAGAAAATATCTAAGAATACTTAATCCCCCAATTTTCTAAATATGCAAATCACTAAAATCCCCCCAATATAATTATCAATGAATTACATGATCAATTGAATCTAACCTACCATGTATTACTTTCTCAAGTAATGTACACACCATATAGTAATTAATTTAATTACACTCTCATGCCAATTAAATTGCATACTACTCATTAAGTTCATCAATTATGGATCATATACATAAGAATCATACATCCATGCCTAGAAGCTATGCATGTTATTTAATCAAGACAAACAATTAAATAATTCTCTCAAATTTATTTAATTGCTTCTATAGATAAATTGTTGGCCAAACAATTAATAGCATAAAAATCAGATTAAATAATATAATTAAATCATAATTATAATTAGGATAAAATATTAGATCATCACATGTTGAAAATTGGGTTCATAAGATCCCTAGATTAACAAATTAACTACACATAATTGTATTCATAAAACTCATATTTTTTATAAAGGAAGACATAAAATTTGATAAAGAAAAGAGTAGAAGAAGTAATACAATCAATCTCTTGAATTGTAGTGTTAATCTTCTATTAAATCTCCACCAAAATCGTATCCTAATAACTGTATATTATACAATTATTTAGTTTTTTAAGGAATATATTTTTGAGGAAAATTAAAGAATTTGAATTAAAAAAGGACTTAATTGCAAATAATAAAACCTAAAAATATAATTTAAATTGAAAGAGGGCTTAATTGCAAATATCAAAATTTGAAAAGTTAATTTGAATTAAATTGGAGGGCCAAAATGCAATTAAATAAACTATTTTTCTGCACAGGAAAGGAAAAGGAGAACTACGCGTACCATCTATAACGCGCATCACGCATAGTCCGATCAGGTAACAACGGTGATGATCAAGCGCGTGTGACACAAACGCGACATATTCGATTGGACGTGTTTCTCGGATTGCTTATTGCTCGATGCGCTATGTGGAGCCCATCTGGCAGCGTAGGCCAGCGTGCAAGGTGGGACCCACATGTCTATACTAGCAATTTTCCCATATGATGCGGTCCATACAAATTGGGTGCATCCTCACATTCCAACAAATCAGAAGATGCCACATGTCACTATTAATCTTTTAACAAATTAGAAGCAGACACGTGGCATGTGTTGGTTAAAACAAAAATGCAGAATTGGAGCATGCTTTTCCAACTGGTTCTATGGGACCCACATGTCTTGCTTGCAATATTCCCTTGCAATGCAGTCCATGTGCTTCCTTTCCTTACCATTAATTAAAAGCTACCACGTGTCTCAATTATTCTTACAGCCAATCAAATGTTGACACGTGGTGTGCATGTTTTGAAAAAAAAACAAAAACATAGAACTGGTGCACTTTCTATCTGTTTTTGTTTGTTTAACACGCATGTGTTAAAATAATATTTTTGATGTCCCCCATTTTCACATACATGTCTGCGTGTTTAAAGTAAAATGTCTCCCACGCTTAATATTTGTCTGCGTGTTTAAAGAAAAATGTTTCACACGCGTGTCTGCGTGTCTAATTTTCTTTTGTTCTTCATCTAAATTTTGTGTTGTAACTAAATTTTTGAAGATTGAATAAATTATTTTTGAAAGATTTATGAGATTTTTAATTTTTTTATTCTATTTGTGCTTAATGCTTTTGATTGATTGGAAGATTAATCAATTGATTTGTGACACATAAATAAACTTGAGAAAGGAATTTTTGTGACACTTAAATAAACTTGAAAAGGCATTTTCATGTAATTACTCGTGGATAGGAATATACCTTTATTGTACGTGTGACTATTTGAGAACTTTGATTGTAATGAATCTTGGTGAATTTAATTCTCATAGGAATATAGGGAATTATTTTAGCGAGATGTGTCTATATGGAGCTCGGAAGAAATGTATGGATAAAATTAGGACTTCTTGGTTGACAAGTTAAATTTATAAAAAATACAAATCAAGAGAAAATAATATGATTCGAGTGGATTAATTTGGTGAACTTGAAAAAGACATTTTCAATCGTTTGGATGAAATCAGAGTGAAACAATCTTAGTACTTGACAAACTGTTGTTACAAATCTTTGTGGGAATGATAACTTACTTATCAATTTTATTACTTGTGACCGTGTATACTTGTATGTTTTCATGCTCTCCTAAAGAGACAACATATCCCCTCTATAATTTTTCTGTATTTTTCTCTCTTTTTAGCACCAAAAATTAACCAAAATTATGCTAATGACAGCCCCTTAGGGTATGGAGTGATTAGAGGATTAAATATAGTTCAATTTTGATCTGCACCATCAAATCAGCTTCAAATCAAGGGTTAAGATCAAAATAAGCAAAAATGACAATGCTAGCCAATCATAGTGTGACATGTGGCACACAGAATTCACTAGGTGAATGAGAGTGTGACGCGTTGTAGGGGAGACCGGTTAGAGTCAACGCTTGCTGAGTTATTTCCATGTGGCACATCATGATTCATTGAAACGGATGATGTGGCACACTGGTAGGAAGTGAGGATCAATCGTGTGGCAACACGTGGCAATGCGATTGACCGTTCTTCAAACTCGAATTGAATGCTATGCTGACACATGGTACGGGATTCATTCTCCTCACACATGGTGTAACATGATTCACTATCCCTGCTTGCATGGAATTTGCATGGCTTGCCCAGTCAACTCCTCTGTTTAGTGGTAGCCCACATGGCAGCTCTTGGTTGGTCTTGCATAAAAAATTCATAAAAATCCCAAAAATTAGATTTTCACCCTTTTTCACTTAAAATTTTATATTTTAATATTGTTGATCCCAAAATACTATTTATTGAATAAAATAAGTAAATATTAAGTAAACAAAAGTATGCTAATGACTCTACTATCAGACAGTCATCAACAATCGGTATAAAAATACAACATTTTATGTATCAAACTCGACCTTAGTCTGGGCTGGTGGTCGACCCTATAGGGAAAGTGTTCTTTGGGATATACCTCCTACTTTATGGGTGCCTTTAAAGTGTACAGAGTCAGATAGGTTAATCAGGGTATTCCTTCTCATGGTTGGGTCATCTTTCATAGGCTTAGTCTAATGACAAGAGCTCAAGATGCTTATTTTGAGTAGGTCGGTCCTCAATCTTGGGCAGGGCTACAGTCTATATGTCCAAAAATCACACATTCCAAGATTGATGTGGGCCACAATATGAATTTTTTTGGTGGTGTAGCAATTTAACTAGATCGACTTCCAACTATGTACAGCTTGGTATGCCACGACATGGATTTTAAATGTATTGTGGCACCAATCTTCTAATCCAATTTTTTTTTACTTTTTAATTTTTTTAGTTTTGATTTTATTAGTTTAAAGTTCTCTCAATTGAGAGTTGAACTTAGCTATATTTTTATGTAATAGTTTATTTTCAATTCAATAATTAGTAATTGGTAATTCTATTTGGAAGTTTTCCAATCATAGAAACGATATTGAAACTTTGTATTTTGAATGATACACTTGAGGTATAATTTAAATATATTCTTCTACTTTCATATTAATTTATGTGTTGTTTTAAATGATGTATTTAATTATCTGATCAATTATTAAATTAAGTATAATTAGGTTAATTAACTATGGGATATTGTTAAAGTTGTTATGCTTGTAAAATATTAAAATAGGTAACATTTTTATAAAATTTACTATTATTTTTTATTCAAGAATTTTACAAAATTTACTAAGAAAATATAATGATGTCAGAATTTTTGTAATAAACTTAAAATATGAAAATTAGATTTAAGATTTGATTATCTAGATCTAATTTAGAGTATTGCACTTTTATCTTTGATTTGTTTTATATGTATACTTAGAGTGTAAACTCTAATTCAAAGATTTTTATAGGAATTACTATTTAAAAATATATTAACAACTTAAGGTTTAAAATATAAAAGTTAGTTCCTAGATATTTAAATTCTTAAATCCAACTTTAACAACTTGAATGAAGTTTAAATTGTTAGACCTGACTAGAGGTGGCAATAAAATAGTTTATTGATCTCTTAGAAAAAAACATGATTTAATTAAAATTAACTGATAGACTTGACCGATAGTGGTGAGTGATTTTAATTAATAACAAATAGTAGACCTGACTAAAGGTGCTATTTATATATATAAGAGATAATCAATCATCTTAATTCATATCCTTAAATAACCTAATCAATATTAAGCAAGTATAATTAACTTGCAAATATATCCCATAAACTCCTCAGTGAGTATAAATTTTATTTCCCTAATGTTTGTTGGATCTATCTTATTTTTATTTCATTAACTTAGATCTTTCAAAAATCCAAAACTTCGTGACAAAATGTTTAAGATTTATAAATCATATACTATTTGTAAGCCTAATTTTGGCATATCATTATTTTGGTGTGATTTTCAGGCATATAGGTAATAGCACTAGATAACCAGATATCATGGCAAAAATACAATTAAAATAACATGCTTAAACCAACACATCACAAAAACAACCAGGTGTATAAAAAATAATAATCTATGGTTGACACACTAGTGAAGATGTATCTCATAAGATCCTGAGCCAGGCAAGAAAAATGTGTTAACCTAGAAAATAGAATAAAGCATGTAAATCAAGAAAACATAGGAACCATGTCATATACCATAAATGTTTTGTATTTCTTAAGGCAATCAATTGCTAGAGAACAATTCACTAAAAAATAAATGAATAACATATAAAATAAAAGTATAAATACAAATAGCTCAACCACTTGAGACACCTAACTGTACCTACGTAGGCCTTGTCTGCTATGTTCAAAACACTTGTAGCTCCAAGATTTGTAATAAATTATAAATTGTTTGACAAGTAATTTTAATAAGTAGAAACGTATTAGGAAATTTCATATCAAAAATCAGATTGATGGAAAAAAGTTGGAAAACTTATTTTGTACTTGATGGGACCTCATTGGACTCTCATTGGCCAATACAACACTTTCTTGTTCTCATTATGGCCTTGATGGAGCCGCATCAGGGTAGCTTGGTGAACCATCGGTATCAGGGAAGACAAGGACCTAGTTTGGCTATAAATACCCACAAAACAACCCTTTTTCTCACTCAAAAATTTCCATCATCTCTTTCTCTCTATGAGATTATTTGATTTTTGATACATATCTAAGTATGTTTCAGAGATAAAATAGCTAGGAGTTTGAGTTCAAAAGAATAGAATATGAGGACAAGAAAGTAAAAAAATTATTTTGGCAATCTCCAAAATGTAATGTTCTTCCTTTAAATGTTAATTTTAAGTCACATAAATTAATTTAGATTATCACTAATTTTTGAACAAATATGATTGTGTTTAGCTTCTACAAAAATGGAAAAGTAGTTAGGGGTAGGCTTAGTAGGAGTTTCTTACCCCAACATTATATTCATGCATTGTTTTCTTGATAATGTCATGCATCATATTATGACTAAAGAATTGGATGCCTTGATTTTTAGGAAAAATGATATAAATATTGTTATAATGTAATACTAATTATAAATATTTTTATATGCTTATATGTAACAAATTTTCATATGAAACGAGTATTAAAAAAATTACACATGGAATTGGAGATTTTATACATGCATCATGAAAATAATTTTTGTGGGGAGTATACATGTATGTATATCTTGTGGGGTATGGTATCCATGGGCTATTACTTGTAGTGGAAATTTTTTGATGGACCACATGTATTCTCACAATTTGTTAGTCTATGGGTCTTGGAGTTTGTTCGTCTATGGGTCTCAAAGTATGAACGCACGTGAACCTTAGAGTTAGAATCTGCATTGTATCTTAGAGTGGACTGCCCATATGATAAGGACATTAGCCATCCATATGATTAGGATGTTGACCAATACATGTGCCATATTTATCTTAGAGTGTAATCATACATGGGGTTGTAGGTAGACCTACATGCATATTGGAGTTAGACCATACATATGATGTACAGGTTTTGTATAATGTGAGGTGCAAAAACTGTATGCCATAGTGCCAGGCTAAAAAATTCACTTTTTCCTCCTTTCTTCACCCTATAAATAGGACACTATTTCTTCTGTAGATATCCTATTAATTCTCTTCTAGCTGATTTCATATATTCCTTAGCTTTTTTTTTAGTTTTTTTTCTTTTAGTAGTTTAAAGTTCTTCTTTCGTTCAAGAGTTGAACAAATTAAGTTCATTAAATAGCTTTCAGTTTCAATTCAATAAACAACATAGCAATTTTGTCTAAAGGTTTTCCATAAGTAATTCTAAGAATTTTGTTGAGTCTATTGAGGTAAATTTAAATGTATTCTTTTTAGAATATTTCTAGGTAGTGTTTTACATGCAATATGTTTAATTTATTGATCATTTATTAAACTATAAATGTCTACCTATAAATAATATATAATATTATTAATTTTATTATGCTTGTGAAATATTAAAGTATATTGAACATTTTTATAAAATTAATTAAGTTTTATTTCATCGTCAAAATTTAAACCAAAGTTTGTAAATGAAAAATATATTAACAAAGTGTTTTTCATAATAAGCAAGAGAGTTAGATTTTGGATTTAAATTATCTTAATTTGATTTAGGGTATTGCTCTTAAATATGTTGGTCTAAATCAACTATTTAATTAGAGTGAGTTCTATTTCAATGATTTTTATAAAAATTATTATTGAAGATATATTGACGGCATACACTTATAATAGTTTTAAAATCTTAAAGTTAGTTTTATATACTTAAATCATAAACCTAACTTAGACACCTTGATGAAGTTCAAATTGTTGGACCAACCAAAGGTGGCAAGTTAAATGGTTTATTAATTTCCAAAAAAAGGTACGTAATTTAATTAAAATTTAAATTGTCTGTCTGTCCAAAGGTGGCAAGTTAAAGTTTAATTATTTATAAATCAAAACAAAATTTGTACACCTAATTTTGGCACATCAAGTTATGGTGTAACTACTAGGTATATCGATAATGGCACTAAAAACTAGTTAACCTTTGCAAGCAACAAATATACGTCTCTTGAAGAAGATTATTCATTTCACAAAGAGACTCATCACCGATAGGAAGAGAAGTAGATAGAGTAAAAGAAACTAAAATGGAGTTTCACACACGGACTAAGCAACATTCATTGAAGAAGAAGAAGAATCACTACTAAAAAACTGACATATGGTCTCAGACCTAAGGCCTCGGTTTTTATAAAAAAGAGGCCATAGGGTTTTGGTCACGGTTTAATAAAAACCGAGGATATAGGATATGTTTATGGCCTCGATTTTTATTAATAACCATGGCCATAAGTTATATTATTTTTTTCATGTTTTTTTCGATTTTGTTTTTCAATTTTTTTTTTGTTTTTTTTTCTTTCCTTCTCTCTCTCTTTAGTTTCTTTTTTTCCTTCTGGTCCCACGCCCACCCTTCTATCTTTATTTTTTCTTTTTTTCTTTATTCCTTCTTCTCCCAAATCTAAAATTTCATTTTTCTAAATCTGATTCTTCCTCTTCCCCTCTCGTGATTCTTCCTCCTCTTCCCGTCTATTCTTCCTCTTCCTCCTCTTCCCAACTCACTAGTTTGGTGGTCATTGTTCAATGGGTCTTTGTTCTTTGGTTCACTGGCCATTGGGTTGTTGTTTGTTGTTCGCTGGTCGCTGGATGCTGGTTGCTGGTCGCTGGACGCTGGTTGCTGGTACTGGTACTAGTGCACTGTGCTGGCACTGGTACTCTGCCCTGGTGTTGGTGCTCTGCGCTGGTTTTGGTGCACTATGCTGGTATTGATGTGCTGCATTGGTGTTGGTGCGCAGCGTTGGTGCTGGTGCTTATTACTTCTTGTGCATCTCTGCTAATTGTACTTATGTCTTTTATTTTATAACAAAAGGTTTTGCTTTTCTTCTTGCTAGGTTTTAGCTTCTGTTATATATTCTGCTATTTTAGTCTTCATTTGAGGTTTTCATTATAACCGCATTTGTGGATCAAAAAACCACTTGTTTTGACTTATTTCTACCTATTGATCAACATTATACTTTCATCCCGAGTAATATTGTACAATAAGGTATGTTGTTTGGGGTTGTGAAATGCTTATACATTGTTATTCAATTTCTGAATGATCTGCATATGGATAACTTTCTTAGTGATCAATTGTTCAATATTGGACTATGTATTAATATATTTAAAAATTAGTCTTCCAGTTTGTTTATTGAGTAAGAATGAAGTATATCTGGCTAAAGTTTCCTTACAGTGGGTTCTCCGTCCCAAATACTGCAACTTTCCTTTACTCATTACACTTACTATGATTCATATGGGATTTTCTAGAGTTGTGGCATTTTTTCTTGTTCATGTTTTTAAGGTATGTTTGGCATCTTTATTTTCATGTGTACCATGTTCTATTTATTGGTTAATTTTTCAGCATGCTGAGTGATAGTTTTTTTCTCTTGCTGTGACCCTCCCTTAGCTTTTATGTTTGTTTTTAGTTTTTTCCTTGATGTGCAGTGGGTTCTCTCTCCCAAATACTTTAACTTTCCTTGACCCTCCCATGGTTATTTATTATTACTATTGTTGTTAAATTGATTTAAATCTCTCTACTACTGGTGCTGGTGTGCGGCGCTAGTGTAGTGCGTTGCGCTAGTGTGGTGCGTTGGTGCTAGTGCTAGTGTTAGTGCTAGTGATGGTACGCTGGCACTGGTGTTGGTGCGCTGCGCTGATGTTGGTGGTCTGCCTTGGTGCTGGTGCTTATTGCTTCTTATGCGTCTCTGCTAATTGTACACATGTCTTTTATTTTATAACAAAAGGGTTGTGCTTTTCTTCTTGCTAGGTTTCAACTTCTCTTATATATTCTACTATTTTAGTCTACATTTGAGGTTTTCATTATAACTGCATTTGTGGATCAACAAACCACTTGTTTTGACTTATTTCTATCTATTGATCTACATTATACTTTCATCCCGAGTAATATTTACAATAAGGTATGTTCTTTGGGGTTATGAAATGCTTATACATTGTTATTCAATTTCTGAATGATCTGCGTATGGATAACTTTATTAGTGATCAATTGTTCAATATTGGACTATTTATTAATATATTTAAACATTAGTCTTCCAGTTTGTTTATTGAGTAAGAGTGAAGTATATCTGGCTAAATTTTCCTTGTAGTGGGTTCTCTCTCTCAAATACTTCAACTTTCCTTTAAACATTACGCTTACTATGATTCATATGGGATTTTTTGGAGCCATAGCATTTTTTCTTATTTTTGTTTTCAAGGTATGTTTGGCATCTTTATTTTCATGTGTACCATGTTCTATTTATTGGTTAATTTTTCAGCATGTTGAGTGATAGTTGTTTTCTCTTGTTGTGACCCTCCCCTGGCTTTTACGTTTGTTTTTAGTTTTTTCCTTGATGTGCAGTGGGTTCTCTCTCCCAAATACTTCAACTTTCCTTGACCCTCCCCTGGTTATTTATTGGTAAGCATCAAAACACTTGATTGTTATTGGTACTATTGTTGTTAAATTGATTTAAATCTCCCTGTTACTAGTGCTAGTGCTACTGCTGCTGCTGAGCTGGTGTTGCTACTAGCGTTGTGCTGGTGTTGCTGCTAGCGCTATGCTAGTGTTGTTGCTAGCGTTGTGTTGGTGCTGTTGGTGCGCTATCTTTGCCGCAGTCTTTGTCTTATTTAGTGTTCTTGATACTATTTGTCTTTGAGTCTTATTCTTATTTAGTGCGTGCTTCTTGATGTTGGTAATTAATACTAAGTTTTTATTCATATTTGTAATTAATACTAAAAAGTTAGTTTGTAATACTAAGTTTTTTTGTGTATAATAAACTTTCAAATGTAATTATACTTTTAATTTTAATATAATATGATTTTTAATATTGTAATTAATAAATTTATTGTAATTTATATTGATTTTTAATATTATAATTACTAAATATTGTATTTTTTTTGTAATTTATGTATACCCTATGCCCTCGATTATTAGAAAACCAAGGCCATGGGGTATTTTTTTAATTTATGTATACCATATGTACTCAGTTATTAGAAAACCAAGGACATACGTACACCCTATGGCCTATGTTATCTAATAACTGAGACCATAGGTAATGACCTATGGCCTCGGTTATCTAATAATCGAGGCCATAGGTCATTGCCTATGGTCTCTCTTACTTAGGCCTCAGTTCTTATATCTGTGGCCATAGACCTACGACCAAGGTTAAAAATCGAGGCCGTATGTATGTTTTGTAGTAGTGAATGGGTAGCAAAACACGATGAGCAAAAGAACACTGCAAGCCATGACTAGAAGGATATGGTAAGAGTGAAAGAGCTACTCTACTTAAACAGGAAAAGGAAATATTGATAAGAAGATTGGAACCCCACCTAGAAATTAATGGAGGATAGTAGAGAGAAGAAAGAGGTGGGGCAAAAGGGTGAAAAATGATAGTCCTACAAATCATGCTAGCAAGATCTACAGTTTCACCATTAAGAATAGCACAAAGGAAGTATCCGTTAAATGGGATGACTATATGATGATGTTGATAGGGATGAATGATAATAATAAAAACATTATTGAGATGGAGACCAAGGACATGTTTGTTAACAATAAATGCACCTCCAACATAGGAGTTCTCAAGCCCAACTAACTGGTTCGCCATCTCAATGAGATTGCATTCATTCATAAGAGAAAACACATTAGGAAGGTAATTTATAGTGAGATTCTCAAACTTGAAAGGGATAATGGGGAAAGAAAGATCCTTAACATCAAGAAGAGACAATAGTTCAACTATATAATCTCTAAATAAGGTGCATCTATAACCTCAAATGACGAGATTTGTAGAGAAGTTAGAAGAGACAAGAGAGGGCACGGTAGTATAAAACTCCCTGACAAGGTTATTGAAATAAGAATAAGAAAGAATATAGAGATAAATCCAAGATATATATGTAAACTTGTCATTGATAGCGGGAAAATCATGGATATTAATAGGAAACTCCCAAAGGATTGGTCTTGACTCGAGGGGCTAGCATGCTTAGAATCCTTAGACTTCTTAGAGCTATGAGTAAATTTTGGGGCTATTTTTTGTAAGAAGGTAAGGTTGAAAGTTAGGGGTAGGGGAAGAGAAGGATAAATTTTGTAGGTGTGAAGAAATAGGTATTACAAAGCTTATATATAGAGTCTAATACACCTTGCCATTGTCCTGGTCGACCTCCTGATCGAAGTGTTCAGTAAGCCCAATGAAATATGTGTAAAATAAAGGCCTGAAAAGCCCTAGGTAAGCAGTGTTGTAAGGACAAAAAAAAGTGTAGAGTGTCCTGGGGAGAGAGAGAAAGAAAGAAAGAGAATGCCAAAACACAAAACACAAATATTATTAATTTTTTTAAAGAAACATAGAAAGAAAAATAAGATTGAAAAATATTAGATAGATACTAAAAAACACATAATGCAAGTATAGAAGAACTACAAAATTTGTGATGGGCAATAGAGTTAGAAAGTAGTCTCTAAGTCATGTGAGCATAAGGTGTATATGGCATTCAAGGTTTAATTTGTTTAGAATTTATAGAAAATCATGTCGAGTGATCCATATGTACATGGATAGGAAAATATTTTGAAGAAGACTTATTTATTTTTGTAAGGTGGCCATTAGTACCAAAAGGATGGCAAAAACATGTAGAGGAGATAGAGAATCTAGGTCTCTCAATTCGAGGAGTGGCACATGATGGAGATGAGAGAGAAGTGATCATATTGACTTTCATACGATGATGAGAAGTTAATTTCCTGCAATAGAATCATAAGTATCCATTCACCATATTGGGGACACGTAGGAGTAGTAGTAGGTAAGGGAAATATGTCAATACTAAAGCAATAGAAACAACTAGCTTTAGTCAAGTCTTCACCTTGATTAAGGAAATAGGTAGGGACATAACAACTCACTTTTTAGGATGGCAACAATTGATTTTAATTTTCATTCTTAAGTAGTTTCCTTAACAAACTATAGTGCTACCATTGTAGATGTGGAAACTCCTTCATCATGCCCAATACCACATTTGTCACCAAAATATTTGGTGCTATAGATGATTTCTTTTAACTTCTAAGAAATTTTCATTAGTTTGTTAACTATCGAGGAAGATTTAGCAAGCTTCTTCTCACTCACACTAAGCTTATTCTTTAAAGCTTTAATCAAATCCTCTTTTTATTTATAGAAATATTCCCAATAATCCACATAATCATTGAGGGTGTCAAGACTCTCGTGTAGTTATTCCACTTCAACTTCATTTTTAATAAGTGTATAAGCCAGCTGCTCCTTAGAACTTTCAAGGACAATGATCTCCTTCTTTAATTGATCAATTTCAGCATTCTAATATGATGAGATATGAGGATTGATATATAAAATAGTAGCTTTATTAGAAGTATAACACTTTAGCTTTTTCTCAAGTTTCTTCATCTTCTCATGATTTGCATTGAACTTTTCTTACAAATCAAAATATCTTTTAAATGATCTCACACCTTTTAGTGAGATCATGTTGATCACTATTGATTGAGGACTTCTTTTTACTCCAAGATCTTTAAAGATTTTTTTATTTCTTAGATTTAATATGCTCTAACAAGATCCCATTGTAAGAATTAAGCAACTCATGTTGCTCATCTTCATCATCTTCAACAGGAACCTCTTAGGCATTTGAGGTGGCAGTCAGATGATCTATAATAATAATGGAAGCCATAAAGTCTAAAAAATTTGTGCATTCCCCATCGTCATTACTGGTACTATTTTAAATAGTAACCTCAATCTTCATAGCATGCTTATTCGTGCTTTTCTGTTTAGAAAAACAATTTACATCAATTTGTTCGGGCTTCCCATACTTGAAGCACTTAATGTTTTTGAGTTTCTTAGGCTCATTCTCTATTCTTCATCACTCTTTACTCATTTTGAGCCTTTAATGCTCAAAATTTCTCTTCCAACTCTACTAGAAGATGGTTTCTTTTTTCCAAAAAAATCTACTAAACCTTTGGGAAAGTAACTCCATTTCTTTTTCGACATGGTCAAAATCATCATCACTTAACATAGTTGCATTCACTTCTTTACTAGAACCACCCCCATTGGTGGCCTTAAGCATTAGGCTATTTCATTTTTTCCCTAGAAATTTGGGCTTGTCTAGATAACAGGTGATGAAGTTTAAAGACTTGAAAATCACTAACTGACGCATTTAGAGTGAGTTCTCCAGGCTTGTACATAGACTCAATCACTATTACTTTTACATGAAAATGATATGGGAGACTAGCGATAATCTTCTCAATTTTCTTCTCCTTGCTAATTGGTATACCCAAATTGTAAGAACAATTGACACTATTCAAAAATTGAGCATAAAACTTTTGAAATATATCATCCTCTTGCATAATGAAGAGTTCAAAGTCTTTGTTTAACTTCAAAATTCTAGATCTCTTAATAGTAGAAGTACCCTCATGTGTAGTGTGCAAAATATCACATGCTTTCTTGGAGGTTGTGCATATTTGAATTCTTCTATATTTATCAACCGTGACAGCCTTGATGATAGCATATAACCCCTTTCTATTCCATTCAGATTCCTTGCTTTCCTCTTTTTTCCATTCAATCATAGGCTTAGGGATAATAGTATTATTAAGAAGGGTTTTGGTTGGATAAGTCCAGTAGTTCTAAACTAGAAACTAGACACAAACTCCAAGGGACAATAAGAAGGTCCATATATAAAATTTCCAATAGGCATAATTAAGCTCATTAAACAATAGAAGTCTACAAATATTTTCTCCTTTCCTTGAGTCCACTAGAGAGAAAAGTGTATGTGTGATAAGTGAGCTAAAAGAATCAACACCAAAGCAATAAAGCATTAAAAGAGTGTACTGAATCTAATACAATTGGAAGAGTCTAAGACTCGATGCACAACTAGGGAAAGTGATGGGAACCCTCTAGGTGAAAAAACCCTAGAAACCCATGAACTCAAATGAATAGGAACAATCAATTTTCTAAGAACATGTTGAAAATGATCAGATTAGAACCCTAAGGAAACAAAGTCCTTAAAACCTTAATCTTTGGAATGATCGGATTAGAACCCTAAGGAAAAAATTCATTAAAACCATAACCTTGAGACACCACAAAGGATGATCACTCACTTTGATAAGTCGAATTCAAGCATTTAATCAAGAACATAAGAAGGAAAAGCAAGAAACTTTATGAAATAAATTTTTTATTAATGATATATGGTATTCATAAGATTAAATAGTTGCTACATTTTAATAAAAACCCCTTATAAGAACCCTAGACATAAATTCAAGCCTAAAGAAAAACCCTAGGCATAAATTCAAACCTAAAGAAAACCCTAGGCCTAAATTCAAGCCTGAAAGAAAACCCTAGGTGAAAAAGAAAAAAACCAACACTACTACAAAACGGGCCATTAAAGTCGATATGTAAAGTCAGTTTTATTTATAATCAATTTAAAGTCGGTTCGATGAAAAAAAGACGCTACACATGTGGATAGCATTCTTTGACACGTAGAACTGATGCTACATCGTACGTGTAGCGTCGGTTCTATAGCGTCAGTTCTATGTGTCAACCGACGCTATCCACGTAATTAATTTTTTTTTTGTCAATTATTATTTTATTTGAACGGTTTAAAATTTAATTTGGATATATATATATAGTATAATTTTTTCTTCTTTTATTTAGTCAATTGGTTTTTAAAATTATAGAATTTATAGAATTTTGTGTATTTGTTTGGATACGTACTTAATTTTATGTACATGTTTTTCATACATAGTTATCGAATTTGGATAGCATGAAAAATACAATACAAAAAAGTTTATATATGAGCGAAAATATAAAAGGTCTATATATAGTTAATTAAAATCTTAAAAAAAATTGACCAAAAAAATATTTATTGTTTAATTTCAATTTTAAAAACTATTAAAATAAAAAAAATGTACTTCGATACGTAATTAATTTTATGTACATGTTTTTCATACATAGTTATCGAATTTGGATAGTATGAAAAACACAATATACAGAAAAGTTTTCAAAAACAATATAAAAAGTCTAGGTAATTAAATTCTTAAAAAATAATTGACGAAAAAAATAAAAACAAATGCACGTGGATACGTAATTAATTTTATGTACATGCATTCCTTACGTAGTTATTGAATTTGGATAGCATGAAAATACAATACAGAAAATTTTTCAAAAACTATAAAAGGTATATAGTTAAAAATCTTAAAAAATAATTGACTACAAAAATAAATAAAAAATTGTAGAGTTTAATTAATTTAAATATTAAAAACAGTTAATTAAAATAAAAAAATAGAGGTGGATAGCGTCAGTTGACGTGTTGAACTGACGCTATCCACCTGTACTTTTCCATTTTTTTTCTCTCTTCTCCATTAGAACATCATTTTTACGTGCAGTTACCACCCAAAAAAAACTCAAAAACCGAGCTCATTTCCTCCACTCTTTCTCATTTTATGACCACCTCCGACCACCATTTCCAACGCTATTTAATGGTTATCTTCCTCTCCATATTATTTTTCAAATCCCCTATTTTTTTAGCGAAATACTCAAA
Source organism: Hippophae rhamnoides (assembly GCA_033030585.1). NCBI lineage: Eukaryota > Viridiplantae > Streptophyta > Magnoliopsida > Rosales > Elaeagnaceae > Hippophae > Hippophae rhamnoides. The sequence continues at coordinate 39,962,183 of CM065438.1, read as the reverse complement.
TTTTTTATACCCATTTTCTCACTTACAAAACACCCATTTTTTCTTCATTTCCTTTATTTAGTCACTTCATTTACTCTTGTAAGTATTTTTATTAATCCCATGCACTTATTATTCTGTTTGCTTTATTTTTTGTATAAATATTTTATTCATGTATGTTTTGTATTATGCTTGTTATTATATGTTTGGTTGATTTTCTATGGAAATAATATCTAGATGTTGTGAGTTTGAAGGACTAGAATATTTACCGTACATGGATAAATTTATTTACATATAACTAATTATATTTTATTAAGTAAAAGTAATACAATTTTAAAATGATTAAAATTATAAATTTTTGTATTATATATGTTTTGGTATATATTCTAATAATTAGGGAATTCATATATAATAATACTTGAAATAGTACCAAGTACTTCTCCTTATTGACTGTCTGAGGCTTTTGTTTTGGAATGTTAAAATACTCTATATAACCATCATATTGGCTACCTCCCCTAACACGAAAAAGATGCCCACATCTGAATGCATAATATATAGCATCTCTCCCAAGCTCTTCTATTATTTCACCCTTGGATATTTATTCTTGAACAGCTCTCTACAAATAATAAAGCAAACAAACATATCATACATTATTACATCAATTATTAAAAATCATATTGACTTTGTGTCAACCAAAATTACTAACTAATTTATTTAGTTGTTTTTCTCCTAGCCTAATCATCGTTCTTGACTTCTTCGTTTTGGGAGTCTTTGTTTCTATGTACAATTCAGATCGGGTAACCTGTCTACCCAATTCAATTTCCTACATAAATTATGAAAAATTTATTAAACATGAAATCAACTTAAATTTGAGGAAAATAAATATAAAAATCTTTATAAATTAACACAAATTAATAATATCATTCTATATCTAACTTTAGGATTTGAAGACCTTCTAGTATGGTTAGGAAGAATATTATGAATTTTTATATTTTGATGTTCTTCCCTAATAATTTGAAAGTCATCCGTACGTCTATAATCCATGAAGTCTTTCCAAACTTGAGGTGTAATCCAGGGTTGTCCTTTAGGGATTTTGTAAAGCCCTACTTCATCAAGTAGTTCCAAATATGGAAACACATAATTTCTTGCCAATCTGGAAGTTTTGTATTCCTTCCGTGCCTTATTTGCAATCTTATAACACTTGCTCTTCCAAGTGTCATCAACTTTGTAACGATTCTTTAAAAACCCACTACAAAAGATTAGATATATATAATACAAAAAAAGATATAATATATGTAATTATTTGTAAATATAAGAGACTTATACAAATGGTTTTCCTTATTTTTAACTTTTCAGCTTCGTCAACATAATTCCAATCATTTATATTGATTGGTATACTTGACTTCACAAGTCTACTCAAGTCTACCAATAGAGGATTTCAATTGTTGGCCATTTTTTCCTATTGGATTACCAGTGGCATCAAATAGAATGGGTACTATATCATCTGGGTTAAGTGGAGCATCAAGAATATTTGCCTAACCCATTATTTTTAAACGCACCAATGGATCATTTGGATCTATAAGCTATGTTACCCGAGGATCCATGAAATATCTGCAAACAATGAAGAAATATAAAGTAATTGAAATTTTTAGGAACATACATAAATATAAACATCCAAGAGTTATTACAACAATAGAGAACATATATTATGTTTAATTAGGTTGTTGATCGTATACATATATTCCTTAATCACTTCGAGTCCATAATGAAGAATCATCGTCATCAACTAGATTATCACATACATTAGGCTATTTGTTTGAGAAATTACTAATATTGGTTAATGTACCAAGAATCATCTTGTGTCAATTTGATTTCTCACGTAAAATACTTGTTTTGCATGAAGTGCTAACGTGAAAGGATCATCGGTGTGACTTATCTTTGATAAATTTACAAGGATAATCCAAAATCATCTATTTTATATCCAAAATTGATAACATCTTCGACCCAATCACACAAGAAAAATATTTCATGGAAGACCTTATAATCTAATTCCCAAATCTCTTGAATTATACCATAATATGTTCTATCAAAAAGTACAGGATTACCATCAAATTTCATAGTTTTTGCAACCATCTTCACACCACTATTCTGATTTACTCGGACTTTGTCCCTAGCTTGAGTCGTAAACCTCGATCCATTAATTTTGAAACTAGAAAATGATTTGACATAAAATTTTGGACCATGTGCAAGACATTCTAAACTTTCTGTTATTTTATGCTTGGGTTTCTTGAGTTCATCTTGAATCTATGTATACAAAAACATGAAATGTGTTTAAAGCAAAGTTTTAAAACATTGCATAGAAGTACTAATGAATTCTTGTATGTGACACTTACATGGTTACGAAACCAATTAATAAGCTCTCGCTTATGTTCATCATACAACCATTTTTCTCCTCCTTTTTGTTTATAACGAGGATCAATCTTCAATAAGTTTAAATGCATCCTGTAATGTTATTAAAGATATATCAAGTAGATATCATCATTAATAGTTAAATAAAAAATAATTTTTGCATAAATGGAAAGGTTAAACATCACTTACTCTATGTACGGTTGTGCCTCATTATTATTTGCCAAAATGATCCAATATGCTTTTTCCCTTCGAGTGTGGTCAATAAATAATTTCTTACTTCCACCAAGCATAGGGTTACCTACTTGGATCATGTTACGTTCTAAGAACAACTTGTGTGTAGGATTCCCAATTTGAGTGCAACCACTAAAGTATTCAGTTTTAAAATTTTATGAATTCTTACTTGTGTTGTTATGGATTGAAGAATACCCTTCTTTGAAGATAATGATTTCTTTATATTGTTGGAAATTTTGAAAATTTCTTTATGGAATGGGTAGGAAATAGTTTGGAAAGTGATTTTGTTTGAAAGATTTTGAAAAAGTATTGAAGAAATGTGGTATTTTTTAGGGTATTGAGATGTTTAGTGAGAGAGAAATTTATTTTTTGTGTAGAAAGTGTGAGAAAATGAGAGAAAAGATAGAGAAAATTTGCATAAAGGAGGACTAAAATTCCATAAAGTGTATAGGGGTCATGGTACAATAATAAGCATGTCGCAGTGCAAACATTCAAACTTCATACCTTTTCAAACAGAGACCTCAATGCCATGATGCATAACATAGAATATTGCAGCATGATTCAAATTTTTTTCACCTAATTTAACATTAACTTTGTCCCCCTTTTTATTATTATTATATTATAACAACAATTTAAGCACATAAAAATTTACACTTTAATTAAAATAAAATAACCACACAAAAAATAAAAAAAATATTTATGAAATGAAATTAAAGCAATAAAATAAAATAAAATAATGGGTTGCCTCCTATCTAGGATTATATTTATCATCTTTAGCGAGGCGTTTGTTAGGGGATTTCAGTTTTTTGTAAACCTAATATCCCCATGTTATCGAAGTCTTTTTTTTTACCTTGCAACTATTCCTTGCCTTACTTCTACAAGTTCTCGGTTAGCTGCTCCACTTATACTTTTACTTTTTAATAGAAGCCTCTACAAATTCCAACCTTTGATTTGTTCTGAATTGGTTATCTCTGTTAACTTGAATAAACACATTCAAGTTGTCCTCTAGAGTTAACTTATTGGGAGGATTCTTGGGCATTTTTTGGTGGAATCGTTGGCCTAGTTGGTTTGAGTTATGGGAAAAAGGAGGGTTGCTCTACCTCTAGGAGAAATTAGGATGATTCTTCACCCTAGATTGTAGGTATTAGCATTGGGGTCATACCTAGGTCTTGGTTGGTGTGCCTCAATACATTGACATGCTTAAGCCTAGCACTAGCTTTTCCTTTATAGGGATAGGCATAAACACCATGTCATAAAGTACTACATACACCACAATATTCTTTATTTGTTGTGGCATGTGTTGTGAAAAGCATATCTTGCTTGCTCATTTGGGTAAACTACAGTTGAACTTCAGTACTGAAGTCAATTTCATGGAATTTGACTCTTCTACTAGGAAGCTTTTCTACTAGGAATTAGTACTCAACATCTCAAAGATTTTGTAAGTCTCTAAGATAGTCTTTTTTCCCATTGCTCATCCAACAACATTATTAACGATGAACTAACATTCTTATGTCAATCCATTATAAAAAAATCACTTGTCATTGTCGATTTTCTTGGTGATGGATTCTTTCCCATATTTGATGGTCCAGATAAAGGGTAAAGGTCTAGTTCAAAACTTTGTTCTACAAAAGGCTGTGGGACCTCAAAGTCTAGCCTTTTTAATAATCTATTGGGTTTATGTATATTATTTTTATACTATGTGAGAGAGATCCTAAGGACTTCCTAACTCACATAAACTTTTTAAAATTAAAATTAAAATCACCTATCAAGTACAAGAATAAAAGGATAAAATAAATGTACAAGTATATAACACATTACACGTTTGTACACAAAAATACTAAACACGTAGAAATTAAAAGAACATAGTGATACAATGATACACTTGTTAGTAAAAGAACATAAATTATACAAGAAATAGTTTATTACATAGAAATAATAAACATAAAGTAAAAGAAATAAAATAATAAAATAATTAATAAATAAGCAAAATACAATTTAAATTTAAAATAAAAGAAAAATAATTTTTTAGGAAAAGAAAAGAAAGTTAAAAAATTTATAAATAAAATCTTAAATTTTTAAAATGTTTTAAGATTTTAAAATTTTATTATTAAATGAAATATTTTTTAAAACAAAATAAGAAAATAAAGTTTAAAAAAAATAAAAGAAAGTTTAAAAATAATATTTTTATTTTACTCTTTACTTTTAAAAAAATAAGAGAAGATTTAGAATTTAAAATAACCAAAATTAATTAATAACATAGATATTTTAAAATATTAAATAAAAATCATAATATTTACAACACAAAAAGATTTTAAGATTTTGATAATGAAAATTTAAAAATACTATTCCACCCGGGCAACGACATCAAAAACTTGATGCTTGTAAAATTTATCTAGTTTTTAGTGTTATTTCTAGTATACTTGATAGTGACGTGCTTGCAAAACTTTATGCATCAAAATTATGTGTACAAATTTTTTATGATTTATTACATATCTTGCAAGTGCATGAATCATTTATAAAAAATGATAAGTATACTTCCAAGATCGATCTAAAGATGAATCATATGATTTTAAAAAAATTCAACAAATTCTTAAAAACGAAAATAAACCTAAAATATTATGTCACAAAGTTTTGGGTTTTTTGAAAAATCTAAGCTAATGACATAAAAACAAGATAGATTCAACAAACATTAAGCGAATAACATTTATATTTAATAGAGAATTTATTAGATATATTAGCTATTTAATTATGTTTACTTAATATTGATTAGATTATTTAAAAATATAAATTAATATTATTAATTATCTCTTATATATAAATAACGCTTTCGATCGAGTTTACTATTTTTTATTAATTAAAGTCATTTACTGTCTTTGTCAGATCTAGCAGTTAATTTTAATTAAATTATGCTTCATTTTTAAGAGATTAATAAACCATTTAATTACCGCCTTCGGTCGGATGTAACAATTTAAACTTCATTCAAGGTGTCAAAGTTGGATATAAAAATTTAAATATCTAGGAACTAATGCAAGGACAATGAGTGTTGGTTATTTTTGTGGATGAAATATTTATCTGTAAATTTGTTTTTAGGCCTGCTATCAAGTCTATCAAGAAAAGCCAAACAAATGCTCGAGTTTCAGATAATTGTACTTCAGGTATATCTTTGATAACTACGATACATATGATTATATTTATGCATTTAATAGCACAAGCTTGTAAATCTGAAATTATTTTTAGTACTAAAATATGGAATAAGATATACTAAAATATTAGATAAAATATACTCTAAATTATAGCATAAAATCTATTTTAAAAGAACTCTTCTTTAAATAGGAATCTTTTTAATTATAGAGTATTACTAATCATATTTGTAATAGAAAAAATATTTATCAATCGTGTAGGAGTTTTATTAATTAATTAGTATTACTAATCCTATTTGTAATAAAAAAGATATTTATCAATTACATAAGATTAAGGGTATTAATTTTTTCTATAAATAAAACTCATTGCTCATTATTTCAATCAACCACATAAGAGCATTATTCTATTCTTCTTAATTTCTCTCTCTTGTTTTACAAATATAAGATCATAACTCTTTAGGCTTTTTTATTTAGTTAATCTATCAAATATTGGTGGTTATGTTTGATGGATTAACAAGTGTAATTATTTTATGATATTTTGGTAATATGTTCTTATGGTTTCTTCTTTATTTTTGTTCTTACATTGTTAGATCAAATAATTGTTTTTGTCATATCATAGTTATTTGATTTGATTATTAATCTTTGAAGAAACCATTTTTATTGAACTTATGCTGGATTTTTTTGCTCTAGGATTTACTAGTTGATTTGATTTAAGTGACGTATGTTTTGAATCATCTAGTTAGGATTATGAATTATTTTTAAATCCATTCTAGAACACACATGGGCACTTGTGTTTTTGTGCTAACCATTTTAAAGTTAATTCAAGAACGTATCTGATTGGAATGAAGCTTATTGGAACATTGGTTTGGAAACTTCTCATGCTAATATTGGAAACTATGAAAAGAGAGCAAGGGCTTATAAGTAAGGTACATTGAGGCAGTATCCTAAGGAGGATAGCATAAGACTGAGTTTGTACTTAAACATTTTTTTTCATAGTGGAAAGTTAGGTGGTCTGGTGGACCAGTGGTTTTCCTCTTAGGTCATGGTTATGGCTTAGGTTGTTTCCACCTAAACATATTGTGTGTTATTCTTTTATTTTCCCACTTTATTCGTACATACGATTGCATGTCAGGCCGCTTTATTTAGGTTATCAAATTATAAATTGATAAAATTAAAAATAACCTATTCACCCCTCTAGGTTAATTAGATTCATATCTTATAAACTTTCAACTGGTATGAGATTTTAAAACTAATGCAAAAAAATTATATTTCCATTATATTTTTTAATAGTAATTTTTGTAAAATTCATTGAAATAGAGTTTACATTCCAAGTATATATATGAATCAAATCAAAGATAAAAGAGCACTACTCTAAATTAGATTCAAATAATCAAAGTTTAAATCCAACTTTTATATTTTGTGTTTATTACGAAAATTCTAACATTATTATATTTTTTATAGTAAAATTTGTAAAATTCTTGAATAAAAAATAATACTTAATTTTATAAAAATATATACCTATTTTAATATTGTACAAGCATAACAACTTTATTAATATCCTATTGTAATTTCAGCTAGACATGCTTAATTTAATAATATACCAAAATTTTAAACATAGAATTCCAAATAACACATAAATTAATCTGAAAATATAAGAATATATTTAGATTATACCTTAATTGTATCGTTCTAAATACCGGGTTTAAATATTGTTTTTGTAACTAGAAAACAAAATTACCAATTACTGTTTATTGAATTTAGACTAAACTATTACAAAAACGATAATTACGTTCAACTCTTAATTTAGAGAAGAACTTTAAACTAAGAAAAGAAAAACAAAAAAGCTTAGAGAGAAACTGAGAAGGATGATAGAGATGGATTAAAGGGTTATGGAACACAATGAAAATATAATCTTATTTATAGGTATAAAAAAGGAGAATATGTTGTTTCAGAAGATTGGCCTCATGGTACAATTCTTTTCACGACTGCTATGATACAAGATGTAATTGGTTAGAATGTAATCCATAACACATGCGCCACAATACACAACATTTTCATACTGTAGCCCGCATTAAATTTTGGGATGCATGATATTCAGTCTGTTAGCCTCATGCTATAGTACATAAAACCTCCACACCACAGCCCATATTGTTTTAATTAACTTTGAACCCATATTTTCTTGTATATTCTTTTGGGACATATGTTATCTTTTAAGCTTTTAAATTTGTAATAGAGTGATTTTAGATATATTTGTCAAGTGTTAATCAATTTTATCCTTTTGAAGCTAAAATACCTAAAAACAACAAAACATACCTATGATTGTGAAAATATAGATTTGCTTAAAATAATAATAAAACTAAGCAAGTACAAATCTATTTAATCATTTAATATCCATAAAATTATGATATATTAAGTATTTTTAAGCACTTATCAACATTTACCATACTGGGTGGTGTTTACCCTCGCCAAGATTATCATCAAGATGTTGGAAAGGATTCAAGAAGATGATTATTTTATATAAATTCTGAAGAATCCTATATATAGGAACAATTACTTGAAGGTAAATCATTCTTTCAACTTAAATAGGTAACTAGAACCTAGATGAGAGGTGGAGATGCCACCGATATAATCTTTCCGCAAGATTTATATCAATTTAGCCAAGCCAACCACATAAGCATGAATTAAGAAACTTACATAGCAGAAGTATATAACAACATGCTTCATGCAACACAAAAATAAAACACTCAGCATATATGAAAACAATAACATGTAGTAAATACACTAGTGAAGGTGCACCTTATAGGCTCTTGTCTAGAATAGTAACATACATATGCATGGCAAACAACTAATAGCATATGAGATAATAATGTGTAATAAAAAATAAAAGATTTCCAATCACTTCAAGACTTTATATGATGGAACATATTTGGTAAATGATAATTTTACTCTCACTACATGCGATCAATGTAAACAAAGTAAACAAAATAAAAATTTTGACACCTGGGACACAACCAGGGTAAGGAGATATAGACTTCTTTGAGACACACGTCAAAATCACATGCACATAATAGACATAAGTAAGGTAAATCAATCAAGAAGTAGGAAGATTAATTTGCTACAATATAAGCTATGATTAGAAAGTTATGGGCATGCTATATAGAAAAAAAAGCATGCAACAACATATAAAAAGTAAGATTTCTAATCAGAGTATACATATAGTATGTTAGAACCTATATAAAAGAAACTTATATTATACTAACATACATACTGATCATGCATAACAACATTGAAGAAATTCATGACCTGATACACAATTAGGCTAAGGGGATACTAACTCTTTAAGGATTCAACTTAAACATGCAAATCATAGGGAAGAAATCACAAGATAGATAAAAATGACTACATTGCATATAATCAAAGATAAACAATATAATATGATAGTAGATATAAAATTCAGTAAATAGAAAGTAGATGATAAATAAACATAGCTTTCTAATCAAAGTTTAAACTATATTATGTAGGAACATACACCATTTAAGCTCTTATTATACTAGCCACACAATCAAGCATGTATAACATCAAATATAACAAAGGTAAACTCACATAGAAATCATATATATGTAGTAATATCCCTGAGTTTCTTAGGGTAACCCCTCAGTATCAAACAATTCACTAATCAATATAACTGTTAAAACTCTAAAAGAAATATAACAAATATTACCTTTATTAGTTGGGACCTCTGTCCTAACTACCTATTGTTGCTCTTACTTACTATCTCCGTAATAACCTGGTTCCACATATGAACCCGGCTCTCTTCCGAAGACTATACTACCCAATGTTGTATGATCAATAACCAGAAGTGTGACAACTCCCAATCTTGATGATCACCCTCAAACATAAAAAAACCCATCTCTTATTACACACAACAAGAGATACGAGAACTCAATGTATTTAACTTAGCTTAATATCACAATGACATTCTCACAAGTTAAAAGTTGCATCCATGTAACTCTTTGGCGACACACAACTCATATACAACCCACTTGCAAACACCATCTCGAGTGCTCAGCATTAACAAGGATGGTTTTGATCACATAATCATGAATCACTAATACCAAACAATACTCAAGGTATTAGTGATCCAAAAATAGAAAACAAGTTGTCAATTCGATAGAGCTCCACTACATTTTTCTGGATGCCAAATAAGAAGAAATGTGTGGTATTTATAGAACTCGAAAATACCACATCACCAGTCATCTCACTAGCCACCTCACCAAGTATATTGGTGAGCTTGGTGACAAGATGCTAAAAAGTCACATTTTTTCATTCCAAAAATTGTCGAGTACTTTTCATAAAACCTACACCTAAAATGAACCAAAAACATAAGTGGCAACATCAGCTTACTTGCATTCTCACTCGTTGAAAACCAATACTCCACTTAGCATACACACTATGAAAACCAATCTCGCGATGTATGTAAATATGCTTGCATACAAAATGTTCCTAATTATGTGCGTGTATGCATTATTAATTTATAGTAACCAAATTTACATAGAGGAAGATAGAATACTAAGTAAAATAAAATAGACATCGTGTTTTGTACATGAGAAGCCAACACATAGGCACAAGTACAACAAGACTTACAAATTTCCCTATCCTTTTGTTTCTTTGGCCAAAATTTTGGGGAAAACTCTGCCTATTTGGCACTAGACTTTTCAAGTCCTTTCTTGTTCTATTTTCCTTCTGAGTGTTAGGTTTGAGAAATAATGTATACATTTATAGGTCTAGAATATCAAAGAGGAGTCTCTCTCATATTTCTCAAATACGAGTTGAGTGTAAAAAATGTGAGATCATGTGAGGTTTTATTGAGAGTTAAAATGCATGATTGGTAAGTGAAGAGCTATGCCATTTTAAAAGTTTCTCTAAGTGATAAGTTTATTAGTGAATTTTTCACTACCGAGTAATTACCTTAAGAAATCCGATGATGTTACCACATAAGAGCTGAATCCTATGTGGGTTTACCTCATTATATGCTATGTTATATATGCTTGAATATTGTTAGAATGTAATTACTATTTACAAACATGTTTTTACACATAAGTGGTCTTGAAGTAATTCGGAATCCTTTATATGTTTTAGTATGATTGTTTGATTCACATGTTGTGTGTTATTTATTTTGTTAATACATATTATTAGCCTATTCAGTAGCCTGTAAGGTATATTATCATTAGTGTGTTTAGTGTATATTATATTTTCTTATCTATTGGTTGTTGTATGGTATGTTGAATTAAGTATGTTATTTTTATTGTATATTTCATTATGTTATCTACTTAATTCACGTTGAAATAGAGCCCACGAAAAGATTATATAAGTTAGTATTTTCATCACTTTTTAGGTCTCGATTGCCTATTTAGGCGGGAAGATTAGTTCATCTTTGTGAAATTATTATACAAATGAAACTTCAAGTTTGAACATTATCAATGTATATACGGGTTTGGGTATATAAGTATGTAAATGATTTTAAAAAAAGGTTAAATGAAATTTATAATTCCTTAACTTTTACCCATTCTCTACCTTGGTCCCTTAATTGTTTTTCATTAGATTTTGTTCACTGTATCTTTGATTTTCACAAATTTGAGTTAAATATGATTAAATGTGTTAAAATAAAAAATAGTTAAGAACAAAATTATAAAATATAGATGTAATTTTAATATATTAAATTTAATTGTTATAATAAAATTTTATATTTAGATTAAATTTGTAAAAATTGAAAACTTAGTAACCAAAATCTAATGAAAATAAAGTCGAATCACCAAAATATACAATTGTTAAAAGTTAGAAATATAGAAATTTACTTAAGAAAAATAAAGAAAATCACCAAAATAGATAAATTGAGCTCCATTAAATAGAGCACAACTAGTATCATCTAACATTGTCAATTAGTCACCTAATAATGTAAATTCGTATAGATTGAATCCATTTTAATTGATAAGTTTAAATAAATTTAATTTTAAATCAAATAATTTAATATAAATTAATAAAGAAGATGATGAACCTAAATTATACATAAACGAAATGTTTAATATGTTCTAAATTAACCTAAATTATTAATTTTATTTTTTTTATTAATTAAATTTTTTTAATAATATAAAAGTTCATTAATACAAATATCATTACATTAAATAAAAAATAAAAAAAATAATATTATAATAACTAGATAATTATAAAAAACACATATTAACAATATCATATTATATCATCATTTATATATTAGGATTCAAAATAATTTATATCTCATTTCAAAATTTAACAATTTAAAACTATAATATCATCGAACACATTTTAACACATTTTAAATATGTAGCATAATATAAAACATTTTTAATTTTATTCGGGTGGCGGATTAACTCTGGTTCAAATTTTGTTTAACTATTTAAATTTCCCAAATTTATAACAAATTTAATTCCATTCTATTAATCAAACTATAATATAAATTATCATCCCAACGCTTCAACTACCAAAGACAAGAATTGTCATTTCCGCCTGCCTAGGAAACGAATGAAACCCCATAACACTATCCACATTTAATTTGGATCCCTCACCACCACTCAACTCCAACTAAAATGGCGTTTCCAATTTCTGTAAAGTTCCCGGTGACACTAGCCACTGAATCCGATCATCCAATCTCATCCGTACGACTGAAACCGACATATGCCGTTAACCACAAGCCATGCGTAATGAAGCCATTCACAATCACAACCACAAATAATAGACAGCGATTTTACCTAGCCGTCAAAGCCGTCGATGAAAGCAAAGGAAATTCCAATTCAGAGACAAGCATAACGAGCGGCGAAACAAGTGCAAAGAAAGAGCAAGAATCGGAGAGTGGAATTGCCGAGTTTTCGAAGTTGGGATCGGAGATGAAGAAGAGGAAGGCAGCAGAGAAGGAAGGGAACTTGTTGAGTGGAGTAGGGGAGGAGATTAAGGAGATTGAATGGCCAGTGTTTGGTAAGGTGTTTGGAACCACTGGGGTTGTGCTTGGAATCATTGCAGGGTCTAGTGTCGTTTTACTAACTGTCAATGCCGTTTTGGCTGAGCTTTCTGATCGAGTTTTCGCCGGTAGAGGAGTACAGGATTTCTTCGGATGAGAAGGAAAAATTTGAAGATTAACTTTGGATTTGTAAAGATAAGCTACGTGGAATCTAGGTATGATCTACGACAGCTGGGTTGAATTATTTCTTTGTTTTAATTTTTGTATTTTATTAAATCATACTCAATACAAGGATATATCGCTTCTGCCTCATTAGATAAATCATCTTTATATATTTTCTAAAAAAAAAAACTTATGAATTATGATCCAAGTTCTAACAGTTGAAAATTAACACTAAACTAACAAGTTAATAGATTAATTTGTGTCATAATTTAAAGAATTTAAAGTAATAAATTAGTGGCTTAATTTATATCATAATTTAAGAAAATTGGTTACTTAATTTGTATCTTATGGATTATGGCATAATTTAGGGAGATAGAGTCTTGCTTCATCTATAAATATGGAAGAATTTATGATAAGAGAGAGCATAAACAAACTCAAAGAGAGAAAATAATTACTAAATGTGAGAGTTTTCTATGAGTTTGAGGAAACACTTGATAGATATTATTAGTGAAAAATCTGTATTTGTATTCTGTATATTTCATACTCAGTTCAGTAATATCTGCTACCTCTCATTAACCTAGGCAAATTAACGAACTACGTAAATTCTGTGTTTTTCCTTTTATCGATTTGATATATTTATATACCGCTATTTATTGCTTCCATACACAACAAATTGATATCAAATCCAAATATAGTAGTATTATATATCAAATCAAAGCTCTCGACGAGACGAACACAACGAAGAAAGAATCTCTCAAATTGGAGGTTAAAATCATCACCAAAAGCCGCGCGGAGTGTTATTGCCAACAATTTAGTCAACTCAGTCATTAGTGAATTTTGGACCGAGTTGGTCTGTTTTTCACCCGTTTTCAACTGAGTTTGACCTATCCTAGCTAATTGGACCATTCCAAATTCAGTCGCGAACTCCTTTTTTTTCAAATAAGGTATAAAATTTAGAAAAACATTGTTTTAAGTTGTAAGTGCAAAATTTCTGTTTTTCGTTTGTACTTATGGCTGATAAAAGAGAAATCAAAAAAAGGTGAAAAAGCTAACCTTAGAATTTCTGGTAGACCAAGTTGTTCTACTCAAAGAACTATGTTGTCCAACACAAAGTTTGATGTGGAGAAATTTGATGACACCAATAACTTTGGCATGTGGAAATGTAAAGTATTAGATCTATTGTTCTGAGAAGGATCTAATATAGCCTTGGAGACCTGGCCAGAAGATTATTCCAATAAAGATTGGAATTATTTCAATCCACAAGCTTGTGGCACAATTCGACTGTGCTTAGGAAAAGATCAGAAGTACTCTATCATGAAAGAAAATGTAGTTGTAGGTCTTTGGAAGAAGTTATAGGACAAGTACATGACAAAAAGTATAGAAAATTGACTCTACCTGAAGAAGAAACTTTTCCATTTCTAGTATAAGAAAGGTACCCATATGATTGAGCACTTAGATAATTTCAATAAAATTTTGGTTGATCTACAAAATTTAGATGTTGAAATTATCGATGAAGATAAAGTTTTATTGTTGTTGAATTCATTACCTGAGAACTATGAGCATTTAACCACAACTCTATTATATGGAAAATATGAGGTTAAATTCATAGATGTTTCAAATGTTTTGGTAAATAATGAGTACTGAAAGAAGGATTAACATGATCATAAAAACTCATTATTAGAAGCATTGACTGCAACCAGAGGTAGGACGAACAATAAAAAATTTGGCAGATCAAATAATAGGGGCGTGATCCATATAAAATTTTAGAGGTGAGTCATCCAGAAGATGTCCAACAAAGGATGAGTGTGCCTATTGTCACTAAAAAGAGCACTGGAAGAAAGATTGTTCAAACAAGGACAAGTCAAATGAAAATGTTGCAAAGAAGGCCGACGAAGATGAAGAATCAACCTTTTCAGTTTCATCATCAAATACCTACTCAGATAAATGGATCCTTGATTCTGGATGTTCTTATCATATGTGTCCAAACAGACATTGGTTTTCAAGTTTTGAGGAGCTCGATGGAGGAGTTGTACTTATGGGCAACAACAATGCTTGTCAGACAAAAGGGATCGGAACAATACGACTAAAGATGCACGATGGTACAATGAGACGACTTATGAATGTGAGGTACATTCCTTATCTAAAGAAAAAAATTATTTCTTTAGATATTCTAGATTCTGATGGCTACAAGGTAACATTGGAAAATTTAGTCTTGAAATTTGTACGAGGTGCATTTGTAGCAATGAAGGGAACTCGGAAGGTGAACCTGTATTTCCTAGATGGGAGTACAGTTACAGGAAAAGCAGTTGTCTCAAGCAGTTCTGAAGAAAAGACATGATTCTTCTCCCCTGTGGAACATGCACTTAAGGCATGTCGGTGAAAAGGCTTTGCAAGGCTTAATAAAGCAAGGTCTTCTGAAAGGTGCCAAGACTGAAAAGTTTGATTTCTACGAGCATTGTGTAATGGGAAAACAAACAAGAGTCAAGTTTGGCACTGCCATTCATCGCACTAAGGGAACTCTTGATTATATTCACACGAATGTATGGGGACTGATGATAAGTCACAAGATCGTCATTACAAATACCGATCTTGCGAAATACCCTTTGTGTTTTTATTATTTGTAAAACTCTCATAAGTGCACAAATCATTTTATAGAAAATGATAAGCATACTCCCAAAGTTGATCTAAGAAATAAATATATGTGATTTTTAATTTATTATTCAAAATCTTAAACATCCTATAACAATATTTTGGTTTTTGTGTTCTAATCTAATGACATAATATAAATAAACATAGATATAGATTCAATAAACAATAATACAAATATTATCATTTACAACAATGAAGTATTTAAGAATATAATAATTAAGTTAATTATGTTTACTCATATTATTTAAGTTATTAAAGATATAAACTGATATTTATTGATTATCTCTTTTTTATATGAATACTACCTTTGGTAGGGTTAGATATCCTTTGTTAATTAAACAAATCAACTAACACCAATAGGTGAGGTCAATAACTAATTTTGTTAATTAAATTAATTTTTTTCTTTTTCTAAGAGATTTAAAATGAACCATTTAAATGTCACATTTGGTAGGGTTGGATATTTTAAACTTTATTCAAGGTATATAAATTAAACCTAAGAATTTAATTATCTGAGTACTAACTTTCAAGTTTTAAAACCATTATTGAAAATATGTTGTCAATACATTTTCAAATATTAATTCTTATAAAAACTTTTGAAATATAATTTCACTCTAACTATCGGACGATTGTACCAACAAATAAAACAACACTACTCTAAATCAGATCGGATAATTAAACCTTAAAATCTAATTTTCAGATTTAAGTTTGTAATGAAAAATAATATGTTTTTTCTAACATCCTTAATATAAAATCTTGAATAAAAAACAAAATCAATTTATTTTATAGAAATGTTTCACCTATTTAATATTTTGCAAGAATGAAATATAAAAAGATAACTATAAAGAATCTATTAAATTTATACCTTAATAGAATCCTTACAACAATTTGATGCTAATTTTGTTGCTAGAAAATCTTCAAACGGATTTCCATATCTGTTTATTAAATCAAAAACTAAAAATTAATAAAAACATAACTAGTTCTTCTCAAAAAGATAAAAATTTAAAAAAAAACTAAAAACTAAAACATAAAAAAAATAAAAAATTTCTAGAGAGAGAAAACTAGAAAGAGAAAGTACTTAAAAATTGTTTGTTTTGTAGTGAGGGAAGAGGGCCCTTTTATAGGTAAGAAAAAGGCCAAAAATAGGAGAAAATATTTCAAAATTTGAATTTAGACGCATATGGACAGGTTATCACGCGTATAGGGTGCGAAAATCTCAACAGACGAGTGTAAGATGATGCTTACCACAAGTTTATGGGAAAATTTTATTCCCACCAAAAGAAGTGATGAGTGCTCAAATGCACTCAAGATATCGTGATTTTATGCATGTTAATTGATTAAATAGATTTTTATTTTTTAAGTTTTACTATCATTTTATACAAATCTATTTTTTCGAATTCACGAATATATTTGGTTATTTTTCAAGTATTTTAGATTTAAAAAGATAAAATTGATCAACACTTGAAGAATTATACTTGAAGCACTCTATTACAATTCTCCAAACCAAATAAAAAGTGAAACAAAAAATATAGGTTCAAAGTGTCTTAGAACAATGCATGGCATGACGTGAAACTTTTGTGTGCCACGGTGCCATCAAAAGGGTGAAGAATTAACGCATCCTAGAATTGATATTGACCATGGCATGAAAATGTTGGGTGCCGTAGCGTGAGATACTTGGAACAAGTAGAAAGTGTGTGACAATTATGTTTGTGCTACAACTTGGAGAAATGTGTGCCACCGCGCTACACATCTGATCTCATTTTTATAAAAATAGGACCACTATTCCATTGTATCAATAATCCCTCATCCTTATCATTCCTTTCATTTCTTTAGTCCCTTTAAGCTTTTTAGCTTTTCTTTTAGTATTTTAAAGTTCTTCTCTCATTTTAGAGTTGAACGAATTCTAGTTTATGTAATAGCTTAGTTTCAATTCAATAAACAAGTATAATAATTTTATTTGGAAGCTTTCCAGAACAAAAATAATTTAGAGATTTTGTTGAATTATATTTTAAATGCATCCTTTTTAGATTATCTTTGTGTGTTTTTTACATGTTATATTTAATTTTTTGATCAATTATTAAAATATGATTATTTGGCTATAAATAATATGGGATGTTAATAATGTTGTTACGTTTGTAAAAATTTAAGATAGATTAAAAAAATTTATAAAATGAATTATGTTATATCTCTTCATTAAGATTTAAATAAAAGTTTATTAAATAAAAGTATGTTTATTCAGTATTTTTCGAAATCAACAATAGTGTTAAATTCAACATTTATTTATCTAGATCAACTCTTAGATGTTAGATGAAATATTTTGGATCTGATTTAGCAAACTTTATTTCAAAAGTTTTTAAAAGATTTATTATTGAAAAACATATTTTTGACATATTTTTCGTAATAGATTTAAAACATAAAAGTTAGTTTGTAGATATTTAAATCATTAATCTAACTTAAACATCTTGATGAGAGTATAAATTGTTGGCCCGATCGAATATAGCAATTAAATGATTATTAATTTCTTAAAAAATGAGCATAATTTAATTAAAGTCTAAATTATCGGTCCGATCAAAAGTGACAAGTTAAAATTTAATTAACAAAGAAAATGATCACGATCTTAGGATATTTTCATACATATAAGAAAAAATCAATAATTTTAACCTATCTTTTTATTAACATACTTAATATTGAGTAAGCATAATCAATTAGCTAATGTATCCCATAAATTCGCCACGGCATGACATTAGATTAGATTTGCAAACCCAAACTTTGTGACAAAATATTTAGGTTTTATTTTTGGTTTTTAAGAATTTGTTGGATAATTTAAAAATCACATTATTCTTATTTAGATCAACCTTGGAATTATACTTATCATTTTCTATAAGTGATTCATGCACTTACGAGCATTTTATAAAACATAAAAAATTTGTATACAATAATTTTGTACATCAAGTTTTTGGCACCGTTACTAAATTGTTATTAGGAAAATCTTAAAAACTTTTTATCGTAAATATTAAGATTTCTATTTAGAGTCTTAGAATATTTAAGTTATCAAATAATTTGAGATATTTTAAATTTCAAATCTTCTTTTATTTTTTTTCTAATTAATATATATATATATATACTAAATCTTAAAACAAATAAAAATAATTTTTAAATAAAAGTAAAAGATCTTTTAAAATATATAAAAAATTATATTTTAAACTAAATTTTCTTTTATTTATTAAATTAGTTTTCTAATTGTTTTTCATTTAAATTTTAAGTTCTTTTCTTTTCTTTAACTTCTTTCTTGCATTATGATTATTATTATTTGTTTAGTATTTATGTATACTAATTTTAATGCACTTTTATTAACTTGTATATCATTGTAGCATTTATTTCTCCATGTTTAGTATTTCTATATACAAACATGCAATATTATTGTTATGTATTTATTATTTTATTTTTCTACTTGATAGGTGATTTTAAATTATACTTTCATAAAGTTTATATGAGGTAGGAGGTCCTTAGGATATCGTATAACGATAATATAAATAGAACTAGTCGATTGTCAAAAAGGTTGGACTTTAAGGTCCTCTTTTGTTGAGAAAATTCCTTAACCTAACCTTGACTTTTTATTGGAACCTTTAATTACAGGGGTAGATCCATATAGGGAAACCACTATGAAGGAATTTGCAAGGCTAGTATTTGGCACTGTAACTACTTCAGTTCAATTAGGTGAGGCTGGTAGGAACTATGAATTGGGAAATATTCATTTTTCCATGTTACCGTTCTTTCATGAACTACCCAAGGAAGACTAATTGTATTTCATTAAAGACTTCTGCTCCACAATCCAAACTTTTCCTCTCTATATACTAATTGAGGATCAACTAAGAATGAGATGTTTCCCCTATACCTTAAAAGATAGGGCCAAGGCTTCACTAATGTCACTTCCTCCAAGTTCCCTAACAACCTAAGAGAATGTTAATAACAAGTTTATGGAAAACATGTATTCCAATAAAAAAATGTTAGAGTTGAGAGCTAAGATAGCAACTTTCTCTCAGATGGAGGGAGAACATTTCCATGAAGTGTGGGATATGTTCAAACTCTTTCTCACTCAGTTCCCCCATTATAGTTATCCTCTACATCTATAGAATAAGTTTTTCTATGATTGATTGATACAATAGTGTTAGTTCATCGTTGACAATGCTAATGGAGGAGTTATAGGAGATAAAACTACCTCAGAGACTTATAATTTCTTGGATATGTTGAGTGCTAATTCAAAATAAAAGAGCTCGAGAATGAGAAGAGCCAAAGTCCATGAAGTATACTTCGGTACTTAAATTCAAATATAGCTTACCCAACTGACCAAGAAAGTTATGCTCCTTACGACACATGCCACAACAAACAAAGAACAATGTGTTGTGTAGCAATCTAGGACATTGTGCTAAAACCTATCCATATTAAGAAGAGATTAGTATTAGACCCAAGTAGGTCAATGTATTGAGGGATACCAACTAAGACCCAAGTATAACCCCAATGACATTACTTATAATCCTATGTAGAGAAATCATCTCAATTTCTCCTAGAGGCGAAACAACCCTCCATTTATCCAAAGCTCAAATCCACGGAGCAAGAAATTCCACCATAAAATGTATAAAAATCCTCCAAAGTAGCCTAATATGAAGGAAAACTTGAATTTATTGATTCAAGTTAGTAGAGACAACCAAGCATGAACAAATCAAAAGTTGGACTATGTAGAAGTTTCCATTAAAAAGATGGAAATTTTGGTAGAGTAGTTAACTGAGCACTTGCAAAAACAAGGCAAAGAATAGTTGCAAAAGGTGAGAACAAAAAACTTAATAACAAAGGGATATTGGATTTGGAAGAAGATAAAATCCCCAAGCAATGTTTCACTAAAGATGGTAAAAATTAGTCATGGATAAGAGGTAATACATTACTTTATATTATTTTATTTCTTTATATTTTATTTGTCATTTTTATATCATTTATTTTATTTTGTGTGATTGTTATTTCTTTTAGATTTATATGTATTTATTTTGTTAATTTAATTTAATAAAAAAGGGTTAGGGCATGTCGCATCATGCTTTTACTGGCTTTGCAACATGAAGGGTTCTTTTGGAATTTAAAACGAGGTAAAATTTTTGACACTACGACATGCTAATTCATACACCATGACTTGCATTGATTTTCTGGAAATACACCCCAAGTGAATTTTCACTCATTTTTCTCACTTTTTCTCACAAATCCTAAATTTTCTATTCCAACAAACACACAAAACCCCTCACAAATCCCACCTTTCTTCAATTATTTTCAAAAATCCTTCACAAAAATCAATTTCCTAACCATTTCCTACCCATTCCACCAAGAAATATTCAACAATTTCCAACTTTATAAAGGAATCTTCATCTTTATAAGGAGTATTCTTCGTAGTTCTTCAAATCCACGACAATGCAAAGTATTCATAAATTTTTAGAACTTAATTATTTAATTTAATTCTATAAATTTTGTGGAGTATTTATAATTTTTAAGACTTCAAAACCCTATTTAGGATAAATAGGGGTTAGGAAATATTTGGATTAATATGTGTTGTTGGATTTTTTGTGAGCCTCTAGTTTAGATATTATGGTAAAAAAATGGAACCTAAGAGGAGTAGAAAGGAAAGGAAGTTTCCACTTCTAAAGAATTTGACAATAATAATTTTTTTACTTTTGAGGCAAGAGTTCACTATGAAAAAGTGGTAGAAGTAAATAAAGGATTTATACCCGAAAGAGGGATAGATTTTAATTAGTAATTGGAGGAAATTTCTAATGTTATAATAGTCCTAGGTAGGAAAGGTTTCATAAAATTACTTGAGACTACTATCAAATCCTTAATTCGATAATTTTATGCCAACGTTCCTAACATAGTTGACAATACGGTTAAAGAAAGGAATGTATTTGTCCCATTTGGGCCATATGACATCAATACTCACTATTTATTAATAAATGTTAAAGAGGGTCAATATAAGCATTATCATAATAATATTGATAATAGTACGATAATTGAAGTTTTAACTATTTATGGTGTTGAGTGGATTTATACTGGTGACAAACCAAAGGGTTTCAAGGAAAAATATTTGGACAAAATTGCAAGATTTTGGCAATACTTTATATGTTCGAAATTGATGACCACCAGATGCTACAGTACTATTGATAGAGAAAGCACCATTTTATTATACACAATTGCATCTAAGATGCCTATGGATGTTTGGAATATAATTTACAATATGGTAAAGTTATCTATCAACAACCATATACACAATTGCATCTAAGATGCCTATGGATGTTTGGAATATAATTTACAATATGGTAAAGTTATCTATCAACAACTACTACTTGAGTTAAATTTCCCCCCAACTAATAACCGCTTTATGTAAAGGAGCAAGGGCACCTCACTCATATGGTGAAGTAATTTTATAGCCTGGTGAATTATTGAACTCGTCATATTGTAATGAACTCACCTCTAGCATGAATATCATTCAAAGAGGAAGAAGAGTTGTCCCTCCTTCAATACTTTCTTTAAAAAAAATAACTTCATAATATTGAGGAGAGAATACGTTATACAAAAGATTACCAAGATGCCTACTTCACCCAACAAGTTGCATTCTTAAACCAACAACATTTTTATCAAGTGTAACACAACAAATTAATTTATGAAATGAATCACTTGCAATTGAGTCATCTTGCGATGGATATGAGCTACTTACCAACACCTGACTATCAACACTATGATTTCAATTTTGTACATTGATGAGGAGAATTGGGATTGCCAAAAACTTTGATGCCATCCCCGCAACGGAGTCATCCCCGGCAACGGCGCCAAAAACTTGATGAACGAAAACCGACATCGCCGATTCTTGCCAATACTTTGGTTTTATATTTATAAAACTCTCGCAAGTGCACGAATCATTTCATAGAAAATGATAAGTATACTCCAAGGTCGATCTAAGGAAGGAATGTATGTGGTTTTTAATTTATTATTCAAACTTTTAAAAACAAAATTAAATCCTAAACATCATGTCACGATATTTTGGGTTTTTTGTGTTTTAATCTACTTACAGAAAATTAAACATAGATTCAATAAACATTCATGCAATTTTTATCTTTTATAAATAGTGGAGTATTTATGGATATAATAACTAAGTTAATTATGCTTGCTCATATTATCTAGGTTATTAAAGATATGAATTGATATTTATTGATTCTCCCTTTTTTGTATGAATATCACTTTTGGTGGGGTTAGATATTCTTTGTTAACTAAACAAATCAATTAACACCTATGGGTGGGGTTGATAACTAATTTGGTTAATTAAATTAATTCTTTTTTCTAAGAGATTGAAAATGAACCAATCAAATGCCACCTTTGGTGGGGTTAGACAGTTTAAACTTTATTCAAGGTGTCCAAATTAAACCTAAGAATTTAGTTATCCGAGTACTAACTTTCAAGTTTTAAAACCACTACTGAAAACATGTTGTCAATACATTTTCAGATAATAATTCTTATAAAAACTTTTGAAATAGAGCTTCACTCTAACTCCTAGGCGATTATCAACAAATAAAAGAAAGACTACTCTAAATTAGACCGGATAACTAAACCTTAAAATCTAATTTTCAGATTTAAGTTTGTAATGAAAAATAATATATTTCTTTCTAACATTCTTAATATAAAATCTTGAATAAAAATAAAATCAATTCATTTTAGAGATTTTTACCTATTTAATATTTCGCAAGCATAACAACGTTATTATTATATCATGTTTACAAACAGCTAGTACAGTTAAATTTAATCACAGACAAATTAAATATAACATATAAGAATAAAGTATAAAAAATAACTGCAAAGGAAATAAAATCCTTAGAGTACTTCAATGCCATTCCCGTTGCTAGAAAACCTCCAAACGGAATTTTCACTCCCATTTATTGAATCAAAAAGCTAATAAATTACAAAAACATAACTAGTTCTTCCCAAAGAGGGAAGAACTCTAAAACTAAGAGAAACTAGCTAAAACATAAGAAAAACTAAAAAAACTAAAAACTAAGAAATGGATAGAAAGAAAGAAGAGTGAAGTGTGTTTTTGAAGTGAAGGGAAGGGGGTATTTATAGGTGAGGATGGAGAGAAAAAATGAGTAAAAAAATGTTAAAAAATGTAAAAATGCGTAAAGGACATGGTGAGGTCATTGATGATGTCAGCATGACGTCATGGGGGTGGCTGCACGTGAAAAATGGGGCGAAATGGCGTCGGCGCGTCTGGAGGCGGTAGTAGCATATGTGCGGATGAGCAGTACCAGCGCGCTGACTTTGCGCGATGAACGTAATACACGCGGTACTGGCCATTGCCATGCGTGGGATCGCTCCGGAGCGGTTTTCTCCTTTTGACATTTTTGACCTTTTCGACTCATTTTGTCCAATTTTTTCCATATTTGTTGACTTTCCACTTATTTATTAATATATTTGTGATGTATTGCTTCAAGTATTCCTCTTTGTGTGTCTTTAAATTATGCGTTTTTAAGCCAAAATACGAAAAAACAATAAAAATACCCGTGATTCCGAAAAAGACAAATTTATATAAATATATGATAAAACATATAAATATATATATTTTTAATCAATTAATGTACATAAAATCATGGTTATTTTAGTGCTTTTTGAGCACTCATCATACATCCACAATGATCACAAAATTAACTTGAAGAACATATACCAGATGATAGGGAGGATGAGCTTTGAATTCTAATCCAAATTTTTATGTTTTTATTTTTCTTTGTTTCACTTTATTTTATATTAAGAACTTTAATTTTTAGTTTTTTTGGAGATTGTAATAATTCTTTGTTTTATGATTGTTTTTGTGTTATTTTTAGGAGTGTGCAAAAAATCCGATCATCCGATCAATCCGATCAATCCGATCCGATCCGTTGATTTTTCATCCGATCCGATCCAATCCGATGGTCGGATCGGATGGAGATTTTTTCCATCCATTAAGTGCGGATCGGATGGCGGATTTCATTACGATTCATCCGATCCGATCCGACCGAAATTAATTATATATATTTATTAAATTAAATATATAAAAATAATTAATATATATTTATTTAATGTTTTAATGTTTTTTTTAAATCAAATAATTTTATGTTATGATTTATGTAAAAATTTAAAAAAATTATTTAAAAATATAAAAAATAGAGTTAATTAAATTTATTTGTCGGATTGATCGGATTGATCGGATTGATTGGATGTCATCCGAATAGTTTACGGATCGGATTGAGCGGATGTAAGAAGTGATCGGATCGGTTGCGGATTAGGATGTTTCAATCCGAGCGGATGGTCGGATCGGATCGGATGACAGTAAAATCAACGGTTTCGATCCGATGAACACCCCTAGCTATTTTATTTGCTTTTATGTGGACATTATTTAGAACTATTAATGTTATAACCATTTGTTGAAATGTATGATAAGTATACAAACATAATTTAAATGTTTGGATTAATGGATGCACCTGCTTACCAACAATTAAATAGGATCGGCAATTGGATAACTTTTTTATTTTCTCTTTCTCTTTAATTTACAATTGTTATATTGAGAACAATGTAAGATCGAGGTTGGAGGTAGAAAAAGATATATTATAAAATTTGTGCTTAAATGAAACATCTATATGTTTACATTTATGTTATATTATTTTTATTGTTCCTTTTGTGTGCTTTTAATTTATTTATTTTTATTATCTTTGGAATTTTTAGGATAATATATTTTCATTAAATTTAAGAAAATGATTAAGTCTTTAGATTGTTAGATTAATTTCAAAAACATTTCATGGAGTAATGTGATAATTAGTTAGTTTTTATCATAATTAGTATTTCATAAGAAAATGTTGAAATTGCAATGAACTTAAAATCGGTGTTTATGAATCAAGTAGTAGAGATTTTTGAGAATATATATTGAGACATTATTTTCTCATTCTAAGTGATGATACTTTTCTACTCTTTTAAATACTCTTCTTATAAATTTTAAATTGCTAGATAATCTCTATAGGTCTTTGCATTGAATGCTACGATTTTTACATCTAAATAAAGTATCATATATTTATTTTTATTACTTAAATTGAATGAATTACATAGAAATTGAAAGTATTTTCCATTCTCCTTATTCATGCATGATTCATAAAAAAGAGAGACATATGAAAAGAAAATGGAAATGCCACAAACTAGCCACTCACCTTATCATACAAAATATGTATAATATGTACATGTGTCCTTTTAAAAAAATATATCTTTAAAAAGAGATAAAAGAAAAAAGAGAAAAATAAATAGTATAAACTAAATACTATGACCCATTATCCTTCAAATTCGCGCGATGTGGTCAAGTACAAAAGAAAAATATATATAGGAAATAATTCCCCAATAAGTCATTGCATTTTCTTTATCTCTTAAAGGTATATAACTTGAGATTTTTATTTGATGAATTTAATTGACGCATGAAAATAATATATGATTTCCTTATAAAATCCTTTCATTTGATTCTTTTCATAAGATCAATATTGTGCAATACTTTGATCCTTTTCTTCTTTAAACATATGCAAAACTATCAGTTCATTTTCATACCTAAACTCTATTCACATTTACCTTTGAATGAGTGCTTGAACTAACAAGATAAGTGTTATTAAGAGTATGCATTGTGAGGTTAAAGTTGAAGCGAATTTGAATTCCTTATATTGTACGAATCATTTATAGAAATGATAAGTATACTCTCAAGGTTGATTCAATAAAGTAATATTGTGTGGTTTTTAAATATTATTCAAATTTTAAAAACAAAATTAAACCTAAACATGTTGTCACAATGATTTGGTTTTTTTTCAAAAACTAACCAATTCATAAAGATAAAGATAAACATGGATTCAACAAATACTCATGAAATTTAATACATTCATAAACAATGAAGAATAATGGATATAATAACTCATTTTAAAGAAAATGACAAGTATACTCCCAAGGTCAGTCTAAGTAATGAATATATGTGGTTTTTAATTTATTATTCAAACTTTTAAAAATAAAATTAAATCTTAAACATCCTGTCACGATATTTTGATTTTTGTTTCCTAATCTAAAGGTATAAAAACAACAAACATAAATATGGATTCAATTAACAATATTGCAAATTTTTTTCATTCATAACAATGAAGTATTTATCGATACAATAATTAAGTTAATTATGCTTACTCATATTATTTAGGTTATTAAAGATATTTATTGATTTTCTCTTTTTGTTATGAAAGTATCCTTAGGCGGGGCCCAAATTCTTTTGTTTAACACTAATTTACTAATATATTTAGGTAGGGTCTATTAATTAATTAAGTATTAAATTTTAGCTATATTTCTAAAAAATATCAAACCATCTAATTACACCTTTAGGTAGAGTCAGTTAATTAGACTTTATTCAAGGTGTCTAAATTAAACTTAAGAATTTATCAATCAAAAAGTAACTTTCACGTTTTAAAACTTTTTAAGAAAACACATTGTCAATACATTTTTAAATAATAATTCTTTGTAAAAGACCTTAGAAATAGAGATTTTCTCTTAACATCTAAATAATTAAATCTAAAATAAAAGAATATTATTCCAAATTATGTATGTGTAATTAAATCTTAATTTTAACTCTCATATTAAGTTTGTTATTAAGAGTAGTGTACTCTTTCAAATAACATTCTTTATAAAAATCTTGAATAAAAATAAAATCAATTTATTTTAAGAAAATGTTTTACCTATTCTAAACATAACAATGTTATTATTATATTATATTCACTATCAGCCAAACATGTTATAATTGATCACATACAAAACAAGAATGACAGAGATGAAGCAACACAGATATATGGACTACAAAAGGAATATAATTAATACCTTAACAATATCCTTACACAACTCTCAAAGAGTTGATTCTAAGATTTGAAAATCTCTTATAGTAATTGCATTCATAATTTGTTAAATCAAAAACTATAAACTACTAAAACATAAATATATTCTTCCTCAAAATTGAGGGAATAACTAAATAAATTATAAAGTTAAAAATATAAAAATCTATAAAAAAGTGGGAGAGAAAATTACTAAAAGCGTAACTTGGAAGCTTATTTTCTTAGTATACATGGAGTCCTATTTATAAGAAAGAATGCAAGAAAAACTTGTGTTTTCGTCGCAGCGCGATCGAATCACAACCATATTTTTGGCCAGTTCAAACTTTTTTATTTTCCATTATCTCTTTTTTTCACTTTAGATAATATTAACTAAATTATATTCATTTAATCTCCAAAAAAATGTGATGAAAATACTTCGAGTATTTTTCTTTATTTTAATATTTATATATTAAAATACCTGCAAAACACTAAACTATACTCATTAATCTGAACAAATAGATTTGTTTAAAATATAATGCAATAAAAGAAATACAAATCCATTTTATTAATTAAATGATATTGAAATATGGTATATTTAGTAATTTTTAAACACTCATCACAATCCCTAACCAGCTTCTTGCTAATCTCTTAGCAAGAGAAATGGTTAAAACTAAAAACACTAAAAATCAAACTAACATAAATCCCTTCTGTGGATTGACACAATTGTATTTAACATATGCAATAAGCTTTTAAACCCTAGGTTGCCTTAGTGGATGAGTTTAAGTCTCGTGAGGGTTTTCAGTGATGATACACACAAACATTAATAAAAAATGAAAACAAAATAAAACAAATAAAATAAGAAGTTAACTAAAATTTAAAATAAAAAGACTAAAATAAAGAAATGAAACACAAAATATCTCATGTTTATAATCTCTTTTAAATTTCACAATTAAAATCTTAAGCATAGATTATTTTAACTTCCTAAACATTCATGATTTATTATAATAATTAATAAAAAATCATTTTCATATTTCATATAAAAAATTTATTAATTTAATTTCACACAAACTTATTGTCAGGAATCTAAACTCGCTTCGACTCTATTCCTCACAAGTTAATACTCTCAAAAACATTGAATCATATGGTTCAAATACTCATACTAATTTATATGCAAAATAGTTTGTGTATAGAAATGAACTAATATGTTCACATATGTATAAAGAAGAAAGGCTCAAAGTGTTATTTTAACGTTGATCTCATAAAAGAAATAAAATGTAAGGATTTATAAAATATTATACATTACTTTTATGTATCAATCAAATAAAAATATCAAGTAATATGCCTTTTAGAAAATGTTGAAAAATGCAATGACTTCTTAAGGAATTACTTCCTATATTTTTCTTTTCATTAAACTATTTCTGATAACTGTTTGGCTTTTTGGGTCATAATATGTAGACTATACTATTCATTTTCCTCATTTTTCTTTCTCTTATATTCTTTTTTTATAAGAGAATCCATTTTTTAAAAAAGTGGACCCATGTACAGATTGTACATTTTTTATATGGTAAGGTGAATGGTTAATATCTAGCTTTTCTGTTTATATTTGTTTAAATAACCCTAGATATATCTTTTTTTTAATAGAAGTCGTGCATGAAAGAAGAAGGACATATACTATTAATTTCTACTTAAATAATTTAATCTAAGAAAATGAAAAATAAATATATAACACTTTCATTAAGATGTAAAAATCCAGATATTCAATGTTAAGTCCTTTAGAGTTCATCTAATAATCTTGAAGAAATAAGAAAAGTGTTTAGAGTAGAAAAAAATAATATTTATCACTCAGAATAAAGGATAATGGGATCAAAATATTTTTCACCGGGATAGTCTCCACTATTTGATTTCTAAACACCGATTTTGGGTTTAATATAATTTACACACATTATCAAGAAATACTAGTCATTAGAAAAACTAACTAATTATCACATTACTTCATGACATGTTTTTGGAAATTAATCGAATAGTGCAAAAAGACTTAATCATCGTTTAAATTTAATTCTATATATCCCACAAATTCTCCTCTCAATGAAAATGTCTATTTGTCAATTGTTTTATTGAATCTATCTTTATTTTTTATGTTACTATATTAGATTTTTCAAACCTAAACAATCGTAATAAGGTATTTAGGTTTTTAATTTCTTTTTTAAGAATTTTTTGAATTATTTAAAAACCACACGATTCCTCTTAAGACCTACCTTGGAAGTATATTTATCATTTTCTATAAGTGATTTTTGGACTTGCAAGTATTTATAAATTAAAAAAATTGTACACCAAGTTTTGGCATATCAATGTATTATTCTTTTATTCTTCTAAATTGAAAATGAGTGCTTCACATAAACTCTCCAAGTGTTTATCATTGTAATCAATTTTAAGCCAAATATACTTAAAAAACAACAAAATATATATTTGACTTCGAACACATAGATTTGCTTAAATAATGATAAAATCATGTAAATTTAAATCTATTTTTAACTTTTAAGCCAAAATAAATCATATAATATTAGTATTTTTCAAGCACTCATCATTAGCTAGCTAATATCCCATACTCATTTAATCAAGGTTATTCGATTCAACATTTTATCCATTTAATTTTAGTTGTTTGAGTATTTTACATTCAACCATAATTCTTTCAATCGACAATTGTCAGAGTGTTTAAGTTTATTTAATTAACCAATTAAGAAAACAAGTAAAGTTTAAAATCATTGTAAATTATTTTAGAGATCGACCTTAGGGTAAACTTATCATTAATCTATTAGTAATTCATGCACTTATAAGCAATTAATATTTATGCACATCCAGTTTTGGGCATCATTTTTAGGAAATTTTGCATTTTAAATTGTTTATTTGTTTTCTTCTTAGTTTATTTAACTTCTTTATTTCGTGTGATTTTTTTATTTTTCTTATTTTATTTAGATATTTCAATTATTTTTATTTATTATCTATATTTATTTATTTGTTATTTGTTATTTGTTTTTAGTGGTTTATTCTCTTGTGCTTTGGTCTCTTTGTTGTTTTTGTTAGTATATGCAAGGTAGGTCTTTGGGAATCAAGTAGCATCTTTCATAGACAACATCAACAAAGCAAATGATTATTTAAGGAGGTTGGATACTGAAATTCAGGAAGAAGAAGAGCTACATCAAGAGCCACTAAACACGGGGACACACTACTAAGAGAAATGGTATTAAGGATTATGCAAGGCCAATCATTGGCATTGTTACCTCTTGTATACAGTTGGGAGAGGCAATTAGGAATTATTAATTTGGAAAATATTCACTATTCTATATTACCTTCATTTTATGGTAATCTTAATAAAGATCTACTAACATTTATTCATGATTTTGTGCAATTGTGTAGACATTTTCTTCATAGAGGCTCAATGAGGATCAATTGAAGATGAGGTTTTTCTCATACATGCTCAAGGATAAAGAAAAGGCTTGGCTTATGACTCTTCCATTGGGATCTTTAACTACTTGGGAGGAAATCTTTAAAAAATTCATGGGAAAATTCTATTCCCATCAAAAGACTTCATATATAGGGACCAAGATAGCCATATTTTAATAGATGGGGGGAGAACCATTCCATGAAAATTGGGAGATGTTTAAGCTACTTCTCATTTAGTGCCCAGACCACCACTTGCCATTGCAGCTAGAAAACCAATTCTTCTATGAGGAGTTGACATAACATGTTAGTTCACATTTAACAATGCTTCATGAGGAGCTATGAGAGAGAAAAGAGCTATATAAACTTATGAGCTCTATACAATGTTGGGTGCTAATTCCCAATAGAAGAGTACCAAATTTAGAAAATATGGAGTAAATAAGATAGGCTTTGATAATGATATTTCCATGCAACTTGAAAATTGACAACCCTAGTTGAACTCCTTACCACCAAAAATACTCCATATAGAGTTTGTGGTAATTATGGGCATGGTGCTATCACTTTTCCTTTTCAATGTGATCCATATGCAGACCTTAATCATGAACAAGTGAATGCAATGCAGGGTTATCAAGCAAGATCTAGGATTGACCCCTATGCAAACACTTAAAATCCAGGGTGTACAATCATCCCAATTTTTCTTAGAAAGCAAACATACATACCTACGCCTAAAACAACATGCTAGGCCAATGTTTGAATCAAAACATGCCACACAATCCACCTAATAAGCCAACCTTGAAGTATAACTTGAATGCAGAGAAAACCAAGGGAAAAATAATCAAAATTTGGATTCTCTAGAGGTATACATGAAAAGGGTGAAAGTTCAAGTAGAGAAACTAACTGAACACATGCAAAGGGAAGAGAAAGTGTGGTTTCCTAGTCAACCTGAACAAGCAAAGGCTATTATAGCCCTTTACAATGGTGAAATACAAGTAGCTTTAAAGAAAGGTGTGGACAAAAATGATAAAACTATGGAGCCTCCCAAGGGGATTCTAGGAGTGTCATCTAACCCTCATATGTTGCATAAGTCACTTGACCCATATCGACCTCCTATTCCATTTCCAAAATACTTAAAGGAAACCACATAGTATTATCCATTTCCTGGCCTTTTTAATTTAACATTAGCTTACATCTTTTGGATGTCACCAGGGATATTCCTTCATATCCTAAATTTCTCAAGACCTTAACTTCCAAAAAGATGAGATATGAGCATGATGAGAAAGTAATGGTGTCAAAACTTATTAGTGTGGTGTTGCAACTTTTACCTCCTAAGTTGAAAGATTTAGAAAGTTTCAATATCAATATCACTTTGAAAGACAAGAAAGTGTCCATTTCTATGCTAGAGTTAGGAATAAGTATCATTCTCATGTCATATTCAATATACTTGCAGCTAGATTTGGGGAAACTTAAACCAACAACTATGTCCCTTCAACTTGCAACTAGGTCTACTAGATATCCTAAGGGAATATTTAAGTATTTATTGGTACAAATAAAGAGTATACAACTATGTCCCTTCGACTTTGTAGTAATGGATATGCAAGATACATCTAAGGACAAGGAGCATACAATTCTTATGGGTAGACCATTTATGGCCATAACCAACACAATTATTGATGTCCACAAAGGGAAATTGACCATGATAGTTTTAGAAGAGACTATAAATTTTAAATTGTTTAAACCTTTACACTCCTTCTATATCTACTATTAATAAATGCGCTACTATTAATTCTATTGACTCACTTATTTGTGACATTTGTTTGTAGAAAAAAATTGATGTTTTATTTTCATATAGTAGGGTGAAGGAACACTAACAGACTCAATTCATGATGGTACTTAAAAAGAACACATTAAGTGTTTCCATAACAAAAATGTAATCTATGAGTTCTTTTATCATAAAAAGAAATTGCATGTGTGCAATACCTGTTTTAAATCTTTTCTGTGGACAATGAAGCCTTATTTTGATAAAAATCAAGATGAAGGAGGAGATATATATTTCAAGGATACAAAGAAACCTCTTTGAGAAGGACAAATTATGTCTTGCTAAAATATTAAAAAAAGCGTTTGGTGGGAGGCAACCCACCTTATCTTGTAGTGTTCTTTCCTTCTATTTTAGTTATTATTATTTTCATTTTCTATTTTATCCTTTTGAATGCTTTTATGAACATGTGTGTAATTCAAAAGATTGAAGACAATGTTTAGTTTAGGTTTAGGGGTGAAAAATATGTCCAATAAAAAAATTTTCGATGTAAAACTATAATACCATGGTCAATTTATGATGACAGATTATGTCTTTGGGAAATTTTATTTATTTCTTAAACACATTTAAGGTTTTTGTAAAAGTTAATTCTCATTCATCATCTATGTTTCGTGTTTTGAATTTTGAAATTGAGATGAACCTGAATTTGGTGTTTAGGAATCAAATAGTGTAGACTACTTTTTGAGATTTTTTTTATCCTACCGCATTTCTTTATAAAAAAAATATTTTGTTCTATTTTAATCACCTTTTTTATAATCCTAATTATTAGAAAATCTCTAAAGGTTTTGCATTGGATATTAGGATTTGTAATAATCAAATGAAGCCTCATGTTTCTAATTTTCATTACTTGAATTGAATAACTTGAGTAGGAATTGAACTTGTGTTCCTATTTTCATTTCATGCTTGATTTCTAATGAATTATGATACTAATGAGGTTCCCTTATAAAAACAAGCCATAATAGTCACTTCCTATAATCACTAAATACATATGGGGTTTGTTGTTTATTTCTTATTAAAAAAAGAGAGAAAAAATGGTTTGAATAAATACTATAACATTGAAATCTTGAAAGTAGTAATGTGTTGCAAGATAGTAGAAATAACCCCTTGAAGTCAAATACATTTCCATTCATCTATAGGCATACTTGATATTGATTTCTTAATGAGTTTGATTGGAGTACGATATGAATAATATGGTGCCTTCATAATCCAAGCATTTGATTCTTTTCATGAGTTCTACTTTATGTATATTCGAGCTTTTCTTCAATGGAGAATTTATGGGATATATTAGTTAGTTAATTATGCTTGGTCAATATTAATTAGATTGTTAAAGATATGAATTAAGATTATTGATTCTCTCCTATGTATAAAAATAGCGACTTTATTTGAGTCAACTATTTGTTATTAATTAGAATCACTTACTGGCTTCAGCCGGATCTAGCAATTAATTTTAATACAATTAGGCTTTTTCCTAAGAGATTAACAAACCGTTTAATTGCTGCCTACAATGGGGTCTAACATTTTAAACTTTTATCGAGGTGTCTAAGTTAGATTAATGATTTAAGTATCTAGAAACTAACTTTCAAATTTTAAAACTACTACTAAAAGTATACCATCAATATATTTTTCAATAGTAATTTGATGCTTGCAAAGGTTGACTAGTGTTCAGAGCTACTACCAATTTATCTAGCAATTACACCAAAAACTTGATGTGCCAAAATTAGGAGAATAAATTTTTTATAATTTAAAACATAGCTTGCAAGTACACAAATCATTTCAGAAAATGACAAGTACACTTCCAAAATTGGTCTAAAGAGGAATCATATGATTTTTCAATAATTCAACAAATTCTTTAAAAATGAAATTAGAAAACGTAAACATCATGTCATGATTGTTTTGGGTTGAGCTTCTAAACTAATAACATTAAAATAAAGATAAATTCAATAACCATTTAAGTAATTAACATTATCATGCAGTGAAGAATTTATGGGATATATTAATTATTTAATCATACTTATTCAATATTATATAGAATATTAAATATATAAATTAATATTATTGATTCTTTCTTATAGGTATGAAAATATCCTAAGGTAGGGATTGTTTTCTTTGTTAATTAAACTTTAACTTGCCACCTTAGGTCAGGCAGACAATTTAAGCCTTAATTAAATTACACTTATTTTCTAAGAAATTAATAAACCATTTATCTTACCACATTCGGTCAAGCTGACAATTTAAACTTCACCAAGGTGTCTAAGTTAGCTTTATGATTTAAGTATTTGAAACTAACTTTCAGATTTTAAAACTATTATAAAAGATATGCTTTCAATATGTCTTCAATAATAATTCTTATAAAAATCATTGAATACAGCTCACTCTAACTACGCATTTAGCATATACTAAAATATTTAAGAATACTACTTTAAATCAGATTTAGATAACTTAAATTCTAAATCTAACTCCCGTTTTTAATATAAAAACCACTTCGTCAATATATTTTTTATTTACAAACTTTGGTTTAAATCTTGATGATGAAATAAAACTTAATTTATTTTATAAAAATATTTAATCTATTTTAATATTTTACAAGTGTAGAAACATTACTAATATCTTATACTATTTAGAGGTTTGGAAGTGGATAATACCAATATTGAAGTTATTCAAAAGTTACCACTTCTAACAAATGTCAAAGAAATAAGAAGCTTTCTAGGTAATGTCGGTTTTTATAGGAGGTTCATAAGGGAATTTTCCAAAATATCAAAACCTTTAAGCTAAGAACATACACTTCTCATTTGATACGCAATGTCTTTAAGCCTTTGGGACCTTAAAAAGAGTCTAACCACAACATAGATGATCATAACATCGAATTAGGAGGTCCCTTTGAATTAATGTTTGATGCTAGTGATTTTGCCATTGGTATAGTTTTGGGGCAATGAAGAGGTAAATCATTACATGCCATACATTACGCTAGTAAAAACACCCCAATGAATCCCAACTGAATTATTCCACCACTGAAGAAGAATTCCTAGTAATCGTCTATGCATTAGAGAAATTTCTGGCATATTTGATTGGTGCAAAAGAGATTATATATATTGACCATGATGCTATTAGATATTTATTTTTGAAGAAGGATATCAATCCAAGACTTATTATATGGGTGCTCTTTCTTCAAGAGTTTGGCTTGGAGATTAGCTATAAAAAAAGGGAATTGAAAATCAAGTGGTGTATCATTTATCATGGTTGGAAGAGGGAGAGAGAATTGAAACAAAAGAATTGCCCATTGGTGAATATTTTTTAGATCAATAATTAAGTGCCATTACAATAATGTAAATGCCCTGGTATAGGGATATAGCTAACATTCTAGCAAGTGGAGGTATTCCACTCGAATTGTCAAGCTAAGGAAAGAAGAAATCTTTACATGAATCATGCTTTTATATTTGGGATAATCCTTCCCTTTTCAATAGGGTTCATGATGTTATACTTAGAAGATGCATTCCCTTGGAAGACAAATTATATCGTATGCCAATGCCATACTTCAGAAAATAGAGGCCACTTTGGAATACTTGAATGACATCGAAGGTATTACAATCGGATTTTTATTGGCCCACTCTCTATAAAGATATCTTTGAGTTTATAAAACAATGTGATAAATGCAAAGGGTGGCAAATATTTCCAAGACACATGAAATGCCTCAAAATACAATTTTAGAAGTAAAATTATTTGATGTTGGAAGTATAGACTCTATGGGTGCCATTGTTCCCTCTTTTGAAAAATCTTACATTGTAATGGCTGTGGATTGCATGTCTTAATGGGTGTAAGCAATTTGCACCCCAATTAATGATGCAAAGGTAGTCGCAAAATTATTAAAGATAAATAAATTCACTAGGTTTGGAACCCCTAGAGCTATAATTAGTAATGGATGCTTTATTATCAAGTTATGGTGAAAAATACAAGGTGTCCACTTCATTCCATCCACAAATTAGTGGTCAATTTGAGGTTTCAAATAGGAGATTAAAATATTTTTAGACAAGGTAAAGAGCACTTCAAGAAAAGATTGGTATTTGTAATTAGATGATGCACTTGGGCTTATAGGATAGCTTTTAAGACCCCTATAGGTATGTCTCCATATGGGTTAGTATTTGGTAAACCTTGTCATTTATCGTGGAATTAGAACATGTCATAAAATATGTTATACCAAGCCATAAATCCACACATACTATGTAATAACCATAAATATTGGTCAACTCTGAGATACATATTTAGTAAAATCCAAGGCACATGCATGGTCGAGCTCCAAGGTGCATGTGTGGGAAAACTTTAAGACCCATGTAAGGTCATACTATGTGATACATACAACACATGTATTGGTCAACTTAGAGATATATGAGCTTCATATGAGCAATCAACTCAAAGGCACAAGCTTGGTCTAGCTTCAAGGTGCATATGTGGTTCATGAATGTGTGACTAATACCTCGAGTGTTTTTTAGTATTAGTGATTCGTGAATGTGTAAGCAAAATCGTGCTTGTGAGTGTTGAGTACCTCTTTCTAAGAGTGAGCTAAGTTAAATGCTTTGAGTTTTCATATCTCTTGTTGTGAGCAATAAGAGATAGGTTGTTTGAGTTTGAAGGTGGTCCTCAAGATAGGGAGTACACTTCTGGTTACTGATCTATAGTTACTAATTACACCATATTGGTTTTCAATAAGCGAGTGTGGTTCTATGTGGAGAGTGGTCTTATGAGTGAGGGTGGTCCTCAAGTTCATATATCGCATTCTATGTAGAGTATTGGTTTTCAATGAGCGACCGTGGTCGCTCGCCAATGTTGTCACTCGTGTTTTTGTTTTGTTTTGGGCATGTGTATTTGTCAATTTACTCGACATTTTTGGAAATGAAATTTTTTTTAGCAACTTGCCACTACCCTTGCCACCACCTTTGGCATGGTAATTTGTGAGGTGGTTAGCAAGGCAGCCATCTGAGGCTCTATAAATATCCCCATTTCTTCTTATTTGGTATCCAAAAAATGTAGTGGTGTTATGTCAAATTGAAATCTCATTTTTTTCTATTTTTGAATCAATAATACCTCGAGTGTGTTTTAGTATTAGTGATTCATAAATGTGTGAGCAAAATTGTGCTTGTAAGTGTTGAGTACTTATAACGGTGTTTGCAAGTGGTTTGTATGCCAACCCTGTGTCAATTGGGAGTCTCTTGGATGTAACTGTTTATTTATGAGAACCTCTTTCTGAGAGTGACCTAATTTAAATACTTGGAGTTCTTATATCTCTTATTGTGAACAATAAGAGATAGGTTGTTTGAGTTTGAGGGTGGTCCTCAAGATTAGAAGTACACTTTCGGTTACTGATCTATAGTTACTAATCACACCACATTGGGTGGTGTAGGCTTTGAAGGAGAGCCACATTAATATGTCGAACCAAGTCATTGTGAAAGTGGCAAGTATGAATAGCAATAAGCGGCTAGTGCAAGTGTTCGAACTGAAAGAGGTATTTGTATTTATACTTTTCTATTGAGTTGTATTTGGTTATTATCTTTAGTGGATTGTTTATTGATGAGTGGTTGTCTTAAGCAACCCAAGGATGTTATCACATAGATAGGGTTTCTATATGGGTTTACTTTGTTATATTTAGTATAGTGCATACTATAATGTGTGATTAGTACAATTAGAGTTTAAATGGTGTTTTTTTCAACATACTGAAGTTTAAATTCTAAATATAAAGCTTTTATTAATTTTTGCTAGCTTTCTAATAATAAATATTTCTTTTTCTTTATACTATATGTTTGTGAATATTTTTATAGCAACTGTGATTATTTGTTAGGAGTTTATCTCTCTATTGTTTGCCAATTTAATTTGAGTCCTTAAGGAGTCAATATATCCTTAACCTGGTAATGTATCAGGTCTTGGACTACTACTTTATAATCATGCTTGATTAGATTATGGGTTAGTATAATCTGTTTTTTTATCTACATGTGAGTTTGGTATAAGTTTCAAAGGAATTTATATCTCCTTACCCTAGAAGTGTACCAATTGTCGGACTTTTTATTAGGATTTGCTACGTATGTTTAATTGCATGTTGTGAAAGTACAATCATCATTTACCAAATATGTTCCCCCATATGAAGTCTTGAAGTGATTGGAAATCCTTTATTGTTTAGTATGCATTCATAGCTCACATGCTATGTGTTGATTGTTATGTATGCTTATTGTTAGTATGGACAGGAGCCTTTGAGGCACACCGTCACTAGTGTATTCATTGTAAATTGTAGATTTTGTATCGATTGAGTATTTTAGTTATGTGTTGAATTAAGTATGTTGTTTTATATTTCCATTGTATAATTTCCTTATTTCATGATTGTGAAGCTGGCTTGGCCGAGTTGATATAGAGCTGGCGAAAAAACTCCATGGGTTGGCATCTCTATCGTTCATCTAGGTCTCGATTACCTATTTGAGTCGAAAGAATAATTGACCTACATATAATTGTTCATATGTATAGGAATCTTCAACTGGTGTTAGAATGGGTCACCCATATTTAGGCTTAACTACCTGAGTGCTTGATCTTAGAGCTATATCTTCACAAACTTACATCTTGTATATTTGTGCCCTTTGACTCCATTGGTGTGGGCACTTGTTGTTCTATAAGATTGTTATCTTCATAAACCTTTAATGTTTGCATGTTCTCTCTTTTCTTGTTCATTCATATCTCTTTCTCTCTCTTTGCTTTTTCTCCTTGCATAGTATGTTAACTATCCTACTTGCTACTATGCCTCACTAATTAATCGTTTACTAGTATTATCTTCTACAAGTTAATTTAATATTCTTCATTTTTGTG
Organism: Hippophae rhamnoides; assembly: GCA_033030585.1. Classification (NCBI taxonomy): domain Eukaryota; kingdom Viridiplantae; phylum Streptophyta; class Magnoliopsida; order Rosales; family Elaeagnaceae; genus Hippophae; species Hippophae rhamnoides. The sequence goes on along the minus strand of CM065438.1, from coordinate 39,922,616 downwards.
TTTTCTTTTCTTATATGACTGTTTGCATGAACATCATGTCACATGTTTTCATCATGTAGTGTAAAAGTTTTAGGATTTTCTTTTTGTAGTCTTGTCATTCATATGTCATGTCATATAGAATGCATCTCACCTATTTTACTAGGGTCTTTTTTCTTGTACCTATATGGATAGGCATTAGGGTAGTAAGACCTTATAAGTGTCAGTGGTAGTAGTGGATAACATATTCTTATATAAGCTAAAGAAAGTCATAAATATTATATGAAAAGATAGAACTAGAAAAATAATGTTAATTCTTTCATGTATGATAACTTAGCATATTTCCATGACTTAGTTCCATGTCTGTAATACATGTATCTTGATAGTTAGTAGTAGACAGTAATTTCAAAGATTAAGATTCTTATTTAACATCTGAAGATATTATATTGATGATTAGTTTTCTCCATATTTTACAAATGTTTTAATTTAAATTTTAGTCTAAATTTTAATTATGTCTAGTTTTGATTTTCCTGCATCTTCTCCTGCAATATCAAAATCATCATCTTCTTCCTCAAAGAACAAAGATATCATCAATAGTGATGCACTCACTATTGAAAACTTTTCAAAACCAATTGATCACTGGAAGATTCCTAAGATGACATTTGGTTCACAAAATGTAATCAAAATGGGAATGGGAATGAGAATGGAATGGAAAGAAAACAGTTTTGTTTGGTTTGACCACTGAAATTAAAGAAGGAATCAATATTTTAGTGTTTGGTTTACAATTGGAATAAAATGAAAAATATTGTATATTACCTTAATACCCCTATATTCAGTAAAGTTTAAATAATATTATTTAATTATTATTTTTTCGTTAGACAAAATATATTATTAAAATAATTATTTTTCAAAATAATTATTACTTAAAAATAAAATATATTATTAAAATTATTATTTTTTAAATAGGGTTTTGAGTTTGGGATTTGAGATTTAGGGATTTGGGATTTGGGGTTTAGGGTTTAAGGTTTAGGATTTAGGATTATATTTATCAATTAAGGTTTAAGGTTAAAATTATTATTTTTCTAAATAAGGTCTTGGGATTTGGGGTTTAGGGTATAGGGTTATATTTGTGGGTTAAGGTTTAGGGTTAAAATTATTATTTTTCTAAATAGGGTTTAGGGCTTTGGGATTTGGAATTTTGGGTTTAGGGTTATATTTATAGGCTAAGGTTTAGGGTTAACATTATTGTTTTTCTAAGTAAGATTTAGGGTTTAGGGTTTTAGGATTTGGGATTTAGGATTTAGGGTTATATTTGTGGCTTAGTTTAGGGTTAAAATTATTATTTTTCTAAATAGGATTTAGGGTTTTGGGATTTAGGATTTAAGGCCTAAGGTTTAGGGTTTAAGGTTATATTTGTGATGAGTGCTCAAAAAGCACTAAAATAATCATGATTTTATGTACATTAATTGATTAAAAATATATATATTTATATGTTTTATCATATATTTATATATATTTGTCTTTTTTCGAATCACGGTATTTTTTATTGTTTTTCGGTATTTTGGCTTAAAAGCATAATTTAAAGACTCAAAGAGGAATACTTGAAGCAATACATCACAAATATATTAATAAATAAGTGGGAAAAGGTCAACAAATATGGAAAAAATTGGACAAAAATGGGTCGAAAAGGTCAAAAATGTCAAAAGGAGAAAATCGCGCCGGACCCCGTCCCGCGTGCCGCTTCACGCGGCTAACTGCGCATCACTCTTTCATCAGCGCCTTGACAACGCGCGCGAGTCTTGTTCATCCGTGCATGGCTAACGGCGCGGTACCCCTCAGTCCGTGCGCCCAATGCGTTTCACCCCATTTTCCACGTGCGGTAGCCCTACGTAGCGTCATTGACGTCATTGATGACCTCGGCACTTCCATTACACGTTTTCTTTTTTTAACATTTTTTTTTAACATTTGTTTACTCATTTTTTTCTCTCCATCCTCTCACCTATAAATACCCCTTCCGCTTCACTTCCAAAAACACACCTCAAAACACACTTATCTCTTCTTTCTTTCTCTCCATTTCTTAGTTTTTAGTTTTTTTTTAGTTTTTTCTTATGTTTTAGCTAGTTTCTCTTAGTTTTAGAGTTCTTCCCTCTTTAGGAAGAACTAGTTATGTTTTTTTTGTAATTTATTAGCTTTTTGATTCAATAGCGGAAGTGCAAATTCTTTGGAGGTTTTCTAGCAAGCGGAATAACGTCGAAGTTCGTAAGGATTTTATTTTCTTTACCGTTATTTTTATGCTTTATTCTTACATTTTATATTTAATTTATGCTGTGATTAAACTTATTGCTAAAATTTTGTTTGTAAACATGATATAATAATAACGTTGTTATGCTTACGAATTATTAAATAGGTAAAAATCTCTAAAATGAATTGATTTTATTTTTATTCAAGATTTTATATTAAGAATGTTAGAGAAAAATATATTATTTTTCATTACAAACTTAAATCTGAAAATTAGATATTAAGGTTTAGTTATCCGGTCTGATTTAGAGTAGTGCTCTTTTATTTGATGGTACAATCGCCCGGTAGTTAGAGTGAAGCTCTATTTCAAAAGTTTTTATAAGAATTATTATCTGAAAATGTATTGACGACATGTTTTCAGTAGTAGTTTTAAAACTTGAAAGTTAGTACTCGGATAACTAAATCCTTAGGTTTAATTTGGACACCTTGAATAAAGTTTAAACTGTCTAACCCCACCAAAGGTGGCATTTAAATGGTTCATTTTCAATCTCTTAGAAAAAGGAATTAATTTAATTAACCAAATTAGTTATCAACCCCACCCATAGGTGTTAATTGATTTGTTTAGTTAACAAAGAATATCTAACCCCACCAAAGGTGGTATTCATACAAAAAAGAGAGAATCAATAAATATCAATTCATATCTTGAATAACCTAAATAATACGAGCAAGCATAATTAACTTAGTTATTATATCCATAAATACTTCACTATTTATAAAAGATAAAATTTGCATGAATGTTTATTGAATCTATGTTTATTTTTATGTAAGTAGATTAAAAACACAAAACCCCAAAATATCGTGACATGATGTTTAGGATTTAATTTCGTTTTTAAAAGTTTGAATAATAAATTAAAAACCACATACATTCCTTCCTTAGATCGACCTTGGGAGTATACTTATCATTTTATTCGAAATGATTCGTGCACTTGCGAGAGTTTTATAAATATTAAAACCAAAGTATTGGCAAGAATCGGCGATGCCGGTTTTCGTTCATCAAGTTTTTGAGATAATTTTTTGTGAAAAAGTTTTTTTGTGAGATACATGATTCGTGCACTTGCCGGTTTTCGTTCATCAAGTTTTTCGTTCATCAAGGTTTTGATATATATTTTTAATCAATTAATGTACATAAAATCATGGTTATTTTAGTGCTTGTTGAGCACTCATCAATTTGGGTTGGGGTAAAATTGGAAAAACAAATTGAGAATGGAATGAAATCATGATTCCTTAAGGAGGGAGAAGGAATTATGATTCCTTCTTTTTTAGGAATCGATTTCATTCTATTCCCACTTTTTAGCCCAACTAAACGTAAAATTAAAAGGAATCAATTCTAATTACATTCCATAGTCAACCAAACATGCACTAAGATCAACAGAGATCAAATTTACAAAACAAAGATGATGAATCTTTTCAAAACTGATTACTTCATTAAAACTGAGGAGAGGAATATCTAGCTCTCTTCACCTTTTGAAACTATTGAGTTATTTTCAAAAGCATCATTAAAAAAGCATTTTTAAAAACACTTCAAATATGTTCATATCGGATTAGTTCAATTTGGACTAAGACTTTTAACCAGAGATGGGTTAAACACATCAATTCTAGCTATTCTTAAGGATACTAGACTTATAGATTTCAAGGATTCTTTATTAGGATCACTTTTCAGCCCAACTTATAGATTTCAAGGATTCTTTATTACGAACCTAGGATTAGGACCCGTGTCTTTCGATTGTTTTCCTAATATTTTAGTTTCCTTAAGTGACCCACACATATTAAAGTCACTTACACTACAAATCCAAACCCATAATTCTAGGATACTACCAAGAGCAATTCGAGTAGCCTTAATTTATAAGGTTCATTACAAGGTTATGATGTCTACTTGGGATACCAGACATATTCAACAATCCAAAAAGGGGAAACTATTCTCCTTCAAACAAATATTTCTAGGTCCAACTAAACAATCCCCAAACCTATTTCTTAGAGTCAAATAGTCTTTCCAAATAGGTGGCTTATTAAAGATGTAACTCAGCTAGAGTTTGAATCTTATCAAACCCAAGAACCTATTCAGAACACATAACTTAGGGAAATTATTTCATATAAAGGTGGTAGTGTTGAACTTAGCTTTGATAGGTCTACCAGTTTGAGATACCCTTCTGTCTCTACAGTTGATACCTCATACTTCTCATCTGTGGATTTACCACTCAAAACCAAACCTTGGTTTTCAACCTCCGATCTTAGTAGGGAAAAACTAAAAGTTGTAGACTTTAGGGCGTCAGTACCTAGACCAATCTACTCTTTTGATCATGAAAACCAAGAAGTAGGTAGTTCACCATCACTATCTCCAATTCTTCCTTTATCACCAACTCATTCCCAAGCTCGAACCATACCAACTAGAACAAATGAGTTGAATGTATTAACGATAGAAAATAAAATATTAGACATAAAAACCCTACATCTTGATATTGACCTACCTTATAACAAAAAAAATTAAAAAATGGTTTTTTAAAACATACTCAAAAGTGCTAGGGCTAGCAGCTTTAGAAAACACACTAGCTATGTTAAAGAACACCAACAAAACATATTGTTTTTTGAATGGTTAGAAATCTATTGGGAAACCAAAGGGAAAACATTCCCTTTCAAAATTAACCCAAAACTTGGAGGAATTATCAATATAGTTAACTTTGAACTAGTTAGCTTAGTTGAAAGATTACCAATCACTTTAGTTAACCCTGAACCAGTTAATCTATAAAACTCTATCAAATCTGTTAGCTTACCAACTAGCACACCCAAAAACTTTTCTAATATTAGTACTAAAGAAATCACAAAAGACAATTTCAATAGATTACTAGATGATGAATATAAATGGGAAAACCGAGAACCAATTGAACTAATTAATTCAATTAACATGGTTAACACCAAAAGAAAATCACCCATTTGGGAAACCCCAGATGGTTCAATAGAGGCTGAACATCCTCCGTTGGGACCAATTACCTTTCCCTATGTGGATAGTAAAGTTGAAGCCATTCCTCTTAAAAACTCTCAAGAGAACCAGACAACTAACCACAAAAACATAGTTACACAAAACAACTTTACCAATATCAGCCTAAACACTTTAGGTAAATAGCTTACTAGGATAGAAAAGAATCAAAAGACAGATCTTCCTTCTACTTCCTACCAAGATGTAGATAGTAAAGTTCAAAACCTATCTTCAAACTCTTCCAGGTTTCCAAACCATCCTAGGAAGAAATATCATCTAAGTTTGAGAAACTTCAAAAATGGAGCAATACCCTTAAGTTCCAACTAGAAGACCAAGCTTCAAACCCAAAACCAGGTTTAGTTGTACCTGAGTCTCTACTGACTTCAAATCCAACCAAAAACCCAACACAGAGTCTTATTGTTCTTAGTAACCTAGAACCTATTACTTCTGATAAGGATAGTTCCCAGGAAACCCTTTCTGAACCAACACCTCAAGTTCACAAATTAAACTGGCAAGAACCTAGTCCAAATAGGTACCCACACACCATAGGTACTCAACCTAGCTAGGTTACCCAACCAAAATATAACGCATCATCTATTTATGTTTGGAACATAGAGGGAATGATTAAGTAAGAAATATTACATATGTTGCAGCAAATGACAATGGCATCAAATGCTTAAAAACGCAAATTAGTATAACTAAGAAAATAGTTGTTGAATTATCAATAGCTAGCTTCTCAGGCCAGCTAAAAGGATGATGGGATCACCATCTTAAAAACCAAGAAAAACTAGATATTGTGCATGCAATATTGACTAACGAGTGTGGGGAACCCATACTTGATCAATATGGAGCTAAAATTCAAAATGCAGTCTCCACATTACTCTTCACTATATCACATCATTTTATGGGAGATTCATCCTATTTAAAAGATAAAAATGATGATCTTCTTTCCAACATAAAATGTAGGGAAATTAGTGATTTTAAATATTATAAAACTATATTTCTAAGCAGAGTTGTGTTAAGAGACACTCTACACAACCATTCTGGAAAGAGAAATTCCTAGTTGGACCTCCTCCTTTCTTAGGTGAGAAAACCAGAAACAAAATCCATGATATATATGGGAAACATATTATTCCTTTTGATCAATTATCTTATGGGGAATTGATTAGCTTTGCTCAAAAATAGGGTCTTCAGATCTGTCAAGATTTGAAAATCCAAAAATAGATGAAATTAGAGCTTAAACTCTCTAATGATGATTGATGAATTGCAAGACCAGCATTACAAATACATATCTTGCGAAAATACCCTTTTGTGGTTTTATTATTCGTAAAACTCTCACAAGTGCACGAATCATTTTATAAAAAATGATAAGTATACTCTCAAGGTCTATCTCAAGAAGAAATTTATGTGATTTTTAATTTATTATTCAAACTCTTAAAAACAAAATTAAATCTTAAATATCCTATCAGGATATTTTGGTTTGTTTGTTTCCTAATCTAATAACATAAAAATAAATATAAACATATATATAAATTCAATAAACAATAATGCAAATTTTATCATTCATAATAGTGGAGTATTTAATGATATAATAATTAAGTTAATTATACTTGCTCTTATTATTTAGGTTATTAAATATATAAATTAATATTTGTTGATTTTCTCTTTTTGGTATAAAAGGATCCTTAGGTGGGGCCCAAATTCTTTTGTTTAATATTAACTAACTAATATCCTTAGGCAGAGCCTATTAATTAATTAAATATTAAATTTTAGTTTTCTTTCTAAGAAAATAGCAAATCATCTAATCACGGCTTTAGGCGGAGTCAAATAATTAGACTTCATTCAAAATATCCAAATTAAACCTAAGAATTTAATTTTCCAAGTATTAACTTTCAAGTTTTAAAACCAATACTGAAAATATGTTCTTATAAAAATATTTTGAAATAGAGTTTCACTCTAATTATTGGGTAATTGTACCAATAAATAAAGGAGCACTACTCTAAATTAGACCAATAATTATACCTTAAAATCTAATTTTCAGATTTAAGTTTGAAATGAAAAATAATGTATTTCTCTCTAACATCCTTAATATAAAATCTTTAATAAAAACAAAATCAATTTATTTTATAAAAGTGTTTTACCTATTTAATATTTTGCAAGCATAACAACGTTATAATTATATCATATTTACAAATAACCAGTCATGTTAAATTTAATCGTAGACAAATTTAATATAATATATAGAATAAAACATAAAATGATAAGTGTAAAGAACCCATTAAAATAATACTTTAAAAGAATCCTTACAATAGTTTGATGTTAATTCTATTATTGGAAAACCTCCAAACGGATTTGCAGATCTACTTATTGAAAAAAAAACTAAAATTTTATAAAAACATAACTAGTTCTTCTCAAAAAGAGAAGAACTTTAAAAAGAAAAAAGAAAATAATAAAAAAAGAAAAATTTCTAGAAAGAGAAAGAGCTTAGAAACTTTTGTGTGTTTTGGAATGGGAGAAAGGTCATTTTATAGATGAGGAAAGAGCCAAAAAAGGGGGAAAATATTTCAAAATTTAAGTTTGGGAGCGTTTGGACAGGTTGGTGCACGTGGGAATTGAAAATGATTTCAAAGCAATCAATTGGAAACATTTCTATTCTAGAAAGGAGGATAACAACCTCTACTATGTTTCCCCAAAGAGGACCAAGGGAAATTATTCCCAAATCTATTTCAAAACCACCTTCTTAGTATTTTCCAAAACAACAAACTCAGATAGTTACAAGTGTTGAACAAGGATTTTATGATAAGAATCCTTATTTAGCAACCCAAAAATTATTTGGTAAAGGTTCCTTTTACAGGCCTTTTACCCATTCAAAAACTCCACAATACTATCAAAGTATTTTGGAAATAACAAGCAGTGTGGAATTTAAACACTTCCTCTGTCCAAAATTATCATATTTGCAGTTTTTAATTACCAAACTTTATAAAATCATATCTGTAGACTGGGGTAATGATCTTTCAAAATCATTGTCCTTTCCGGTTAGCATTACTTTTTTTATTCCACATTATACATCCTACAACTATTGGGATTATTACCATGCTTGGTTTAACGCATTCCTTATCCAAAATAAAGTAACTAACATTCTTGATTATTTTTCTTTGTGAACAAATCCTTTAATCCATCTCGATTCCCATCTTGGTTTTTTGATTGGTGGAAATTATTTGGAAACATTCCTTCTATCATCGTTTCTCCTGTAAAAGAGAGTTATGAATCATTTTCAAGAAATTACAAACCTACATTAGAGGAAGCTAGATTCCCTCCTCTATGTATTTTTTGTTCAAAATTCTATCTCCCTTGGATATGTAATTGGGTTTTAACATCTGTTACATCAGAGATCATAACTATCATCTGCTCATTTTAGGTCAAATGGTGGTCGTCATTTACAATACCAAAAACCTTATTGCAACCAGCCATTGGAAAATGGCTTCTTCAAAATAGTTATAGAGAACCCCAAGTGGATGTGCCTGTTGGTGATGGGCCATTGATAGTAGGCCATTGTATGGGCTTTTACAAACCTATTAGGCTTTTAACCCTCTAATAAATGTAATGGACACTCAGGCCCAAATAGTAAATGGACACATAGGCCCAAAAAATAACAAATGGACATGTATGCCCATTAATATTTTACAGATGAGTTTTACTAGTCCAAAATAACATATCTTCACAAGCTATTTCTAAGTTTATTAGATCGGTTGATGAAGCTTTTGATGAAGGAGAGACTATTTCGTTGGGTGAGCAAGTCTTCTCGAATTCTTCATCCTTTTTTGACACCAGATGTTTGGCCAGAAAATCCTTGTGATAGTTGTTTAATGACGTCCAGAAGTTCCTTCTGGGTTTGTGCTTTAGATATTACGGCATTTGTATGTGCCTTTTGAGCCAAGAGTAGTGAGAATGTCTGGAGTTCCTTCACTTGGGGTTCTCTATGACCGTTTTGAAGAAGCCATTTTTTTATGGCTAGTTGCAACAAGGTTTTTGGTATCATAAATGATGACCACCATTTGACTTGAAATGAGCAGATGATAGTTATGATCTCTAATGTAACAGGTGTTAAGACCTATTGACATACCTATGGGGGATAGAATTTTGAACAAAATATACATAGAGGAGGGAATCTAGCTTCCTCATATGTAGGTTTGTAATTTTTTTTAAAAAGGGTCGTAACTCTCTTTTATGGGAGAAATGATGATAGAAGGAATTTTTCTAAATAATTTCCACTAATTAGAAAACTATGAAGGAAATTGAGATGGATTGATGGATTTGTTCACACAAAAAAACCAAGAATGTTGGTTATCTTTGTTCTGAATAAGGAATGCGTTAAACCATGCCTCGTAATAATCCCAATAGTTGTAGGTTGTACAATGTGGAATATAAGAAGTATTATTGACCGGAAAAGATAGTGATTTTGAAAGATCATTACCCCAGTCTACTGGAGATACGATTTTATGAAGTTTGGAAATTGAAAACTACGCATCTGATGATTTTGGATAGAGGAAGTGTTTAAATTCCACACTATCTGTTATTTCCAAAATACTCTGATAGTATTGTGAATTTTTTGAATGGGTAAAAGTCTTGTAAAAGAAAATTTTACCAAATAATTTTTGGGTTGCTAAATAAGGATTATTATCATAAAATCCTTGTTCAACAATTGTAACTATTTGAGTTTGTTGTTTTGGAAAATACTCAGAAGTTGGTTTTGAAATAGATTTGGGAATAATTTCTCTTGTTCCCTTTTGGGGAAAATAGTAGAGGTTGTTATCCTTCTTTCTGGAATAGAAATTGTTCCAGCTGATTGCTTTGAAATCATTTTTAATTTGAAATACATTTCTTCCTTTGATATAATATAGATATACTCTCATCCTTGTTTGTTTATACTAGGGTCTTCTTTTTATCGTCCTTTGGCACTCTCTTTTTTTTCTTTCTCTCCCTTCCTAGGATTGTTCTACACGTTCTTTTGTTCATCTTTTTTACTGCACGTATAATGAAGTTAATAGGGACTTTATTGGTTTTTGTGTGCAAGCATTTGACTTGAATTGAAATGTGGTTTTTTATTACATATGTTTTTATTGAGAGTATGTATGGCTAAATTCTTGTACTGAATTTGAAATAATTCTTTTTTATACACATGCCATGACTTTCTAAATTTGTATAGATATTTTGAGAGGTTTATGTGGATTTTTGCTTCAATTATTTATATGACTCGAACAAGCTCTAAAATCCACTTTAGTGCCTCTTGAGGTGAAATCCTAGGAGCTACATGGATAGAGAGAGGATTTAGGTCTTTTATGAACCGTTTAAACCTTTCATGTCACCATTGTTCTCTTGTTCTTACTTTCCCCTTTTGAGTCATTATCTTATCTCTTCATTTCTTTGCCCCTATAATGGCTTAGCACAAATTATATATGCACTTACCCTGTATACCCTTTATTAAGCATGCAGGTTCTGAGAATATGTATTTTACACTCTTGGTTTGACATAAAAAATAAAAAAATGGGGTAGAAGAAATAAGAAGAAGATTGAAAAATAAATGATATATTAACAAAATGTGAAAGAAATGATGAGAAAAAGAGGTGTATAAATTATTGAATTTAATATGCAGTTCCCACAACAAATATATTGTTGATTGGATTTTGAGAAGTAAAGAGCAACGATCTCATGTTTAAGGGTATTTTTTCCATGGACATATTGGGTTGTTTTTGGATAGACAAAGGTGTGTTTGAGCTTAAATGTCATATTTCTCCTACCCATACTTTAGCCTATTATTACAAGCTTTGAAAGACCTATTGTTTCGTATAATTTGGCACTTACTTTAGTGGAGAGAGAGGTTAAATATGGATATATGAAGTTTGGTTCTTCATGAGTCTATATTTCTATTTGTTTGGTTTGCATAAGCATATCTTAATATCATATAGAATAAACGAGTTTAGTATATCACACATAGTATATGTATCAAAAATTTAGTCATACCCTTACATGAATGCATTATGGAATGATTGCCTTGTGGATATTTTCGTTGAATGTTTTGGTTAATCTCAAAGGGCCCTCTAGCTTTTGTCCTACTCTTCCTTATGTTTATTTCACTTATTTCTCTACCACTTTTGTGCTTAGAAGATGTAAAGATATATTTTCTTAATATATTAGTAATTTATTGTCTCTTCTTGTTATTTAGTTTCCTTCTTTTCTTATTATCCCTTTCGAGTTTAAAAATGTCTTGGATTTGAATAAATTTCAAGATTTTGCTCAAAGTGTTGTGGCTTCTTTTCGTCCTAATGTATCTCTTATTCATGGTTCACCCATTTCTCTAGCCTCAATCAAACCTCACCCTACTGTTTCTAGAGGTTCTATTCACTTTGGTACTTCTTTTATTGGCTTGTTGTTCTCCATGCTTTCTTTGTTTGGTGGAGATAAACGCATTGTTCCCTTTAATCCCGACCATTCCTTGTGAATAGTTAACTACTATTATTCTTAATCCTTAATCTATTTCACCACCTTCTACCCCTATTATTGTTGGACAGTCTTCTCATTGTGGTGTTCTTGGAAACATTGATGCAAAAGAGGGAGACAGAAAGAGTTGAACTTCTTTTATTTTCCTTATTACTTTAGTTTGTTTAAAATCTATCCTTTAAATTTCATAAAATATTGTTTACTTAATGAAACTGTGTTTGATATATTCCTTACTCTCTGTTCATTTGTCCTCATATGTTTTATGCTGGTTATTTGCTTCCCTTTTTATCTATTGCTTATTTTCTACTATGTGTAGATGTTTCTATTTTGGGGAAAGTTTTGAGAGTGTAGAATGTATAACATGTTTATTGCCTCACATGCATACTTTTAGGGGGTGTAAAATGCATGTAGGCAAGGGGAGTTTTATGATTGTTTTGCATTCTTATTATTTTTCTTATTTATGAATTTATGTTATGTTGTTATGTTATGATTCCTCCTTCTTATTGATATAACTTTGTATAACCCTTGCATAAATACGAATGTTAGTATGATATGTTGCATCCATAGTTTGCATTTTCCTATTTCACATAACTTTTTATGTGTCTACCTGCATCCAGGTTATAGTGAGTTATTGCATGATTATCGCTTGAAGTTGAAAACCTGGTATTTTTCATTAGAATGCATGACACATGTTTTCTTTTGTAGACTAAGATGTTTTTCCATATGTATGTGTATAATATGGGGTGAGGTTGCAGGATTGAATAGACTCAAGTGTTGTTAGGAGGAAGTTAGTTGAATAACTAGGAGTGTGTCAACTTGAAAAATAGTTGAACTCTTAGTCAACCTCTTCTTAGGGATTCGTTGATGCATTTATGTGGCATTAACGTTTAGGGGAAGATAATTGAGCCATTAAAAGGGCATCAACTTGGAAGATAGTTAAACTCCTAATCGACTTCTTCTTAAAGATTTGTTGACCCATTTATGTGCCATTGGTGTTTGACCGCTCATCCTGTCGATGTGTTGTATGCACATTGCAAAGCCCTTATGCTCTCCCACAGCACGTATACACATGCGACTTTATGCTATGTATCGTATTAAGGATATTTTTTTCTGTCTGCTCTAGTCTTGGTTTGTCTGTGCATCCAGGTTGTGGTTTTTTATATGATTTTACCTAGCTATTATCTCATTGTTATTCTTTGTCTTTTTCGCTTGATTGCATGTGTTGCTTCTTTTTATGTTTGCTCTAATCTTCTTTGCTGTGTTGCATGTGTTCATAACTTATGTTTGTTTGTGCATTGCATTTGTTTATTGACATGTTATTTACTACATAGGATAATGAGTACAATTTGCATTGCATCATGATTATCTTATATGCTTACACTTAGTAGGAGTGTTGCATCTGTTCAGGAGGAGTTTACATTTTTGTGATGCATATATATTATGTATATTTATGCTATATGTTTAATATGATTAGCCTATTGTTGTTCACCTGTGTAGGGGTAACACAGTAGTAAGTGGTTAGACTACATGTTGTTTTTGCATGATACATTCATGAGGTATGTGTTTGTTTCATGTGTGTAGGTTATAGGTGTATAGTGAAGCCTTCATGCTTTATTTGTGTTGTGTGCATTGGTACTGAGATCCTCATGTTTCAGATTGATAGAGTGTATAAGATGTTACATGAAGATGAATGTAGTGCATAAGTTAGATGCACTTAGTTTAGGTGTGTTTTTCAAGTTTGGATGAGCGTTGATGTTTTGTCCATGAGAACAAACATCTTTAGGTCATCATTATGATCATCTCATGACAAATGTAAGTATATATTTAGATGTACAGTGTTTTGACACAGAAAGCCAAATATGGAGATTGTAAGTCGTGTTGTACTTATGACTGTATGTTGGCTTTTCATGTGCAAAACATAGTGTCTGTATTGTTTTACTCAATGTTCTATCATCCTCTATGTAAGGTTAGTTACTACTAATCATGAATGCACGATCGCTGGTGTTTTTATTTTGTTTTAGATGTGGGTATTTGTGGGATTTACTAGACATTGACGAGTGATAAAAAGCACTAAAATTACCATGATTAAATATACTTTAATTGATTAAATAGATTTATATTTGTATGATTCAATCATATTTTTATATAAATTTTTCTTTTCGAAATCACACGTATTATTATTGTTTTTCAAGTATTTTGGTTAAAAAATTAAAGACTCGAAGAAAATTGCAAGAGGTATACATCATAAATATGTTGAGAAAAAATTAGAAAAAGTCAAAAATTGGAAAAAAATGGGTCAAAATGATCAAAAATGTAGTCCCGCATATGCCCGCACACACAGCCAATACACACCTGCACGCGGCCAACACACGCCTGCGCGTGCACAGCCAGCATATGCCCGCGTTGAGTCCCGCGTGTGCCAGCACATGCCTACGTTTGTCCTACGAGCCCCATACGAATGTCAAGCCAAGTCCCGCAAACGAGTTTGAAACACGTCCAACACCCATTTTTGATATATTTTCCAACTTTTTTAGCCTTTTCTTTATCTATAAAAGGACCATTTTCCACCGATCTCAAAGCACACATTTCTCAACTCTTCTCTCTCTAGAAAGTTTTCTTTTTTTTTTAGTTTTAAATTTCTTCTCAAAACTAGTTATGCTTTTGTAAATTTTTAATTTTTGATTCAATAAACGGAAATGCAAATCCGTTTGGAGGTTTTTCAAAAATAGAATTAGCATTAAAGTTCTGTAAGGATTATTTTGAGGTATAATTTTAAAATGAATTCCTTACAGTTATTTTTATGTTTTATTCTTATATGTTATATTTATTTATTTTGTGATCAAATTTAACATGGCTAGCTGTTTATAAATATGATATAATAATAACATTGTTATGCTTATGAAATATTAATTAGGTAAAACATTTTTATACAATAAATTGATCTTGTTTTTAGTCAAGATTATATATTAAGGATGTTAGACATAAATATATTATTTTTCATTATAAACTTAAATCTGCAAATTAGATTCTAAGATTTAATTATCTGGTCTGATTTAGTGTAGTGTTGTTTTAACTGTTGGTACAATCGCCCAATAGTTAGAGTGAAGCTCTATTTCAAAGGTTTTTTATAAGAACTATTATTTGAAAATGTATTGACAATATATTTTGAATAGTAATTTTAAAACTTGAAAGTTAGTACTCGGATAATTAAATTCTTAGATTTAATTTAGACACCTTGAACAAAGTTTAAAATGTCTAACCCCACCAAAGGTGGCATTTAAATGATTCATTTTCAATCTCTTAGAAGAAAGGAATTAATTTAATTGACCAAATTAATTATTTACCTCACCCATAGGTGTTAATTGATTTGTTTAATTAAAAAAATATTAAACCCCACCAAAGTTTGTATTTATATAAAAAAGGGAGAATCAATAAATATCAATTTATATCTTTAATAACTTAAATAATATGAGCAAATATAATTAACTTAATTATTATATCCATAAATACTCCACTGTCATAATTTTTTATTGAATCCATATCTATGTTTATTTTTTATGTTATTAGATTAGGAAACACAAAAAATCAAAATATCTTGACATGATGTTTAGGATTTAATTTGTTTTTTAAAAGTTTGAATAATGAATTAAAAACCATATATATTAATTTCTTAGATCGGCTTTGGGAATATACTTGTCATTTTTTATAAAATGATTCATGCAATTACGAGAGTTTTACAAATATAAAACCAAAGTATCTGCAAAATCGGTATTGCTAACTCGATGTCAGTTTTGTCTCATTATGTTTTTGGAGCCATTGATGAGGAGGGAATAGTGTTTTTAAATTATTTATCAAAATTTTGAAATTGTTTTATATTGTAAATAAATCTTAAATTTTTTTATGTTGTAAATAAAACCAAATTATTATATGATAGATATAATGTATTATAAATATGTATAGTTTAAGTATATATAATTATATTATCAAAATTTGTATAAAAGGTTTATGTATTATATATATTGTAAAATTTGTATAATTATTTTATTTTTTTATTCTTTTCTTTATTTTACAAACTTTATTTTTTTCTTTTGTTTGTTTCTTTTACTTAATTTTTATTTTATTGTTTAGTATTTATTTTAATACTTAGTGTTAGATTAGTTTAAAAAAATAAAAAAAATTATGAAGTTATCTCCAAAATTTTAAAGTTTTTAATCATAATCTGTGATAAAAAGAGTTAGTTGCTTTGTCAAATCTAAGTACAAATGTGTTTGATGCCTTAGTTATTTGACTTGTACCTAGAAGTGGTTTATCTAAAACCCAAAATCATATCCTTAGTATTAAGTAAATAAAATTTTGAAAATCCATAAGACATGACTTAAAAAGTATAGGTAGACAAATTTGTCCTACTGTTGCGTGTTTTTCAACACACGAACTCGTGCAAGTATACACGGTCACAAGTAATAATATGATAAGTAAAATATCGTTCCCACAGAGATTAGTTACTAGTATTCATTAATTATTAAAATTATTTCAACCTAATTTTTATCCAAACAACGATAATTTGACGCAGATTTACCAACTAAATTTTATAACATTGCAAGAAAATTCTAGGATTGCGCTTTCACCAAATTAATCCACTTGAATCATTATATTTTATCTTGATTTATGTTATCGTGTTTTAAGTTGTTAACCAAGAACTCCTTAATCTATCCATATATCTCTTCCGAGCTCCATACGTACACATCTAGTTAAAATGATTCACTATATTCCTACGAATTAAATTCAACCAGATTTATTAAGTTCCTAATTTTCTTCAGCTTACATATACAATAAAAGTATATTTCTATCTCTTATGTATATACGTATTTCATCACGAGCAAGACACAAAATAAAATTTTTTTCAAGTTTATTTAAGTGTCATGATCGCTTAATTAATCTTCCGATAATTAAAAGCATTAAACATGTATAAAATAAACAACTTAAAACAAATTCCATAAATCATTCAAAAATATTTAAGTCACATTTCATAATTTACGCTATTAATCGCAATCCTAGAGAACAAATGTATTAGTTCATAGCAAATTTAAAATTACAACACAACAAAAATAAAACATTGCAGTAGAAAGAAAATTAAAAAGAAAATAGATAAGAAAAAAAACTCTTTCACGATTCCTCAATGAAAAATAAATTTCATTTCTTCTTCTTTGTTGTCTTTTCTAAATTTCCTAAGAAAATACAACATAAAACGTTAATCAACACTCAAGCGTGATCGAGTAACACGCAAACCGTATCAATGTAAAAATTAAAATGTTTGCAAGTTTTTCTCCAAACTGTTGAGAGAAAAAGAAGAGAGAAAAAAAAAAATACAATCTGCTGAATAGAAAAAAATGACAAAACTGAACTGAAAGAAAAAAAATTAAGAACCCCCCGTGAATGCGTATCCCCCAAAATATATATCATCTTTTTTTTTTTTTATTATTATTTTTTTTTATATATATCATCAGTGGGGGACAAGATGATATGGGCTAGCACGCGTAACAAACACTGCCAATTTTTTGAATTTTTTTTCTTTTTCCGCATGCCACGTGTCGCCTTCCATTCGCGACAATTGTGGGACACGTGGCATCTTTTCATTGACGGTAAGTTTCCGGGCGCATTAAGAACGCTGCCGCAGGTGCGATTTCTCCGAAATCCGGAAATGTGTAACTACTGGAAGGGGCGCCGATTCTCGCGTTTTATTTCACCAAATGCATGCCACGTGTCACCATGTTATTCGCCGGAATATTTACGGCGAGACACGTGGGTCGGCTATTTTCCGCTTTGAAGAGCCGAGGGGTGCACGCCGCTGCATGACCGCCACACAGATTGTTAACACGAGCGGCCAGTGCGCGAGCTTGATGGACGCTTCAACCGGGACCGTTGATGATCCAACGTCACGATCGCCGTAAATCTGCGCAGCCGACATGTGGGGGGCCCACTTGACGCCGGCCGCGCGACACGTGGGACTCAACGACCGGCACGCCGAGCCGCGTGAAAGGAATATCTCTGTCCCAAATCGCTTTTGTCGAGCTTTGATGGACACGCGCAAGACTGCCCGCGTGGATACTTTGATCGACGGCCCACGTTTGGCGAGTGCGCTAACATGCGCGTGTACTTTCATCTCCCTGCACGAAAAATTAAACTTTTGTTAATTGTATTTTCACTCCACAAATATATTTCAAATTACATTTTAAACTTTTAAATTACGCTTAGCCCTTTACTAATTTTAAATTAAATTTTTAAACTTTTAATAATTACAATTAAGCCCAAATTTAATTTAAATTATATTTTTGATTTATATAAATTGTAATTAAGAACATATATTACCATAAATTATATTTGTGGACAAAAATATGAAATTAAGTATATTTTCGATACAAATTATTTAATTTTATTAAAAATATATTTTTTAACAAAATAAAAAGAAAATATTAATTTATTTAACAAAAATTAATAAATATTAAACGAACATAGCAATTATCATTACTAAAATTGATGCAAATAACTGTATAAAATACAGTTATCAACACCCCCAAACTTAAGTTTTTGCTAGTCTTCGAGCAAAAGGAAGAAAATAAAACAAAGATAAATGCATTTAAAATAGTGATTTTCAAAATATTTCTTTTTAAACATTCCATATATCATAACTCAAAGAAATAAAAGAACTTTATCTAAGCATCAAAATCAATTTAAAAGTATATTACATTTTCATAATGAATTTTTTTTTTTTTTGGTGTGTGTGAAGTCTTTTCAAATTTCATTACATGCAATCCGGATCAGTTTATACAAATATAAAATCAAACAAATTATCATGAAATCACAAATCTCATAAGTTTATTTTTCATTTCTCTCTCCACTAATGTAGACAAACACAAAACACCAAATCAATAGGACTTTATAAAGCTTGTAATGTATGGCTTAGGTAAAGGAAGGAATGAAGGATAATATTTATCTTAAAACTTTTCCCGAGCATAACATTTCAGGATTGAAAACGAGATCTTCTATCACCACAATAAATACTTCCCAATTTGGGACTTATCATCACATTAGACTCTTTTGTTTTTTTTTTTTTTCTTTTCTTTCTTTCTTTCTTTTTTTTTTTTTTTTTTTTTTTTTTTGTAACCCTTTTTTTTTCGATATATCCTTCAACATTTACTAACAATTATAACATGCTAGTGAAATAAGAACACTAGGTATATCTAAACACATATATACTTTTTAGATAGGCTTTGAAATGAGACATATATATATATATATATAAAAACTTTCGCTCAAACGGGTTACTACGGATAATGCACGCGAGGTAGATAGAAAGGCTCAAACGATCCAAAGATGGCCTAAATCATTTTCTTAGTTAAATGTTATCTATAATTTCGCCGAGAGAAAATCAAACAAATTCTAAGAATCACACTACACAAAAATCAATCGAATTCAATACTCACATAAACATTCTCTAAATTATCATAGCAAATCAAAAATCAAGACTAGTGCTCATGAATAATTATTCTTAAAAATGACATATACTTAAAAATTAATCATCACTTAGACAACATTCAGATTTTTCAAAGAGATATGCATCATTTAAATCGAAGAAACAAAAATAAATCACTATTCATAGCACATATCTTCAATCAACCAAACAAACAAACAAAAAAAATTTCACAAGCAATAACATCCAAAGTATTTTAATTATGTTCAATATATCCACCACCCAAAGTCTTAATATACACATTGCCTCAACGTGTGAAAATTAAAGAACATTAGAGATGGGTTTAAAGAGACTTCCTGTCGTTTGATTGGTTAAATTCCAAATGGCTTCATTTCTTCATATTTGCACCTACGAAGAAAAAAATGAAATAAAATAACAACATAACAAAATACAAAAACTAATAAATGCTAAATAAGAAAAATAAAATAAAATAAAACACATGGGTCAGCTTCCCGTTAAGCGCTAATTTAGAGTCATCACTGATCGCTTTCTCTTTGCTTTAGGTCGGATCACATAAGAAAATGGTGGACTTTTGACGATCAATGTCACCCCTAAATAAGTGTTTCCTGAAGTCTTTGCCCGTTCACTTGGAAAGAATTTTGTGATTCTTCACCTTTAATCTCAACAGCCCCATACGGGTGTACTTTGGTAATAATAAAAGGCCCCGACCACTTAGATTTCAATTTTCTCGCGAAGAACTTCAAACGAGAATTGAAGAGCAATACTTTCATTCCGTTATGTCGATGCAAGATTTTGTTGTCATGCCACCTCTTCGTCCTTTTTCCTTATAAATCTCAAAGATTTTCATACGCGTGTAAACGAATCTCATCCATCCTATTGACTAGGAGACGTTTTTCTCAAATGACGCCCTAACTCAAAATTCAAAGTCTTGATAGCCCAATACGCACGGTGCTCCAATTCAACTCGGGAGATGACAAGCTTTCCCCAAAACCAACTGAGCATGGGACATCCCAACGGGTTTTGGATATTGATGCCCAGTAGTGAATCATCCAATCTCTAGACCAATCCTTCCTTGAAGGATTTACCGTCTTCTCCAAAATTCTCTTCACTTCTCTCGTTGATATCTCAACTTGTCCACTAGTTCGAGGATGATAAGGCCAGTGATCTTATGAGTGACACCGTATTTGGCAAGGAGGGTTTCAAAAGATTTGTTGCAAAAATGAGTTCCCCATCACTTATGATCGCCTTGGGTGCCAAATCGAGTGAAAATGTTTTTCTTTAGAAAATTCAATTACCACTTTGGAATCATCGTAGGCAAGGGAATTGCTTCTACCCACTTAGAAACATAATCCATACCACCGAGAATGTGTAGGTCATTGTAGACGAGATAAAAGGTCCCATGAAATCAATTTCCCAAACATCAAATATTTCTACCTCAAGAATGTCATGTTTAAAGGCATCTCGTGTTTCTTAGAAATGTTACCAACTCTTTCGCACTACATTGTGAAACAAAGAAATGTGCATCTTTAAACAAATTTGGCCAATAAAAACTGGATCAAGAATCCTTAGCCGCAGCTTCTTTCTTTTCCAAAATGGCCCCATAGTCAAGAATGACAATGTTTAAGATATTTTCAATTTCTTCCTTTGGGACACACCTCTCGATAATTTGATCCTGCACAATGCTTAAACAAGTAAGGTTCATCCCATAAATAGTACTTAACATCACGTAAGAATTTTTTCTTCCGCTTGGAAAGATATTTCGTGGAAGACATTGCTTTACGATGTAATTAACGTAGTCATGCGTATCATGGCACAATTTCTATGATCAAAGGAAAACAATTGCTCATCAGGGAAAGTTTCACCAATGATAGTCTTGTCCACATTTCCATCATTATTTTCCAATCTCGATAGATGATCGCCACTTGATTTTCTCGTTTCCTTTCTTATCCTTGATCTCCAAATCAAATTCTCAAGTAGGAGGATCCATCTAATCAATCTTGGTTTTGCATCTTTTTTAGCCATTAGATATTTTATAGCAGTGAATGATCAAGATAAATCACTTTAGTTCCGATTAGGTAGGAACGAAACTTTTCAAAAGCATATACAACAGCTTAGTAATTCTTTTTCAGCTGGTAGCATAATTCATTTGAAGCTTCCGTCAAAGTTTTGCCGCATAGTATATGGCATGAAAAACTCTCTTTTTCCGTTGTCCTAAAACACTCCCATATCGCAAAATCACCGGCATCACACATAAGCTCAAAAGGTAGATTCCAACTGGTGCAACAATGATTTTTCGAGCCGTGGATCAACTTTTCTTTCAAAACCGGAAAGCTTCCAAACACTTTTCACAAATGTGAATTTTGTATCTTTTTCCAAAAGATTACACAGAGGCTTCGATATCTTGGAAAATCTTTATGAAACGCCTATAGAATCCGCATGCCCAAGAAAGCTTCTAATTGCTTTCACCGATGTTGGAAAGCGTAGTTTCAATGGTTTCAATCTTGCCTCTATCCACTTCAATTCCTTGACGAAATTAGATGGCCGAGGACAACACCTTCTCCTACCAGCTGGCATTTTTCCCAATTTAAAACCAAGTTTGTTTCTTCGCACTTTGTAGGACCAAAGAAAGGTTATGCAAGCACATATCAAATGAATCCCCAAAACCGAGAAGTCAGTCCCATAAATATCTCAATAAAATCTTCCACCATGCTTTGAGAAGATAGCCATCATACACACTCGAAAAGTGGCGGAGCATTACATAATCCAAAAGGCATTCTTCTGGAAAGCAAAAGTCCCATACGGACATACGTGAACGTGGTCTTCTTCGATCTTCGCGCGATAGCAATTTGTTGAACTTAATAGCCATCCAAAAACAAGAGAGTTAATGTCCCGCTAACTTGCCTAGCATTTGGTCAATAAATGGAAGTGGGAAATGATCCTTTCGAAAGCTGGCCTTGTGAGCTTCCGATAGTCTATGATACCCGCCATCCTCGTCACTTTCCTTGGGAATCACCATTATCGTTGCTATTAGTCTCCACCGTAATTCCTCCTTTCTTTGGAACACAATGAATCATCAATTCCAAGAACTATCCGAAATAGATATATAATGCCTCAGATCTAACCACTTAATGATTTCTCTTTACTACCTCCTTCCATGATTGATTCAAAACGACGCTTGATGCTCAATAAGAGTTTGATATCTTCTTCAAACAAGATTCGTGCATGCATATCAAGGACCGATTCCTTTAATGTCACCATAGACCATCCTAATGCTAGCTTGTAATTTCTCAACACTCTCAATAGCTTTTTCGATCGTCATTCAGAGATGCTGAAATAATCACGTATCATTGTAGTCATTTCACCCAAATAAGCATACCTTAGACGGGTCAAGCCGTTTAAGCTTTCAAGTAATTGTTTCGCTCCATGTATGGCTTCCCATAGCTAAACTTAGATTGTTACAACTCGTGATGCATCTTCATTGAGGACTAAAGAGCCATGAGATGCCTTTAAATAACTTGAGATATTCAAGAGAATCTGAGTTATCAATAATATTGTCATTCACAAGTGCAAGTTCCAAAGCATCGATTAAAATTTTCCTTGAAATTGCTTTCAACTAACGTATTCACCGTGTCAACTCTAAGGCAATCGTGATTCTTCTTGGAAATTTCATAGCTTTAAAGACGTTGGTTACTCTTGGTCTTGACTCTCATGGTCACTTCTCCTTTTGAACATCAATCAAAGTCCTACCAGCTTGCTAAAAATGGTCTCCCTAGAATGATAGAATCTCTTTATCTTCCTCCACGCCGAGAATTATGAAATCGTTAGAAAGATAAACTTGTCTACTTTGACAAGCACATCCTCTATAATGCCTCAAGGTGTTTCAAAGACTCATCAATGAGTTGAAGAGTCACAAATGTCGATCAGGCCTCTCCTAATCCAAGTCTTTGCAGATGGAAAGTGGCATCAAATTAATGTTTCGCACTCAAGATCGCACAAAGCCTCTACCAAAAAATTTCTCACCAATAGTACAAGGAATGGTGAAACTCCCGGATCTTTAAGCTTAGGTGGTACCTTTTTTCAAGGATGGCACTACACTCTCCGTGAGAGCAACAGCCCCAAAATCACCTAACCTTCTTTTCTTAGACAAAATGTCTTTTCATAAATTTCACATAATCGGGCATTTGCTCCAAGGCATCAGAAAAGGGATGTTGATGCATGAAGTTTTTTAAATACTTCAAGAAACTTTAGAGAATCCGTTTTATCAAGTTTTTGCTTATGAAAGCGCTGAGGGAATGGAATTTCAGGATTATAAGGCTTGAGATTATCTAACACCGGTTTTATTACGATTTTTCCTGATTCATTCTCTTCAACCCTATGATTAGCCTTTTCTTGTTTTTTCGAGGTCAACACCTTCAACAATAAGAGTCAAATGGAGAAATGGATTTTTGTATTTCTTCTAACTCTTTCCACTTCCTCAATGTCCATCGCCTTTACAATGCTCTTTTCCTCCTTTTGGATTGATTTCAGATTACTAGGTAAAGATCCTCGAGGGCGATTGTCGACAAAGAAGTAGCTAGTTGCCCCAATTGAACTTCTAGATTTCTAATAGATGTTGCACGATTCTCGGAGAATAGTCTCATTCTCGCCATATACCGAGCAAACATATCTTCCAACGAAGGCTTTCTCTCCCGTCAAGGGACTTTGTATGCGAAAACCCAGGCGAGTGTGCTTCATGTAAGATGATCGACCTTGGTTATTACTCCAAGAAAAATTAGGATGATTCTTCCACCCTGGATTGTATGTGGTTGGAATAGGGATTGTTTTGATTGTTTTGATTCCTACTATAATTGGAAACAAAATTGACGATTCTAGCCAAATGCAGAGACATCTCTCACCGGCATGGTTACCATTGCAAATTTCGCATGCAACAAAAGGACTCAATAGAATGGACACCCATAAGATTCCATCTTTTTTAACCAAAGTGCGTATCAGGGAAAGCAAATACATAGCATCAATCTCATGAATCGGCCGCTTTCTTAGAACCATCCTTTCTCGATGGCCACTCATAACTATTTGAAGCCATTTCCTCTAATAAGTTGTATGCCTATCAATTGATTTCCCATTGAAGAGCACCGCCTGCAAAGATCAATCATATTTCTAGTTTGACCCATCAAACTATTATAAAATGTTAGAACTTGAAGCCACTTCGGGTAATCCACGCGACATCTTCTAAGTAGCTCCTTTGTACCTCTCCCAAGCTTCATATAATGATCTCAGTCAACCGCATAAAATGCTGGTGATTTCATTCCTCATCCGTGCGCTTCGCTTGCGGAAAATATTTGGCTAAAAATTTTTGAGCCAGATCCTCCCACGTAGTGATAGAACCACATGGCAATGAATTCAACCAACTCTTTGCCTCATCCTCAATGAGAAAGGAAAAAGTCTCAACCGACATAAGATCACTGACTCCATTATGCCTAAAGGTGTCACAAAATCTCTAGAAGTTGATATACGTAGTTTGATCATCAGCTGGGTAACCCACCAAATTGTACCGATGTTTGAATCATATGAATGATTGCAGTGCTTAATTTCAAAATTATTAGCTTGAATTAACGGTCTTCTAATGCTTGAATGGATTCCACCAACCACGTGGCACCGCATAATCTCTAAGGATCTTTGTTCTTCAACTTCCTGAATTTCATTATCCATGCTAGTCAGTTGCTCGAAGGTTTCTTGCTTATTATTTTTCTTTAAGTTCAAAATAGTTCTATGAATTTCTGTGATCTCGGAACTAAGTCTAGATTTCTAATGCGTCATGCATACAAAGTCCCACTCTATCCAAAATTAAATCTAATAAAATATATAAATTAAATTTAAAACATAAATAAACACACAAATACAAGAATGTAACAGTAAGCAATTAAACAATATATATATATATATATATATATATAAATTTTTTTTTTTTTTTGAATTAAAATCAGATTGATTGGTATTAATATCAACAATAAAAATAGTAAAACAAATCACTTCAAGAACGCGCAAAACTTGTCATGGTTTTTCAACACACCTAACTCGTGCAAGTATACACGGCCACAAGTAATAATATGATAAGTAAAATATCGCTCCCACAGAGATTAGTTACTAGTATTCATTAATTATTAAAATTATTTCAACCTAATTTTATCCAAAACATCCGATAATTTGATGCAGATTTACCAACTAAATTTTATAATGATTGCAAGAAAATTTAGATTGCGATTTCACCAAATTAATCCACTTGAATCATTATATTTTATCTTGATTTATGTTAAGTTGTTAACCAAGAACTCCTAATCTATCCATATATCTCTTCCAGCTCCATACGACACATCTAGTTAAAATGATTCATTATATTCTTGGAATTAAATTCAACCAGATTTATTAAGTTCAATTCTTTAATTGCCATATATATACAATAAAAGTATATTTCTATCTCTTATGTATATACGTTATTTCATCACTAGCAAAGACACAAAAATGCCTTTTTCAAGTTTATTTAAGTTAAGATCGCTTAATTAATCTTCCATAATTAAACACAAACACAGATAAAATAAATAACTTAAACAAATTCATAAATCATTCAAAAATATTTAAGTCACATTTCATAATTTACGCTTACACCGCAATCCTAGAACAAATGTATTAGTTCAGTGTAATTTAAAATTACAACACAACAAAAATAAAACATTGCAAAGAAAGAAAAATTAAAAGAAAATAGATAAGAAAAAAACTCTTTCACGATTCTCAATGAAAAAATAAATTTCATTTCTTCTTCTTTGTTGTCTTTCTCTGTCAGAATTTCCTAAGAAAATACAACATAAAACGTTAAATCAACACTCGCATATGGATCGAGTAACACGCAAACCACTACAGTAAAAATTAAAATGTTTGCAAGTTTTTTTCCAAATCACGAGAGAAAAGAAGAGAGAAAAAATACAATCCGAAAAGAAAACATGACAAATCGAATCAAAGAAAAAAAATTAAGAACCTCGTTAATGCGCGTATCCCCAAAATATATATCATCTTTTTTTTTTATTATTTTTTATATATATCATCATGGGGACAAGATGATACGGGCTAGCACGCGTAACAAACACGCCAATTTTTTGAATTTCTTTCTTTTTCCGCATGCCACGGTCGCTTCTCTCGACTACGGACACAATTGTGGGACACGTGGCATCTTTTCGACGTTGACGTTTCCGGCGCACGAAGAACGCTCTGACAGGCGATTTCTCCGAACCGAAATGTGTAACTACTGGCCGGGGGCGCCGATTCGCGTTTTATTTCACCAACGCATGCCACGTGTCACCATGTTATTCGCCGAATATTTACGAGACACGTGGCTGCCATTTTCCGTTTGAAGAGCGAGGTGCACGCCAGATGGACCGCCACACAGTGACATAACACGATGCGCACAGGCACAGACCAAGGCTCAATCCTGACCGTTGATCTGATCCAACGGCCGCCGATCGCTGGGAATTTCGGCACTCGACACGCGGCCCACTCGACGCCGGCCGCGACACGTTGGGACTCGGCACGCCGAGCCGCGTGAAAGGAATATCTCTCGTCCCAAATCGCTTTTGTCGAAGCTTGATGGACACGCGCATCTCAGCCGTGATACTTTGATCGGACGTCCCACGTTGGCGAAGGCTGCTGCTTCGCGCGGTACTTCATCTCCCTCGCACGAAAATTAAACTTTTGTTAATTGTATTTTCACCCACAAATATATTTCAAATTACATTTTAAACTTTCTTAAATTACGCTTAGCCCTTTACTAATTTTAAATTAAATTTTTAAACTTTTAATAATTACAATTAAGCCCAAATTTAATTTAAATTATATTTTTGATTTATATAAATTGTAATTAAGAACATATATTACCATAAATTATATTTGTGGACAAAAATATGAAATTAAGTATATTTTCGATACAAATTATTTAATTTTATTAAAAATATATTTTTTTACAAAATAAAAAGAAAATATTAATTTATTTAACAAAAATTAATAAATATTAAACGAACATAGCAATTATCATTACTAAAATTGATGCAAATAACTGTATAAAATACAGTTATCACCTACCTGTAAGTTTGATTGACTCAATGATGTGGGGACATTGAGTTTACTTAAAATGAAATCCCCCCATTTACATATTACTAAGACGTTAAACTAAGCATTGGATGAGAGGCAACCCATCATTATAGGTAATTTTCTTTTATTTATTTAATTTCTATTGTTTATTTTAGTTTAATTGCATGTAAATAATTTTAGAATTATTAAAACTAAAAATATTTGTTGAGATGTTAGAAGTTCACAATGATCTATCTGTGTGGACTTTAATGATGAACATGATGGATGCACTTGCATTTCTCCATCACTACTTGCAGATTCTCAGAAAATAGGTAATTTTTCATCTCTTTTCTCTCTATCTTTAATTTACAATTGTTACATTGAAGACAATATAAGTTCTACGTTAGGGGTGATAAAAAGCTACCATACTTAATTTCAAAAAAATTAACAATTAAATTTTTTTATTGTGTTTGATTTTATTTTCTTTGTATGGTTTAGTAATTTTTAGAATTTTAGGATTAGTTTTAAAAAAATTCTCACAAAAAAATTATCATTTCTTTAAATCAAATTTAAGTTAATAGTTAAGTTTTTTGCACTGTTAGATTAATTTTTGGAAACATATTAGGGAGTATATGGTAATTAGTTAGTTTTTTCCATAAGTAGTATTTCATAATAAAGTGTGAAAATTATAATGAACCTAAAATCATTGTTAAGGAATCAAATAGTGGAGATTATCCTTGTGAGGTATAATTTGAGCCCAATTTATTTTATTTTGAATGAAATATATTTTTTCTATTCCAAACACAATTATTATTTCTTCAAATTTTTAGATGATTTGTATAAGTATTAGCATTGAATGTTAGGATTTTCACATCTAATAAAGTGTCATATGTTATTTTTACAACTTAGATTGAATGACTTAAGTAAATATTGATAGTATATATCCTTTTGTTCTTCATACATAACTTATACCACAAAAAAAGAAATACATATGGATTATCTAAACCATTACAAACAGTGAAAAGCCAAAATTTAGCCACTCATCTTATCATACCAAAAAAATATGTACATATTGTACATAAGTCCTCTCTCTAAAAAATATATATTAAAAGAGAGAGAGAGAAAGAAATGAATAATATAATCTACATATTATGACACACATAACCTACAAAGATGTGAGAAAATGTTAATTACAAAAGAAAGTTATATGAAGTAAATCCCTAAAATGTCATTGTACTTTCTTCATTCTATAAGGCATATATCTTGAAATTTTTATTTAATGATTTAGATTGAGGAATGAAAATTGTTTTGTGATTTCTTTACAAAATCCTAAACATTTGATTCATTTCATGAGATTGAAGTTATGCACTATTTTTTACCCTTTTCTCTTTTAGAAGTATGCAATATAAGATTCATTATTTTTAGAGTATTGACTTCTAAGGATAAAGTTGAGGCAAATTCAAGTTTTTCATACTAAAATTGGGTAAATTTAAATTGAAATATTTTTTAAATAAAGTATGAAAATGATTTTCAACTAATTATTATTATAAATTATGAATGTTTAAGAAGTTGAAAAAAACTTATGCTTTAGATTTTAATTATGATCTTAAAGGAGATTAAAAAACATGAGACATTTTTATGTTTTGTTTTCTTGTTTTATTTTATTTTATTTTTAAGTCAATTTTCGATTTTATTTTGTTATAATTTTAGTTTTTGATTTGTTATTTTTTATCTTTTTATTTTTGTTATTTCTTTTTAATTTTTACATTAAGTTCAAAATTTATGGGTATCATCAATAAAAACCCTCACGAGACTCAAACTCGTCCACTATGGCAACCTAGGGGTTTAAAAGCTTGTTACATATGCTAAATGCAACCGTGCCAATCCAAGTAAGTGATTTATGATAGTTTAATTTTAGTTTTATTTTAGTTTTTATCACTTCTATTGCTAAGGGACTAGCAAAAAGTTTGTTGGAGTTGTGATAAGTACTTAAAAAGTACTAAAATTATCATGATTTAATGTCTTTTAATAGATTAAATAGATTTATATTTGTATAAATTTGTCTTTTCAGAATCACGGGTATTTTTATTATTTTTCAGGTATTTTCATTCAAAAATAAATTAAAGACTTAAAGAAAAATACTAGAGGTAATATATCACAAATATGTTAAGAGAAAAAATGTGAAAAAGCAAAAAAAAAAAATAAATGGAAAAATTGGACAAAATGAGTTAAAATGGTCAAAATGTCAAAAATGCTAAGTCCCGCACACACTTGTGCCGAGTCTTGCACACCCTAGTAGACGTCCGCGCCTGTCCCACACGCCCTACGTGTATGTCATTTTGCATCCCGTGCTCATGTCACACCAATTCCCACGCGTGCCGATGCATAATATTGCTCGTCTATAGCAAATCTCGTCCCCCATACTCGTGCCAACCTATTTGAAACACATCCAACACACATTTTTGAGATATTTTCTCACTTTTTTAGCCTTTTCCTCACCTATAAAAGAACCCTCTCCCCTAATCTCAAATCATATAATTTCTCAGCTCTTTTCTCTCTTTGGATAGCTTTCTTTGTTTTTTTTAGTTTTTTTAATTTTAAAGTACTTCTCTTTTTAAGAAGAACTAGTTATGTTTTTCTAGATATTTAGTTTTTGATTCAATAAACAGAAATGCAAATCCATTTGGAGGTTTTCCAGAAATAGAATTAACATCAAAGTTCTATAAGGATTCTTTTGAGGTATAATTTTAAAATGAATTATTTACATTTATTTTTATGTTTTATTCTTATATGTTATATTTAATTTTTCTGTGATCAAATCTAACATGACTAGCTATTTATAAATATGATATAATAATAACGTTTTTATGCTTATGAAATATTAATTAGGTAAAATATTTTTATAAAATAAAATATTTTTATTTTTTTTTCAAGATTTTATATTAAAGATGTTAGAGAGAAATATATTATTTTTCATTACAAACTTAAATCTGAAAATTAGATTTTAAGGTTTAATTATTCGATCTGATTTAGAGTAGTTCTCTTTTATTTGTTGGTACAATCGCCCGGTAGTTAGAGTGAAGTTCTATTTCAAAAGTTTTTATAAGAACTATTATTCGAAAATGTATTCACAATATATTTTCACTAAAGGTTTTAAAACTTGAAAGTTAGTACTCGGATAAATAAATTTTTAGGTTTAATTTGGACACCTTAAATAAAGTTTAAAATATCTAACCCCACCAAAGGTGACATTTAAATAGTTCATTTTCAATGTCTTAGAAAAAATGAATTAATTTAATTGACCATATTAATTATCGACCCCACCCACAGGTGTTAATTGATTTTTTTAATTAACAAAGAATATCTAACCCCACCAAATATGATATTTATATAAAAAAAGAATCAATAAATATCAATTTATATATTTAATAACCTAAATAATAGAGCAAGCATAATTAACTTAATTATTATATCCATAAATACTCTACTATTATGAATGATAAAAATTTGCATAATTGTTTATTGAATCCATATGTATGTTTATTTTTTTATGTTATTAGATTAAGAAACACAAAAAATCAAAATATTGTGACAAGATGTTTAGAATTTAATTTAATTTTTAAAATTTGAATAATAATTTAAAAACCATATATATTTATTCTTTAGATCGACCTTGAGAGTATACTTGTCATTTTCTATAAAATAATTCGTGCACTTGTGAGAGTTTTATAAATATAAAACCAAAGTATCTACAAAATCGATATTGCTAACTCGATGCTGGTTTTGTCTCATCAAACATTTTTGGAAATGAAAAAATATTTTTCTAGCACCTCGCCACCACCTTTGGTGAGGTGGTTGATGCTAGCGAGGTGGCTGGTGAGATGGCCATATGAGACTCTTTAAATACCCCTCATTTCTTCTTATTTGGTATCCAAAAAATGTAACATAGCTCTCTCAAATTGACATCTCATTTTTTTTGTTTCCGAATCACTAATACCTTGAGTCTTGTTTGGTATTGGTGATTTCTAATTGTGTGACCAAAATTATGTTTATGAGTGTTGAGTACTAGAGATGGTATTTGCGAGTGAGTTATATGTGAGCTATGTGTCAGTTGAGAGTTGCTTGGATGCTACTATTTATTTGTGAAAACCTCATTATGAGAGTAAGCTAAGTTCTTCGAGTTTTTATCTCTTTTTATGAGCAATGAGCAATAAGTTATTTGAGTTTGAGGGTGGTCTTTGATGAGTAGAATCGCCATCGCCAATCCTGCAAATATTTTGGTTTTATATTTGTAAAACTCTCGCAAGTGCACGAATCATTTTATAGAAAATGATAAGTATACTCCCAAAGTAGATCTAAGAAAGGAATATATGTGATTTTTAATTTATTATTCAAACTTTTAAAAACAAAATTAAATCCTAAACATCATGTCACGATATTTTGGGTTTTTGTGTTTTCCTAATCTAATAACATAAAAAATAAGCATAGATACGGATTCAATAAATATTTATGAAAATTTTATCATTTATAATAGTGGAGTATTTATGGACATAATAACTAAGTTAATTATTCTTGCTCATATTATTTAGTTTATTAAATTTATAAATTGATATTTATTAATTCTATATTTTTTATATTAATATCACATTTGGTAGGGTTAGATATTCTTTGTTAATTAAACAAATCAATTAACAGCTATGAGTAGGGTCGATAATTAATTTAGTTAATTAAATTAATTCCTTTTTTTCTAAGAGATTGAAAATTAACCATCTAAATGTCACCTTAGTGGGGTTAGATAGTTTAAACTTTACTCAAGGTGTCCAAATTAAACTTAAGAATTTAATTATCCGAATACTAACTTTCAAGTTTTAAAACCATTACTGAAAATATGTTGTCAATGCATTTTTGAATAATAATCCTTATAAAAACTTTTGAAATAGAGCTTCACTCTAATTACGGGGTGATTGTACCAACAAATGAAAGA
Source organism: Hippophae rhamnoides (assembly GCA_033030585.1). NCBI lineage: Eukaryota > Viridiplantae > Streptophyta > Magnoliopsida > Rosales > Elaeagnaceae > Hippophae > Hippophae rhamnoides. The sequence continues at coordinate 39,890,285 of CM065438.1, read as the reverse complement.
GTACTACTCTAAATGAGACTGGATAATTAAACTGTAATATCTAATTTTCAGATTTAAATTTGTAATAAAAATAATATATTTATCTCTAACATTCTTAATATAAAATCTTGAGTAAAAACAAATGAATTCATTTTATAGAGATTTTTACCTATTTAATATTTTGCAAGCATAACAATGTTGTTATTATATCATATTTACAAATAGCCAGCAATGTTAAATTTAATAAAAAAAATTAAATATAACATATAAGAATAAAACATAAAAAATAATTGTACTTTGATGCTAATTCTATTGCTGAAAAACCTCAAATGGATTTGCATTTCCATTTATTGAATCAAAAAGATAGAAATTTATAAAAACATAGCTAGTTCTTCTCAAAAAGAGAAGAGTTTTAAAACAAAATTAAACTAAATCAACTAAGAAATAGAGAGAAAGAGCTAAGAAACTTATTTATTAAGGTGTTTTTTGGTGCGTTATGTAATGGAGGAGGTGGGGGTATTTATAGGTGAGGAAAAGGGTAAAAAAGTGGGGGAAAATAATAAAAACAAATGGGAAAACACGTAATAGGTGGACGTTGATGTAGAATGGATAGGCATTTGATGAGTAGAATCGGGATTGCCAAAAACTATGATGCCATCCCCGGCAACGGCGCCAAAAACTTGATGAGCAGAATCGGGATTGCCAAAAACTTTGATGCCATCCCCGGCAACGGCGCCAAAAACTTGATGAGTAAAAACTGGCATCGCCGATCCTGCCAATACTTTGGTTTTATATTTATAAAACTCTCGCAAGTGCACGAATCATTTCGTAGAAAATGATAAGTATACTCCCAAGGTCGATCTAAGAAAGGAATGTATGTGGTTTTTAATTTATTATTCAAACTTTTAAAAATGAAATTAAATCCTAAACATCCTATCACGATATTTTGGGTTTTTTGTGTTTTAATCTACTTACATAAAAATAAACATAGATTCAATAAACATTTATGCAAATTTTATCTTTTATAAATAGTGGAGTATTTATGGATATAATAACTAAGTTAATTATGCTTGCTCATATTATTTAGGTTATTAAAGATATGAATTGATATTTATTGATTCTCCCTTTTTTGTATGAATACCACCTTTGGTGGGGTTAGATATTCTTTGTTAACTAAACAAATCAATTAACACCTATGGGTGGGGTTGATAACTAATTTGGTTAATTAAATTAATTCCTTTTTCTAAGAGATTGAAAATGAACCATTTAAATGCCACCTTTGGTCGTGTTAGATATTTTAAACTTTATTCAAGGTGTCCAAATTAAACCTAAGAATTTAATTATCCGAGTACTAACTTTCAAGTTTTAAAACTACTACTGAAAATATGTTGTCAATACATTTTTAGATAATAATTCTTATAAAAACTTTTGAAATAGAGCTTCACTCTAACTACCGGGCGATTGTACCAACAAATAAAAGAGCACTACTCTAAATTAGACCAGATAACTAAACCTTAAAATCTAATTTTCAGATTTAAGTTTGTAATGAAAAATAATATATTTCTCTCTAACATTCTTAATATAAAATCTTGAATAAAAATAAAATCAATTCATTTTAGAGATTTTTACCTATTTAATATTTCGCAAGCATAACAACGTTATTATTATATCATGTTTACAAATAGCCAGCACAGTTAAATTTAATCACAGACAAATTAAATATAACATGTAAGAATAAAGCATAAAAAATAACTGTAAAGAAAATAAAATCCTTACAGTACTTACAGTACTTCGATGCTATTCCCGTAGTTGGAAAACCTCCAAACGTAATTTGCACTCCCATTTATTGAATCAAAAGCAAATAAATTACAAAAAAACATAACTAGTTCTTCCCAAGAAGGGAAGAACTCTAAAACTAAGAGAAATTAACTAAAAACTAAAAAAAAACTAAAAACTAAGAAATGTAAGAAAGAAAGAGAGAAGAGAATGTGTTTTGAGGTGTGGTTTGAAGTGAAGAGAAGGGGGTATTTATAGGTGAGGATGGAGAGAAAAAGTGGGTGAAAAAATGTTAAAAAATGGTGAAAACGCGTAGTGCAATTATGGAGGTCATTGATGACGTCAGCATGACGTCATGGGGGCGGCTGCACGTGAAAAATGGGGCGAAATGGCATCAGCGCGCGCGGATCTGGAGAAAGGCGTGCATTTACGCGCGGACGTGGGCCATGCTGCACGCGCGGCGCGCGCGGGGTGGGCTGCTCCGGGCGCAATTTTTTCCTTTTTGACATTTTTGACCTTTTCGACCCATTTTGTCCAATTTTTCCATATTTGTTGACCTTTCCTCATTTATTTATTAATATATTTGTGATGTATTGCTTCCAGTATTCCTCTTTGAGTCTTTAAGTTGCATTTTTAAGCTAAAATACCTAAAAAACAATAAAAATACCTATGATTCCGAAAAAGACAAATTTATATAAATATATGATAAAACATATAAATATATATATTTTTAATCAATTAATGTGCATAAAATCATGGTTATTTTAGTGCTTTTTGAGCACTCATTAGCGTTGATGTAAGCGCGGACGTAGGCAATGGCGAGCTCGAATTTGGGATGATGGGTGCAGCGGCGTACGCAAGTTTGGCGTGATTCGCGTAGATACGCATAGGCTCGGCATTATTCGGGTGGAAGCATACAGATGTGTAAGTGGATGCTCAGTGTGGTGTGGCGCATTGTGCACATTGCTTAGCACGAATGGGTAGCTACGCACGCGATTTTGGCCTTTTTGACATTTTGACCCATTTTGTCCAAATTTTCTATATTTTTGACTTTTCCTCATTTATTTTCTCAATATATTTGTGATGTATTACCTCCTGTATTTCTCTTCAAGTCTTTAAGTTATTTTTTTGAAGAAAAAATATTTGAAAAATAATAAAAATACCCGTGATTCCAAAAAGATAAATTTATATAAAAATATGATAAAATCATATAAATATAAATATTTTTAATCAATTAAAGTATATAAAATCGTGGTAATTTTATGCTTTTTAAGCACTCATCAGTCCTCAAGATTGTTTATGATCTGTAGTTACTAACCATACCACATTGGGCGGTGTAGGCTTTCAAGAATAGTCAAGTTCGTGTGTTAAACCAAGTCATTACGGAAGCAATAAACAAGAGTAGTAATAGGTAGTTAGGGCAGGTGTCCCGACTGATAAAGGTATTTGTATTTATACTTTTCTATCGAGTTGTATCTATATTATTTTTAGTGGATTGTTTTCTATCGAGTGATTACTTTAAGCAACTTGAGGATGTTACAAAATAGATAGAGTTTCTATATGAATTTATCTTGTTATATCTAGTTTAGGGCATGCTCTAATGTGTGGTTAGTACAATTAGCGTTTAAATGGTGTATGTTTCTATATATTGAAGTTTAAATATTTAAACTCTTATTATAAAGCTTTTATTATTTATTGCTAGCTTTCTAACTATTGAATATTGCTTCTACTTTATACTATCTATCTGTGATTATTTTTACTATAGTTGTGATTATTTGTTAGGAGTTTATCTCTGTTATTTACCAGTTTAGGTTGAGTCCTTAAGAAGGCAATATCTCCTTAACCTAATTGTATATTAGGTCTTGGACTCCTTATTTGTAGTAATGTATAATTAGATCGTATATTAGTAAAATCTGTTTTTTTATCTCATGCTGGTTTTGTATGAGTCTATAAGGGGTCTGTATCTCTTTACCCTACACTACTACAATATGTACTTTTGGCCACGATTTGATAAAAACCGTGGCTATAAGTTAAACTACAAAAAATATTTAAATATATATAAATAAATTTATATAGACATGATTATTAAATGACTGTGATTATAATTAAAATAATAGAATTTTTAATATTAAAATACTGTATGTCATTCATTTAAAAAAAATACAAAAATTAATTTACAATTTTTTTATTTTTCTCTATTATTAATTTAATTTAATGTATTTTTATTTCTTATATAATATATATATATATCAAAAACATTTCACCTTTTTTCTCTCTTCCCATATTTTTCCCTCTTTTTTTCAATTTTTCCCATAATTTTTTAGCGCGCGCTACGCGTACAGTAATATATATAATATGTAATTTCTAATTAATATATATATATATATAAGAACTTTTTAGCGCATTGAGCACGCGAAGTAATATATATATATATTAAGAATCATACGTGTAACCCATCTAGTCGATCTGTCCTTATATCCCAGCAAAATGCAAATCCTTCGTTCCAATATACCGATCATTGCTGCACCTGAAGAAATTGTAGACTTACAATAGCTCCTCCTTTCCAGCACCTCTCTCGCACTCATTCCTTTCCAGCACCTCTCTCGCACTCATTCCTTTCCAGCACCTCTCTCGCACTCATTCCTTTCCAGCAACTTCTTCTTTTCTCTCTGTTTCTTTTCTGTTCATATTCGTACTCATCGCCGGCCATTTGTAGTGTCATCGCTCACAACGCAGCTCCTGGTAAGTGTGATACCCTCAATTTTTACAATATCAATTCATATGTGTTGATTCTTAGTGGATTAGTTCTGCGCATAATACATTTTAGTTAGGGTTATTTTTTCAGTGTTATACAAATACATCTCCTGTTATCTGATAATTGCCTCTGAATTTTTTTTCATTGTATTGCATCAGATTTGAATCATTTTTAGGGATTTAGGAACTGGCTATTGTTGTTGAGTTTAGCTTTTGGAAGTATGTTTATATACATGCCGATGAGCCTATACAAATTTTCATTTGCAGAAAAGCTAATGGATTTACAAATTTTCTTTTGATGAATTTAGATTTTGGAAGTATGTTTAGATTTTCATTTGATGAATTTAGATTTTGGAAGTATAAGATTTGGTTCTTAAGGCATTGAGATACTCTTCATTTTCATTGCAGTTTTTTCCCAACTTCTAAGTCCATGCCAATTGAAATGAAAATCAATAAGCATAAAATTTGTTATACAAATTGAGAATTTATTGAGAAAATAATTTGATAATTTCAATTATCAATTAATATGCTTAAATCATTTGGAAGCAAGTATATTAGTATCTGTTTGTTTGTATTTATGTTAAAAGTGGTTCCAGATAAACACATAAAAAATGATGTGTTTCTATCAGTAAACACAATTTGTGCTTTCTAGACCTTGAAAATGCTTTTTACAATTTTTTTTCCTGTTTGGTCCTGAAACACTTTTATTGAACATGTATAAATGTTTTTGTCACATAAAATAAGTAACACATAATTAATTACTTAGGTTTCAATTTTTGTATCTAGAAAATTATTTCTATTATCAATTAATATGCTACCTAATTGGGAAACAAAGGGAGATTTGCATATTAGTTTTCACTACACAATTTGTCCACTAACTCCAACCTCCTTCACACATAGATATTCAAAACAATTTGTTTGGCATGATTTAGTTTTAATATACATAATCCTAATTTTCTAATTAACATCTAAATCTTGATCACAAATTAAGCTCTTAACAAATGTATTTGCAATTTAATTTTTTTTAATACAAAAATGTTTTGTCACATATGCTTAAAATGTACGATGGTTTGCAACTATGTGTTTCACAATCCAATTTTCTTCCTTCATTTACCTATGAGTTTCTATAAAGAATGATCTTGAAGTATATATATATATATATATATAATGACTACTGGTGTTTGTAATGATGGTAATATCCCAAAAATAAAAAGTTGTAATTTTGTAAGTGTGTTATAATGTATAAAAGTCAGATTTTGAAGATTTCTACATAAGAAATATTGTGTCGTATTTTTTTCTTTTTTCTTTTGCTAATATACGGTATGAAGATATAATACATTCCTTTAGATCTCATCATTTAAAAAAAATGTTTTGAAATAATGTTGGTTTAATTAAAAAATCACTCAAAGTCTCACCCTTTTTTGGGGGTTTCGAAAACATCTGCACATGCACATGCTTATTTTATATTTTATTAAAAATGTTTTTTGTTTAATCTTAAAATAAAATATTGGGAACTCAGGGAGTGAAAAAACTTGTAACAATCTGAAATTATCATCAAGCATGTAGGGATAAGCAGATTAAAAATTTGTGTGGCGAGAAAAGCTTAATTGTAACAGAGAAGGGATCCAGATTTTGCCATGAACTTAAAGGATTTTTAACCTTTCCAAATTTGTGTGTGTGTGCATGTGCGTGTACATTACAACTTAATCGTGAAGGAACTTACACTGATACTGAAGTTGATAAGATGCAGAATGAGTGAGCATAATTCACCAATCGATTCTTACAACTATAACTCACCATATATTCAAATAAAATGGCAAGGTGAATGATGTGGGATGTTCATGACTGGTTTTTTAATCAAAAATCTGGATTTCCTGTTTCATTTTTAGAACAAGAAGTAGATAGGACTCTTGTGTGTTCTTGATGTTGTATATGCATGATTATAGTCATGTAATATGGATATTGATATGCTCATATACAATAGATGCTTGTAATATTCATAGGTATTGTCCAACGCTTGTAAGGACCCTTCGTCTGTATCTCTTTTATGCGTAATTAATGTGGGTATTAGTAAATAATAATGTTGCTGCTATTATTTATATGGGTAGTACTAAATAATAATGTTGTTGTTGTTATTGATATGGGTATTACTGATTTTGTTGAATTGTATCTCAATTTTTCGTTTTATATCGAGTATCATAAATTTATTTAGAGGCTAGATAAAAATTCCATGATTGTCACTCTTGAAGAGGTTGAAGAACTAGTTATTATCGACCATTTGTTGTATATGTAGGAACATATGTAGATTGAAGAACTTATTGTGTAAATCTGAGGTATTGCTTATATTCATGTAAACTGGATGTTGGTATGCTCATATATAGTATATGCTTATAATATTCATAGGTATTGTCCAACGCTTACAAGGACCCTTCATTTGTATCTTTGTTATGCGTAATTGATATGGGTATTACTAAATAATAATGTTGTTATTGTTATTGATATGAGTAGTATTAAATAATAATGTTGTTGTTGTTATTGATATGGGTATTGTCCAATGCTTGAAAGGACCCTTTGTCTGGATCTCTGTCCTGTATAATTGATATGGATGATACTAAATAATAATGTTGTTGTTGTTATTGATATAGGTAGTACTAAATAATAATGTTACTGTTGTTATTGATATGGGTATTAGTAATTTTCTTGAATTGTATCTCAATTTTTTTTGTTTTATATTGTGTATCATAAATTTACTTTGAGGCTAGATAAGAATTCCATGATTATCACTCTTGAATAGGTTGGAGAACTACTTATTTTGCCATTTGTTGTATATGCAGGAACAGATGTAGATTGAAGAACTTATTGTGTTAATCTGAGGTATTGCTTATATTCATGTAATCTGGATGTTGGTATATTCATAGGTATTATCCCACGGTGTCATTTATTATAGACATTTTTATGACATTATAATTATGATGTAACCTATATATTAATAATAAATAAGTAGAGAGAACTATTATGTTCTGGATGTTGCATATGCATGATTATATTCATGGGATTGGATGTTGGTATGCTTATACTAGATGCTATTTTTTTATGAGGAAATTAATACATACTGCCAAGGACAAAGATTATATTCTTGTATTTTTTTATATTTTTGGAATTCTTTAATTAGTTAGTTTTTATTATATGTGTTTTATTGTATCGTTTTTTATTAAACTCTTAATGTAACATCTCTTTTAACTTTAATATAATTAATCTTAATTTTTTTAATTTATATTTGAAAATTTAATGTAATAATAATTCATTTTGATTATATATGGTCTCAGTTATATAGCAAAACTGTGGCCATAGGTAAGACTTATGGCCTCGGTTATTGAAAAACCGAGGCCATAGGTCGCACATGTGGCCTCGGTTATTGAAAAACCGAGGCCATAGGTACCACTTATGGCCTCGGTTTTGGTACCTATGGTCTCGGTTTAAAACCGAGGCCATAGGTAATGACTTTTGGTCTCTCTCACTTAGGCCTCGGTTCTTATAACCGAGGCCATAGGTCTATGGTCACGGTTAAAAACTGAACCCATAAGCACATATTTTAGTAGTGCTAGAAATGTATCAAGTGTCGAACTTATTATTATGATTTGCTATGTATGTTTGATTACCTATTGTGAAAGTTCAATTATCATTTACCAATTATGTTTCCAAGTATGAAGTCTTGAAGTGATTGAAAATCCTTTATTATTTAGTATGCATTAATGTCTCACATGTTATGTGTTGATTGTTATGTATGCTTGTTGCTAGTCTAGAGATAAGCCTTTGAGGTATACCTTCACTAGTGTGTTTATTGTAGATTGAGGCACACAATTTTCACTACCATGACTTGTGTCAATCTAGTATGCATTTTTATTACGATATGAGACAATTGTACCACATCACACGTTATTCATCGTCATGGCCCGCGTTGTTCTTTTTGTCTCTAAATTTCTTTGTATTGTACTCTCTTACATCTTGATTAGTGCACATGTAAGTTTTACATATGTTTGTTCTTTAATTATTCTAAGTTGTGATTGAGTGTTTTTAAGTATGATTCTTCATGTGTTGATCTTTTTAATCAATTGAAGTTATGAATACCTAAAAAAATAAAATATACTTGTGATTTTGAAAACATAAATGTACTAAAATAATGATAAATTATATAAATATAAATCTATTTTGACATTAAAGTTTAAATAAATAATGTAATATTAAGTGTTTTTAAGTACTCATTAGTCATACTCTAAGATACATGTATCCGTGAAAATTTAGTCTAATGCAACCAGTTTCCTTAGGATACCAAAGTCCACGAGATAATAACACTACTACGTATGAAAACAATTTCATGCTGCATTTATAAAATCACACCATTTGCTTTATTTAAATGGCATATACCTTGCCATAAAGTCATGTATACTAGTATAAATGTCAATATTAGATAATATATATCATAAAATTCATCATTTTATAGTTTTAAACATATAAATATGTATGTTATTTTTCCAAAAATAATACATGAAGAAAAAGTTGAGTGATTATCCTTATTGCAAATATATCCATCTTGTACTTATACTTTTTTAGCTATGTCATTTTTCTTTTTGATATAATTTATAAATATTCACTTTAATAAATAATAGTAATTCGTAATTTAATTTTATCATAATTTTAAACCAATTTAGAAAGATGACCTTACCAACTATTTAGGTGTAAACTCAAACAATTTCTTTCAATACTCCTCTATTTAACACTTAAAATTCTAAGATATTCCTCCTATTCGATATTTCATTTCTACACATTCAAAAATTCTATAGTATTTTTATAGCCAACCCGACTATTTAAAAAAAACCCAAAAATATAATATCTATAGCCAACCCAACTATTTAAAGTATCGTTACGATTTAAAAGTTAAATAACTTAATCATCAATGATCATATTTTATTAAAGATTTATCGTATTGTCAATTAGAAGAACTAAACTTAGATAATAAATTACTAAAGAAGAACACTCGAAAAAAATTATTACGATTTTTATTATAATTTTAATAATTGTATATATTTTAATTTTTTAATTTAAATATTATTAATCTAATTTATTTTTAAAACAATGAAACTTATTTTCCTAAAAAAATCTAAAGCAAAATTGATGTAAAAAAATCTTTTCTCTTTTTACAAAAATATGTTTTTTTTTTATCATTTTTCATCTATATTAAATAATGTATCTTTTTTTATATTAAAAACACCCCAAAACTTTTTAAAATAATAAATTATTTTTCTTTATACTTAGGAAGAATAAATCTTAGAATTAAAAGGAAGTAATTGCTATTTGTTTTGTTTTTTATAACAATAACTCAATATTCATGTAGTAGAAGAAACTTTATAGTTAAGGAAATAAATCCTAACATAAAATAAATATTTATGTTTAATTAAAAATTTATAATCTTTAAGACAATAAATTATTATTAGAAAAAACTTTAAATTTAAAAAATATATCATAAAATAGAATAAAATTTAATTTTTTTATTAATTGTTCATTGGTTAAATAATAAATTTTTTATGTTTATTTAAAAAAGTTTTAATATAATAAACAAAAATTCTCCTTATTTTACTCTCGATTGTCTCATCGTTTTCTGCTTTTTTTGCAAAATTATACAAAATGTAAAAAATTTATATGTTAAATCAAATAAATTAAAATTTAACTCTTCTTTTATTATATATCGTAGTATAATATATATATATATATATATATATATATGTATGTATATATATATTATAATATAAAAATATATGATTTTCAAGAAATTAAAATTGAAAACAATTGGAAAATTGTTTCATATAAAAACCGTATGAAAAATAAAATCATCGATTTGCACCATTTGACCTAACGAATTTCAGCTCATTCTCCGATTAGCTGATTTCCTGCTCGCTTCCCTACCGACCAACACATAGAGCTGTGGCAAAGATCCGGAAAGGTATGGTGCTTTTGTCTCACTCCTTTCTGCCACTTAGGTCATTTATTTTTCCCCTCATCTTCTTTAATTATGTTTATTTTTTTCTATGGGAGGACTGATATGGGACATAAAAAAGATCTTCTTTCCTTGAAGTTATTATCAATTCTAAAATTACCACCCAGACGATTCCTTCTTGTTTCTGTATTCTATTTATGAAAGATTCACATTTCTTTATGCTGGGTATTGAACCAGCGCTTAAGTAATCAATTATCAACTAGTAAACCTTAAATACTTAATTTGCCTCCAGTATTACTAGTTATTCAACCTCAACCTCAATTTAATGAGATAAAATATACAATAATAAATTATTACATTTAAAAGAGACTGGAACCCTTATCTGGCCACTTTTTTTTCTTTCTCGAAGTATCAATGAATATATCAATTCTTTTTTTTTAAACATTGTTTTTTGTTCCAAGTTTTGCTTGAAATCCTAGTTTTCAAATTCACCCTCAAACTCTCAACGTAATTGTGGTGGGCTTATATTTTTTCTTTTTTGATTAAATGCTGTTTAAAGAATATTTTTTTAAAAAGTTTACATTTGCTTGCTGTAGTTGTTTCTAACTATAGGTTATTGTCCTTGTGAATTGTTATTTATTTATTTATTTATTTCCTATTGAGTTCTGTTTTGCTGTTATTGTGCTATTATTCCAAATTTTAATACAAGCTATAACTTTTTAACCTATAAGGCTTACCCCTTCCAAGATACGGTGCGAAACCTGAAGCCTCAATCCCACACAGTCGTCTTTTGTACGATTTCACTCTTACAAAGGTATTATGATTTTAACAACTCATAGTAGGTATGAATCTCCGACCTAGGGTTCTATTTGCCTTCCTTCTCTCTTATTCTTCATATTGTTTTTCATTCTTCCTAGAGTTTCTGTATAAATTCATTTGCTGGATTCAAGAATATTAGCTTAGCTCCTAATTTTATTTTGTTCGATTACCAGAAAATAGAGGGGATATCAGTACCTGATTTATCATGATTGTCCTGCTGCGATTTGTTGTTTATGCGTATCAAAATTAATGAATGATAGAATTTGGCATACTACCAAATGATAATTATTCCCGGGTTGGGGATGATGGCTGTTTAGGCTATGAACTGAGTTAAAATTAAGATTGTGAATATTGGTTATGTATTTATTCCTCAAATACTTGTTATCAACCCTGAGTGGAAATTTTGTTAGCTTTTCTAATAGTTTTATAAGGCTCAGTTCACCGTGATTGCCTGTCGTCTTTTTTTGAGTCGTAGTTGTTTTAATGAAATTGTGGGACTTGCTCTGAAAAATGGTGTACTATTTGAGCTTAATCCAATGTTTTATCAACATTTGAAGTGTTTGTGCTTTATATTGTGCAATTTCTATATGATTACTTTTAATTTTGATGCCCATTCCAGGATTCTGATTTGGTTGGAAGTATCAATTTTTTGTGGCAATGGACATTGAAATGCTTGAATCAAAGTCTGAACAGCATGAAGAGAGAGATGATCGAGATGGCTCTTTTAGTAGAGAGCATTGGCATGGAGGGGCTATGGATGATTTGGAGCAGAATGGGACAGACAAATCAGGAAAACGGCGGAGCAAGGATCGGAAGAAGATTAATCGAGGGGAAGAAAAGGAGCATAGAACTAAGGAGTGGGAAAGGACACGGAGGAGCGGTGATGATGTTTCCAATGAAAGGGAAAAAGAGGCCGAAGATATGGAGAAGGATAGAATTTCTGGTAGGGAAAGGAGGAAAGATGATAGAGATGAGCGTGAAAAGGATAGGGGTAGAGATAAAAAAGTCAGAGAGAGAGATTATGAACGCGAAAAGTATAGGGACAAAGATAGAAAAGATCGATCAAAAGAAAAAGACCGTGAGAAGGAGAGAGAGGGAGAGGAGGGTGATCGAGGACGAGACAAGGATAGGGGAAAGGAGAAAAATCGGGATAGAGATATAGAAAGGGACAGGGTGAAAGAAAAGGAAAGGGAGAGAGAGAAACATAAAGATCGAGCAAAGGGGAGAGAAAGTTACAAGGATTTAGACAAAGAGAAGGGGAAAGAAAATATTAAAGATAAGGAAAGAGAGGCAGGTCAAGATAAGGAAAGAACAAGGGAAAGAGTGAGCAGGAGAAGCCCTGATGATCACTATGATTTGGGCAAGGATGGGAGAAAAGACAATACTAAGCGAGATGATCAAGATAACAGGGAAGAGGATGTTGGTAGGCAAGCAGAGGTTTCTAATTATTCTGAGGTTGAACAGAATGCTGAGGGCATAGCAAGGCAAATGGTTCCATCAGCTTCAGAGCTTGGACAACGGATTTTGAAGTAAGATAGCCCAATATGTGCGTGTGTTCCATATATGATTGATATTTGATATAATTTTGTGTAGATATGATATTGTCTTTTAACATTGTTCAGAAGAAGTATCATATATGAAAGGTTTAGTTCTAAGCTATGATTCCTGATTTCATGTTAGGCTTAATGAAGCTTGTATTTGAAAAAAAACTAGTAACTAAACTTCTATGCAGATTTATGTTGCAACTAATTACCATTCCGAAATGAAGAAAATCAGCTAAAAGGTGTTTTGTGTCTTCTATTAGTTTACATGGTGGGAATTAATTTATATGAAGAGTTTTTCAGGTAGTCTGCTCGTGAAGTGGAAGACTAGTCATTATATGGGTGTAGTCTAATGGTTCCTGTGGGACATGTTGAACTTGTTGATTTTGTCTTGTAGACTGCTTGTCCACAGATCTATGCTTCTATTTAGTAGTTAGAATAATCCTGATGTAATAAAAAAAGTAGTAACTTACATGAAATGTAATTCTTAACGAGTTTAACTAGGTTTGCTGGTCGCAACCTAGTTCAACTTGTGATATCGTTAGGAATTACATATTTTTTTTGATAATATTAGGTCATAGTTTTAGTTATAATTTGTGATAGTTGTTGCAGAATCCAGGATCTTGTCATAATTTGCTAGTGAATATATTATTTCTGCTTGAATTTGAATGTGAATGCCTCTGGTTGCCTCACCTTCTCCCAATGCCAAAAAATGGAAGATACTAATATGTATTTTAACACTCTTTTGGTTCAGAATTAAGGAAGAAAGATTGAAGAAAAATAGTGAATGTGTCCCTGATGTTTTAGCATGGGTTAATCGAAGCCGTAAGATTGAAGAGAAGAAGAATGCTGAAAAGGAGAAAGCTTTGCAGCTATCAAAGATATTTGAGGAACAGGTAGTTTGTTGTAAGATTTGTATTTGCATTGTGTTTAAGAAGGCAGATTCAATTTATACTCATGTGGTATTTATTTTGCAGGATAACATTGTGCAAGGAGAGAGTGATGATGAGGAGGCAGACCAGCAGTCTACTCGTATGTTTCCTTGTATATAAAATTGCTTGCTAGCTCAGATATAGCCAATTGATTTTGGTGATTGTTTTTGACATAAAAGAATGTGTATTAAACTGTACTCTTTTTTGCGTTGTATTCAATCTTATCAAATATGTTTGCCTATTTCCTAGATTAAAAATTATGTTAGAACTGCACCACTGTGTTGGGACTTCTAGTTATACAATCTGGTTTATCTAACTAAAATGTCACAAACCTTTTAACAGATGGCCTAGCAGGAATTAAAGTTCTTCATGGCGTTGACAAAGTAATGGAGGGTGGTGCTGTTGTTCTGACACTCAAAGATCAGAATATCCTAGCTGATGGTGACATTAATGCAGGTGCAAATTGTTCCAAGCTTCTTTCTAGTTTTCAATAACTATCCTTTTTAGATCAGAACTTAATGTAGTTGAGGCTTTTGGTCTGACATGGTAGAGGTTGATATGCTTGAGAATGTGGAAATTGGAGAGCAAAAACTCCGAGATGAGGCTTACAAAGCTGCCAAGAAAAAAACTGGAATCTATAGTGATAAGTAAGATAACCATACATCTTTTTTGACTTAGATGGCTATATGTTTACTTGTGTCATTCTCTAATTTATAAGACACATTTGTACTACTTTGTTAGAACTGGTGATGAGAAGTACATTGTTCTTTGGTTTTATTTGAAGGGAAAAAGTCTCATTAGGGTGGGGTTAAAAGTTATATTCTAAGTTTAATGATGATGGTGAGAATGATAGCAAGCGTTTGTGGGAGAAAGTTTTTTTTAGCACCATATTGGGCATCATTTCCCAATGAATTGAAAGATTTTTCTCAATTTTTTGTTAGTTTTAATTGGAGAGCTTGTTTATCTTAGTTAGGTTTTGGACAGAGCATATGACTATTATTTCGCATAGCTTGGTGCTTCTTTTTGTATGTTGATTATTGGCTCACTTTGTACGTTTGTAATTATTGCTTATTTTAATATGATATAATGTTTTTATAAATAAAGGTTTAATGATGATCCTGCTTCTGAGAAGAAAATGCTTTCGCAATATGATGATCCTTCCATAGACGAGGTAAACATTTTGTTCTTCTCCCTATTTTAATCATTTAAGCTTTTTTTCCATGTTAACTTTCTCGTTACTGCATATTGAATTAGAGATGGTAACAGTTCGGTTTAGATCTGAACTGAACTGGTCTGACCCATGGTGCAATTTGAATTGAACCATTCCAAGTTATTTGGGTTCGGTTCGGTAATATCTATAGGTCAAAAAAATTGCCTTGTTGACTTGTTTGATTTTTTATTTTCTTCATTTTCAAATGCAAAAATAAATGTAGTACTATATTTTTATATAATTGAAAATGACTTTAAGGGGGAGAGAGATGAGTCTTAACACAAGCCCACTATGTGAACAATGTTACCCTCACCCGTTTATGTCCCGATCTGCTCGCCCCATTACAACCAATACACCCGTTGGGTACCTATGGATAACTGACCCGTCATCTCAAATTGTCATCTCTATATTGAATCAAATATAAAGTTTTATTTGATAAGAAACATTCTATTATATTAATATATAATACAAACTTTGCATTGAATCTATACCATTTTTTGATCACCTTGGCTTGTGAGATGTGGATTGATGCTTTCTTGTCAGGTAGTAACTCTTGATGGAAAGGGACGCATTGCTGGTGCAGCAGAGAAGAAACTGGAAGAGGTATTATTTTCTCCCCATGTAATATCCTGTTCTTGAATAGTATTGACTATTTATTTTTGAGTAAAGATGGTCTTTATTTTCCCTAGATATATTGGTGCAAACCCCGTAGCACACTTCTTGAAACTTGAAACCCACGGACAACCTTTGTTTGAAAATCTCAAGAACAGGTCTAAAATCACAACAATAAATGGTGATCCGACCAAAGAAAGCTAAATTTTAGATCATGGGATAGGAAGCACCACAAGGTTTCTCAAGCCTTGATAAGCTATTAAATGCCACGAGGTTTCTTAAATCTTGATAAGTTTTGAAAATGTTAAGAACCAAGACCAAGCGTAAGAGTTTCTGAATTTTATTCATTATACTTCTCTACTACAATGTTCAGCCTTCTTGTTCTTTTATAATAAGCAATACCTAAACCTAGAACAATTAGTCTTACTAATAAAATTCATAATACAAGGATAATTGCTAAAGATAAAGATAATTAAACCTTAATACAAAGATAATTGCTAAAGATAATTAAAATCCTAGAAGATAATTATTTGATAAAAATTAAAAGACTAGAATATAGGATAAATTATAGCTTAAAAACCCCCAGAATTCTTGTTGCAGATTGTGAGTCCTGTTTTACCTAGTTCTGATCCGAATTGGAAACTTTGTATTTCTGTAATGAACCCTTCGAGTCAGCTTTTCAGTTCATTTTGATTTGTCTCATTTGGAAATCAGATGACAAATATATGATAACCATCGTGATAGCATTCCGATCAGAATTATTCTTTGAAAAATGACTCTTCTTGTTATGCACGTCCTTGGATTCGTCCCATAGTTCTTGGATGAACCCATTAAGTGATTCTTTGAATATTAAGCCCATTTGAAAAATGCCATGGATCCTTCGATGATGCTCTTTGTTTCTCATCATTCCTCCTTTCCTCAAAAAGGATTCGCCCTCTAATTTTCGCTATAATGTTGAGAATTACATACGTCACGAAGGATGTGTCATGCTCATGATTTAGTAAGCTCTTTGTTGGCCTAGTTGGACTTGTTGTTTCTAGTATAGATCAAAGTGGATGCTTGACTCCTATGACATTAATGTGTTGCTCAACTCTAATAGAGTCAATCTTTTGAAAACTAGGCAAATAATATTTTTTGTTATTTTAGGAACATAGCTCTTTTTTGAACTCATTTTCTTAAAACGATTCATTTTATTTTTCCCTCTTTTTTTGTAACACTCCCTATTTTTTCATCACTCTCTTGTTGCTAGTCTATTTTTTTAATCATGCTTTTTTCACAACTCATTCTCTTCTTTTTGATCAATCTCTTTTTGTAGCTCAACCTTTTCTTTTTGATCACTCCTTTTGAAACTCAACCTCTTCTTTTCACTCACTCTTTGTTTTTTAACAAACACTATTTCTTACTCATTTTCCCTTTTTTTTTAACTCAAAACACTTTTTTTTTGCTCCCTTTCTCTTTTTAAGTCAAACACTCTTTTTTGCTCTTTGTTTTAACTCGGTCTTTTTTTTTAAATGACTTTATATACTTCTGTGGATAAGGGTATAAGAGTGATTCGTTTGTTATCCTTCATAAATGTGTACTTTTACGTGAACCCATCATGGATAGCTCTCCTATCAAATTGCCACAACCTCCCCCAATGAAATATGACCATAGTGCATAGGAATTACATCACAAAGCACTTTATCATTATATTTTTCAATTGAAAAGGGCACCAAAACTTTTTTATTGACCTTTACTGCTCCACTATCATTCAACCATCCCATCTTATATAGTCTTGGATGTTGGAAAGTTGTCAAATTCAATTTCTTCACCATAGTGTTAACCAAATTAGTATGAATGCAATCATCGATAACCATGATACTATACATACCTTATCATTGACACAACACCTAGTATGAAACATGTTTACAACTTGCTAAACAAATTACTCTCCAGAAACACACACACACACATATATATATTTTGGACAGCACAAAACCATGACAAAATCTGGACAGTTTTGGACAATAAAACCTGGAAAGCAAGACTTCTAATTGGACAGCACAAATTGAGTCAAAACTGGACAGCAACAAGGTGATTGTAACAAGACCAAATCTGGACAACTTTTGCACAATTTGGACAGCAAATAATTGCACAAAAAACTGGACGACACAAAATCTTGACAAAATCTGGAAAATTTTGGAGCCAAAATCGGACAGCCAATGATCAATTTAGATAACAAGAATTTGTGAAAAATATGGACAGCAAATAGTTTTTAAATTGCACTAGAAATCCTCGATATATTCGGCCGTCAAAGGGAATTGGAAAAAAGGTTATAATTCTAAGCATATAGGCACCATTTTTTTTCCAAATAGAACTCCTAAAATTTAGGCCTTATCCCTTTAAAAATAGGAGTTGTTATAAGATAGAATTTTCAAGAAAGAGAACTCCTAAAATTTAGTTATTATCCTCCTTAAAAATAGGAATTTTGAGCAAGATGTAATTGCGACTCAAAAAGGACTTTTACAATCAAACAAGAATTATAACTTGAACCAAATTCTTATTGAACAAAAATTCAAGAATCTCAATCAATCAAAATTCTTTCTTCTTAGTCGGCCCTTCTTTCTTATCCTTTTTTTTGTGCTCGGTCTTTTTTGTCTCTTTTTGTGTTTTTTTTAATTAGATCTTATTTTTTTCTTGACTCAAACTTCAAACAATCAAGAATGAAAAATTGACAAGAAAAGATGAACACGAAAAAAGACTTTAGAATGAAAACAAGAACAAGATTAATGGAAGGGAAAACAAACCAAGAAAATGAAATAGACTATTTGACTCCAACGAAACTTGAACTTGACCTGAGGAGAACACAAGTTACAAATTACGAAAACGAGAAAACAAGAAAAACCAAGAAACGAAGAAAAACAAAATTAATGAAACACATAGGGATATGAATCTGAATTTTTAGAGCCTGAGCTTTGATACCAAATGTTGTGAACTCAAAAGGATTAGCCTTGAAAACCTAGAGAGAACAAAGCAATGGAACCTCCAAAGTGATTCTTTGAATAATGGGTCCATTTGGAACATGTCATAGATCCTTCAATGATGTTCCTTGATTCTCATCATTTGATCCGATATCCTATGATAATTATATGGCAATTAAAGTGACATTTGAGCCAGAATTTTACTTCTTAAAGAACTCTTCTTCAAAAAAGACTATTTTCTTGTACTCAATCAGTCGATGCCCCTTACTGCTCCAAGGCCCAATTTTCAATCCATCCGTGGCCCAATTTTCAATAGTCTGAATTTCATTGATTAACTTTGGGCATTCTTTCGTTTGGACTTTTCTCGGCATACATTTGCTAGGATTCATCCCACAATTCTTGGATTAGCCCATTAAGTAATTCTTTGAATAATAGGCTCATTTGGAACATGCCATAGATCTTTTGATGATGCTCCTCGATTCTCCTCATATACGCATATAGAGAACTGTTTTGTTCCTCCAAGCCAGGTTTTCTTAGCTAAGAAGAAAAATAAAATAATAATCCCAAAATGAAAATGAAAATTCTATTATAGCAAAAATAATGTCTTGTACCAGATTTGCTCTATTGATGTTTGTTATTTGATATTATTGATTATACTTGAGTAAATACATTACAATGATATCCTTGTTTTTCCCTTGTCCTCCTTCCAAAGCTCCGGAGAAGATTACAGGGTGCTTCTACAAACAATCAAATTGAAGACCTCAGCTTCACTACAAAAGTCTCTTCAGATTATTTTACTCCTGAGGAAATGCTTCAATTTAAGAAACCAAAGAAAAAAAAATCCTTGCGTAAAAAGGAAAAGCTAGACTTAGATGCCCTTGAAGCAGAAGCAGTATCTGCAGGACTTGGCACTGGCGATCTTGGTTCCCGGCATGATGTGAGGAGGCAGGCTATTAAAGAGCAGCAAGAAAGAGCTGAGGCTGAAAAGAGAAATAATGCATACCAGTCAGCATATGCCAAAGCAGATGAGGCATCTAAATCACTGCGTTTGGAGCAAACTCTTCCTGTTAAATTAGAGGAAGATGAAAATCCAGTAATTGCAGATGATGATGATGAACTCTATAAATCACTGGAGAGAGCACGAAAGGTAGCTCTTAAAAATAAAGAGGAAGAGGCACCTTCTGGCCCTCAGGCTGTTGCAATCCTTGCCACCACAACATCCAGTAGCCAGACGGGAAATGATCAAGTCCTCATAACCGGAGAGTCCCAGGAAAACAAGGTTGTCTTTACTGAGATGGAAGAATTTGTTTGGGGTCTTCAGCTTGACGAAGGTACTCTATTTATATCAAAATATCCGATCATAGTTTTAAAAGTTTATTCACCTTAAAATATGGGAAGGATAATTAGAAAAAGAAGATGCTTTTGATTACCAGCTTGACGAAGGTACTCTATTTATATCAAAATATCCGATCATAGTTTTAAAAGTTTATTCACCTTAAAATATGGGAAGGATAATTAGAAAAAAGAAGATGCTTTTGATTACCAGATGCATATGAATGTCATTATTGATCAAGGAAGATGCTTCAAACCCCCCTTTGAATGACTCATTGGTTGATTTCACCATATGAGATAATCAGCTAGCCTTCTACTAGATAATCTCGAATGCTCAATAGTTGCAGCTTCTTGATTTATAGTTAAAACCAAATTGAAGATAGGGGGAATAGACTCAAGGTGTCCTTGGTATGAGGTGCTATAAGTGATGCCTCAGCTTAGACTTTTGAGGCTTATATGGTGAGGCTCTTATGCCTCAAGGCTTATGAGGGTAAGCCAAAGCTAATTGCTCTTGAGCCCTAGCAATAGCAGTGATTTTATGTTGTTGAACCACATGCGCATGTACACACAGAATTGCTCACCAGATGTGGGTATTTGAATCTGCTCGAAATTATAAATATCCTAGAGTCAATTACATTTTTGTATGTTGGTTTTTTGATAGATTTTTTAATTGACTCTCATACAATTGATGACATGTCATTCATGTTTCTTATGGTTTTACAGAAGCCCATAATCCAGATAGGGAAGATGTTTTTATGAATGATGTTGAAGATGAAAAACCTAGAGTGTCCGAGGTAGAAAGAAAAGATGAGGCTGGTGGTGGGTGGACCGAAGTTAATGATGATGATAAAGATGGACACCTCTCTAATGAGGAAAAGGAGGAGATAGTTCCGGATGAAACCATCCATGAAGTACCTGTAGGGAAAGGATTGGCAGGTGTAATGAAGCTGCTTAAAGAACGAGGAACACTTAAAGAAACTGTTGAATGGGGTGGTCGAAACATGGACAAAAGGAAGAGCAAACTTATTGGCATTGTAGATGATGATGATCTGAAGGAGACACGTGCAGCCCATCGTAAAATGGAGCACAAGGATACACGTTCATCCTCTTCAGGCCATCAAAAGGAGACCCACCCTGCTAAGAGCTATACAGAAAAGGATATTCACATTGAAAGAACAGACGAATATGGGCGTATTGTAAGTATTCTTATGTAATAGTTAACTTGTACATGTCTCCTGTAACATGTTTAGAAGCATTTGTTGCTGTAGTATGTACCAATAAGCTCAGATAGTTCATTTTAATTTTTTTTTTGTGTGGACAGTCTGAACTTTTTAATCAAGAGAAATATGACGTTAATGTTACCAAAATTGTTAAAAAGAATAAAGAAAAAATTAGAAAACTTGAATTTTTTAACATTCTGGAAATAAAGTGACTGAGAAGATCATACATCTCTGCTTCATTTGACACGTGAATGAGATGGGTAGATAATCCTTTTTCTTCAGGAGTGTAATTATATATTTTTCATGTATATGATGATATATAGCTATTCAATTGCGCAAAATACATTCATAATCTTCAAAACCGGTTTTGGAGTTTTTTATTTTTTCATATTTGTCATGTTGGGGGTGTCTTTTTTTTTCTTGGCTGAGTACGTTTAGTGCATCTCTTTGCTTTATATGATGATCGTGTAGTTTGTTTGTTTTTTATTTTTTATTTAATTTTTTAATTTAATTTTCCTCTCCTGTTCCATTGAGATATTTCTTGTTCTTTAACAGTTGACTCCAAAGGAAGCCTTTAGGCAACTCTCCCATAAGTTCCACGGGAAGGGTCCTGGTAAAATGAAGCAAGAAAAACGCATGAAGCAATACCAAGAAGAATTGAAGTTGAAACAAATGAGCAGTACGGATACACCTTCGTTATCTGTAGAGAGGATGAGGGACACTCAAGCTCAGTTGAAAACACCCTATCTTGTCCTCAGTGGTCATGTTAAGCCTGGGTACAGTTCGTTTTTTTATTTGCCGATTTGATAGATTAAATGATTTTTTTTGCTTGCTTTGTTGGGATGATAGATATAATAATAGTTTCAAGTTGGATAGAATTTTATAAAGTGTGATTTGCTGGATAACCCTAAGCCATATATTTTCAACCTCTAAGATAACTCCCATCTAGTTATTGGCAGCATTAAATATGTCTGGAAATATCTGATCAGATGAGTTCAGTTTATTGGTTCTGATTTCTGAAGGATAGGGTCGTACCTCATATTTAAATGTCAGTTTAAGTCCTTAGGGAATCATGTGGTTTCTTTGGAGTTTAGATAGGAAGATAGAATCTTTGTGTTACCATGAAACTTAGGGCCACATCATCAACAGTGTTCTTGGATGGTCTCTGTCACATGAGGAAACTTGGAATCTGTATGATATAATTAATGGTTAATGAGAGTTAACTGTAACTTGGCCATAAGACCTGATATCAAGAAGTAGGATTCAGTTTCGGTGTTAATGTGTCTGCATGAAATTCTAAGTTAAGGTGCATTATATTGTCGCATTACCTGATATGTACAAATAGTACTTGGTATAAAAATATTGGCTAGTAGGCTGTCGAACATGGTTACTCTTATTTCGTTCATCTTCCATGTTTAGAAGTTGAATAAGGAAACACAGTTTGAAGATTGATTGTTCATTCTAAATAATGATTTTGTTTAGATGTACTATACCTTTGCTAATGAAGTGCTTATATTTTTCAGGCAAACTAGTGATCCCCGAAGTGGTTTTGCCACTGTTGAGAAGGATCTTCCAGGGGGCTTGACTCCCATGCTTGGTGATAAAAAGGTCAGTTTAACACTTTTTCTTCATGGATATGCAGGAAAATACTACTTTTAAGACAGAATCGTGATGTTTGGATGCATTATAGTTTGATGTGTTTCAATTTTATTCTTTATGTAAAAATGCATCATTGGTTTTTAAACTTTAACTAAATTTACACATAGGTCTCCAAACTTTTAAAAGGTCGGGGAAAATCATACAATTTAGTCCCGTATTTTTAAAACTTCACACATAGATTCTAATTTTTGATTCACAAATACGTATTTTAGTAGTTTAGGTAGGATTTATGCGTGAAGCTTTGAATGTTCAGAGACCAAATCATACGTTTTAAAAGTTTGGAGTTGAGGTCATATGTGTGAATTTGATTAAAGTTTGGGGATTACGTATTTTAGTAGTTTAGGTAGGATCTATTCTTTACGTTTAGGCTTTCAATCTTGTTATAATTATTTGGAGGTGATGTAAAAGTTAAAAGCTTATGGAGTTGTTTGCTGATGTTTATGATTTCTGATTTTTGAGTGAAGTTGTTGAAAGGGATTGCTTAATAATTCATCTCTCAGCATTTAAGTTTTTTATCGTTGCAGAATTTCATTATTGTTGACTAATGTTTCTTATTAATGTCGTGGTATTCCGAGTATCGCTTATGTGCAACTTTACTTTATTAGTTTGCAATGATTTTTAGGTACTTTCTCTGAATTTTTGGTTCAGGTTGAACATTTTCTGGGGATAAAGCGCAAAGCCGAGCCTTCAAGCTTAGGACCAACAAAGAAGCTTAAATAATGAGTCTTTGTCAGACAAGTTTTGGTGCCAATTACATCCTTTTATCGTATATGCATTTGAGATGTAATTTTGGAGATGCTTTTCTGAGCCATGTAACTTTGCCGTAAGAGAGAAGTTGCAAGCTCTTGTTGTCTAGGGAAGGACATTTGTTTCTGCTTCAAACTGTAAATACTCGTATTTGGATGATGACAGTTTTTTTTTGTTGCTGAAGGAGCTGCGGCCTTTTTTTTACTCATGTAACTTTTTTTCTTCTCGACAGAAAATGGCAACTCAGCTTAATTGAATTTTTAGTGGAGAAAAAAAATGAATTGAATGGTCAATTCAGGTTTTAATCCAGTTCAGATGGGAGCGATATCGTACTATTTATTCTAGTTACTGATGAGGATGAGTTAATTATTTGTATTTGGTAACTACTTAAATTTATAATTTTTTAATTCTTTAGTTTTGAAATGGAGTTTTTAATTTCATTTTTTTTAAATTAAAAGTTTGATAATTAATTTTTAGTTTTAATTTTGAAAAGAAATTAAAAATTAGCAATGTTTGCTGATGACCAAATTTTAATTTTCAATTTTTAATTGTTGAGGCCCAAATGTAAATTCAAGTTTATTTTTAACAATGTTTTATTACATATAATTTTGTAATTATTATAAGTAAGGTTGTTTTTTGAATTTTAAAATTTGGGTAAATAATGGAAATTGAGTTAAATTTGAAAAGGTAAAAATTAAAAATAAGTTCTCAAATCTATTTATTTATAAAATTTGAAATTTAAATTCAGTAATTAAAATTAGAAATTGAGAATTAGTAATTAAATATTGTATATATAATGAGCAGATAATAAATATAGAGAGGTCAAATATTTAAAGATTGATAAACTCAAAGAAGTTTGATCCGAACCAGGCCATAATATTTACAAGGTTAAGCTTAGGTGTCAAATACTTTATCTAGAAGTCCCGTTGAACCTTTTCCTGATTTGTAATTGAAGTTTAAATTTTATAAATAACATTGTGTACCTTATAAATAATTATTTTGAGATAATATCTCAAATATTTTTCAGGTTTAATATATCTTCATATATGCTTTTGAGATTTATAAAAATATCTAGAATATTTCTAGATTTTATGGTTAATACCATTGGTCTCTTTATATCTTGGTTCTTATACCAAATTTTGATTTTTGCATATCGAAATAAAATTTTAAAAATTTTTAATCTGAGGTTAATATTGACCTAATTTTTGTCTATTTGCATAAGACAATAATTTATCTAAAAAGCTTATTATTTGTTGATATAAATTTAATTTTCTTTTATATTCCTTACAATTACGGTGTATATTATGTTCTTCATTATGTTGATTACTTATTTCTAATCCTGAATCTATTAATTATCTTTTAAAATTTAAAATTATTCTTTCATTTGTTAAATCAATAGTTCTAATTTATGTACTAATGATTTGATGTTTATAAGGTATTATCCTGATAATTCATATGTGTTGAATGTACATTATTTTGTCCTTGCTTTAATAATTCATCTACTTTTTGCTTTAAATGATAACCACTTCTTTTTTCCTTAGCACATGCTGCTAACTAAGATGTGGGGTCTACATCTTTATTTTCTTTATCGTTTTCTGTTGATAGTTCCTTTTTTTTATTTTACTTTGTCGTTTTCTGTCGATGGTCCTTTTGATGATGACATTGATGATGACGCATCTTCATCTTCTCGATCTTTGATGCAGAAAATGTATCTGTGGTCTTTGGTGACTTTTTTTTGGCATAGAAGCATAATATCTTTCTTATTTCTTGACCAATTTCTAGGTTATTGTTGTTAAAATTGGCTTCATATTTGGAAAGTTTTTCACCATCTTATTCTCATAGAGTCATGCTATTATGGGAAATGATGATAACTTTACTAGTTGAATAATTTACTTTGATCTCAGTAGAAGTGTCAATCTTCCTGAGACCATAATAAATTTGGCTTAACATTTGACCTCTTAGTACACATAGTTCTTCTGTGTTGAATTCCTTTTCTAGAAGTGTCATTGGTTTGAGAACTTCTATGTTTGTATTGAAAATCCCTATCTTAATGAAGTGGTAAAGACTAGTATATCCTTTCTTATTCCAGTCTATTAATGAACTGAAAAATCTAAGATAAACAAGTTTGTCACCTACTTTAATCTTTTGTATGAAGTTCTTGATTTCTCTTTTAAATTTTTTTTGGAAAATAATTCAATTCACTTAAATTAATCCTTGGATATATATTTTTTATTAATCTTGCATGGAAATCTTTATAAACAAATATTGGATCAGCTCCTTCTAAGATATTGAATTTACTTCATGCAGGAAATTCTTTGTCTATGGTATAGAACTTCGTATCTTTAATATGTTCTTGGGTAGAATTTTTGAAACATTTTTGGGGGATGTCTCCTTGAACAACACAAAATGCTTTATTATTTTTGGTGTTCTAAATAGCACCAGAGGCCTTGCTATTTTTCCTAGATTTTTTAATCTACTTGGAGCTGTTGGTTGTTGTTGTAATGCTACAGAATAATTTCTTACTATCTCTTTCGGCATTATTAGTTTTAGTGTCTTGTAGTTAGCATAACTACCTTCAACTTCTATTCTATTGGTGAAGGCTCTATGAGTTACTCTACTAATTCCTAGAATAGATTTACTAGTTTCTACCAAATTGTTATATATTCTTGGTTTTGGGCCGTTATAGACCATATAAACTTTTTTCTGCCTCATTTGCCCAGTTGAGCTTTTTTGTTTTAGAAGTTTTTCTTTCTTGTGAACTGTTAGGTTCTTCCTTTTCATTTTAAATTCTTTTTTAGAAGTTTCACTTTCTTTAGATTGAATTTTTAATGAAGATTCCTCTTTTGAGATTTTAGACTCTAGAGGTTATTTTGAATAATTAAGTTCTTCTTGTTTCTTTTTTGTCTCCATAAGAGATTTCTTGAGATATATCAGCTCGAGTTGTTCTTGTAGGATTTTTATCTCATTTTCCTTTATTTTGATTTTAATGTCAAGATGTTCCATTCCTGAAAGTATAAAAATAGTTAGAGGTTCTAATTCTCTAATAAGAGCATTTGCTAAGCTATTCTTATGTCTTGGAAGATGTTCAACATCAAAATTGTAATGGTTGAACCATTGTTGCCATCTAACCAATATTCTTTGTTTGTAATCACCTACAATATTAGTTCTTAAGAAATAATTAAAATTCGCGTTATCTATTCTTACAATGAATTTGGAACTTATAACATATATTGCAAATTTCTTTATCGCTTTTTTAATAGTTAAATATTTTTTTTCATTAATGTGATAATTTTTTCTAGACCTTGGAAAGATCTTAATGTATATCTACAAAGATATTAATTTTTGTCATCTACTCTTGCTTTCATAACTACTCCCCAATATTCTTATGAAGTATTCATTTCAATTATCATCTGGCCTTGGATGGTATAAAGTTGAAATTTTTTTTACCTTTGCTTTTTCTTTAGTTCATTTTTAGATATGATCTTTTTTCAATTTTCCTTATAATGGTTTTCATATTTTGTAAGTTTCTTGATGCATGCTTCTTCATATATTAAATATCCTAAAAATCTTTGTAATTAGTTTTTGTATTTTAATTCATTAGGAAAACCTTGAATATTATTTAGTAAATGGGGTTGTAAATTATGTTTTCCATCTTCAATTTCCATCCCTAAATATTTAATTTTTTGCTACACAAGTATTGCTTTCTTTTCAAAGAGCATAATGTCTTCTTTTCTACATTCTTGTAAAATATTGATAATGTCCAAATAGTGTTTATTTAATTCATTATTGAAAGCCAAAATATCATCTATGTAAACACAACATATATCTTGTAATTTCTTGAAGATGTTATCCATATATATTTGAAATATACATGAAGCTTGCTTTAATCCAAATAGTATAACTATCAATTGGAATTGTCCTTAGGGGCAGCTAAATACCGTTAATTTTTAAGATTCTTCATTCAATCTTATTTGCCAAAATTCATTTTTGCAATCAAAACTATAGAAATATTTCTTTCCTTTTATTAATGAAAATAATTTTTTTTCTTTGGAATGAAGTGTCAATTATCAATGGTTTTTTTATTTAATATTTTGATGTTTATTAACATTCTCTTTTTTTCTCTTCTTTTCTCAACTTCCTTTTCAAATAGGAATGTTGGACTAGAGTGAGATGAATTGCTTGGTATTATGACTTTTAATTACAAAATTCCTGAATTTTTTTTCCAAATTCAATTCTGTCTTCTGGAGTATAAAATATTGATTTTACTCTTATGACCTTGTTAAAATCTCTTAATTTTATGTTGACTATTGTCTTAGATATATTTATTTTTGGATGTAGAGGATTTTATGAACTGACTATTTTTAATAGTTTTTTAATGCTTGTTAGGGCTTTGTCTTCCTATATTTCATTGAGAAAAGAGTTTTATTTCTCTTCTATATCTAATGAAATATTGTCTAAATAAGGTTGTTTCTGTTCATCTATCTCAACATGTTTTTGCTTTTTATGTCGTTGTATAAAAGTGGGGTTTGAGACAGCTAAAACTTTTCTTATTTTTGAGGCATAGATTGTATTGCCTTCTAGGGTTGTGAGACTTATTTTGTCAAAATATTGTGTGAAAGGTTGATATAGGTTTAGGAAATTATTTTCTATTAATAATCAACTCTTGTTTCTTGTTGATATATGGTAGGAATGTGAAACTTTTCTCCTCCTATCATTATATTTGTATCTTTTTATACCTTATTAAGATTTTTTATAATATTATTAGTAATTCTTACAATTAAATCTTTTGGCGCTTGTTTCTAGTTGTTTTTTTGGAAATACATATTTACTCGCTACACGCTTACTCGCTACACACATACTAGCTCTTGTATCTATATATGCATGTAAATGATAAGTGACATAGCCTTTAAATTTTAGTCCTACTCTAATGTAAGTACTATTTGGATTTGTAATACTATACAAATCATTCATCTGATGAAGAATATCGATAATTTGAGTGTTCATATTATGAGTCAGTTATTTCTTCTTCAGTTTCTTCCAATAGATAAATATTATAAGTATCATCTATATTAGATTTCTCGATTGGTTCTAATTCCATTTGAAAGCTTCTTCTAAGATTTTCATTTTTTGTGGAAATTCCTTTTTATGTTGAAGTATGCTTGGACATTCGTTGGCATAATGTTCTTCTTCATTATAGATCCAATATATGCATTTTTTCTTTCTAGAAGGGCAATAATTCCTGTTTTTAGAAGGTTTATACATTTTTCTTCTAAAATATCTTTTCTTATTTTTTTATACTTTGGAATTTTTTTCTGAATTTATATTTTTTCTGAATTTATATTTATAATATTTTATATTACATCCATATTTTTTTGGTATTCTAAAATCTTTTGTATCACAACAGATTTTATCATTTCCTCTTATTTGTTTATATTTTTTCTTTCTTAACATTTAATAAAAAATTATCTCTTAAGGCTTCTTATTCTTCCTTTTAGAATATCTGGTATAGTTTCTCTATTTCTTTGTTCCCAACTTTCTATTAAGGTCTTATGTAGTGTTATAGGTAAATTTTGGAAAAACATTTCTTTATAAGTTGTTTACATAGATGATGGTAATTTATGGTAATACATTTCATATTCACAAATAAAATAATCTATATAACACATGTTACAAATTCCCATATTTGTTAGATGCCATTTAGCTTCATTGATTTCATTTTCACTGGATTCAATAATAGTTCTTCCTTTATCTTATCCAATAAATTCCTTGCATATTTCATTTATTACTATATCTAAGTATTTTATTCTTGTGAAAACATTCTCTTGTATTAACAAATGTTGTTGATCTGTTAAGTTTGAAAACCAAACTAAAACATTTCCTGTCATTTTATGTGCTATGGGTACCATACAGATTGAAGGGTTTGTTTGGATAGTTTGGGAGGTTTGTATGAGCACACTCATACCACTAAAGTATGATACTTATAGTATCTCTTATAAATTCTAAATGAGTGTGCTCTTATACAATCTAAATGTAGAAGATTAGACTTATACTTATCATAGAGTTTGAATTTTGGTGGAATACTACCTTTTGTTCCCCAATGCAAACCTTCCTCCATTTTAGGTGGTTTTCTTCTTCTATCTGTGGCATCATGTTGTTTTTTCATTTGCCTATTTCTTTCTCCCTTATGTGGATCATATGTTCCTTCTTGGTAAGAAATTGATTATGAAATTGGTTTCATATGACCTTTTAGGGTCATGTTTTTTGGTTCAGAATGAGTTTCATTGATTATTGTCATATCATCATCGTCTTTGTTTGTACAAAGTTATTCGTTATAATTTTTTTCTATTTCTTCATTAGTTAGTGTTAATAAACTAACCAATTTTTGTATGTCCCTATTTTTAGGGTTCATAAATTTTCTTTCTAATTCTTTTCTATATTTCATTAAATTGGAATTATATCTTTTTTCTCAAATCTTTCTTCATTTTTTCTTTTTTTCATTTTTAGGAATAATGGCATCTGATCTCCTAGGCGGTTCTTCTTTTAGTCCTTCTAAGAGATCATATTTATGACTTATAATTTCATTATTTTTATGTATGTTGTATACATCTTTTCTTAGTTCTAATTTTTTTGTCTATATCTTGCTGTAGTTTATTATAATCACATTCATTTATTTCCTTTAATAATTCTTTTTGTGCATCTATTATTTTCTGTTTGTATTTTCTGTTTGATTCTTGAACTAAATCCATTTTGTGTGTTAATAGTTGCACAATTTCAAATAATGTTGATTTTTTGCTATGCCTACTAGGCTTTCATTTACTTTTGAATGCATATTTTTATTTTATCTGTAAACATTATTATTTTCCTAATATACAATCATAAACTAATTCCTTCATTATTTGGACTTCATCTTTTAGTTTTTTTAACTTCTTCTTGGTTAGTGTTTTCTCCTTCATGGTGTATGAAAGTAAACCTTGACATACTATTATTTCTAACAACATTATTTTTTCTTCCTATTATCAAGGGGTTTTCTTTAATATCTAATTTCCATTCTTCTAGTATTTCAAAATCTATTAGTATTTTTGGTTTTATTATTTGTCCAAGTTTCTTAAAAAATTTGTCTATTTCTATAATTTATTTTGTCTATATATTGAATTATTGTGACTATTTGTTAAATGATATGCTACTAGATAATGTATTAAAAATGGATAGTTTCCTTCTTTCATTAATTCTCCTCTTTCGAATTCACAAGCTAGACTTAATACTTGGTTTGGATTTTTATCATGGATATTAATAGCAAATCTAGGATATGCTATAAATTTTAACTTTTAGTGTTCTAAGTTACCATGGATAATTCCTAGTAAGACATCTTTCCTATTTATTATTTTGTTATCTAATAATGCTATTTTTATTGGTGTATCTATTCCTTCTCTGAAATGAGCTTTTATTAATATTTGAATTCATCTTAAATGAATGTATCCAATTTTTTATTTATCTTTATGATGAATTTTGGATAGCTTGTTTAATATAATTTTTTTATTAATTAATGGTATATTATACATTTCTTTTGTATCTATAATCTTAATACTCATTTCTTTATTACTTATACCATAATAAATTATGTTTTTCTCAGGTAATAATTTTCTTAATAAAAATGATGAGTCTTTAAATCGATATCTTTCTTTAAGATTTAATTTTTCTTTTTGAATTTTTTCAAATTTCTTTTTACTTATTATCAATTTCTGTGAAAAACATCTTGAGATGTATTCTGTTTTTATGTCTACTATTTCTTGGTTTATTTTTTCTTCTTACATTTTAAGAATGTTACTATTCACTTCAATTAGATTTAATTTTTCTTTTTGAATTTTTTCAAATTTCTTTTTACTTATTATCAATTTCTGTGAAAAATATCTTGAGATGTCTTCTGTTTTTATGTCTACTATTTCTTGGTTTATTTTTTCTTCTTACATTTTAAGAATGTTACTATTCACTTCAATTAGATTTAAAGTTCGTTGTGTTTTAGGGGCATTTTTGAAGATATTTCAAAACTTGAGGGTATTTCTTTTATTAATCCAATTATTTTAAGAGTAATAAATATTTTTAAAAATACAAACTTTGATATGACAATTAGAGACAAATACAATTAAAGTATTTTAATTGTGATAGTTATAACAATTTAATTAATTTGTTAATTTTTTTTTATGGTTTAGTCATATTTTATTATGAAAAAGTGAACATAATGATAAATGATTAAATTTTATATTTATATTTTATTTTTTATCAATTTTATAGTCATTATTGTCTATTGCTAGATAAAATATATAAAAGTGATATTTCAATAACAACTAAAAAATATAAATAAAATAAAAATCGATCATTTATTATTATGCTATCATTTTATTCCAAAGAAAAATGCTAAGGTGGTAAAAAAGATCATAAAATAATTCAGTGATTTTTATTCACGTAACCCAAAAACTTATATTATCATTCACAGTAGTAATTATTGATATGATAATAGGATTACTATAGATAATTTATGATATTTATTTTATGTATTTTTTACCGGGACAATGGATGTGTAGGTGAGAGATTGCACTTTCTTTCTTCCTTCCATTTTTTTTTTTAATAAATCAAAGTGCCTTTGATGCATAATTAGAAAAGGCGAGGTACAAATCCATGTGTTTGGTAGTAAATTGAGAAGTGCTTCTAATGCATGCAAGGGTGAAGGGTGGGGTACCTGGTCTAAACCAGTCTTTTCGTCTCGATAAATTATTACAATTGTAGGTAATTAATTATAATTTTAGGTATTTATTAAATAGACATTCGGCACTTTATTGCACTTAATATAGAACTTGTCATGTAAATTATTTTTTTGTCTATTTGGGAACGCTAGAACCTTTTCTCTCTAACTATTTTCATACTATATGCTACTTTGATTATTTTAAACACTAATTGTCTCAATTTTTTTAAAAATATTATGTGTAAAATAAACTCATAGCACAACATAAATATTTTACTCAACAGTATGATTCATTGACCGATCCAATGAGCCTTGACTCAATAAATGAGTATAATTACTAGATTAATGACTTAAAATATCAATAACTTATAAATATTCGAAAAAAAGATAATTGTAGAGAGATAACTTAGATTTTAGATTATTTCTATATCGACATCACATAAATCTTCTCCCCTATATATACTCATATTATATACTTCACATGATAGGTTCTTTAACTAACATAAACTTGATACACCTATAATATCTCTTAGTCTAAACTTCTTTTCCCTAAATCATAAAGAGATACTTGATAAGTTCTTGAAAAACACACTTATTTTGTGATTTATTAGAATTATTTAAGATAATTAGCTTTATTATTGTATTTTTACTTAATTATTTTACAAAATATTTTTTTGAAATCAAGGTATATGTTTTGATGTATTTCAGGTATTTTGAGCTTTAAAAGATATAAACAAAAGAACTAATATTGAAAATAAGAGGCCAAAATTACAAGATTTAAAGATTCTGCACTTGAGGCATTAAATGTCAAAATTAAAGAGCCTATATGTAAGTTTTACACCCAAAATACATCATACTTCTATCAATACGGGTGACCGAAGAAAAAAAGCATGGGCCTCTGCATTAAAAGTGAATGATGTGTGGTATTGAGACCACGGGTTTCACTATGGGGTTTAAAAATTGTATCATGCCATGACCTGCACATTAGAAAAATTGCGGAATTCCTTGTTACGAATTTTCCCCACTTTCCTCTAAAAACCTAGCACTATAAATATACGAATTAGAATTTTAAAAAACAATGATTATTTTGGAGGTAACTGAGAGGATTCAAGTGTCAATTGGGAGAGTTAAAGGTACTTTTAATTAGCAATAGTCTTAATATTTATATATATATATTTTTATTATTTTCATGAATATTATTATGCTTTTATTGCTTTTTATGGATAGCTTATTTTCTTATAATTGAGGTGATTTTAAAACTCTAAACATGTTTTAAATTTATCAATAAAATCTTTTACGTTATGATATACAAATTTTAATTGCTCCGAAGTGCACGGATCAATAGCAAATTAATGATTATTTTATCTCAAGGTCGATCTCTAAAGGAATTTACAAGTTGCTTCAAAAAGATTGAAAGTTCTATTTAATTATGGATCTAATTATCTAGAGGGGTGAATAAATAATCAACGGAGTTATGATAAATTAAAATTTTAAGAGATGGTCAAACATACTATCATGTGTTAATAAAATAATGAGGAAATATAAATCAATACATGATATTTTTAGTAGAAACGACATAGGCTACACCAATGACCTAAGAGAAAAACTACTGGTCTACAAGACCACCTAATTATTTAATATGAAAATAATGTTCAATTACAAGGGTAGGACTCAAAATGGCCATCAAGATAATCCCCCCAAGTAATCTACATAT
The DNA here is from genome assembly GCA_033030585.1 of Hippophae rhamnoides. Classification (NCBI taxonomy): domain Eukaryota; kingdom Viridiplantae; phylum Streptophyta; class Magnoliopsida; order Rosales; family Elaeagnaceae; genus Hippophae; species Hippophae rhamnoides. The sequence goes on along the minus strand of CM065438.1, from coordinate 39,856,301 downwards.
AAGCCTTTTCTTTCACAATCTCTACAAGCAAGGTGTTGGGATTCGAACTAACATTTAGATAACTTGGGTCACACAAACAATCGAACCCATTCAACTGGTACCTGAAACATCAACACAATAACACAAGTGTAAATGTATGTCCTAGAGCAAATTCAATAATGAATAACTAAAACTAGATTATTTAATAATATATCAGATAAATTAAAATCAACTAATAACCCTAAAATAATCAATTTAAGCACAACATCACAAATATTGTAGGCTTGCTAATCAATCAAACAATACCACACAATGTTTGATAAATTAACTAAATGAAAAAGCCTACTTGAATGGTTTTTGCAAAACATGAGAGAGAGAGAGAGAATAATTCTCTTGTGTGGTTAATAAAGTTTGTGCTTTGGTTTGTTTAAATATAATATTTTGAAGCACTCGGTCAAAGCAATGTTACTATTATGTTCATAAAATCAGTTAATTCTTTTTAAAGAATGAGAAGAATATAGTAATAAACCAATTCAATTCGAGTTAGAAATAGATTTTAAAATTAGAGCCCTAGCAGCTCGATTGATCGATCCAATACTACGATCAAAACATGCTCAATCAATCTAGTTAATTATTGATCAATATGGTGTTATAAACACTACTACAATATATACATATAGTCTAGGACATTTAGCCTTAATTTTTAAAAAACCGAGGCCATAGACATACCCTATGACCTCAGTTATTTTAAAACCAAGGCCATAGTCATACCTTATCAATTTTCTCTCTTTAATTTACACTAAACACCAAATTGTTTTATCAATTTTTTTCTTTCCATATATTTTTTCTTTTGTCTTTCTTTTTTTCCCATATATAAATAGCTCATTATTGAGCCTCCCCCTACTCTCGCGAAAACCTAGCGTCATGTATACTCTTCTCTGCTCCAAACCCTCACGCCGTGTGATAAGAGTCAAATTAGTGCATTTTTGTTATGATTTAAATGTTAATATTTGTGTGAAAATTGTGTTTATTTGATTATTTAATCTACAAATGTCATTTCATGGGTATTTCGTGTTTAAAGTGCAATTTCAGGTAAATTCATGATTTTGGAGAAGTTTGGGACAAATTTCAATGATCGGGATTGAGTGAAAATAAAAAGAAAACAAAGTTTCAAAATTTGGAAATCCTGCCGCCGATGAAAATCTTACAGAGAGGACGGCGAAAATATTCCCGAGAGCACGGATTTTGGCAGAAGCAAATCTAGCCGCCGACGAAACACCTTTAGCCGCCTACCAAATTCATCTCGCCACTGGCGAGAATCAGAGGAACCAAAATTTTTTGTTTTTCTAGAAATCTCACCGCGGCGAGAATAATGTCACCGTCGGCAAGTTTCGTCCGAAAACACATTTTTTATGTTGTTTTGTTCCAAAATTTCCCCCAAAACCCTAGATCTATATATAAAATATGATGGAGAAAGAGGCCACGACATAGAGGAGTAGATCTGAGACATTTTGGAGGAGAGAAGGCAATTTTGGAGAGAAAGTTTGGAGAAGTTTGAAGGATTATCACCATTGTTGCTATCAAGTGTTCATCTTTAAGAGTTTTTCATCTCTTCTCCTTAAATTTCATTTTCTGCATTTTATTCAGATTTGTTATTCATGGATTCTATTGAGATAATGGTTTTTCTTATTTCCATTTTGAACTAATTCAATTTTGCTAAGGCTATGATGTAGTTGAATCAAGAAAATCTGATTTCTTTTGTTATTGTTATATGAGTTCATTGTTTTCAAGTTGAGTATTTATTTCCATGCTTAATGCTTTTAAATTTTTGGCCAAGATTTAAAGGATTTTCTGCATTATATTATGACTGAAAGGAGATGTGTAATGAATGCTTCTTGTGATAAATACCATATATTGAATGCGAGTGTGATACCTAATGCATGATGTATGTGGTTATTCTAGAAATTCCATAAATCGTAATGTGCTTGTTTATGATTAAATCTTCATAGAAATATAGTTGGTTTTCATAGATAAGTAATTCTAATATAACTGGAGAGAGAGTATTAGATAAATTTGGGTTTTTCAACCATCACTTTTAGCTTTGATTCTCATATAACATGACTTGAAATCAGATTGAATTGATTTAGGAAAATCAAATGCCTTAGCATTTTTAATCATTTGTGAACAACATTCAATTGTGTTATTTGCATTTAGTTTTAAGTTAATTTGCTTCTTAAACAAATTTCAACAATTCGGTTTTCAAATAAAATTAGGATTAGTCAATTTCGGTACTTAGTAACGCTATTCCTTGTAGTTCGATATCCGTACTTTTGTACACTTTATTACTTGAATGATTCGTACACTTGCGAAAATATGCATCACCGTGTTCCATCCTCGCGCCGCATTGCACTCTCATGCCGCCACATTCCAACCTCTGGACCACTCTCGCGCCACTATGTTCCAGCCTCTAATCCATTCTCGCATCACGTTCCAACATTTGTTCCACTCTCGCACCAAGTTCTAGTCTTTGTTCCACTCTTGCTATAGTAGTTCCTTGGCCACTACTTGAATCTTTCTGGTAACATCAACTCATATTTTCTTTTATAAATGACTCTTGGTATAGTTTGTGGAACATATGGTTGCCTGGTGTTGGTGCTGGTTCATTGGGGTGGTGTGATGGTGCTAATGCGTTGGTGCTGGATCTATTTTGTGAACATATAAGGGTTTTTCTTTTTTTAGTTAAGGTCTTTTGTGGTACTAAGAATATTTCTCCTGCATAAACTCTAAAAATATTGAAGCATCAATATTCCCCCTCCATTTGATTGCTATACTTCATCGTTAGTCTTTATAGATGCTATGTTATATTTTCTAAATCTTGTAACAAATGCTATGTTCTCTTATGGTGTTCCTTTATTTAGGTACATGTTTAAAATGTGCTTATAGACAATAACTAAATTCAAATCTATATTGTAAGTTGATTGATTAAAGGCTTCTTTGCTAAATGTGAAACTGTACTATTATGAATGAAAGCCAAACAAATGGAACTTCATTTCTGTCATTTTTCTAGTTTTTTTTTCTCTTTTGTATTATCTGGATATGGTCGACATCATTCCAGTTATGGTGGAACATGCATGCTACTAAAATTTTGACTATCTTGGTTAAGAAAGCATGTTATTGCAAATTCAATGGACACACCCATTTGACATTTATGGTGTTATCCAGTGGCTGTCTATCTGTCTCAGGTTTTTTAGCAAAGTTGTTCTGAAATTATATGTATTAACATTTCATATGTATTGATTGTTGATTGGTAGGCTCAATATATATATATATCAAAACTTATCAAGATTTTTGGGATAACTATAGCGGCTTCTAGAGTCATGGCAAAGGCAATTTATGTTACTATTATGTACAAAAACTGTAAAAATGTTTAGAAGGTTCCATGTTGGCCAGGCCTTGGTGGGAAATTGTCCCTCGTTTGTGTAGTCACATTCCTCAGGTTACTTTCCTAAAACTAAGATAGTACATTTTCTTGCAAATATAATTGGAATTGTTGTTTTGATATTGATATGAGCACCAATAATTTGTAGCTTGGAGAAGAGCCATGCCTAATTGATCTATGAGTATGCTAGGTATGTCAACCTTTATTTTTAAGATGTCATTTCTTTGGATTGGCTCTGATTTCGTATCATCTCATTTGTGCAGTTTCTCAAGTTTGTTGAGAAAATAGCCTCTGTGGGTGTTTATACATCAGAACCAGGCTCACCAGGCACACCAGTACCTGCCCCAGCATAGCATCCCAATGCATCAAGCCCAACACAACACCCCAACGCAACATCGCCTATGTTAATTTGAAGTACACTTATAAATTTTTGTAATTAATAGTAAAAAGTCAGTTTGTAATAGTAAGGTTTTATTATGTTTTAGTGTATAATAAACTCTCAAATGTAATTATACTTTTAATTTTAATATAATATGATTTTTAATATTTTAATTAATAAATTTATTGTAATTAATAATTGTATTTTTTTTAATTTATGCATACCCTATGGCCTCGGTTATTGAAACATCGAGGCCATAGACATATTCTATGGCCTCAATTATTGAAAAACCGAGGCCACAGACATACCTTATGGCCTTGATTATTGAAAAACCAAGGCCACAGACATACCCTATGGCCTCAGTTGTTAAAAAATCAAGCCATAGACATACCCTATGGTCTTGGTTATTGAAAATTGAGGCCATAAACATGTCTTATGGCCTCGGTCTTTCAATAATAGAGGTCATAGGTAACAGTCTATGGTCTCTCTCACTTAGGACTTGGTTCTTATAACCATGGCCATAGGCCTACGGTCATGGTTAAAAACCGAGGCCATATGTATGTTTTGTAGTAGTGAAATAATTAATTCTGACCAGATTAGATCGATCTAGGTAATTTATTGATCGATTTAGTCAATTAAAAATTAATTCAAGACTTTTTAAACTGAGTAGATCGATCCTGGATCAATCTACACAGTCTCCATCGATTGAGTAACCTAAATTCAAAATGTTCCTATGTGTCTAATATGAAATATAACGTGCATAAAAATAGAGATACACCTAATATGTATTCTTTGGAGCTCGATAGTTTCTTTGGTTTAAAATATTCTTGAAAAAAACACATAGAAACTAAAATTATATTTGTATGTTTTGTTTATAAATATCGTCAATACTTACATAATCTTTACAATGTTAAATTATTTTGTAAATTTGTAAAATGAACAATCTTAAACATTCTTTCATGTGTTAGTTGAGAGAGAAAGATTGTAAATTTTAAATTAATTTAATAACTAAAATATTGAAAATAAATTAATTTATAGCTGAAATAAGATTATGAATGATTATGAGAAATTAGTTCACTTAACCCCCAATTGAAAGAATGCATTAAATGATTTAAATAATAAGCTAGATTTATTGATTTTTTTTATTTTTAAATAAGCAAATCACCAATAACCGTGGTGATTTTTTTTCTTGGATTGGGCTTGAAATTGATTAATTGGTAAATCTAAGGTAAATATATGCTCTAAGTATAAACTAAGATTTCTCCCATCATTAATTTATAATTAAAGATAACTTGAACCATCTAATTTAGTCTCAATTAATCAATAACTTCCTAGTTCAAACTTGAACTTGATCAATGAAATTAAATTAGACTCTTATTCATTAATGCACGGCCAAACACCAATAATGTGTCTAATTCTTGATTCTAAAATATTTTCTTTAATTATAAATCATGAATTGGCCCATTATGAATTATAATTAATGATATGAAGAACATGAATAAGAAGTAAATCCAAAAATTGTTCTTCAAATCACTAGAAGCAATACTAAAATCCCATATACAAAAATTAGCCAATCATAATTAAATTAACCTCAATTAATTTAACTAAAAAAGACAGATTACAAAGTGAAAGAGAAGATATAAAAATAAAAATACCCCTTCTTGATCCATAATTCTAAATCTTTGAATTGGTTCTTTGCCTTCTTTAAATCCTTGGAACTACTTCACAATTGGGAGGTTTTCTCTCTGTATCTATATTATGGATGGTAAATTACGACTATAGAAGCTTGAAAAACTTGGTATGGCTTTATATCATTTTTGAAGGGTTTATGGTGTATTTATATACTTCATTTAGACCTAAATATGTTTAGAACATGTATTAGGATTTATGGAAAATTTTGACACTTGAGTCACAACATGCTTTATTCTGCATCATGGCACACATTGAATTTTGAATCTCCATTTGCAACCCAAGAGCATTGTGCAACGGTATGGTATATTTTCGACCACAACGTGCATTGAACCAGAAAACACACAATTGGATCCAATAGCATTTTTTTGAGTCGCGATGCACTTAGAAATTTCAAAATCACCAATTTGAACCCAAGAACACCTCATTGCAACATGGAATATGTATGGACCATGTCGTTCACCTATGTTTTGGTTTTTAACATTCTGGTTCATTTCAACTTGTGCGAGTTGCTATTAATCGTCATGTTTTCACTTTTTTTCTCATGTTTGCCCAAGATTCTTCCAAAAGTATTTAACCTATACAACACAAAAGTACTCTCCAAATAAGAGAATAATAAAATAAATGCTTAAAAATATAGAAAATTATATGTCAAAATAAGGTTCTTTAAATATCCCTATACCAACATTTTGTTAGTCCTCAAGCAAAACAAAACTAAAAAGACAAAAAAACTAAAAAAAAACAAACTTAAATCAACAAAATTTTGCATGCTTTAGTTTATTTTCAATTCGTAATTAAAAACTTAAGCATAGGTTCATCCAACATCACTAGGCATCAAGGTTCATAAGGAAAATAAGTTTCACACCATAAATCCATGCCTCATTATTCAAATCATATCAACATCAATTCCTCCAAACCTAGTGATTAAAATCCAAATTCATTTTGATTCTATTCCTCACAAGATATACTCTTAATATCACACTGATCCTAAGGGTTCAAACAATCAACAAAGTATATACGAATAGAAGTTTTGTAAAGAAGATATACTCTTAATTTCATTTTTAAAGAACTTTTTGAATAATTTAAAAATCAAATGATTTCTTTTTAGACTAAACTTGAATGTATACTTATAATTTTCTATAAGTGATTCATGCATGTGTGAGCTATTTTATAAATTATATAAAATTTGTATGCAATAATTTTTGTGCATCAAGTTTTTGGCACTATTTCTAGGGAACTAGTAATAAAAAAAACTCGTCTAATTTTGTGCATCAATTTGCACCCTTGAACCTAAGCTAAACATTTTCCTCAATGTTTCCAAATACACATTTGCTCAAAAAAGCATTCAAATGGGGTAAATAGAAAATTAACTACTAATAAATATATAAAAACAACTAAACTAAAAAAAAGAAATGAATAATACCAAAAATAGTTGGTTGCTTCACACTAAGTTCTTTCTTTAACATCATAGAAAGATGTTGCTTGAGGCTATGCCTTATGCATTTCAATGAACTTAATGTCCCGTTTTGTATTGACTCCTTCCATGGGGAATAACTTGAACAACTTGAAATGGTTCACTCCATCTTAACTTCAACTTTCCTGGAAACAATTTACAATGATAATTAAATAAGAATACTTTCATTCCAATTTACATTGTTTAGTGTGTTACTTGTAGAATTTTTCATTTTCATAGGCTTAAACTCTAATCTCTTCTTGCTCATCAAGTCGAAGCTAGAATTTCTCTCCTACTTTTTCAAAGTCCATGTTCAACTACTTGATTTCACAATAAGTCATATGCTCAAGGTCATGGAAAAATGGCATGCCTTTCCAAAAATCAACCGATAAAGACTCATACTAGTGGGTGTCTTGTAAGATGTATAGTATGGCCATAATTTATCATTCAACTTAGTTGTCTAATCCTTTCTTGAAGGCTACACTATTCATTCCAAGATACCTTTAATTAGTATATTGCTTACATCAAGTTGATAAGTTGTGCATGCTTACTTGTGTTTGTGCCTATCATTGTGTACTTGTGTGGGGTAACACGATAGTTTATGGTTAGACTACACTATATGTCCTCATGATATTTTCACAGGGTGTGTATTTGTTACATGTGTGCAGGTTGCAGGTGTAGAGTGAATTTTTCATGCTTCTAGTGTGCAATGGTGTTGAAACCCTTGTGTTTTAATTTGATAGAGAAAGTGTTGATTCATGAAGATGGATGTAGAGCTTAAGATGGATGCATTTGGAGTAGGTATGTATTTTGGGTTTTGTTATGTGTCATTGTGTTATTCATGGGAACAAACAACATTAGGGCATCTTTATTATCATCTCATGGTTAATGAGTTTATGTATTTAGTTATTCATTTTTTGACACAGAAATCCCAAGGGGAAGGTTATAAGTCCCGATGTATTTGTATCTATATGTTGGCTTGATGTGTACATAATACGGTGTTTGTTTTATTTTACTCAGTGTTCTATATTCCTTTATGTAAGGTTGGCAACTGTGGATTAATAGTGCACACAAACACATAGTTAGGAACACTTTGTATGCAAGCATGTTTACATGCATCATGGGGTTAGTTATTGTAGGGTTTATGCTTAGAGGAGTGTATGCTCGCTAGCTGACATTGTCACATGTTTTTGTTCTGTTTTGGGTGCGGGTATTTGTGGATTTTACTCAGCATTTTTGGAAACAAAAAATATATTTTTTCGTCACCTTTCCACCAAGCTATCCACCACTCTCTCCACTACCCTTGTCAAGGTGGTTGGTGAGGTGGTGAGTGAGTTGGAAATTTTAAATGCTATAAATACCCCTTCGTTTCTCTTATTCCTTACCCATTGTTTTAGAGTTGAAACTATGCCAAAATATACTCTTAGATTTTTATCAATTTTTGAAATTATATTAGAGAGCAAGAGTGCATTGTTTTTATGGTTAGTTATCAAATTGATTTATGTAGTTTAATTGTGCGTCTCCTATACATGATTTGAACTTAATAGTTGATTGTGTTTTCTACGAGTTTTTGAGTTTATACACTTCTAGTTACTGATCATTGGTTACCAATAACATGATATTGGTTGGTATTGGCTATGAAGGAGATCTGGGTTCGAGTGTTGAACCAAACAGTTGCGAAAGTAGAAAATTAAGAGCAATAATAGGCAGTTTGGATGGAGGTTCTCGCTGATAGAAGTAATAGTGTTTTTACTATTTATTACTATTGTAACTTGTTTATTATTTAGTGAATAGTGCTACTGAGTGGTTGCCTTAAGTAACTCAAGGGTGTTAGCATATAGATATGGTCTCTATATGGGTTTAACTTGTTATATTGGGGGTTATGCATGATCACTTATTCAACTATTACAATTTGAGTTTTTTTATGTATAGACCCTAATATATTGAAGCATATACTCTGATTAGAAAGCATTTATTGTTTATTGGCTTTCTACATTTGTATATAATATATGTTATTCAAGCTATCAACCCTAGTGGGCCTATTTAGTTATGGCCTATAATTAACTAAACATAAAGGCCTATAATTAACTAAACATAAAGGCCTATAATTAACTAAAACAAAAATTGCTTCCTAAATTAATCCTTACATCCAATTTGATATTCCGAATCTATCCCTTATGTAGGATCTTGAGAATATTTGTAGGATCTTAAGGATATTTGTAGGAGCTTGAGAATCTTTAGAATATTTGTTAACATCAATTTGGTCAACACCTCAATCCCCATAAGTAGGTTGATTTGGTAATCCATGGGGAATCTCTTTATGAAATATATCCTCAAAGTTATGCAATACAGACACAAAAACACTAGGCAAAGATGAATTAAGATCATTAGTAGAAAGATAAACATCCTTATACATAAGTACAAGTAATTGTTTCCTTGCCATCATTGCACTCTTAATCTTATGTTTTTCAGCCAATGCACTCATTCTTTTATTTTTCTCTCCCTTTTGCTCACTTTTTTCTCCTTTGTACTCACTTTTCTCTCATTTGTGCTCCTCATCTTCTTCATCCTTAGGCGGTATATTCAAAGCTCTCATTGTGACAAGTAAATCTCCATGCATAGGTTCTTCCACTTTAACATCAGAACAATCCTCCAATGGTGGTATCTCTTCATCACATGAATGGGTACTTTCGATTTCTCCACTTGTCTATACAACCATAATCTTTTTGTCTCATTTAAAAATTGTTCTCTTCACCATATTCGAATTAACTTCTCATTCATCAAACTCATGTCTCCTATGTATTCTTCTATGTAATTTAGAACCGCAAGAGGACTCTAAAGAACCATGAAAGAATCTTTTCAAGATCTTGAAAATCAGAATAAAAAAAATCAATTGAGGATAGAAAGAAAGTCCAAAGAGGACTCTAAAGAAATAATCTTGACCAAAATATGATTCCATTTTTTTATAAATCAGACTTTGCTAGCAAGTTTGATGATTCACTAGAATGAAATATATGGAAACTAGAACAAAATAATGGAAAACTGATTTCAACAAGAGCAAGAAAACAAGAAATAGATTCTTGAATAATTTTCTACTTTGTTCCCCTTTTCTTCTCTTTTTTTCTCCTTTTCTTGACTACTACTACTGCTATGGATAGAAAATTCCCAAAAACAAATTCGAAGCCTTAATGAACAAAAACCGAAAACAATGCAAAAGGATGTGACACAACTTTAACCCATCAATAAGTGGTGTAAATGATGGAATTTGGGGTCTCAAACTGAAATAAATTGAGACAAAGCTCTATTTCATTTATAGGAATTGAAACGATCTTCAATTTGATATATTAAAATAGTCATTTTGATACTTGAGTCAAAAGTTATGACCGTTTAAAGTTGTAACTCCGATTTATCAAATACTTTTCTTGAAATTGTGAATAACAACCCTCTTCTTCTCCTTTTTTTGAAGGGTAATTATGGATTGTACATAGAAATAAATAACATGAAAAAGATACAAAGAATTCAAAGAGAACTATTGAATTAAATTCAAAGACGAAAACAACGACAACGAAATTGAAAGAAAACACGAGACTTAAAGGATGAAATTTCTTTTCTTTTCTAAATCAAGAACTCAAAGAAAACTATAAATCCAAAGATGAAAACAACAAAAAAAATTGAAAGAAAACACAAGATTAGAAGGATGGATTTTTTTTGAAATCAAGAACTCAAACAAAGATATTTGGAGATAGGTAACCTATTTCCAACAACCAAGGCTTGGATACTAAATGATGCAGACCATCTAGGCGAACAACCATAGGAACCAACGAACTCAAAGCAATAGGAACAATTGAATTATTAAGAATGTGTTGAAGACGTTCTGATTAGAACCCTAAGGAAACAAAGTCCTTAAAACCCTAACCTTTGGTATGATCAGATTAGAACTCTAAGGAAAAAAAATCCTTAAAACCCTAACCTTGAGACACCACAAAGGATGATCACTCCCTTTGATAAGTCAAATTCAAACATTCAATCAAGAACACAAGAAGGAAAATAAAGAAGCTTTTTGAAATAAAATTTTATTAATGATATATGGTCTTCCTCTATTACATGGTTGTTGTTTTCTTTTATAAGCAACAAAACCTTAGATGAAGTTTACCATAAAGAAAAGAACCCTAGATGCAATTCAAACCTAGTGGGCCTATTTAGTTGTAGATTGGGCCTAATCCATCCTTGAAGAATAAAAGACTAAAGAGACTTATGATAAATAAGGCATAAGAAAGCCCACAATTTACTAAAATAAAATTGCTAAACATAAAAGGCCCAAAATTAACTAAAATAAAAAAAATTACTTCCTAAATTAATCCTTGCATCCAATTTGATATTCCAAATCTATCCATTGTGTAGGATCTTGAGAATATTTGCAGGATCTTGAGGATACTTGTAGGATCTTGAGAATCTTTAGAATATTTGTAAACATCAATTTGGTCAACACCTCAATCTCCATTAGGTTGATTCTTTACCATTTTAGGCATGATTTGGAGAGAAAGAAATTTGGTTGTATTCTTTACCATTTTGGACTTATCAGATTTGTCTATGGTGTTCATACCTTGACTTATCAATCAAGTCTCCATTCCTTGATTATGGCGTCTTTCTCATAGCAAGGTTCACATATCTTTATAGTCGTTGGCTTGTAGTTTCCATCCAAACCTGTAGTAGAACAGTCCTAGGAACTAAATTTTGTTACAGGTTTTGTCACAAGTTGGCATGATTCGTATCATACTCCATACCATCCACAAACTTCCAGTCAAGTAGATGTAAGTAATAGACAAGTCAAAGGTATTTTGGAATCAATTGTGTGGCCTTCAAGAAAGGGTTTGGCAACCAAATTAAATGATGCACTTTAGGCATATTGCACATTTTACAAGACACCCATTGCTATGCATCCTTACTAGTTAATTCTTGGAAAGACTTTCCATTTTACTATTAAGCTTGAGCACAAGGCCTATTGGGCGATTAAGTAATTAAAAATGGACCTTGAACAAGTAGGACATAAATTCTTTCTTCAACTTGATAAGCTAGAAGACATTGAAAATGAATCATATTAAAATGCAAAAATCTACAAAGAATGCACTAAGCATTACCATGAAAAGGCCTAATCCGTAAGTCTCTTTACCCTGAAATGAAATTTCTTTTATTTAGTTCTCATTTTAAAATTTTTCCAAGAAAGTTGAAGTCAAAATGAAGTGGACCATTTCAAGATGTTCAAATTTTTCCAATGGAGTTATAGAATTGATAAATCTAAAAACTCAAAACCAATTCAAAGTTAATGGGCATCATGTCAACCCCTAGCATCATGTCAAGCCCTATATGGAAGGAGTCATTATAAAATAGAATTTTGAACTAGAATGTTAAACTAAGCACGGGGTGATAGGCAACCCACAGTGTTAGGTATTATTCTTTTCTATAAATGATGACTCTATGAAGGTAGAGTCATTAGTGTAAATATTTTTTCATTTAATTCAATAAGTAGTATTTTTGGGATTCTAAATATAAAAATATGAACTTTTTAGTGAAAAATGGGTGAAAATATAATTTTTGGAGTTTTTTTGTGATTTTTTGGCATTTTTATGAATTTTTAACACATGGCCAATCAAATGATGACACGTGGATGCAACACAAGCTGGTGAGCTGACAAAGAAAGCCATGTGCATGACACATAATTGGAGTAGGCAAATCATGTAAAACTATGTGTACAGAGTGATGTAGCACCTTACCACGTGTCAGCACCTCATTCATTTTGAGTTTGCCACTTGGTCAATGCTCCCACCATGCATTGTCACCTGATTTGTCCATTCATTCCACCTAGTGCCACACAATAAGTAAAAATCACGTCCAACCATGTGGTGTTGACTAAGGGGCATTGACCAAGACCAGTCTCCCGTGCCATACGTCATGCTCTGATTCTCCCAATAAATCCTTCATGCTATGTGTCGCTCTCTTATTCACCAATCTCAGCCTTTGATATAAAGCTGATTTGCCAGTCTAGATTCTACCTGAGTTATATTTAACCTCTTAATTACCCTATAAACCCTAGTGAGTCAAAATTAACAATTTGTATCCGTTTTTGGAACCAAGAAAAGAGAAAAATACAGAAAACTTCAAAAGGAGACACAATGTTGGTAGAGATTCAAGAGGATATTAGTCCTACAATTTATGAGATTGGTTATATTTTTTCTTCTTCTTTTCCTTTCTTTATTAATTTTGATGTCTTTCTTTATGAAAAATATGAGCTTTATGAACAAAATTATGTTTAGTTAATTTATTAATCTAGGATTCTTATGAACCCAATTTTCTACACGTAATGATATAATATTTTACCCCAATTGTGATTTTAATTTAATTATATTTTATCTGATTTTTATGCTATTAATTGTTTGGCCAATAATTGATTTATAGAGGCAACTAAATATATTTGAGAGAATTATTTAGTTGTTTATCTTGATTAAATAACATGCATAGTTTCAAAGTAGAGTTGTATGATTTTTATGTATGTGATCCATAATTGATAAACTTAATGAGTATTATGCAATTTAATTAACATGAGAGTGTGATTAGGTTGATTACAATATGATGTGTAGTTTACTTAAGAGAGGAATACATGATAGGTTAGATTCAATTGATCATATAATTTATTGATAATTATATTGGGTGGATTTTAGTGATTCACAAGTTTAGAAAATGGAGGATTAAGTATACATAGATATTTTACCATATATCTTCATAGTTTACAAATCGTATTTAATTAATTATTTTTATTTATTTTTAGTTCATTTAATTTTGCTTTCTTAAAATATAAAAACACCAAAAAATTGTTTTTATTTTTTTTAGTTTTAAAAATTAGTTTATAATAACATAATCTCCATAGGAAAGACCTTTCTTATCATTATATTATTTGTTCTGATACATATACTTATGTATTCATTGAACACAATTTGTGTGTCAGATCCGAATACATGCATAAATTGAAAACATTGAGGGTAATGTTTAGTTTAGATTTGGAGGATGCAAATAGAACCAAATAAAGAAAAATTTAGATACAAATTTATGATGCATTTAGTAATTTAAAGTGAATAACTGAGTCTTTGCATTGTTTGTTTAATGTCTTAAACATGTCATGTATTGTTGTAAAAATTAGTTTTATTCATAGTTTGTGTTTCATGATTGAATGTTGAAATTGAGACAAACCAGAAATTGGTGTTTAGGAATTAAATAGTAGATATTACCTTGTGAGATAATTTTGAGCCAATGCCATTTATTTTGAGTGATGAATTTTCTTCTATTCATTTAAATACTTTCGAAAACTTGATGCACAAAAACTGGATAGGCAAATTTTACATTTATAAAAAGCTCGCAAGTGCATGAATCACTTATAGTAAGTGACAAGTATACTCCTGAGATCATCTCTAAAGGAATTGTGGTGGTTCTAAAAGGTCAACTTATTTTCTAATATTGTTAAGAAAAACAAAAGTCCTAAACTTTCAAACAAATTATTGGTTTGAAAGAACAAAATCTTGAAGTCTAAATTAAATTAAAATCTAAAAAAACATGTAAATAAAACTAAATAAATTAAAGCAATAAATGAAAGAAAAAAACTATGAACTTAGGATGAAAGATGTATATGCAATTTTAGCTAGCATAGTCCTTCATAGTCTGGACAAATTAAATAATTTAAATATAAACTAGATTTTACTAGTTTAATTTATTTTCAAATAAAACTCCCTAAATCATGAGTAGTTTCATATGATAACCAGTCAATTCATCCTTGACTGAGGTTGAAATTGATTATTCAATAAACTAAAAATTATATATACCAATTTTATTAATTAATTGATAACTTTCCTTGATTGGGCTTGAGATTAAAAATTGATAAACCTAGTGTAGATATATTCTTCAATTGTTAATCAAGCTTTGGCCAATCTTTAATTTATAATTAAAGTTCCTTTTCGACCATTTAGTTTAATACAAATGAATAAAATTAAAATAGGCTTATATTCATTTTACACGACTAAGCATATATGATGTGTCTAATGGTTAGTTTTAAAATATTTTCTTTAATAAAAAATCAAGACTTTATCATTAATTTATGATTAAAGATCTAAAGATTATGAATAAGAAATAAATATAAAAATTTATTTATTTATACAACTAAATTGTTCTTCCAATCATTTTAATGTAGAGACTAAAATCACACATACATGTTACATAGAGAAATCACACATACATGTTACCTAGAGAAATAAAAAATATGACAATAAAATTACCCCTTCTTGATAAAAAAAATTATAGATCTTTGAATGGGTTATCACTATCTTTTTCAAATCCATGGATCATCCTTAAATTTGAAGAGTTTTCTCTCTATATCTTTATATGGTGGTGGAATGGCTGACAAAAAATCAATGCCAAACTACTCCTACGATCGATAAGAGAGAAAAAATTGTAAACTACAAAGCTATTCTATGGTTTTCCTATGACTCTAGTGTGTTTTACAAAAGGGAAGTTGAGTCTATATATAGATAAATAAAGGAGAGAAAGGTGCATTATGAGGGATTGTTGTGGTCCACATTTTCTACTACTATGGCTCGCATCTCATTTTGGTTCATCTTGATCTAGACAGATATGTTTTTGTTTCAGCCAATAAATATCTATGATGTGGCCCTAGTCAAACTGCTTTTCTTCACTTTCTTATTATTTCATCACTTACAAACTAGTTACAACACATGTAAGACTTTACATGTGTCATTCTTTTATTCTTCTAAGTTGGAAATGAGTACTTCAGCCATAATTCTTCTAGTGTTTATCATTTGAATCAATTTGAAGCAAAATATTACATGATAGACAACATAAAATACCCATGATATCGGAAACATAATTTTACTTAATTAATGATAAAATCATGCAAATTCAAATCTATTTATTATATTTAAGTGAAAATACATAATGAAATAATAGTGCTTTTAAAGCACTCATCAATGAATAGCTAATTGTCTATTGATTGGGGGTAATTTTGAAACCCTAGACATGGATTGCATTTATTAATTAAAATTTTTATGTTCTAATTTTATGTTCTCTTTAATTATATGTTTTATTTACTATTTTAATATCAATATAGATTTTGTTGATTATTTAAGTGTACTATTAAATAATTATGTTAACTGTTCAACAATCAATTTTACTAGGTGTGTAATTGCTTAATGATACCCAAGATAGTTAAACCGATCTTATAAGTTTAACCTTGATCCAATATGTTTCTTAAAATTAGATGCTTCTACTTTATTAAATTTAGAGAGCTTATTCTATAGTATCTATTAGAAAGCTACTGAACTAAGAGCTTATTTAATTCAACGATTAGATAAGAAGAAATTTAAAATTTCGAGCTTGGGAATTCTCTAAGTTAGTATATTCAAAATAATAAGAAGTTAGAGTATGCTTTTATCAAATTGCAATTCAAGCTATTGGTTGAGGATGATACTTCAATCTATTATTTAAATCTCATTTTACTTTAGTTGTTTTTATTTGATTTCTTGATTTTTAATTTCACAATTGACCCCCCTAATTTCCACAAATAGGAGTTATTTTTCTAAAATACTCTATGGCCATGACCCCTTGCTTACTATATACTAAAACACAACATTTTTAGAGAATTATGGCAAGGATTAAATTGACTATTGCAAATTGAATGCATCACATGGCACACTCTTTTTCTCTCAAGCACACGACTGCCACTCACTTAACTCAGTGAATTGCCCACCAAGTGTTAATTTTGAGCTTGGGAATTCTTTAAGTTAGTATAATCAAAATAATAAGAAGTTAGAATATTCTTTTATTAAATTGAAATTCAAGCTATTGGTGGAGGATGATACTTCAATCCTTTCTCAATCTATTATTTAAATCTCATTTTACTTAATTTATTTTTATTTGATTTCTTGATTTTTAATTTCACAATTGACCCCCCTAATTTCCACTAATAGGAGTTATTTTTCTAAAATACTCTACGGCCATGACCCCTTGCTTACTATATACTAAAACACAACATTTTAAGGGAATTATGGTAAGGATTAAATTTACTATTGCAAATTGATAGCATCACCTAGCACACTCTTTTCTCTCTAGCACACGACTGCTACTCACTTAACTCAGTGAATTTCCCACCAAGTGTTGGTACATGAACAAAAGGCATTGGATTATGGATTCTTCTAAAGTGCTAGTACTACAAAGATATTTTTGTAAAGAAGAAGTCTAAATATCAAAACAAAGAAATGTAAAAACAACATACCACTAGCAGAAGGAGAGTTAACGGTCATGAGAATTGAAAATGAGGGTGTAGCCTCTAATATTCAAATTTCTCATTGATCATCAACCATTAATAGTGATGCTGAGTTGAAGGAAAAGTGAATACATTCTCAATTAAAGATAACTTCTCTGGAGCTTGCTTATCATGCTTCTTATGGGCTACAAAGATGAAAGAAAAACATTCATAAAAAAATGAAAAAGGTTAAGTCATGAGTGAAGATCAACCATGAAAAAGGCTCACCAATAAGAACAAATGCAGTGAGTAGTGCAAAGTTCAGAGTAGATCACATCAAAGGCCCTAGTCACAATAAATAAAGATAGTTGCCAACATTTGTTTGACTTTGGAAGCTCCTCAATAAATTTGTGGTGGTTGTACTATCATACTTCAAACATGCCCTCAATGGCTGATTGTTCATTGTACAAATAATTGAAATCTTCTTGAGTCATTTCTCAGTCATGTTATCACCAAAACATGTAGCAAGAAACTATAATCTTCCAAAAGTTGGATAGAAATTACCCAAAAGATGCCTCCATTCTACAAAAGTACTCCCATACCAAAGGTAGGAGCATACTTCTAAGTCTAATAAACATCTTATCAGAGAAGATACTAATCCTATAACAAAAGGATTATTGAGAACCAAGTTACCCTCAAGAATAATAATTCCAACATTTTATAGAATTTCAAATACATATCATAACTCATTAATAGTAGTCTCAACCAAAATTTTGAACAAAGAATCAACTTATAACCATATTTGGTTAAAAATCATTATTGAAATTCCTGTAGAAAGATATTAGAGTTGGAAGTACTAATATAAGTGGCAGGATCACCACAAAGAGCACTCAAAAGAATCAGTAATGTTGTAATACTATTGAAATCACCATCGCTGAATAAGAGGCTATTATTAAATATGGGATGGTTAGCCAAAGACTGATCAAATAGGCCCATTGGAAAGGACAATAATAGTTTCTTAGATCATACATCACCAAGTAGTCCTATCAGGTTGGCAGGTTGGTACACTTGTTTGGCTAGTCAGGTCAAATTTCTAGTCAGTTGGTCATCTTGATTGGTCGATTTCTCGACTCTTCTTGTAATTTGGCTTGGTACATGGCTCCTCTGCACTACAACAAAATGGACTATTAAAGTCGGTTGGTTAAACCAACATTAAATTGACTGACTTAAAATTTAAAGTTGGTTCACGCGTTGAACCGATTTTACACGTAAAGTCGGTTCAACATGTGAAGCAACACTACGTGTATTGATTTTTTTTAGTCTCATTTTCACTCTACTAACATGTATTCAATATAGCATAAAAAACCAAAATATAAATAATAATACAAATAATTGAAAATTTAAATATAATTAATTACTTGATAATTAAATTTATTACAAAAACAAATAATGTATATACAATACATACATACATACATACATATATATATATATATATATATAGTTAACTTAAATTACAAATAAAATAATGTCATCAAAGTGTAATTGGATTATGCGAGCAAGCTTGGTTGGCTTAGAATCACCAGCATAATGACAATGAAACTGGGCAAAAAACAGTTGGTCCATATAACAATTCATTTCCCTACATACATGAGCACATAAACATCCATCAAATAAGCAGTCTAAACTTCAAAGACATACGAATGGAGAAATTAAATCATTATAAATATTACCATGGTGTTTTCTTATGTTATTCAAGATTATATTCTTCTCATGATGTTTGAACAAAGTGTTCTGTCCAATTTTCTTGTAAATCATCAAAAAGAGATTACCACAATGAAATCTGAGTGATATAATAATAGTCTTATCCCTTCAAACTCATATTAGCACTTTATTAATCTTTTGTCTATAAATATGAAGCTATTTGGAATCAAGCTTGTATTTTTAATGTTATAATGAGCTCTAAATATGAAATCAAGTGTAACCCTAATATGTTACTTGGCTCGTATGAATTTTGGTGCCCTTAAACTTATGGAACAATTTTGTAATTCATTTATGGGCACCAAAACTCATTAAAGCTAAGTAACAAAATAAGAGTTACACCTAACTTCATATTTAAAGCTTATTATAGCATTAAATATACCAGTAGAGATTCCAAATAGCTTCATATTTATCGAAAAATGATTAATAAAGTGCTACCATGATATTGCCATAAGGAAAGTAGGCAAGAGAGATGAGATGAAGTTTGGGAAAAAATAGGTCCATAAAATAATGCATTCTCCTAAATACATGAGCATATAACCATCCATCAAACCAAACATCCATCAAACAAGGGACTTCAGACACAGGAATAGAGAAATTAAATCATTAAAAAAATTACCGTTATGTTGTCATATGCTATTCAAGATCATCAGAATCTTCTCCTGATTCTTCTTGTGATGATATAATTTGAACCATGTGTTCTGCCCATTCCTCTCGTAAATCATCAAAAATTTGCTGGTCATAGCTTGTCTTGTTCCAACCAAAGAACTACATGTATTTAAAATCAAAATAAGAATGTAATTTCATATATTCACAAAAAATAACTCAAATATGTTAAAAACTTTTCTGTATATGGGTAAAAGATATTACCACATCATCAATTGGAATTTTGATATTTGTGATGATTTTGCTTATAAACTTCATGACATAATAACCACACATGACTCCATTATTTTATTTTGGAACCTACAAAAAACAAGTGTATATGATTTTCCATATTCGAACATCTTTATTATTCAATAGTAAAATTAATAAAATTATTAATATTCGCTTGTACATACCATAACTCTTTTTCATATAAACTTATGATATTTTTTAAGGGCAATGCCCCTAAACTTGTTCCACAACTTCCATGCCCTATCAAGGTTTAAAATGGTTAGTTTTTTTATTAAATATTACAAAATAATAGAAGAAACCAATAACTAGCTATAACTCTTACATTTCAACAACTGCTTTTGTATCTTTATTCAGTTCTATGGAAGCCGAGTCACAGTACCAAAAATGATTATTGAACAGATCAAGGATTACCAATATCCAATGATCTTGGACTTCTTCAAACCTTAGTGGCCAAGGGATTATCAAATTTTGATTTATGTTAAGCGTTAATGCCCTCACATAATTGTTAGCTCTGATGCTAACATTTTTCTCTTGATATTGATTGACATATGAAGAATCATAGAACATTGCTAAATGTGATGAGTGATTATGTTGAAGTCGATAATAACATGCCCTATATAAAAGAAATATATATAAGTAATTAGATAATATAAATATAATTATATATGTTCTACATAAATGAAAGAAAATAAACAGATTGAGGACTCACCTTGTCCACACTTGAATTATATTTAAATTGATCATTTGACATTCAAATAGTTGTAATATGCACTCGATCGATATATACGTTTGGCCGAGGTCTACACCAGAAATTTCTATAGGAAGTGGCACAATCCATCCATCATTTATGCTAGATGCCCTCGCAACAATATTCATCAAAGCGCCAAGATTTCTGCTAAAGTTTAAAGCATAATATAACTATACTTTTTCCAAGGCTTCTTCTTGAATGACTTAGTGCACAATGATTGGCCACTAGATATAGATTTAGCATGAGATACTTGCTTCGTATCTCTTAAATGTGCCACATTTAAGAGTTCTGGTATAATAGACTAAAGAAAAAGTATTTTGTATGTTAGTAACAATAAAGGATATAATAAAATAATAGTAGTAAACAAGTGTTATCTTTTAAGTTAAAAAATAGTACCACGTCAAAATTGAGAACAACTTGAATCGATGGCCAAGCCATATACTGTCTAACCGCCTCTTGGATTATGGTAGCATCAGAAGGCACATGTAGTGGACAATTATGGAATAATGATTGATCAATTACTATTCGCCAATGATTAGGCAAATATTGATTATGAATCATCTGATCATCGCTCAATTGTTATACCGTTCCAATAGCAACAAAGTTTGTTGATGAAAGATTTTTCAACAAACATTTCATATTCTGTAAAAATTTGAAGTGTTATATATAATAAATAAAACATATAATAAGAAATAAAAATAATAGATTATCTACACTAGAAATTAAAATCTTACCACATATGATTCATCAAATATAGGAGAACTCTCATATGGGGTAGCTATTGGATGTACATTCTCACCAAAACGTTCATCGTGATATGATTGATGGTAAGAATGCGTAGATTGCATTGGAGAAAATGAACCACTACTTGATTGCATATGCATTCCTAGCATAAATGGAGGACCAATAGGATGACTATATCCTATACTGGATATAGTTTGAGCGCCATGAGATTGCGTGGATGGCATGCCTGGCATGGATGGTTGCATGCTTTGCTAATATGGCATGCCCTAATTGTAAAATGATGCCATGCCTGACATGTGTTGTGATTGATATTTTTTTATAGTGGCAATCTCACTTAACATTGAGGCCTTAAAGGAGTTGAGTTCTTCTTCAATTTTAGTGTACTTCTCCTTACTAACCGTCTGAGGCTTTTGTTTTGGAATGTTAAAATACTCCATATAACCATCATATTGGCTACCTCTCCTAACATAACCAGGATGCTCGTGTCCGAATGCATGATATATAGCATCTCTCCCAGGCTCTTCGATTATTTCACCCCCAGATATTTGTTCTTGAACAACTCTCTACAAATAATAAAGTACACAAACATATAATGCATTATTACATCAATTATTAAAAATCATATGGACTTTGTGTCAACCAAAATTACTAACCAACTTATTTAGTTGTTCTTCTCTCTTAGTCATCGGTCTTGACTTCTTCATTTTGGGAGTCTTTTTTTCTATGTACAATTCAGATCGAGTAACCGGTCTACCCAATTCAGCTTCCTACATAAATTATGAAAAATATATTAACCATGACATAAAATTAAATTGAGGAAAATAAATATAAAAATATTTATAAATTAACACAAATTAATAATACCATTCTATATCTAAGTTCAGGATTTGATGACCTCCTAGTACGGTTAGGAAGAATGTTATGCATTTGTATATTCTGATGTTCTTCCCTAATAATTTGAAATTCATCTGTATGTTTATAATCCACGAAGTCTTTCCAAACTTGAGGTTTAATTGATGAGTGCTCAAAAAGCACTAAAATAACCATGATTTTATGCAAATTAATCGATTAAAAATATATATATTTATATTTTTATCATATATTTATATAAATTTATCTTTTTCGGAATCACGGGTATTTTTATTGTTTTTCAGGTATTTTGGCTTAAACATGCAATTTAAAGACTCAAAGAAGAATACTTGAAGCAATACATCACAAATATATTAATAAATAAGTGGGAAAAGGTCAACAAACATGGAAAAATTGGACAAAATGGGTCGAAAATGTCAAAAATGTCAAAAAGACGGAAAATCGCGGCCACCGTAGCGTGTTGACATCCCATTCTCAGACGCACCGAAGCCGCCGCCAAAGAATCGCCAGCGCGCACCCAACGCATTTTCACCCCATTTTTCACGTAAAGAGCCCTGACGTCATGCCGACATCATTGATGACCTCGGCATTTCCATTACACGTTTTTAATTTTTTAATATTTTTTTAACATTTTTTACTCATTTTTCTCTCCATCCTCACCTATAAATACCCCCTTCCCTTCACTTCAAATCACACCTCAAAACCACACTTATCTCTTCTTTCTTTCTCTCATTTCTTAGTTTTTGAGTTTTTCTTAGTTTCTTTCTTAGTTTCTAAGCTTTTCTTAGTTTTTCTCTTAGTTTTTAGTTCAATTCTCTTAGGTTTAGAGTTCTTCTCTTTTTGAGAGGAACTTGTAATGTTTTTGTAATAATTTAGATTTTTGATTCAATAAATGGAAGTGAAAATTCCGCTTGGAGGTTTTCTAGCAACGGGAATAGCGTCGAAGTTCTGTAAGGATTTTATTTTCTTCTGATTATTTTTATGCTTTATTCTTACATGTTATATTTAATTTGTCCGTGATTAAATTTAAGCGTGCTATATTTATAATCATGATATAATAATTACGTCTTTATGCTTCCGAAATATTAAATAGGTGAAAATTTCTAAAATGAATTGATTTTATTTTTATTCAAGATTTTATATTAAGGATGTTAGAGAGAAATATATTATTTTTCATTACAAACTTAAATCTGAAAATTAGATTTTAAGGTTTAGTTACTCCACTAATATAAATGATAAAATTTGCATGAATATTTATTGAATCTGTATTTATATTTATTTTTAGATAAATATTTATTGAGTTTGTATCTATGTTTATTTTTACGTTTTTAGATTATATTTAATTAATCTGTATATATGTTTATTTTATGTTATTAGATTAGGAACACAAAAACCAAACTATCGTGACAGGATGTTTAGGATTTAATTTCGTTTTTAAAAGTTTGAATAATAAATTAAAAACCACATACATTCCTTCCTTAGATCGACCTTGGGAGTATACTTATCATTTTCTACGAAAAGATTCCTGCACTTGCGAGAGTTTTACAAATATTAAAACCAAAGTATTTGTGAGAATCGGTGATGCCGTTTTTCGCTCATCAGTAATCCAGGAGTGTCCTTCAGGGATTTTGTAGAGTTATACTTCATCAAGTGGTTCCAAATATGGAAACACATAATTTCTTGCCAATTTGGAAGTCTTGTATTCCTTCCATGCCTTATTTTCAATATTATAACACTTGCTCTTCCAAGTGTCATCGACTTTGTAACGATTCTGTAAAAAAACACAACAAAAGATTATATATAATACAAAAAAGATATAATATATGTAATTGATTATAAAATATAAGAGACTTATAAAATTGGTTTTCCATATTTTGAACTTTTCATCTTTGTCAACCTCATTCCAATCATATATATTTATTGGTATACTGGACTTCACAAGTCTACCAATAGAGGATATCAATTGTTGGCCATTTTCCCTTATTGGATTACCAGAAGCATCAAATAGAACGGGTACTCTATCATCTGGGTTAAGTGGAGCATCAGCTATATTCGCCCAACCCCTTCTTTTCAAATGCCCTAATGGATTATTTGGATCTATAAGCTCTGTTACCAGAGGATCCATGAAATATCTATAAACAATGAAGAAATATAAATAAATTGACAATTTTAGGAACATACATATATATAAACATCCAAGAGTTATTACAACAATATAGAACATACATTATGTTTAATTAGGTTGTTGATCATATATATATTCCTTTACAATCATTTCTAGCCCATGACGAAGAATCATCGTCATCAACTAGATCATCACATACATTAGGCAATTTGTTTGAGAAATTACTAATATTGGTTAATGTATCAAGCATAGGGTCATCATCTTCTAAAGCATCACAATGGTAAAACTCTTTTTGTAGAGGTGTTAACACAACAGACCATCTTGTGTCAATTTGATCGCTCACGTAAAATACTTGTTTTGTATGAAGTGCTAACGTGAAATGATCATTAGTGTGACTTATCTTGGATAAATTTACAAGGGTAAATCCAAAATCATCTATTTTATATCCAACATTGATAACATCTTCAACCCAATCACATAAGAAAATTGTTTCATGGAAGACCTCATAATCCAATTCCCAAATCTCTTGTATTATACCATAATATGTTCTATCAGAAAGTACAGGATTAACATCTTTTGAACTAGCAAATTGCATAGTTTGTGCAACCATCTTCACACCACTATTTTGATTTACTCGGACTTTGTCCCTAGCTTGAGTCGTAAACTTCAATCCATTTATTGTGAAACTATAAAATGATTTGACATCGAATTTTGGCCCATGTGCAAGTCATTGTAAACTTTTTGATATTTTATGATTGGGTTTCTTAAGTTCATCTCGAATCTATGTATACAAAAACATGAAATGTGTTTAGAGAAAAGTTTTAAAACATTGAATAGATCTAGGAACATACATGCATGAATTTTTGTTTGTGACACTTACATGGTTACGAAACCAATTAATAAGCTCTCGCTTATGTTCATCATACAACCATTTTTCTCCTATCTTTTTTATAACAAGGATCGATTTTCAATAAGTTTAAATGCATCCTGTAATGTTATTAAAGATATATGAAGTAGATATCATCATTAATAGTTAAGTAAAAAATAATTTTTGCATAAATGGAAACGTTAAACATCACTTACTCTATGTATGGTTGTGCCTCATTATTATTTACCAAAATGTTTTGATGTGCTTTTTCCCATCGAGTGTGATCAACAAACAATTTCTTACTTCCACCAAGCATAGGGTTACCTACTTGAATCATGTGAAGTTCTAAGAACAACTTGTGCGTAGGATCCCCAATTTCAGTGCAACCACTAAAGTATTCAAAACAAAACTCAATGACCTCTTCAGCAATGTAGCGTTCCCCCATGCATCCTTCAGGTCGATTTCTATTATTTACATATCCTTTAAGGACTTGCATTAATCTCTCAAAAGGATACATCAACCTTAAGTATGTAGGACCACACAATGGAACCTCTCGAACTAAATGAACACACAAGTGAATCAATCGAATAAAGAAGGAGGAAAATATTTTTCAATTAGACACAAAGTCTCTACAACATCTTTCTGTAAAGATTTTAACTCACCAATTGATATGGATTTCTTACATATTGTATTGAAGAATGATCAAAGACAAATTATTGATAATCGAACATGTTTTGGAAGAATTGATCTAATAGCAACTGGTAATAACTATTGCATTAAGATATGACAATCATATGATTTCAATCCATAAAGTTTCTTATCGGTGATAGATGCAAAATTTCTTAAGTTGGATGAGTAACCATCAGGAAATTTCACACCTTCCAAACATTTACAAAACACATCCTTCTCTTTTGTTGACATTGTATATGATGCTGGTGGCAAGTATGTTCGAATTTTATCATTTTCCACCATTGGTGCCAATTCAGGTCGTATGCCTAGTTTCTTTAAATCTAGTCTTGCTTTAATTCCATCCTTTGTCTTTCCAGGTATATTAAGTAAAGTACCTATCAAGCTCTCACATACATTTTTCTCAATGTGTATGACATTTAGGATGTGATGAATGTGTAGGTCTTTCCAATAAGGTAATTCCCAAAATATTGATTTTTTATTCCAACAACCATGGTATACTGATTCAAACTCTTTTTCATTTTCACTCATTTCATTAGTTGACCTCTTTCATTTCCCTACTTTAGTGATTTTTTTTCATCTTTCCATATCGTTTGGATGTCATACCATTGAATTGCATTAATATCTCACTACATTTTTAAATAAACAAAT
Organism: Hippophae rhamnoides; assembly: GCA_033030585.1. Lineage (NCBI taxonomy): Eukaryota > Viridiplantae > Streptophyta > Magnoliopsida > Rosales > Elaeagnaceae > Hippophae > Hippophae rhamnoides. The sequence goes on along the minus strand of CM065438.1, from coordinate 39,829,711 downwards.
ACACATAGGATGTAGCGTTGGTTGACATGTTGAACCGACGCTATCCATGTGTGTAGCGTTGGTTCATCATGTAAACCAATGCTACACATGTGGATAGCGCTGGTTCAACATGTCAATCGACGCTACATCCTACGTGTACTTTTTTATTTAAAAAATGCAGTTTAAAATTGAAAAAGTTTTTTAGGTCAATTATTATTTTATTTGAAATCTTTAAAATTTATTTTGGATATATATATATAGTATAAAAAAGAAAAAAAATTAAAAAATATCCAAACAAATACACAAAATTAAATATCCAAACAAATACACAAAATTATATAATTTTAAAAACCAATTTTCTAAAAAAAAAACTTATACTATATATATATATATATCCAAATTAAATTTTAAAGAGTCAAATAAAATAATAATTCACTACGTCAACCGACGCTATGTCTTATGTGGATAGCGTCGGTTCACCACATCAACTAACACTACGTCCTACGTGTATTTCTTTAATTAAAAAATGCAGTTTAAAGTTGAAATTATATAGTACAATGTTTTTTGCTATCCACGTGTGTAGCATCGATTCACCACGTTAATCGACGCTATGTCCACATGTAGCATCGGTTCGACACGTCAACTGATGCTATGTGTAGTGTCGGTTCTACACCGAACTGACTTTAAATTCATTATATGTCAATTTTTTCCAAAAATCGACTTTACATATATGCTTAAATACCTTTTTTGTAATAGTGCTGGTTAGTTGACTTGTTGGAAATTGTTGCTTCTTTAGCCTGGTACTTGTCAATCTTCTTATGAGCTTATGCATGAAAGAAAATCAAATTTAAGGTACCTTTGTGTGTTTTAGATTACTTGTTATATTCTTAGAGATAGAGAGAATTCAAACAAATTAAAGGTTAGGAGTGATCTTAAGATATTCTTGGGATACTCTAACACTAGTCTTACTTATCATGTTTTCAATTTAAGATTTTCAGTGGTTATGGAATCAATCAATGTGGTGATTGATGACTTTGGAGCCACTAAACTTGGTAAGTCTGATGATAATGTCATGTTTGGAGATTAGGGTCCTTCTAACAATACCACTAATAACATTGAGACTTCGTCTATTGTACCTTCAGTTGACCCTCCAAATACTTTTGAAGATGAGAAATAAGATGACCATGAAGATTCTTCTCTTCAAAAATGGGAAAAATAATACTCATTCTACTAATAACAATATGATTAATGTTGAAGGTAATGTTAAAACTAGACGGTACTTACAGGAGAAACTACATGTGTTTTACATCTATTAGGAGTGTTGGTGGTAATCATCAAGTTGGTGATAGGCAACATATGTCATATGTTGTGCTTGATGATCCCCAAAAATGTGTGCATGGGCTGCGCATATTATGCCCAGGATTGCACTGGAACATGTATAGATGTTGTGCATGATAACACTAAAACATGCAAAAATGTTTTACATAATGATGCTAGAATGTGCATAGATTCTACAATGATGATATTAGGATACATGCATATGTTACTCACCTTGAGCCTGAAATTGGAACAAATATGTGCTCATAAATTAGGCTCACGGTGCAAGTATTGAACACAAGTAGTGTAGATGATAAGTGCACTTATGCAGATATTGTAAAAAAATCTGCATGTGCACAATAAATATGGTGGTCAATAGTATAATTGATCATTTCAAAAGGTTACAAAGTGAGTTACATTGAAATGTGTGCTTTTGAATGGTATAATCAAGTGTAATGTGTCTCATCATACCAAACTTGAAATCATCCTCTCTCTATAAAAAGATAGGATGTGATATCAAGGCTTAGGAGCTATGTTAGCTTTTAAATTCCTAGATAAAGCATCAATGGATGACCTAACCTAAGTTGTTCAACTACCAAATCCTCAATTAGCGCCAACAATTATAAAAAAATGAAATATGTTCTTTTCATAATTTTTTCTTATAATAACGCTTAATAATAATAATTTTACAATGTGGAAACATAAGATCTTAAAGATTCTAAAAGTCTGAAGCTAGATAACTTCATTCTCAAAGATCTAGTAGATAAATTTCATGAAAGTGGAACTACCAAAGATGAGTACAAAAATTGGAAAAGGAAAGATGATATGCTTGGTTATCAGTTGATGAATTGCATGATAGATGAGCTTATGAAATAGGTAACTGGATTCGAGACATTAAGAGAGGCTTGGTTTATGCTAGAAAATAATTTTGCCTCTTAGTTGTGAGCTCGCATGTTCAGTTAAAGGAAGAGCTTTAGAATTTCAAGAAAGACATCAAAAATTCAATGATTATGTTCTCAAGAGAAAAAATCTTTGAGATGAATTGGAAGTAGTTGGTTGTATAGTCATTGATGAAGAAAAGCTCATGTATGTGTTAGAAGGTCTTGATGAAAGTTTTGACAGTGTGATCTCCACACTGATAGAAAAAATGCTAACTGAGAAAACAATAATTAAATATGCAAAAGCACTACTACTTAGTCATAGGAATAGGTTTGAGAGGAGGAGAGCAACAATTATCTCACCTCTACCTAATATAAACGTTGCAACAAGAAATGAGCCTATGCCTTAAACTCTTCAACTAGTGATGATATAATATCACAATTATAGCAACCCAATGTTGTAGATCATAATGAACAAAGTGGAAAACCTTATCAACAAGAAGTGGATAACTCATAAAACTACAATGGAAGTAATAACATTCAACCTGGTGATCATGTAGGGAATAGGTCTAAGTGTTAAGTGTGTGAAAAACTAGGACATATGGCCTTCCATTGATGGTTTAGGTATGATAGAAATTTTAAACCAAATAAGAACAACAGCAAAAACAACACAGCTAGATATAATAATATTTTTTAGTTCTTAGCCTCACTTTAACCACCACGACCTCCACAACAACATGCTATGCATGTTTAGAAAATTGGGGAATTAAGTATTCTTAGATATTTTCTCATATATCTTTTTAGTTACCAAATCTGATTTAATTAATTATTTCCATTTACTTTTAGTTATTTTAATTTCGCTTCCTTAAAATATAAAAACACAAAAAAATTGATTTTTATTTTTTTAGTTTTAAAAATTAGTTTCTAATAAAATAATCTATGTGGGAACGATTTTTTCTTATCATTATATTACTTGTTGCGATATGCATACTTGCGTATTCATTGCAAACAATTTATGTGGAGATCATCCAACTTTAAGACGCATGTGTGGTCATACTCCAAGACATATTATGGACATACTTCGATAATAAATGTGTGAAATATATACCTATAGGCCAAACTACAACTAGTATCCTTTGGCTACCCAACTATGCATGATCTTGACACACTAACACAAAATATTCTCCCCAAGAACAAAATTTCATGATTATGTATATAAACAAATGATTAAGATATGGTAGAGGTTTGGTTCGAACAAGATTAATCCACGGTGTAATTTAAATTAAACTATTTTGGTCATTCAGGTTGAAGTCAATTTGAATAATATCTATGAGTCAAAAAACAAAATTTGTTTACCTGTTTCAATTTTTTTAAAACATTTTTCAAATAAAAATGAAATACTATAAATGACTTAAAAGGGGGAAAGATAAGTCTTACAACCAACCCACTATGTGAGCCACATGTAATTGAAAATATTAATTGTATAAATATTTGAAATGATGTGAGTTAACATAAATCCACAATGATACATACAAAGTAACTAATTGACATTTTTACTTGTAGTAATACTTTTCAATAATCTTTTAGGTAAAAATTTCAAAAAATATATTTATAAAAATATTCTCCAAAAGTCTCGTTGGATAAAAAAATACATCATGACTCAAAAATTTTAATGGTAAATTTATAAGCTCAACAAGTCTTAGTTAAAACAAATATTCAAGTAATCATTAATATATAGGATAATGATATTACCATAATAACTTGTATTATTAGCACAATATAAGAATATGATTTATCTATTATCATTAATTATATTTCAATGACATTATTGTTGTACAAAATTTTCCTTAATGAAAAGTTATCGTGGAAATAACAAATCTAATTATGGTAATATCACTGATAACTGTATTTTATATTGTTATTTTCATCAATTTTAGTAATGATAATTGCTATGTTCTTTTAATATTTAGTTAATTTTTGTTAAATAAATTAATATTTTCCTTTTATGCATTAAAAATACATTTTTAATAAAATTAAATAATTTGTATCGAAAATGTACTTAATTTCATATTTTTGTCCACAAATATAATTTCAAATAATATAGTTCTTAATTACAATTTATAAAAATCGAAAATATAATTAAAATTAAAATTGGGCTTAATTATAATTATTAAAAGTTTAAAAATTTAATTTAAAATTAGTAAAGGGTTTAACTGTAATTTAAGAAAGTTCAAAATGTAATTTGAATTAAATTTGTGGGTCAAAATACAATTAATTGAAGTTTAATTTTCGCGCAGGAGAGACGAAGTCCACGCGCAAGATCACACTCGCCCAACGTGGACCGTCTGATCAAAGAAGCAACGGCTTAGATTCACGCGTGTGCATCAAGCCCGACCAAAGCGACTGGGTGTAGACTCTGCGCTTTCACGCGGCTCGGCATCCGAGTGGGTCCCACCTGCCGCGTAGGCCGGCATGCAGCGTGGGACCCACATGTCTGATGCGTTGCAGCCGCTGTCCCCCACCTTCGCGCGCGCCTTTTCTAGTGCGGTTGTTTCACGTGCGCCCGGTTATTCCACGAACCATAATATGCCACGTGTCTCACGTAAGATTTCAGCAAATTATATGCCGAAACGTGGCAAGTTACAATGAGCGCCACCGCACTGAATCAACCCCCCGTTTCCAATCGTTGCCGCATTTTTTTCGGTGCCCCAATCCCGTGCTTCTGTTCTGCGTGCGCCCGTTCCTTTCATCAAATGAGATCCGGCCATGTGTCCCACTATTTGTTTCAGCGAATCAGCTCGCGACACGTGGCAACGTGGAAAGCAAAAGAAAACACATAATCGCGCAGCCCTCTCCCACGCGTGTCATAAAATAAGAAATTCGATATTCGCGTGGCGCGGATTTTAAGGGGAATGTCGGTGTGTTATTTTCGATAAAAAAATTATTACGCGTTTTATTATTTTTTATATTTTTGATGTATTTTTTTGGATGTTTTGTTAGAGTAAAGGAGTTTTTTGAGTGTTGGAAAGTTTTTTTAGAGGTTAAGTTTTTTGCAGTTTAGAATTTTTGTGGTATTAGGGGTTGGACGGTGGAACACGCAGAAGCCATTTTTGGCTTCTGTTGTGTTCCATGTGTGCCAAATATTTTCGTTTCTTCATGTTTTAATTTTCCTTCTTGTTCATCTTATTTTTTTGTATCTGTTGTAATTTTTATTTTAATTTAATGAAGTAATTTAATTTTTCTAGGGTTGCATTTGATCTAAATTTATGAAGCTTTGATTTTAACTATTTTTGAAAGATTTATAAGACGTTCGATTTGTTCATTCTATTTTGTGCTTAATGCTTTTTGATTATTTACGAATTTTATCAAATCGATTTGTGGCATAAAAATAAACTTGAGAAAGGCATTTTTGTGTATATTGCTCATAGATAAAATGACATGTATGATGAAAGATAGGAATATACCCTAATTGTATGTGTGGCCATTTGAAAACTTAGAACTTAATGAATCTTATTAAATTTAATTCTCATAGAGATATAGTGAATTACTTTAACGAGGTGTGTTTATACGGAGCTCGGAAGAGATGTATGAATAAAAAAAAGAAGTTTTCGGTTGACAAATTGAATGTACTAAAAAATATAAATCAAAAGAAAATAACATGATTTGAGTGGATTAGTTTGGTGAAAAATTGCAATCCTAGAGTTCTCTTATTTTCTTTTACCTTTTTCTCAATCAACGATTGTTTTGGATAAAATCAGAGAGATACAATTTTAGTACTCAACAAACTATAGTAACAAATCTCTGTGGGAACGATACTCTACTTACAAATCGTTATTACTTGTGACCGTGTATACTTGCACGATTTTGTGTTCTCCAAAAGAGACAACAAGTTTTTGGCGCCGTTGTTGGGGATTAGTTTGGTGAAAAATATATTATAAATTCAAAATACACGAAATATATTTTATCTGTCAAAAAAATCAAAATCGAGAATATTCACTAAATGATTTATAAATATCCTATATAGTAAATTATTCCCAAGACAATGGTCACATCTATTTGTATTGTGGAATACTTTTAACCAAAAAGGAAGAAAATTGCTAAATATTATAATAGACTAAGTGACTAATCGAAAGTAAGTAGTAGTAGTAGTAAAACAAAATGGGTACCCAAATGTTTACTCAACCTGGCCCATTTTTGATATGAACCTATTGTTTCTTGAACTATTTATAATAAAATGGATAATGCTCGACACTACCTTGAACTAACCTAAACTGAATGGATACCTATGGGGCTTGATACATCGTGTCAAATTTGCATCTCTATATCGATGCCATGTAATTAAAAACTTATAGATTTTCATGTTTTTTTTATCATTTAGCAAACATATTATAACATTAAGTATAAAGTATCAATGATAAACACATGTTTTAATTCAAAAGATACCATAGCATCATTCCTCATAAATTTTAAATATTTATGAATATGCATGATATTTAAAAATTATAATATGTAAAGTAGGTATGCATCCCTACTTCTATAACTGATCAATTTTTCTTTGGAGGGGAATCTAAAACACTTAATTTTTTAGAAGTAAGTAGAGATCAAGAATTTATGCTGTTTTAAATAAAACTACCCCCTATTGGAAGGATTACTTTATTTAGTATATGGGAGTAAGTTCAAATAACTTTCTATTTCAATATACCACTCCCACTTACTTGAAATCCTAAAATATGTTATCTTAATTTGACTAATCAGAAAATAACAAGAAATGACTATCTATTAGAAAGATAAATGGAAGAGAGAGAAAGGACCATGAATTTTTTATTAGCGTCAAAAATGTTGATTTTTGGCCTATTTATAACCAAAAAGAAACCCTCATTGACATCTCACTGCGGTGCTTGCTAAGGTCACAATGAGATTTCAGTAAGAGTTTGGTCATTGTGCAATTTTCCTCACTTCCTTTTCACCATTCCTGCACCAATCCTCATTAACTCCTTCTTTACCTCTCATTGTCCATCATTATGACCTTGCCAACCAACATTGATGGTGGCTAGGAGATTGCTTGATGAGTAACTCAATAAGATAGCCAAATTCTCACTATTGTTTTGTGTAAAACTAACTCTATTTTAAAATATTTTAAAATTATAAGTTTTGTCATTTTGTTATTGACATTCCCATGTGAAAAACACAATGCTATTATTTTATTTGATGTTTTATCTATTCTCTGTAAGGTTAGTTACTGATTGGTTACTAGTAGCTCAACACCACTTGGGGAAAAGTTTCGTATTTTCTGGCTATGCACACTCACTCATTTTGATTGCATATAGTTTTTATTGTTAGGTGTTTGTTTTTTGTTTGCTTCTTGTTAAGGACTTGATGTTTCTTAGTGTCTAAAATGCTTTTTTATGTGTGGTTCATAGCAAACTTGCTAATGTTAGCTTGTTTGTCATGTTGGAACCATAGTCTTCGTCATATGCCTAGATGTTTTAGTAGCATCCCTTATTTTCTCTCTCTTTAGGGGTTTTAGTTATGTTGATCACTAGTTTACTATATAATTAGGGTCTTTCCTTCACTAGCAATGATATGAGTGTTATTAATGATCACTTTGAAGGAAACAGTGTGCAATTTGTTGCCGATGATCTTTTTGGTGTCAGCACTGTATAGGTTGTGTTGATGATCTCTCTTGAGAAAAATTTTCTTTTTAGCCTATGATCTCTTTTGAAGCCATTTTTGTCATCTCACTTCTTTGTCCATTTTGATGTTTTCCATGAGATTGATTATTTTACTCTCTTACTTGTATGTATCTCTTATGTGGTAGTGAATTTTTGTTTCTCTTAACATGTTTAGTACACTTCCTTATTTCTTTATTGTATATGATTTACTATGTATAGATGAATTTGTTTGGGTGAAGTTTTGAGAGTGTATGATGCATAACAATATTATTGTCTCACATGCATACATTTAGGGGGATAGGTGTTTGTCAAAAGTATGATGTCCTGTGGAGTGTTGTGATTTTTTTACATCCTTATTGTATATGTTTGTCCTATTTATGAATTACTATTAGGATTATTTTTTCATGGTGATGATTGATGTGTTTTTCTCTTGATAACATCATTTTGTATGAACCATGCATAAATAGGATAGCTAGTATGACATGTTATAAGCATACACTACTACAATATATACATATGGTCTCAGACCTATAGCCTCGATTTTTTTAAAAACCGAGGTCATAGGGTTTTGATCACGGTCTACTAAAAACCGAGCCTATAAAATATGTCTATGGTCTCGGTTTGTATTAATAACCGTGGCCATAAGTTATATCATTTTTTTATTTTTCTATTTTTTTTCTTATATATATTCCTATTTTTTTTCCTTTCTCGGCATCTCTTTTTTTATTTTTTTATTTTTTCCTTTTCTCCCAGCTTTATTTTTTTATATATCTATCTACCACACCAGCTGCTTTATTAATTTTCTCTGTATATTCATTTTTCCAGAATATTCTCGCGTTCGATGGGTCGTCTTCTGGTATCTTCTTCTTCCTCTTCCCATATCGTGCCATCTTCAAGTCTCTTCTTCCTCTTCCCAGCTTTCTGGTTTGCTGGTTCGATGGTCGCTATTCGGTGGTCACTGTTTGATGGTCCGTTGGTCGCTAGTTTAATGGGTCGTTGTTCGATGGTTCACTGTTTGATGGGTCACTATCTGATGGTTCGATGGTTCATTGTTTGATGGGTCTCTATTCGCTGGTTCGATGGTTTGTTGGTTCGCTGGTTCGATGGTTTGTTGGTTCGTTGGTTCGATGGTTTGTTGGTTCGCTGGTTCGATGGTTTGTTGGTTCGATGGTTTGTTGGTTTCCTGGTTCGATGGTCGCTAGTCGGTGGTGGTGCGTCGTCACGGGTCTCGTTCGATGGTTCGTTGATCATTGATTCGCTAGTCGCTGGTTCGATGGTTTGTTGGTTTGCTGGTTTGATAGTCTCTAGTCGGTGGTCGGTGGTCGCTGTTCGATGGGTCTTTGTTTGATGGTTCATTGGTCGTTGATTCGCTAGTCGCTGGTTCGCTATTTTGTTGTAATTTCTTACCATTCTGTTTTTAATTACCTATAGAATATTGAAACCCTCGATATGTGTTTTACATGTTTTCAAGGTGGCTCCAATCCGAGGGGATAACAAGGTGTTTCATTACATAACACTTAGAAACAGATTCTTCTTGATTTATAGTTCAGGGGTTGTATGTCAAAATAGTGATTATGAAACAGATGTCGTGCGGTAGGGTGGCATGATTGAAATTGAATTTTCTCTTGATGTTTTTAATTTATTATTCTTATCATTTTGGAAATATTTATTTGACGTGGGTTGAGTTTTGGAACATAATATTTTCTAGGCGCGTGTCACAAATCGAGGAAGATGTTGCGAACATACATGGGAGAAGTTTTAAAACAAGCTAAGGATGAGACTTTGGAAAGAGCATACAGGGTAAAGCATTGGTGTGGTAACCTTTTATTCTCACATAATTTTACTTTACTGTGTCCTAATTCAAAGTATTATTCTCTGTATTTCCTGTACTTGTGTGTTTTAGTTCTTGTAATCTTGTATGCAAATGAAACTCTACTCTACAAAGTGAAACCTACACAAGATCAATTGTTGTTGGCTGATCTGGGTTGGAATAACACCTAACTTGTTTTTTCAGGGAAGATGCTAATGACTTTCTAGTTCAACTATGCAAATTATCATGCAGACTTTTGATGGTAACTTGTTACATATTAGTGTTTATAACCATCCAATCGATGGTTCCTTTCTTGTTTGGCTTTGAAAGAGGTAGTTACTTGCTAAAATTTCCTAATTGGCCGTTTCCAAGGTGGTGATTAATATAACTTGTGAATACTTTCACATTTAGATGTATAGTGAAATAAGATTAATATAACAATATGCCAATATGCCGATATGCCACAAATCTCTATGAATCTATTCCTAATTAAAGTCAATAATGACCCCAAATAAGTAGAATCAATTTCTGACAAATACTAGTTACATACACCAAAATTCAATAAAAAAACATTTCTTTACAATTCATGCTTGTGTTATTTGTCTAGTTGCTTCTTCTTTGTTGTTTGCTGTTGAATGTGATCTCTCTGACAAAATATTCATGCTTGTGTTATTTGTCTAGTTGCTTCTTCTTTGTTGTTTGCTGTTGAATGTGATCTCTCTGACAAAATATTGTTACTTGTTAAGAAATTCTCGTGGTTGGTCAAGCAAAGGCTTTGCGCTAGCATTGGTGCGAATATTTCAATTGACAAAAGATGCAATCGAATATACATTTGTAGAAGATGGAGTCAAGAAATATTTGAGAGAGATTTTTCAATCAACTAAAAAGTAGTAATTATCATTATAATTGTTATTGAAGCATATTTATGTTTGTAATTAATAGTAAAAATCGCTTTTGTAATAGTTGGAATCAAGAAAGATTTTAGAGAGATTTTTCAATCAACTAAAAAGTAGTAATTATCATTATAATTGTTATTGAAGCATATTTATGTTTGTAATTAATAGTAAAAAATCACTTGTAATAGTAAGTTTTTGTTATGTTTTAGTGTATAATAAACTCGAATGTAATTATATTTTTAATTTTAATATAATAGAATTTTTTAATATTTTTTAATAATTTTATTGTAATTTATATTGATTTTTAATATTATAATTATTAATTATTTTTTTTTAATTTACGTATATGCTACGGCCACTAAGCTATTAGAAAACCAAGGCTATAGGTGGTACCTATGGCCTCGATTATTGGAAAACCGAGGTTATAGATACACGCTTAGCCTCGGTTAGCAAAATAACCGAGGCCATATATACACCATGGCTCGTTAACATATAACCGAGGCCATAGGTACACCTTATGGCCTCGGTTTTTAATAACCGAGGCTATAGATACATCCTATGGTCTCGGTTAAAAAACTGAGACAATAGATCATTACCTATGGTCTCTCTCTCTTAGGCCTCGGTTCTTATAACCGTGGCCATAGACCTATAGTCACGGTTAAAAACCGAGGCCATATGTAATATTTGTAGTAGTGATAGTATACATTTTCTTATGTATAGTTGATTGTCTAGTATATATTGATAGGATGCATGGCACATATTTTCTTTGATAGACTGAGATATCTTTCCTTAAGTGTGTGCATGGTATGGGTGAGGTAGTAGGATCATATCTTGCCAAGTGTCATTAAGGTAAGATAGTTAATCCACTAAGAGTATCTCAACTTGGAAGTTAGTTAAACTCCTAGTTAACTTATTCTTATAGCTTCGCCAACATATTTCTAATAGTTTTACTCCCATAGAACATAAAGACGTGGAGCTTTGTGCTATGTACCACAACATAGAGATATTTTTTTCTTTAAATGTTTCTTGGTATTATTTGTGCATCTAGTTTTTTTTAACGTGTATTTTTTTTGTGTTTCATTGGTATCGTTGTTTTGTTTGTATTGCATGATTGCTAGGGTTGCATGCATTTTTTTTACATATATGTATGTAATGTGTTACATACCTATTTATGTTCTTGGTTTGACTTTTCATGTCAAAAATAGAGAGATGTATAAACAACTTGTGTTTTTTTGTGCATTATGTTTGTTTGCTATAGGGGTTAATGAGTATAATTTGCACTACATCTTTGTTTCTTGATATGCATACTCTTAGAGGAGTGATTCATATATTTAAGGGAAGTCTACATCTTTGCATTGAATATAGATTATGTTTTTTTTGTGATGTATATATAATGTGCTTAGCCTATCATTAGTCACCCATGTAAGGGTGACTAGATTAGTTGTTAAACTACATTGTATGTTTGCCTATTTTTTCACAGGTATATTGTGTTGGATCATGTGTGTAGGTACAAGTGTAAATATAGATAGCATAATATGGTTAAAGCTTAGTTGGATCTTAGTGGACAATGTAGACCTGTAGCATTGAGTGGACCATTAAGATGGATGTGTTGATTCATCAAGTCGGATGGAGCACAACAAGACAAATGCATTAGAATTAGATGTGTTGCATTGGGATGTCAAAGTTCGTTAACAGGAATGCAATAAGTAGGTACATCTTGCATGAATATATTATGTTTCAATGCCATGATGTATTAGATTTTTGTAATGTCTTGCCACAAAAATCCATCAGTGAAGATCTTAAGTCCTGTCGTTTTGTTGTTGGCATTCTTTTGTGCAAAACCTAATGTTTGTATTTTATTTAATGTTTCTGTCCATTCATTGTAAGATTGGTCATAGGTAGCTTAGTATCACCCAGGACATAGTTTTGTGTTTTCTTATTACATACAATTACAGTTTTAGATTACATATAATTTACATTGTTGGGTGTTTGTTCGTTATTATGTTTTCCCATTGGGGACTCTACATTTCTTGGTGTGTGAAACTCTTTTCTATGTGGCTTTCAACGAGATCTTTGAGAGCTTATCAACATTCTTGTTGTGGAATCTCCAAGGTGATTAATGAGCTTTGGTGGCTTTGTTTTTTTTGGCCTTTATCCTTATTGAGTTGGCTAGGTGTTGCAAGGTTACAACTATTGTAAAAGGTGAGGCACATATATTATGACCACTCTTAGAGTTCATGTTTCATATGTTGATTAAGTGTTGCAAGGTTGCAATGTGTATGCATGTTAGAATATTAAAGCATTAGTAGTTGATCATATCATGAGGTGATGGAGCATTAGGGATGGGCTTGGATCTACTTGAATCAACTGCTATGTTGATAGTGAAGATGCAACTTAGGTGCAATTGAGCATGGTGCTCTAATTGATAATTGTATTAGCATATAAAGTCTTTAATTATGAACTGTTAATTTATTTTTATTGTTGAATTTCTTTTTTCCAAGTGATTGTCATAAAAAAACCCTAGAATGTTACCACATATAAGCTGCATCCTATGTGAGTTTACCTTATTACATGTGTTATGTATTATTGCATGTTATTAGACTACAATCATCATTTAACAAATATTTTCACACATAAGAAGTTTTAAGTGATTAGAAATCTTTTATAGCTTTCCAATATGATTTCTTGATTTACATACTATGTGATGTGTGTCGTGTTAATACATATTGCTAGACTATATAGGAGCATGTGAGGTACACCGTCACTAATGTGTTCAAATTAGATTATTTTTTTCTTATCTATTGGTTATTTTGTTGTGTGATAAATTAAGCATGTTGATTTTATTGTTATTCTACTGTGTTATTTTCTTAATTCACATTGCAAGACTTATTTGACCGAGTTTGAATAAAGCTTGCGAAAAGTGTCTAAGAGTCTACATATCCACCTTCCTCTTAGGTTTTAGATGCATATTTGAAGTTTAATTCACTTAAGTATAATTGTTCTGACTAATGGAACTTCAAAAATTATTAACCTTATCCCAAGCAAATTAACAAAATACTTAAATCTAATTATCCAAAATTTATTATTAAGACTAGAGGTCTCATGAAAAAATTAAAGGTTTTAAACCACCAAGTTAACCAATGAGATCGAGTTAAAGGTAACTTTTGAGAGAGACATAAGTCTGTTAAGGTTTTTTTTTTATTTTTTTTTCAAAAACTTCTAATGTCATGTAATCCTATAAAGTTGGCTAACAACTGAACAAACTAACTGCACCCACCGCTACCTAAAGGTCTATATGTTTACCACTAGTTCTTCTCAAATAGCTAGTTGCGAAACCCTTATGAAATTTATCGAATGAATCTCTAAAAATGTGTTTGGCTCTCAATTGAGTGTATGAATTTTCATCATAATTCTTGTGCACTTGCTTCTATATACCATAGGACTAGGGTATTAAATATATAGTGTGTATGGTTCATGTCTAAATGGAACCATATTCCTATTAGGAAGTGACTAAGATCTTAGACCAAATCAATTTTTTGTCTAATGAAGAAAAGGAACAAAACACCCCTAGGTACCTTAACTTTTAAAAAAGACACACTTAAGTACCATAGCTATTACAGGGTGTAGCTCAAGTCCTCTAATATGAGAAGAAGGTATACTTCCAAGACATAAAGACCTCATTATTAGGGTACCTATATGAAGTGCTATTTGGGCTACAATGTGCTTTTATTTTTTTAAAAAAATGGACAAGTTTGAACTTAAATTTTGTTTTTCTTATCGTTTTTGAAATTCTATTCATCAAAACAATTACTCATAGGTGAATATTGAACTTCCAATCCAAATAAGTAACCAAAACCTAGAGGTAATGAATAGCTCAACCTGAGAAATCTTTTCATGAACTCTATCTAAGTTAGTCAGGCATGACCTCAAAACTTGAGTTAAGTATATTATGCAATGGAATAAACATTAATAACAATATGCCTAATTCAACACACCATGCATACATAGAGTAAAATAAAAGATATAACAATTAATTGAATGAACTTAGTTAAGTTAAAGGATAATAACATAACTTACTGGCACGTCAAAAGATAAAAACCTTTCTTCTCTTAAAATTATGTCGATGTAAATATAGTTTCAAGTAAATTTCAATTCTATAGAGGATTGATAAAAAATTATGCTTTAAATTACTAGTTTGTTAGTAAATTGATTAAATTTAGCAAAGTGGGATTTTTATTGTTTGTGAAGAAAATAATATAAAACAATAAAGGTGAATTGTACCATAATAATGAGACATGTGATCATGGGCTATTCTCACCACTAGTATATATTTCAAGTAATCATGTCATGAATGGAAATTTATTTATTAAGTTATAAATCACTTTCATGATTTAAAATCATTCTTGGATTCTTAACTTTTAGCTTTAGGAGTCTAGATCTGCTTATGACTTCCCACATTTTCTTATCATGTAATTGATTAATGATGATTGTTAATCAATCTAATTCCTTAGAGGTATGCTTAATAGATTTAATTTATTCACTACATTAAGATCTAAATTTTGATAACTAAACTTGGTAAGAATAAAACTCTTTCTAACCTTGAATGTAGGCATTCAATCCTACTTGTAACAACAATCACAAGATATCACTTCGAATAAGAATATTAGTAATTATAGACCAACATCTTAGATTGGAAATAAACATATCTATTCAATAAACCACTTGATCACTCTAATTCATACATGCATAATTTTGATATTTAAACATATAATTGAACACATCAAAAATCAATAATTGAAACTAAACTTTATCATAATATTAAATTAATTTAACCATAGTTTAGAGCTTGAAATTTCCTACAATCACATTCTAAGAGAATCAACTTTATTTTTATGGAAAGCTAAATAGAAAAAGACTTAAGCTTATGAAAGGTAGACAATGAAGCCAATGTGACCCCAATTTTCAATCTCCAATCTTCTTTTCAAAATCTCCTCCAATAGTTGCACTTTATATACTCTTTAATCTTTCTTGTTCCTTGTAACAATTTTTTTTGTTTAAATCACCCCTTAGGTTGTTTATATAGTTTATTTTTGTGCTTAATTTATCTTAGATTAGAATTGAATATTCCCATATATAGGAAAAATTACACATAGATTAATTGTTCTTCTGACTCAAATAGGTAACTAGACTTAGATGAGGGATGGAAATTCTAACCCAAGGAATATTTTCATGAGATCTATATCAATTCATCAAAAAAGGCCTCACAATGTGAAATGAGCAATTAACCTAGCGGAAGAACAAAATAACATTCTCCATTTAACACTCCACAAAAACAATATGCAGAAAGAAAGAAGATACTATAGTAAATACACTAGTGATGATGTGGCTCACAAGCTCTTATCTAGGCTAGTAGTATGCAATAATATATCAAACATCACATTGTACGCAAGACAATCATATACACTAAAAGGCTACAAGGGATTTCCAATCTCTTCCAGACCTTATATGTGAAAACATATTCGATAAATGATGATTGTATTTTCATACATTACATAACAAACCATAATAAAGAGTCCAAGATTAGGTACATTACAAGGGTAAGAAGATAGATACTTCTTAGAGACTCACACCAAAAATGCATGGTCAAAAAGAAAAAAAGTAATAATTGGAAAGCTATAGGCATGCTACATGCAAAGGAAAGAAAGTATGCAACAAAAACAAATAAGCTTTTTAATCAAAGTCTATATCTAGTATGATGGAACATACACGATAGAAACTCAGATTATACTAACACAATAGTAGATCATACATAAGGACAAATATAACGAGGCAAACAGATTAAACATGAATTGTGTACAATGAATATGCAAGTATACATATCACAATAAGTAATATAAAGATAAAAAAGATAATTCCTTTAGAGATTATGTTATTAGAAATTAATTTTTGAAAGAAAAATATTTAAAATAAATTTTTATTTGTATTTTTATATTTTAAGAAAACAAAATTAAAAGATATAAAAATAAATAACAATAATTAATTAAATCAGATTTGGTAACTAAGAAGATTTATGAGAAAATATCTTGGATATTTCATCCCCTAATATCCTAAACATGTTAATCACTAAAATCCCTCCAATATAATTATCAATCAATACATGATCAATGGAATCTAATCTAGCATGTATTCCTCTTTCAAGTAAACTACACACCATATAATAATTAACCTAATCACGCTCCCATGTCAATTAAATTCCTACTACTCATTAATTTCATCAATTATGGATTACATACATAAGAATCATACATCTCTACCTAGAAACTATACATGTTATTTAATCAAGAAAAATAATTAAATAATTCTCTCAAATCTATTTAATTGCACCTATAGATAAATTATTGGACAAACAACAAATAGCATAAAAATCAGATTAAATAATATAATTAAATTATAATTATAATTGGGGTAAAATATTAGATCATCACATGATAAAAATTGGGTTCATAAGATCCCTAGATTAATAAATTAACTAGACATAATTTTGTTCATAAGCCCATATTTTTCATAAAGAAATACATAAAAATTGATAAAGAAAATACAATCAATCTCTTGAATTATAGTGTTAATCTCCTCTTGAATCTCCACCAAAATTGTGTCTTCTCTTGAATTTTTCTGTAATTTGTTCCTTTTTTAGCTCCAAAAATTAACCAAAATTATGCTAATAGAGGCCACTTAGGATTTATAGGATAATTAGGGGGTTAAATATCGCTCAAGTGCAATCTGGATCGTCAGATCAACTTCAGATCAAGGGTTGAGATGAAAAGAGGAAAATTTATAGTGCCATCCATATTGTGTGACATGTAGCACTCGGTATTCATTCGGCGAATCAAGGAGCGACCCGTGGAAAGGGAGACTAGTCCTAGTCAATGGAAGCTAAGTCATCAATATATGGCTCAATATGATTGGTAGTTACGGATGGTGTGGTGCACAGGTAGAATGGCTAGATGAATAAAGTGAAGACGCATGGTGAGCGTGTTGACCAAGCAGGATGAAGTTGGAATGAACGTCGTGCTGACACATGGTAAGGAACTATGTCACACTACATATGTGGAAATCTGTAATTAGGTCTCTCTACTTATGTTTCATCGGCGTGGCTTGCCTAGTTAGCTCTTGTGCATGCATGGCATCCACGTGGCATCTTTTGATTAGTTATGCTTTAAAAATTCATAAAATTTTCCATAAATTATATTTTCACCCATTTTCACTAAAAAGTTCATATTTTAATACTTTTAATATTAAGTATAAAAGTGTATTGGTGAAGACAAGTAGGTTCATATATTCATCAATAAACATTCCATTAGTATAAGGATATGCAAGATTTTTGATGAATTAATTCATGTGTGTGTTACACATGATATCAACCAATGCATTCATGAAATCAACCTATATGAGCATGGTAATTAATTCAATCATAGAACAAGTCTCATTAGTCTATTTTTCACATTTCTCTCCACTAATATAAATATGCACTTAGCTAAAGATCAATAAGGACTTTACATGATTGTAATGTAAGGCTTAGGTGGGGGTCAATAAATGAAGACATTTAAGTTTTTTCCACACCTTAGCTTTTTTTTATCATGCACTTTTTAACTACAATTGAGCTTTAACTTAATATTTTAGTATAGCCCATCTTATCATTCTTTTCATATTATTTTATTCCACACTTATTTTTTGTAACTTCACAACACTTTCAAACTTATTTTCAATTTTCTTTTCTTTTTTATAAGGATAATTGTGTTGTGAGTTTTGCTTATTCTTTTTTCTTTCTCTATTTTTTTATAAGGTGCATTGCATTTCACCCCACTCTATATCATAACACATGATTGCATTTTTTTCCTTTTTTATACAAGCTCAAGTTGCAAAGATAAAGGTAATGCTTATTGTTTAGGCATAAAATTTAGCTTAAAGATATGAAAGGTTCTTTGTTAAACTCAAATGGGTGACTAAAGATATTAATAATGGTTAGCTTGATAGGCTCAATCAATCCAAATAAAGCCTAAATCATCTCTTTTGCTAAATACTATTTAGGATTTTGCCTCAAGGGATTATCAAATATATTTTAAAACCTGGTAGATCTTATCAACTCGCATAACTCAATACAAATTTTCTCTCAATAAGAACACCAAAATCAATCATGAACATGTGCATAAAAATTTGAATCAATCCAATCAAAACTAACAAGTATATCACATGATTAATATAAGCATCTTAACAAATATGTTACATTCCTTATCCTAGTCGTGACAACAAATTTTTATCATTGAGTTCATATGTTTCATATCAAGCATGCATGCATTTAGTTTCCATATATTTATCAATTTATACACAAATCATAATTAAAAATATCCTAAAAATAAAAATAAAAAACTTCCTAAAAATTTAAAATGCATACTAAATACTTAAGTATAGAAAGAAGTTTCCTACCCTAAACTTAAATTGCACATTGTTCCCAATATGCATATATAAATATGGAAAAGTAAAAGGAAAGAAAACTCCTTTAGTCTTGGCACATCACATCTATCATTAGAACTGTTCGATCTTGTTGCGCCATTACTCTCTACATTAATTCACATTAAAAAAAATATAAGTAAAATAGCATTGGGTTGCATCCCAACCAACATCATGGTTAACATCCTTGCCTAGACTATCTTATCAAGTACTAAGGTACATCCCTCTGTGTCCAACATCTTTTTCACCTCTTTATTGGACTCTTTTGCTTGCCCACTTGACTGGGGATGGTAGGGTAAAGATGTAAGGTCTAACCTTGGTGGCCTTCCAATAGATGGTTTGAGCTTTAATCCTATCTAAAAACTCTCCATAACCACATTTGATACACACATGATGGGCATGTTCTCCAAAAAGTTCACATAGTTCATACTATCAACCTTTGATTCCCTACTTTCAAAATTAAAACAAGTTGGTTATTTTCTAGTGAGCTTATGTCCTTGTTCATAGCATAATGTGTTAAAGTCTTAAGTATGGGCAACTCAACATATTCTTTTAAATTATCCTTATAATCAGTAACATTTATCCTTAAGCATTCATTAGCATTATCAATATCAGGGGGTTTAGATGCTTTAAAAACTCCAAACGTTACTTATTCATCTTGCACTCTCACTGTAAATTCACCTTTTTTACATCAATGAGTGCTTTTTTAATTGCTAAGAATGGATGACCAAGTATAATAAGAATGTTACAGTCCTCTTCCATGTTTAGTACAATGAAATCTGCTGAAAAGGTGAATTTGTCTACTTTACTAGCACATCTTCTACCACATCTCTAGGCCGCTTAATTGATCTATCTACCATTTGTAATGTTACTGAAGTGAGCTTGGCTTTACTAACCTCTATTCTCTTGAAAATTGATAATGGAAAAAGGTTAATGTTGGAACCCAAGTCACATAATGCTTTCTCAAAGTAGATGCTCCCAATAATACAAGAGATGTCAAAACTACCTTGATCTTTCAATTTTTATGTAATTTTCTAGAAAGGATGGCACTACAACCTTAAGTTAAGGTTATTATATCATCATCTCCAAGCCTAATTTTCTTAGACATGATGTCCTTTAAAAATTTGGCATAAGAAGGCACTTGTTCAAGTGCATCTGTAAATGATATGTTTATGTGTAGCTTTTTGAAGACATCCAAAAATTTTGAAAACTACGTATCTAAATGTTGATTTTACAATCTTTGAGGGAAATGAATAGTGCATTTGTAGAGGTTCTTCTCTTTTGGCTAAATTATTTCCTTTCCATTACTCTCTTTATCCACTAATTCCTCCTAATCTTTGTTAATTTCATGTTCCTCCTCATACTTTTTAGTCTCATATTCCTCCTCTAGAGTTTTACCACTCCTTAAGGCTATAGCTTTACCATTCTCCTTACCTTCTCTTCTTGGGTTTGTAATTGTGTCACTTTGAAGGTTACCTTAAGGCCTTTGACTTATAGCTTGAGCAAGTTTCCCCATTTAAGTCTCTAAATTTTATATTGAAGCTTATTGAGTGGACACTTTTGTATTTACTAATTGGATGAAGTCTTTCATCATCCCTATTAAAGCATTTGTATTGTCTTTAGTAGGTGGCTTCTTCTCTTGGGCTTGTTATTGTTGTGGTTGTTAGAAACTAGGTGGTGGAAATGATTGATGGTTGAATTGATTACCACCATGATTGTCATTATTTCAAGAGAAATTTGGATGTTGTCTCCATCTTGGGTTATATGTGTTTGAGTATTGATTATTGTTTTAGCATGCTACCCATATAGAATACTGATTCATAATCATTTGAAAAATTATCAAACTAGTAGGCTCCCCCATAAAACACACACGACACCCTTGAATCTTGGACCTAGTTTAGACACGTTGGTGAGTTTTGAACCTTCAAAAGATTAACCAAAGATGATACTTGAGTTGTAAGTACTATGATATCATTTAACTTATGCATTCCAGCTACTCTTCTTGTGGCTGTCATTCTATCTATTAGCCCTTCATAATTATTGCTAGTCATTTTCTCAAGTAAATCATAAGCTTGATTATAAGATTTGGCTACAGAGATCCATTAGCAGATGCATCAACAATGGTTCTTATTTGAACATTGAGACCATTGTAGAAAGTCTCCATTTGGATCTAATGAGGGATACCATGGTGATGCCACTTTCTTAGTAATTATTTGAATCTTTCTCATGTTTCATATAAAGATTCTCCTTCATATTATTGGTAGGAGGTAATGTCATTCCTAAGCTTGGCATTCTTTGTTGGTGGGAAGTATTTCATCATGAATTTCTCTAACAAATCATTCCAAGTTATAATGGAATCAGGTGGCAAAGAGTTTAGCCAAGCTTGAGCACGGTCTCTCAAAGAGTAAGGGAATAATCTAAGCCTAAATACCTCTTCAGTCACACCACTAAATTTCAATGAATTTCCAACTTCAATAAACAATTTGAGATGCAAGTGAGGATCCTCTACTGGTAATCCGCTGAAGTGTCCAACTGTTTATAGCATGTGAAACATGACTGGCTTTAGTTCAAACTAATTAACTTCAATGTTTGGCCTTGTAATACTTGAATTCAACCCTTCCAACATAAGTCTTGCATATTCATTCATAACTTTATCCCTATCATTCATTAATGGAATTTGGTCCTTCAAATTTAGCTCATTATTGTTTATTTCTAATGGATTAGCCATTTTTTTTACTTAGGTGACAACTTTTTTATTTTCTTATTAATCTCAAAGCACGTTCGATTTCGAGAACTAAAAACAAATTTCTCCCATACAGACTCTACTCATGTAATAAACTCAATTATGTTTCTTATAGCACTAAAGAAGATGTCTAAATTAAAAGTAAATAAAAATTTAAAATAAATAAATTAAATTTAAATAAATAAAAATAACTAACTACCTAGATAACTAAATAAATTAAAATTATGAAAAATAAATAAATAAAATAATTAATTTATAATGTTTATAATCCCGAGTAACGGTATCAAAAACTTGATCAAACACGGATTATGTATAATGAACATGCAAATATATGTATTCCAACAAGTACTATAATGATAAGAAAATATCATTTACATGTAGATTATGTTATTAGAAATTAATTTTTAAAAGAAAAAAATAAAAATCAAGTTTTTATTTGTTTTTTATATTTTAAGAAAGCAATATTAAAAAAACTAAAAATAAATAATAACAATTAATTAAATCAGTTTTGGTAGCTAATAAGATATATGAAAAAATATTTAGGAATACTTAATCCCCCAATTTTCTAAACAAATAAATCACTAAAATCTCCCCAATATAATTATCAATTAATTACATTATTAATAAAATTTAATCTAGTATGTACTCATCTCTCAAGTAAACTACACATAATAGCAATTAACCTAATTACACTCTCATATCAATTAAATTGCATACTAATCATTAAGTTTATCAATTATGTATCATATACATAAGAATTATACACCTATGCCTAGAAAATATGCATGTTATTTAATGAAAACAAACAATTAAATAATTCTCTCAAATCTATTTAATTTCCTCTATAAATCAATTGTTGGCTAAGCAATTAATAGCATAAAAATCATATTAAGTAATATAATTAAATTAAAATCATAATTGAGGTAAAATATTATATCATCAGATGGTAAAATTGGGTTCATAAGACCGTAGATTAATAAATTAACTAGACATAATTTTATTCATAAAACTCGTATTTTTCATAAAACAAAGACATAGCTCAGGTGGAATCTGGATTGTCATATCAACTTCAAATCAAGGCTTGAGCTGAAAAAGAGGAAAATTTACAATACTAGCCAATATAGGCATGACATGTAGCACGTAGTATTCACTAGGCGAATTAAGGAGTGATGTGTGGAAATGAAGACTACTCTACGTTAACGAAAGCTAAGTCATCAACATATGGCTCAACGTGATTTACAATTACAGATGACGTGGCACACAAAGTCAAAATGAACACCGTGGCAATAGAGACTACACATGTGGTGATCTGCACTTGGACCTCTATTCTTACCTGGCATCCATGTGGGTTACTTAGCCAGCTCTTATACTTGCATGGCATCCATATAGCGCCTTTTGATTGGTCTTACTTTAAAAATTCATAAAAAAGCCCAAAAAATTTCAAAAATTATTTTTTTACCCATTTTCACTAGAAAATTCATATTTTAATATTTTTAATCTCAAAAATACTACTTATTGAATAAAAAGAGCATATATTAAGTAAAAAAGTGCACTAATGACTCTACTTTCATAGAGTCATCATAAACCCATATAGAAAACCTATCTACGTGATAACATCCTTGGGTTGCTTAAGGCAACCACTTAGTAGCAAACAATCCACTAATCAATTATATTGTTAGTACTCTAGTAGAAAATAAAACCACCAATACCTTTATTAGATAGGACCTCTATCATGGCTGCCTATTACTACTTTTTCAATGACCAAGTTCGACACACGAACATAGCTCACTTCTAAAGCTAACACCATTCAATATGGTATGATCCAAAACCATGAATCAATATTGAGTAATGTTTAAAATCAACAAAATCAGCGTCAAACATGAACACCCAATAAAAAACTAAGAACACAATCTACTACAAACCACTAAGGGAGACATAGTCCAAAATGTGAGAACTCAAATAATTTAACTCTGCCCATTTTACAAAGAGATTCTCACATATAAAAAGTTGCACAAAGAAAACTACTAGTCAACATAAGGCTCATCTTACATAACCCATTTACAAACACTACCTCGAGTACTCACCACTCACAAGCATAGTTTTTCTTACATAATCACAAATCATTAATATTGAACAACACACACAGTATTAGTGATCCAGAAACAAAAAGAATGAGATGTCAATTTGATAGAACTCTGCTACATTTTTCTAGATACCAAAAAAGAAGAAATGGGGGTATTTATAGAACTTAAATTTGTTTCCTTGTAAACCACCTCACCAACCACCTCGCCAAGGATGGTGGCGAGAATGGTGGTAAGCATGCTGGAGAGGTCCTAAAAAGTCATATTTTTTTTGTTCCAAAAGTCACCAAATACTTTCTATAAATATCAACACCCAAAATGAACCAAAAATATAAATGAAAATGTTGGCTCACTTTCACGCTCGCTCGTCAAAAACTAGCACTTCACCTAGGCATATACACTACAAAAACTAACCTTATTGTGTGCT
Source organism: Hippophae rhamnoides (assembly GCA_033030585.1). Taxonomy (NCBI): domain Eukaryota; kingdom Viridiplantae; phylum Streptophyta; class Magnoliopsida; order Rosales; family Elaeagnaceae; genus Hippophae; species Hippophae rhamnoides. The sequence continues at coordinate 39,805,400 of CM065438.1, read as the reverse complement.
TAAATATGCTTGCATATAAACTATTCATAACTATGTGTGTGTGTGCATTAGTGATCCACTGTAACCAACCTTACATAGAGAAAGATAGAACACTGAGTAAAATAAAACATACATTATGTTTTGTACAGAAGAAACCAACACATAGACACAAGTACAATGTAATTTACAATCTCCCCCTTTGGCTTTCCGTGTCAAAACATTGCACAACTAAATACATAATTACATTTATTATGAGATGATCATGAAGATGACCTAAAGATGTTTGTTCCCATGAAAAAAATGATGGCACACACCAAAACCCAAAACATTTATTTAATTTTTAGCTTTTACTTTTCATTTTAATTTAAAAAAATCTTAATTTATTAAGTTTATTAACTTAAATTTTAACTAACTTAATTTATTAACATAATTAACTTCGATTTTAACTTAATTTATTAACTTAATTAACTTAGATTTTAATAGCATGAAAAGTAAAGATCTAAGAGAGTTATGTCTAGGAGATTATTTCTTAGAAGCCTTTATGCCACTAGTATTTCCAAGAAATGTTGTTCTGTCTATGAGGATGATTTTTTAAGGAAGTTTTCCCCTACCATTTTTTCTTGGGAGCACTCTTGTTTTAATACTAATTATGTTATTTAACTTAGATATTATAATAAAAAATATAAAATAAAAAAAATAATTTTGAAGATATCTCCAAAATTTTAAAGTTTTTAATCACAATCTATGATAAAAAGGAGGTAGTTGTTTTGTTAGATCTAGGTACAATTGTGTTTTGATGCCTTAGTTATTTGACTTGCACCTAGAAGTAGGTTATCTAAAACCCATAATCATGTCCTTAGTTTTAAGTAAATAAAATTTTGAAAAATCATAGGGCATGACTTAAAAAGTATAGGTAGATAAATTTGTCTTACTTGTAGGTATTATTGACTCAATGATGTGAGGATATTGAGTTTACTTAAAATAAAATCCCCCAAGTTACGTCTTGCTAAGACGTTAAACAAAGCGTTGGATGGAAGGTAACCCATAATTTTAGGTAATTTTCTTTTATTTGTTTTATTTATTTAATTTATTTTAGTTTAATTTCATGTGAATAATTTTAGAATTGTTAAAACTAAAAAAAATTGTTGAGATATTAGAAGTTCACAACGATCTACCTATGTGAATGTGTGAACATTAATGATAAAGATGATGGGTGCACTTGCATTTCTCCATCACTACTTGCATATTCTTAGGAAATAGGTAACGTTTTTTTTTCTCTTTTCTCTTTATCTTTAATTTACAATTGTTACATTGAGGATAATGTAAGTTCTAAGTTGGGGGTGGTGAAAAGTTACCATGCTTAATTTCAACAATTTTAAAATTTTTATATTCACATTTTCATTTTCATTGTGTTTGATTTTTTTTGGTTTAGTAATTTTTAGAATTTTAGGATTAGTTTTTAAATTTTTTCACAAGAATTGATCACGTCTTAGATTTAAATGATGATTAAGTCTTTTTGCACTATTAGATTAATTTCCAAAAACATATCATGGAGTATATGGTAATTAGTTAGTTTTTGTCATGACTAGTATTTATTGATAAGGTGTGAAAATTATATTAAACCCAAAATGAGTGTTTAGGAATCAAATAGTGGAGACTACCATTGTGAGATATAATTTGAGCCTAATTTTCTTTATTCTGAGTGAAATGTATTTTTTCTACTCCAAACACATTTCTTATTTTTTCAAATTTTTAGATGATCTTTATAGGACTTAGCATTGAATGTCTAGATTTTTACATCTTAATGAAGTGTTACATATTTATTTATTTATTTATCATTTGCTTATATTAAATGATTTAAGTAGAAATTGATAGTATATATCTTTCTTCATTCATGCATGACTTCTATTTAAAAAGAGATATATCTAAGGTTACCTAAATAGATACAAACGAAAAAGTCAATTATTAACCACTCACCTTACCATATAAAAAATGTACAATATGTACATAGGTCCATTTTCTAAAAAAATAGATTCTCTTATAAAAAAATATATAAAAAAAGAAAGAGAGAGAGGAAAATGAATATTATAATCTATATACTATGACAAAAAAACCTAAATAGTTCTGAGAAATTATTTAATGTAAAAGAAAATATAGAAAGCAATTCCCTAAGAAGTCATTGCATTTTCCTATATTTTCTAAAAGGCATATTACTTGATATTTTTTTATTTGATGAATTTGATTGGTACATGAAAGTAATGTATAATATTTTATAAATTCTTACATTTAATTATTTTCATGAGACCAATGTTAAAATAATACTTTGAACCTTTCTTCTATATACATATGCGAATATATTAGTTTATTATTATACATTAATTCTTCGCATATAAATTAGTATGAGTGTTTGAACCCATATGATTTAGTTTTTTTAGAGTATTGACTTGTGAGGTATAGATTCGAAGCGAATTCAGATTCCTCACATTAAGTTTGGGTGAAATTAAATTGATACATTTTTATATGAAATATGAAAATGATTTTCAACTAATTATTATAATAAATCATGAATGTTTAGGAAGTTGAAATATATTTCTTCATTTCATTTTAGTCTTTTTTACTTTATTTTAAATTTTAGTTAATTTCTTGTTTTATTTGTTTTATTTTGTTTTCATTTTTGTTAATGTTTGTAGATATCAATATAGAAAATCCTCACGAGACTTAAACTCATCCACTAGGGAAACCTAGGAGTTTAAAGACTTGTTTCATACGCTAAATGCAATCGTGTCAATCCATGGAAGTGATTTAAGATAATTTAATTTTTAGTTTTTATTTTACTTTTTACTACTTCTCTTGTTAAAGGACTAGCATGACGTTGGTTAGGGGTTGTAATAAGTGTTTAAAAAGCACTAAAATTACCATGATTTAATGTACTTTAATTGATTAAATAGATTTATATTTGTATGATTTTATCATATTTTTATACAAATTTGTCTTTTCAGAATCATAGGTATTTTTATTTTTTTCAAGTATTTTCATTCAAAAATAACTTAAAGACTCGAAGAAAAATACTAAAGGCAATACATCACAAATATGTTGAGAGAAGAAATGAGATAAAGTAAAAAAGATGAAAAAATTGGACAAAATGGGTTAAAACGATAAAAAATGTCAAAAATGTTGAAATTTTGTGCACAGTTGCCCATTCACGCCAAAATCCCACACATGCCCACATATACTTGCGCCGAGTCCCACACGTACTAGTGTGTGCGTGCGCACGCCCAACAAATGCCCGCACATAGTTAACACAAACCCAACACATACCCGCACATGCACAATCAACACATATAGCTAGGACACACCCAATACACGCTCGAGAATAGTCATCATATTCCCAGCACACACTGCAACAATTTTCCCGTGTGTGCCAACACACACATGTGCCATGTCCTGAGCCCCAAACACCAATCTGCCCTAAATCTTGCGCCTGACACCCGTGCCAACCTGTCTAAACGCGTCCAAAATCAATTTTTAAGATATTTTCCCACCTTTTTTGGCATTTTCCTCATCTATAAAAGGACTATATCACCCATTGTAAAAATCATCCCAAAAAACTCAATTTTCTCAACTCTTTCTCTATCTAGAGTTTTCTTTTTTTAAGTTTTTAGTTTTAAATTTCTTCTCTTTTTGAGAAGAACTACATATGCTTTTATAGATTTTTAGTTTTTGATTCAATAAACAGAAATGCAAATTCATTTGAAGATTTTCTAGCAACATAATTAGTATCAAAGTTCTGTAAGGATTCTTTTGAGGTATTATTTTAAAATGAATTCTTTATAGTTATTTTTTATATTTTATTTTTATATGTTATGTTTAATTTGTTTGTGATTGAATTTAATATGGATGGCTATTTGTAAATATGATATAATAATAACGTTGTTATGCTTGAAAAATATTAAATAGATAAAACATCTCTATAAAATAAATTGACTTTATTTTTATTCAAGATTGTATATTAAGGATGTTAGAGAGAAATATATTATTTTTTATTACAAACTTAAATATGAAAATTAGATTTTATGGTTTAACTATCCGGACTGATTTAGAATAATGCTTTTTTATTTGTTGGTACAATCGTTCGGTAGTTGGAGTGAAGCTCTATTTCTAAAGTTTTTTTATAAGAACTATTATTTGAAAATGTATTGATGATATATTTTCAGCAATGGTTTTAAAACTTAAGTACTCGGATAATTAAATTCTTAGGTTTAATTTGAATACCTTGAATAAAGTTTAAAATGTCTAACCTCACCAAAAGTGATATTTAAATTGTTCATTTTCAATCTCTTAGAAAAAGGAATTAGTTTAATTAACAAAATTAATTATCGACCCTATCGAAGGTGTTAATTGATTTTTTAATTAACAAAGAGTATCTAACTCAACCAAATGTGTTATTCATATAAAAAAAAGAGAATCATTAAATATCAATTTATATCTTTAATAACCTAAATAATATGAGCAATCATAATCAACTTAATTATTATATCCTTAAATATTCCGAATGATAAAAATTTGCATTATTGTTTATTGAATCTATATTTATGTTTATTTTTTGTTATTAAATTAGGAAACACAAAAATTAAAATATCGTGACATGATGTTTAGGATTTAATTTAGTTTTTAAAAGTTTGAACAATAAATTGAAAACCACATATATTTCTTCCTTAGATCGACCTTGGGAGCATACTTATCATTTTCTATAAAATGATTTGTGCACTTGCGAGAGTTTTACAAATATAAGACCAAAGTATTTACATCAATTGGCAACCCTCACATCATCGCTAGTCAAGAGACAAAAAGAAATTGACTAGTTAGTGAGCAACACATGTAACACCCCAATAGAGAAGAAACAAAGAATGCTACAAAAACATCTAAGCATGTGAGAAAGGCTGAGGTTTCAACACAAAGACAAGAAGCATGCTTAGACAAGGTCAACACACCAAGCACCAAGAATGCTAACTAAACATATAAGTTTAGTCATAGCAATGTATGTAAGTCAAGAGTTCTAAAGATATGTAAGTAATCTATATGACAAATAGATGCACGATGCAAACCCAAACAAGCACAGTATAGAGAAATACTCATGTAAACAAGCTTATAACAACAACTCAGTTTTCTTCAAAGATAAATCTAAAGCATAAGAGAAGGAAGAGCATGCAAACCAACTTTGGATCGAATCAATTCTTAAAAATTAAGAAACAACTTTGTCAACTAGATTTTCATTTTAGTGTGAAAATAAACCAACTAACCCATGCATACCTATATACATGTGTCACACATTATAAAGTTTACAACAAAACAACTAAACAAAAATATTTTTTTATTACAACTTGATGTATGTATTAGTTAACATGTCACAATACAATTGTTCATTATTAGTGGTCTCATGATTACTTCAATATCTTATCTTCCTAGTTTAATGTATAATATACTAATGACACGATATTTAATACATATAACAACTTGATATATATAGTATTATTATTAAAATCGAGCAAGTACTTAACACATCACACACATGACATTCATGCACTTGCAAAGCATAAGATTTTGGAGCATCTTTGTAGCAATAGTGAGACAATGACTATGTTTTGTAAGAAAAGTTCTAAATACAACATATTATATATTTTTATTAATATTAATCGTTAATATCGTTAGGATTTTTAATAAATTTTTATTTTACAAAAATAAAGAATAAAATTATTCTATTCCAACCTATATGTGTGCCGTATCTTTTTAATTTTGCAAGAAATAAAGAAAGAGAGAAAAAATAAAAAAAGTACCGATACCTTCTCTCACATTGAACCCCAAACCTATGAATTTGTTGTCTCGCTTGTGTCTAAGATTCAAAGTTCAAGCGATAAAAAAAAAATCTAAATTAAATTGAAACCCTAAACGAAACCCGAATAATGGGAAAACACTGTGTTGGATTTCAAATTACAGGTCTCTGAGATGAATCTCCCACCTTCATCGTCGAATACGTCTTCGTCTTTGACTTCCTTATCGTCGTCATTGTCTTCTTCATCATCTTCATCATCTTCATCGACGGGTTCATGGTTCTCCGGAATTGTCCGAAGCCGTTCGGACCGGTCCGGATCAATTAAGACTAACACCGTCGTCGCTAAAGCTGGTGACTCTAACGGTCCTGTTGTTAGCAAGAATCAATTCCGAGGTGTTATGTTCAAGTACGGTCCTAAACCTATTCAGGTCTGTAGATTCTTCCCGTTATTGAGTTTTCGGCTCCAGTTTAGTTTGAATTTCAGTAGATTTTTTATAATTCGATCTCAGTTTTTTATAGTGATTAAAAAAAGGTAATTGCTGCTATTTTTAAGATTGTTTGAGTGTGGATTGCATCAAATAGCTGATAGTCCTTTCTTGGAGTTGACGCAATGAATTGGAATTAGCTTAAACGTCTGATCTAAGTTATAACATGAACTGTTGAAAAAAAAAAATGAAATTTATTAAAAAATAGATGTTGTGAATTGTGCCTTGTCCCACGTTGCTTTTTTATAATATTTTAAAGAGGTATAAATAGTGAAGAGTTTGTTATTGGGATTGGTAGCGAGCCTTTTTAATGGAAGGAGAGGACCAAGCAAATGTGATCACCACCTTGTACGCCATGCGTGATTAAAGCCGTAGCGTCTTGGAAGCCATTGATGCGTGTGTGAGTGGTATTTTATTTTACGGTAAAATATTCTTTTAAGGAAATTTTTGGCACCTGAAAGCGGTTGTTATATATATATATATTTTTTAGAAAAAAATAGTTATGTTATTTATTAAGAATATGGCGGGTTATCTTAATTGAGAAAAAAGAGCCGTTGCTCGTATTTATTCACAAAAATATCCGTTCTCGTCTTTAATCGAAAATAGTAGTTACTTTTATTCTTAGGAATGGTAGTTACATTCTTAATTCTGACATTCTTTAGTTTTATTCATAATTGCTACGTTTTCTAAAGCCTATAAAAAGAAGGTTTGACTCTCATTTTAATATATCAATCAATGATCTCATCTCACTACGAAAACAATTCTCTACAATTTCTACAATTTTAAGTATTCTTTTAGTTTTAGAACAACAATTTTACGGTGTAGCATTAGGTCTTGTCAGTCTGATGAAGATTCCCCGAGACATAGATGCGATTAATTTGTTTTATCACCAGGGCAGCAATTTGTGTTCTTTACCTGAGTGAAGCGGCCATGGCGTCTTAAAGAAGCGACCTAGTCGCTGACTTCAATGCGATTACTTTGAAGTTATCGGTAATATTGTTCCTACAACGTTTTTATAAACTTGCATCAAACAATTTTAGAGGCGAATTCAATCTGCCCATCTCTTGAAATGCTAGCTGTGATCTAAACAAACCATTCCGTTTGAAGGATTACCTTTAAAAGATGGAGACAAAAAATGTTGTTTTCTTAACCGTGAAAAAAGTTGTTTACGTTCTTACTCTTTGAAAAACCAACCGCAGTCTAATCTCTCTTGGAAAGTAACTAAGGATTTAGACACGCGGATGGAAAATGATTTTCTCTGCAAAATTTTATTCTTAATGGTTTAGTGATGACTTATATGATTATTATAAGCTGTGATAAATACGCTAAGGAAATTTGGGAAGCAACGAAAGAAATACCTTTGAGGAAAATTTGGAACTAAAAGTATCTTTGTCGGTAGATACGTGAAGTTTGAGATGATTGATGGAAAATGGTGGAAGCTCGATCATGACTGAGAAGATAGCACGAAATAACCTTGGAAGGTATGACTTTAGATGAATAATTTCAAGTAAACATTTGTTATAATAGATAAATTCTGCACCTTGGAAAGATTTTAAGAATACTTAGGCGTAAAACTAAGGAATTTTCTTTAGAAAGTCTTATAACACGTTTAAGAATAGAAGAAAAGCTAGAAAACAAGACGAAAGAGATGAAGTACTTGTAGTCTCGAATAATAGTACCAATAAGAAACCTTATACATGAATTGAAACCTAAAGGTAGAAATATGAAAACTTCATGTCGTAGTAATAATCAAAACACCCAAAATAGAAATAGAAGCTATCCTATAGAATGGACCTCGGCCCTTGGGAATAACACGTTCATGTGTTATAGTTGTAATAGACACTGGTCGCTTGGTAGGAAGCTCAGGAGCAGGGAATCGATCGCCACATGGTGAACCTTCTAGAAGATCAACTTATTGCTATGATATATGGAAGTCAATTTTGTTGGTGGATCAGAGGGTGGTGGGTGAACAACAGTCTTCGCCGTATTTGCTTTATGATCGAGACATGTTCAAATCCTATTACGATTCTGAGGGATAAGAAAGTCTTCTTTGGGTGACTCCGAGCTCCACTTAAAGTTCTTTGAAATCTTGGTGAGGTGGTTTTGAAGTTTACCTCTGGAAAGGTAATAAATCTTGAAGGATGTCGCGTACTCAGGAGATGAAAAAGAACTTAGTTTAGGCTATCTTAACAAAATTTGGATTTACTTTCGAGCCATGGTGATTTATATCTTGTAACTAAAAATAATATATTTGTTGGGAAAGATCCTTGTATGATGGCGTGTTTAAATTAAATGTTGAAATCAATAAAACTTCTTACATGTTGAGTTCTTTTAATATTTGGCATGCTAGACTATGTCATGTTAATAAGCATGTCAAAGAATATGAGTAGTTTAGAACTAATTCCTAAACTATCTTTAAATGATTCGAAAAATGTGATTTTTGTAGTGAGCTAAAATAACCAAAACTTCACGTAAATCGATTAGTTAGAGAATCAGAACCTTTAGAATTAATTCATTCGATATATGTGAACTTGATGGAAATTTAACAAGAAATGGAAGCAGCTATTTTATAATTTTTATAGATATTGTTGATTACAACTTATGTATATCTAATGAAAAATAAAAGTGAAGCGTTTGACGTGTTTAAAATATTTATATTTGAGATTGAAAATCAACTTAATAGAAAAATAAAGAGGTTTGAAGTGATAGAGCTGAATATGATTCCAATATTTTCAATGATTTTTATAAAACTGTGGAATCATTCATGAAAAAAGCGCACCTTATTCTCTGAAAATGAATGGAAAAGGCTGAAATAAAAAATAGAACTTTTCTTGAGATCGGTTATGCGCATAATTTTATTAAATTAAGTGCTTTGCTTCCCACGTTGGTGAGGAGAAATTTTATTAGCTTGTTTGCTATGTGCTAAATAGAGTGCCTAAATCTACAAATAAAATTTCACCATATGAAATTTTGAAAAATAAGAAACCTAATTTAACTTATTTTAAAACTTGGGGTTGTTTAGCCTATGTTAGGATCCACGATCCTAAAAGAAATAAACTTGCAAGTAGAGCGTATGAATGTGTATTCATAGGATACGCTTTGAATAGTAAAAACTTATAAATTCTATGACTTAAAAAATCAAGTAGTTATAGAATCAAATGATCTGACTTTTATGAACATAGGTTCCACTTTAAAATTAAGAATAGTGGGGCTCGTCTTACAGTAGTTTACCTATAACTAAAACTAGTGAGCAAATGGAAAAATTAAACAGAAATTAGAAGAAGTAAGCAGTACTCGAACCATAAGGATTTTGGGTACGATTTTTATGCTTATACCTTCAGAGGAAGATCCCGAACTATTAAAGAAGCATTATCTTCTTTAGATGCCAACTTATGGGAAGAAGCTATAAATGATGAAATGGACTCCAGAGTATAATAAGACTTGGCATTTAGTTGACTTACCTCTGGTTTGCAAAACCATTGGATGTAAATGGATACTAAAAAGAAATTGAAACTTGATGGTACTATTGAAAAATATAAAGCTCGTCTTGTAGTTAAAGGATATAAGCGAAAGGGAAAATGTAGATTTCTTTGATACCTTTCGATTACGAATAACTTCATCGTGTACTTTTCTCTCTGTTGCTATACATGATTTAGTAGTACATCAAATGGATGTTAAAGCGCTTTCTTAAATGGTGATTTAGAAGAAGAAATTTATATGGATCAACACGAAGGTTTTGTTATCCAGGGGCAAGAAAATAAAGTTTGTAAATTAGATAAATCTCTTTATGGTCTAAAAGCAAACACTAGCAATAGCGTGAAAAAATTTGATAATCTAGTTATCTCATGTGGATTCAAAATAAATGAAAGTGACAAATGCATTTATTATAAATTAGAAGATAATATTTGCCTTTATTATATGTTTATATGTGGATGACATGCTTATTTTGGATCAAATATTTATGTTGTGAATAATGTCAAAATGTTGTTAAGAGCTAATTTTGATATGAAAGATCTTGGAGAAAGCGAGTGTAATCCTTGGTATAAAAATAACTAGGTCTAAAAGGGAATTTCTCTAGATCAATCTCGCTCATTGAGAAGATCTTAAGAAATATAATTCTGCTTGTAAGCGTAAACTGCGTGTACTGTATGATCCTAGTGTAAAGTTGTTGAGAACAGGAGGCGGTGTTAGACAAAGCTGAGTATACGAGCATCGTTGGTAGCTTACGTTCCGATTGCCTTAGACAGACATAGCTTATGTTGTGGGACTCTTATGTAGGTTTACAGTGACTAGTGTAGAGCATTGGAATGCTATTGAAAGGGTTATGAGATACCTTAAGAGAACTATGAACCTTGGATTACATTATAATAAGTTTCCATTTGTTTTAGAAGGATCTGTGATGCGGTTGGAACAACTTTATCGGAAGACTCCAAAGCGACTAGTGGCTATATTTTTAACATAGGTGTTTGTTTCTGGAAGTCTAAGAAGCAAACAATATTGCCTCGATCTGATAGATGCGAAATGATAGCACTAGCCAGCGCTAGTGAAGAAGCGGTAGCTAAGAAGTTTGTTAGGTGAGATCCACTTTATGGGAAAAATAGAGCCACAATTTGTCTTGATCCACGGTGATAATCGTGGCTATTGCAAAGATTGAGAACCGTTACTGCAACGACGAGACGACAGTCTCGTGGTAAGCGTAGTCTTGTTAGAAATTTCTCTCGACGGGAGCGATAAGTGGATCATGTATGCGTTCGATGAAAATTTGGCCAGATCCTTTGTGAAAGGATTATCGAGAAGAAGGTTTTCAAAACCTCGAAAGGAATGGGATTATTGCCGCTTAGAATGAAGAGTCGCTTATGATGGTAACCCGACTTATAGGCGGAGATCTGAGAAATAAGTTCGAAAGGGTAATAACAAGTCGTGAAGTGATATGAGATGTATACGTGCTATTAATCAAATCTCATTCTATGTTATTGTTATAAGCATGAAGTCACAGCGATAGAAAAGGATGAGTTATTTGTTAAACTCTTAATGAGTTCTATACTACATGTGGAGTAGAGTACGTAGCTACGAGTACTTTCTTGATAGACTCACTATGTGAATGTGGAAGTGTGGCGCTTCCTATGAAAATTTTTGGGCAAAATTTACTAGGCGTTCTTATCTTTGGGATACACGTGTATGGGCGGTAAAAGCACGGGGCTTTTTCGAACTACACCTTGGAAAGGTTGTGTGTGTGATGATTGTTAGAGATAGAGTTGAAAACTACGGGGATTACTACAGTATATTCTAAAGCATCGACACTATGCAAAGGATTGAAGTCGATAGACACCTTTTTGCTTATGCCTGATCTTATAATTTTTAATTGATCGGTTGCTTTCGATGAAAATTATTTTTTATATAAAATTCAAGTGGGGGATTGTTGAAAAAAAAAATGAAATTTATTAAAAAATAGATGTTGGGAATTGTGCCTTGTCCCAGCATTTGCTTTTTATAATATTTTAAAGAGGTATAAATAGTGAAGAGTTTGTTATTGGGATTAGGGCCACGAGAACGGCTTTAATGGAAGGGGAGAGGACTAGGCAAATGTGATACCATATGTCTGTGGCAAATGCTGCGTCAAGCCAAACCGGCCAAACGTCGTGTAGAAATTTGAGCAGTGCGTGTGTGAGGTGGTATTTTATTTTTGGTAAAATATTCTTTTAAGGAAATTTTTTCCCACTTACAAAGCCGGTTGTTATATATATATATATTTTGAGAAAAAAAATAACGTTATATTCCTTTATTAAGAATATGTAGTTGTCTTCTTAATTCAAAAAAAAGGACCGTTGTTAAGTATTTATTCACAAAAATATCCGTTACTCGTCTTTAATGCGAAAATGGCGTTCTTTTCAATTTCAGAATAGTAGTTACATTCTTAATTCCCAACATTAGCGTTTTATTCATATTGCTACCACGTTTTCTAAAACCTATAAAAGAAGGTTTGACTCTCATTTTAATATATCAATCAATGATCTCATCTCACTACGAAAACAATTCTCTCTACAATTTCTACAATTTTAAGTATTCTTTTAGTTTAAAGCGACAAATTTTACGGTGTAGCATTAGGTCTTATTGATGCATTGAAGTTACGAGACATAGATTACAATTTTGAATTTATTTTATCGCAGGAATGACGGCAATTTGTGTTTCTTTATGAAATTGAAGCGGCCGAAAGCGTCTTAAAGAGAGCGACCTGATCGCATATTTCAATACGGCAGTTATTTTGAAGTTATCGGTAATATTGTTCCTACACTGTTTTTATAAACTTGCATCAACATGAACCTTACATTGTAATTGTTCTTTGCATCTTAGATATTTTAACGATTTTTTTGGAAATTATATAAAATAATACCTCTAAAACTTATAACAAAAATAACATCCAAATAATACTGGACTTTGCCCAATTGGACCGAGTTTTACATTAAATGGATTTAAATAACTATAGTTTAATTTAAATGACATGAAATTAGATGACGTTTAATGTAAAATGATGTGTTGTATTTTTTTCTAATGATAAAAATATATGAATTGGACACAGTGGAGTTTTTTCTAATAATAAAAATATATGAATTGGACACAATGGGGGCTATGTGGTTACAAGGTTTAAAGGTGTTATTTTTTTTTGTTCTTAAGACGCTAAAAACATGTGCTTTAAGTTACATTTCAACATTATGGTTGCTTATTCTTAAAGCTGTTTTGCAATGTGCAGGTTGCGTTTCGAACAGGAGATTACAAACAACAAATAGTTTTTATTGGTGGATTAACTGATGGTTTTTTGGCAGTGGAGTAAGTGTTTTTCCCTTGACTTCATTAATTAAAGTGATGAATTTTGTACAAGCAAACTTATAGCCACAGTCATAGTTGACAGATATTGTCACAGTCTTTTTCTTCCCAGCGCTCATTTTTTATCTCGTCAATGTATCTTTCATTTGATGCACAGATACTTGGAACCTCTAGCAATTGCCTTGGACAAAGAAAGATGGTCACTTGTTCAACTACTTATGTCATCTTCATACATTGGATATGGTACCTCCAGCTTGCAACAGGTAACAACATATCTCTCACACTCAGATACTCTTACATGTTCATTTGGCAAGTGTTTTTTTCCTTTAATACACAATAGTAGCGCTTCGTTTTTCTAATGATCCTTAGTTCCTTTTCATAGCACCATAGGGCATTGAAGCTTATAAAAACAAGAGATAGATAGTCAATTATGCTGCATTCTAGGCATTCAATTTGTATTCTCAGAATTGAAACAAATTAGAATTCTCACACATTCTTCGAGTCTGGGATAAAATATTTTCAGGAACACACAAGAAATAGTTTTTAAAAATGTCACCATAGTCTATCTCAGAGATGATATGCACATAGAAAATTAATTCTATGACTGTTAAACTGCATGGAGTTAATTATTAATTTATTATTGATATCAATGGACATACAGGCTGGTAAAGGGTAGGTATATCTGACAGAAAGTTTTCAGTAGTACTCATTTAGAGAACCAAGTTCCACTTCTGTATAGTATATACTTCACAATTCTGTAAAACTACTTGTTGGATAATATTTGTCATATAATGGAACTTTGTTCTGTCCACGGGAAACCATTCATTGTTTTAGCTCTGCCAACTCATAAGTATTCAAATCTTTAATATTGAAGGCAACTTATGTATGGGTTATTAAGCATTGTAGATAAGAAGTCTGATCCTTAAGTGGTAGAAGTAGCATTTGCCTTCAGTGTGTCCTCACTTATCAAGAATTTGATTGAAGTGGTCTTTTATATTTTGAAGTTCCTCTTTAGTGGGCCCCTGTAGCAGTCCTGTATATCCAAATATGAATCTTGATCTTTCCTTCAATCTGCATCTGTCGAAATCTCATGAATTAAAAGACAAAGATTGTTTCCTTCTTTTTTGTATATTGATTAGGTGCAATATTAAGAATATTGTAAATTGATTAGTATTTTTCCCTATTTAGCTCAGTAAGAATTGGGAAGGTTATCATAGCAATAACTAGGAGATTTATTTCCTTTTCTAATCTTTTGTTTTCTAGTCCTAAAGTGTCTTATCAATTGTAAACATAGCTATTATTAAAACAATTCAATATTTCACAAAATACAAATCTTCATGGTATTAGAACGAGGCTCACAAAAACCGAGCTATAAATGATTCATATATGAATTAAGAGTCAGAAATAGTATCGGAGAACACCAATCTAGAACCATAGTCCATATCCATTATGAATTATAGTGGCTTGGATAGTTGTCCTCTTCAGTTTACTGTTAAAAAATTGAATGGTAAAAATTATAGACAATGGGCTTAATTCATGGTAATTTACGGTGATGTTTGGGACCCTTTTGTCTCCCGAATTATATCTATTCTAAATGATATGTTACTTTTATCGATGATCATACTAGATTGTGTTGGGTTTACTTATTAAAAGAAAAAAACTGAGGTTTGTAATGTTTTAATTAACTTTCACCTTATGATCCAAACCAATTTTATACACAAATTCAAATTTTTAGAACAAATAATGACACTGAATACATCAATTATAACTTAGGGAACTATCTAAAAAGAATGAGATAATTCATCAAAGTTCCTTTGTTCACATTCCCCAATAAAATGGGGTAATGAGGCCGAAAAATCGACATCTTTTTGAAGTTGTCCAAGCTTTAATATTTATTACAAACATGTTTAAAACTTTTTGGAGAGATATTGTTTTAACTACTACTTATCTCATTGATCGAATACCAAGTGACATTCTTTATTTTCAAACCTCACTTCAAAAATTTCAAGACTTTTTCTTAGTTTCACACTGGCATCCCTCAAAGTATTTAGGTGTATTGCCTTTGTTCATATTCACTCTCCTAATAGATCCAAATTAAATCCAAGAGCGAGTAAATGTGTTTTCATTGGGTATTTAGACATTTAAAAAGGATACAAATGATACGAACTCTCCACAAACGTGGTCATTGTTAGTTGGGATCTCACTTTCTTCAAAAATACTACATACTATCACAAGCGACCTTCGCTTCGGGTGGAGAATGTGTGAAGATTGTTCTGTTGGTCAACACTTAGACTTACATATGAGCCTTCATGAGTGCTTTGATAATCCAAATAGTTTGAATCATGAGCCAAACCAAAACAATTCGAATCTTAAGCCTACTATCCATTCTGACTCCGTTCTGCTATCAACAAATGGAAACTTAAACGTAGAAAAAGATATAGAAAAACCCATGATTATTTACACATAAAGGTCAAAATTAAAAAAAAAACAAGGATGACTTCACACTTGGTGCACCAAGAGCGTCAGAACCGATGATTTGATTCAAGCTCTCTAGAGTTTATCCCAAACACACATGTCATTTTGATTTGCCCATTGCTTTGAGAAAACAAATTCGATGTTGTACACTTCATCTTATCTCTAGATTTGTTGCATACAAAACTTCGTCTTTTGGTTTTCATGGTTTTATTTCTAATCTTGATAAGCTAGAAATTGCAAAAAACATTCATGAAGCTCTAAAAGTTCTAAAATGGAGTGAGGTTGTTATGGAAGAAATAAGGACAGTTTTAAAAAAATGAAACTTGGGATATAAAAGAATTACCAAAAAGAAAAATACTAGTTGGCTACAAATGGGTATTTGCAATGAAGTATAAAGCTAATGGGACAATAGAATGGTACAAAGCCCGTTTGGTTGCAAAAGGATGTACACAAACCTATGGAATTGATTATACAGAAATATTTGCACCTTTGGCAAAACTGAGTACTATAAGAGTGCTTTGTCATTAGCAGTCAGTCTAGAATGGCTATTTTGACAACTTGACATTAAAAATGCTTTTCTCAATGGAACATTAGAACAAGAAATCTTTATGACAATGCCTCTGGATTCGACAAGAAAAGAACAATTATAGTGCGCAAATTGAAAAAATCGTTGTATGGCCTCAAACAATCACTTAGATCATGGTTTGATAGGTTTGTTAAAGTAATGAGAAAACACAGATACCAGCATGGATAATCAGATCGCATTTTTTTTTCAAACAAAATGGAGATGGGAAAGAACAATTATAATAGTATATGTTGATGATATAAACCTAATTGGTGACAACTTAAAAGGTGACAGATTAAAGAAAAACCTAACTACTGAATTTGAAGTCAAGGATATAGGACAAATGCGATACTTCTCAGGAATGGAAGTTGCAAGATCAAAAAGAAAATCAAAAAGAAAAATCAGTGTCTTACAACGTAAATAAGTTCCTGATCTTCTCATTGAACCTGGTATGCTTGGTTGCAAACCAAATGACGCTTTAATTGAGGTTGAAAATAAATATGAAAACTTGGTTGAAATGATGGACAAAAAAAGACATCAAAGACTCGTAGGAAAATTGATATTCGTGTTTCACATTAGACCCGACATAGCACTTCTAGCCAATGTAGTTAGTCAATATATGCATTTTCTAAAGGATTAGAGAAGCCCACTTTGAAGCAGTTTATAGAATTTTAAGATATCTCAAATGGTTTTCTAACAGGGGATTATTCTTCGAAAAAATGAAGCCAAAAACTTAGAAATTTATGCCAATGTAGATTAGGCTGGTTCAATATAAGACAGACAAATCCACTATGGTTCAATATAAGATAGACAATTCATTGTGAGAATTGCACCTTTATTTTTAGAAACTTAGTAACATGTTGAAATAAAAAAACAAAATGTAGTAGCTAAGAATAGTGCTGAAATAGAATTTAGAGTAGTTGCACAAGGAATTTGAGAGGCACAATGGTTGAGGAAACTCTTGATAGAATTTTAAATTTTAACAATAGCTCCAATCCGACTATACTGTGACAACAAAGTAGCAATCAACTTTTCCCTTATTCTAGTTCAACATGATAGAATAAAACACGTGGAAGTTTATAGGCACTTTATCAAATAAAAGGTTGAAGATAAAACAATTTGCATGACTTATTTTTCAACAAAAAAACAAATTGTCGATATCTTCATTAAAGGACTTCATCGATAGTTGCTTGATGATCTTATTTGCAAGTTGAGTATGATCAATATTTACAATTCAATTTACGTGGAAGTGTTGAAATCTCATGAATTAAAAGACAAATATTGTTTCCTTCTTTTCGGTATATTTATTAAGAGCAATATTAGGATTGTTGTAAATTAATTAATGTTTTTTCTTATTTTGCTCAGCCAAAATTGTGAAGGTTATCGTAGCAATAATTAGGATATTTATTCCCTTTTATAATCTTTCATTTTCTAGTCCTAATTTATCCTATAAATTGTAAGCATAGCTATTGTAATTATAATAATTCAATATTCAGGAATACATTTCCACAAAATACAGATATTCAGCATCATTCTCTTTTTGGTATGTCTGCTGTACAGTTAACAGATTTTACTTATTTTTAACTTAATAATGTACTTCTGAAATGTGTCTCAAAGGATGCTCTGGAGCTTGATCAGCTAATCAGTCATCTCATCAACAAAGAAGATTCTGAGGGCGTGATACTGCTAGGTCATAGTACTGGCTGTCAGGTTATTGTTGATTTCATATTAACTTGAATGATATATGAAGTTAAATTGAGCTTTCATTTATAGAAATATTTTGGTCATGCCCCCAGGACATTGTTCATTATATGCGCACAAGTGCTGCATGCTCTCGAGCAGTCCGTGCTGCCATTTTCCAGGTACTAATCACTTGTTGAGATGTAAAAGTTCTGCATATCTATATTGTATACTACTAATCACGTGCTGCCAATTTTGTCCAAGGAAGAATTTTTTTTTACCCGAAATAAGTAGTTCTCGTGAGAGTGAAATTTTTTTTTCATTGTTGAAAACCATATTGATTTCTAGAAATACGTCTGAATAGTCATCATCGCCGATCATCATTGTCGTCTGCTTCAGTCCCGCAAGTCAGTAACATTTGCATTCTGTTTTTTTTTGTTTCCAATACCCGTAAGTTGCATTTTTGTAATATAACCTAACCCGACCCGATACAACACGACCCAATCCAACCCGGGACAACTCGATTCGATTAGACCCAGTACAACTCGACTCGATCCGATCCATCAAATTGTCTAAAAAAAACAGTCCATTCGCAAATTTCAGCCCATATATAATCTACAATTGAAATAACAATAATGGCCACAGGAAAACCTGTAATTATTGGTTCCACAGAAAATAGTCTTATGTTCATCACTAGTCCAAATTAAATTGGCACAATTACCTTCAGTGGTCCCAATCTGCCATGATGTTTATATGCGGAAAGATGAAAGATGATTGGTTTACTGGCGATGCAGCAGCTCCGAACAAAGACGATCTGCAATACAGAACATGGAAATCTGAAAACAATATGGTGATGTCTTGGTTGATTAATTCCATGACAAACGAAATTGGAGAGAACTTTCTTCTCTACAAAATTGTCAAAGGAATATGGGATGCCGTCAGAGACACTTATTCCAGTTCTGATAATATGTTTGAACTATTTGAGATCAAAAGCATCCTTCATGATCTTCGTCAAGGAGAGTTGTCAGTTATACAATACTTTAACTCTCTCACTCGATGTTGATAGCAATTAGACCTCTTTGAGGTTCACGAATGGACATGTCCAGTGGACAGCATCTTGTACAAACAGATTATTGACAAGAAGCGGGTTTTCAAATTTTTACTGGGGCTCCATAAAGATCTTGATGATGTGTGCGGTAGAATTCTAGGAACAAAACCCTTGCCCAGCATTCGTGAAGCCTTCTCTGAAGTTCATCAAGAGGAGAGTCTGAAGAAAGTAATGATGGGTCCTCAATCTACCATTTCCGTGACTGGAGAAGGATTTGCATTTGCTATTCTAGGCCACCAGCACTCTCATAATACAGACAACCGTCCTCGTCGTGGAAGACCTTGGTGTAATCATTGTTGTAAACCTAGTCACACTAAGGAAACCTGTTGGAAAATTCATGGCAAGCCAGCTGATTGGAAACCACTCTTCGCATAGCACATTAACAAAGAAAGTTATGGAAAAATTGTCTCCAAATCTTAAGGCACTGAGTCACCTGAATCTGTTTTGTTTAGCAAGGAACAGATTGATCTCCTCCAGAAACTATTTGGACAATCCTTAACCACATCATCTGTCACTATAGCTCAATCAGGTTACACCCTCAATGCTCTTAGTGTGAAACAGGTTATGAGACCATGGATTGTTGATTCATGTGTTTCAAACCACATGACGAGTGATGCTTCTTTTCTTATGAATCTTAAAACCTACCAGAATGGACACACTGTCCGAATTGTCGATGGTTCAGTATCCAAAGTAAAAGGAATTGGTTCAGTCAAAATTTCAAACTCCTTTATTCTAGATTCTGTCCTTCTTGTTCCCACACTTGATTGTGACTTTGTATCAATTACTAAACTTACCCGTGATAAAAATTGTATGGCTAAATTGGTTCATAACCTATGTGAATTTCAGGACTTGGATTCGGGGAAGATGATTGGCAGTGCTAAAGAATGCTCGGGACTCTATCTCCTCCGCAGTGAAGAACCTTCAGCAAGACAAGCCTAACAAGTTGTATCCGAAGTTTCTTATCAGAATAAAGCTTTGTTAAATCTGAAGTCCAATAATGATGGTGAAATCATGTTGAATCACTATCTCTTAGGTCATCCTAATTTCCAGTATTTACAGAAACTTTTTCCTTCATCCTTTAGAAATAAAAATTCAAAAGATTTTCAGTGTGAAGTATGTCAATTTTCAAAACATGTTAGAATTTCAAATCCTCATCTTCCACATAAAAAATCACATCCTTTCTCGTTAATTCACACTAATGTTTGGGAACCTTCTTGAATCAAAAACATCACAGGGACACGTTGGTTTATTTCATTTGTGGATGACCATACTCGAATCACTTGGTTATTCATAATGAAAGAAAAATCTGAAGCAGGTCAAATTTTAAAAATTTCAATACCATGATTCAAAACCCAATTTCAAACAAAAATCCAAGTATTGAAATTTGACAATGCTAAAGAATACTTCGCTTCCACCCTTACTGATTATCTGTTAAGTCAAGCGATTGTGCATCTGAGCTCATGTGTTGACACACCTCAACAAAACAGGATGGTTGAAAGAAAGAATATGCATCTTCTTGAGGTAGCTAGATCCCTCATGTTCACAACTCATGTCCCTCAACATTTTTGGGGGTATGTTGTTCTTACAGCTACATATCTTATCAATAGGATGCCATCTCGTGTCCTCCTGTTTAAAACACCTATCAATACTCTACTTGAGTCATACCCACACACTAAAATCGTGTCCCACGTTCCCTTTAAAATTTTCGGATGTTCTGCTTATGTCCATGTACATCAGTGGCAAACTTGATCCCGAGCCATCAAATGCATATTCCTAGGGTATTCATCATACCAGAAAGGATACAAATGTTTTTCTCCTATCATAAAACGATTTTATAATACAATGGATGTCACATTCTTTGAACAATATCCGTACTATTCCAAATCTGTCATTCAGGGGGAGAACATAGGCAATGAATACCAGCTTTCGAATATCATAACCACTCAGTCTCCCACAAATCCTATCTCGCAAATTCCAGAGAGAATCAATGTGTCAAATAAATGCTCTTACTAATGCCAATGAATCCTCAACTTCTCTACCAACAGATCCAAACTTTCTTGTCCCGAACAATGATCTTCTTGTCTATTTTAGAAGAAAAACAACTCAAGAAAGAGCAGAGAATCGAGCATATCTTGAGCCAATCTAGGAATCCAACTCGAGTAGAAGCCACTCCTACAATTCACAAGGTAACATCACTGAACCTCATATTATTGAATTACCTCCTAATGATTTGAATTTGCCAATTGCTATAAGGAAAGGTGTAAGATCGTGCACAAACCACCCTATCTACAACTTTGTTTCCTATAAAAATCTCTCACCAGGTTATAAGGCATTTATCAGCAATCTTGATCAAATAGTGGTTCCAAATTCTGTTCATGAAGCATTTCAAATGCTTGAATGGAAGACAACTATTCGTAAAGAACTCAATGCCTTAGAGAAAAACAAGACTTAGGAGATCACATAACTACCATTGGGAAAACAAGCTGTTGGTGTAAATGGATCTTTACAATCAAACACAAAGCCGACGACAGTGTAGAAAGACTAAAAGCTCGCCTTGTGGCTAGGGTATTCGCTTAGACCTATGGGCTTGACTATTAGGAGACTTTTGCACCTGTAGCAAAACTCAACACTATTCGTGTTCTTCTCTCCTTAGCATCTAACTTGGATTGGCCTCTTTACTAATTAGATGTCAAGAATGCATTCCTTAATGGTGATCTCGAAGAAGTCTACATGGACATTCCTACTGGAGTTGAATCTCTTGTTCTAACCAATAGAGTCTGCAAACTTAAAAAATCCTTATATGGATTGAAATAGTCTTCACGTGCTTGGTTTGATAGGTTCTCCAAAGTTCTGAAGAGATATGGGCACACTCAATGTCAATTAGATCACACACTATTCGTCAAATACTTCTCCAATGACAGAATAGTTATCTTAATTGTGTACGTAGATGATATTGTTCTAACAGTTAAGTCTACAATTGAGATGAATAAACTCAAGGAATTCTTTGCCAAGGAATTTGAGATCAAAGATCTGGGCAATCTTAAATACTTCCTAGGAATGGAAGTAGCACGAACAAAAAGGAGCATATTTATATCTCAAAGAAACTGGAATGATCGGGTGTAAACCGGCAGAAACTTTGATGGACTCTACAGTAAAACTCGGAATCAAGGAAAATAGTACACCTGTGGACAAAGGCCGTTACCAAAAATAAGTGAGAAAACTCATTTACCTATCCCATACTAGACCAGATATTGATTTTTCAGTAAGTGTTGTAAGTCAATTTATGAACAGTCCTACTAAAGAACACATGGAAACAGTCTATCGTACTCAGGTATCTCAAGATGACACCAGGAAAAGGATTATACTTAAGTAAGAATCCTACTAGAAAAATTGAAGTCTTTGCAGATGCTGATTGGGCAGGTTATATAGTGAATCGTAGATCTACCATTGGGTATTGTACATTCGTATGGGAAAATCTTGTAACTTGACGAAGTAAGAAACAGACAGTAGTCGCTCGAAGCAGTGCAAAAGCTGAATTTAGAGCTATGGCTCATGGGATTTGTGAAGGAATGTGGTTAAGAAGACTATTCAATGAATTGGACTTCACAACTCCTTAACCAATCAACATGCATTGTGACAATCAAGCTGCAATAAGAATCGAGAAAAATCCAATTCATCATGACCGAACCAAACATGTAGAAATAGATCGTTATTTCATTAAAGAGAAGTTAGATGGAAAAATCGTGAACCTACTATATACATCTACACATCATCAAATTGCAAATATCCTTGCCAAAGCATTACCTCGAAGAATTGAGTCGCAAGTTATGAATGATTAATATCTATTACTCAACTTGAAGGGGAGTGTAGACTTTTCTGAGAATCTGTTTTATCGGTGTTGAACAAATTGTATTATTAAGTGTAAAATAAGATGTAATTATTGTTGATACCAGCTGTTATATTCCTAACTTAGTGGTCACTAATCTAAAGTTTTCATTCCTATTTATAGTATTGTATACACATTAAAGAAGATCAGAGAATGAAGTGAAAATAAATACATACTCCAGATTATCTCCATCATATCACTCGTAATATAATCTTCATATATATCTATATTTATTTTCATAATTGTAATAGATCTCTATCTATTTTCTTATTGATTGCACACTGATAATTATATCAAATTTTCTGGTGATTATTAACTTGCATATCATGAAGGTTTCCTCTTGTGGATTTGTATAGTTCTGTGTGTAAGTTCTCTGTTGGTCTGCCTGGTTTTTGTTGCCTCAAATTTCCAGCGAGTGGTACCTCTATCCTCACCCTAGTCTAGGTTGCACAAATCGTCCACCCTGCTATGCCCACAATGTTGGATGATATTCATGATATTTGATAACCACGGTAATATGCCTACTCCATAGCCAAAGTAGAAAGGCAATGCTACCATATGCTTACGCCTTTATGCAACAACTCTAGTAAATAAATATATTTTCCATTGGATGTATACCCTCACTGGAGTTCTGTGCAATAGAATAATCTGAAGAGACTTCTAAGAAAACAAATATTTTCTCAAAAGAAGTTTTAGGTTCCTGTGAAAGTCATTGACTGATAGAAAAGCACCTGTAGTAATACGAGTCTACAAGCAATTTGATTTTAAGCACCAGCTAGGTATATGCAATGATGAACTCATTTTCTCTGTATATTATATTTATCAAGCAATAATATTCATTTAATAGTGTCCCCGCAGTAAGTCAGCAGTTATTTTCATATGAACATTGTGAGTGTTATACTAGATGACACACATATTAGCATCATGCCCAGTCTACCTAGTGTGTACATTTTCAAGAGTATTTTCAGCTTCAGTCACAGTGTTAGTTGGAATCTTCAGGCCCCAGTCAGTGACCGAGAGTATAGAGCAACTCTTCCTGAAACAGCTTCTATGATTGACTTGGCTTCATCCTTGATAAGAGAAGGACGTGGGTCAGAACTAATGCCTAGGGGTGCAGATGAATGTTCGCCAATGACTGCCAACAGGTGAGTATGCAACTATCTGCCTATGCCATTATGCCATTGTTGGTGACAATCGGTTGGCAGCTTACTATGATATGTTTTGTAGGAAGTGAGCTTGAATATCACCTTTAGAAGCATCCCTTATAGAATTATAGACCATCTTCCTTGTAATTTTATGTATATCAAATTTCCTTGTAATTTTATGTATATCAAATTGTAATATTTTCTTTTTAGGAAGGCTATTTGACATGTTTGATCTAAAGTGTAAGAAGCAAAAGAAAAAAGTTTACAGTGACTGGAAAAGAGATTTTTATTTCTTCAAAGAGGACTTGTCTTCCTGCATTCCCATGGCTCCAAAATGACATATGCAATGTAGTATTGTAGCTTTACCGGTTGTTAACCTCTTTGGTTACTAATCAACCATAATACTTGGCAAAATTAGTTCTATTGTAAAATTTAGCTTTTCCATTATCTAGGATATTATAATTTATAAAATAGTGGATCCTGCGTGAAAGTAAAACTCGGGGTTATTTTTCTTACACCTTATAGTTACATTCCTTCAAAGAGGTCATGGCTTAGTGGTTGTACCTGTAATATCCATATTTTTAGTTCTGGTTCTATTTTCTTATAACGGAATTTGTTGCTGAAGAATAAATTGCCTCACAGGTATCACTCCTTGTGTGCATACATGGGCGATGACGACATGTTCAGTTCTGACCTTAGTGATGACCAACTGAGAATGAGACTTGGGCATTTGTCCAACACACCTTGCCTGGTAGTTATTTCCCTTGTTCATATTTTCATGGCATGGAAGATCATTTAAATTTCTTTTTTAATTTCATTTCATTTGTTTTCATCAGATTATCTACTCAATGGCCGATGAGTATGTACCAGATTATGTTGACAAAAAAAATTTGGTCGATAGGTAATGATAACATGTTTTCCTAAATTTAATTTTAACAATGCCATGAATGTATCATTTTTATTTCTCGTAAATTCCTTATCATACGAATAGATGGTTTTGGTTATTGCTCTGAAAAAAATATGTAAATTTCTTTATGCATTAGCATTTTTGTCCTCATGCGGGTTTCATGAACATTTACTAGGGTCTTAGAGATTCATTTTATGATTTAGGCATTTAGGTGAAAGGTCTTATCTTAAACTTGATGCAGACTGTGCAAAGCAATGGGTGGTGTAGAGAAAGCTGAAATTGAATATGGAAGTCACTCCCTCTCAAACAGAGTTGAAGAAGCTGTCAGGGTCATTATTGATTTTGTTAAAAGAGACGTACCCAGAGGTTGGGATGATCCATGGAATTAACATCAAGCCTTAATTAATCCTTCCATTTCTCAGATTCTCTTGCCTTTGTTGTTACTCTTATTTTCTCTACGCAGTTGTCGTCCTCCTATATATAAGCCGAGTGAATTAGATTTGGGGTTGTGTCATCATAGAGAACATAGCGTGGCGATTAATTCATTGTTATAGAAAATTTTCCCTTTTGCTTTATTCTCGATTAGTCTGCGGTTTCTATAATCACTAGTGGACTGCAATTGTAAACGATTCCTTGTCATATATGCTGATTGGTTATTTGCTATTATTCTGTTTACAAGAAATTAAAAATGTTATTGTATTATAAAAGTTGTGTTTTCATAATAATGGGTATCATGACTTTCATTGTGGTTTTGGTGGATGGATAGTTTCACAATCAATTTACATTTTTCATGATAGCTTAAGGTCATTCTTTGTGTTTATGTCAAAATTGGTTCCATAAGAGAGCACAAGATGTGCTTTTTGATGCCTCAAAGCATTTATAATAATTTTATATGTTTAGTTTAATTTTTGTTATGTTTTAGAAATACTTTTAAAAGTATCAAAAACATATAGAAATTTTTTCTTGTGGTTCAGCATCTTAATCTTTGCCCAACTACAGTACATGGGCTCTCTTAAATTTCGAAATTCACCTACCTGCAGTCCTCAAAGCAATAACCTCATTATCATAAATTTAATACATCATTAAATTTACTAAATTTATAATATTTGGATGTTCAATCAAAAGATTATTTTTAATTTTGATATAATATTTTTTAATTATTTTCATATTTTATACCTCATTATCTTATTTAAACTATTACTTGGGTATTTGTTTTCATACAAAAGAAAATGAATTAAATTTGTAGTGTATTTTTTTTCTCTTAATTAAGACTTGAATCCAAATTTTCTACGTGTCAAACTGAGAGTTACAAATTCGTTGATAATTATACTTTAATACCGTTGCAATACAAGTTCGTTGCACTTATAGTTTAGATATTATTAATACTCTCGTTTGTGCTTTATAAATTGGGTTGGCTATTTGGCTCTCAATTTCTATTTCTTGATGTCATAGGTGGAAGAGATTATTTTAATTATTTTAATTACATGCAAGTTCACGAATCATTAGTAGATTAAAGATAAGATTATTTTGAGATCGATTTTTAAAAATATTGAAAGGTGTTTTAAAAAATTAATTATTTTTTAATTAACTAAAAGAAATAATATTAAACATTCTAACAATTATCGATTGATCAGAGTGATTATAAATTTTAAAATTAATTGAATAACTAAAATTAAGCAAGTTATAATCGAATAAAAATGAACGAATATAGAAAATTAGATAGTTATCTATTTATGAAAAGAACGAATTAAATAATTTTCATAGAAAGTTAAAATTATTGATTTTTTCCTTCAAATAAGCAAATCTTCAATTATCATGGTGAGCCCCACAATTCTCAATTAACAATAACTCCATGAATCCAGTTTGAAATCAATTAATTAGTAAACTTAAGGGAAATAAATAAACCATATAATTTAACACAAATCAATGAAATTAAATCAGACTCTTGTTCACAAGTGCACAACCAAACACAGATGTTGTGTCTAATGCTTAGTTCTAAAATATTTTCTTCAATTACAAATTAAGGAAAAGAGGAGACAAGAGGCAACTTAGTTAAAATTTTCTAAACTTGGAAAATTATCCTCTGTAATTTCAAATTCTATTATGAATATTTTTATCTCTAAATTTGTAATTGAATTAGGGAGGATGATGGGATAAATAAATTTTAGTTAGGATTGTGAATGAAAAAGCTCATTTAGTTTTTCTTTTTATGAAATGAATGCTTTGCTATGGTGAAAGTATATT
Source organism: Hippophae rhamnoides (assembly GCA_033030585.1). Taxonomy (NCBI): domain Eukaryota; kingdom Viridiplantae; phylum Streptophyta; class Magnoliopsida; order Rosales; family Elaeagnaceae; genus Hippophae; species Hippophae rhamnoides. The sequence continues at coordinate 39,778,274 of CM065438.1, read as the reverse complement.
AGTTATTCAAGCTTTGTTTTATATTTTATTTTTATTTATTGTTTGATCATGAATTAATAGGATAATAAACTGAGATTAATTCTAGAAAGATTAGTTGAGGTTGGTTCAAGCTTGAATAATACGGGTTTAGCTTAGGTCTACATATTAAGGTTAATGTTGTAACTAATATTGGAATATATAGTTATCTCACATAACTCAAAAGAATTGGTGCCTAAATTGAGTTTTTAAGGTTAAGTTTAAATAGAAATATGTTTAATCAAACCTTAAGAGGTATAAACATCTTTGACCGAAAAGAATCCCATGTAAATTTGGGAATTTTGTTTAGTGGTATACTTTGTTGTATAATTTCTATAGCAATCATGAATTGACTGCATCAACTTATTTCATATCAATCCTAGCTATTTAAATCATTCAAATTCCTTGTTATTTCACTTGTTAAGTTAAATTTTATTGTTATTTAGTTGTTACAACTTATTAGTTTATATTTTAGCTTAAGTATTTTTGATTACTCAAAACACAAAAAAATGATATTTACTTGTGATTTTCATATTAATTTCTAATATTACAATCTCTATGGAATAATCTTTTTTTATCATTATATTACTTATTTCTTATACATATACTCACGTACCTATTGCATACAAATTAAGCAACAATTATTGAGGAGATCAACTCATGGATGAGTACACTATCTGGTCTATTACCGAGATAGTCAACTCATAGTCGAGTGCTCTACCTAGTCCATTGCTATGGTGATCAACTCATACTTGAGTGATCTATCAAGTTCATTATTGAGGCAATCACTCATACTCAGGTGCCCCACCTGGATCATTATCAAGGCAATCAACTCATAAACGAGTGCTCTGCTTGGTCTATTATCGAGGTGATCAAACACATGAATAAGTCATGCAAGATAATAAATTTAGTGAAGACATAATTGAAGAAAAAAATCAGCCAATCAAGAGAAGATAATACTAAAACAATGTAAAGCATTCTAATTGGTTCTTTAGTAAGACAATTAACCTATAGTCGAGTGCTCTACTTGGTTTATTACCAAGGTGATAAAACATTATGCAAGATAAAAAATTTAATATTAAATAATCAAAGCATCAATAAAATATAAAAATAAAACAATGTAGAGCATTCTATTTGGTTCTATATTGAGGTGATCAACTCATAATCGAGTGCTCTATTAGGTCCATTATCAAGTTGATTAACTCGTATTTGAGTGCCCTACATGGTACATTATTGAGGTGACCAACCCATAGTCAAGTGCTCTACCTGGCCCATTACTAAGGTAATTAACTTGTAGTCAAGCACTCTACCTAGTCCATTACCAAGGTAATTAACAAGTACTCGAGTGCTCTGCCTAGTCCATTATAAAGGTGATCAACTCATTGTCGAGCATTCTACTTGGATGATTACTTAGGTGATCAACTCGTACTCAAGTGATCTACCTTGTCCATTATAGAGGTGATCCCCTCGTAGTTGAGCACTATACTTGGTCTATTACCAAGGGGATCAACTTGTACTCGGGTGCTCCAATGAGTTCATTACTAAGGTTACCAACTTATAGTTGAAGGCCCTACCTTGTCAATTATTGAGGTGATCAAATCGTTATTAAGAGCTCTACCTATTATGTTACTAAGGTGATGAAACACCTAAGGAAGTCAGGCAAGATAATAAATTTAATAAATACATAATTGAAGCACCAATTAGATTAGTAAATCAAAAGAAGATAATACTAGAACACATTAAATATTATACTTTTTTTAGCAAGGTGATAACCTCGCACTTGAGGGCTCTATATGGTCCATTATCAAGGTAATCAACATGTATAAGAGTGCTCGGCCCAGTCTATTATCAGGGTGATCAATTCATAGCTGAGCACTTTATCAAGTACATTACCGAGGTGATGAGATCGTACTCGGACACTTAACTAGGTCCATTATCAAGGTGACTAACTCATAATAAATTGCTCTATCTGGTCCATTATTAAGGTAATTAACTTAGATTTGAGTGCTCTACTTGGTCTATTGCTCAGGTAATCAATTCGTACTCAGGTGATTTAACTGGTTCATTATCAATGTGATCAACTCATACTCGAGTATCTACTTGGTCTAATATCATGGTGATCAAATAGTTGAATAATTCATGCAAGATAATAAATTTTACAAATAGATTGTTGAATCATCTATTAGATTAGGAAATAAAAAGATCATAATACTCAAACAAAGTATAGCATTCATCTTGGCTCTTTAGCGTGATGATATCCTCCTACTTAATTGTTCCACTTGGTCCATTACTGAGGTGATCAACTCATACTTCAGCACTCTACTAGGTCTATTATTGAGTTTATCAACTTATAGTTGTGCAATCCACCTGGTCCATTACCGAGTTAATCAACTAGTACTCGAGTGGTCTACTGATGAGTGCTCAAAAAACACTAAAATAACCATGATTTTATGCAAATTAATTGATTAAAAATATATATATTTATATGTTTTATCATATATTTATATAAATTTGTCTTTTTCAGAATCACGGGTATTTTTATTGTTTTTCAGGTATTTTGGCTTAAAAATGCAACTTAAAGACTCAAAGAGGAATACTAGAAGCAATACATCACAAATATATTAATAAATAAATGCGTAAAGGTCGACAAATATGGAAAAATTGGACAAAATGGGTCAAAAAGGTCAAAAAGGAGAAAAACACGCCACAGACCTCAAAGACTCAGCCCCAACGCGGGTTATCGTTTCATGCGGGCAGCACTACGCGCGCGAGGTTACTGTTCATCCGCGTGCGCCGACACTCATTTTTCACGTGCAGCCGCCCATGACGTCATGCTGACATCATCAATGACGTCAGCATTTCCATTACGCGTTTTTACATTTTTTTAACATATTTTTACTCATTTTTTCTCTCCATCCTCACCTATAAATACCCCTTTCCCTTCACTTCAAAACACACCTTCAAAACCTCCAAATACATTCTTTTCTCTCTTTCTTTCTCTCTTTTCTTAGATTTTTAGTTTTTCTTATGTTTTCTTAGTTTTTAGCTTTTCTTAGTTAATTTCTCTTAGTTTTAGAGTTCTTCCCTTTTTAGGGAAGAACTAGTTATGTTTTTGTAATATTTTAGCTTTTTGATTCAATAAATGGGAGTGCAAATTCCGCTTTGGAGTTTTTCCAAAGAACTAGAATAGCGTCGAAGTTCGTAAGGATTTTATTTTCTTTACTGATTATTTTTATGCTTTATTCTTACATGTTATATTTAATTTGTCCGTGGTTAAATTTAAATGTCTTGTTTAGTAAACATGATGTAATAATGACGTTGTTATGCTAGAAATATTAAATAGGTAAAAATCTCTAAAATGAATTGATTTTATTTTTATTCATGATTTTATATTAAGAATGTTAGAGAGAAATATATTATTTTTCATTACAAACTTAAACCCGAAAATTAGATTTTAAGGTTTAGTTATCCTTCGATTTAGAGTAGTGCTCTTTTATTTGATGGTACAATCGCCCGGTAGTTAGAGTGAAGCTCTATTTCAAAAGTTTTTATAAGAATTATTATCTGAAAATGTATTGATGACATGTTTTTGGTAGTGATTTTAAAACTTGAAAGTTAGTACTCGGATAGCTAAATTCTTAGGTTTAATTTGGACACCTTGAATAAAGTTTAAACTGTCTAACCCCACCAAAGGTGGCATTTAAATGGTTCATTTTCAATCTCTTAGAAAAAGGAATTAATTTAATTAACCAAATTAGTTATCAACCCCACCCATAGGTGTTAATTGATTTGTTTAGTTAACAAAGAATATCTAACCCCACCAAAGGTGGTATTCATACAAAAAAGGGAGAATCAATAAATATCAATTCATATCTTTAATAACCTAAATAATACGAGCAAGCATAATTAACTTAGTTATTATATCCATAAATACTCCACTATTTATTAAAGATAAAATTTGCATGAATGTTTATTGAATCTATGTTTAATTTTCTGTAATTAGATTAAAAACACAAAACCCCAAAATATCGTGACAGAATGTTTAGGATTTAATTTCGTTTTTAAAAGTTTGAATAATAAATTAAAAACCACATACATTCCTTCCTTAGATCGACCTTGGGAGTATACTTATCATTTTCTACGAAATGATTCGTGCACTTGCGAGAGTTTTATAAATATAAAACCAAAGTATTGGCAGGATCGGCGATGCCGGTTTTCGCTCATCAAGTTTTCGTTCATCAAAGTATTTGGCGATCACGATTCTGCTCATCATCTACCTAGTCCAATTATGAGGTGATGAACTCATATTCGAGCATTCTACTTGGTCCATTTTTGAGGTGATCATCTTGAAGTATAGTACTCTATCCAATCCATTATTGAGGTGATCAACTCATAGTCAAGCACTCTACCTGGTTCCTTACCGAGGTAATCAAACCTCTAAATAAGTCATGTAAGATAATAAATAAAATGAATACATAATTGATGCATGAATTATTTTATAAAATAAAATGATGATAATACTCAAATAGAGTAGAGCATTTAACATGGCTCATTAGTGAGGTGATAACTTTATACTTGAGTTCTCTACCTAGTTCATTATCAAGGTGGTCAACTCATAGTCGAATGCTTTACCTGGTCTATTATAGAGGTGATCAGCTCATACGGGAGCACCTTAATCATTACCAAGGTGGCCAACTCATAGTCTAGCACTCTACCTGATCAATTACCATGGAGATCAACACATACTCGAATGATCCATTGGGTTCATTATAAAGGTGACCAACTCATACTTAAGTGCTTTACCTAGTCCATTATTGAGGTGATAAACTCGTAGTCATAGGCTCAATCTAGTCTATTATCGTGGTGACCAAACACCTGAATAAGTCATGCAAGATAATAAATTAAATAAATACATAATTAAAGCACCAATTAGAATAGAAAATCAAAAGAAGATAATAATAAAATGAAGTATTACTTTCTACTTGGTTCTTTAGCGATGTAATAATCTCATGATAATTCTACCTAGTCTATTACCATGGTGATCAACTCATAGTAAAGCGCTCTACCTAGTCCATTATAGAGGTGATTAAATCATACTCAGTCACTCTTTTTGTACATTATTAAGGCAATAAACTTATACTGAAGCATTTTAACTAGTCTATTACCGAGGTGATCAATTCATTGTCAAGTGCTTTACTTCGTCCATTATCGAGGTGATTAAATCATACTAGAGCATTCTACATTCTCCATTATCGAGATTATCAACTCATAGTCTAAGGCACAACCTGGTCCATTGTTGAGGTGATTCATACTCGAGGGCTCAACCCAATTCATTAATGAGGTGATCAATTTGTACTTGAGTGTAATACTTGTTTCATTACAAGGATGATGAACTCATAGTCGAGTACTTTAGATGGTCCATTATCGAGGTGATCAAACAGCTGTATAAGTCATGCAAGATAATAAATTTTATAAATACATAATTAAAGCACCAATCAGATTAGAAAATCAAAAGAAGATAATACTAAAAGAAAGTAGAGTGTTCTACTTGGTTCTTTAGAGAGGTGATAATCTCAAAGTCCAGCATTCTACAGGTGCATTATTGAGGTGATTGCTTATAGTTAAGCCCTCTACCTGGTCCATCACTGATGTAACCAATTGATTCTTGAGTACTCTACCTGGTCCACTTCTAACATGATGAACTCATACTTGAATGCTCTACCTAGCCATTATTGATGTGATTAACTCATATTCGAGTGCTCTACCTAGACCATTATCAAGGTGATCAACTCATAATCAAGTAGTCTACCTAGTCCTTTACTAAAGTGATCAACTTATATTGAAGTGCTCTACCTAGTACATCATTGAGTTATCAAATTGTAATCAAGTTCTCTATGTAGTCCATTATAGAAGTGAAAGCCTTGTACTCAAGTATTCTACCTAGTCCATTAGTAAGGTGATCAACTTGTAGTTGAGCGCTCTACTTGGTCCATTAAAAATGTGGTCAACTTGTATTGACCAATCTACCCCATCATTAAGGTGTCCAACTTATAGTTAAGCACTCTACCTATCCCTTTGTTGAGGTTATCAACTCATACTCAAGCACTGTACTTGGTCCATTACCATAGAAATCATCTAGTACTCGAGTGCTTTACCTGGTCTATTATGGAGGTGATCAACACATATTCAAGAATTTTGTCTAGTTCATTATTAAGGTAATCGACTCATATTTGAGCGTTTTATCTAGTCCATTATCATTGGGATCAAATCTTACACCAGTCTACTATCCATCCCATTGCCCAAGTGATCAATATGTGCTTAATCATTCAACTAGGTCCATTATCAAGGTGTTCAATTCTTACATGAGCTCCATACCTAATCTATTACATATGTGATCAACTAGAAGTCGAGCGCTCTATCTTGTCCATTATAGAGGTAATCAACTAGTGCTTAATTGTTCCAACTTTTCCATAACCGAGGTGATCGACATGTACTTGTGTGCTCTACTAGGTCTAGTATTGAGGTGATCAACTTGTATTCTAGTGCTTGACATAGTCAATTTTTGAGGTGATAAACTTGTACTTGAGTGCTCTACCAAGCCCTTTACTAAGGTTATCAACTAATAATCGAGTGCTCTACTTGTTCCATCACTAAGTTGATCAGCTCATATGCGGGTACTCTATATGATCCATTATCAAGGTGATCAACTTTTAAATGAGCATTCTACCTAGTTCATTAACGAGGTGATAAACTCATTGTTGAGTGCTCTACTTGGCCCATTATCAAGTTGATCAAATCTTATTTGAGCACTCTACCTAGTCCCTTATAGAGGTTATAGACTTATACTCGATCGCTCTACCTAATCCATTACCTAGGTGATCAACTCATCGTCAAACGTTCTACTTGGTCCATTATAGAGTTTATCATCTCATACTCAAGCACTCTACTTGGTGCATTATCAAGGTAATCAATTCATATTCAAGTGATTTACTTGGTTCATTATTGGGATGATAAACTCTGTAATGAAGTTCTTAACCTGGTCCATTATTGAGATTATCAACATGTACTCGAGTGCTCTACCAAGTCCATTATTGAGGTGATGAACTCGTACTTGAGTACTCGACCTAGTTTGTTATTGTGGTGATCAATTCATACTCAAGTGCTCTACCCGGTCCATCACCAAGGTGATCAACTTGTACTAGAAAGCTCAACTAGGTCCATTATTGAGGTGATCAACTCGTACTAATGTGCTCTACCCGATCCATTAACGAAGTGATCAACTCATAGTCGAGCACTTTACTTGGTCCATTAGTGAGATTATCAACTTGTACTCAAGCATTCTAGTGGGTTCATTATTGAGATGTTTAGCTTGTACTCGAGTGCTCTACATGTTTCATTATCGAGGTGATCAACTTGCACTCAAGCACTTTACTTGGTCCAATATCAAAGCGACCGACTAGTAGTCGAGCATTCTACCTGGTCCATTACCAAGGTGACCAAATCGTAGTCGAACACTCCACCTAGTCTCTTACATAAGTGCTCAACTCTTAATCGAACGATCATCCTTATCCATTACCGAGGTGATGAACTCATAGTTGAGTGATCCTCTTGTTCCATTATCAAGGTGTTTAATTCAAAGTAGAACACTCTGATTTGTTTATTCCCAAGGTAATCAACTCATACTCGAGTGCTCTACTTTGTCCATTATTAAGGTGATTAACTCATAATCGAGCACTCTACATGGTACATCATCTAGGTAATCAACTCATACTCATCCATTCTACTTCATGCATTATGGAAGTGATCAACTCGTATTTGAGCACTCTACCTGGTCAATTACCAAGGTGATCAACATATACTCAAGTGCTCTACCAAGTCCATTATTAAGGGGATCAACTCGATCATTTTCATAGTTTAAATTTTAGCAACTTAGGAATATAGTTAGCTACAATTTTATCTAGTAGTTTTAATTCAATAAATAGTTTAGACATATCTATTTGGAAGATTTTCAAATAACAGATCGCTATAGGAGTTATATGTAAGAATACAATTAGGTGTCAATTTTAATTGTATTATATTATTTATAGATTTAATTTTATGTATAGCTCTGAATAATATTTTTAATTTACTAATTATTTAATAAATGTAAGAATGTTTGTCCAAAAATTACTATAGGATATTAGTTATGTTATTATGATTGTGAAATATTAATTTAGGTAAATATTTTTATAAAATAAATTGTTTTTTATTTCTTCATTTAAGATTTTTATAAAGTTTATTACAAAAAATATATTAATGACATATTTTTCGTAACATATTTAAAATATGAATGTTAGATTTTAGTATCTAATTCTCTAGATTTAATTTGAAATTATGTTCTCTTTCAAAGATTTTTATAATATTTATTATTGAAAAATATATTGACGATGAATTTTTCGCAATGGATTTAAAATATGAAAGTTAGGCTCAGATACATCAATCTAATTTAATTTAGAAACTCTATATGTGAGTCTAAATTATATGCTTTACCTTAAGTAGTTATTTAAATGATTTGTTATTTTCTTAGAAACAAATCATAATTTAATGTTAATCAATTGGTGATCCCTACCTAAGTTTATCTACCTGATATTTGTTGAAACATTTCTACCCTTATATTTAATTTTATATTATTTTTTCAAAACCCAACCAATTGTGATAAAATATTAATTTTTATTTTTCATATTTAAAATTTTTGTTAAATTATTTAAAAGTATGTAGTTTCTCTTTAGAGCAACCTTAAAAGTATACTTATTGTTTTTTTTATTCGTGCACTTGTTAGCTATTTTCAAATACAAGAATTGTGCATCAAGTTTTTGACATTATTGTTGAGTAGGAATAGCATTTAAAATTTTTATTACCAAAAAACAAAAAACCATTTTATAAATATTTGTGAGTTGTTTAATTTTTTAAATTTAAAAAACAAATCTAGAGAGATCTCTTAAAAAATAAAAATATTTTTGAAAATAAAAAATCTAAAAAAATCTAGGTTATTAATTGACATTAGATATTAAAAAAAAGAAAAAAATTCAAACATTTTTGAAAATAAAAAATCAAAAAATATCTAGGTTATTAATTGATATTAAATATTTTAAATTAAAAAATTTTCAAAAAAATTCAAAATTAAAAATCTAAAAATATATTGGTTATTAATTAACTTTTGATATTTTAAGTAAAAAAATTTCAAAAAGTTTTGAAAATCAAAAATATAAAAATATCTAATTAATTTATGTTAGATATTCAAAACAATCAAAAGTTTTTGAAAATAAAAAAATATAAAAGTATCTATTATATTAATTGAGTTTAGATATTTAAAACAAATCACAGTTTTTTAAAAATCAAAATTCTAGAAATATCTAGATTATTAGTTTACTTTATATACTTTAAATAAAAAATTTAATTATTCTAACTATTTGCTTTAAGTTGACTAAGATATTAATTTATTTAATTATTAACTTAATTTAGTTTTAGTATTTTTGTTTTTATTTTAACATAAATTTTTTTGTTTCATTTATTTATTTAATTACTAACTCAATATTTTATTTTTATTTTACCTTTATTTTTTATTTTTTAAAATTATTTTGTTTAGTATTTCTTTGTGCTAACTTATTCCTTATATAATATACTTTACTAACTACTTATTTAACTTGTATTATTATATAAAAAATTATTTGTATAATATATACTGTATATTGTATTTATTTACTTGTATCATTGCATAATGAATTATTTGTTATATAAAAAGTACATAGCTGTCACGACACGAAAAATGGGTACGTGAAATAGATAAGTGAAAATTTTAAATTATATTCAAACAAATTCAAGAGTTCGATTTACTAAAATTCATTTTAAATTCAAAACATCCTTATTTAAAACATATTTTAAAAATATTATTTCAAATTATAGAAATGCATCAAATATATTGAGAAATAGTTTTACAACATTGTCTCCATATACAAGATACAAAATGAATTACAATTTTGAACTAGAAAGCTTCTTCTTTATCTTCAATGTCAAGTTGTACACCACTTTCTCAAACTCTAATATGGACGGAAAGGAATAGGGTGACCTACACATAACTCAGTAAGAGTCTACTCTAAAATATTATTTTAATAAAACAATTACTCATGATGCATGTTAATTATAATATTCCTGAATGGTAATAATCATTATCAAATATCATCATACAATCTGGGGAGAGTTTAGTCATAAAACCACAGTATACCTATATTTCCCCACTTTCGTGGGACCAAGGGAGTATACATTCTAGGTAACCCAATATATTCTCATTTAGTACAAATTATGTTATACAACCCTATATGTATTGGCCACTCAAATACATCGGTACATGTGTTGTCCACTATCAAGATGCATATGGGTTCACTTTCAACCCCATGTATGATCACAATACATATGGCATATGCATCGATCAAATCAACATCCTATGGGCCTTCTTCTATGGTTCAAAACACAATGGGGTTCAACCTCGAGGCCCATGTGCAACCAAAAAATCTGAGACCCAATAGATTGAAAAACTCTAAACACAATGGACGGTTTAACTCCAAGGCCCTGTGCGAGTAACTCTAAACACAAAGGAAGGTCCAACTCTAAGGCTCGTGTGTGAGCAACAATCTGTAGCAAATAATTTGAGGTACCATAATTATAATAACTTAATAATTCGTGGTAAAAAATTAGAAGCATCGTAGACAAGAAAATGTAGAGAATACATATGATAAAATACATACTTGTAATTAATCGAAAATAGTTTGCTGCAACCAGTAGCCCATAGATACCATACTTTACAAGACAACATATAACTATACTCGCCATTTATAATACCATTCTTATGATGCATGTATAAAATTCTTGGATTACATATCATGTTTTTAATGCTCATTTCATATCAACATTTCATACTCATTTTATTTACAAAATTTATCCAATGCATGTACAATAATATAGTATGACAAGTATCTCATTTTAAACAACATTATAACATTATTTTAAAATCATGGCATCCTACTTTTCAATTTTATTAATAACATATGGTGCATGAAATTTCATTTATAAAATAATGCATGAATTTAAAAGGTTAGAGTAAGAACCTCAACCTCAAATCCTTGACCCGAACACTTGGATATTTATCCCAAAATGTGCTTCGAAATGTCCCAAAAAAACCTGAAAACTTTTAGAAGGACAAAGCTTTTAGAGGGAGAAAGCTTATCGGTAAAAGTTGAGGAACTCACTATCAAGCTTTCCAACAAGCTCACCATAGGTGGTAGTGAGGTATTAGCAAGGTGGTGGTAAGGTGGTGGTGGTGATGAGATGAAGGAGATTTTTTTCTAATTTTTCCATTAGATTTGATTTTTCACACAAAAATTTCCCAATGCATCCCTACTTTGTAAAACATCATTTAGAATTTCCTTTTGGTTACTTTAATTATTTATATTGAAATTTTACAAGGGTTTTAATTCTTAGCCCCTTAAAGAATATTTCATCCTTAAAATTTATAATTCTTCAATCAAGTAAAGATATTTCGAACGAACCTTCGACTGTAACTCCCAAGTTAAGTCTTCAACGCCATGATGTCTTCACTGGAATTTGACTAATGGTATTGCATTCCCCTCAAGTTACTAATTTGAAAATTAATTATCACCACCCATTCTTCTTAATATGATGTGTCTTCTTATGACTACAGTTCTGTCCAATCTAGGATATGATTCTAATTCAGTTGAAATTTTTGTAAGAAAAAGGTGTGAAAAATGTTATCAACTTGTGAAAATTCTTGGGGTAATTCCTACATATATGCTACATTACTAATTCTCTTGATAATTCTAAATGGTTTGATATAGTGGGGCACTAACTTTCCTTTTATTTCAAAATGAGTTACTCACTTTCAAGGTTGAACCTTGAGAAAAACATTGTCATTCACTTTGAAGTTCAATGGTTGTCACCCATGATTAGCATAAAAGGCTTCATAAAGGGCCATCTCAATGCTTGAATGGTAGCTATTGTTGTAGGCAAACTCAACCAATGGTTAGTGTTCACTCCAATTTCCTTTGAATTCCATAAAAAACCTCATAACATGTCTCTAACATTTGAATAATCCTTTTGGACTATCCATCGATTTCAAGATGGTAAGTCGTGCTATACAACAACTCTGTACCCAAAGCCTATTATACGCATCTCCACAATCATGCGATAAACTTTGGATCTCAATCTGATACGATCGACTTTAGGAGGCCATGAAATCATATTATCTCCCAAATATATAATGTACTTAAAGCATTCATCAAGTACTGAGTTTTAACTGGAATGAAATGAGAAAACTTTATAAGACAAACTATAATTACCCATATGAAATCATGACCTTAAGAAGTATGTGGTACTCCTTGTACAAAATCCATGGTAATGTCATCCCATTTCCATTTCAGTATTGGGAGTGGCTAAAGTATTCTTGCTGATTTTTTGTGCTCTACCTTCACTTGTTGACATATCATACAGTTTGTTAAAAATTTTACAACATCTTTCTTCATTTGCTTCCACCAATAGGTCCTTTTTAAATCGTTACATTTTTTTCTTTTAGGATGTACCATAAACATTAACGTGTATGTTTTTTCTATAATCTCTTGTCTCAAATAATCATTAGTAGGTACTGCAATCTTTCCAGGGAAATGAAATGCTCCATTATTATAAGTCCATTGTTCCACCATCTCTCATTCTTCATGCTCTACATTGGTCTTTGAATTGGTCAATATATCATTAGTAAACACAATGACAAATTGATCTAAGTAAGGTTGAAATTATTAGGTCATTAAATCCATAAGAGTAGTAGAGGCATTAGTTAGTCCAAAGGGCATAACATGAAATTGAAAATGCTCATACTACATATGGAATGCAATATTTGGTATATCTAACGCCCTGACCTTCAGTTGGTAATTCCCAATTGGAGATAAATGTTTGAAATGAAACTTGCTTCTCCAAGTTGGTCAAATAATTCATCAATTCAGGGTAATGGATACTTATTCTTTATGATTAGCCTATTCAGTTGATGATAATCAATTCAAATAATGAAACTTCCATCATTCTTCTTCAGAAAAATAACAGGTGCTCCGTAGGGTGATGAACTGGGTTGAAGAAATCCTTTTATCAATTGCTCATCCAACTGATTCTTATATTCTTGTTATTCTACAAGGACTCTATGATAAAGAGTGAAGGATATTGGTACAATTCTAGGATATAACTCGATTATAAAATTGATCTCTCGAGTTATAGGAAGTCCAATTAATTCTTCCATAAATACATCCTAATATTCATTTACCATCAGTATCTTCACTAAGCTCATTCTATTGTCTGTGTCAACTTCTAGAGAATTTAGGAGAGCCATGCTATCATGGTTTCTTCTTCTGCCTAAGCATCACTTAAGAAAAGGATTAGAAATATTTACTCCTTTTTCTGCCACAAAAATGAACTTCTACTCCATGGGGTTGGATAGTAACATTCTCTTTAAAGTAATTTAAGATGGCTTGATATTTAGTTAGCTAGTCCATTCCTAAAATGATATTGAAATAACATACACCGAGTATAACGAGATTAGCTAGGAAGTTGGGTCCATAAAATTCGATTGAACATGTTTTGCAAATACATAAGACATTCGAAAAGGCTCCTAAAGGACTCATAACAAAGAGTGATATAAAAGAATTGTACTATCCACATCATCATTGATTTTGGGTTCCCTTTGTTTGCCAGCAATCGGAAAGGCTTGCCTTGCATTCCTTGTTTTTGGGTGGAAACTCTCTTACCCTTGTCCTTTCCACGAGTAGATGGTTAATGTTGAAAAGTTGGTGTTGTACTAGAAGGTTGTTGGAAAGATTGTTTAGGAGGCTGATATGATCTTGAATATTGTTGATAAGTGCTCAAAAGCAGTTACTATATCATGATTTTATGTATGTTTAGTGATTATATAGATTTTTATTTTCTTGTTTTACTATCATTTTACATAAATTTTTCGTTTTAGAATCATGTGTATACTTTGTTATTTTCAGGTATTTCTTATATTAAACCAAATCAACTTGAATAATTATATTTAAAGCACTCAATTACAACATGGAAGATTAAAATAAAAAAATTGTAAATTATTACATAGGTTTAAAAATTAGAAAAAAGAAATTATATGAAAATTAGGGTTTCAAAATGATGCAATTTGAATGGTTCCATGACGTGAAAATATTGAAGTTGCAAAATAGGGCCAAAATAATTTGTCCAAAATCAATGCGAGTCACACCGTGAAAACATTGTACGTAAGCCATGGTATGAATAGATTGGATCGTGCTTAAAAATGTACAAATGTCTATGCTGTTGCGTGAAAAATATGTATACCACGACGTGAAAAAAATGTATGCAGTGGCACTAAGTTAAAAATTTCACTTTTTCCTCCTTTCCTCACCCTATAAATAGGACCTTATTTCTATTGTAAAAAATAACATAGTATCCCACAACTCTCTTAGAAGCTGATTTCTTAGCTTTCTTTAATCTTTTTATTTCTTTTAGTAGTTTAAAATTATTCTCTCATTCAAGAGTTGATCAAAGTTAGTAAATGTAATAGTCTTTTGTTTCAATTCAATACATAACACAACAATTTTATCTAGAGGTTTTCCAAAAGAAATCCTTAAGATTCTATTGAAGTATCTTAAAAGTGTATTCTTTTCATAATATTTTTAAGTGTTGTTTTACATACTATATGTTTAATTTATTGATCATTCATTAAACTATGTAATTTTGGCTATAAATAGTATGTGATGTTAGTAACGTTGTTATACTTGTAAAATACTAAAATTAAAAAATTAAATTTTATTTCATCATCAAGAGAGTTAGATTTAAGATTTAAAATATCTGAATTTGATTTAGAGTAATACTCCTAGATATTAGATATGTACATATCTAAATCTGATCTCGAGGCATGATCTAATTCAAGGACTTTTATAAGAATTATTATTGAAAGATACATTGGTGACATATGATTCATAGTAGTTTTAAAATTTAGAATTTAGTTTCAGGTATTTAAATCATAAATTTAACTTAGACACCTTGATGTGAGTTTAAATTGTTAGATCCAACCGAACGTGACATTTAAATGATTCACTATCTCTTAGAAAAGAAGCACAATTTAATTAAAATCAAATATTAGACCTGACCAAAGGCAGTAAGCAATTTAATTAATAATAAATGGTATAATTAATTAATTTTCTATTTTTAAATAAAAGAGAGAATCAATAATCTTAATTTATATCTTTATTATCCGATTTAATATTAAACAAACATAATTAACTAACTAATATATCCAATAAATTACCCACTACTTGATAAATGGTTAATTACTTAAATGTTGATTAAATCTATCTTTATTTTAATGTTAGTAGTTTAGAAACTCAACCCAAAATTATCGTGACAAGATGTTTAAGTTATTAATTTCACTTTTAAGAATTTTTTGAATAATTTAAAAACCATATGATTTCTCTTTTGACCACATTGAAAATATACTTATCATTTTTATAAGTGATTTTTGCAATTAAGAACTATTTCATAAATAAAAACATTTTTACTCAACAATTTTGTACATGAAGTTGTTAGCCCCAATGTTGACGATCGCTAGGGAAGAATAGTATTTTTAAATTGTTATTATCAAAATCATGAAAGTTTTGTGTGTTGTAAATATTGGGATTTTATTTTATTTAATAAAAAATTGAAATATATTCAAAAACATAAAACAATTTATGTTTCATTTATTAGTTGGATATAACATATATAAAAAAGCCAAAAATCTAAAAAAAATAAAATTATGTCTTATTTATTAGTTGACTTAAGAGACATATAAAAAAATTAAATTTAAAAAAAGAAAAGAAATAAAAGGGATCTTAAATTCAAAAACAAATATAGAAAATAAAAAAAATTAAAGTCTCATGTATTATTTGACTTTAAAAAAATTTCATAAAAATAAATATATAATATCCATTAATTATCTAATTTAAAAAAATATTTAAAAAAGATTTATTTTTTGTTTTTAATTTTAATTTAACTTTTATTTTCTTTATTTTTAATTTATATGAAATAAATTATTTCATGTGTATTATACTAGCATGTAAATAATTTTATTATTCTTTACTATATATTTAGTATTTCTATGTATTATCATGTATTGTTATGTAATTCTATATATTTATTTTATCTTTTTATTTTTCAACTTGGCTGGTGAAATTAAATTTTATTTTTATTTGTATTGCAAGATAGGAGTTCCTTAAGGCACCCTCTCACACCTTTAAATAATAATATTCATAAACTTCTAAACTATCACGAAGAGTGGACTTTAATGCCCCCCATCCTTTTATTGAACAAATTTCTGAATCTCACAGTGACCCTTCACTCGAGCCATTAAACATGGGGAAAAACCATCACCTAGAGATACCATAATGAAGGAGTTTGCAAGGAAAGTAATTGGCATTGCAACTACCTATATCCAGCATTTATTTTTCCATGCTTTCTTCTTTTCATGAACTATCTAATGAAGATTCAATTTTTCTCATCAACTACTTTTATTCTACAGTCCAGTTTTCACCCTCAATGTTTCCTCTAAACCCTTGAAGAATGAAGTGTTTTCCCTATATCCTTAAATATAGGGCCAAGGCATGGTTAATATCACTTCATCCAGGTTCTGTGATGACTTGGGAGGAAGTCTATAATAAATTTATGGGAAAATTATATTCTCATTTGAAGTCATTAGAGCTAAGATATAAGATTGTCACTTTATCTCAAATGGAAGGAGAACCTTTCCTTGAATCATGGGATAGGTTCAAACTCTTTCTCCCTTAGTGCCCCCATCATAGCTACCCATTATAGCTTCAAAACTAATATTTCTATGATGGATTGACACAATAGTATCAATCCACCATTGATAATGCTACAGGTGGAGCGATGAAAGAGAAAATAACCTCTGAGACTTACAATCTCTTTAAGATGTTAGGTGCTAATTACCAGCAAAATATCTCCAAAGTGAGAAGAGCCAGAGTCCATAAAATTGACTCTGGTTCTGAATTTCAAATGTAGCTTGCTCAGCTAACCAAGTAAGTTGTCCTTCTAACTACACATGCCATAATAAGTAAAGAACAATGTGGTATATGTAGTACTTTAGGATAAGGTGCTAAAATATATCCCTATCAATCAGAAGCTATAGTTGGACCCAAGTAGGTCACTCTACTTAGGGGATACCAACCAATACCAAGGTATGAACCCAATCCTAATACCTATAATCCTGGGTGGAGGAATCATCCCAATTTCTCTTAGAGGTAGAACAACCCTCCATTTTCCTAAAGTTCAGTTCCATTGGGCTAGAAATTCCACTAATAATTGAAAAGGAATCCTCATAACAAGCCAAATGTAGAAGAAGACTTAAATTCATTTATTCAAGTTAGAAGAGATAACCAACCAAGGACAAATCAAACATTGGATTCTATAGAAACTTCCATTAAGAAAATGGAAACATATGTGGAGTAGATAACTAAGCACTTGTATAAGCAAGGAAAGGAATAACTATAAGGGTAGAAAATCGGTGAACTCAATAACAAAGGAATATTGAGTTTACATAAATGTTGAAATCCCCCAAAGTAATTTCTCACTAAAGTTAATAAAAATATTCCTCGATAGGAGGTAACCTTTTAATTATTTAATTAATAATAATTTTTTTTATTTTGTGTGGTTTTAATTTATGAGTTCTTAATTTAGATTTTTATTCTTTTAATTTATATATATAATTTCAAACAAAAAAAAGGAAATAGGGAAGGGAACATCGCGACACAAAATTTATGTGCATTGTGGCATGGAATTAATTGCATTATGGGAAAAGCCAGAAAGGATCACACCATGACACGAATAAAATATGCACCACAACATGCCTGCAAATTTTTCCTACATGAAAAACTCATCTTTTTCTAGCATTTTCTTACACTTTCTTTCAAATACTAATTTTTCTCTCCTTCTAAACATACTTAATTCCTCAAAAAATCTTGCATTTTTTCAAACTTCTTTCACAAATCCTTTCTAAAAGCCAATTTCTATCATTCTATCATGAAATTTTCATGTTCTTCAAGTTCCTTCAAGATTTTTATCTTGAAAAGGTGTTCTACATTTTTTCCCAAGCTTCAACAATGAAAAATAAGTATTCATAAATTTTGAAGTTGAGTTCTTTAATTTCAATTTTCTAGAATTTTTGAAGTATTTATATATTTATTAAGAGTCTAAAACCTTATTTATGATAAAGAGAGGGTTAGGAATTATGTGGAGTAAAATTATGTTGTTGAAAATTTTGGTGAACCCCTGCTTAAATTTTATGGTAAAAGCTTCAAGATGGGACATAATAAGTCTAGGAAAGGAAAGGAAGTTTCAACTTTTGGATATTTTGATGGTTCAAAATTTTCAAGTTTTGATGCTAAAGTCTGCTTTGAGAAAGCGATGAAAGTTAATAATGGTTTTATTCCAAAAAGGGGAATCAAATTTATTGATGGACGGGAAGGGATTACAAATGTAATAGTAGTCCCAGGTTGGAAAATGTTTGTTATGGAACTAGAGGCTACTACTGAATCTTTAGTTCAGGAGTTTTACACAAATTTTCCTGATGCTGTTGATGAAAAGTATTTGTTAGGAATGTGCTCATTCCATGTGGGCCTAATGATATAAATGCTCACTTTAATTTAGTACATGTTGGAAAAGGTGAGTATGAACAATATCTTAGTAATATAGATCATACAACAGTATTAGAAGGCTTGAGAATGCAATATGTTGAATGGATTATAGCTTGTGTTAAACTTTGCATTTATTTTTAAATTTTTTCTTACAAAATTCTGATGTCTTCTAAAGTTAATTTTAATAAAATGATAAACTCTTTGTAATTTATATTAATTCAAAAACATTTCATAGAATCATGTGATAATTAGTTAGTTTTTTTCATAATTTGTATTTCATGATTAAATTTTGAAATTGCGATGAACAAAAAATCAGTGTTTATGAATCAAATAAGGGATACTACCCTTGGGAGAATATATTTTGAGCAATTATCTTTCCATTTTGGGTGATAATATTTTTTCTACTCTTTAAACACTCTTTTTTTATCAATTCTAATAGTTAGATGATCCTTAAAGGTCTTTTCATTGAATGTTAGGATTTTTATATCTAATAAAGTGTCACATATTTATTTTGATTGCTTAAATTGAAGAATTTAAGTAGAAATTGAAAGTATATGTCTTTATATTCATTCATGCATGACTTATAAAAAAAGAGACATCTATGAGATTACCTAAATCAATAAAATAAAAATCCACAAATTAGTTGCTCACCTATCATACAATATATGTACAATCTGTATATGGGTCATTTCTAAAAAAAGGAATATCTATAATAAAATAAAGAGAGATAAAAAGAAAAATTAAAAAGAGAAAAATGAAATAAACTACCTATTATGACCTAGTATCGTTCACAGTTATGAGAATTATCTAAATACAAAAGAAAAAAATATAGGAAATATTTTCACAAGAAGTAATTTGCATGTTCTTCATCTCCTATAACATATTACATGATATTTTTATTTGATGAATTTGATTGATGTATGAAATTAATATGTGGTTTCTTCGTAAATCCTTTCATTTGATTCCTTTCATTAGATCAATATGATGCACCACTTTGAGCTTTCTATTCTATAAATATATGCAAACTATTATTTCATTTATATATATAAAATATTTCACATATACCTTTGAATGAGTGCTTAAACCAATATGATTAGTGTTATTAAGATTATGTCTTATGAGGTTTAGAGTTGGAACAAATTAGAATTCCTTACACTCGGTAAGTTTTATGTTGATACATTTTTAATTTGAATATGAAAGTGATTTTTCAAACTAATTATTATAATAAATCATGAATTTTTAGAATATTTAAATGAATTTTGCTATATATTTTTATTGTAAACTTAAAAGAAATTTTAAAAGCATAAGAAGTTTTGTTTTTCTTGTTCTTTTATTTTTTTATTTTGTTTTTAAATTTTATTTTGTTTTGCATGTTATTTATTCGTTTATTATTTGTTTTAATTTTGATGTTTATGGATATCATACTTTAAAACCCTCACAAGACTTAAACTTCTCTACTAGGATAACTTAGGGGTTTAAAGGCTTGTTGCATACACTAAATGCAACCGTTTCAATCTAACAAAATGATTTAGAATAGGTTAATTTCTAGTCTTTGTTTTTAGTCCTTTTTTCCCCTTACTAAGAGACTAGAAATAAGTTGGTTAGGGGTTGTGATAAGTGCTCAAAAGCACTTACTATATCATTATTACCAAGGCCACAGGGCAAGACCAAAGGAATGTCTCCCCAAAACATACGGACCACGATGTGAAAACTTTGTTTACCATGGAGCAAAGAGGGTGGATAGTCATGTATAGTTATGTATGCCATGGTGTGAATAAAATGTATGCCGCAGCTCCACGCTAATAACCCCACTTTTTCTCCTTTTTTTACCTTCTAAATAGGACCCTATTTCTTTTGTAATAAATATCCCATATCCCATCAGCTTTCTTCTAGCTGATTTCTTAGTTTCATTTAGTCTTTTCTTTTCTTTTCTTAGTTTATAGTTCTTCACTCACTTGAGAGTTGAAAAA
Organism: Hippophae rhamnoides; assembly: GCA_033030585.1. NCBI lineage: Eukaryota > Viridiplantae > Streptophyta > Magnoliopsida > Rosales > Elaeagnaceae > Hippophae > Hippophae rhamnoides. Next base: position 39,757,522 of record CM065438.1, on the reverse strand, counting down.
ATTTAATTCATGTAATAGCTTTTAGTTTCAATTCAATAAACTATGCAACAATTCTATTTGGAGATTTTTTAAAAGCAATTCTAAAAATTCTATTGAGGTATGCTTAAATGTATTATTTTTAGAAAATTTCTAAGTGTTGTTTTACATAATATATAATTAATTTATTAATCATTTATTAAACTATCCAAATGTGGCTACAAATAGTATGAGATATTAGTAATGTTGTTATGCTTGCAAAATATTAAAAACATTTTTATAAAATAAATGAAATTCTATTTCATCATCAAGATTTAAACGAAAGTTTTTAAATGAAATACATATTCACATAGTATTTTTCATAATAAATAAGACATTTAGATTTAAGATTTAAAATATTGGAATCTAATTTAGAGTAATATTCTTGGATATTATAAATGTTCATATCTAAATATAATCTCGAGGCATGCTCTATTTCAAGGATTTTTATAAGAATTGTTATTAAAAGATATATTGACGACATATCATTCATAGTAGTTCTAAAATTTGAAAGATAGTTCTAGTTAATTAAATCGTAAACCTAACTTAGACAACTTGATGTAAGTTTAAATTATTAGACCCGATCAAAAGCGGCAATTAAATGGTTCACTATCTCTTCAAAAAGAAGCATAATTTAAATAAAATTAATTATTAGACCCGACCAAAGACAGTAAGTAATTGTAATTAATAATAAATGTTAGACTTAATTAATCTTCTATTTTTAAATGCAAGAAAAAATCAATAATCTTAATTTATACCTTTAATATCCTATTTAATAATAAACAAACATAACTATCTAACTAATATATATCTTATAAATTCTCCATTGCGTGATAAATATTTAATTGCTTAAATGTTTACTTAATCTATCTTTACTTTTGTGTCAGTAGTTTAGAAACTCAACTAAAACAACCGTGATAGGATATTTAGGTCATTGATTTCAATTTTTTTAGAATTTTTTGAATAATTTAAAAACTATATGATTTCTCTTTAAACTAACCTTAAAAGAATACTTATCATTCTCTATCATGCACTTGTGAGCTATTTTATAAATTATAAAAAGTTTGTACATAACAATTTTGTGCACCACTAATTAATCTCATAAATTCTCCATTGAATTTAATGTTATTTGCCTAAATGTTTATTGAATCTATCTTTATTTTATGTCATTAGCTTAGATATTTCAAAACCCAAACTTTTTGATAGAATGTTTAGGTTTAATTTTTATTTTTAAGAATTTGTTGAATTATTTAATAACCATATTATTTCTCTTTAGACCAACCTTGAAAGTATACTTATCATCTCTTATAAAGTGTTTCATGTACTTGTGATCTATTTAAAAATTTACAAAATGTGTATATAATATTTTTGTGCATCAAGTTTCTATGCATATGTAACCGTTACATATGTTCTAAGCCAATGTAAAGAGGTGAAATACAAAACGGTTTCTAGAAGCGTAGTAACACGTGTACCACAATGAAATTTTTTGTGTGCCGCAGCATTAGGTTAGTGGAATGAGCTTCAAACGTGTTATTGGGTGGCTCATGCTAGAGCACGAATAAAATTTATGCAGCAGTGCCCAACATAAGGATTCTCTCTTTAGTTTTCTAACCTATAAATAGGACCATTCACCCTCTCATTACAATCATGCCTCAACTCTCAATTCTCTATTTAGTTTTGTAAAGATTTTCTTAGTTTCTTGTTTTCATAATTTCAAAGTTCTTCTCTCAACTTTAAGAGTTCTAAATTGATTATTTTATATAGTATTTTTCTCTCAATTCAATAAACACTGTTGGAAATTCTTTTGGAGGTTTTTTGGATATAGAAATGGTACTGAATTTTTGTACTTGGAAGAATACAAATGAGATATAATTTAAATATAATATTTTATGTTCATATTAATTTTAGGTGTTATTTTGAATGTTATATTTAATTTATTGATCATTTATTAAATTAAGCATTTTTAGTTGAAAATACTATGGGATACTAGTAATAATATTATGCTTGTTAAATATTAAAATAAGTAAAAACTTTTACAAAATAAATTAAGTTTTATTCCTTCATCAAGATTTTATGAAGTTTATTAAAGAAAACTATATTTTGAAGTATTTTTCGTAATAAACATAAGAGTTATATTTATGATTTAATTATCTAAATCTGATTTAGAGTAATATTTTTGAATGTTAGATGTAATTATCTAAATCTTATTTAGAATCATGCTCTTTTTCAAAGATTTGTTTAAGATTTATTATTGAAAGATGTATTGATAACATATTTTTTGTAATCTATTTAAAATTAGAAAGTTAGTTTCCAAATAATTTAATCATTAACTTAACTTTAACACCTTGAATGGAAGTTTAAATTGCCGATCCCACCAAAGGTTGCAATTAAATGGTTTATTAATTTCTTATAAAAGAAACATAATTTAATTAGAAATTAACTTGTCGTCCCTACCAAAGGTGGCAAGTTAAGGTTTAATTAATAAAGAATTTGATCCTTGTCATAGGATATTTTCTTACAAAAAGAGAAAACCAATAATATTAATTTATATCTTTAATAACCTAATTAATATTAAGCAAAAATAATTAACTAACTAATCTATACCATAAATTCTTCATTGAGTTTAATGTTATTTGCCTAACATTTTGTTGAATCTACTTTATTTAATGTCATTAGCTTTGTTACAGAATGTTTAGGTTTAATTTTCATTTTTAAGAAATTTTAAATTATTTAAAAACTATGTGATTCCTTATTAGATCGACCTTGAAAATTTACTTATAATTTCTTATAAAGTAATTATTGAGGTGATCAACTTGCACTTGAGCACTCTACCTTTTCTTCTATCAAGGTGATGAACTCATAGTTGAGTGCTCTACCCAATCCATTATAAAGTGATCAACTCGTACTCGAGTGCTCTTGTCCATTACCAAGGTGATCAAGTCATACTCAAGCACTCGACCTAGTCTATTACTGGGCTGATCAACTCATAGTCGAAAGCTCTAGTTTATCAATTATTAAGGTGATAACTTCATATTTGTGCACTCTATCTGGCCTATTATTAAGGATATCAACTGTAATCTAGCACTATAGCTATCCCATTAGGGTAGTGATCAACTAGTAGTTAGGTCTTCCACTTAGGCCATTACCCAAGTAATCAACTCATACTCAAACGCCCTACTAGGTCAATTACCTAAGTGGTCAACATGTACTCGGGTGCTCTACCAAATCTATTACAGAGGCAATTAGCTTGTGCTTAAGTGCTCTACCTAGTCCATTATTGATGTGATCAAGTCATACTCAAGTCCTCTACCTGTTCCCTTACCAAGAAAATCAATATGTACTCAAGTGCTCTACCTAGGTGAATACAAAGGTAATTAACTCATGGTCGACCACTCTACCCAGTCCATTATCTAGGTTATCTACTCACAATCGAACACTTTAACTAGTTCATTATCAAGTTAATCAACTCATACTTGAGCACTCAACTTGGTCTACTACTGAGATGATTAACTCATAGTCGAGTGTTTTACTTGGTTCACTATCAAGGTGATCAACTCATACATAAGCACTCCACTTGGTCCATTATCGAGGTGATCAATTCATACTAGAGAGCTATACCTAGACCATTATCGAGGGGATCAATATGTACTCAAGTACTTCACCAAGTCCATTATTGAGATGATCATGTTATACTCAAGCACTCTACATAGTCCATTACCAAGGTAATAAACTTGTACTTGAGTACTCTACCAGATCCATTACAAAGGTGATCAACTCATAGTTGAGTTTTCAGCCTCATCTATTAACAAGTTGATCAACTCATACTAGAGTGCTCTACCTTTTCCATTATTGAAATGATCAAATCGTAATCATATGCCCTACCTTGTCCATTATTGAGGTGATCAATATGTTCTCAAGTGCTCTACCAAATCCATTACTAAGGTGATCAACTCGTACTCGAACGCTCTACCATGTCCATTACCATGGAAAATAACTCATATTTGAGCACTCTACGTGCTGGTCCATTATCAAGTGATCAACTCATACTCAAGTACTCTACCAAGTCCATTACTTAGGTGATCAACTCATAGTCAAGTAACCAACCTAGTCTTTTATTGAGGTGATCAACTCATAGTTGAGTGTTGTAGCTAATCCATTATCAATGTCATAGCCTTTTGCTTATGTGTTATATTTGGTCCATTATTGAGGTGATTAACTCATAGTCAAGAAATCTACCTTGCCAATTAGTAAAGTGATCAACTCATAGTTGAGTGCCAAACTTGGTCTATTGCCTAGGTGATTAACTCATCCTCAAGCTCTACCAAGGCCATTATCGAGGTGATCAACTCATAGTCAAGTGCTATACCTTGTCCATTATTGAGGTCATCAACTTGTAGTCAAGTGCTCTACCTAGTCCATTACTAAAGTGATCAAATTATAGTCGAATGCTCTATCTGGTCAATTATAAAGTTGATCAACTCATATTTGAAGGCCTTACCTAGTCCATTATTAAGGTGATGAACTTATAGTCGGGTGCTCTATTTGGTTCGTTATCAAGGTAATCTACACATACTGAAGGGCTCTACCTGGTCTATTATTGAGGTGATCAACTCATAGTTAAGTGCTCTACCTGGTCCATTATCGAGGTAATCAATTTTTACTCAAGTGCTCTACCATACTTAATATCCATGTGATTAACTTATAGCACACTACTTCGTCCAATATATAGGTGATTAACTCATGGTCAAGCCCTCTACCTAGTCTATTGCCAAGGTGATCAACTCATAGTTGAGAATTCTACCTCTTTCAATTTTTAAGGTAATCAACTTATATTGGAGTGCTCTACCTGGTTCAATACTGAGGTGATTAACTTATAATTGAGCACTCTACCTAGTCCATTATCAAGGTAATCAATTTATATTCGATCATGCTACCTGGTCAACTATCGAAATGATTAACTTATACTCAAACACTCTACCAAGTCCATTACCAAGAGGATCAACATGTAGTCGAGCACTCTACTAGTACCATTATTGAGGGGATCAAATCATACTCGAGCACTCCACTTGGTCCATTACATAGGTAATTAACCCATACTTGAGTGCTCTATCTAGTCCATTATGTAGTTTATCAACTCATACTCAAGAATTCTAAATGGTCCATTATTAAGGTAATCAACTCATGCTCAAGTGCTTTACCTGATTCATTACTGAGGAAATGAAATTGTAGTTGAGCACTCTACTTGGTATATTTTCAAGGTGAGCAATAAGTAATCGAGTACTCTACCTGGTCCAATACTAAGGGGATTAATACTTAGTTAAGTGCTCTACTTGATCCATTATCAGAGAAATCAACTCATACTAGAGTGCTCTACCTAGTCCATTACTGAGGTGATCAATTCATAGTTGAGTAGTATACTTGGTCCATTATCGATGTAATCAACTAATAGTCAAATTCTCTACATGGTCCAATATTAAGGTGATCAACCCATACTCAAACACTCTATTTGGTCCATTATAGAGATCATTAACATGTACTTGAGTGCTTTACTATGTCTATTGCCAAGGTGATCATCTCATACTCGAGCACTCTTCCTTGTCCTTTACTTAGGTTATCAACTCATAGTTGAGCTCTCTATCTAGTCCATTATCAATGTGATCAATTCATACTTGAGCACTCTACCTAGTCCATTAATGAGGTGATCATTAGGTACTCGAGCACTCTACTAGGTCCATCATTTTTGTAATCAACTCATACTCAAGGGATCTACCCAGTCTACTATCAAGGTGATCAACTCATACTTAAGCACTCTACCTAGTCCATTATCATAGTGATCAATTCTCCCTCGAGTGCCCTACCTAGTCTAATATCAAGGTGACCAACTTATAATTGAGCGCTCTAGTTGGCCCATTATAGATGTGATCAACTCATACTTGAATACTCTAACTGGTCTATTACTGAAGTGATCAACTCATATTTGATCACTCCACATAATCCATTAGTGAAGTGATCAAATTGTAGTTGAGCACTTAAGGTGGTCTATTAAAGAGGTAATCAACTTGTACTAGAGTTCTCTACTTGGTTCATCATCAGGGTGATCAAATCGTACTCTAGCATTCTACGTGGTCTATTATTGAGGTGCTCACCTTATAGTCGAGCACACTACCTTGTCAATTACCAAGTTAATCAAACACCTAATTAACTCATACAAGATAATAAATTTAATAGATATATAATTTAAGCACCAATTATATTAGCAAATCAAAAGAAGATAAAGCCAAACCAAAGCTAAGCATTCTACTTGGTTCTTTAGCGAAGTGATCAACGCTTACTCGAGCATTTTACCTGATCCATTTTAAAGGAGATCAACTTTTACTTAAATGATTTACCTAGTTCATTATTGAGTATATCAATTCCTAGAAGAGTGCTCTATTTGGTCTATTTCAGGTGATCAACTCCAAGTCGTGTGCTCTACTTGGTCCATTGTAGAGGTGACCAACTTATACCCGAGCACTCTACCTAGTCCAATATTGAGGGGATCAACTCATACTAGAGCATTCTACCAGCTCCATTATAGAGGTGATCAAACACTTCAATAAGTTAGGCAAGATAATAAATTTAATAAATTCATAATTGAAGCACCAATTAGATTAGGAAATCAAAAGATGATAAAAAGTAGAGCATTTACCTTGTTGTGTGTTTTACAACACAACAGAAAATCGTGCAAGCATACACGGTCACAAGTAATAAAGATTTGTAAGTAAAGTATCATTCCCACGGAGATTTGTACTATAGTTTGTTGAGTACTAAAATTGTATCTCTCTGATTTTATAAAAAACAATCGTTGATTAAGAAAAAAGTAACAAGAAAATAAGAGAACTCTAGGATTGCAGTTTTTCACCAAATTAATTCACTCCAATCATATTATTTTCTCTTGATTTATATTTTTTAGTACATTTAATTTGTCAACCGAAAACTTCTATTTTTATTCATACATCTCTTCCGAGCTCTGTATAAACAACTCGTTAAATTAATTCACTATATCTCTATGAGAATTAAATTTAATAAGATTCATTAAGTTCTAAGTTCTCAAATGGCCACACATACAATTAGTGTATATTTCTATCCTTCATCATACATGTCATTCTATTTACGAGCAATACACACACAAATGCCATTCTCAAGTTTATTTATGTGCCACGGATCGTTTTGATAAGATTCGTAAATAACCAAAAAGCATTAAGCACAAAATAGAACGAACAAATCGAACGTCTTCTAAATCTATAAAAAATAATTAAAATTAAAGCTTCATAAATTTAGATCAAATGAAACCCTAGAAAAATTAAATTACTTCATTAAATTAAAATAAAAATTACAACACATTCAAAAAAATTAGAAAACAACAAAAGCCAAAAAATGGCTTCTACGTGTTCTGCAGTCCAAAACCGACAAACACAAAAAAATCTAAACTCTCCAAAAAAACTCTATTTTCACCTATTTATAGTTACAAAAATACATCTAAAAAAATTAAATTTATTTTTAATAAATGCATCAAAATTTGTATCGAAAATAGAATCAATGCATATCGATATTCGATATCGAAATAATATTTTAACTCACACGTGAGACAGGGGCGCCGTTTCTGATTTAAAATTCAAAGTGCATGCCACGTGTCAGTGTCTGATTCATTGAAAAGATTTAAATCAGATAGGTGGTAGCATTTCATTGGCTTCTGGAAACGGGGGCACGATAGATTGTCGCACGGAAGACAATGGCTGCACGCGGGCGTGATCCTGCGCTTTCGCGCTCATTGTAATATGCCATGTGTCAGAATATTATTGGCTTATAGATAAAGTTGACACGTGGCTTCTTCTTCTTCTGTAAAACTCGAGGGTGCACGCCGCTTGGATGAACCGCGTCGCACATGATTTTTAAACAGCGGTTCAATGCACGACAGCTTGGTTCCACGCGCTTCAATCTGGACCGTTCAACCGATCCATCGGTGAGCGATGCGCCTTGGGGAAATTCTACGCAGCCGACATGTGGGTCCCACTCTACACGCCGGCCTACGCAGCACGTGGGCCCCTCTGGCTCGCCGAGCCGCGTACAAGAAATATACCGGGAACGCGCTTTTGTGTCGTTTGGAATGCACTCGCCAAATCTGGACCGTTGATTGGATGATCGAACGGTGGGTGATGGGAGCGTTGAGTGGTGCGAGTGACATTCTTCTCCTGCGCAGAAAATTCAATTTTTATTAATTTCAGTTTGACCCACAAATTTAATTCAAATTACATTTTAGTCTTTCTTTAATTGCAATCAAGCCCAATTTTTAATTTAAATTATATTTTTGACTTTTATAAATTGCAATTTAGCACTCATTTATTTGAAATTAGATTTTTGGACAAAAACTTGCAATTAAGTACATTTTCGATGCAAATTATTTACTTTTCTTAAAAATGTATTTCTTAACATATAAAAGGTTAATATTAATTTATTTAACTAAAATTAACCAAAAATGTAAAGAACATAGCAATTATAATTGATAAAATAGATGAAATAACTATATAAAATACAGTTATCAAGCACCAATTAGATTAGGAAATCAAAAGATGATAAATAGTAGAGCATTTACCTTGGTTCTTTACTGAGGTGATCAAATCACAATCAAGTACTCTAATTGGTCCATTATCGAGGTGATCAACTTGTAGTCGAGCACTGTACCTAGTCAATTACTAATTTAATTAACTTATACTTGAGTACTCTACCTGGCCCATTACTAAGGTGATCAACTCATAGTCCAACGCTCTACCTGGTTGATTATCAAGGTAATCAACTCATACTTGAGTGCTCTACTTGGTCCATTAGAGAGGTGATCCACTTGTACTTGAGTGTTCTACCTACTATATTATCGAGATGATCAATTCATACCCAAGCAATCTACCTAGTCCATTACCTAGGGGATTAACTCGTACTCAATTGCTCTACTTGATTCATTACAAAGGTGATCAACTCATACTCGAGTGCTCTACTTGGTTCATTACCAAGATGATCCACTCATTGTAGAGTACTCTACTTGGTCTATTAGTAAGGTGATCAATTCATAGTCGAGTACTCTTACTAGTCCATTATCGAGGTGATCAAGTCATACACAAGTACTCAATTCATACTAGAGTGCTCTAAATTTATCATTACCATGGAGATGAAATCTTATTCAAGTTCTCTTCCTAGTCCAATATCAAGATGACGAACTCATAGTCAAGCACTCTAACTGGTCCATTACTGAGGTGATTGATGCACAAAAATTTGATTGTGAAAAGTTTTATTTATAAAAAGTTCACAAGTGTACGAATGACTTATAATAAGCAATATGTATACCAACAAGATCATATCTCAAGGAATTATGGTGGTTTTAAAAAGATAAATTATTTTTCTAATTTACATAAGAAAAACAAATCCTAAACATTTGAACAATTTATTATTTGATGAAACAAAATTGAAAATTCTAAATTAAATTATATCTAAAGAAGGAAAGTAAATTAAAGCAGCTAAATAAAGAAATAAATTAAAAAAGAAAATAAAATTATGGTGAACATAGATTGTGGATATATGTGGGATTTTAGTGAACATAATCTTTCATAGACAAAATTAATTAGGTGATTTCAATATAAGCTTGATTTATTGATTTATTTTCTTGTTAAATAAAAACCCATATAATCATGGTGAGTTCCCAATGATAATTAATCAATTCTTTCTTGGTTGCGGTTAAAATTGATTAATTGGTAAGCTAAAGAAATATATATAAACTAAAAATCTTCTATTAATTAATAACTTCCTTTAGTTGGGCTTGAAATTAAAAATTGACAGATCTAAGGTAGATGTATTATTTAATTATAAATGAATGATTTAGCCCATCTTTAATTTAAAATTAAAGTTATTTTTCAACTGACTAATTTAATACAAGTCAACGAAATTAAAATAGAGTCTTATTCATTAGCCCATCTATTGCTTAATTATAAAATATTTTCTTTAATCATAAATCAAGACTTGACCCATCATGAATTTATGATTAAAGATCTAAAGTTTATGAATAAGAAATAAATCTAAACTTTCATTTGTTTCAATCACAAAATTGTTCTTCCAATCATTGGAAGCAAAAACTAAAATTCTATATACGGATTTAGCCAATCATAGCTAAATTAACAAAAATCAATTTAATTATGAAAGACATCAAATTATAGAAAGAATTAAATAACACAACAATTCAATATACCCCTTTTGTTGAAGATGATTCCAAATCTATGAACATATTATCATTGGCTTCTCCAAATCCCTTTATCTTTTTCACAATTAGGAGGATCTTTGTCCGTATTTGTATATGGTGGAATGGCTAAACTAATTCTACTATTAAAACCAAGGACATATTGTAGCTTGAAACGAAAAATGTTTTATTCTCTACATTCACTTAGTTTGACCTAAATTATTTATTTATAAGGGAGATTAGTATGGAAAGGCTTTAGGCCAAGTAGCGAGTTGCAGCTCAAGTTTTCCACTGCCATGACTTGAGAGACATTAAGATATGCAAACTTTCAAATAGAGAAGTTCATGTCTTGGCCCACTTTTTCCATACTATGGCACAGGTTGTTTTGTGTACCTAGTGAATTTCATCCAAACAATGTGTGCAACGGTACATAATAATCCTCACTATGGCATGATGAGTGCTCAAAAAGCACTAAAATAACCATGATTTTATGCACATTAATTGATTAAAAATATATATATTTATATGTTTTATCATATATTTATATAAATTTGTCTTTTTAGAATCACGGGTATTTTTATTGTTTCGGTATTTTGGCTTAAGCATGATTTAAAGACTCGAAAGAGGAATACTTGAAGCAATACATCACAAAAATATCAATAAATAAATGGGAAAGGTCAACAAATATGGAAAAAGCTGGACAAAATGGGTCCGAAAAGGTCAAAATGTCAAAAAGGAGAAAAATGCGCCTTGTGTGACCAGTGTTGTGCCCGGCCTTTCGACTCACTTCTTGTGCCTTGAGTCTTTGTTCAAATCGCAGCCTTGGCAAGTACTGCAGATTCTTGTTCATGCGCGACCTTCTTTGTGCCTTGATTCTGTTCACGCAGCGTGCGGCCAATATGCCCAGCATGGCGATATTTTCACCCATTTTCCGCGTCCGGACCCGCTGTGATGTCATCTTTGATGTCATTGATGACCTCGACATTTCCATTACGTTTTTAATTTTTTAATATTTTTTAACATTTTTACTCATTTTTCTCTCCATCCTCACCTATAAATACCCCGGCTTCCGTTCAACTTCAAAAACACACCTTCAAAACACCTTCAAAACCTCCAAATACATTCTTTTCTCTCTTTCTTTCTCTCTTTTCTTAGATTTTTAGTTTTTCTTATGTTTTCTTAGTTTTTAGCTTTTCTTAGTTAATTTCTCTTAGTTTTAGAGTTCTTCCCTTTTTAGGGAAGAACTAGTTATGTTTTGTAATAATTTAGCTTTTTGATTCAATAAATGGGAGTTCAAATTCCGCTTGGAGTTTTTCTATACTTAGCGGGAATAGCGTCAATCTTGTAAGGATTTTATTTTCTTTGCGGTTATTTTTATACTTTATTCTTACATGTTATATTTAATTTATGCAATGATTAAATTTAAGCTGCTAGCTATTTGTAAACACGATACAATAATAAACGTTGTTATGCTTGCGAAATATTAAATAGGTAAAAAATCTCTAAAGCGAATTGATTTTATTTTTATTCATGATTTTGTATTAAGAATGTTAGAGAGAAATATATTATTTTTCATTACAAACTTAAATCTGAAAATTAGATTTTAAGGTTTAGATTATCGATCGATTTAGAGTAGTGCTCTTTTATTTGATGGTACAATCGCTTGGTAGTTAGAGTGAAGCTCTATTTCAAAAGTTTTTATAAAATTATTATGCGAAAATGTATTGGCGACATGTTTTAGGTAGTGATTTTAAAACTTGAAAGTTAGTACTAGGATAACTAAATTCTTAGGTTTAATTTGGACACCTTGAATAAAGTTTAAAGCTATGTCTAACCCAAAGGTGGCATTTAAATAGTTCATTTTCAATCTCTTGAAAAAGGAATTAATTTAATTAACCAAATTAGTTATCAACCCCACCCGTAGGTGTTAATTGATTTGTTTAGTTAACAAAGAATATCTAACCCCACCAAGGTAGTATTCATACAAAAAAGGGAGAATCAATAAATATCAATTCATATCTTTAATAACCTAAATAATACGAGCAAGCATAATTAACTTAGTTATTATATCCATAAATACTCCACTTATTTATAAAAGATAAAATTTGCATGAATGTTTATTGAATCTATGTTTATTTTATGTAAGTAGATTAAAAAACACAAAACCCAAAATATCGTGACGGGATGTTTAGGGATTTAATTTCGTTTTTAAAAGTTTGAATAATAAATTAAAAACCGCATACATTCCTTCCTTAGATCAGCCTTGGGAGTATACTTATCATTTTCTACGAAATGATTCGTGCACCTTTCTTGAGAGTTTTATAAATATAAAACCAAAGTATTGGCAGGATCGGCGATGCCGGTTTTCGCTCATCAAGTGTTCGTTCATCAAAGTATTTGGCGATCACGATTCTGCTCATCATGGCACACTTCACTTTTCTTCAATTGTTCCTTATACACCTACAAACTAGTTGGTTCTTCTTGTAAGGCTTACATGACTTATTCTTTTAAGTTTTCATGTGTTGATAAATTTTATACATATGTTAGTTGTTTATCTTCCTACTTGTTGCAAGTTAGAAATTATTCCTTAAATTGTATGTATTTCCTTACCTAGTTGTGTATTGGATTACAAATGCTTCAGTTAATATTAGAGCCTGTACACCCTTTTAGGGACTAGCCATTCCAATTTTTATTCTTTTAACTCGCTTATCACACATGCACTTTTCTCTTTGATGGGCTTAGGAGAAGGAGCTATTCATGGTAGGCCTCCATTATTCAATGTGTTTAAATAGGCCTATTGAAAATCTTAAACGAGGGCCTTCTTGTGGTCCATCGGAGCTCGTGTTTCACTTCTATATGAGAATGGGTAGACATATCCAACCAAAACCCTCCTTGATAATACCGTGATTCTAATAAGTGCTCAAAAGCACTAAATATATCATGATTTTATGCAAAATGGTTAAATATATTTGTAATTGGTTATTTTTACTATCACTTTAAACAAATATATCTTTTCAGAATCACAAGTATGTTTTGTTATTTTTTAGGTATTTTAGAATAAAAAAGATATAATTGATCAAACACTTGAATAATATATCTAAAAGCTTCCATTAAAAATTTAAAAGCTTAAAAGATAGCATATGTAAAGCATTACATATATTCCAAACCATGAAAAAGGATGTAGAAAGAAAATAAGGGATCCATTTGTTTAGAACGATATGGGCCATGGCATGGAAGTTCTATGTGTTGCAACGTGAGATAAAAGGATTGATAATCATGCATCCTAGAATTATTATAGGCCACGGCATGAAAATTTCATATGTCGTGGTGCGAGTGTAGTGGATCGAGCTTGAAAATATGTACAACATGTGTATGCCAGGGCATGAAACCTCTGTGTGCTGTAGTGCCAGCCATCTCATCCATATTTTTCTCCTTTCCTACACCTATAAATAAGACCCTAGTTCTATTATATGCCATTTCACATTGCTTCATTCTTAGCATGAACTCTTAGTCTCTTGAGAGTTGAACTATTTTAGCTTATGTAGTAATTATAGTTTCAATTCATTAAACCGTGTTAACAATTCTACATATTTTTCATAACAGATTTTAAATCTGAAAGTTAGTTTCAGATATTTAAATTCTTAACCTAACGTAGACATCTTTATGAGAGTTTAAATTGATAGCCCTGAAAAAAGCATCAATTAAATGATCTATTAATTCCTTATGAATAAAGCATAATTTAGTTAACTAGCAATTACTTATCCCTACTAAAAGATTTTAGTTAATAATTTATTAATTTCAAAATTGATCCCTACCATAGGATAATTTCTTATAAGAAAGAAGGAATCAATAATCTTAATCCATATTTTTGATAACCTTCTTAATAATGAGAAAGTATAATTAAATAGCTAATATATCTCATAAATTCTCCATTGTATAATAAATTTTAATACCTAAATGTTTATTGAACCAATCTTTATTTTTATTAATAGTATAGATCTCTAAACCCAAACTTTATGACATAATGTTTAGGTTTTTAGCTTTTCTTTAAGAATTTGTTCAATTATTTAAAAATCTCATGATTCCTTTTTAGACCAACCATGGACATGTACGTATCATTTCCCATAATTTGTGCACTTGCGAGTTATTTTATAAATCATACAAATATTTTACACCTAATTTTGACATATCAATTTTTTGGCATCATTGCTAGGTATTGGTAATAGCACTAAAAACTAGATAACCTTTGCAAGCATCATTGCTAGATATATTGGTAATAGCACTAAAAACTTGATAATCATTGCAAGCATTAATGTTTTGGTGTCGTTATCGAGGAGGAGGAGCATTTTTAAATTTATATTATAAAAATCTTTAAAAACAATTTGTGTTGTAAATATCGTGACTTTTATTTAAAATTTTAAAATATCTAGGTTATTGATTAATTTTGGATATTTTAAATTTTCTCTTATTTTTGAAAAGAAAAATAAAATAAAAATATTATTATTAAGTTATTTTCTTTTATTTTGTTTTATTTTTAAACTCTCTTTTCACAATTTTTTTAAATATTTTATTTAATAATAATCATAAAATTTAAAATCTTAAAAAATTTAATATTTATTTATAAAAAAATTATTTTCCTTAAAACAATTCATTTTTAGTTTATTTTTAATTTTCTCTTCTTTATTTATTAATTTTTTATTTTTTTATTTCTTTTACTATTTATTTAGTATTTTTGTATAAAATAGTTTATTGCATAATTTATTTTCTTTTACTAACATGTGTATCATTGTATTATCTATTATTTACTATGTGTTTAGTATTTATGTGTACAAAATTGTATTATTTTATATGTTTGTATATTTATCTATCTTTTTTATTTTTCTACTTGGTAAATTTAATTTTTGTTTTTATAACTTTATGAGCAATAGGAGATCATTAGGATACCCTCTCATACAGTATACAAATAATATAAATAGGCCCAATAGACTGTCAAGAAGAATAGACATTGAGGTCCCATAACTTTTTGTAGGACAAATTTGTGAACCTAACCTTGACGCTATACCTAAACCTTTAAATATGAGGGAAAATCCACCATAAAGGGAAACCACAATGAAGAAGTTTTCAAGGCCATTAATTGGCATTGCTATTGCCTCAATCCAATTGGATGAAGCTTCTTGAAATAATGAATTGAGAAAAATTCATTTTTTCATGTTAACGTGCTTCCATGGACTGCTTATTGGAAGACTACAACTATCTTTCATTAGGGACTTTTACTCCACAGTTCAAACATTCCCCCCACAGTATACTCATAGAAGATCAAATTAGAATGATGTGCTTCCCCTGCACTATAAAAGATAGGGTTAAGGCATGGCTAATATCACTTCCCCAAACTTCTCTGATGACCTGGGAGGATGGATGCCAATAATAGGTTTATGGGAAAATTCTATTCCCACCAAAAATATCATAGTTAAGCGCTTAAATTAGTACTTTGTCTCAGGTGGAGAGAGAACCTTTCCTTGAAGCATAGGGTAGGTTCAAACTCTTTCTCACTCAATACTCTCTCATAGTTATTCTCTATAGCAACAAAACCAATTTTTCTATAAGGATTGATACAATGTCAATTCATCATTAATAATGTTGTTGGAAGAGCAATGGGAGAAAAAACAACCTTAGTGACTTACAATTTCTTTGAGATGTTGGGTGTTAATTCCCAACAAACGAATTCCTAAGTGAGGAGAGCTAGAGTCCACAAAATAGACTCTAATACTGAAGTTCAAATGCAACTTGCTCAATTGACCAAGCAAGTTGTGCTTCTTATAACACATGCTATAACAAAAAAAAGAACCATGTGGTGTATGCAGTATTTTGGGACATGGTGCTGAAACCTATCCCTATCAAGGAAAAGTTATTGTTAGAACCAAGCAGGTCAATGTACTAGAAGAATACCGACCAAGCACAAGATGTGATTTCGATACTAATACCTATAATCCAAAGTGGAGGAATCATCCTAATTTCTCCTAGAGATAGAAAAATCCTCCATTTGTTTAAAACTGATCAAACCCACCAGGCCAATAAATCCACCAATAAATGCCCAGGAATCCTCCCAAAAATCCAAATCTAGAGGACAACTTGAATCATTCATTCAAATTAGCCGAGACAACCAATCATTAACTAATCAAAGGTTGGCTCTTATGGATATTTCCATTAAGAAGATGAAAGTATAGGTGAAGCATTTATCTAACCACCTGCAATAGCAATCCAAGAATAGATGCCACGTTAGAAAATCAACAAAACTCAATAACGAGCAATATTGGGTTTACTAAAATATGAAATCCCCCAAGTAATGTCTTGTTGAATAAAATAAGAATAGTCCTGGATGGAAGGTAACCTATTATGTTATTTTATTATTACTTTAACTTATTTATTTTCATTTTATAGGTAATTAATTTTTTTTGTTTTAATTTTTGGTGTGATTATTAAAGTATATATTCTTTTATGTTTAATGTGTTGTTATAATAATAATATAAAAAAGGGGGGAGTAAATGAGTATGAAAAATAGTATGAAGCGCACCATGACATGCTCTATTTTCAGCCGCAACATGGGGCGATGGATTTTAAATAGTCCAAATTTCAAATGTTCGTGTAGCGGTATGACTATTACTACGTCGTGGCCTCTATTCATTTTTTGGGCATAAATACCGTTCCCCACATGAACTTTTTCATTTTTCACACTCTCTATTTTCTCTCCCACCAAACACTACAAACACCCTTAAAAATCCCACTTTTCTTCAATATTTATTCAAAATCTTTCATAAGAAACACTTTTCTAACAATTTCTTACTCATTTCACAAAGAAATTTCAAACATCTTCAACCTTTTCCAGAAATCTTCATCTTCTAAGAGGGTGTTCTTTATTGTTCTTCAATCCATAACAACACAAGTAAGTTTTCATAATTTTTAGAATTTAAGTATTTAAATTAAATTCACCGAAATTTTTAAGTTTTTTATTTTTATTTTTAAGAGTTTCAAAACCCTAATTAGGATAAATAAAGGTTATGTAAAATATTGGAATAATCTTTTATTGTTGTCTTGGATTTTTTCTAAACCTATAAATTTTAGATATTGTTTAAATTTTGAAAATGGCACCAAAAAGAAGTATGAAAGGAAAGGAGGTTTCAACTTCTAAAGAATATGATAGGTCTAAATTTCCTAGTTATGAGGCAAGAAATCGCTTTGAAAATGCAACAAATAAAGGATTTATATTTGAGAGGGGGATGGAATATAATGATGCTCCAAAAGGGATTACAGATGTCATAGCAAGCCTTGAATAGAAAAGGTTTGTAAAAGAACTAGAAACTACTATTGAATCCATTTTTTAGGAATTTTATGTGAATTTTCCTGACGCTATTGATAATCAAGTTTTGCTAATAAATGTACTAGTTCCATTTGGGCATAATGATATAAATGATCACTATTATTTAGTGAATATTAGAGAATTTTAGTATGAGGATTATTTAAATATTGTGGATTGTACTACAATTTTATAAACCTTAACTATAAAAGGTGCTAAATGGATATATGCTGGTAATAAACATAAGGGTTTTGAAGCAAAGTATTTGAATAAAATTTCTCATATTTGGAAATACTTCACGTGTTCAAGACTTATGCCCATCCAACATTATAACATTGTTGAAAGAGACAGGATTTTTTTACTATATGTAATCGCATCCAAGATGCCTATAGATATAGGGACAATAATTCACCAAAGAATAATGTTATTTGCAAATAATCACCATATGAGTTTCTTTTTCCCCACTCAATCACTACTATGTAAGAAAGTGGTGGTAACCCATTAAAAAGGTGAAGTTGTTGTACAACCTGGTGAATTATTGAACCTAAAATATTTTGTTGAGCTCACTTATGGTATGAATATTGTTCCAAGAGAAAGAAGGGCTATTCGTACATCAAGATTGTCTATGAAAGAAAACTTACATAATTTTGGTGAAAGAATGAGCTTTATGAAAAATACCAGTGAGCCTATTTTGCCTAACAAGCTACATGCATGAATCAACAACATCATGATCAGGTGGAACATAATCGCTTAATATGAAATGAACCTGTTGCAGTTAAGTTAGCTTGGGGTGGATATAAGCCACTTAGTGATACCCGAGTATCCTAATTATGATTTCACTTTTGTACCTCCACAAAGATAAAATCAATAGCCTAAATAATAAGGTCCGGATGACATGGAGGAATAACTCTAAATATGATCCAGAATTTTATTAGTTTTTAGGTATTTTTGTTTTGTTTTTATTTTAAGAAATTTAGTTTTTATTTTTTGGAATATTGTATTTTTTATGGAAATTATTTTGTTATACTTTGTTTCATGTCATGTGAACATGATTTAAAATTGTAAACTTATAACTATTTGTTGAAATTTGGGTGAACTAAACAGTTTTCTATTTATGTGATCGCTACACAAATTGTGTGTGCAATGAATAGGCAAGTATACATATAGCAACAAGTAATATAATGAAAAGAAAAAATCATTCCCATAGAGATTATTTTAATAGAAAATAATTTTTAAAACTAAAAAAATAAAAATCATTTTTTTCTGTGTATGTATATTTCAAGGAAGCAAAATTAAAATACCTAAAAGTAAAAATAAATAATTAATTAAATCAGATTTGGTAACTAAGAAGTGATATGAGAAAATATCTAGGAATACTTAATCCCCCAATTTTCTAAACATGCAAATCGCTAAAATCCCCTCAATATAATTATCAATTAATTAAATGATCAATTGAATATAATATAGCATGAATTATCCTCTCAAGTAAACTACACACCATATAGTAATTAATTTGATCACACTCTCATGCCAATTAAATTGCCTACTACTCATTAAGTTCATCAATTATGAATCACATACATAAGAATCATACATCTCTACCTAGAAACTATGTTATTTAATCAAGACAAACAATTAAATAATTTTCTTAGATCTATTTAATTGCCTCAATAGATAAATTGTTGGCCAAACATTTAGTAGCATAAAAAGAAGATTAAATAATATAATTAAATTATAATTATAATTGGGATAAAATATTATATCATCACATGGTGAAAATTGGGTTTATAAGATCCTTAGATTAATAAATTAACTACGCATAATTGTGTTCATAAAGCTCTTAATTTCAATATGAAAGACATAAAAATTGATAAAGAAAAGAGTAAAAGAAGAAATACAATCAATCTCTTGAATTGTAGTGATAATATCCTCTTGAATCTCCACCAAAATTGTATCTACTCTTGAATATTTCTATATTTTTCTCTCTTTCTAGCAAAACATATTGACCAAAATTATGCTAATGACAGCTCCTTAAGGTTTTTGGGGTGATTAGAAGCTTAAATATAGCTTAGGTGCAATATGGACCATCAGATCAACTTTAGAACAAGGGTTTAGATCAAAACAAGCAAAACTGATAGTGCCAACCAATCACAGCGCGATACGTGGCACATGGAATTCACTAGGAAAATTAGAGCGCGATGGATGGTAAGGGAGACCAAGTCAATGAATATTGAGTTAGTGCCACGCAGTGCAACGTGATTCATAGTAACGGATGGCGTGGCGCATGGGTGGAATGCGAGGAAAAATCGCAATGCGACACATGGTAGTGTAGTTTGGCCTATCTCTAAACTTGGATTTAATGTTGTGTTGAGACATGGCACGTGGTTTGACCTCCTCACATAGGGAGATCTACAATTCATTGTCCCTTTTTACGTGGCATCCACATGGGGTGACTAGGGACTTAAATATAGCTTAGGTGCGATTTGGACCATTAGATTAGCTTCAGATCAAGGGCTGAGATCAAAACAAGCAAAACTGACAATGTTAGACAATCACAGTGTGACACATGGCACATGGAATTCATTGGTAAAATTAGAGCATGATGGATGACAAGGGAGACCTATCCGAGTTGATAATAGTTGAGTTAGCACCATGTAGTGCAACGTGATTTTCCATAAAGGATGGCATGGTACATGGGTGGAATGTGGGGAGTAATTGCATGGCGACACATGGCAGTGTAGTTTGGCCTATCTCTGAACTAGGATTTAACTCTGTGTTGACATGTGGCGTGTGGTTCGACCTCCTCATACACAAAGATCTATAATTAGTTGTCCTTTCTTACATGGTGTCTGCATGGGGTGAGGGCTTAAATATAGCTTAGGTATGATCTGGACTGTCAGATCAACTTCAGATCAAGGGATAAGATCAAAATAAGCAAAACTGACAATGCTAACCAATCACAGTGTGACACATGGCATATGGAATTCATTGGAAAAATTAAAGTGTGGTGGATGGCAAGGGAGACTTGTCCAAGTTAACAAATGATGAGTCAATGCCACATTGTGAAACATGATTAGAAGTAAAGGATGGCGTGGTGCATGGGTGGAATATAGGGAGCAATCGCATGGTGACAGTTGATAGTGTGGTTTAGCCTATTTCTGAACTAGGATTTAACTCCATGTTGACATGTGGCATATAGTTTGACCTCCTCACACACAGAGATCTACAATTAGTTGTCCCGTCTTGCGTGGCATCCGTATGGGGTGATTAAGGGATTAAATATAGCTTAGGTGTGATCTGGACCGTCAAATCAGCTTCAAATCAAGGTCTAAGATCAAAACAAGCAAAAATGGCAATGCTAGCCAATCACAACACGACATGTGGCAGATGGAATTCATTGGGAAAATCAAAGCGCGATGGATGGTAAGGGAGATCTATCCGAGTCAACAAATGCTAAGTGCCATATGGTGCAACTTGAATCACAGTAATAGATGGCATAGTGCATGGGTATAATGCAAGGAGCAATCGCATGGCAACACGTGGCAATGCAGTTTGGCCAACTTTTAAACTAGGATTTAATGGCGTGGTTACACGTAGAAAGGGGTTCAACCTCCTCACACATGGATATCTATGATTCGTTGTCCCTTCTTGTGTGTCATCCGTGTGGATTTCCAAGTCAACTTCTATGCTTGCGTGGCATGTCATGCAATAACTCCGGATTGGCATTGGTTTAAAAATTCATAAAAATTAAAAAAAATGCCAAAAATTATATTTTCACTAAATATTTTATATTTTAATATTTTTGGAACCAAAAATACTATTTGTTGAATAAAAAAAGTAAATATTAAGTAAAAAAGTGTGTTAATGACTCTACTTTCATGGAGTCATCACACTCCCAAACTTAACTCCTTGCTTGTCTTCAAGTAAAGCCAAGTCTTACTAATAAAATGATATGGGTAGTATATTCATAAATATACTTCTATTAGTACATGCATATTTCATGAAAACTATCCCTTTCAAAAGTCATACAATCCTATAATAATGAGGTTCACATATTAATCAATCATCGTTCCATCAATACAAGGATATGCAAGGTTTTTGACAAATTGATTTGTGTGTATGTGCTACACATGATATCATCCAATGCACTCATTAAAGAAACCTATATGAGCATGCTAATCAACTCAATCTTAGAACAAGTCTCATAAGTCAATTTTTCACATCCCTCTCTACTAATATAAATATGCACTTAGCTCAAGATCAATAAGGACTTTACATGGTTGTAATGTAAAGCATAGGAGGGGGTCGATAAATGAAGACATTTAGGCTCTTTTCACACCTTTTCTTTCTTTGTGTTCATCATGCACTTGTTAACTACAATTGAGCTTTGACTTGATATTTCAATGCACCCTCTTTTTTCATTCTTTTCATATTCTTTTATTCCACATCTCTTTTCTCTTTTATTTTTGTAACTTTACAACACCCCCAAACTTATTTTCAATTCTATTTTCTCTTTCTTTAGAGGGATAATTGTGTTGTGAGTTTTACTTCTTTCTTTTTTTTCTCTCTTTTTTTAGGGTGGATTACACTTCACCTTATTCTATAGCGTAACACATGATCGCATTTTTTTCTTTTCATACAAGCTAAAATTGCAAGAATAAAGGTAATGCTTACTAGTTAGGCATAAAATATGGATTAAAGATATGAATAGTTCTTTGCTAGGATCAAATAGGTGACTATGGATATTAACAATGGTTAGATTGAAATGCTCAATCGATCCATATAAGGCCATTTCTCTTGCTAAATACTATTTAGAATTTTTCCTCGAGGGATGATCAAAAAGATTCTAAAACATAATAGATATCATTAACTCGTATAACTCACTACAAATTTTCTCTCGATAAGAACACCAAAATTAATCATGAACATGTGCATAAAAATTTGAATCAATCTAATCAAAACTAGCAAGCATATCACATGATTAATGTAAATATCTTAACAAATATGTTATATTCCTTATACTAGTCATGACAACCAATTTTTATCATTGAATTCATATGTTTCATGTCAAGTATGCATGCATTTAGTTTCCATATTTTGTTCATTTTTACCCACATCATGATTAAAAACATCCTAAGAATTAAAAAAATTCCCTAAAAATTTAAAATGCATAGTACATTCTAATGCAGAGAATTAAGTTTCCTCCCCCAAACTTACATTACACATTGTCCCCAATGTTCACATTTAAATATAAAAAGGTAAAAGAAAAGAAAACTCCCTTAGTCTTGGCACACTATATCTGTCGTTGAAATGTTCATTCTTGTTATGCCATTGCTCTCCACATTTATTTACCTACAAAACAAAAACAATGAAAATATAAGTAAAATAACATTGGGTTGCCTCCCAACCAACATCACATTTAACGTCCTTGACTAGATGGTCATATCAAGTCCTAATGCACATCTATTTATGTCTATTTACTTTTGAGTTTGCTTAGAAACAATTTGATTCTTGATTTGTTCAATAATACTTTTATGTTATGGCTTGCAAACACGGTGCTCAATTTTCTTCTCATGCCATTTTTCTTTTCTTTTTGAATTTTATGGCATTCTTATAAGCATTCCTCATAACTCATCCAATTTATGTATATCTAATAACTTTTTCACCACTTCATTGGATTCTTTCACTTTTATACTTGATTGAGGATAGGAGGGTAAAAATGTGGGGTCTAAACTTGATGGCTCTTTAATTGATGGTTTGAGCTTAGATCCTATCTCAAATTTTTACATAATTTCCTTTGATACATACATGAGAGGCGCGTCCTCCAAAAAGTTCACACAATCCACAATATCAACCTTTGACTCCATACTTTCAAAGTTAAAACAAGTTGAATTTTTTTGGTGTGTTTATGTCCTTGTTCATAGCATCATGTATGGGCGACTCAATAGATTCTTTTAAGTTTTCCCTACATTCAGTAACATTTATCCTTAAGCATTCATTCGCATTATCAATGTTAGGGGGTTCAAATGCTTAAAAAACTTTAAACATTACTTGTTCATCTTGCACTCTCATTATAAATTCACTTTTCTTACATCAATGAGTGCTCTTCCGATTGTTAAGAAAAGACAAACAAGTATGATAGGGATGTCACAATCATGCTCCATGTCTAGCATAATGAAATCTGCCAGAAAGATGAATTTGTCTACTTTTACTAGCACATCTTCCACCATACCCCGAGATCTCTTAATTAATCTATCTACCATTTGTAATGTTACTGAAGTGGGGCTTTACTAATCCCCAATCCCTTGAAGACCAATAATGGCATGAGGTTAATGCTAGAACCCAAGTCACATAGTGCCTTACCAAAACAGATGTTCCCAATAGTGCAAGGGATGTCAAAACTATCTAGATCTTTTAGTTTTTGTGGTAGTTTTCTATCAAGGATGGCACTACAACCTTAAATCAAGGTTATTATTTCATGATCTAGAAGCCTCCTTTTCTTTGATAGTATATCCTTTATGAATTTGGCATAAGATGACATTTGTTCAAGTGCTTCTACAAATGGTATGTTTATGTGCAGCTTCTTGAAGACTTCCAAAAATTTTAAAAATAGCGTATCACACTTTTTCTTTTGCATTATTTGAGGGAAAGGAATGGTGGGTTTGTAAAGGTTATTTTTTTTGGCTGAATTATTTCCATTTTAGTTCTCTCTTTATCGACTGATTCCTCATCATCCTTCGTAATTTCCTATTTCTCCTTATCCTTTTCTATATTACGTTCCTATTCTAAAGGTTTACCACTCCTCAAGGCTATTGCGTTGCACTAGTCCTTACCTTCTCTTCGTGGGTTTACAATTGTGTTACTTGGAAGGTTACCTTGAGGCCTTTGACTTATAGCTAGAACAAGTTGCCGCATTTAGTTCTTCAAATTTCAAATTGAAGTCTCTTGAGTGGACACTTTTGTATTTATTAATTGGATGAAGCCTTTCATTATCCCTATTAAATAATTTGAATTGTCCTCAGTATGTGGCTTCTTCTCTTGGGCTTGTGATTGTTGAAAACTAGGTCATGGAAATGATTGATGGTTGAATTGATTACCACCTTGACTATTGTTATTTCTCCAAGAGAAAATTGGATGTTGTCTCCATTCTGGGTTATATGTGTTCGAGTATGGATTATTGTTTCGTTTCACATTCCCCATATATAATACGAACTCAAGATTATTTGGAAAATTATCAAACAAATGAGCTCATCCACAAAACACACATGACACTCCTGAATCTTGGACTTGATTTATACTCGCTGGCAAGTTTTGAGCCATCAAAAGATTAACCAAAGATGACACTTGAGTTGTAAGTGCTTTGATATCATTTGCCTCATGCACTTCGACTACTCTTCTTGTGGTTGTCATTCTTTCCATTGGCCATTGATAATTATTACTATTCATTTTCTACTCTATGCTTCTAATAATACTAAACGATTATGTCTAAATTAAAAATAAATGAAAATTAAAAAAATAACTAAATAAATAAATTAACTAAAATAAATAAATAAGTGAGTTAAAGAAAATAAGTAAATTAAAATACAGAAAAATGAATAAAAACTAAATAAAAAATTAATTTATAATATTTTTAATCCCCAATAACAAGTAATATAATTTTTAAGAAAAGATCAATTCCCACGAAGATTATTTTATTAGAAAATAATTTTTAAAACTAAAAAAATAAAAATCAATTTTTTTCTGTGTATTTATATTTCAAGGAAGAAAAATTAAAATAACTAAAAGTAAATAGCAATAATTAATTAAATAAAATTTGATAACTAAGAAGATATATGAAAAATATCTAAGAATACTTAATCCCCTACAATATAATTATTAATTAATTAAATGATCAATTGAATCTAACCTAGCATGTATTCCCTTCTCAAGTAAACTACACACCATATAGTAATTAATTTGATCACACTCTCATGCCAATTAAATTGCATACTACTCATTAAGTTCATCAATTATGAATTACATACATAAGAATCATACATCTCTACCTAGAAACTATACATGTTATTTAATCAAAACAAACAAATAAATAATTCTCTCAAATCTATTTAATTGTCTCTATAGATAAATTGTTGGCCAAGCAATTAGTAGCATAAAAATAATATTAAATAATATAATTAAATTAAAATTATAATCGAGATAAAATATTATATCATCACATGGTGAAAATTTGGTTCATAAGATCCCTAGATTAATAAATTAACTACACAAAATTGTGTCCATAAAGTTCATATTTTTCATAAAGAAAGATATAAAAATTGATAAAGAAAAGAGTAGAAGAAGAAATAAAATCAATCTCTTGAATTGTATTGATAATCTCCTCTTAAATCTCCACCAAAATTATATCCCCTCTTGAATTTTTCTGTATTTTTCTCTCTTTTTAGCTCAAAATATTGACTAAAATTATGCTAATGATGGTTTCTTATAGTTTATGAGATGATTAAGGGCTTACATATAGCTCAGGTGCAATCTAGATCTTCTCATTAGCTTCAAATCATGGGTTGAGATCAAAACAAGAAAAACTGACAACGCCAGTGAATCATAATGTGACATATGGCACATGGAATTAACTAGGCTAATCAGAGTGTGACACATGGCAAGGGAGACCTATCCGATTGAATGCATACTGAGTCAATGCCACGTGGTGTAACTTCATTTATGGTAATGGATGGCGTGGCACACGGGTGGAATACGGGAAGCAATCATGTGATAGTACGATTTGATCGATCTTCGAACTCAGATTGAATGCCATGTTGACACGTGGCATGAGGTTTGACCTCCTCACATATGGAGATTTACGATTTGTTGTCCCTACTTGCATGCATCTGTGTGGCATACCTAGTCAGCTCCTATGCTTGCGTGGTATGCCACATGGCAACTCCTGATTGGCCCTGTGTTAAAAATCCAAAAATCCCAAAATATTCCAAAGATTATATTTCACCTCTTTTCACTAAATATTTTATATTTTAATATTTTTGCCACAAAATACTATTTATTGAATAAAAAAGTAAATATTTAAGTAAAAACGTGCGCTAATAACTCTACTTTCATAGAGTCATCATTATGTAATATTTAATTGTTTGGATTGATTAATACACTTGCAATTCCATTTCAACTCTTGAACATGATCAACAAATGGGTAACTTTTTTATTTATTACTTATATTTAATTTACAACTGTTACATTGATGGCAATGTAAGTTTAATGTCATGGGGTGGAGAAAGTTACGTTATAAATTTGTGCTAAATTGAAATTTTTATATGTTCACATGTTCACAATTTAATATTATTTTTATTTTTACTTTTTTGTGTGCTTTAATTTATTTTTATCAGATTAGTAATTTTTTATTATTTTTAAAATTTTCTTACAAAATTATCATATCCTTTAGTTAATTTTAAGAAAACGAGGAAGTCTTTGCATTCTTAGATTAATTTCAAAAATATTACATAGAGTAATTTGATGATTAGTTAATTTTTTCATAATTAGTATTTATAAATAAAATGTTGAAATTATGATGAAACTAAAATTGGTGATTAGGAATCAAATAGTAGAAAATATATTTTGAGTCATTATCTTCCCATTCAAAGTTATGATATTTTTCTACTCTTTTAAACACAATTATTATAAATTATAAATTCTAAGATGATTTCTATAGGTCAATGCATTAAATGTTAGGATTTTTACATCCAACAAAGTATCATATATTTATTTTTATTGCTTAAATTGAATGACTTAGTAGAAATTGAAAGTATATGGCATTCTCTTCATTCATACATGACTTCTTAAAAAGTGATATATATGGGGTTACTTGATGAGTGCTCAAAAAGCACTAAAATAACCATGATTTTATGCACATTAATTGATTAAAAATATATATATTTATATGTTTTATCATATATTTATATAAATTTGTCTTTTTCGGAATCACGGGTATTTTTATTGTTTTTTAGGTATTTTGGCTTAAAAACGCAATTTAAAGACTCAAAGAAGAATACTTGAAGCAATACATCACAAATAAATTAATAAATAAGTGGGAAAAGGTCAACAAACATGGAAAAATTGGACAAAATGGGTCGAAAAGGTCAAAAATGTCAAAAGACGGAAAATCGAAATGGCTTCGCGGCCAAATTTCAGCCATACAAGACTACAAGCGTTGATTCCCATTCCGCGCGCGTCGCAGTGCGCTGGCACTGTTCATGCGCCGAGCTGTGCGCCGACAGCTGAACGCGCGCGCTACGCCCGGCCGGCTTCACCACGCGCCCAACGCGTTTTCACCCTATTTTTCACGTGCAGCAGCCCCTGTGACGTCATGCTGACGTCATTGATGACCTCAGCATGTCCACTACACGTTTTTTAATTTTTTAATATTTTTTTTTTAACATTTTTTACTCATTTTGTCTCTCCATCCTCACCTATAAATACCCCCCTTCCATTCACTTCAAAGCACACCTCAAAACCACACTTCTCTCTTCTTTCTTTCTCTCATTTCTTAGTTTTTGAGTTTTTCTCTTAGTTTTTAGTTCAATTCTCTTAGGTTTAGAGTTCTTCTCTTTTTGAGAGGAACTTGTAATGTTTTTGTAATAATTTAGATTTTTGATTCAATAAATGGAAGTGCAAATTCCGTTTGGAGGTTTTCTAGCAACGGGAATAGCGTCGAAGTTCTGTAAGGATTTTATTTTCTTTACAGTTATTTTTATGCTTTATTCTTACATGTTATATTTAATTTGTCTGTGATTAAATTTAACTATGCTAGCTGTTTATAATCATGATATAATAATAACGTTGTTATGCTTGCGAAATATTAAATAGGTGAAAATTTCTAAAATGAATTGATTTTATTTTTATTCAAGATTTTATATTAAGGATGTTAGAGAGAAATATATTATTTTTCATTACAAACTTAAATCTGAAAATTAGATTTTAAGGTTTAGTTATCCGGTCTAATTTAGAGTAGTGCTCTTTTATTTGTTGGTACAATTGCCCGGTAGTTAGAGTGAAGCTCTATTTCAAAAGTTTTTATAAGAATTATTATCTGAAAATGTATTGACAACATGTTTTCAGTAGTGGTTTTAAAACTTGAAAGTTAGTACTCGGATAACTAAATTCTTAAGTTTAATTTGGACACCTTGAATAAAGTTTAAACTGTCTAACCCCACCAAAGGTGGCATTTAAATGGTTCATTTTCAATCTCTTAGAAAAAGGAATTAATTTAATTAACCAAATTAGTTATCAACCCCACCCATAGGTGTTAATTGATTTGTTTAGTTAACAAAGAATATCTAACCCCACCAAAGTTGGTATTCATACAAAAAAGAGAGAATCAATAAAATATCAATTTATATCTTTAATAACCTAGATAATATGAGCAAGCATAATTAATTTAGTTATTATATCCATAAATACTCCACTAATATAAATGATAAAATTTGCATGAATATTTATTGAATCTGTATTTATATTTATTTTTAGATAAATATTTATTGAATTTGTATCTATGTTTATTTTTATATTTAATTAATCTGTATATATGTTTATTTTATGTTATTAGATTAGGAACACAAAAACCAAACTATCGTGACAGGATGTTTAGGATTTAATTTCGTTTTTAAAAGTTTGAATAATAAATTAAAAACCACATACATTCCTTCCTTAGATCGACCTTGGGAGTATACTTATCATTTTCTACGAAATGATTCGTGCACTTGCGAGAGTTTTACAAATATTAAAACCAAAGTATTGGCGAGAATCGGCGATGTCGGTTTTCGTTCATCATTACTAAACCAATAAAAAAGGCCATAAATTAGCCGTTCATTTTATCATACAAAATATGTACATTCTATATATAGATCCTCTCCCTAAAAAATAAAAATTAAAAAAAGAGAGAAAAATGAATAGTATTAACTAAAATTCTATGACCCAATATCCATCAAAGTTGTGATAATTGATTAAATACAAAAGATAAATATAAGAAATAATTCCATAATAAGTCATTTGCATTTTCCTAATCTCCTAAAGGCATATTACTTGAGATTTTATTTGATGAATTTGATTGATGTATGAAAGTAGTATGTGATTTCTTTATAAAATCCTTTCATTTAATTCCTTTAATGAGATCAATATTTTTGCACCACTTTGAACCTTTTAATCTTTATAGATATGCAAACATGTTCCTTAATTTCTATATATAAACTCTATTTGTAGATACCGTTGAATGAGTGCTTGAACCAATAGGATAAGTGTTATTAAGAGTATGTCTTATGAGGATAGAGTCAAAGCGAATTTGAATTTCATACATTGAAAATGGATAAATATAATATTGATATATTTTTTTATTTGAAACAAAAGTGATTTTCAACTAATTATTACAATAAACTATGATTTCTTATAATATTAAAATTACTTATGCTATAGATTTTAATTATAAACTTAAAACAGATTAAAAGGTACGAGAAGTTTTGTTATTCTTTTTATTTTATTTGTTTATGTGTTGTTAATTTTTTTTGTTATCTATTTTTAAGTTTTCAATTTAAAATTTGATGTTTGTAAGTATCATATATGTAAACCCTCATGAGACTTAAACTCGTACACTAGGGTTAGAGATCTAAATGCTTGTTGTATATGCTTAATACAATCGTATCAATCTACAAAAAATGATTTAGAGTAGTTTAATTTTTATTCTGGTTTTTAACATTAAGTTTTTTAGATTTTTGGTTTTTTAATATCTAATAGTCAATTAATAAATAAGACAAATTTTTTAAATAAAATAATATAAAAATCAAAATATTTACAACACAATTTTTTTATGATTTTGATAATAACAATTTTAAAAAACTATTCTTCCCCAAAAATGGCACTAAAAACTTAATGATAAAAAATTTAGCAAGTTTTTGATGCTATTATTAGTTCTCTAACAATGACACCAAAAACTTGATGAATAAAAACTTGATCATCAAATTTTATAAAATTTATAAAATGCTTGCAAGTGCACGAATCACTTATAGAAAATGACAAGCATACTTTCAAGGTCAGTCTAAAGAGGAATCATACGGTTTTTATATTATTCAACAAATTATTAAAAAGAAAATAAAGCCTAAATATTCTATTACAAATTTTGGGTTTAAAAGTTTAATCTAGTATATTAAAAAAAGATAGATTCAAAAAACATTTAGGCATATAGACATTTATCATGTTATGAAAAATTTATGAGATATATTAACTTAGTTAATTATGTTTGCTTAATATTAAGTAGTTTATTAAAGATTTGAACTAAGATTATTGATTCTCCCTTCCTTATATAAAAGTATCTAAGGGAAGTGATCATTCTCGTAATTAATAATAAACCAATTAAAATTCTTTGGTGGGTCCTATCAATTGATTTTATTATTAAATTCTACTTATTTTCTAATGGATAATAAACCATTTAATTGTCTACCTTAGGCGGGGTCTGAAAATTTAAACTTCATTGAAGGTGTCAAAATTGGTTTCAAGAATTTGACTATCTAATAACTAACTTTTAGATTTTAAAACTACTATCAAAAATATGTTGTCAATATATTCTTCAATAATAATTTTTATAAAAATCTTTGAAATTAACTACACATATGAACCAAATAAAAAATAAAAGAGTAATACTCTAAATTAGTTTCAGATAATTAAATCTTAAATATAACTTTCATATTTTAATTTATTATGAAAATTATGGCATCACTATATCTTCTGAAATAAACTTTGTATAACTTTTGAAACTTAATTTGATAAAATAAATTACCCATTTTAATATTTTATAAGCATAACAACGTTACTAATATCTCATTATAATTTCAGCCAGGCATACTTAGTTTAATAATTGATCAAAAAATTAAATATAGCATGTAAAAATAATACATAAAGAATAACTGAAAAAGAGTACATAAATATACCTCAAGAGAATCTTCTTGAAAGGAATGTTGAACTTATTTATTAAATTGAGACTACAAATATTACATAACTAAATCTATTCAACTCTCAAATGAGATAATAAATTTAAACTAATAAAAGAAAAGTTAAAGATTAAGAGACTAAGAAAGGAGGAGCTAAAAAAGCAATGAAAGGGATGATTAATGATACAATGGAATAGGTGTCCTTCGTATAGGTTCAAAAAATCAGATCAGATGCATTAGTGGTACGGCACACAATAGTTCACGTTGTATCATGCACGTAACTATCACACACATTGTATTTGGTCAAAGCATCTCGCACCACGGCACATAATTTTCCATGCCGGTCCCCACAAAGAATTAGGGACAGTTGTACTAAGTCTATTAGGCCTTCACCATGGCACATGATGTTTCCACATCGTGGCATGCTCTGTTTTGCTTCACTTATTTCCCTCATTTTCTTATACAATTTTTTTAATGGTTTGAAGCATTGTAATGGAGTACTTCAAGGATAATTTCTTCAAGTATTAATCAATTTTACATAGCTAAAATACCCTAAAAATTATAAAATATACACGTGATTTTGAAATAATAGATTTGTATAAAATAATGATAAAACTAAGTAAATACAAATCATTTTAATCATTAAATATGCATAAAATCATGATATATTAAGTCTTTTTGGAATTCATCAGTTGCCTCCCTAGTAGTGCTCAATTGTGAAATTTTGAGCATTAGGTTCACATCCTCAGTTCATCATATGTCTTAGTTCTAACATGCATTGAGAATTAAAATGTACCTCACAAATGATACATCAACAATAAAGGTATAATGTTAAGATGTTCAACAAATTACATAATAGAATTTCAAAATAAAAGAAAAATTACATCAAATGATAATAAAGAAAAATTGAAAGAAAAAAATATAAATAAAAAGAAAGTGAAAGAAAAACTAAACCTATAAACTGGAAAAATAAAGAAATAATTGTGGTTAAGTGGGAGAGGAATAGGGCTTGATAAAAAATTGGAAAATTTTGTGTTTGATATGGTATTTCTCGCGCTAAGGGGAGGGGTGTTTAGTGTTAAAAACATATACGGGCCGCGGCACGCACAAAATCATGTCATGGCGCACATAAAAAAATGAGTCCTCAAAATTAAACCATAGACCGATATGTTGTGGTGCACTTAAAGTCATGCAGCCACGTAACCCTATTTGTCACGCCAACTATTTGATTAGAGAGAATTGCGTCACGGGGTGCATTTAAAAACAAATTTCAATGAAAGTAAAATGAAATAAACTCAGTGAGTTGTGTCCCATATAGCTCTTGGTTTAATGTCATCAACCCGATGGAGATAACTTCTATCAGAAGTTAAAACAACTTGAGAGCTTTTGGTTGGGACCTTCTAGTTGCTTGCCACTTTTCATAACAATATCATTCATAGTCTCCTTAGGATTTATCAAAGTTTATGAGGGGAGCTTTCCATATACTTGTACTTCAATCCTTCTCGTGGTTATGACTAATTAGCTTATTTGTGTCTCTAGGTTATGAATTGAAGTTTTGGTGTTTTACTGAAATTTAGAATTGTGATTAGCTAAAATAAGAACCATATCATGTACATACTTACCTTGAGGTTGTTAAGGTGGGTACTTCTAAGGTGGCCTATGATTTGGGAAGCCAAGTGGACAATGATGGTTGTTTAAAAATATTGTTGGACTATTGTTTTAGTAGCTCAAATTTGGATGATCCTTTCATCCTGCATTATATGTGTTAGAGAAATGATCACACCTGAGCCTTTGTGCTTGAAAGCCTCCAACATTATTGACTTGTTCACAATTTTTTTCTTAAAGAGTAGGGCACGTTTCAGTGAGATGTCTCACTGAAAAGTATATGCCACAAGCCTTAAACAGTCCACTAGCTAGTTGTTACACTAAAGCAATAAGATTATTAACTTGGACCTCAAGATTAGGGTTAATGCTTACCTCATTTACCTTTCCTTATGGGTTGCTACAGATGCCAAATTTTTGAAAGTTGGTTTCCCTAGTTGCAAATAAGTTCCTTGCCTCATGTGAGGTTTTTTTCACTAAGGTTCTTCCACTAGCGGAATCTACCATGCTTCTCTACATTGGCATTAGTCCCTTACAGAAGTATTAGAGAAGAAGTTTCTCATTAATTTGGTAGTGAGGATAGCTGGAACATAAGCTCTTGAATCTTTATAAATATTCATAAAGGATTTTCCCATTGAATTGTCTTATGCCACATATTTCTTTTCTGATTTTTGTGTCCTTGAAGATGGAAAATACCTTTTCAAAAATAATTTGTTCATGTCAACCCATGTGAATATAGTATGTAAGGGAAGATAATAGAGCCATTCCTTTGGATAATCAGTAAGTGAGAAAGGGAAGGCTTTAAGCTTAATTCGCTCTTTTGTGACCTGATAACTGTATTTTATATAGTTATTTTCACCTATTTTATTAATAGTAATTGCTATGTTTTCTTTAATATTTAGTTAATTTTTGTTAAATAAATTAATATTTTCCTTTTATGCATTAAAAATACATTTTTAATAAAAATTAAATAATTTGTATCGAAAATGTACTTAATTTCATATTTTTGTCCACAAATATAATTTCAAATAATATAGTTCTTAATTACAATTTATAAAAATCGAAAATATAATTTAAATTAAATTTGGGCTTAATTATAATTATTAAAAGTTTAAAAATTTAATTTAAAATTAGCAAAGGGCTTAACTATAATTTAAGAAAGTTCAAAATGTAATTTGGATTAAATTTGTGGGTAAAAATACAATTAATGGAAGTTTAATTTTCGCGCAGGAGAGATGAAGTCCATGCGCAAGATCACACTCACCCAACGTGGACCGTCCAATCAAAGAAGCAACGACTCAGATTCGCGCGTGTTAATCACACCCAACCAAAACGAGTGGGTCAGAACTCTGCGTTTTCACGCGGCTCGGCGTCCGAGTGGGGCCCACCTGCCGCGCAGGCCAGCGTGCAGCGTGGGACGCACCTGTCTGACGCCGTGCAGACCTGTCCCCTCCTTCGCGCGCCCCTTTCTCGTGTGGTCGATCCACGTGCGCCCAGTTATTCCACGAACCATAATCTGCCACGTATCACACATTATATTAAAGCAAATCATATTTCGACACGTGGCTATTTACAATGAATGTGAAAGCAGAGGATCAAGTCCTTGTTCCAGCCGTTGCCTCACGTTTCGCGCGCCTCAATTCCATGCGACAAGTTCTGTGTGCGTCCATTCCCTTCAACAAATGATATGTTGCCACGTGTCCCACTAATTGTGTTCGCGAATCATAATGCGACACGTGGTAGCGTGGAAGAAAAAAACAGAAACGTGCAGCATCTCCACTCACTTTTTCGATTCCATTTTCGATACAATTTTTGTCCCCCACGCGTGTAATTTATTATTTTCGCCATACTTCATTGTCCCCCGCGTGTATTAATTTTAAATATTTTTGATGTATTTTTTTAGCTATAAATAGGTGATATTATGATAGAGTTAAGAAGTTTTTTTTGGTTTAGAATTTTTGTGGTATTAGGGGTTGGACTACAGAACACGCAGAAGCCATTTTTTGGCTTTTGTTGTGTTCTGCGTGTGCCAAATATATCGTTTCGTGATGTTTTAATTTTCCTTCTTCTTTAATTTTTTTAGTATCTGTTGTAATTTTTATTTTAATTTAATGAAGTAATTTAATTTTTCTAGGGTTGCATTTGATCTAAATTTATGAAGCTTTGATTTTAACTATTTTTTGAAAGATTTATAAGACGTTCGATTTGTTCGTTCTATTTTGTGCTTAATGCTTTTTGATTATTTACGAATTTTATCAAAACGATTTGTGGCATAAAAATAAACTTGAGAAAGGCATTTTTGTGTATATTGCTCGTAAATAGAATGACATGTATGATGAAGGATAGGAATATACCCTAATTGTATGTGTGGCCATTGGAAAGCTTAGAACTTAATGAATCTTATTAAATTTAATTCTCATAGAGATATAGTGAATTAATTTAACGAGGTGTGTTTATACGGAGCTCGGAAGAGATGTATGAATAAAAAAAGAAGTTTTCGGTTGACAAATTAAATGTACTAAAAAAATATAAATCAAAAGAAAATAACATGATTTGAGTGGAATAATTTGGTAAAAAATTGCAATCCTAAAGTTCTCTTATTTTCTTTTACCTTTTTCTCAATCAACGATTGTTTTGGATAAAATCAGAGAGATACAATTTTAGTACTCAACAAACTATAGTAACAAATCCTCGTGGGAACGATACTTTACTTACAAATCTTTATTACTTGTGACCGTGTATACTTGCACGATTTCTGTGTGTTGTAAAACACACAACATGACCCCCACTGGTTTCATGGTGGAATAGACTATATGAAACTCTAACAAGTGCTTATTTGGGTCTTCTCCAATTAAGCTTCGAAAAGTCGGTAACATATGTATTAGTTCGAATTTGAGTTCAAATCCTTCCTCTAAGTTGGGATACACAATGCACATGGGTTGTTTCTCCAAGTCATGTGCAACTCATTCCTTAAGTGGTGGGTCAACTGCTACCATCTCTCTTTTTTCAACTTCAAATTCAATTGAAGATGTGGATTATGTTGTATCTTCTTGTAGTGACCTGCTTGATCTTAAATTGTAGAAATGTCCTTATTAAATTCAAAAAATAAAAGAAAACAAAAAATTTAGTAAACTAAAAATAAGAAGAAAAAATATCTACAAAGAAAATAAAATTAATCTAATAATTAGTGGTGAAATTATCAATTCAATCCCAACAACAGCGCCAAAAACTTGGTACACATGAAAATATGCAAGTATACATGATTAAATTATACAAGTGATGAGTAAATTAAGAAAAAAGGTTATCAAACCCATGAAGATTGTGACAATAACTATCACATATTATCTTATTAGTAAATTAACAATGGATGTTTTGAAAATTATTTTTAAATAAAAATAAAATATAAAACAATAAATAAAATAATGAAAACACAGATTATAAGAAACATGTGACTATGTGACCATTTTCACCATTAGCCTATAATCAAATGAATTATGTCATGAATCAATATTAGAACTATCTTTAAATTCTTAACTTTAACTTGAAAAATCTGGGCACCTAAGACAAAACTTCATATACCACATTTTCTTACCGTTTAATAATGAATGACATAATCTATTAACCAAACTAAATACTAAACAACCTATAGGTACACTTACTAGATTTAATCCATTCTTTATGTAAAGTTCTAAAAAGGAGATGACTAAATTAGGAAAGATTACAACTATTTGTAACCTTTAGCAAAGGTTTTCAACCCTACTTATGATAGAAGCCATAAGATGCCATATTGAATAAGAAAAACTAAAATTAAACATATTCATGCAATAAACTAGTTGATCATACTAATTCATACATGCATAATTATGACATTTAATTATGGAGTCAAATACATCAAAAATCAAGGATTGAATATAAAAATCCATCGTGACATTATATTGATTAAAATCATAGTCTAGAGCTTGAAAATTGCCCATAATCACATAAATAAATTAGCTAGGATTGAATTCTAAAAGAATCATAATTAAAATCATAGATAACAAAGAAGAATAAGCTAATGACTAATGTCAATGACTAATTTCTAACACCTTAATTACCTCTTTAAATTCTATCTTGCCTCTAGTCTTCAAATTCTCTACATATATTTTACCTAAACAATTTGCCTAAAATTTGTGTTTACTTTTCTATTAACCATAGCTACATATTTATAGTAAAAGAGTTACAATGTAATTAGAATTAGGGTTGTAGAGATCTAAAACAATTAAAAATCTAATTACATTAATCTGGAACAATTTGGATAGGAATTGCTATGAAAATTCAGAGTTTAAGTAAAAATTTGAATGCGCAAGACGCAGCACGTCTTGACTCATGCCACCGTACGAGTCTATTTCTAGTTCTTTGAAATTCGATTTGATAGCCTTGTGTCACGACGCATATATACTCAAGCCCTTCATTTTCCCAATTTCATGTTTTGACCCCTTGATGTATTTTGTAATAATGTTGGCATTTATGTCTTTTATTGTATGATAATTATGTCCTTGATTGTGAGGATTTGTTTGGATTTTTGTCATTTTCATCTTTTGATGTCCAAAAGTACTTGAAATACATCAAAGCATACCCCGTGATTTTGAAAACACAAGTTATTAAATTCTTAGGTAAAAATGTAATATTAAAACCTAATTCATTTTTTAACCTGGATAAATCACAAGATAAGCATGCTTTTTAAGCATGTATCACATGTCCAATAGTGTTTTTATCTTCTCTAAATTAATTTCAATAGCTTTCTTGTTCACTATAAAACCTAGGAATTTTCCATATCCCATTCCAAAAACACATTTGTTGGAGTTCAATTTCATTTTGTACTTCCTTAGTACATTAAAAATGTAAGCTCCAAGTGTTTGACATAGTTGGTAGAGTTATGACTCTTAGTGATCATATCATCAACATAGACTTCCATGGTGTGACCAATGAGTTGAGAAAATATTTTGTTGACTAAGCACTGGTTGGTAGCCCTAACAATCTTCAATTCAAAATGCATTACTTTGTAGCAAAAGAGACCTTGGTGAGTTAGGAAGCTAGACATTTCTCTTTCTGGCTCGATCATCTTGATTTGGTTGTACCATGAGTAGGCATCCAAAAATGAGAATGTCGAGTGTCCAACTATGGTGTCCACGAGTTGGTCAATCTTAGGCATGGGGATACTATCTTTAAGGTTGATGACTTGCAAAATTTGGAATAATTTATGACTTCTCAACTTTAAATTTAGTCTAATTTTATTTATTTTTATTGATTTTAGACTTTATTATTATTATTTAAATTTTATTGTAGATTTGAAGAAAATGAATATCCAAAATTTTAGAAGCATAACATTTAAGAACTCTCAAATTTAAATTAAGACTTATATATATATATATATATATATATATAATATAGGGAAGATAGGAGAACATAGAGGGAATTGAGAAAAAAATGAGCGAAGAACTGAACCAAAAGGAAAAAAAGTGCATAATAGAAGCCGCTGGAAGTAGGAGAAAAAAGAAAAAAAATAGAAGCAGATGAGAGAAAAATTGAAGAAAAAGCTAGACACCACGCACAAAAGAATATTTTTCATTGTTCACTTTTCTTTCGATTCCTCTCAGAAAAATTATGGTGAATTCGTTTATGTTAAATTTAATTTTTAGCATGAACTAATTTTTCTTTATTCAAAGAAAATGATGTAATTTAATTATGAACTATGCTTAATTTTCTATGTTAATTTGAATTATTTCTCATCATCTTTATCTGATTTATTTTGAGTTTATTGCTTCTAATTAAATGGTCATTAATTAGATGATTTTAATCTTATGATTTACTATCGAAAGAGAAAATTATAGGATAAATCTATAATATTTTAATATAGGTAATTATAAAGATCGAAAGACTTATATGAATTTCTGTAGTATTAAATCATTGATCTTAATGCTTTCTTGTTTTATTAAATTGCATAGCCTTATGTAAATTAATGAACAAGAATATTTCCAATTGACTGTCAAAAGAGGCTTTTGGATGTTTTTTTGGAGATTGCAAACAAACAGGTAGAATTAAATTCAATTAGCTAGATGAGTAAAGCACAGTGAGGGATTAGGTAAAATCGATTTCCTAGAAATTTTCTTCCTATTAATTTAATCTTTGAATAACATCTTTATTTTTTTTTTGCATATTTTCTTTAAATTGATTATATTTTAAATTCCAATTACGACAACCTTAGTGACTTCTCTAGGTAAAATTGATACTAGTATAATTTTGGTATTTGTCAAAAGTTACCAATCCCTGAGGACGATACTATTCTTATTACTTTATTATAAACCTATGATATTATGCACTTGCATTTTTACACCGATCAAAGGCACACATTGTTAAGTTTTGTAAAGTCTACATACATGTGCCATTGGCGATTGGCCTTCTTAACCATCACTATGTTGGTAAGCTTATGAGTGCTCAAAAAGCACTAAAATTACCATGATTTTATGCACATTAATTGATTAAAAATATATATTTATATGTTTTATCATATATTTATATAAATTTGTCTTTTGCGGAATCACGAGTATTTTTATTGTTTTTCAGGTATTTTTGCTTAAAAACGTCACTTAAAGACTCAAAAAGGAATACTGGAAGAAATACATCACAAATATATTAATAAATAAATGGGGAAAGGTCATCAAATATGGAAAAATTGGACAAAATGGGTCGAAAAAGGTCAAAAATGTCAAAAAGGAGAAAATCGTGCCCGGAGCAGCCCACCACGCGCGCGCCAGCGCCCAGCCATGCGCGCAACATGGCCCACGTCCGTGCGCAAATGCGCGCGCCTTCCTCCAGATCCGCACGCGTTATCACTCTTCACGCGCGCACACGCGCGCTGCTCTTTCTGGCGTGCGCCGCACCGTCTGCGCCGACGCCATTTCGCCCCATTTTTCACGTGCAGCCACCCCCATGACGTCATCAATGACCTCCATAATTTCACTACGCGTTTTCACCATTTTTTAACATCTTCTCTTCACTTCAAAACACATTTCAAAACACCCTTCTCTCTTCTTTCTTTCTCTCCATTTCTTAGTTTTTAGGTTTTTT
Source organism: Hippophae rhamnoides (assembly GCA_033030585.1). Taxonomy (NCBI): domain Eukaryota; kingdom Viridiplantae; phylum Streptophyta; class Magnoliopsida; order Rosales; family Elaeagnaceae; genus Hippophae; species Hippophae rhamnoides. Next base: position 39,717,213 of record CM065438.1, on the reverse strand, counting down.
AGTTTTTCTTATGTTTTAGCTAGTTTCTCTTAATTTTAGAGTTCTTCCCTTTTTGGGAAGAACTAATTATGTTTTTGTAATTTATTAGCTTTTTGATTCAATAAATGGGAGTGCAAATTCCGTTTGGAGGTTTTCTAGAAACGGGAATGGCATCGAAGTACTGTAAGGATTTTATTTTCTTTGCAGTTATTTTTTATGCTTTATTCTTACATGTTATATTTAATTTGTCTGTGATTAAATTTAACTATACTAGCTGTTTGTAAAAATGATATAATAATAACGTTGTTATGCTTGCGAAATATTAAATATGTAAAAATCTCTAAAATGAATTGATTTTATTTTTATTCAAGATTTTATATTAAGAATGTTAGAGAGAAATATATTATTTTTCATTACAAACTTAAATATGAAAATTAGATTTTAAGGTTTAGTTATCCGGTCTAATTTAGAGTAGTGCTCTTTTATTTGTTGGTACAATCGCTCAAAGAGTTAGAGTGAAGCTCTATTTCAAAAGTTTTTATAAGAATTATTATCTGAAAATGTATTGACAACATGTTTTCAGTAGTAGTTTTAAAACTTGAAAGTTAGTACTCGGATAACTAAATTCATAGGTTTAATTTGGACACCTTGAATAAAGTTAAAACTGTATAACCCCACCAAAGGTGGCATTTAAATGGTTCATTTTCAACCTCTTAGAAAAAGGAATTAATTTAATTAACCAAATTAGTTATCAACACCACCCATAGGTGGTATTCATACAAAAAAAGGGAGAATCAATAAATATCAATTCATATCTTTAATAACCTAGATAATATGAGCAAGCATAATTAACTTAGTTATTATATCCATAAATACTCCACTATTTATAAAAGATAAAATTTGCATGAATGTTTATTGAATATATGTTTAATTTTATGTTATTAGATTAAAAACACAAAACCCCAAAATATCGTGACAGGATGTTTAGGATTTAATTTCATTTTTAAAAGTTTGAATAATAAATTAAAAACCACATACATTCCTTTCTTAGATCGACCTTGGGAGTATACTAATCATTTTCTACGAAATGATTCGTGCACTTGCGAGAGTTTTATAAATATAAAACCAAAGTATTGGTAGGATCGGTGATGCCGGTTTTCGCTCATCAAAGTTTTTGATAATCACGATTCTGCTCATCAAGTTTTTGGCGCCGTTGCCGGGGAAGGAATAGCGTTTTTAATTTATTTATCAAAATTTTAATAATATTTTTGTGTTGTAAATAATTGTGATTTTGTTTTTGTAAAAAAATAAAAAAATAAAAAAATTTAATCAAATTTCAAATTTCATAAGAAATAATAAAAAAAAATTAATTATAGCATAAATAGTAAAATAATTTAGAAATTTGAAATTTGAAGTAAAACGTTTTTACCGTTCATGAATGGTAAAAAAAAATTAACAAAAAAAAGAACATTTTTAAATAAAATTTGTACCGTGAATAATAAAATAATTTAGAAATTAAAAATTTGAATTAAAAAAAAATTACCGTTCATGAATAGTAAAAAAAATTCAAAATTTTGAAGTTAAAAAAAAACAAATTCAAAAAAAAAATTATATTGTAAATAGTAAAATAAAGTTACCATTCATAAATAGTTAAAAAAAAGTTTTAAAAATAAAAAAATTCTAATTTTAAATTGTTTAATAAATATAGTGTTAATAGTAAAATAATTTTGGAATTTGAAATTTCGAAAAATAATAAAATAAATAAAAAAAAATAAAAAAAATAAAAGTTTTTTTTACTTAACTTAATTAACCTAGATTTTTACTTTAATTAACTTAGATTTTTATTTAATTTAACTTAATTAACTTAGATTTTCATTAACTTAATTAACTTAGATTTTTTTACTTCACTTAACTTAATTAACTTTTTTTTACTAACTTAATTAACTTAGATTTTTTTAACTTAACTTAATTAACTTAGATTTTTTTAATTCACTTAACTTAATTAACCTTTTCTTTAAACTTAATTAACTTAGATTTTCATTAACTTAAATTTTTATTTAACTTAACTTAATAACATGAAAAGTAAAGATCTAAGGGAGTTCTATCTAGGAGACTAGTTCTTGGAAGCCTTTGTGAAACTAGTCTTTCCTGGGGACGTTGTTCTGTCTAGGAGGATGGTTTTTAAGGAGCCTTTGCACCACCATTCTTTCCTGGGAGCACTCTTGGTTAATACTGATTATGTTATTTTTTTTCTTAAAAACAAAAACAAAAAAAAAACAAAAATTTCTGAACTATCTCCAAAATTTTAAAGTATTAATTACAATCTAAGGAGTTAGTTGCTTTGTTTGATCTAGGTACAATTTTGTTTTAATGACTTAATTATTTGATTTGCACCTAGATGTGGGTTATCTAAAACCGTCAAAGTATGCCTCTGGTTTTAAGTACAAAAAGAAATTTGAAAATCAATAGGACATGACTGAAAAAGTATAGGTAGACAACATTTTCTTACCTGAAGGTTTGATTGACTCAATGATGAGGGGACATTGAGTTTACTTAAAATGCAATCCCCAAGTTACGTCTTGCTAAGACGTTAAACTAAGCGCTGGATGGGAGGAAACCCATCATTTTAGGTAATTTTCTTTTATTTCTTTTATTTACTTAATTATTTCATTTTAATTACATGTGAATAATTTTTAAATTGTTAAAACTAAAAATATTTGTTGAGATGTTAGAAGTTCACAGCGATTTGTCTGTATACACTTTAATAATGAATATGATGGATGCACTTGCATTTTCCATTACTACTTGCACATTCTTAGGAAATAGGTAATATTTCTTCTCTTTTCTTTTTATCTTTAATTTACATTTGTTACATTGAGGACAATGTAAGTTCTACGTTGGGGGTGGTGAAAAGTTACCATGCTTAATTAAAAAAAAGTTTTAACAATTTAAAAATAAAAAAAATAAAAAAAAAATATACTTTTTCATTTTTTTGTGTTTGGCTTTATTTCAATTTTGTGTGATTTAGTAATTTTTGAAAAAACAAATTTCTCACAAAAATTATCATTTCTTTAAATTAAATTTAAGTAAATAGTTAAGTCTTTTGTACTGTTAGATTAATTTTTGAAAACATATCATGAAATATTTTGTAATTATTTTTGATAATTAGTTAGTTTTTGTCATAACTAGTATTTCTTGATAAGATGTAGAAATTATATTAAACCTAAAATCGGTGTTTATGAATTTTTTTTAGTGGAGACTACCTTTGTGAGATATAATTTGAGCCTAATTTCCTTTATTCAGAGTGAAATATATATTTTTTCTACTCCAAACACATTTCTTATTTCTTCAAATTTTTAGACGATCTCTATAGGTATTAGCATTGAATGGATGAATTTTTTTCTCATCTTAATAGAGTATCATATATTTTTATTATTATTGCTTAGATTAAATGATTGGAGTAGAAATTGATAGTATATGCTTATATCTCATTCATAGCTACAAAAAAGGGCATATATGGGGTTACCTAAACCAAGATCAAGAAAAGCCACAAAATTAATATTTAAAAATCCAAAAACAAAATGTTTTTTGACTCTAAAATACATATATTGAGAAATATCTTCACAAAATAGAGATAAAGAATATATAGTATAATCACATCTTATATTTGCCTACAAAGTTGTGAGTAAAGTTAATTACAAAAAGAAAGATATAGAAATAATTCCCTAAAAGTCATTCTACTCTTCATTTGTAAAGGCATATATCTTGAAATTCTTTCTTAATGAGTTTGATCTAGGTTATTAAAGATATGAATTGATATTTATTGATTCTCCCTTTTTTGTATGAATACCACCTTTGGTGGGGTTAGATATTCTTTGTTAACTAAACAAATCAATTAACACCTATGGGTGGGGTTGATAACTAATTTGGTTAATTAAATTAATTCCTTTTTCTAAGAGATTGAAAATGAACCATTTAAATGCCACCTTTGGTGGGGTTAGACAGTTTAAACTTTATTCAAGGTGTCCAAATTAAACCTAAGAATTTAGTTATCCGAGTACTAAATTTCAAGTTTTAAAACCACTACTGAAAACATGTTGTCAATACATTTTCAGATAATAATTCTTATAAAAACTTTTGAAATAGAGCTTCACTCTAACTACCGGGCAATTGTACCATCAAATATGGAAAATACATCACAAATATATTAAAAATGGAAAGGACAAATATGGGTCGAAAAGGTCAAAAATGTCAAAAAGGAGAAAATCGTGCCCGGAGCAGCCCACCACGCGCGCGCCAGCACCGAGCCGCGCCGAGCCGCGCGCGCAGAATGGCCCACGTCCGCGCGCAGATGCGTGCGCCTTCCTCCAGATCCGCGCTAGCCGCAGCGCGCTATCACTGTCCACGCGCGCTACTGCTGCCTTCTGCGCGCGCCGATGCCATTTCGCTCCATTTTTCACGTGCAACCGCCCCCACGACGTCATGTTGACGTCATCAATGACCTCCATAATTGCACTACACGTTTTCACCATTTTTTAACATTTTTTCACCCACTTTTTCTCTCCATCCTCACCTATAAATACCCCCCTTCTCTTAACTTCAAAACACACCTCAAAATACACTTCTCTCTTCTTTATTTCTCTCCATTTCTTAGTTTTTAGGTTTTTTAGTTTTTCTTATGTTTTAGCTAGTTTCTCTTAATTTTAAAGTTCTTCCCTTTTTGGGAAGAACTAGTTATGTTTTTGTAATTTATTAGCTTTTTGATTCAATAAATGGGAGTGCAAATTCCGTTTGGAGGTTTTCTAGCAACGGGAATGGCATCGAAGTACTGTAAGGATTTTATTTTCTTTGCAGTTATTTTTTATGCTTTATTCTTGCATGTTATATTTAATTTGTCTGTGATTAAATTTAACTGTGCTAGCTATTTGTAAAAATAATATATTTCTCTAACATTCTTAATATAAAATCTTGAATAAAAATAAAATCAATTCATTTTAGAGATTTTTATGTATTTAATATTTCGCAAGCATAACAACGTTATTATTATATCATTTTTACAAACAGCTAGCACAGTTAAATTTAATCACAGACCAATTAAATATAACATGTAAGAATAAAGCATAAAAAATAACTGCAAAGAAAATAAAATCCTTACAGTACTTCGATGCCATTCCCGTTGCTAGAAAACCTCCAAACGAAATTTGCACTCCCATTTATTGAATCAAAAAGCTAATAAATTACAAAAACATAACTAGTTCTTCCCAAAAAGGGAAGAACTCTAAAATTAAGAGAAACTAGCTAAAACATAAGAAAAACTAAAAAACCTAAAAACTAAGAAATGGAGAGAAAGAAAGAAGAGAGAATGGTGTTTTGAAATGTGTTTTGAAGTGAAGAGAAGGGGGGTATTTATAGGTGAGGATGGAGAGAAAAAGTGGGTGAAAAAATGTTAAAAAATGGTGAAAACGCGTAGTGCAATTATGGAGGTCATTGATGACATCAGCATGACGTCATGGGGGCAGCTGCACGTGAAAAATGGGGCAAAATGGCGTCGGCGCGCGCGGAGGGCAGTTGGGGCGCGCAGAAGGCAGCAACAGCGCCTGCGCGCGTGAACAGTGATAGCGCGTTGCGGCGCGCGCGGATCTAGAGGAAGGCGTATGCATCTGCGCGCGGACGTGGGCCATGCTGCGCTCGCGGCTCGGCGTGTCTGGGCGCTAGCGCGCACGTGGTGGGCTGCTTCGGGCGCGATTTTCTCCTTTTTGACATTTTTGACCTTTTCGACCCATTTTGTCCAATTTTTCCATATTTGTTGACCTTTTCCCATTTATTTATTAATATATTTGTGATGTATTGCTTCGAGTATTCCTTTTTGAGTCTTTAAATGACGTTTTTAAGCGAAAATACCTGAAAAACAATAAAAATACCTGTGATTCTGCAAAAGACAAATTTATATAAATATATGATAAAACATATAAATATATATATTTTTAATCAATTAATGTGCATAAAATCATGGTAATTTTAGTGCTTTTGAGCACTCATCACAACCCCCAACCAGTTTCTTGCTAGTCCCTTAGCAAGAAAAGCGATAAAAACTAAAAATTAACACGGTTGACACGGTTGCATTTAGCCTATGCAACAAGCCTTTAAACCCCTAGGTTGCCCTAGTGGACGAGTTTGAGTCTAGTGAGGGTTTTCAGTAATGATACCCACAAACATTGAACTAAATGTAAAAATCAAAAGAAACAATAAAAACAAACAACTTAAAAATTAAATTTTCAACAAAATCACAAATTAACAACATCTCACAAAAATGTCTCCTACTTTTTAATCTCCTTTAAGATCATAATTAAAATCTCAAGCATAAGTTATTTTAATCTCTTTAAACAATCATGATTTATTATAATAATTAGTCGAAAATCATTTTCATATTTCATGTCAAAAATGTATCAATTTAATTTCACCCAATTTCAGTGTCATGAATCAGAATTTGCTTCGACTCTATTCCTCACAAGTCAATACTCTCAAAACACTGAATCCTATGGGTTGAAACACTCATACTAATTTATATGCGAAAGAGTTGATGTATAGAAATGAACTAATATGTTCGCATATATATAAAGAATAAAGGCTCAAAGTGTTATTTTAACATTGATCTCATGAAAGGAATCAAATGTATAAATTATAAAGATATCATATATAAAAATTATTTTCAAGCATAAATCAAACTCATTAAGAAAGAATTTCAAGATATATGCCTTTTTACAAATGAAGAGAGTGTAATGACTTTTTAGGGAATTATTTCCTATATCTTTCTTTTGTAATTGACTTTTACTCACAACTTTGTAGGCAATGTGGGTTATATTATGTAGATTATACTATATATTCTTTATCTCTCTATTTTTTTGTGAAGATATTTCTTAATATATGTATTTTAGAGAGTCAACCCATGTACAAATTGTACATTTTTTTTAATTAAGCATGGTAACTTTTCATAAGCCAATCTGGATAATATACTTAAGTGATGTAACCAACCTTGAGAAACTTATCCATGTTCAGTTTCATATGCTTATATATGTCTTGATTGTATGACCTTTTATTTTTTCTAACAAGTTCGATTTTTGGTCTCCCTAACTGGCTCAGTGACCGAGGCATGACTTAGTATAGGGTCCAACTCCTACTCAAATCAAATTTTCTTGGGAGTTCCTCATCGGGAGTCCGTTCCCTAATTTGGATTTGAGGTGCTTGACATACTAATCAAGAATGAGGGCAACTGAGCTCCTTTTTGGTGTTCCAATTCTTTTAGAGCATACTAAGGGGTTATGCGTTAGTCCTAGGTGTTAATCTGGCCATGAATCTACTTGGAGGTTGTAATATTGATTGCCATACACGAAGTGTGTGCAATGAATATGCAAGTATACGTATTGCAACAAATAATATAATGATATGAAAATATCGTTCCGACACAGATTATTTTATTATAAACTAATTTTTAAAACTAAAAATAATAAAAAAAATTTGTGTTTTTATATTTTAATGAAGCAAAATTAAAATAACTAAAATTAAATAAAAATAATTAATTAAATCAATTTTGGTAACTAAAAAGATATATGAGAAAATATCTAGGAATACTTAATCCCACAAATTTCTAAACATGCAAATCGCTAAAATCCCCCTATATGATATCAATTAATTACATGATCAATTTAATCTAACCTAGCATGTATTCCTCTTTCAAGTAAACTACATACCATATAGTAATTAATTTAATTACACTCTCATGCCAATTAAATTGCATACTACTCATTAAGTTCATCAATTATGGATCACATACATAAGAATCATACATCTATGCCTAGAAACTATGCATGTTATTTAATCAAGATAAACAATTAAATAATTCTCTCAAATCTATTTAATTACCTATATAGATAAATTGTTGGCCAAACAATTAATAGCATAAAAATCAGATTAAGTAATATAATTAAATTAATATTATAATTGGGAAAAAATATTAGATCATCACATAGTGAAAATTGGGTCCATAAGATCCATAGATTAATAAATTAATTACACATAATTCTGTTCTTAAAACTCATATTTTTCATAAAGAAAGACATAAAATTGATAAACAGAAAGAGTAGAAAAATAAATACAATCAATCTCTTGAATTGTAGTATTAATTTCCTCTTGAATCTCTACCAAAATTGTGTCGTCTCTTGAATTTTCTGTATTTTTCTTTTTTTACCTCCAAAAATTGACCAAAAGTATGCTAATGGAGACAAATTAGGGTTTATGGTGTGATTAGGGGCTTAAATAAAGCTCAGGTGTAATCTGGACCATCCAATCAGCTTCAAATCAAGGACTGCGATCAAAACAAGCAAAACTGATAGTTTCAACCAATCATAGCGTGACACATGGCAGGGGAAATTCATTGGGCGAATCAGGGGAGACAGTCAGAGTCAACGCTCGCTAAGTCAACAACATGTGACGCAACGTGTGGAATGCGTGGAGCAATAGTGTAGCGACACGTGGCATTACGTGTTGACCGATTTCTGAACTCGGATTGAACGTTGTGCTGACATGTGGCTCATTTTTCGTCCTCCTCACACGCGGCATGACGTGATTTACTCTTCGTGCTTGAGTGGCGTCCGTGTGGCTTGTCCAATGAGCTCCTTTGCCTGCGTGGCATGCCATGTGGTAGCTCGTGATTAGTCCTGCGTTAAAAATTCCCAAAATATTCCAAAATTTATATTTTCACCCTTTTTCATTAAAAAGTTTATATTTTAATATTTTTGACCCAAAAAAAATACTATTGATTGAATAAAATAAGTAAATATTAAGTAAAAAGTACGCTAATGACTCTATTTTCATAGTCATCAAATATCATCAAGAACCTATTGAGAGCTCATTCTTGTGAGTCAACGAATCAAACACGTTATTAGGAGATAAATGAATGAAGTATGCAAGGAACATTGCGAATAACACGAAGAGCATGATGAATGTTCTTAAGTTTTCACTAGCTTAATTGATCGAATACCAAATTTGTTTAGCGTTAGATATTGAAGTTGATTTTTGTTAGGTCACATTCTCTTGACATCTAGACTTGCAATGTAATATGAAACATCGTTAGAAGGGACGAAACATGTGGGTGTTGTATTCGCTTTAATACTTAAGTCATTTTTTGATTGAAAAGCTAAAATAAGAGAGAGTTTTAGAGAGAATGAGTGGTGAACTAAAAATTTAGGCAATAAACTTATGCATAACTTTTATGTTTCACGAGGACCTATTTAGAGGTTTTATCGTAAATATGTAATGTTGATTAATTAATATTTAAAAATTTATAATTTTAAATATTATATTAATTATTAAATAATTAATGAGAATATTAATTGTCTTTGATAAATATAGGTTTTGTTATTAATATTTATTTTAAATTTAAATAATAAAATATATGGTGACGGTAACTATTTGATTTTTCAAAGTCCATATAGATCAATCAAATAGGAATACATTTAGTAGGTAATCTTTCTATCCTACATAAATGGTGTAGTAGAATCTTACTTGTTAAAAAATAGTGGGTTTAGTTGCACCATTCAATAATTTCCTGCCGCATTATTCGTGAAAATTCCCAATTTTTTTGATAAAAGACTTATTTTTATGACTTTTCTTTCCGTCGTACTAGTGAGCCATTCATAAAACATGTCTTAATATATATTACAAATAACTCCTGCGTTTGTCGAAAAAAATAATATTACAAATAACAATTTGGGACACTGTTCCAAGAACAGTGGGTCTCAATCATTGTGTATTCACTTTCTTGATATATTTCAAATAATACTTTTTTTTCCTTCCAATGTTTGGATGTGTACACTTATTGTGTACATGCGCACATATATCATTAATATTATGTAATATTAAAAAATGACCTTCAAACCCTTTAAACAAAGGGACCACTGATAAATCGCTGCCATAAATAAATTATAAGGCACAAAATATTAATAAACAATTGAATAGTTTGAATTATATTAATTCACTAATACTACTGATACAATTTATGTTATATTGTTCCGAAACTTTTTCCTCATTATTCACTTCTACGCAATTGTCACGTATTTCTATGAAAATATTATACATTTGTGACATTACACTGTATAAAATTTTCATAAGAAAAGTCTAGACACCTACATAACTTGCATTGTTTTCCCATCCCACATAAGCAATGTGGAAATTCTACATAGTATATACCTAATTCAACATTGTAAAATTCACTTAGCGTTTGTAAATACCACCCAAACTCAACCCTATGCGATTTCCGTAAATAATATGAGGCAATCCTTTCACCATGCAAAAATTGACGGTAATCATACCATATATATATGAACATTAGGAAATCCCCACCATAAACACTTGGATAACTACCTTTAAATCCCATTGAATAAAACAAAACAAAACAAAACAAAACACTTGGAATTCAATTTATCTGTTGCAAATAAAAAAACCTCATATTTCTTTTTATTATCTTCTATTTTTATATGGAAATTTTCTTAATTTATTTTCATTACACAATACAAGGAACTCAAAATATATGTGAAATAAAGGAAAAGTAGAACAGTAGAGCTATGACCAAACAAAACATATAAAAGCAGCTCTAGTACTCACTTATGTTTCTTAACTCTTAAGAGCCAAGATTTGGTTATATATCCACTCTGTTTATGTCAAGCTGCTCAGGCTCTTCAACTGCTACAAACTTGAGATATACATACACAAGAAGAGAACTCTACAAGTCGATACAGAGGTAGGATATAACCGTGCCGGCCCTACGTTTGGTCCTTTGACTGACTTTCCACTTCTCAACCAATACTTTCTTTAGGTTGGGGCAACCCGAAACCAATGTAGCAATGCCAGCTGAAGTTACGCCAGGGCAATAAACAATGTGACAGGCTTCAAGTTGCGGGCAGTTATCAACGAGATGGGTAATACCAACATCTGTTATTTGACTACAGTGAGATAGCACTATGTACCTGAGATTCGGACACCCTTCTCCTAGTTCCACCAAGGCTCGATCCCCCATATTCTGCCAAAGAGAATCAAAGTGGTTTAGGTTGAAGAGTAATGGAAAGAGGATTTTGTTACATAACAATTTAAGGTATCAAAGATATTGTTACATAAAAACAAGTATCAAAGATAAGTGTGAATTATGTTTTATGTCCCCAATCTATTCTTACTGGTTGCAAACCCAAAATTTGATTTGTTAAAAGAATGTACTCAACCTAATGATCTATGTTGCATTTAATAACTTTCATCTAAATTTTGTTCATTTTATTAACAAAATAATAGAAAATGACATGTATATAACGTGAAATTGAATTCTAGGTGCCACTTTTTGCTATGATTTGTTGACAAAATAAATGGAAGTCCTTCAATGTAACACGACCATTAGGCTAAGAACATTTTTTTAACAAATTAAAGAACGGGGGCAAACTCGAAACGGTCCAATAGGTTGGGGATATAAAACATAATATGCCCCAAAAGATATATATCTATTTACAACATAAAACTATGTCCATGTGATTGATCAGTTGTGGTGTCAAGATTGAAAATCTAAAAATGTCAAGTAAGAAAAATATATCTATGCCACGTTAGGAAGACAGCAATTAGTGCTCCTCAAAAGTCGTTGAAAAATATGTATATATCAGAGGTAGCATCAACATTATACCCTCATGGCATAGAGAAGTTTGCATGGCAAGGCCAGCAAGAATTGTAGAGATCAAAAAGGAGCTGGAAATGTTGCATATGATTGTTTCCACGTGAGCAAGGAAACAAACAAAATCAGTTGAAGAGATGACAAACAAAAAAGGGGAGAGAGAAAGAAACACACCTGAAGAACACTTATATCCAAGTAAGTGAGCTGAGGACAACCACTTGCTATAGCTATTAAACCAGAATCACCTATTTGGTGGCAGCCACTGACGTTTAGATATTGTAAGGAGCAACACTGACCAATGGCAATAAGGGCCTCATCACCCACCCTATATAAGTTAGACAGTGTACATAAAGAATAATTCAGAGTAAATTGTTTCCAATAGTTTAACTTTTCAATCAGCCAAACTTTACATCGTAATACGTTTGGCATCTAAATAATATAATTATGCACAGGAAAAAGTACAAAAAGTTGTAAAGAGAACTTCACCTATCACAAAATAAGAGGCTAAGATTTGTAAGGGACTTGCAATTCTCTCCAACCGCAACAATTCCCTTGTTCCCTATCTAAGACCAGAAACAAACCAAAAAGAAAAAGAAAAAAAGAAACATACATTGTTATTGCTTAGTCCAAGAGAAATAAATGACCTGCAAAATGAAGATTCATAAAATGAATAATCTTAACATCTGAATGCATTAGAAAGCATCATAGCCCAAAAAGAGAAACACACAAGAAATGCATCTTTAGCAAATATCATTAACATATCAACATTCTCATAGCTTGCAAGAAATCAGATGTCATTTTCGTATTTCTCGATATCTCAGAAATCAGAACAAGACCTTTGAATATTGCTTAAACTTTGGAAGCACAATCACTTTCAGAACAAGTTTTAAACCATTGATGGCAATATAACGAAACTCAACAGGTTCATATATTTTTAAAGAATTGAAAAAGCAAAGTATTTTAAGGGCGACTGACTGGTATGAGTAGTTAAATTAAAAGATAGCTGTGGGAAACATCTTAAATGTTGAGCTTCATAATAAAAAGGTTAGCCAAAAGAATTTAATCCTCAAAATTTTATCAAAAAGGGAAAGACAACAAAACATTTTTGCCAATGTTTTGAGCAGTGACCAAACAAAGAAATAAAAGAGAATCAATCAATCAATCAACTTTTATCCCCAAGCATTTACAATGCAGTGATTAGGGTTAGAAAGGTTAATGCAGATAAAGATCCAACAAATCAACATCAATCTTTAGCTTTGCATAACAAATGAAAATAAAATTGAGACACAGCAAAAACCTTGCCGAACTGATACAAATATACGTGGAATTAGAAAGCAATATAAATGAACACACAAGAAGTTTAATAAATTAAAAGATTTTTAACATTTGAGGGCAGAAAAACCTCATAACATCGACGAACAGTAAGTTTCTTCAAGTTCCTGCAGCCACTGGCTATACTGCACATAGCTTCATCTCCAATGTTTGGGCAATCTACCAAATGGAGAGATTCTAAAAACTTGCATCCCCTACCAACTTCAAGAAGTGCTTGGCTGCCAATCCTTTGGCAGTGCCACAAGGATAAGTTACTAAGATGTCTGTACATATCCAAGATTTTTGGATTAATGGATTATTGGTAGAGAGAGAGTAAAGGAATTCAAGTGCATTTAGACAGGATATATGATAGAGAAATACAGGCCTCACAAGTAGAAAGAAAAGAGGAATAACCAAATTATAAAAACCCAAAAAACTTTTGAGGGGAACAAGTAATTTAATTCATCCTATCACTTAACTAATGTAATAACTGACACGTTAACCAAAGTTAATCCATAATAGCTTTTTGCCAATGGATAAATACTATTAGTATCTCTCCTACCTATCTGAGACTTAAATTCTATGCAAACGAGGTTATATAGACTAAATTTATATGCTACAATTATACTAGTACATCAGTAAAAGCACATTGTTGAAAGGTTAGGGATTTTTGCTACTTAATGAGTTCAGACATCTATGTCATTACCTCCTAGTCCTACTAAGCTAATTTTGAACAAGCTGAGAGAGAAACATACTGGCAGCATTTCCCAATGGATTCCAGCCCCTTAGTTCCGATGTTGTGGCACCCCTTAACTTCAAGATTTGTAAGTTCCTTGCAACCATTTGCAATTGCTTCCAAAGAGATGTCACTCAGAGAATAGCAATCACGTACAGTAAGATTTTTTAACTTCTTACATCCTTTTCCGATGGCACATAATCCACTGAAATGCAATATATAGATGACAATAAAGATGTTATTATATCAACAGTAAAAATCAAAATTATAAGAATAGTTTGGCTCAAAACTTAATAAATTTATCTTGTTTATCTTAAATGATGACGAGAAGAAAACTGACATATCAGTAAATCTCCGGAAACTATATAGAGCCAACAACTCCAATGAAAAACAACAAGCAGCAACAGCTCGCAATGCCTCATCTGTAACATTAATGCATAGTAGCTTCAATACTTTCAAACCTGGGCATCCCTTGGCCACTGCCAGAACTCCTTTGTCATAGACCAACTCTGAATCCAGTGACAGGCTCTCAATAGATGTGCAGTGCAATCCCACTGCTTCCAGTGAGACATCACTGATCTTAGGACAAGCTGCAATACCAAGAGATTTCAAGGATTTCCCAACACCACGTGCTAATAAGATCACAGCATCATCGGTTAATCCCTCACAGAAACGCAAGTTCACGTCTTCAATCACCTTACAACTCTGTCCAATTGCATCTAGACCCTGATCTCCGACATAGCAACCCTTTCAAGAAATCAAATGAAATAATTGAAGCTTCACATAATAATAATAAATAAAAAAAAACATATGATTGAGGCTTCATGTTATAAAAGAATCAAACAATTGAAGCATAGCAGCACACCTAAATCAGATACATACCTGACATAAACCAAAGTAACACAACTATAAATTTACCTGCAAATCTAAAGATTTCAAGTATCTACAGTTTTCGGAAATTCCCAATAGACCTTCACTCGACACACTAGAGCACCAGATCAAGCTTAGCCTTTCAAGTTTTGGAAATCCTTCACCAATAGCAATCAAACCATCATCAGATAAACTAGACGTTTCAAGACCGCCCTCTTTAAGCCTATTTCTACAAGCCTTATAATGCATCTTAAGAGGCTTTAAGGAAGGATGGTTACGGAAACTCAATTTTCCCTGCCAAAAAAAAAATCAAAACATAACATAACATCTCAAATTAAGTGAACCATCAAGCTTTGCGACGGCTCCTTCGTTAATATCAGTGAAATTTGTTCTCACTTCTTTCCAAATTATTTTTCTATTTTCCATGAGCAAGAGATCACCCACGAAATGGGTTTAATGCCAAAGAGGCAAATCTGAACAATCCCATGAAAGATACATAGCAACCCAGAACTGGGTTTTCGAATTAAGTAAGGGAATAAGAAGTGAATTGAGGTCCTTACAAGCTGATCCGGAAGAGCACTGCTCAATCGTTCATCAATGTAAACGTTACGGACATTGGGGAAGCGGCAAGAGAGGAGAGTAACGACGATGTCGGGATCGCCAGAGGCACCGATGCGGAGAGTTGTACGACTGAGCCGCTCAATAGCAAGCCACCGTTTGCAAACAAGGGAGATGGAATCGCGACTCGGCTTGGAGACAAGGCGCGTGAAGATCTCGACGATAAGCTCGTCGGGTAGAGATGTATTGATCCAATCATGCCCTCGCATTTTCGACTTGATTTTGTAATTGATATTCCGTTTGCTCTACTTATGGGTTTGTACGAGAATGTGTTTGCAATGAAAAGAAGATATGTGACCGTTTGTTCGCTAAATGTGTGTTAAAGGGCAGATGTATTACAGGCAAGCAATCGGTGGAGTCGGCAGTTGGATTTTCTTTTTTCTCTTTTTTTTTTTCCTTCCTGAAATTATACGATTCATAAGCAATAGATTAAACGTTAACGTTGAATTTACACGTTTTATAATAAACTTTGGTATACTACAACGATGCAGGCAGAAATCAAGATTTTATTCATAGAAAGTTGGTATTTCAGGACATGTAGATTTCATACATTTATTTTGTGAAATGGTATAAACAAAACGGTTTCGACATTGCTTTTTATTGTTGGCTTTTATAAATATTAATTTTATTAATTATTTAAATTTGATAAATATATGATTAATTTTCCATCATTAATACTTATTGTTCCAAATTAATTATGTTATAAATTAAATAAAAAGTAAGTTTTTCTATAGAAATTTTTAAGTTAATTTTATTAAAAAAATTATAAATGATTTACAAAAATACTCTTAAAATAAATATATAATAATAACTATTTTATTAACAATAGAATTTAAATACAATATAAATATGAGTAATTTATTAAGATATTGATAATAATTATATCACTTAATTTAATTAATGTCATGTAACAAAAAAAAATATAAACTTATTCAATCAATATTTTTACTATTTAAGAAGTTATTCTTACATAAATGATAAACATGACTTAATTAAATTTCATAATTATTTTTTGCTCAACAATAATTTACATTAACTTAATGTTCTTTTTTTAGTTGATATTAGATATGATATGATCTCGACATAAAAATTATCAGTTCAACAAAAATACGATATATTCGTAAATGAATTGATCGAACACTCATTAAATTAATAATCATAAACTATATGGATTATTACCTTTAATGTAATTATTTTTATTACATTATATAAAATAACTATTCATAAAAAATATTTATTATATAGATACTTTAGTATTTATTGATGTAAAAAACTAACAAAAAGTAAAAAAAAACATAAAAATGTATTTATTATATAGACATTTTGGTATTTATTAGTGTAAAAAACTAAAAAAAAAGAATTTTAGTTCATAAGTTAATTGATCGAATATTTATGAAATAGATAATCATATGTAATAAAAATAATTATATTATACAAAATAACTATTTATAAAAAATATTTATTAAATAGATATTTTGGTATTTATTGGTATGAAAAAACTAACAAAAATTAAAAAAGGAGGTAAAAATTATATTTATTATATAGACATTTTGATATTTGTTGGTGTAACTAAATAAAGTATTTATTATATGTATTTCGATATTTATTGGTGTAAAACTATTTGGTATTAAATATGTAACGGACATACAACCTAATAAGTATAGGTACCCCGCTAGGATATAGCGAGGTGAAGAAGCCGACTTAACAATGCCTTGGGCCCAACGAGCTTGGTATAACGTACAATTCAAATGACAAGAGTATCTCGTTATCCAACTACGAGGTCTTGGATGTCAAGACCTGGTGAAATCATGAGATCCCTACATGAACACGATCCTTCCTCTCTATAAGCAGCCCGGAAAATTTACCCAGGAATCTAGAGTAACCTGAATATAACGACCTAACAATGTAACACTTATAGTGATCTATTTTCTGCTTAAATTAAGTTCATATGCAATTTTATCACATATGTAACCGTGTACATAGGTCGCATAATGCGTACCCTATCACGTACATTGGATGTTATACACATATATACCCTTTAAATGAGGAGAATATAGGATCCAATTCAGTTTTATCTAAATTTCCACTTCTCACTACAAATCATTAAAATCTTGAACACATGAAATTCTCTCCAAAAAATTGGTGCCGTTTGTGGGAACTTAAATCCTTCTAGTTCGTAGCTGGTATTTGAGACCTGATCATATACTAAGACAATTAATTTGTTTTGATTTACACCGTCAAATGGATTATCCACCCATGATCGATGAAAAAATAGATAACCCTGTCCTATTGGCTCAAGAATTCGACCTCAATGTTAGGGCGCCTCCTTCCTCACCATTTAGGTCATTGACAGATTATGATTTAGTAGCTACTTCAACTAGAAAAAACTGGGTTTCGACCCTTCATGATGTGGGCCCGTCCATACGAGCCACGCAACCTTTGGGAACTTCCCCAAATTGTAGCACAGATAACCCTCCATCTGAAAGAGATGCGATGATAAAAGGACTTCAAAAACAAATAATAGAACTGCAATAAGCCTTCATAGAATGCCAAAGGGAGAACAACAAGTTAAGATCCCGATTAGAACAAAACGTATGTTCAGACACAAGGAGTTCATTCTACACACCCAGTAGCCCCTAGATAGTACGCCAACCCTCTAGAAGGGAACGTGTATCCCTTATCTATGACCCTTATCAACATATAGATATCGAGCAACGTCCCCAAATGGTTCCTGATCCTCATTTCATTGTGGGGACCTCCCAAGTAAATCCTCCCACTTAGGAACATGTAACTCAACCAATTCATCATTATAACTCGGGTGACGAATTGAACAAAAAATTAAAAGAGATGGAAGAAAAAATGTGGATGAGAGTTAGCGATAGGCTCAAAGGGTAGGAAAAGTCAAAGCCGTGGGGTGATATTGAAAATGTTTGCAATCAATTATCTACATCACCTTTCTTGGATATCATTGAGTTAACGTTGTCTCCTCCAAATTTTAATTTCCCAAGTGCCTCGCATAAAAAGAAAGCAAGGATCCAATGGCACATATTCTTCAATTCAAAATGGTCATGGCAGTAGTGAGTCTATTCGAAGACAAGCGAGACTCAATGTATTGCAAGTTATTTACAGCCACCTTCCAAGACTTGGCCTAACAGTGGTTCATAGAGTTGCCCCCTAAAAGTATTGTTAGCTTTGACTCTTTGGTCAAAGTATTCATCACCAATTACGATTGTAATAAACCAATCAAGAAAGAGTCTCACCACTTGTTCTCTATAGTCCAAGAGGAAGAAGAGACAATTGAAGCTTACATATGAAGGTTCAAAAAGGAGAAGATGGAGATTAATCAATGCCCTGATTCCATGGCCATCAAAGCCTTTTGAAAGGGAATTAACTGTGATAATGGCCTCTTTATATAATTGAAAAAAACTACAATGTGCTCCTTAGAGGTAGTTTACGAGGAAACTCCAAAATTCGTCAATGTGGAAAGGGAAATAAAATCAAGCAAAGGGTTGGTTAATAGAAACCCAAATAGGTCCAACCCCATTAAATGGGAAGAGAACAAAAGACCTGTCAGGGATAAATGTCCCAATTTTCCCCATTTGAAACCCACTCTAAGGCCGAGAGGCAACTCAGAGACTTGAGGCCATACCTTATCTCCCTTTAGAGGACCACCCCTATGCGTCACATTGGTCGAAGCAGTACTTTGAATGGAGTGTCTTAATAATGTCGATTGGCCAGCTGCCATGAAAGCTCCACTTAGAAACCCCAATAAGTATTACGCGTTCCACAAAGACACAGGGAATTGGACCCAAGATTGCCACCATTTGAAGTGGGAGATTGAGCACTTCCTTTTTAGAAGGATAGCTAAGGGACATCATTGACAAAACCAAAAACCCTCAAGAAGAGACTCAGAGAGACAACCCTTATCAAAAGAGCAGAATGCCAACCAACTTAATTCGTAGGGAATCGGATATAGCGCACCCCGTCCTACCTGGGGATGTGCATATAATACACACCATTCATGGCAGACCTACCATGGTCAGTCATACCAGTAATTCCAGGAAGAGGCACGCAAGAGAGGCCCGAGATGTGAGGCATTTGGTCTATAGTCTAAGGCCTGAGGGCCCAATTTTGCCAATTAATTTTGAAGGTCGAGAGTGCCTACCTCCCTATGATGATCCTTCAGTGATCATTGTGAAAATATCTCATTTTGAGGTGCGTCGAATATTAGTCAACAATGGTAGCTCATCCAACCTCTTATACCTGTCTACTTTGCTCGATATGGGTATAGATCTTAGAGAGATCACTTAACAACAAATGTCATTGATTGGATTCTATAGAAGTGTAATGACGTTGGTAGGGACCATACGTCTACCTGTGTCAGTAGAAGGCGCTATAATTTTTACAAACTTTGTCGTTTTAAACACTCCCATACCTTATAATGCAATTTTGGGCCATCCATAGATACATAAAATGAAAGTGGTGCCTTCAACATACCATCAACTGATTAAGTACCCTATCGTCGATGGGGTAAGAAAAATTGAGGGGGAACAAGATAGGGCACAAAGTTGTTATAATGTCACTATAAAGAACGCGATACCTCAAACTTCGAAATAGCAATTAAAGAACAAAGGTCATCCCAACGAAATTAAGAAACTACGTACAGGTGAACATGTTACAATGGAAGTCCACAGTGAACATGATGTGATTCATATAGGGACAATGGAAAATGATTGATCCGTGAAAATAAATTTTGAACTACCTTCTTCATTCAAAGTTGCTCTTATTGATTTCTTAAAGAATAACGAGGATTCTTTTACTTGGAAGCCTGAGGACATGCCCAGTATCGACCCAAATATCATCTTCCATGAGTTATGCCTGGATTATACCAAAAAACCGGTCCAACAAAGAAAGCAAAGATTTTCCAGAGACAAGAATGAGATCATCAAAAAGAAGACCGAGTCCTTGAAAAGTGTGGGTTGGGTTCGCAAGGTAATATACCCAACCTGGCTATCAAATATGTTATTAGTGATGAAAGTGGGAGGCGAGCATAGAATGTGCATGGATTTCACTGATTTGAATATGGAAACTCCGAAAGAATGCTTCCCTTTATTGAATATTAACCAATTAATAGATGCCACGACTGGGTTTGAATCAATGAGCTTTATAGATGCCTATTCAGGCTAGCATCAAATCTGAATGCATCCCAAAGATGAAGAAAAAAATGGCATTCATCATGGAAGAAGGGATGTTCTGCTACACCAAGATGCCATTCGGTTTGAAAAATGTTGGTGCCACCTATCAAAGAATGATGAATTAAATGTTCAAAAACCAAATTGGATGAAACATGGAGGTGTATGTCGATGACATGATGGTCAAAACCAATTGTGCTAAAAACCATGTCTCTAGCCTTAAAGAGGTGTTTGCCATAATTCAGAATTATAAAATGGATCTCAACCCAAAGAAGTGTATATTTAGAGTAGCCTCGGGGAAGTTCTTGGGGGTACTTAGTGACATCTAGAGGCAAATAAGTCAGTCCAGATAAAATCTTGGCCTTGGTCAACATGAAGTCCCCTTGCTACCTCAAGGAAGTCCAATAGTTGAATGGGCATATTGCGGCTTTAAGTCGTGTTATTTCTAAGTGCATCGAAAAGTGCCTATCATTCTTTCGATTGTTGAAAAAGAACACGAAATGCCTTTGGGACAATGAATGCGAACGTGCTTTTCAATACATTAAAGATTATTTGGGAAAGCACCTCTTTTAGCTAATCCTATGATAGGAGAAGATCTGTATATATACATGTCTTTCACGAAAAAATTTGTCAGTGCTTTATTAGTGGTCGACAAAGAGGGAGCCCAACACCTAGTGTATTACGTGAGTCATTCGTTTACAGGGGCACAACAAAAGATATCTTCCTCCAAACAAGGTAACCTTCACAATAAGAATGATAGCACGTAAACTCAAGTATTACTTTGGTGTACATAAGGTAGTGGTCTTCACCCCATACCCCTTGAAATTTTTTTTGGGTAAACCAGAACTTTCTGGGTGTCTTTCTCAAATAGCTATTGAGTTGAGGAAATTTGAGATAAATTATAGACCTATGGACGTTATCAAGGGAAAAGCCCTCGTAGATTTTGTCATGGAATGGACACAAGAGTATACCTATGAGGGAACTCCCATACCTTTGTCTTAAGCACCTCCCCTTGAGACGGAGCTATGGAAGTTGTACGTAGATGGAGCAAGAAATTCATGAGGGGTAGGAGTCAAAATCTTAATATTCACCCCAATGGGAGGTCTAAAAGAATAATTCCTTCGAATCACTTTTCAAGCAACCAACAATGTTATTGAATATGAGGCCCTACTCTTGGCTTTGTAACAATTAATAGTTCTATGAGCTAAGAGGGTGTTAATCCATAGTGATTAACGTCTGGTGGTAAACCAAATCAATGAAAATTTTGAAGCAAAGGAAGAAATAATGAAACTTTATGTATAAGAGGTGAAGAAAGTGAAAGTCGTGTTTGAAACTTTTGAAATCAAGTAGATTCCTCGAGGAGGAAACACCCATGTTGATTCCTTCATATTCAAAGAGAGTCATCCCAGTCTCTTGTTTGTCAAGACCTAGCATCTACATAAGTGAAATAAAAAACCAAATTCAATCAGACGTCATGTCTACGGTTCATGCTTCCTGATTGAAGCCTTACATAGAATACCTTGTCAACAGTATCTTTCTAGAAGACAAACACTTAGCTCATAAACTTGAAATGAAATCAAGAAACTATGCCATTATCCAGGGATTCTTATATAGAAAGAATTATGGTGGCCCATGGTTGAAATTCCTACCCATGATCGAGGCTTAGATGGTTCTGAGCGACTTACATGATGTCCAATATGGAGCTCATTCTAGAGGAAGAACTCTTTCGTAAAGAATTATCCAACAAGGTTACTATTGGCCTACCCTTCTCAAGAATTGCATCTCTTACGTCAAAAGGTGTGATAGGTGTCAAAGGCACGCCAATGTGTCACACCGACTAGGGGATGACCTGAAACCTATTATTAGCCTATGACCATTTCAGAAATGGGGTTTGGATATTGTAGGACCATTTCCTATCACCTCAGGCCAAAGAAAGTTCCTTATCATAGAAACTGATTATTTTACTAAATGGATAGAGGCATAACCTTTAGTTTGAATCCAAGAAACATATGTGAAGAGATTCATATAGCGCAACATCATATGCAAATATAGATTACCATGTGAACTAGTCGCCAATAATGGTAGACAGTTCACTGGACAAAAATTGGTATCTTTTTGTAATGAGAAGGCTATCAAATTATCTCATTTCACCCCTTATCGACCGCAATCAAATGGTCAAGCCGAATAGTCAAATAAGACACTCATAAGTATACTACGAAAATGTTTGGAAGGAGCCAAAGGAAAATGGGTTGATGAACTACCTGGGGTTTTATGGTCCACAAGGACTACTCCCAGAACGTCAACAGGGGAAACTCTTTTCTCCCTTATTTATGGCACTGAAGCGGTCATACCTCTTGAGATACAAGAGCCGGCCCTCCAATCCAGTATCACATAGGATGATAATGATCATTTAAGATGGAAGGACCTGTTAGCTAAAGAAAAATGAGAAGAAGCCTTGATAAGACTCGAGTCATAAAAGAGAACACTCTAAAAGACATAAAAAAAATTTAAACACGAGAGTTTTGACATAGAGGAATGGGTCATGCAAAGAGAATTGGGTAATAAAGTCAAAACTAGTGCAGGAAAATTCACCATAACATGGGAACGTCCATATCAGATATATGAAATCACCCCTACGGGCTCTTATTTGATAGAACATGACAGTATAATGGAGACCTTGAGTTGGAATGGAGAACTCCTAAAAACATAATACATGTAAATTTGATTTTTTATATATGACAAGTGCAATATTTTTTTATTAATTATTGAATTTATTTAATGAAACCCCAAGCTAGGAGAAATCATTCGACCTTCTCGCCTGGGATGCAGGATTCATCCCATGCCTCATGATTGGAGAAGGAGACCCTAGATCCCCCATTTGAGATGTAAAGTACGTTTTAAGGAGCATATGCAAGGGAATGTACATTCACCCTTACATGATGCATACCTCCTATAATTTATTTAATGAAACCCCAAGTTAGAAGTAGTCGAAAGATCTTCTTACTTGAGATGCAGGATTTATCCCATGCCTCATGATTGGAGGTGGAGTCCACTTGAGATGTGAAATATACCCGAAAGAGTACATGCATGGGACGGACATTCACTTCCCCACATCGTATATCTCAGGCACTTTATTTCATGCCTCCCAAGTTGGAAAATGTCATTCGACCTTCTTGCTTGGGATGTGGGACATGTTTTATGTCTCGTGATTGGAGGTAGAGTCCCCTGACCCCCCCACTTGAGATATGGGATACGTCATATGCCTTATTATTGGAGGTGGAGTCCCCGACCTTCCTTTTCTTTGAAACCTCAAGTCCTTGAGGTGAGGACAAGCTTAGATTACCCAAAATGCCTTGATACATTGTGACCTTAGTAGTTGGAGCAACCACAAGATCCGTAAAGAGATCTTCGTCCTGAGTCGGAGAAAGGGACATGGATTCCAAGCGAGGGTTTGTGGGAGCTAGGTCCTGAATACCCGAAGTGTCAATCAGGTCTTCTAAATTGACATGTGAGTAATCTATGCCTGCAAAAGAAATAACATCAGTAACTTTATTATAAACGATCTTAAAATTCACCTCGTAAACAGAGGACGACCTTGATATTTGTTTGAATAATCTCATCGTACCCCGAACTTCTTTAAACAGGCCACAATCAGGATGTCACGATAAATTTCATGCGAACAACATGGGAAGAGCAGAATGAGAAGAGTTAAACACATCAGTATGCTCTGATGAAAGTAAAAATGGAGTCAAGACATTAATGTCTCTCGAGATCTTCGTTTTGCATTGCTTAACAAAAATGTGAAACCTACTTTATTTTATTTTATTTTCTCTCTATTTTTATTCAATAATTGCTTTTTAAAAATATATATTAATTTTAAATACCACATATTCAATTTGTTTTATTTTTTCTTTGCCAATAACATCCAATTTACTCCTGAGCTCGCTGGCCCGAGGTTACAGAGTGTTAAAGTGATGGTTCCAAGTGTGTCGAACAGGAAAATCCACCTCATTTCCCCAAATGTCCCCAGTAGTGTAAAAATATTTGTCTTTCCAACCAGAGCTACTATCGGGGAGTTTGAGATGCAACCCATAGCTGATGATGCAAGATATATATGCCCTCCCTTTGTCTAAGCCATTCTTCTTTAGAAAATATAAACACCTCAACTAATTGCTAGCGAGGTCTATTCCATATTTCTCGGTGACTACTGAGAAACTTAAAAGAGTTTTCCACCCGTTTGGGTTTATTTGTTAAAAATTGATGTCAAAGGTACTCAAAGAAAGAGCTACCAATTTAGGGAAGGGACAGCAAAGACCTATCTTAAAGGCCGCTAGATGAATTACCCATAACCCCGATGGAGGATCATCAACATCATATAAGTGGGAGGGTACTGCCATTATATAGAAGTGATCAGGGAGATCGTATGTTGGCCTTATATCCTCCAAGTCCTTTGTCATTAGGATGTTGGGCATCTTTTCTATTTGATGTTTGTCTTTAGCCCTATGGGTTGGCTCACCCGTATTCTCCCTTTTCTTTTTAGAACAAGGTATTTTTGGAGATGTCGGCATGGTAATCCTGATAACTGGACCCCTTGAAGACGAGGTAGACATTGCCTTGGACCCCGAGGAGGCAAGAAGGGCGAGGATGCCTTCCCTAACAGTCCTCGATATAGGCTTGTTGTCGCTACTCCTTGTCATCTCAAGCCGTTTGGTTTGTAACGACCTAGATGGCACACCACCTGACTCAAGAGATACATTTTTGGATAGATCCCCCTTCGAAGACCTATCCACTTCTTTCCCTTACAAGATATGAAAAAGGAGATAAAAGATAAATGAATTACCTAAATAATGAGAAGGTCATTCAAATCGAGAAGTACCAAAACAAAAATGAACTAATTGCCAATAAACATCATTATGCGAACGAGCTAAAATACCTACCAAGTAATTTTTAAAAAGATCTTACTAGAAAAGAAGAAACGTTTGAATAACTAACGGGTTGAAATTCTCTAGAGATAAATTTACTAAGTTAAAACAGGTAGGGTAAGAGTAAATAAGAGTAAATTTTTTCACTATTTATAAAGGGAAAATGAGAAGAGGAAGGGTCTCAACCCAAATAAAATTAATTAAAAGAATATTATCTGTAATTAAAAAACCTCACGACTAGAAGTTGCATCGTTTGAGTGGCCGTTATATACCTGTATACATTGAATCGATTAATGCAAGTTATTTAAAATAAAATAGACGATCAGATATTATTCCCTTGACTTCTTAAAATCAAGAGAATAGAGGAGTTAATTTTTGGTATTAAATATGTAATAGATATACGACCTAATAAGTGTAGGTACCCTACTAGAGGATAACGAGGTGAAGAAGCCAGCTTAACAATGGCCTAGGCCCAAAGAGCTTGGTATAGTGTACAATTCAGTTGGAAAGAGTACCTCGTTATCCAACTACAAGGTCTTGGATGTCAAGACTTGGTGAAATTATGAGATCCCAATGTGAACACGATCCTCCCTCTCTATAAACAGCTTGAGAAATTTACCTAGGAATCTAGAACGACCTGAATATAACGACCTAATAATGTAATGCCTATGGCGATCTATTTTTTGCTTAAATTAAGTTTGTATGGAATTTTATCACATATGTAGCCATGTACACAAGTCGTATAATGCGTACCCTATCACATACATTGGATTTTATACACATATATATCCCTTAAATGAGGAGAATACAAGATCCAATTCAGTTTTATATAAATTTACACTTCTCACTATAAATCACTAAAATCTTAAACATATGAAATTCTCTCCAAACAAAAACAATTAAGGAAAAAAAGAAGTTTGGTTCATAAGTTAATCGAAGGATCACTCATTTACCGAGTAATCATGAACTATATAAATTATCACATTTAATGAATAAAAACAATTACATTATGCTTATTGATGTAAAAAAACTAAGAAAAAATAACTTAGTTTATTGGTCAAAAAACTAAAGAAAAAAAAATGTTTGACTCATAAGTGAATTGATCAAATACTCATTAAATGGGTAATAATGAGTTGTATAAATTGATACCCTTAATGTAATAAAAATAATTATATTATACAAAATAACTATTTATAAAAATATTATTACATAGATATTTTGGAATTTATTTAAATAAAAAAATAAATAAATAGATAGTAAAATAGTATTTATTAAATGAACATTTTGGGAATTATTGGTGTAAAAAAATTAAGAAAAAGTAATTAAAAATGAGAGAGACTTTGGTGGTAGACCAAAAATTGTCCTTGTTTATATATTGGTGTAAAAAATAACAAAAAGTAAAAAACAAGGATAAAAATTATATTTATTATATAATTTTTTTTTAATATTTATTGGTGTAAAAAATATAAAAAGATAAATAAAAATAAGAGATATTTTGGTCATTGACCAAAAATTATCCCTTTTTATAATTTGGTCTACTTTTTAATGATTTGCTTCTTTTATTTTTTTTAATTTTATCATTTTGGCTCCTTTAATTTGTTCTTTTTTACAATTTAGTTGTTTTATTTTTAATTTTCAATTTAGTCACTTTATTTATTTATTTTTATTCTTTTGAGGTGTAACTACATAAATGCTCCATATTTTTCTATATTATAATGTTTAGTTTCCTTATTATTTTTTTGTTTTGGTTTTGTCACTTTATTTTTTCTCTTATTTTTATATATTATAATTTGGTCTTTTTACTCTTTAATTTTTACATATTTCATTAAAAATTTGAGACCAACTTAAAATTAAACAAAAAATATATAAAATGTAACGACTCAAAGTAAAAAAATTAAAAAAATAAAGGGATTAAATTATAAAGGAACACTACTATAATAATGGGCATAAAATTGGTGTTTATGGTCCATTTTAAGTAAAAATTGACTTATAATGGATTTTAAGTCAGAAATCTTAAAAATCAAATTAAAATTAGAGTCAGTTATAGTAAAAAATCTAATTTAAATGGACTTAGAATTAAAAATTATTGCAATGTATAGTATTGGTTTTACATGTCAATCAATGTAATGTCACATGTACCGTTAGTCCTATGTGTCAACCTACAAGAAGCTTTTTCTACCCCTTTTCTTGACCTTTCCCTCGAACCCGACAATTTTTATAGGTGCTCGAAAACACATAATATATCATAATTTTATATATGCTTAGTGATTATATAAGATTTGTATATGCTTTTTTTACTATTATTTTATGCAAATCTATTTTTTTGGAATCACAATTATATTTTTTAAAGATATTTCTTGTATTAAAAAGATTCAACTTGAAATAATTATTCTTGAAGCACCCATTATAACTTGAAAAATTAAAATAAAGCATTTTTAAAACATTACATATGTTCAAAAATTGGAAAAAGAAATTATATAGAAATTAGGGTTCAAAAGTGATGCAATTTGAAGTGTGTAGTTGCATAAAATTGTTTATCTATAGTGAGACCAAAGAAAAGAATCAATATGTCCTAGATATGATGTGTGGCATGAAAATATTATGTGATGTGGTTCCACGCTTAAAAATCAACTTTTTTTTTGCCTTTCCTCACCCTATAAGTAAGACCCTATTTCTTTCGTAATATATATCCCATCAACTCTCTTCAATTGATTTCTTACATTTCTTAGCTTTTCTTTTAGTAGTTTAAAGTTCTTCTCTCGTTCGAGAATTAAACAAATTTAATTCATGTAATAGCTTTTGGTTTCAATTCAATAAACAACATAGCAATTATGTCTAGTGATTTTCTAGAAGCAATTCTAAAAATTATGTTAAGGTATATTAAAGTAGATTAAATATTTTTATAACACGAATTAAGTTTTATTTCATCATCAATATAAACCAAAGTTTATAAATGAAAAATATATTGACAAAGTGTTTTTCATAGTAAATAAGATATTTAGATTTAGGTTTTGAATTATCTGAATCAGATATAAAATATCACTCTTAAATCTTTTGATCTATATCAACTGTATTATTAAAGTGAGCTTTTTTCAAAGATTTTTATAAGAATTATTATTCAAGATATATTGACGGCATATCCTTCATAAGAGCTTTAAAATTTGAAAGTTAGTTCTAAATATTTAAATCATATATAAACCTAATTTAGACACCTTGATGAAGTTTAAATTATCAGCCAGACCAAAGGTGGCAAGTTAAAGTTTAATTAACAAAGAAAATCCCTACCTTAAGATATGTTCATACCTATAAGAAAGAATCAATAATCTAAATTCATATTTTTAATAACCTAGTTAATATTAATGAGCGTAATTAACTAGCTAATGTATTTCATAAATTCTCCACACCATAATAAATGTTTATTAAATCTATCCTTATTTTTAGGTTACTAGTTTAGATGTTCAACCAAAACAATCAGGATATGATGTTTTGGTTATTAATTTCATTTTTAAGAATTTGTTGAATTATTTAAAAACCATATCATTCCTTTTTAGATCGATCTTGGAATTATACTTGTCATTTTCCATAAGTGATTCGTGCACTTACGAGCTATTATATAAATTATACAAAATTTGTACACCTAATTTTGACACTTTAAGTTTTTAGTGTAATTACTAGGTAAATCAGTAATAACACTAAAAACTAATTAACTTTTACAAACATAAAGTTTTTGGCATCGTTGTCGTGGAAGAATAACGTTTTTAAATGGTTATCATCAAAATCTTAAAAAAAATTTGTGTTGTAAATATTGTGATTTTTATTTAAAAATTTAAAATATCTAGGTTATTAATTAATTTTTGATATTTAAAAATTTGATTTTTTCTTATTGAAAAAAATAAAAAATATATATAACATCTGAAAATAAATTTTCTTTTTGTTTCTTTTTAAAACTTTATTTTCTTTTTATTTTTGAAGCAATAAAAAAATTCTTTTCTTTTAAACAATTCTTTATTGTTTACTTAGTTTTAACTTAATTTTTATTTTCTTTGTTAATTCTTTTATTTCTTTTAAAACTTTTTGTGTAATTAATTTGTTTCATATATGTTTCATTTTACTAACATGTGTATAATTTTATTATTCTTCACTTTGTGTTTAGTATTACTATGTACGAACATGTATTGGTCTATAATTTTGTATATTTATTTTCTTTTTATTTTTCAACTTGACAGGTGAAAGTAAACTCTACTTTTCTTTGTATATGCGAGGTAGGAGGTCCTTAGGGCACCTTTTTACACCTTTAAATAATAATATAAATAGACCTTCTGGACAGTCAAGAAGGCTAGACTTTAACGTCTCTCAACCTTTTATTGAACAACTTTATAAACCTTGCCTTGACCCTTCACCTGAATCCCTAAACATATGCAAAAACTCACCACCTAGAGATACCACTACTACAAAAAGGGATATTTAAGTCGTTGTATAAAGTCAGTTTTTGAAAAAAAACTACTTATAATGAATTTAAAGTTGGTTCGGTGTAGAACCGACGCTTTCTACGTAGGAAGTAGAATCAATTGACGTGGCGAAAGACGCTATCCACGCGTGTAGCATCGGTTTGCCACGTCAACTGATACTATGCCCTACGTGGATAGCGTCGGTTCGCCACGTCAACCGATGCTACGTCCTATGTGTATTTTTTAAATTAAAAAATGCATGTAGTTTACAATTGAAATTTTTTTAGGTCAATTATTAGGTTATTTGACTCTTTAAAATTTAAGTTTGATATATATATATATATAGTATAATTTTTTTTCTTTTTTTTAGACAATTAGTTTTTAAAATTATATAATTTGGTTTATTTGTTTGGATATTTAAATTTATATACGTACGTACAATATATCTTTATTTAATTTTGTGTATTTGTTTTAAATATTATTGTAAAATTATTATTTTTTTCTTTTTCTATAGTACGTATATATATATAAGAGTTTAAATAAAATAATAATTGACAAAAAAAATCAAATTTTAAATTGCGTGGATAACGTCGGTTGATGTGGCGAACCGATGTTATCCACGTGCGTAGCGTCGGTTTGCCCCGTCAACCAACGCTATCCTCGTAATATTACCGTTCGGCTCTCTTCTTGACTGCAGAAACCCAAAAAAATTTCATTTCTCTTCTCCACTTTTCCCAAAACCAAGCTCACCCACATTCTTTCTCAATTTCTGGCCACCTCCGACCACCATTTGCAACGTCGTTTTACGGGTTATATTCCTCTTCTCATTATCTTTTAGATCTTCTATTTTTTTGAACGAAATACTCAAATTTTTATACCTATTTTTTCACTTATTCTCACTTACAAAACACCATTTTCTTCTTCATTTCCTTCATTTAGTCACTTCATAACATTTTTGTAAGTATTTATATTAATTTTGTAGCTTATTATTCAGTTTGTTTTATTTTTTGTATAAATTTTTGATTTATGTATGTTTTTTATTATGCTTGTTATTATATGTTTGGCTTATTTTCTATGGAAATTAATAATATCTGAATGTTGTGGGTTTGAGGGACTATAATATTTACCGTACGTGGATAAATTTATTTATATATAAATAATTATATTTTATTAAGTAAAAGTACTACATTTGTAAAATGATTAAAATGATAACTATTTTGTATTATGTATGTTTTGATATATATTCTAATAATTAGGGAATTTATATATAATAATACTTGAAATATATTCATTCGATACATAATTAATTAATATGCTTAATTAATGTCATTAATAGAAAATGGACAAATCTTGGATGTCAAAGTGTAGAATTGAGTAGGCCTATATTTCTAGAGTTGAAAGTTTCATAGAATTTGCTTGTAGAAATAGTAATACTAGAACTAGTATGATTCGATGCCCATGTGTTAAATGTAAAAATAAGCGATTTCATGAATTTGACGAGGTTAAGTATCACCTTATCCATAATGGTATTTTTTTGAGCTATAAATGTTGGTATTATCATGGAGAAAATATTGATAATACTCATGGGAAAGAGATAAATAAGAATGTGAGTGGATTACATACATCTTATCATAATGTACAGACAGAAAATATGTTTCATGGTGTTGAAGATGAATTATACGTGAACTGACTTTACATTTTAAGTCACTCAATTTAAAGTCTGTTCAGTGAACCGATTTTAAAGCCCATTTTTGTAGTAGTGTACCATAATGAAGGAATCTACAAGGCCAGTAATTGGCACTGTAATTGCCTCTATCCACCTGGAAGAGGATGATAGGAATTATGAATTGTAAAACATTCATTTTTCTATGCTCCCTTCTTTTCATGGAATACCTAATGAAGACTCATTGTCATTCATTAGGGACTTTCATTCTACATTCTATACTTTCTCCCTCGGTGTACTCACCAAGGATTAACTTAGAATGAGGTGTTTTTCCTACACTCTTAAAAACAGGGCTAAGGCATGGTTAATATCACTTCTTCCAGGTTCCCTGATGAGTTGTGAGGAAGTCATAAATAAATTTATGAAAAAAGTATATCCTTATTAGAAGACATTAGAGCTAAGAGAGATTGTTAATTTCTCTCAGATAGATGGAGAACCTTTCCATGAATCATGGGATAGGTTCAAACTTTTTCTCACTTAATGGCCCCATCACAACTATCCACTGTAGCTTCTAAACCAAATTTTCTATGATGGATTAACACAATAGTGTCAATCCACCGTTGATAATGCTATTGGTAGAGTGATGGGAGAGAAAATATCCTTAGAGACTTATAATGTTGTTGAAATTTTGGCTGCTAATTCCTAACAAAAGAGCTCCAAAGTGAGGAGATTCAAAGTCCATGAAATTGACTATGGTACTGAAGTTCAAATGCACCTTGCTCAGTTGGGCAAGCAAGTAGTGCTTCTAATACACATACTGTAACAAATACAAACAATGTGATCTATGTAGTTCTTTGGAACATGGTACTCCCTATCAATTAGAAGCTACAGTTGTATCCGAGCATGTCAATATACTAGGAGGATACTAACCAAGATATAGGTATGACCCCAATGCTAATACCTATAATCCTGGGTGGAGTAATCATTCTAATTTTTCTTGGAGGAAGAAAAACTCTCTATTTTCCCAAAGTTTAAATCCACCATGCTCGTAATTCCACCAACAATTGCAAAGAAATCCTCCCAACAAGAAAAATCTAGAGGAACACTTTAATTCATTCATTCAAGTGAATAGTCAGTCAATAACTAATCAAATGTTGGACTCTATAGAAATTTTCATTAAAAAAAGGAAATACAGGTGGAGCAATTAACCGAGCACTTGTAAAAGCAAGGTAAGGAATAACTGCATGGTCAGAAAACAAAAGAGCTCAATAATAAAAGGGATATTGAGTTTACCGAAAGATGAAATCCTCCAAAGCAATGTCTCACTCAAATGACAAAAATAGTCATGAATGAGAGGTAATCCATTATTATTTATTTATTTTGTACGATTTTTAATTTATGTGTGGTTAATATAGCTATAAAAAACAAGAATGGGGAATGTAAACATGAAATAAGTGAAATAGAGAAGGGCATAATCATAATAGTGTGCACCGTGCATGGAAAATTATGCATCTTGGCATACATGTAACTTTTCTCCTATAACCCTTTTCCCTACGAGAGAAACTTCACGTTTTCTTATGCTTGCTCATAAAATATTATATTTTATCTTCTCATAAACACACAATCCCTCAAAAACCCACATTTATTTAAATTTCTTTCACAAATCCTTTCTAAAAACTAATTTTCACCATTCTTTCAAGAAATTTTCAAAAAACTTTAAGTTTCTATAAAGATTTTCATCTTCAAATGGCTATTCTTCATTTCCTTCAAATCTTCAATAACAAAAAGTATGTCTTCATAAATTTTGGAATTCAATTCTTCAATTTAAATTTTATAGAATTTATGGAGTATTTATATATTTATTAAGAGTCTAAAACCTTATTTAGGATAAAGAAAGGTTTAGGAATTCATAGAGTTAATAAATGTACATTATATGCTTCTTGAGGGTAATGAGTTACCCTCTTCAATTTATGAAGTGAAGTAATCTCTTAGTCAATGTGGCTTGGATAACCAAAAGATTCATACTTGATTTCATTCTTTAAAGGAATGAACATGAGACACTGGATGATTGCCTGATATGCAAATAATCAAGATAGATGCTTGCAGCAAATGAGACACACCTAAGAACATTATGCACACAAAGGTTCTTTGGTACTTTCCTCTAATTCCTCACTTTTAGAAATTGTTCAAAAGTAAAGAGACATAAAAGATGTTGACTTAGGATTTAGAGAATCAATCTGATGATGTGATGTTACATCATCTTTTAGATTCTCCGACTTGGAAAGTAGTAGACAATTTATCCCTTGAATTTGCATCCAATTCGTGCAATATTTATCTTGCTAATGCTGCTGATGGAATCAATTTGCATAGTTCCTTTAGTAGCAAATATATTTGTTGGCCAATAATTATGGTAACATACTATAAAACCCCAAGAATTTGATATAAGTTAAGAAAGTATCTTAAAAAACATTTTTTAATAATATTTTTAAGATGTAGTGACATACCGGGAATTTCGTGTGAAAAATCAGATTGATTGCAAAAAGTAGAAAAACATTATTTTGCTTCTCTTTGGGGCCTCATCGGCCTATGAGAGTCTAATGACCCAACACAGTAGTCGCTTGTCTTGTCGTGGCCTCAAAAGGGTAATTGGTGAGCTTTGGGTGAGAGGGGTGATGAGGACCCAATTTGGTTATAAATATTGCAAAAATAACCCATTTTCTTCACTTAAAAATTTCTATACTCTTTTTCTCTCTTTAAGATTTTTCAATTTTTGTTACATTTTTAAGTACTTTTTTAGGATAAAATATCCAGGAGTTTGGGCTTGAAAGAATAGAATGTTGAACAAGAAAGTACTAATTTTTTCCCAACAATCTTAAAAAGGTAATGTTCTTCCTTTAAGCATTAATTTTACATTACGTATATTAATTTAGATTATTACTAATTCTTGAATAAATGTGATTGTATTTAGTTTCTACTAAAAAGGAAAAGTAGTTAGCAGTAGGCTTAGACACAATTTCTTATAATTTCCATGTAGGGGTTTTTTACTCCAACTTTTTATTTATACATTTTTTTATGAAATTTTCATGCATCATATATTATAAATAAAGGAAAACAGATGCCATAATTTTTATAAAAAATTTTATGAATGTTGTTAAAATAAAATACCCGTTATGAATATTTTTATATATGTATACATACAAAATTTTATATAAAACAAGCATTAAAAATATTACATATAGCATCTGAAATTTATAAATGCATCATGAAAATAATTTTTTTGGAGATTATATCAATATATGTGTCTTGTAGCGTATGGTACTCATAGACTGCTAGTTGCAGTAGGCTAGTTTTTGATGGACTATAGGAAAGCATTGCTTCCACATATATTTTTGAAGTTTATCCATCTATGGGTCTCAAAGTTTGATTGTACATGAGACTTGGAGTTAGACCTCTATTGTTTCTTAGAGTTCGTCCATCTATGGGTCTTAGAGATTGACCATACATAGGCCTAGGAGTTGGACCCCTATTGTGTCTTATAGTGGACTGCCCATATGATGAAGATGTTGACCATTAATATAATGAGGATGTTGACCAATACATGTTGTTAAAGTATAACCGTACATAGGGTTGGAGGTGGACCCACACATGTCTTACAGGTTGACTGTACATGTGTCCATGTATTTTACAGTTGGACAATACATATAAAGATTGCATATTATGCATATGAATTTTATATTTATTACCATGCATTGGGATACTTTGAATGTGCACTCGACTTGGTTTTGGAGGAGAGGAAGTATAGGTATATCAGATTTTGTAAAAATCATTCTCCACATACTATACCATATTATACTCATGATGATTATTTCTATTCTTGAATTTTATTATATGTGGTATACATTATGAATTTTTTTTATAATTTGGAGTAGAATCCTATTGAGCTAGTTGTTGTTACTCACCCTATTTTCCCCACTTTCATCTGGATTAGATTTTTGATTGTGTGATTTATGGCTCATCATTGAAGAAGAAAAGGATTTCAAGTTTACTTGTGTTTTACTTCTTTCATTTGGTACTCTATAATATTGGAGACACTATAGAGACATTTTATAAGAATGATTATCTTTCAATACCTCATTTATTATATATTGTTGTTTTTAGAATTTTATTTTAGTTATTGATAAATTTGTGTTTGAATAGGAATATCCAAAATTTTATTAAAAAGTAATTTAAATTATCTTAAAATATGATTTAAAAATACCTATCATTTCTATCTCACATACCCATTTTTTGGAGCATGATAGTTTGCTATCATAGCATGGTTATGATATCCTAAGATAAATGTTCGTTCATGACTTTGAAATATTTTGAAACTATTTTGTCTTAGCATGGCTACAAGAAGAAGAGTGGATAAGAATCAGCCCAAACAAGATGCGAATGAAAATCATAGTGAGCATAACTTGCTTCAAGCATCATGTATGCTGATTACTCGGGTGGAGAAATCAAGAAAAGAGGTAAAGCATACTATCCTAATGAGTTCAAAAAGACAAGACCATCACTCTATGATGGCACTCCTAATCCTAACATTGTTGACTGAGATTTAGAAAATCAAAAAGAAGTTGAATGCTCTAAACGTTCTTGCATGTTTTAGAGCTGGACTCACTGCATACAAATTAACTGGAAAGGCCGACTACTATTAGTAGGGATGGGTAAGGGTATGGGTGGGGATGGTTTTTGATATAATCATCCCCAAATAGAAATATAATAATTGTACCCGAAACCACCCGAAAATCATTACGGTTCGGGATGGTTATTTTAAAAAACCAAAAAAAAAATAGAAAAAAAAACATCTCACTTAATGTTTTTTAAAAAATTCTATAAAACATGATATAACAAATACATAATTAAAAATGAACAATTTTAATTCTAAATTAATAGAATAAATCGAAAATTAAATTTTCCACACAAATAAATGAGTACATATAAATAAAATATTACAAACTTATACAAATATTGGAATTTAACTACATAAATTTAAAATCACTTTTATAAACCAAAATAACAAATTGATTAATCAATAATGTAAAATTTTTACCTCAATATCATATTCTACAATAATAATAGTTGAAGCGGATGAACTAGGAGCTAACATATCTAAAACAATTATAAATTATTCGAATACATAGGGGCTCTTAATAGTTGAAGTGGATGAACTAGGAGCTAACATATCTAAAACAATTATAAATTATTCGTATACATAGGGGGAGAGCTAAGAGTTATAACTAGGGGAAGTTTAAAAGATCAAGAAGAAGAAGAAGTTAAGAAGTTGAGGAGGACTAACTAGGGGGAGAGTTAAGTGCTAGAGAGCTGAGAGTGGCTGAGGGAAAAAGGTAGAGGGTTGAGAGTTGAGATCAGCAGTGCAGATGTCAGAGAGACCAGAGATTGAGAGAGGTGAAGGTGAGGAGCAAAGGCGAGACCGAGAGCTACGATTCTGTGAATTGCAAAACAACAAAAGTGTAAATTGTGAAACTAAAACAACCCTGATGCATAATATATATATTTTAATTTATTAAATATATAAATTAATTAATTAAATATAATTAATTTTGGGTATGGGCGGGAACAGTTTTCAGTATAACTGTACCCATTGATACACATTCGTTTTTTACGCCAAACTGTACCTATCCCCAAAATTTACCGAGTAAAAACCAAATCATTGGTTCAGATAACCGCAGATAACCAAACCCATAGTTTGTTTCCCATTCCTAACTATTTGGACTTGGTAAGTGAAGGAAGAAACATAGATACAATCATAAGGGAAGAATTCAAGGAAATATTATATTAGAGATTTTTCAATGAGACCGAAAAAACAAACAAGGTGGTCAAATTTATGAACCTCAAGCAATAAGACATAACTATCGCTCTATATGAAGCCTGCTTCAACCATATGTCAAGGTTTGCAAAAATTATGGTGGTTTAAGACTCAGACAAAGCTGCTAAATTTTTAATGGGCTTTTGAGATGATATCTGCATATAACTAATGTATCAAGGCATTTGAACTTGCACTACAACAGTTGCTACAACATATAGGGTTGAATAAGTCAATATGGAACAATAAAAGGTAGCCACATCATCATAGAAGACTAAGGATAAAGGAAAAGAAAACAAAAAAAATTCTAAAAAATAAAACTGGTAACCAACATAACAGATAATCCATAAGTTATTCATTTGGGAGTACTTGGTATCATCCTTATGTTTGCTACAACAATAACTAACATGGGAATCTCAAGCATAATTTTCCTTAGTTCACAACCAGTCAATATGGAGACACAATCTACTTTCAATTTTGGGGCATCTAATACTTGAAGGAATTTTCAAGGAAAAAGTGAGCAATCTGATTGGCAGCCCCAACAAAAGTTTCGGAAACCAAGATGAACCTTTCAAGAACAATCCTCTAGATCATAAAAACCTATTAGGAAGTCATTTCAACAACCTTCGAATACTACACAAACTTGTCAATGTTAACTATTTACCCATAGAAATGATAAGGGCAAGGGTGTTGCCTCTTAAGAAAAAGGATCACAAGGTCAAGCTTTTGTGATATCTAGTAAGCAAAAGAAGCCCAAGGTAAATGACATTGTTGAATGTACGATTATACTATATATCATTCTTGGGTGCAAGTTCTCTTAAATACTTGTGCGGTCCCTTTTTTTCATTTCTTTAACCTATGCCCAAATGTTTAAACTTCCATATGAAAACCCCTTTACTTTGAACACTCCTCTTGAAGTCTTTTATAGTGTCCTTTATATTTATAATAATTGTTCAATCAAACTTAATAGTCATCGATTCCTAGTTGATCTCATTACACTCAATATGAGTTATTTCAACATCATTTGGGGAATGGATATGTTAACCAAATACTAAGAAATTGTAAATTCTTTGAGAAGAAAGTTACCATTCAAAACACCAAAGGTGTAAAGGTCCAATTTTATGGTGAAAATGAGTGAACCTTTCCAATGCTTTTCTTAAGTGATATGTAGGTGGAAAGAGCTTGGCACAAATACCATTGATAAATGAATGTTGGGATGTATTTTCAGAAGTGTTACTTGGACTTCCTATTGCTCGAGATGTTGATTTTATAATCTAAATATATATTGGAACTACACCAATAACTATCACTCCTTATTGTATAGCACCTATGGAGAAACAAGAGTTAAGGAAATAGTTGGATGAATTGTTGAAAAAAGGATTCATTAGACCTAGTTCATGACCTTGGAGAGCATTGGTCCTATTTGTAAAAAATAAGGATGAAAGTTTAATACTTTGCATTAATTATCGTCAACTGAACCAGTTGGCCATAAAAGACAAGTACCCATTACCTCGGATCGATGAGTTATTCGACCAACTTGGAGGTGCAATTTTATTCTAAAAAATTGATCTAATGTTTGGATATCATCAAACTACGGGTTAGAGAATTGGATATATCAAAAATTACTTTCCAAACGAAGCATGTCATTTTGAATTTTGTGTTATACCATTAGGTTTAACCAATGCTCCTACTACCTTTATGGACTTAGTAATTTGAGTATTTTGACCCTAATTAGATCAAATCATCTTTGTATTTATTGATGATATATTGATTTATTCAAAAATCCATGAAGAGCATAAAAGCACCTTAGGATTGCTTTTCAAACTCTTAGGGAGAATCAATTATATGTAAGGTTTGATAAGTGTGATAATGTAACAAAAGTTCAAAGTTTTCTTGGACAGGCTGGATATTATCGATGTTTAATGCATGACTTCTAAAATATTGCTACACCTTTGACACAACTTACCCAAAAGAGAGTCAAATTCACATGGGATGGAGCTTGTGAAGGCACATTTGAAGAGTTGAAAGTATAACTGACAATTGTACCAATTCTTACTATTCTAGAAAATACGTAACCTTATATGGTCTTTATTAACGCTTCACTACAAGGTCTTAGATTTGTTCTAGTGCAAAATGAACTAGTGGTTTCCTATGGGTAAAAACAACTCAAAAGAAAAACTACCCAATGCAAGGCTTAGAGTTAGTAGTTGTCTTTACTATGAAGATATGGTGATGTTCCCTTTATGGTGCCAAATTTAAAATATTTTTGGATCATAAAAGTCTTAAATATCTTTTTACTCAAATAGATCTCAATTTGTGATAGAAGAGGTGGGTAGAATACCTTTATGTTTATGATTTCACTTTGAAGTACCATCTTGGAAAAACTACTTCTGTAGTAGATTCTTTCAGTTGCAAGTTCAGCTTTGTTGCAAAAATGATATTGGACATTTTGGTGAAACACTTGGACAATAGAAGGTTACAACCTAAATTTATATGATGATGGGAGACAAATATTCTTATACAACCTCGTATTAAATCCTACATTATTATGGAAATTCAAAGCAACCCAGTCTAATGATCATGAAATCTTTTAAGTGTGGTGTAGAATGTGAGGAGGAGAGATGGTGGAAAGATGGACTTATAGTGATGAAGCATTTTGTTTTCATGGAAATATAATGGTACCTATAAATGAATGTATAAGACAAGAGATCATGTGAGAAAAATATAACTAAAAAACGTATCATGATTTAAAAGGGACATATTAGTGGAGAGGAAAGAAAAAAGGATATAGCTCAGTTTGTAGCCAACTATATGAATGTC
Organism: Hippophae rhamnoides; assembly: GCA_033030585.1. NCBI lineage: Eukaryota > Viridiplantae > Streptophyta > Magnoliopsida > Rosales > Elaeagnaceae > Hippophae > Hippophae rhamnoides. The sequence continues at coordinate 39,677,084 of CM065438.1, read as the reverse complement.
AACAAGTCAATTTAAAGCATAAGAAACTTGCAAGATTACTTCAACCATTCCCAGTATTGGAATGCAAATGAAATAGTATAACCATGTAAAAAGTTCATGTATTACCTTATAGTTCTCATGGTCATAATTCCATTTGGGTAATTATTGACCATCTCACAAAGTCTACTCATTTCATTCCAGTTAAAACTTGATACTTGGTCAAATGCTTTGAGTAAGTTGTACATTTGAGAGATCGTATGATTGCATAGCATACCAAATTCTTTTGCATAAGATTGATATCCAAAATTTATCTCACGTTTGTGGAAGTGTGTACAAGAAGTTTTGGGTACATAATAGTTGCATAGTACATCTTATCATCTTGAAATAGATAAACAATCAAAATGGGTTATTAAAATATTAGAAGACATGTTACGATCTTGTGTTATGGAATTTAGAGGAAGTTGGATTGGACACTTGCCATTGGTTGAGTTTTCCTACAATAATAGTTATCATGCCAGTATTAGGATGCCTCCTTATGAAGCCTTGTATAGACGACCATGTAGATCTTTGATGTTCTAGATGGAATTTAAAAAAATTGTACAATGAAAACAAATCTTGTACAAGAAATAACTAAAAAGTTTTCAATGCACAAGACAAACTTCGGGTAGCTCAAAGTCAATACAAGAGTTATGTTGATCATGGGCATTGACCATTGAACTTTGAAGTGGATGATTATGTTTTTCTCAAAGTTCAACATAAAAAAAGAGTAACTCGTTTTTAATAATAACGTTTTTTAGCTCCATGCCACTATTACTTGCAAAGGTTAATTAGTTTTCAGTGCAATTACCGATTTACCTGGCAATTACACTAAAACTTGTTGTGTCAAAATTAGGCATAAATTTTTTTATAATTTATAAAATAGCTTACAAGTACACGAATCAATTATAAAAAATGATAAGTATAATTCAAAGATCAATCTAAAGAGGAATCGTGTGGTTTTTAAATAATTTAAAAATTTCTTAAAAATAAAATAAAATAACCAAAACATTCTGTCACGATTATTTTGGGTTAAGTTTCTAAATTAATAACATAAAAATAAAGATATATTCAATAAATATTTACCATACAATGGAGAATTTATAAGATATATTAGTTAGTTAATTATGCTTTTTCAATATTATGTAGGTTGTTAAAGATATAAATTAAGATTATTGATTATTTCTTATAGGTATGAAAATATCCTAAGGCATGAATCATTTTCTTTGTTAATTAAACGTTAACTTGCCATCTTTGATTAGGCCAAAAAATTAAGCCTAAACTAAATTACACTCCTTTTCTATGAAATTACTAAACCATTTAACTTGTCACCTTCATTTGAATAATAGATAATTTAAACTTTATCAAGGTGTCTAAGTTAGGTTTATGATTTAAGAATTTGGAATTAACTTTCATATTTTAAAACTATTATGAAGCTTAGATCTTCAATATATCTTCAATAATAATTATTATAAAAATCTTTGAAATAGAGTTCACTCTAACTATACAATTGATATAGACCAAAAGATTTAAGAATCTTACTCTAAATCAGATTCAAATAATTTTAAATCCTATATCTAACTCTCTTGTTTATTATAAAAATAATTCGTCAATATATTTTTCATTTACAAGCTTTAGTTTAAATCTTGATGATGAAATAAAACATAATTCATTTTTAAAAATGTTTAATCTACTTTAGTATTTCATAAGTATAACAACATTACTAATATCATATACTATTTATAACTAGACATGCATAGTTTAATGATCAATAAATTAGACATATAGCATGTAAAACAACACTTAGAAATATTCTGAAAATAACACATTTAAATACTCCTCAATAGAATTCTTAGAATTGCTTCTGGAAAACCTCCAGACATAATTGTCTTGCTACTTATTGAATTGAAGCTAAAATCTATTCCATGAATTAAATTTGAACTTTAAACTACTAAAAGAAAAGCTAAGAAATATAAGAAATCAGATAGAAGAGAACTGATGGGATATATGATATCTATTACAAAAGAAATAAGGTCTTATTTATAGGGTGGGGAAAGGAAGAAAAAATGGATTTTTCAGCTTGGTGCCACAACATATTGTTTTTCCACACTACGGTATACACAGCCTATACACGGCTTAAGCACAATCCACTCTCTTCATTCCATGATGCATAATGTTTTCATACTATGATTTGCATCATATCTTTGACGTATTGATTCTTTTCTTCGATCTCGCATCGTGGCTCACAACAATTTCATGCCACGACATATTTTAAATAGCATCATTTTGAAACCCTAATTTTCATGTAATTTATTTTTTCAATTTTTAAACATATGTAGCATTTTACAAATATTTTATTTTAATCTTCCAAGTTGTAATGAGTGCTTCAAGTATAATTCTTTCAAGTTGAATATTTTTAATACAAGAAATACTTGAAAAATAATAGAATATACTCATGATTTCGAAAAGATAGATTTACATAAAATGATAGTAAAACAAGCATAAACTATCCTAAATCATTTCCATTGATTGACAAGGTTGCATTTAGGGTATGCAACAATAATTTAAATCCCTAGGTCACCCTAGTAGACAAGTTTAAGTTTTGTGGGGTTTTCAAACATGATACCCACAAACATCAAAAGTAAAATAAAAACAAACAAATAATACATATAAATTTAAAACAGAGTAAAAAGATAAAGAATAAGAAAAATAAAACTTCTCACACTTTAAAAATTATTTTAAGTCTATAATTAAAATCTATAGCACAAGTCATTTTAGTATTCAAAACATTCATAATTTATTATAATAATTAGTTTGAAAATCACTTTCATATTCAATTCAAAAATGTATTTATATAAAATTTACCCAATCTCAATGTAAGGAATTCTAATTCTTTTAAACTCTACTCTCATATGGAATACTCTCAATAACACTGGTCCTATTGGTTCAAGTACTCATTCAAAGGTCTATGTAAAAGAGTTTATGTATAGAAATGAACTAATAGTTTGCATATATTTAAACAAGAAATGCTCAAAGATAGTGCATCACATTGATCCCATTAAAAGAATCAAATGAAAGGATTTATAAAGAAATCACAAATTATTTTCTTACATCAATCAAATTCATCAAATAAAAATATAAAGTAATATGCTCTTTATGTGATGAAGAAAATGAAAGGACTTCTTGGGGAATTATTTCCTATTTTTTTCTTTTGTATTTAGCTAATTCTCACAACTTTTAAAGGATAATGGGTTATACTATGTAGTTTATACTATTCATTTTTCTCTTTTTCTCCTTTTCTCGTTTTCTTTTATATCTTTCATTTTAGAGATATTTTGTTTTAGAGAAATGACACATCTACAAATTGTACATATATTGTATGATAGGTGAATAGCTAATTTGTGGTTTTTTATTTTGTTGATTTAAGTAACCCCATATATGCCTCTTTTTTATAAATCAAGCATGAATGAATATGTAAGGTCTATGTGAGTGCTGATGATATTCATGAACAAAACATTGAAATGTGATATTAGTTTCTAGGTGTGTCTTTCAAGAAGATTTTCAAGCTAAAAAAAATATCGAACCTCAATGATCACATCTCAAGTATATCTCTATTTTCGTGCATGTTAGATTTCATATTAGACACATATAAACATTGTTCAAATAGGTCACTCAATTGATAGAGTGGTAACTAGATCGATTGAGCTTTACTAGCTAAATTAATTTTTAATAGGACTAGGTTGGTCAAAGCATTAACTTGATTGATCAAGATTAATGACTAGATCGATCCACTTATTTGTAAATAATTAATTATTTCACTAGATCGATTGAGATTTAACTAGATCAATCAAACTATTCATAGTCGATTTTTGATAATACTTTTCATGTTTCGCATAGTATGACTCATAACCATCATCCATCTATACATGTTTCATCATATTCTAGGTTTAATGGAAATTATGGTAACATGTTCAAAAATCTTATTAAAGGCATGAAGTTGTTAACTAAAAGAGGCAAGTGAAATTCAATGCATTTAATTCTAGGACTAATTATCATTATCCTACCATGCATGTTGCATCTTCATTTAAGATGAATGGAAAATCTAAAGGTAAGTCCAAGAATATGCCAATGACAATTAAGGTAGTTGATTTCCAACCCAAATATATAAAGAAACCAAAATTCAAGAAAGTTTGGGTTAGGAAAGATTGTTTCTTTCTAGTCACCTAACCATGATTCTTTATTGTTTCACCTAGGTACTTTTGTTTGAGTGCTTAATTGACCCTAGGAGAATATCTCTAGTTTGTTGATTTTATTTTTATAGATATTTTCTTATTTAAAAAAAGGATAAAGAAAAAGAGGGAAGTAGACTACTTTAACACTGACATGAACATTACATACCACCCTTATACTTTTGATTACATCTTTAGCACTGGATATTGTAACTTATTCACTTACATATTTTTCACATCTGGTGATCAATGTTGATGTGAACCTACTCACATGCTCATTGTACATATAAGTATGTCATGCTTGAAGTTTATGGCTGATTGTGTGAGATTCTAATGAATGAGCTAACTTTGACTACAAAGTTGTTTTTGACATCTATCTTTCACTTTCTAAAATGCTACTATAGAGATATACCTATTTTTTAGAGGGCTACCTCACAACTAGTGTGAAATTCATCATACTAGGCTTTTGGCTTATGCATATTTCCTTAATAATAATAATAATAATAAATAATAAATAAAAATACAAAAGATTTTGCATGCATAAAAATAAAGAGCCACATATTGTTATACACAAAGAAAATAAATAACCAATCTCTTACAAAAAGTACAAGGGAATACAAAAAAGAAAGAAATAGAAAATGTTATTTAAGTTCTCTCATGGTAAGTAAAATTTTATTATGTACAAGTATGAACTCAACTATAATATTTTTCATGATATGTGATACTCTTTTCTTTGAGTCTTTCATAATTGATCATAAATGAACAAATTCACATTGTATTGTAGTTTCAACACATATTTTACTCTTGATAATTGTCGATATGTCACCATATGTGTTAGCATGTTTGTTTGTCTTGTCTACATATATTTATGTTGTCAATGGATAGTCACACTTTGAATAAAAATAATTTCATCATTTGTGTGTACTATTATAATTATACTAAGCTAAGTTTACTACCCTCGATTAAAAAAAATTACATATATAAATATATATGAGTTTTTATAAATTTTGTTTTATTCTAATTTATTATGAGGAGTCATAGAACTTAAGGGGATTTTATTAATTTTTTGGGAAACATATTGTTTTTAGCTCACTTTTCAATCAATAAATACACTAGTTACTTGTTTAACATGTTGTCATTGCTTCATGATTATATTGTTTATTTATATGACAAAAAGAGAGTTGTTTTTGTAATTTATATCATTTTTTTAATTCTTTTTTGAACATTCTTCACTTTTCTATTATTATATACACTGAATTATTGTAAATCATGAGTCTTTCTGAACAAGTTGTTTGTTTATAGGTGTTTTTGTTTTTTAGTGTAAAGAAGATCTATCAAGGATCAAGCGAAGATGGTTCCTTAGATCATAGGACAGTACCACTATGTAAAAATTTATATTTCCATGGAGCATTATGTAGTGAGAGAGAGAGGTTTTGCACACGAATATGCCAAAGAGGAAGATTGTAAGGTCTTGTAAGTGTTGGCGATATTTGTGAACAAAACATTTAATTGTAATATTAATTTTAATTGGGTTTTTCAAGAATACTTTCAAGTCAAAGAAAATATCAAGCCTTAATGATCACTTCTCAAGTATATCTATGTTCCCATGCATGTTAGATTTAATATTAGACATAGAGGAATATTATTCAAATAGGTCACTCGATCAATCGAGTGGTGATAGATCGATCGAGCTTAATTAAAACTGGCTATGACTAAATCAATCAAAGCATTAACTTGATCAATGAAGCACTAGATTGATCAAGATTAATGACTATAATGATCCATTTATTTGTAAATAATTAATTGTATCACTTGAATGATTGATGTGTATTGTGTGTTTTACAACACACAGAAAATCGTGCAAGTATACACGGTCACAAGTAATAAAGATTTGTAAGTAAAGTATCGTTCCCACGGAGATTTGTTACTATAGTTTGTTGAGTACTAAAATTGTATCTCTTTGATTTTATCCAAAACAATCGTTGATTAAGAAAAAGGTAAAAAGAAAATAAGAGAACTCTAGGATTGCAATTTTTCACCAAACTAATCCACTCAAATCATGTTATTTTCTTTTGATTTATATTTTTTAGTACATTTAATTTGTCAATCGAAAACTTCTTTTTTTATTCATACATCTCTTCCGAGCTCCGTATAAACACACCTCATTAAATTAATTCACTATATCTCTATGAGAATTAAATTTAATAAGATTCATTAAGTGCTAAGTTTTCAAATGGCCACACATACAATTAGGGTATATTCCTATCCTTCATCATACATGTCATTTTATCTACGAGCAATTTACACAAAAATGCCTTTCTCAAGTTTATTTTTATGCCACAAATCGTTTTGATAAAATTCGTAAATAATCAAAAAGCATTAAGCGCAAGATAAAACGAACAAATCAAACGTCTTATAAATCTATCAAAAATAATTAAAATCAAAGCTTCATAAATTTGAATCAAATGCAACCCTAGAAAAATTAAATTACTTCATTAAATTAAAATAAAAATAACAACAACTACAGAAAAATAAGATGAAGAAGAGGGAAAATTAAAACATCACATATACAAAATATTTGGCAAACACAGAACACAACAGAAGCCAAAAAATGGCTTCTGCGTGTTCTGCAGTCCAAAACCAAACAACACAAAATAATCTACCAAAACTAAAACTCTCAAAAAAAAACTTTCATCTAAACTCCTATTTATAGCTAAAATAATACATCTCAAATATTACATTTTTTATTTTATTTTTTTTTATAAAAATGCGTATTAATTTTGTATCGAAAAACAAAAATCACGCGTATATATCGAAAATATTAATTAATTCACGCGTGAGACAGGGCACCGATTCTGCATTTTTTTAATTCATAGTGCATGCCATGTGTTAGTGTCTGATTCGATCCAAGAATTAGTGGGACACGCAGCGGCTTTTCATTGGTTGCGGGAAAACGGGTGCACGATTGCCTGTCGCATGGGAGCCAACGGCTGCAACAAGGGGTTGATTCAGTGCGGTCCCACTCATTGTAACATGCCATGTGTCGGAAGATTATATGCTGCAATATTAAGTAGGACACGTGGCAGATTCTGGTTCGCCCAACAGATTAGTGCAAACACGTGGCACCATTTTATTAGTTGAAGATCCGGTTGCACGAAGGGATCGGTGCACGAGATGAGAGGCGCGCCACGTAGGGGACAGCGGCTGCAACGCGTCAAAACGTGGGTCCCACTATGCACGCCGGCCTGCGCGGCAGGTGGGCCCTACTCGGACGCTGAGCCGCATGAAAAAGAATTTTCTGCATCCACTCGCTTTGGTCGGATGTGATCAACACGCGCCAATCCTAGCCGTTTATGATTTGATCGGACGGTCCACGTGCCACGCATGCAGATTGCTGCGTGGTTTCTTCCCTGTTGCGAAAAATAAATAACTTTTGTTAATTCCATTTTCACCCACAAATATATTTCAAATTACATTTTAAAATTTATTTAATTGCAGTATAGGCCTTTTGTTAATTTAAATTAAATTTTAAACTTTTAATAATTAAAATTAAGCCCAATTTTAATTTAAATTATATTTTCAACTTTTATAAATTGCAATTAAACACTCTTTTATTTGAAATTATATTTTTGGACAAAAATTTACAATTAAGAACGTTTTCGATACAATTTATTTAATTTTCTTAAAATATATAAAAAACAGAAAATACTAATTAATTAAACTAAAATTAACTAAAAATAAAGAAAACATAGCAATTACTATTAATAAAATAGGTGAAAATAACTATATAAAATACAATTATCAATGTGTAACTAGATCAATCAAGCTATTCATAGTAGATCTATCAAGAAACCATGTTCGATCGATCGAGCTAAGTTTAGATCAATCGAGTGGCCAGTTTTTCTAATTTATCCTAATTTTTACTTGAACCAATTTATTTTTACTATATTGTTCTTATGTTTTAAACCTCTTTTATATATTTTCAAGGTTATATTTATAATAGACCTTTGACTTAGGGTTTCTACTCATGCTATTTAATCATACTATTGGCTCACAATTTTGTTAATCACACATAAGCATTATTCTGTTCATCTTAGTCTCTCTCTTATTTTTTAAATATAAGATGATAATTCTTTAAGCTTCTTTATTTAGTCAATCAATCAAACATTGATGATTGTGTTTGATTGATTAATAAGCCTAATTATTTTATGATATTTTGATCATATGTTCTTATTATTGTGTCTATCATTTCATAATTATTTGGTTTAATTATTAACATTTAAAAAATATATTTTTATTGATATTATACTTAAAACTAATTATTCTAGGGTTGCTAGTTAATTTCGATTCATATGTTATATTTCTTAAATCATCTAGTTAGGGTTATTCGTCATTGAATCTGTTCTAGAATACACATTTTCACATGTGGTATTATGCTAACTTTTCAAGTGCCAGCTATACAGGTTTGATTAACTCATATGACTCAAGTTCATCGAAACATTGGGCAAGATCCGAACACCTTTCTTGTAGAAATTATGATGAAAATAGTGATTTATAAGTAGATTACTTAGGGGCATTATCTTGGTGGGTAATTTGAGTCCTCGCTTTGTAATTGGACCTTCTTTTTTAAAATGAATAGTTAGGTGGTTCGGTGGATTGATGGTTTTCCTCTTAGGTCATTAGTGTGGCCTAGGTTATTTCCACCTAAAAATGTAGTGTGACAGTCTTTATATTGTTGCATTACTTTATTTACACACAATTATATGTCTGATCATTTCTCAAAATTTTAATTTGTTATACTTTCACTTTTTTAATTTGTTTACTCTCTTTCTAATTAATTAGATCCATGACTAAATAGAAATTTTCATAATACAAAGGCATATACTTTCAATTTCTACTTAACTTATTCAATTTAAGTAATGAAACTAATTATATTACACTTTATTAGATGTAAAAATCCTAACATTCAATGCATAGAGCTATATAGATCATATGACAATTAGAATTGATAAAAAGAGTATTTCAAGAGTAAAAAAATATTATCAATAAGAATGGAAACATAATGGCTCAAAATATAATTTTAAGTGTAATCTCTACTATTTGATTTGTAAATACCAATTTTGGGTTCATTGCACAACTTTTAATCATGAAATAATAATTATATCAAAAACTAACTAATTATTACATTACTCCAAGAAATATTTTTGAAATTAATCTAACAATGTAAAAACTTTATCGTTTTCTTAAAATTAACTTTATAAGACATGATAATTTTATAATAAAATTAAAAATAAATCAAAAATTACTAATTCAATAAAAATAAATAAAAGCACATGAAAAAGTAAATAAAAACATATATAAAAATGTAAAATTGTGAACCTAAATTTCAATTTTATCACATATTTTTATAAATGTAACTTTTTCTACCCTAATCTAGAATTTACATTACCCCTAATGTAACAATTATAAATTAAAGATAAAGAATAAAGAGAGAAATGTTACCCATTTTTTGAACGTGTTCAAGAGTTGATATGGAATTATAGGTGCATCCATCAATCTAAAGATATTAAAATTACGCAAATATGTACTCACAAATTTCAACAAACAGTTATAAAATGAACATTTTAAAATAATTTTCACAAAACAAGAATTATTATAAAACAACATAATTAACATAAAAATAAAAAAAAATTGAAAAGTAATATTACATACAATGATGAATTGCCTCCCATCCAACACCATTTTAATGTCTTAGTAAGACACTTCTTAGGAGGATTTTCATTTTCAAAATGAATATACTTAATGTCCCCCTAGTCATTAACTTTTTTGAAATTAAAAAATCTACAGGTATAATAAGTTTGTCTACCTATATTATTTAAATTATTTACCATTCCCTATGGATATTAAAAATTTATTCTCTTAGAAGTAGAGAAATGGTTGTGGGTTTTAGTTCACCCAAACCTAGCTACAAGTATAATGAATATGACATTAAATTTGCAATTTCACCTAGATCTAACATAGTATTTACTTTCTTTTTAGTTTTAATCACCAATGATGATATTGACATTAACATTTTCAGAATTTTTGGAGGCACATTGCTTGAATAAGAATGGATCATCCTAATAGAAGAATTTCACATTGTGAAAGAATTTCTTCTTTTGCTAGGAATTTAAATCGGATGGCAATAATCCACTATCCAATAAATTAACAAAATTTGCATACCAAGGGACTTGAACTTGAGAAATTTAAAAGAGCTACTCAATGGAAAAATTTTCATTAATTACAATTGAATTCTGTCCTTGTTGCTTTGATCCATGATTTCCAAATCAAATTCTTGCAATAATAATACCCATCAATTGAGTCTTTACTTGGCATCCTACTTCTCTACAAGATATTTGATGGTTGAGTAGTGAGTGTATACAATGACTTTATCTCAAACCAAGTAGTACCGAAACTTTTCAAATGTAAAGGAAAAAGATAAAAACTCTTTCTTTGTGATGGTATAATTGAGTTGAGCTTCTTTTAAGGTTCTACTAGAAAAATATATAGAATGAAATGACTTATGTTTTTGTTGTCCCAAAATAGCTCCTACTGCCACATCACTGGCATCACATATAATTTCAAAAGGTGAGGACCAATTCAAAGCTACAATTGTAGCAGCTGAAAAAAGTTTATTCTTCTACTCCAAGAAAGCTTGAAAAAAACCTTAATTAAAGCAAAATGGCTTGTATTTCTGGAGCAAATTACACAAGGTTTTGAGATTTTATTTAAGTCTCGGATAAATCACCTATAAAAGTATGCATGCACAAGAAAACTTCAAATTCCCTTCTTAGACATATTATGTCCTAGAACAATCCCTTTTTTGACCATACAGTGGCATTTTTGCCAATTCAAGACGAAGTTTATTTCTTCCCAAGTTAAGATCATAGCCAAATTATTCAAGAAAGAGTTATATAAATCTCCAAAAATTGAGAAATCATCCATGAATACCTCCATAAAATGCTCCACCATATTAGTAAAATTTTCTATCATACACCTCTAGAATATGGCGGATGCATTACAAAGCCGGAAAGGTATATATCGAAATGCAAATGTACCATAAGAACATGTGAAAGCTATCTTGTATTGATAATCAGGTGAAAAAGTAATTTGATTATACCCAGAATACCCATCCAAATTAAAAGAAATACATCTATTTTCCTGTAAGATAATCTAGTATTTTCTGAATGAATTTAAAGAGGGAAATGATCTTTTCAGGTGGTTTTTTCATCTTTCTATAATCCATGTAAATTCTACAACCAATTAAAATTCTTGTAGGAATCAACTCATTATTTTCATTCTCTACTGTAGTCATCCCTCCATTCTTAGGAACACATTGAACTGGGCTAATCCAAGAGCTACCAAAATGGGGTAAATAATGCATGCATTAAGCCACTTGATGATCTCTTTTTCAAAATTTCTTTCATAATTGGGTTAAATGTTTTTTGAGCTTTTATGAACCCCTTCTCATTGTCCTCTACTAGGTTTTTATGCATACAAAATGAGGGAGTAATACCCTTTATATCAATAATAGTCTAGGCAATAGATTTCTTGTAAATTGTTAACATTTCAAGTAATTGTTATTTTTGTTTCTCACATAAATGAGCTAAAATGATTACTGGAAGAGTGGAAGAACTGCCCAAGTAAGCATATCTCAAGTGAAAAAAGAGAGGCTTTAATTCCAATACAGATGATTCTTCAATCAAAAACTTAGGAAGCTTAAAATCTTGAGATGATATGTCTAAGGACTCAAATTTACTTCTCGACCTATATGTAGTTGAATTTGCTTCTAACCAAGTTAATTGCTCCTCATCTTACTCTTCCAAATCAGAATCATATTGTGATAATAATTCAAGAGAATCATCATAGCAACATCTTTCAAGCCTTTTAGATACTAACTGATCATTAATTGAAATGGATAAGCACTTTTCAACCTCTCTAAGGAAGCACTCATAGACCCTCATGCTCCGAGTGCTCAACTTCACCTCATGGCATTGAACACATTGAATGTAACTTGTTCATCTTTAACTCTTACAGTTAATTCACCTTTTTACACATCAATAAAAGTACAACCTATAGTAATAAATGGTCTCCCCAATATAATAGACACTTCTTGATCTACCTCATATTCAAGCATGATAAAATCCATAAGGAAGATGATTTCATCTACTTTCACCATGATGTCTTCAATTTTTTTCTTTCGGATGAGCAATGGATTGATTCATTAATTGTAAATACATAGTTGTAAGCCTTGCATCACTAATACCTAACTTCTTGAAAATTGACATAAGCATCAAATTTATACTTACCCCTAAATCAAGTTTGTTTTGCAACATGGAACTATTATCCCCCGTCAAAGCAACCTTCTTAAATTCCCCAAATCTTCTCTTCTTTGTTAAGATTTATTTCATAAACTCACATAATTAGGCTTTGTTATGGCAAAGCTGTAGCAATTTAAGCAATAGAATTTTCCATATTTTTTGGATTCTAATTAGTTTACTCCTATACTTTCTCCTTTTTGTCTTGGACTAAAGTGTGCACTTTCTAATTTATTTCAATACCCATTGTTTTCTTTAACTCCTTTCCATTTTGAAGAGTAATTTATTTTCAAAATTCCATCCCTTCCATCCTTGGGGTTTTGGTATCACTTGGAAGGGTTTCTTAATGTTGATTTTTAAGCTTATTAGCTAGCTAACCCACTTGATTTCTCAAGTTCTAACAGATGCAAATTCACGTTGAATCATTGCATCACTCTTGGAAATGTATTTTAAAGGCTCCAAAGAGCTATATTTCTCATTGGGTTAGCTTATTTGTTACTACTAAAATCTCGATCAATACATAGACCGATTAGGCATGGAAAGCCTTGCTTGACTATCACCATGATTGTTCCAAGAAGAATTTGGATGTTTCCTCTATCTTGGGTTATATATGCTCGAATATGGATTATGATTTCAATTCACATTACCCATAAAACATACTAATTCAAGATTATCGGGACAACTATCTAAGACAAAAGAGCTCCACTATAAAAAACACAAGACACCCTTGAATCTTGGACTGAATTTACACACACTGTAAAGTTTTGAGCCATCCAAAGATTCACCAAATATGAAACTTGAGCATGTAAGTATTGTGATACCATTTGTCTTATGCACTCCGGGTACTACTCTATTGATCGACACATGATTTGTGTTCAATGAATACGTAAGTACACATATCACAACAAGTAATATAATGATAAAAAATATCGTTCTTACGGAGATTATATTATTAGAAGCTAATATTTTTAAACTAAGAAAATGAAAATAAACTTTTTTGTCCTTGATAACGTTATTTTCATTGTTTTTTAAACAAAAACAATGAAAATATAAGTAAAATAACATCATTTCTCGTTTAACATCCTTAACTAGATGATAATATCAAGGCCAAAGGTACATCTCTTTATGTCCAGTTACTTTTGAGTTTTCTTGGAAATAGTTTGAGTTATGATTTGTTCAATAATATTTTATGTTCTAGCTTAAAAACATGGTTCTTAATTCTCTTATGATGCCATATTGTTTTTTCTTTTTATAATTTTTGGAATTCTTATAAGCAGTCCACCATAACTCATCTAATTTACATATTTCTAGCATCTCCTTTACCTCTATATTGGACTCTTCTGCTTGCCCACTTGATTAGGGAGGATAGGGAAAAGGTGTGGGGTCTAACCTTGGTGGCACTTCAATAGATGGTTTGAGCTTATATCATATCTCAAAATGCTCCATGACAACATTAGGTATACATATGTGAAGCGAATCTTCCAAATAGTTCACACAATCAACAATATCAATCATAGATTTCATAGTTTCAAAATTAAAATCGATTGAGTTGCTTCTTGGTGAGTTTACTTCATTGTTCCCAACATCATATGTAATAGTCTTAAGTGTGGGAAACTCAACAGATTCTTTTAAATTATCATCTATCCTAAAGAATTTACTAGCATTATCAATATCAAGAGGTTTAGATGCTTTAAAAACTTTAAATGTCACTCATTCATCTTGCACTCTTATTGTAAGCTCACCTTTCTATACATCAATGAATGCATTTTTTGGTTCCTAAGAATGGACAATCAAGTATGATATGAATGTTACAGACATCTTTCATGTCTAGTATAATCAAATTCGTTAGAAACTTGAACTTGTCTACTTTTACTAGCACATCTTCTACCATACCCGAAGGTCTCTTAATTGATCTATCTACCATTTTTAATGTTACTGAAGTGGGTTTGGCTTTACAAACCCCCAATCTTTTGAAAATTGATAATGGCATAAGGTTAATGCTGGAACCCAACTCACGCATGCCTTGTCAAAATGGATGTTCTCAAATAGTACAAAGGATGTCAAAACTACGTGAATATTTTAGTTTTTTAGGTAGTTTTCTAGCAAGGATAGCACTAACCTTCAGTTAAGGTTATTATTTTATTATCTCCAAGCCTCACTTTCTTAGATAAGAGATCCTTCAATAATTTGGCACAAGAAAGCATTTGTTCAAGTGCATTTGCAAATGGTATAATTATATGTAGCTTCTTGAAGACATCTAAAAGTTTTAAAAGCTACATGTCTAACTTTTGTGTTTGCAGTCTTTGAGGGAAAGGAATAGTAGGTTTGTAGATGTTACTCTTTTTTTGCTAAATTATTTCCTTTCCATTAATCTCTTTATCCACTAATTCTTCTTCATCCTTGTTAATTTCATGTTCCTCCTCATAATTTTTAGTCTCATAGTCCTCCTCATACTTTTGAGTCTCATCTTTCTCCTTTAGAGTTTTACCACTCCTTAAGGCTATATCATTGCAATTCTCCTTACCTTCTCTTCTTAGGTTTATAATTGTATCATCTGGAAGGTTACCTCGAGGCCTTTCATTTATAGTAGGGGCAAGTTTTCCCATTTAGTTCACTAAATTTAGAATTGAAGTCTCTTGAGTAGACCCTTTTGTATTTACTAATTTGATAAAGTCTTTCATCATTCCCATTAAAGCATTTGTATTGTCCTTAGTAGGTGGCTTATTCTCTTGAAATTATGATTGTTGAAAACCATGTGGTGGAAATGATTGACGATTGAATTGATTATCACCTTGATTGTTCTTATTCCAAGAGATAAAATTTGGATGTTGTCTCCATCTTAGGTTATATGTGTTTGAGTATGGATTATTGTTTTGATTCACATCACCCATATATAATGTTGATTCAGGATTATTTGGAAAATTATAAAAAAAATGAGCTCCCCCATAAAACACAGAAGACACCCTTAAATCTGGGATATGGTTTATACCCACTGGCAAGTTTTGAGCCTTCCGAAGATTCACCAAAGATGATACTTGATTTGTATGTGTCATGATATCATTCACCTTATGCATTCTGGCTACTCTTATTATGGCTACCGTTCTATCCATTGGCCATTGATAATTATTGCTAACCATTTTTTCAAGTAAATCATAAGGTTGATTGTAAGATTTGGCTAGCATAACTCCATTAGCGGATGCATCAATAATAATTCTTGTTTGAGCATTAAGACTATTGTAGAAAGTCTCTATTTGGATAAAATTAGGGATACTTTGTTGAGGACACTTCCTTATCAATTCTTTGAATCTTTCTCATACTTCATTTAAAGATTCTTCTTCATATTATTGATAGGAGGTAATGTTATTACTAACCTTGGAATTCTTTATTAGTGGAAAGTATTTCATCAATAATTTCTCTGCCAAATCATTCCAAGATGTAATGGAATCATGTGATAAAGAGTTTATCCAAGCTCGAGCATGGTCTCGCAAAGAGTAAGAGAATAATCTAAGCCTTAATGCCTATTCAGTCACACCACTAAATTTAAATAAATCTACAACTTCAATAAACAATTTGAGATGCAAATGAGGATCCTCTATTGGTAATACACATAATTGTTCAACTATTTTCTACATTTGAAACATCACTAACTTTCGTTCAAACTGATTATCTTGAATGTTTGGCATTATAATACTTGGATTCAGCCCTTCCAACAAAGGTCTTACATATTGGTTCATAGCTCTATCCCCATCACCCATTAAAGGCATTTGGTAATTCAAATTTAGCTCATTATTATTTCTTTATAATAGACTAGCCATCTCTTCCACTTGAGTGACAAATTTTGTTTTCTTATTGATCTCAATGTACGCTCAATTTTGGAATCTAAAGGCAAGATTTCTCCCTCAAAAACTCTACTCATGTAATAGACTCAAATATATTTCTAATAGCACAAAAGGAGATGTCTAAATTTAAAATAAATGAATAACTAAAAAAATTAAATTTAAAATAAAGAAAAATAAATTAAAAAACAACTAAAATAATATAAAATAAAATATTAATTTCTAATATTTATAATCACTCACAATGACACCAAAAATTGATCGACACACGAATTGTGTTCAATGAATACACAAGTATACGTATCGAAAAAGGTAGTATAATAATAAGAAAATATTGTTCACATATAGATTATATTATTAGAAACTAATTTTTTTAAACTAAAAAAAATAAAAATCAACTCTTTTTTGTTTAGGAAGCAAAATTAAAAGAACTAAAAATAAATAACCATAATTAATTACCACATATTTGGAAATTAAGAAGATATATGAGAAAATATCTAAGAATATTTAATCCCTCAATTTTCTAAACATGTTAATCACTAAAATCCCCCAATATAATTATCAATAATTATATGATTAATTGAATCTAACCTAGCATGTATTTCTCTCTCAAATAAATTATACACCATATAATAATTAACCTAATCACACTCATATCAATTAAATTGCATAGTACTTATTAAGTTCATCAATTATGGATCGCATACATAAGAATCCTAAATCTCTACTTAGAAACTATGCATGTTATTTAATCAAGATAAATGATTAAATAATTCTCTCAAATTTATTTAATTGTCTATATAGGTTAATTGTTGGCCAAATAATTAATAGCATAAAAATTAGATTAAATAATATAATTAAATTGAAATCATGATTAGGATAAAATATTAAATTATCACATGTTGAAATTTGGTTTCATAAGACCCCTATATTCATAAATTAACTAAACATAATTTTGTTCATACAATCAATCTCTTTAATTGTAATATCAATCTCCTTTTGAATCTCTACCAAAATTGTATCTCTTTTTGAATTTGTTTTTATTTTTTGTCTCTTCTTGGATTCAAAATCTTATAAAAGTTAAGTTAATTTCGGCTCATTAGGATTTATAGGGAAATTAAGGGGTTAAATTAGGCTTATGTGGAATCTGGACCGTTATATTAACTTTAGATGATGGCTTGAGATGAAAAAAGGAAAAATTAGTAGTGCCAGCCAATAGGAGCACACCACGTGGAATGAAGAAAAGGCATAGCCAATTAATGCACTACACATGGGATTAACCATTGATAATTATTGCGAGCCATTTTCTAAAGAAAATGATAAGCTTCATTATAAGACTTAGGTAAAAGAGCTCTCATAGTAGATGCATCAATAATGGTTCTTCTTTGAGTATTGACACCATTGTAGAAAGTCCCCATTTGGATCTAATAAGGGATACCATGGTAAGGACACTTCCTTAGGAACTATTTGAATCTTTCCCATGCTTCATATAGAGATTCCCCATCATTTTTTTAGTAAGAGGTAATGTCATTTCTAAGCTTGGTATTCTTTTTTGGTAGGAAATATTTTATCAAGATTTTCTCCACTAAATCATTCCACATAGTAATGGAATTAGGTGGTAAAAAAGTTAGCCAAGCTCAAGCACGGTCTTACAAAGTATAAGAGAAAAATTTGAGCCCATAAGCCTCCTCAATCACACCTCCAAACTTGAATGAGTCACTAATTTCAATAAATAGTTTGAGATGAAAATAAGGATCATTTATAGGCAACCCACTAAATTGCCCAACTATTTATGACATTTGAAATATCACTGGCTTTAGATCAAACTGATGAGCTTGAATGTTCAGCTTTGTAATACTTGGATTCAACCCTTCCAATATAGGTAATGCATATTTATTCACAAATTTGTTCCTATCATCCATTAAAGGCATCTAGTTGTTTAAATTCATCTCATTATTGTTTCTTTCCACTAGATTTTCCATTTCTTCCACTTGGACAAAACCTTGTTATTCTTTTTTTCTTAGCCTCAAAGTACGCTTGATCTTGGGGTTTATAGGCAAGAAATATCCTTCACAGAATCTACTCATGCGATGGAGTCAAATACCTACCCAAGAATACAAAGAAGATATAAAATAGAATGAAAAATAAAAAATCAATTTCTAATGTTTACTATACCCGACAATGGTGCAAAAAACTTTTTTTTCAAAAAGTGTGCAATGGGTACTATACAAGTGTACATTTTGTAATGAATAATATAATGATAAGAAAAGATCATTCCATAGAGATTTTTAAATTAGAAATTAATGTAAAAATTAAGAAGTAAATATCAATTTTTTGTGTGTTAAGTAATCAAAAATAAAAGAACAAAAAGTAAAATAGCAAGCAACAAGTTGATGGCCAGGATTCAAAATAAAAAAGAATTCAAGTGACTTAGATGGCTAGGATTGAAAATGAGTCAAGCTATTGCAATTAGTGCACAATTTCTATAGAAATGCTATGGCAAAGCTACAACAAATTATACCAGTAACCATAATTCAATAAATTACAAGGGATTCTTCCAAGTCTGCTATGTTTATACCTCTTAAGGTTCAATTAAACATATTCCTTTGTAAACTTGACCTTGAAAAGGTCATTACAGGCACTAATTCTTTTGGTTTATGTGAGATGACTCTATATTCCTATATTAGTTGCAAAATTACTTTAATCCTTAGACTTAAGCTAAACCCACATTATTCAAGCTTAAACCACCTTCAACGAATCTTTTCATGATTATTCTCAATTTATTATCCTATTAATGGAGGAGCAAGGAACAAATAGGAATCAAACATTAAAACAAACTTGAATAACTAATATATTTTCACTATAACAAAGCATATATATCATAAAAAGAAAGACTACTTGAATTTATTCATTCATGATGAACGAAAACCGGCATCGCCGATTCTCGCAAATACTTTGGTTTTAATATTTGTAAAACTCTCGCAAGTGCACGAATCATTTCGTAGAAAATGATAAGTATACTCCCAAGGTCGATCTAAGGAAGGAATGTATGTGGTTCTTAATTTATTATTCAAACTTTTAAAAACGAAATTAAATCCTAAACATCCTGTCACGATAGTTTGGTTTTTGTGTTCCTAATCTAATAACATAAAATAAACATATATACAGATTAATTAAATATAATAAAAAAAATAAACATAGATACAAATTCAATAAATAAATATAAATACGATTCAATAAATATTCATGCAAATTTTATCATTTATATTAGTGGGTATTTATGGATATAATAACTAAATTAATTATGCTTGCTCATATTATCTAGGTTATTAAAGATATAAATTGATATTTTATTGATTCTCTTTTTGTATGAATACCACCTTTGGTGGGGTTAGATATTCTTTGTTAACTAAACAAATCAATTAACACCTATGGGTGGGGTTGATAACTAATTTGGTTAATTAAATTAATTCCTTTTTCTAAGAGATTGAAAATGGACCATTTAAATGCCACCTTTGGTGGGGTGAGAGAGTTTAAAGTTAATTCATGGTGTCGAAGTTAAACCTAAGAATTGAGGTATGTCAGTACTAACGTTCAAGTTTTAAAAACAATAGTGAAAACATGTTGTCAATACATTTTCACATAATAATTCTTATAAAAACTTTTGAAATAGAGCTTCGCTCTAACTACCGGGCGATTGTACAAACAAATAAAAGAGCACTGCTCTATACTAGACCAGATAATTAAATCTTAAAATATAAATAGAGATTTAAGTTTGTCATGAAAAATAATATATTTCTCTCTAACATTCTTAATATAAAATCTTAAATAAAAATAAAAATAATTTATTTTATAGAGATGTTTTACCTAATTAATATTTCGCAAGCATAACAACGTTATTATTATATCATGTTTACAAACAATCAGCCATGTTAAATTTAATCATACACAAATTAAATATAGCATGTAAGAATAAAGCATAAAAATAACTCAGAAGAAAATAAAATCCTTACGAGCTTGACGCTATTCAGTTGCTAGAAAACCTCCAAGCGGAATTTGCACTTCCATTTATTGAATCAAAAATCTAAATTATTACAAAAACATTACAAGTTCCTCTCAAAAAGAGAAGAACTCTAAACCTAAGAGAATTGAACTAAAAATTAAGAGAAAAACTAAGAAAAGCTTAGAAACTAAGAAAGAAAACTAAGAAAAACTCAAAAACTAAGAAATGAGAGAAATAAAGAAGAGAGAAGTGTGGTTTTGAGGTGTCTTTGAAGTGAATGGAAGGGGTATTTATAGGTGAGGATGGAGAGAAAAAATGAGTAAAAAAATGTTAAAAAAATATTAAAAATTAAAAACGTGTAATGGACATGCCGAGGTCATCAATGACGCCGCATGACGTCACGAGGTCGCTGCACGTGAAAAATGGGGTGAAAACGTGTTGCTGCGCGGCTCGGCTGCAGCGCGTGCGTGCGCCGCGCCAGCGCCTCAGTGACGTGTGAACAAGTGCCCTCGCGTGCGGCGCGCGCAGAACGGGGAGTCAACGCGTGCTGGCGCGCGGGCAAAGACGCAAGGCCGTGGCGCGTAGCGTCAAGGCGCTACGATGCGGCGCGTGATTTCTGTCTTTTTGACAATTTTGACCTTTTCGACCCATTTTGTCCAATTTTTCCATGTTTGTTGACCTTTTCCCACTTATTTATTAATATATTTGTGATGTATTGCTTCAAGTATTCTTCTTTGAGTCTTTACATTACGTTTTAGGCCAAAATTCCTAAAAAACAATAAAAATACCCGTGATTCCGAAAAAGACAAATTTATATAAATATATGATAAAACATTTAAATATATATACTTTTAATCAATTATTGTGCATAAAATCATGGTTATTTTAGTGCTTTTTGAGCACTCATAACAACCCCCAACGAGCTTCTTGCTAGTCCCTTAGCAAGAGAAGCGATAAAAACTAAAAATTAAACTATCCTAAATCACTTTCGTGGATTGAAACGGTTGCATTTAGCCTATGCAACAAGCCTTTAAACCCCTAGGTTGCCCTAGTGGACGAGTTTGAGTCTCGTGAAGGTTTTCAGTAATGATACCCACAAACATTGTACTAAATGTAAAAACAAAAGAAACAATAAAAACAAACAACTTAAAAATTAAATTTACAACAAAATCACAAATTATCAACATCTCACAAAAATATATCATACTTTTTAATCTCCTTTAAGATCATAATTAAAATCTCAAGCATAAGTTATTTTAATCTCTTTAAACAATCATGATTTATTATAATAATTAGTCGAAAACCATTTTCATATTTCATATCAAAAATGTATCAATTTAATTTCACCCAATTTCAGTGTCATGAATCAGACTGCCGACTTTCAATTCCTCACAAGTCAATACTCAAAACACTGAATCCTATGGGTTCAAACACTCATACTAATTTATATGCGAAAGAGTTGATGTATAGAAATGAACTAATATGTTCGCATATGTATAAAGAATAAAGGCTCAAAGTGTTATTTTAACATTGATCTCATGAAAGGAATCAAATGTATAAATTATAAAGATATCATATATAAAAATTATTTTCATGCATAAATCAAACTCATTAAGAAAGAATTTCAAGATATATGCCTTTACAAATGAAGAGAGTGCAATGACTTTTTTAGGGAATTATTTCCTATATCCTTCTTTTGTAATTAGCCTTTACTCACAACTTTGTAGGCAATGTGGGTTATAGTATGTAGATTATACTATATATTCTTTATCTCTATTTTTTTCCAAGATATTTCTCAATATATGTATTTTAGAGAGTCAACCGTACGATTGTACATATTTTGGATTTTAAGTGAGTTGGTTAATTTTGTGGCTTTTTTGTTTGATCTTGGTTTAGGTAACCCGGATATGTCTTTTGTTTTTGTAGTAGTCATGCATAAATGAGATATAAGCATATACTATCAACTTCTACTCAAATCATTTAATCTAAGCAAAAATAATAATCAAAAATATATGATACTCTATTAAAATGAGAAAAAAAATTCATACATTCAATGCTAATACCTATAGAGATCATCTAAAAATTTGAAGAAATAAGAAATGTGTTTGGAGTAGAAAAAATATATATTTCACTCTGAATAAAGGAAATTAGGCTCAAATTATATCTCACAAATGTAGTCTCCACTAAAAAAAAACTCATAAACACCGATTTTGGGTTTAATATAATTTCTACATCTTATCAAGAAATACTAATTATGACAAAAACTAACTAATTATCAAAAATAATTAAAAAATATTTCATGATATGTTTTCAAAAAATTAATCTAAAAGTACAAAAGACTTAACTATTTACTTAAATTTGATTTAAAGAAAAGATAAATTTTTGTGAAATTTTTTTTTTATTCCAAAAATTACTAAATCACACAAAATAGAAATAAAACCAAACACACAAAAAATGAAAAAGTATAAATTTTTTTTTATTTATTTTTAAATTGTTAAAACTTTTTTTTTTAATTAAGCATGGTAACTTTTCACGCTGACCTAGAACTTACATTGTCCTCAATGTAACAATCGTAAATTAAAGATAAAGAGAAAAAGAGAAGAAAGATTACCTATTTCTTGAGAAAGTGCAAGTAGTAATGGAAAATGCAAGTGCATCCATCATATTCATCATTAAAGTGTATACGACAGATCAATCATGTGAACTTCTAACATCTCAACAAATATTTTTAGTTTTAACAATTTAAAAATTATTCACATGTAATTAAAATGAAATAATTAAGTAAATAAAAAGAAATAAAGGAAATTACCTAAAATGATGGGTTGCTCATCAGTTTAGTTGCGTCTTAGCAAGAAGACGTAACTTGGGATTGCATTTTAAGTAAACTCAATGTCCCCTCATCATTGAGTCAATCAAACTGCAGTAAGACAAGGTTGTCTACCTATACTTTTTCGATCATGTCTATTGATTTGATTTCTTTTACGTACTTAAAACTAGAGGCATATTTTGAGTTTTAGATACCCCACATCTAGGTACAAATCAAATAATTAAGGCATAAAAACACAATTGTACCTAGATTAAACAAAGAAACTAGCTCACTTAGATTGTAATTAAAACTTTAAAATTTTGGAGATAGTTAAAAAAATTTGTTTTTTTTTTTAAAATAACATAATCGGTATTAACCAAGAGTCTCGTGAAAGAATGGTGGTGCAAAGGCTCCTTAAAAACCATCCTCCTATTGCGAACAACGTTCCCGTGAAAGACTAGTGGCCTGACAGCTTCCAAGAACTAGTCTCATAGACAGAACTCCCTTAGATCTTTACTTTTCATGTTATTAAGTTAAGTTAAATAAAACTTTAAGTTAATGAAAATCTAAGTTAATTAAGTTTAAAGAAAAGGTTAATTAAGTTAAGTGAATTAAAAAAAATCTAAGTTAATTAAGTTAAGTTAAAAAAAATCTAAGTTAATTAAGTTAGTAAAAAGTTAATTAAGCTAAGTGAAGTAAAAAAAAATCTAAGTTAATTAAGTTAAGTGAAGTAAAATTAAAAAAAAACTAAGTTAATTAAGTTAATGAAAATTTAAGTAAAAACCTAAGTTCATGTTAAAAAAAATCTAAGTTAATTAAGTTAGTAAAAAAAAATTAAGTTAAGTAAGTTAACTAAAAATCAAGAAGATTTTTTTTTATTTTTTTTTTATTTTTTTACGAAAGGTAATTTTATTTTACTATTCACGCTATCTTATTTCTTATTAACTTAAATTTTTTATTTTTTATTTTTTTTAAATTTTTTATTTATTTTTTTTTACGAACGGTAATTTTATTTTACTATTCACACTATCTTATTTCTTATTAACTTAAAAAAAAATTTAATAATTTTTTTTTAATTTTTTTTACTATTCATGAACGGTAATTTTTTATTCAAATTTTAAATTCCTAAATTATTTTATTATTCACGGTACAATTTTTATTTAAAAATTTTCTTCTTCTTTTTTTTTTACTATTCATGAACGGTAAAAACTTTTTACTTCAAATTTCAAATTTCTAAATTTTACTATTTATGCTATAGTTAAATTTTTTTTTATTTTATATTTTATTTTATATTTTATTTTATATTTTATTTTATTTTTTTATTATTTCTTATGAAATTTGAAATTTGATTAAATTTTTTATTTATTTTTTTTTATTTTTTTTTTAAAAAATCACAATTATTTACAACACAAAAATATTTTTAAAATTTTAATAAATAAATTAAAAACGCTATTCACTTGCAAGAATCGGCGAAAAACATGACCAACGAACCCGATCGTCGATTCTCTCAAATACTTTGGTTTTAATATTTGTAAAACTCTGCATAGTGCACGAATCATTTGAGAAAAATGATAAGTATAATTCCCAGTCGATCCACAAGGAAGGAATGTGTGGTTCTTAATTTATTATTCAAACTTTTAAAAGCGAAATTAAATCCTAAACATCCCGTCACGATAGTTTGGTTTTGTGTTCCTAATCTAATAACATAAAATAAACATATATACTGATTAATTAAATATAATAAAAAAAATAAACATAGATACAAATTCAATAAATAAATATAAATACAGATTCAATAAATATTCATGCAAATTTTATCATTTATATTAGTGGAGTATTTATGGATATAATAACTAAATTAATTATGCTTTCGTATTATCTAGGTTATTAAAGATATAAATTGATATTTTATTGATTCTCTTTTTTGTATGAATACCACCTTTAAGTGTTAGATATTCTTTGTTAACTAAACAAATCAATTAACACCTTTACTGGGGTTGATAACTAATTTGGTTAATTAAATTAATTCCTTTTTCTAAGAGATTGAAAATGAACCATTTAAATGCCACCTTTGGTGTTGACTACTTTAAACTTTATTCAAGGTGTCCAAATTAAACCTAAGAATTTAGTTATCCGAAAGTACTAACTTTCAAGTTTTAAAACCAATTATTCAAAAGCGTGTCATTAATACATTTTCACATAATAATTCTTATAAAAACTTTTGAAATAGAGCTTCACTCTAACTACCGGGCGATTGTACCAACAAATAAAAGAGCACTACTCTAAATTAGACCTAGGATAACTAAACCTTAAAATCTAATTTTCGCATTTAAGTTTGTAATGAAAAATAATATATTTCTCTAACATCCTTAATATAAAATCTTGAATAAAAATAAAATCAATTCATTTTAGAAATTTTCACCTATTTAATATTTCAAGTAAGCATAACAACGTTATAATTATATCATGATTATAAGCAATTAACACAGCTTAAATTTAATCACGGACAAATTAAATATAGCATGTAAGAAATAAGCATAAAAATAGCTGCAAAGAAAATAAAATCCTTACAGAACTTCGACGCTATTCCCGGTGCTAGAAAACCTCCAAGCGGAATTTGCACTTCCATTTATTGAATCAAAAATCTAAATTATTACAGAAACATTATAAGTTCCTCTTAAAAAAGAAGAACTCTAAACCTAAGAGAATTGAACTAAAAACTAAGAGAAAAACTAGGAAAAGCTTAGAAACTAAGAAAGAAACTAAGAAAAACTCAAAAACTAAGAAATGAGAGAAATAAAGAAGAGTGAAGTGGTTTTGAGGTGTGCTTTGAAGTGAATGGAAGGGGGTATTTATAGGTGAGGATGGAGAGAAAATGAGTAAAAAAAATGTTAAAAAAATATTAAAAATTAAAACGTGTAATGGACATGTCGAGGTCATCAATGACGCGCATGACGTCACGTGGCTTCGCTTCACGTGAAAAACGGGGGGTGAAAACGCGTTGGGCGCGCGCTGAACGGGAGTCATCACGCGCGGCGCGGAGAAGCACGGGCGCCGGGCGCGCGTGCAAGCGCTAAAGTCATGGTCATGGCGGTAGCGTCATTGAGCCGCGGCGCGATTTCCGTCTTTTTGACATTTTTGACCTTTTCGACCCATTTTGTCCAATTTTTCCATGTTTGTTGACCTTTTCCCACTTATTTATTAATATATTTGTGATGTATTGCTTCAAGTATTCTTCTTTGAGTCTTTACATTACGTTTTTAGGACAAAATTTCTGAAAAACAATAAAAATACCCGTGATTCCGAAAAAGACAAATTTATATAAATATATGATAAAACATATAAATATATATATTTTTAATCAATTAATGTGCATAAAATTATGG
The DNA here is from genome assembly GCA_033030585.1 of Hippophae rhamnoides. Classification (NCBI taxonomy): domain Eukaryota; kingdom Viridiplantae; phylum Streptophyta; class Magnoliopsida; order Rosales; family Elaeagnaceae; genus Hippophae; species Hippophae rhamnoides. Next base: position 39,650,452 of record CM065438.1, on the reverse strand, counting down.
TTATTTTAGTGCTTTTTGAGCACTCATCAATTCACAATCCTAACTAAAAGATATTTAGCTCATTATCCTCCCTAAATTAATTACCAATTTAGAGATAAAAACATCCATGTCAAAATCTATAAATTAAAGAGGATAAATTTTAGAAAAAAAAAGAGTTGAGAAAACCTCAACAAAGTAGCCTCTTATCTACACTTTTTCTTAATTGAACTCCTCCTTGAAATTCCTTGCCAAAATTTTCTTGATTGCCCTTCCTTTGTGTTCATTTTGTCTCCTTTTCAAGGAAGAAAAGATGATGTAAAATTTTAGAGAAAGCAATGATAAGTGCTTAAAAGAACTTAATATATCATGATTTTATGCAAGTTAAATGATCATATAGATTTATATTTTCTTGTTTTAATATCATTTTATGAAAATCTATTTTTCAAAATCACATATATATTTTGTTATTTTTCAGGTATTTATTATATTTAAAAAGATTCAACTTGAAGAAATTTACTTCAAGTACTCCATTACAACTTAGAGGATAAAAAAGAAAATATGTGTAAAGCATTACATATGTCTTAAAATTTGAAAAATGAAATATAAGAAAAAAGGTTCTAGGTGATGCAGATTGAAGTGTGTTGTGGCATAAAAATATTGTGAACTATGGTGTCAGGCAAAAGGGAAAAATCAAATGTGTCTCAAATATGATGTAGGCTACGATATGAAAACATTGTGTGATGTGGTGTGAGTATAGTGGATCGTGCCTAAAATCATGTATAGGTTGTGTATGTCATGGTGTGAAAAAAATGTATACCATGGCACCAAGCTAATTTTTTCACATTTTTCTCCTTTCCTCACCCTATAAATAAGACCCTATTTTTATTGTAAAAATAAAAATCCAATAATCTCTTAATCGTTTATATTTATTAGTTTTTTAAGCTTTTTCTATTATTAGTTTAAAGTTCTTATCTCAATTGAGAGTTGAACAAATCTAATTTATGTAAAAGTTTTAGTTTCAATTCAATAAATAGCGCAATAATTTTGTATGCAGGTTTTCCATAATAGAAGCAACTCTAAAGAATTTTTTTGAATTATTTTTAAATGTTTAGATAATATCTAAGTGTTCTTTTACAAGCTATGTTTACTTAATTGATTATTTATTACACTATGCATGTTTGGTTATAAAAAGTATGGGATATTAGAAATATTGTTACGCTTGTGAAATATTAAAGTAGGTTGATTAGTGCTTAAAAAGCACTAAAATTATCATGATTTAATGTACTTTAATTAATTAAATATATTTATATTTTTATATAAATTTTTCTTTTTGGAATCACGAGTATTATTATTCTTCAAGTATTTTCGTTCAAAAATAACTTAAAGACTCGAATAAAAATACTGGAGGAAATACATCACAAATATGTTGAGAAAAAATGAGGAAATGTCGAAAAGATGGAAAAATTGGACAAAATGGGTCAAAAATGTCAAAAAAAACCAAAATTCTATATGTAGCCACCTATTCATGACGAAGTCCCATGCACACCCAGCACACACCCAGCACATGCCCGCACATAGCCATCATAAACCAGCACACACCTAGCACATGCCCACGTATAGCTATCACACGCCCAGCACACACCATGTCGATTTTCGTGCCTGCCAATACATGCCTATGCATGTCTCACACACGCCCGTGCACCAAACACCCGTTTGTCTCAATTCTCGCCCCCCACACACGTACCAACCTGTCTAAACATGTCCTAAAACAATTTTGAAAATATTTTCCCTTTGTTTTTGGTCTTTTCCTCACCTATAATAGGAAGCCTTAGGATATTAGTTAATTAATATTAAAAATATAATTTTGGCCCTCCTAAGGACACTTTCATACCAAAAAGATAAAATCAACAAATATCATTTTATATATTTAATAATCTAAATAATATGAGCAAGAATAATGAACTCAATTATTATATCCATAAATACTCCACTGTTATGAATGATAAAAATTTGCATTAATTTTTATTGAATCACATCTATGTTTATTTTTTTTATTAGCTAGGAAACACAAAAACCAAAATATCGTGACAAGATGTTTATGATTTAATTTTGTTTTTACAAGTTTGAAAAATAAATTAAAAATTACTTATATTCCTTCTTTAGAAAGAATTTGGGATTATACTTGTCATTTTCTATAAAATGATTCGTGCACTTGCAAAAGTTTTACAAATATAAAACTAAAGTATTCGCAAGATTGGAATTCCCAATTTTTTCATCATAGTTAAAACATTTTTAGATTATGAATTAAGTTTAATTTCTTCATCAAGATTTAAACAAAAATTTGTTGAAGAAAAGTATATCTACATAGTATTTTTCATAATAAACAAGATAGTTAGATTTATGATTTAATTATCTTGATCTAATTTAGAGTAGTGCTTTTAAATATTTGATCTATATCCATTGTATAGTTGGAGTGAAAATTCTATTTCAAATATTTTTACAAGAATTACTATATAAAAATATATCAATGACATATTTTTAGTAGTAGTTTTAAAATTTGAAAGTTAGGTTCAAGATACTTAAATCATTAACTTAACTTAGACACCTTGATACGAGTTTAAATTGTTAGACATGACTGAAGGTGGTAATTGAATGGTTGGTTAATCTTTTCAAAAGAAACATAATTTAATTAAAATTAACTGCTAGACCCAACCGAAGGTTGTAAGTAATTATAATTAATAACAAATGGTAGACATAATTAATCTTCTATTTGTATACATAAGAGAGAATCAATAATCTTAATTCATATCTTTGATAAACTACTTAATATTGAGCAAGCATGATTAGCTAACTAATATATTTATGCTCCACTATATAATAAATGTTTAATTTTTTAAATATTTATTGAATCTATCTTCATTTTTATGTTAACAATTTAGATACTGAATAAAAATAGTCATGACCGAATGTTTAAGTTTTTACTTTATAAGTGATTCATGCACTTGCGAGCTATTTTATAAATCATATAAAATTTGTATACAGTAATTTTGTGCATCAAATTTTTATTGCTATTGTCAAGGAAGAGTAGCATTTTTAATCTTTTATTATCAAAATCATAAAAATATTTTGTATGCAACATGGCTAATGTCACTTCCTCCACGTTCCCTAATGACTTGGGGGGAAATTTAAAACAAATTTATGGAAAATTTATATTCCTACCAAAATACATTAGAGTTGAGAGATAAGATTTTCAATTTCTCATAAATGGAGGGAGAAACATTCCATGAATCATGGGATCAGTTCAATCTCTTTCTCATTCAATTCTTCTTTGATGGATTGACATAACAGTGTTAGTCCACCATTGATAATGTTGCTACTGAAGTTCGAATTTAGCTTGCTCATATGACCAATCAAGTTACGTTCCTTACTATACATGCTACCATAAATAAATAACAATGTGATGTGTGTAGTAATTTGGGACATGGTGCTGATACCTGTCCCTATCAAATATAATCTATAGTTGGATCTGAGTAGGTCAATGTACTGGGGGGATACCAACCAAGTCCTAGGTATGACCCCAATGCTAATACTTATAATCCTAATAAGAGGAATCATCCCTATTTCTCTTGGAGGTAGAACAACCATCCATTTACCCAAAGGTCAAATCCATTGGGCCAGAAATTCCACCAATAAATGTTGAGGAATCCTCCTAACAAGCCTAGTTTGGAGGAAAACTTGAATTCATTCATTCAAGTTAGTAGAGAAAACAAGTCAAAAAAATATTCAAGCGTTAGACTTTGTAGAAATTTACACTAAGAAGATGGAAATATAGGTGGAGTAATTGATTGAGCGCTTGCAGAAGTAAGGCAAGAAATAGCGGCAAGGTTAGAAAACAAAAGAACTTAATAACAAAGGCCTATTGATTTTACTAAAAAAAATGAAATCCGCCAAGCAATGTCTGACTAAAGATAATAAAAACAGTCATGGATAAGAGGCAACCCATTATTTATTTAATTTATTTTAAATTTCATTTTTTGTTTTGCATCTTTTTGTGTGTGATATTTTATAAAAGTTTATGTGTGGTTAATAAATATAAGTTATTATTTTTCTTGAAAGGGTGCGGGAAGGGGGGTAAGGAACAAGGGAGAATTGGATATTAGGATGTGTCACGTCATTAGTTAAAATTTGTAAAGGTCAGAAATGTAGAAAGGTTCGCAGGAGGGAATGAAAAGGTTCATGCCACGGCTTGCTTATAGATTTTTGGTTGCAAATTTTTTTTCCCAAAACAATACATTTTATCTCTCTTTCTCACTAAAACCCACTTTTCTCTCATACCAAACACTACCATAACCCTCAAAAAATCCCAATATTCTTCAATTTTTCTTCAAAACCTTTAATAATAATTACTTTCCTAACAATTTCCAACCAAAACCACAAAGAAATTTTCTATTTCTTCAACAAAATCCTTAATCTTCATCTTTAATAAAAGGGTTGTTCTTCTTTCCACAACAATACAAGTAAGTTTTCATAAAATTTTAGAGGTTTAGTCCTTCAATAAATTCTCTAAAATTTGGGGAAATTATTGTGATTTTTAAAGAGTTCCAAAACCCTAATTAGAAAAAAGAAGGGCTTAGGAAAAATATTGGATTATCTGTATTGTTGTCTAGAATTTCTATGAACTCATAAAATTTAGATTTTTTTGAAGTTGGAAAATGTGACCAAATAAAATTAGTAAGGGAAAGAAGGTTTCAACTTCCAGAGATTGTGATAATTCAAAATTCTCTAGTTATGATGCTAATGTCTGCTTTGAAAAAATAGGGAAAGCAAATAAAGGTTTTATACCAAAAAGAGGGATGGAATTTAATGGTGGACTAGAAGGGATTAATGATGTAATAGTAGTCCTAGGCTAGAAAAGTTTTGTAAAAGAATGAGAGATTGCTATTGAATTTCTTATTCATGAATTATATGAGAATTTTCTCGATGTTGTTGATAACAAAGTTTTAGTTAGGATTATACTAAGTTCTATGTGGACCAATTGATATAAAGGCTCACAATTATTTAGTGCAAATTGGAGAAGGTGAGTATGAGTAGTATATTAGTAGTATGGATTATTCTATAGTTTTAGTAATCTTAACTATACAAGGTGCTGAGTGGATTTTAGTTGGTGGTAAACATTAAGGTTTCGAAGAAAAGTATTTGGATAAATTTTAAGAATTTGACAATACTTTTTTTGTTTTAAGTTGATTCCCACCAAACATTATAGCACTATTGATAAAGAAAGGGCTATTTTTCCTTATGCAATCGCATCTAAGATGCCTATAAGTATTAGAGAAATAATTCATAAAAAAATTAAAATATCTACAAATGGTCACCATATGGGTTTCTTTCCCCCAATTAATATCTACTTTATGTAAAAAAATAGGGGTACCCCATTCAAAAAGTGAGGTTATTATACAACCTGGTAAACTATTGAACATGACTTACTTTGATGAGCTTACTTTTGGTATGAACATTATTCCAAGAGAAAGAAGAATCGTTCATTCATCAAGAATGTCTTTGAAATATAAATTTCATAATTTTAGTGAGACAATGAGCTATATGGAAGAATATCAGCAAGCTTATTTTACCCAACAAGTAGCATTTCTAAATTAGAAGCATATTGATCAAGTGGAACATAATCGGTTAAGGTATGAGATGAACCGATTACAAATAAGTCATCTGAGGATGGATACAAGTTATTTAACAACACCCAAGTATCCTTATTATATCTTCAACTTCATACCTCTAGAAAGATCATGACAATAAGAACCTGAAGATCAAGATCCGGATGACATGAAAGAGGGACTCTAATTAGCTCCAAAATTTTATTACTTTTTATGTATTTTTGTTTTATTTTATTTTAGTTGTTATTTATTTTGGATATTGTATTTTTTATATTTTTATTATGTTATTTTATTTCATTTTTTGTGAACATTATTTCAAAATGTAAATTTTATAACTATTTGTTTAAATTTGTGAAAAATACACATCTGTGTAATATTAATACGTTTAGATTGATGATGCACTTGCAATTTCATACCAACTCTGGAAAAAGTTCAACAAATGAGTAACTTTTCTTTCTTTACTCTTTATCATTAATTTATAATTGTTATATTTATAGCAATGTCAGTTCTAGGTTTGAGGTAGGAAAAGTCACATTATAAATGTTTTTGCTAAATGGAAAATTTTATATTCACATGTTACATGTTTGTGTCCTTTTTATTGAATTAGAAATTTTTGGTTTATTTTTAAATTTTTCTTACAAAATTATTATGTATTTTTAGTTAATTTTAGGAAAATGATTAAGTCTTTGCATTGTTAGACTAATTTCAAAAACATTTCATGGAGTAATGTGATAAGTAGTTAGTTTTTGTCATAATTAATATTTCATGATAAATGTTGAAATTTCAATGAACCCAATATCGTTGTTTAGAAATCAAATAGTGAAGACAATTCTTGTGAGTAAATATTTTGAGTAATTATTTTCCCATTTTGAGTGATGATATTTTTTCTACTCTTTAAACAATCATTTATCAATTCTAATTGTTAGATGATCTCTATAGATTTTTACATTAAATGTTAGGATTTTTACGTCTAATGAAGTGTCATATATTTATTTTTATTGCTTAAATTGAATTAGTTATGTTGAAATTAAAAGTATGTGCCCTTCTCTTCATTAATGCATGCCTTCTAAAAAGGAGACATATATAGGGTTATCTAATTAAAAAAGAGAGTAAAAAGACACAAATTAGCTACTCATTCTATCATACAATATATGTACAATTTATACATGGGTTATTTCTCTAAAAAAGAATATCTAAAAAAAAGATAAAAGAAAAATAAAAAAAGAGAGAAAAATTAATAATATAAACTACATGTTTACGTCCTATTATACTTCAAAGTTGTAAGAATTAGTTAAATGAGCTAGTAGTTTCTCATATGTTTCAAGAATAAAAGATTCATATTGGTGCAAAATATTGATCTCATAACAGTAATCAAATAAAAAGATTTATAAAGAAATTAAATATTATTTTCTTGCATCAATCAAATTTATCAAATAAAAATTTTAATATGCCTTTGGGTCATAGTGTTTATTTTATAATATTTATTTTTCTCTTTTTCTTATTTTTCTTTCTCTTTTTTAAAGATATTATTTTTTTAACAAAAGGGACCCATTTAGTCTATGCATATTTTGTAGATATGATGAGTGGCTAATTTTTTCACTTTTTCTTTTTATTGGTTTAATTAACCCCATATATGTCTCTTCTTATTGAATTCATGCATGAATGAAGAGAAGAGTATATTCTTTCAATTTCTACTTGAGTCATTTTATCTAAGCAATAAAAATAAATATATGGCATTTTATTAGATCTAAAAATCATATCACTCAATACAAAAACCTATAGAAATTATTTTGCAATTTATAATTGATAAGAAGAGTGTTTAAAAGAGTAGAAAAAAATATTATCACTTAGAATGGGAATATAATGGCTTAAAATATTTTCATAAGGTAGTCTTTAATATTTGATTCCTAAACACTGACTTTGAGTTCATTGCAATTTCAACATTTTATCATGAAATATATATTGTGACAAAAACTAACTAATTACCATATTACTCCATGAAATTTTCAAACAATTAATCTAATAGTGCTAAGACTTAATCATTTACTTAAAATTAACTAAAAGACATGATAATTTTGTAAGAAAAAATTTAAAATTAAACTACAATTCCTAAAACCAATAAAAATAAATAAAAGCACACAAAAAGTAAAAATATAAACAATGTAAAAATGTGAACATATGTTTAAATAAAAATTTCAAATGAGCTCAATATATAGTGTAACTTTTCTCAATCCCAACCTAAAACTTACAATGGCCTCGATTCTAACAATTTTATATTTAAATTTACAAAGATAAAATGTTTACTTCTTACAAATTTCAACAAAGAGTTATAATTCTAACAATTTTTAAATAATATGGTTCATATAAATAGGAAATAAAAAAATTAATATAAAACAAAAGCAAATATAATATCCAAAAATAATAAAACAAAAGTTCTGAATATAAAATAAAGCAAAATACATAAAAACTCATAAAAACTCTAGATTAAATTTAGAGCTCCTCCTCCATGTTATGCAAACCTTGTTCTTTAGGTTTTTATTAGGATCTTTCTAGAAGGGTAAAGGTGACATCATAATGAAGATACTTGAGTGCTACTAAATGGATTATATCTACCTTGAGATGACTTAGTTACAACTAATTCATTTCATACATCAACCCGTTATGATCCACCTGATTACGATGATGTTGAATCAGGAATGCAGCTTGTAAGGCACTATAGGCTTGCTGGTATTCTTCTATATACCTCAATCTTTCACCAAAATTATGAAATTTCTCTTTCATAGACAATTTTGATGAAGGAATGGCCCATTTTTCTCTTGGAAAAATTTTCATATAAGAAGTGAGTTCATTAAAAAATGTTTGGTTTATTAATTCTCTAGGTTGTAAAATAACATCACCTTTTGAGTGAGTTACCCCCACTTTCTTACATAAAATAGTAACTAACTGGAGGAAAAAGAAACTCAAATAATGAGTGTTTGTAGAGAAATTTATCATGTAATTAATTATATCACCTACATCTATAGGCAACTTGGATATAATTGCATATAGTAAAATTGTCCTATCTCTATCAGTAGAACTATAATGCCTAGTGGGCATTAATCACAAACATACAAAGTATTTCCAAATACGAGCAATATTATCCAAATATTTTTCTTGAAATCCTTTATGTTTACCATAAGTATATATCAATTCAGCCCCTTGTATTGATAAGGTCTCAATTACTATAGTATAATCGAAATTATCTAAATAATTTTCATATTCACCTTCCCCAATATTCACCAAATAATAATGAGCGTTTATAACCTCTAGCCAAAATAGGACTAGTACATCCCATACTTTCACTACATTGTCAACAACATTAGGAACATTGACATAGAATTCCCAAATAATGGATTCAATAGTAGTACCAAGTTCCTTTAAGAGCTTTTTCCATCCAAAAAGTATTATGACATCCATAATTCCCTCATGTCCAGTCTCAAATTTCATTCCCTTCTCTAGCATATTTTGGCCTCATAACTTGAAAATTTGGTCCTATCATACACTTTAGAAGCTGAAGTCTCCTTTCGTTTACTAATCCTACTTCTTTTTTGTGCCATTTTCAAAGAATTAACAATATAAAAAAATTAAAAGGTTCACAAACAATTTAGATAACAATACAAATTTTTTACTAATATTTTCCTTCCCCTCTCTATCCTAATTAGGGTTTGAAACTCTTAATAAAATTCACAAAATTATCAAAAATATTTAGAGAAATTAATTTAATAGCTTAAATTATAAAAAATTATGAATACTTACTTGTATTGTTGCGTATTGAAGAAAATGAAAGACACCCCTCTTTGAAGATGAAGATTCCTTGATATTGTTAATGGTTTTTGAAAATAATCATTGTTGGTAACAAGTTAAGAAAAAGGTTTAAAAATAAAATAAAAGAAATCTAGGATTTCAATTTTTCCCCAAACTAATCCACTCAAATCGTGTTATTTTCTTTTGATTTATATTTTTTAGTACATTTAATTTGTCAACCGAAAACTTCTATTTTTATCCATACATCTCTTCCGAGCTCCGTATAGACACACCTCGTTAAATTAATTCACTATATCTCTATGAGAATTAAATTTAATAAGATTCATTAATTTCTAAGTTCTCAAATGGTCACACATACAATTAGGGTATATTCCTATCCTTCATCATACATGTCATTCTATTTAAGAGCAATATACACAAAAATCCCTTTCTCAAGTTTATTTTTATGCCACAAATCATTTTGATAAAATTTGTAAATAATCAAAAAGCATTAAGCACAAAATAGAATGAACAAATCGAACGTCTTATAAATCTTTCAAAAATAGTTAAAATCAAAGCTTCATAAATTAGATCAAATGCAACCCTAGAAAAATTAAATTACTTCATTAAATTAAAATAAAAATTACAACACATTCAAAAAAATTAAAAGAGGAAGAAAGGAAATTAAAACATTATGCAGTGAAAATATTTTGCACACGCAGAACACAACAAAAGCCAAAAAACGGCTTCTGCGTGTTCTGCAGTCCAAAAACGAGCAACACACGAAAATAAAGATCTACCCAAAACTCCAAAACCTCCTAAAACTATCATCTTATCTCCTATTTATAGCTAAAAATAATACATCTAAAATATTACATTTTTTATTTTATTTTTTTTATAAAAATCGCGTAATAATTTGTATCGAAAAACAAAAATCACGCGTGGCATGATAGGCCACGGAGCAACGGACACACGGAAACATCAGAGCACGGAGCAACGGACACACGGGCTTGACCTGCGCTTTCGCGCTCATGATAACATGCCACGTGTCATCACATGATTGGCTTAAAAATAGAGTGGGACACGTGCAATTTCTGATTTCAGGAATGGATTCAGGTGGACACGTGGCATCTTCTGATTTGCTGAAACTCCGGTTGCACGCAGAGATCAACGCACGGGATCAAGGGCGGGCGTACGTGGGGGACAGTGGCTGGATGCGTCAGACACGTGGGTCCCACGCTGCATGTTGGCCTGCACGGCAGGTAGGCCCCACTCAGTGTACCGAGCTGCGTGAAAAATTGAGACCTACACCCACTCTCTTTGGTCAGGTGTGATAAGGACGCGCGAATCTCAGCCGTGTCTTATCTGATCGGACGGTCCACGATTGGCGCGTGTAGATTGGCGCGTAGATTCTTCTCACCTGCGCAGAAAATTAAACTTTTATTACTTATATTTTCACCTATAAATATATTTCAAATTACATTTTAAACTTTCTTAAATTACAGTTAAGCCCTTTTCTAATTTTAAATTAAATTTTTAAACTTTAAATTATTATAATTAAGCCCAAATTTAATTTAAATTATATTTTCAATTTTTATAAATTGTAATTAAGAACTATATTATTTGAAATTATATTTGTGGACAAAAAAATATGAAATTAAGTGCATTTTCGATACAAAATTTTTAATTTTATTAAAAATGTATTTTTAATGCATAAAAGAAAAATATTAATTTATTTAACAAAAATTAACTAAATATTAAAAAAACATAGCAATTATCATTACTAAAATTGATGAAAATAACTATATAAAATACAGTTATCAGGGATTTTTAAGGGTATTGAGATGTTTGGTGGGAGAGAAAGTTAGGGTTTGTGAAGTTTTTGATCGAAAGTGAGTGTGTTTTCGAGTAGGGGAGGTTTTTTGTGTAGTACAAAATGCCACAACACCAGTATTTGAACTTCAATCTAATTTTAAATAGAAACCCCATGTCGTAGTGAAAAATAAAAGCATGCCATGGTGTGAAACCAAAAGTTTTTAACAATAATTTTTATGTTACTCTCTCCCCTTTTTTATTCTTTTAAATATTATCATTTTATTATATTATTATAATAATATAACAATCAAGTAAAAATCTATATTTAAATATAGAGAATAAAATAATAAATAGAAAACATTTTTCTATGATATGAGAATTAATTTAAAATAAAATAAAATAACGGGTTACCTCTCATCTAGGACTTTATTTATTGTCTTTAGTGAGATGTTTTCTTGGGGGATTTCATCATTTTACAAACTTAATATTCCCATATTATTGAGTTTTATTTTCTTTATGGCTTTGTAACTATTCCATGCCTTGCTTCTACACGTGCTTACTTAGCTACTCCATCTACACTTTTGATACGAACCACGCCAACTTGTGATGTAACGCGTAAGAAAAATTAGTTCCTAGGACCGTTCTACTACAAATTTTGATGGAAACTGCAACCCAACACCAATAAAGAGATGTAAACCTTGGTATGAGGAAGACGTCATAATCAAGGAATGGAGACTTGATTGATAAGTCAAGGTATGAACGCCACTGACAAATCTGATAAGTTCAAAAAGTTTTTCAAATAACTAAAGAGAAAGTTTACTCTCGCAATTTTGATATGAAATATTCTACTTTTTATTGAATTGAAAAGGCCTCTGTATAGGCTATTAGATGCCCATATAAGAAAGGGAAACTACCAAAACTAGAAAAATGAAGCATAAACTAAAGGAAATGTCTAGGTTTTTCCCCCTTTAAGCTACATGCCCAAAATGGTAAAGAATCAACGAGATTTATTTCCTTCCAAATCATGCCCAAAATCGCTCAAAATTGTAAAGAATCAACTAGATTTATTTCTCTCCAAATCATTCACTCAAGATTAGAAAAAAGGAAACTAAACTAAATGGCACATGCCTTATTTATGTGATCTATAAATTAAAAAAAATCCCACATATTATTCAAATTTAATCCACTTATTATTTCAAATTTCCTTGCTAGATTATTCTAGAATTTGCAGCATGTTTACACATATTTTATGGACATATGGGCCTTCATCCATAAGCTTACATGAATTGGCTTGAACCTAAACTTCTTGCATCAGCCGATTTAAAGCATCCCTAAATCTCTTTACTCATGCTCTTGTAATTGGACCAAAACGTATTTCAAGCAGGTTCACACTCCATTTGGTAGCCATATTTCCATCAAATTCCACCTTTTTAATGAAACCCTCCATAGATTCTAACCTTTGATTAGTTTGATATTAGTTGTTGCTACTAACTTGAATGAATACATTTAAGTTATCCTCTATAGTGGAATTGTTGGAAGGATTCCTGGGAATTTTTTGGTGGAATTGTTGGCCTCATTGGTTTGAGCTCTAGGAAAATGGAGGTTTCTTTTACCTCCAAGAAACATTGGAATGATTCATCCAGCCTAGATTGTAGGTATTAGCAAAGCGATCATACTTGGGTCTTGGTTAGTATTTGCCCATTATATTAACCTACTCAGTTCTAGCACTTGTTTTTCCTTGATAGGGGCAAGCATCAACACCATGTCCTAAAGTACTACACAAGCCACGTTATTCTTTATTTGTTGTTCAATGTTTCAAAAAACAAATTTGATAAATCGGAGTTGCAACTTTAAATGGCCATAACTTTTGACTCGGGTATCACAACAACTATTATAATTTATCAACTTACCGAGGGGTTAAAGTTGTGTCACATATTTTGCGTTGTTTTTGGTTTTTGTTCATTAGGGGTATGAATTTTGTTTTATGAATTTTCCATTCACAATAGTAGTGGCAGTAAAAAAAAGGATTAATAAAACACAAAAAAGGAGAACAAAGTAGCAAATTATTCAAGAATCAAATTCTTATTTTCTTGTTGAGTTTTCTTGTTTTTGTTGAAATCAGTTTTCCATTATTTTGTTCTAGTTTATGTATATTTCATTCTAGAGAATCATCAAACTTGTTATCCAAATCTGATTTATAAAAACCAGGAATCATATTTTCGTCAAGATTCTTTCTTTAGAGTTCGCTTTGGACTTTCTTTATGTCCACCATTAAGTTTTTTTTTTTAAATTCTAATTTTCAAGATCGCGAAAAGATTATTTCTTGGTTCATTAGAGTCCTCTTTGGACTTTCTTTCTATCATCCTTTGGCTTTAAGTTTTTAAAATTTAGATTTTTGAAATTGTCACCAACAAACCAGTTGCTTCTTGAGATTAGTCGAATTCCTTACGAATAGCTAAAATCTCCTAATATAATTATCAATTAATTACATGATCAATTAAATCTAACCTAGCATGTATTTCTATCTCAAATAAACTACACACCATATAGTAATTAATTTAATCACAATCAAATGAAAATTAAATTGTATACTACTCATTAAGTTCATCAATTATGGATCATATATATAAAAATCATACATCTCTACCTAGAAACTATGCATGTTATTTAATAAAAACAAACAATTAAATAATTCTCTTCAATCTATTTAATTGCCTCTATAGATAAATCGTTGGCCAAAACATTAATAGCATAAAATTAGATTAAATAATATAATTAAATTATAATTATAATTGGGGTAAAATATTATATCATCACATGGTTAAAATTAGGTTCATAAGATCCCAAAATTAATTTAGGTTCATAAGATCCCAAAATTAATAAATTAACTACACATAATTGTGATCATAAATCTCATATTTTTCATAAAAAAAAAGACAAAAATTGAAAAAGAAAAGATTAGAAGAAGAAATACAATCAATCTCTTGAATTGTAGTGTTAATCTCATATTGAATCTCCACCAAAATTGTATCCCTCTTGAATTTTATTAGATTTTTCTCTTTTTTTAGCTCCAAAAACTGACCAAATTTATACTGATGATGGCCCCTTAGGATTTATGGGGTGATTAGGGGCTTAAATATAGGTTAGGTGTGATATAGACCGTCAAATTGGCTTCAAATCAAAGGCTAAGATGAAAACAACAAAAATCAGCAACGCCTACCAATCATAGCGTGACACGTGGCACACCAAATTCACTGGGTGAACTAGAGTGTGACTCATGGTAGGGAAGACTGGTCTGAGTCAAAACCACCCAGTGCTACATGATTCAAGGTAACGGATGGCATTGCATATAGGTGGAAGGTAAGGAGAAATCACATGGCGACCCATGGTAGTGTTATTTGACCAATCTCTAAATTCGGATTGAACTCCATGTTGACATTTGGCACTTGGTTTGTCCTCCTCATATGCAATGATATATGATTTGTTGTCTCTGCTTATGTGGCATCTGTGTGGCTTGCACAGTCAGCTACTTTGCTTGCATGATAGGCTATATGGTAACTCCTAATTAGCCCTATGTGAAAAATTAATAAAAATCACAAAAACATTTAATAATTATATTTTCACCCATTTTCACTAAAAAAATTATATTTTAATATTTTTGTCCCCAAAAATACTATTTATTTATTAAAACAAGTAAATATTAAGTAAAGAAGTAAGCTAATGACTCTACTTTCATAGAGTCATCATTCATAATGCCCCTTAGTCTCCTCATCTAAATCTTCCTCTATCCTATCAATTATTAAAAGCATATTGAAGTTTATCCTTCGTCCTATCCTACAAAAAGGTGTTATAAGCAAGTGTATCCATATAATCAATATATGAACACTCATAATCAATAGAAATAGAAGGAATAGAAGAGGAATCAAAAGCTTTGAAACTAATAGTCTCTCCCAAGAGAGTTATAGTTAATTTTCCTTTATAGACATCTATAGTAGTCTTGGTTATGGCCATGAATGGCCTACCAAGAAGAATAGTGGGGTCCTTGTCTATTGATGGGTTTTCATGCATCTCAATTATCACAAATCAACATGTATTATTAATTTATTTGCTTGTACAAGAAAATCTTCAACAATGCCCTTAGGATATTTGACATACCTATTAGCTAATTGAAGAGACATGGTACTAGGCTTCAACTCCCCTACATTGAGTTGTACTATATTGAGTAAGGCATGAGATTAATACTTGTCCCTAAATCTAGCATAACTATAACCACCCTTTTATTCCACATAGTAATATTAATATTAAAACTACCAGGGTCTTTCAATTTTTATTGAATGTTTTTTCAAAGTATTGCACTGGAAACTTTTAAAACAATTACTCTTTCATTAACATCATACTTTATCCTCTTAATGTCAAATTCTTTAAAAAAATTGCATAGGAAGAAATATTTCTATTGACATCTAAGAGAGGTAAATTAATGTTAATGTTAGCATATTAAAATAAATCAAAAAATTTATTATCTTGTTTAAAGTCCTTAAGACGATATAAGAATGGTATGGATGGTTGGTTTGATTCTGGTGCCTGGTGTAAAGTACGTATGTTTGATTATCTCCTTGAATTCTCTCGAAAGGCTTTGCAATTGTTCAATTTATATTCATACCTTACTTGGGTTGTACTTGCACTCCCCCTTTGTTTCTTGCATTATTAAATGAATCATTAGAAATTTTAGGAAAATCTTTAATCAGAATCTTACCCTTCCTTAGAGTTATCAAAGTTTCAGTTTGATGAGATTGACTAGGAAGCCTCCTTTTCTCTTATCTTTACATTTTCTATGCTATTTGCCCAAATTTTCCTTCCACCCTTTTTATAGATGCCTATAAAGAGTCTAACCTTTTATTATTTTTCATGTCATTATCTTGAATTACTAGAATGAAAGCATTTAAGTTGTCCTCCAAGGATGGTTCTTTTGGTAGGTAGGGTAGCATGTTTTGGTTTAGATTTAGGCCTTGCATTTTATTTTTGGCATATAGTGGATTACTAATTTCTTCCTATGAGAAATTAGTATGATATCTTTGTCCAAAATTATAGGTGTTTTTGTAAGGATAACTCATTATTCAAGATTGGTACCCTCAACGTAAGATAAACTTCCTAATTGCACCTACATAGGGATCACATGTAAAAGAGGAAACATTAGCACCATGCCCTTTGCATACCACAAACTCTAATCACCCTTTGGTTTGGTATGTTCTTGGTATTTAGGAGTTGAACTTGTTTCATCAATTCAACAAGTTGCATGGCTAGCCAATTTTAAGAGCCTATCTCATTGACTCTAGCTCTGAGCCTATCTCATTGACTCTAGCTCTTCTCACTCTAGTACTCTTTTGTTGGGAATTAGTAAGCAACATCTCATAGAGATTATAACCCTCTAAGGTAATTATTACTCCCATAGCTCCACCTGTAGCATTGCTAATTATAAATTGACACTGTTGTATCAATCCATCCTAGAAAAATTGATTTTGTAGCTGTAATGAGAAACTATGGTATGGGATGACTTGCATAATTTAGCATAATTTATCACTTCTTAACTTTAAGCTTTAGTCTAATTTTATTTATTTTTTATTGATTTTAAACCTCATTATTATTATTTAAATTTTATTGTAGATTTGAAGAAAATGAAGATCTAAAAGTTTATAAGCATATTCTCTAAGGACTCTCAAATTTAAATTAAGATTTATTGAAATCAAATTTAAATGAAGATTTCAATAAATCTAAAAGGAAAGCTAAAAAAAACAAAAGTAGCAAAGAGGCATGTGGTTTGACTAAATATTAGAAATGTTGGAAAATAGTGGGGTGCAAAAGCGAAAAGAAAAAAAATAGTGGTGCATAAGAAAAAAAATAAATAGGAAGAAAGAGAAGGTAG
Organism: Hippophae rhamnoides; assembly: GCA_033030585.1. Lineage (NCBI taxonomy): Eukaryota > Viridiplantae > Streptophyta > Magnoliopsida > Rosales > Elaeagnaceae > Hippophae > Hippophae rhamnoides. Next base: position 39,633,292 of record CM065438.1, on the reverse strand, counting down.
TCATGGGGAATGAAAAAAAGAGAGAAAAAGAAGAAGAAACAGCATAACAAAGTTGAAGAGAAGGCTAGACAGAGGAACATGATAGGTGATTCTTTTTACTTTAATTTTCCTTTCAATTCTTCTCAAAAAATTATGGTGAATTCATTTATGTTGAATTTAAATTTTAGCATGAACTAAATTTTCTTTATTCTAGGAAAAATATGTAATCTAATTCCAAAATATGCTTGATTCTCCATGTTAATTTAAATTATTTATTTTCATGTTTGTCTAATTTATTTGATTTTATTGCTGCTAATTAACCAATTATTAAATAGATTATTTTAATCTTGTGAATTACTATATAAAGAAGGAATTATAGAATACATATGAAATTTTTCAACAAAAGTAAATATAGAGATAAAAAAAACTTGTTTGAACTTGTATTGTATTAAAATCATTTGTCCTAATGCTTCTTTCTTTATTAAATTGCATATTCTTGTGTAAATTGATGAACAAGAAGGTTTCCAATTGACTGTCAAAAGAGGATTTTTGATGTTTTTTAGGGATTGATACAAACAATAGAGAATTAAATTCAATTAGCTAGATGAGTAAAACATAGTGAGGGATTAGGTGAAATCAATTTCCTAGAAATTTTCTTCCCATTGATTTGATTTTCGAACATCTTTCTTTCCTTTTGCGCATTTTCATTAAATTGATTTTATTTTAAATTCCAATTACAACAACCGCATGGACTTCTCTAGAGAAAATTGAGATTATCATAATTTTTGTATTTGTCAAAAGTAAGTTACCAATACCTGAGGGTGATACTCTTCTTATCAATTTACTGTAAAATTACGATATTGTACACTTGTAGTTTTGCATCGATCAAGTTTTTGGCACCGTTGTCAGGGATTGATTTTTTCTTTTTTTTGCCAATATTGATACAAAGTAATCTTGGTTTTAATTTAGAATTGTATTTTATTTTGTTTATTTTTGATATTTTTATTTTTCTCTAGGTGTGTTTTTGACGTTGGATGTGCCAGCTAGAAATCGAAACATTATTCTTTTGATATGGAAATTGAAATAACTTTTAAATCACAAAGAAAGAAGAAAGTACTAGACATGGCTGAAGGAGAACAGAATGTATAGCCACGCACCTTGAAGGTTTATGTAAGGCCAATTATGAATGACAATTACTCATGTGTAAGAAGCCAAACCATTAAGGCCAATAATTTTGAGCTTAAACCCCCGTTGATCATAATGGTACAACAACCCCAATTTAGAGAATCACCACTTGATGATCCCAGTATTCCTATGGCAATTTTCTTTAGATTTGTGACACTCTAAAGATGAATGGATTTACTAAAGACACCATTAGACTGAGATTGTTTCCCTTTTCATTAAGGGACAAGGCTAGAGGTTGGCTACAATCTCTACAACTAGGAAGCATCACTAGTTGGAAAGACATGGAAAAATGTTTCTTGCTAAATTCTTTCCACTTACAAAAACAACCCAATTCAGGAGTAGTATTGGTTAATTTAGGCAAAATGATTTTGAGACACTCTATAAGGCATGGGGAAGAAATAAATATTTGATTCAGCGTTGCCCTTAACATGGATTGTCAGATTGGTTGCAAGTTCATATGTTCTATAGTGGGTTAAATGGGAAAACTAGAACCATAGTTGATGTTGCTTCTGGTGGAATTTTGATGTCAAAGACAATTGAGGGTGCTACTTCTCTTTTGGAAGAAATGGCCTCAAACAACTTTCAATGGCCAACTGAAAGATCTATGGCTAAGAAAGTTGTTGGGATTCATGAATTGGAATCGTTCACTACCCTTTCAGCTCAAGTTTCTTCTTTATCTCATCAAGTTTCAGCCTAGACAACCCAAAGAATACCACAAAGTGCAGAATATGTTGCAGCTTCAAGTATAACAGTTTCAATGAATGAAGCATGTCAAGAACAAGTTCAATACATCAACAATCAGAACTAAAATTATCGTGGTAATCCTAGGCCAAATTACTTCTATCCAGGGCTTCAAAATTATGAGAATTTTTTTTTATAGAAACATAATGAATGTGATGCAATTCCTCTAGAGTTTGATAGTCAACCAAGCGAGAAGAAGATGTCACTTGAGGATGCCATGGTCTCCTTTGTTGAGGAGACCAAAGTAAGGATTAAAAAGAGTGATTCATGGTTGGATAACATTGAGACTTGTTGTAGTAATATGGGAGCCACTATGAAAACTCTTAAAGAGAAAATTGGGAAACTTTCCATGACTATCAATGCCAATCAAAGAGGAACTTTTCCTAGCAATACAAAATTGAATCCAATAGAATAATGTAAGGCCATTACCCTTAGGAGTGGAAGAGAAATTGAGAGGTCACCTTCAAAGTAAACCGATTTCACCCCTACATTTCCAAACAATAGCCAAATCAATAATAAAGTAGAATAAGAGGAGATTATTGATGATATACTAAGTGAGACTGACATACCTCCATCATTTTATTTCCTAAAAATCCTCCTATTCTCTCTACTCCACTTCCTTATCCTAAATTCTTTTAATGAACAAAAAATAGATAAAAAATTGTCTAAGTTTTTGGATATCCTAAAGAAAATTCACATAAATATTCCTTTTATAAATGCCTTGGAACAAATGCCTAATTATGAAAAATTCCTTAAGGACATCATTTCCAAGATGAGAAGGTTGGGGGAGTTCAAAATAGTGCAGCTTTCTGAAGAATGTAGTGTCATTCTTCAAAAGAAATTACCTCAAAAATTAAAAGATCTGAGGAGTTTCATTTTGCCTTGCACTATTGGAAATTCATTTTTTGAAATATTTTTATGAGATCTTGGTAGTAGCATTAATCTTATGCCACTGTCTGTTTATAGGAAATTAAGACTTGGATAGATGAAACAAACAACCATTTCTTTGCAACTAGTAGATCGATCCATCAAGTATCCATATGGAATCATAGAAGATGTATTGGTAAAGGTGGATAAATTTATTTTGTCTACTGATTTTGTGGAGTAGAAATGGATAGAGACCAAGATGTCCTACTAATTCTTGGCTACAAAAAAGGCTTTAATAGATGCTTAAAAAGGTGAGTTAACATTGAGAGTGAACAAGGAAGAGGTTACGTTCAACATCTACGAAGCCGTGAGAGTTCTAGAAGATCCAAGCACTTGCTTTCTAGTAGATATGATTGAATAATGTGAATTAGAATCCTTTCAAGAAGATATGCCTATCGATCACCTAGAATGATGTATGACCACTTCATATCATACTTATGATTTTAATAACTCTGTTGTTTCTGAATCTGATTTACCTTTTGTTAGTGAAGAATTTCTCCACTATGTATTTTCCTTCGAAGCATTGTAGCAGTTTACATCATTTAAAAAAGAAATTGAGAGGCTAGAGCCAATGGTAGCAAAGATATATTTTGTAATCTCTACATAAAAGTGTAGTAAACTATAACTCTAGAGTTGAAGCAATTTCCTGAGCATGATAGCTTTGGGTTCTTGCATGATAGTTACACCTTTCCAGTGATTGTTTTGGAATCACTTACACTCAAAAAAGAGGAAAAGTCATTGCATGTGTTAAAGGAGCATAGAACAGCCTTGGGATGGACTATCTCTAACATAAAAGGTATAAGTCCTTTAATTTGCATGCACAAGATTCTAATGGAGGAACTTTACAAACCATCAATTGAGGCCCAAAGAAGATTAAATCCAACAATGAAGGAAGTTGTGATAGTTAAAATTTTGAAACTCTTCAATGTTGGAATTATTTATGCTATTTCAGATAGCTCATGGGTAAGTCCAGTGTAGGTTGTACCAAAAAAAGGTGGAATAACGATGGTGAAATATGAAAACAATGAGTTTATTCCAACAGAAGAATCACGGGTTGGTATGTATATATGGATTACCGCAATTTAAACAAAGCAACAAGGAAGGATCATTTTCCATTTTCATTCATTGATCACATGTTAAATTGATTGGCTAGATATCCCTATTATTTCTTCTTAGATGGTTATTCATGGTATAACTAGATTGCCATCGCCCCCGAAGATTAGAAGAAAACTACATTCATATGCCTCTATGGAACATTTACTTTTAGAAGGAAGTCCTTTGGATTGTGAAATTCCCTAGAAACATTCCAACATTGCATGATGGCAATTTTTTTTGAAATGGTGGAACATATAATGGAAATTTTTATGGATGAATTTTTTATTTTGGTACATCTTTTGATCATTATTTGCATAATTTAGCTCTTGTTTGGCATAGATGTGAAGATAAAAATCTTCTGCTAAACTGGGAGAACTGTAATTTCATGGTTCAAGAAGGGATCATGCTCTACTATAGATGGTCATCTGAAGTAATTGAGGTTCATCGACCTAAAATTACAACCATAGAAAAAATACCACCTCCAAAGAATGTGAAGGGAATCAGATGTTTTTGGGGACTTCTAAGATTTTATAGAAGATTTATAAAGGACTTTTCTAAACTCTCTAAACCTTTATTTAATCTTCTTGAAAAACATTCTGCATTTGACTTTGATGATGTTTTTTTGCATTCCTTTAATGCAATCAAGGAAAAACTGATTTCAACACTAGTAATGGTTGTACCTTATTGGATTCAACCTTTTGAAGTCATGTGTAATGCAAGCGACTTTGCAATTGGAGCAGTGTTAGGACCAAAGCGAGACAAACTATTTAGGGCCATATACTTTACAAGTTGGACATTGAATGAAGCCTAATTGAATTATACAACAACTAAGAATGAGATGCTTGCTGTGGTATTTTCTTGACAAATTTTGGTCTTACCTTATTAGTACAAAGGTGATAGTGTTCACTGATCATGCAACATTTTGTTATTTATTTGGTAAGAAGGATGCTAAGCCTAGGCTGATTTACTACATCCTTCTTCTTCAAGAATTTGATTTGGAAGTTTAAGATAAGAAAGGAAGTGAAAATTTAGTTGCTGACCATTTCCCTCAACTGGAGTAAGAGGAAGTAAAACCAGATTTAGTGATCCAAGAAGCATTCCCTGATGTGAAATATTATCTTTGGGATGAACCTTTTCTTTTCAAAAGATGCCTTAATCAAATCATTTGAAGATGTGTGCTTGAAGGGGAGATGCAAGCCATTCTCCATCATTGCCATTTCTTATCATATGGAGTAACATAAATAGCAGCTAAGTTACTTCAAAGTAGTTTCTTTTGGCCCTTTATTTTTCCTGATAGTTATACTTTGGAGAAAACTTGTGATTAGTTTCCCCTTTTAGAGCAATAGACTTGAAGGACAAGGCATGGCATATATTTAAAGTTAAAGGTCAAAGATTGAAGCACTGTTATGGAGAACAAGTGGAGAGGAATTGTGCATCTATTCCTCTTTGAATCTAATTAATGGAGATTGAGAAGTCTGGCTTTAGACTATAAAACAAGAGCTTATGGGAAGCAACCCATAAAACTTTCTTTTATTTTATTTTATTATTTATTTGAAAATTTTGGAATTTTATGCTGGTTTAGTTTGTAGAAATAAAGAGCTGGAAATTACAAACTAATACGAATCCACCATAAAATCAGGAAAGTTCCTTTCATTTCTTCAATTTGTCTCATTTTTGAATTACAGTGAGGACATTTTCTGGTTTAAGTTTGGTGGTGTAAACTCCTATAGTGTTGAGTTGTTGGATTCTCTTATCAAGCACATATTTTCGTATAATTGAATTCGCTAATACTCTAAAATTTGTGATTGAGGATGGTTTTGAGAAATGTTTTTCAAAATATGCTATTATGTTAGACAAAGTTTTATGGGTACATTGATTTAAATCTTTGTCCATGAAAATAATTAAGCTCATATTAAATTTTTCTTTACTCTATTTTGCCTATGAAGAAAAGGAGTTAAATTAACTAGGTCAATAAAGTTCAATCTTGCTTTGCTCTAGAATCCGTTGATGGATCTTTGAAGCAAAATCCTAGTTGATACCAAACATTAGAAAAAGGATCTAGGCAATTTTTTTGTCACAAAGTACGGTGTATTCCTAATTATCATACCATCATTGCATGGTGTATTCCCATAGTCAACCCCTTTGAGCCTTATTTTACATAATCCTTTTACTACTGATGAGCACTCAAAAAGCACTAAAATTACCATAATTTTATGAACGTTAATTGATTAAAAATATATATATTTATATAAACCTATCTTTTCGGAATCACGGATATTTTTATTCTTTTTCACATATTTTCGCTTAAAAAAGCAACTTAAAGACTCAAAGAAAAATACTGGAGGCAATACATCACAAATATATTCATAAATTAAATGAGGAAAAGTCAAAAAAGATGGAAAAATTGGACAAAATGGGTCAAAAAGGAGGAAATCGCACACGCAGCCGCCTAGCAGCGCCGGCCAATGTCCACACCACAACGTGGAAGCTGTGCGCCAATCTGCACATATCTGCCCCATTCCGCGCACGCCTCTGCGTGCCCCTACCCCAGCCCGTGTGCGCTTGTGCCCAAATGTGCCCAGTCCATGGGTGCCTCTACTCCATTCCGCGTGCACGCCGTACCCCGCCTACCAGCTAACATCAATTGATGTCATCATCACCTACTACGCATTTCCTCCATTTTTAATCATTTTTTCACCCACTTTTTCTTCCTCTCCTCACCTATAAACACCCCAATTCTCTTCATATCAAAACACACCTCAAAAACATCTTCTTCTCTCTTTCCATTTCATAGTTTTTAGTTTTTCTTTGTTAGCTTTTCTTACTTTTAGAGTTCTCCTCTTTTTGAGGAGAACTATTTATGTTTTTGTAATTTAATTATTTTTTATTCAATTTAATGGAAATGTAAATTCCGTTTGGAGGTTTTCCAATAGTAGGAATAGCATCAAAGTACTGTAAGGATTTTATTTTGTTTACAGTTATTTTTTATGTTTTATTCTTATATGTTATATTTAATTTGTCTGCGATTAAATTTAACTTTATTGGCTATTTGTAAACATGATATAATAATAATGTTGTTATGCTTGCGAAATATTAAATAGGTAAAAATCTCTCAAAAAGAATTGATTTTATTTTTATTCAAGATTTTATATTAAGAATGTTAGAAAGAAATATATTATTTTTCATTACAAACTTAAATCTGAAAATTAGATTTTAAGGTTTAGTTATCCGGTCTAATTTAGAGTAGTGCTCTTTTATTTGTTGGTACAATCACCCCGTAGTTAGAGTTAAGCTCTATTTCAAAAAAAATTATAAGAATTATTATCTGAAAAAATGTATTGAAAACATGTTTTTAGTAGTGGTTAACTTGAAAGTTAGTACTCGGATAATTAAATTCTTAAGTTTAATTTGGACACCTTGAATAAAGTTTAAACTATCTAACCCCACCAAAGGTGGCATTTAAATGATTCATTTTCAATCTCTTCGAAAAAAGGAATTAATTTAATTAACCAAATTAGTTATCAAACCTACCCATAGGTGTTAATTGATTTGTTTAGTTAACAAAGAATATCTAATCCCACTAAATGTGGTATTCATATAAAAAAGAGAGAATCAATAAATATCAATTTATATCTTTCATAACCTAAATAATATGAGCAAGTATAATTAACTTAGTTATTATATCCATAAATACTCCACTATTATAAATGATAAAATTTTCATAAATATTTATTAAATTTGTATCTATGTTTATTTTTAAGTTATTATATTATAAATACAACCCCCAACCAGCTTCTTGCTAGTCCCTTAGCAAGAGAAGCGATAAAAACTAAAAATTAAACTATCATAAATCACTTCCATGGATTGACACTATTGCATTTAGCATATGCAATAAGCCTTTAAACCCTTAGGTTGCCCTAGTGGACGAGTTTGAGTCTCTTGAGGGTTTTCAGTAATGATGCCCACAAACATTGAACTAAATGTAAAAATTAAAAGAAATAACAAAAATAACAACAAAATCAAAAATTAACTTTTAAGAATAAAATAAAAGAAAACAACATGAAACATAACATAAAAATGTAGAGATACTTTTAATCTCCTTTAATAGCATAATTAAAATCTAAAGCATAAGTTATTTTAATCTTCTTAAACAATCATGATTTATTATAATAATTAGTCGAAAATCATTTTCATATTTCATATAAAAAATGTATCAATTTAATTTCACCCAATTTCAGTGTATGGAATTCGAATTCGCTTCAACTCTATTCCTCACTAGTCAATACTCTCAAAACACTGAATCCTATGGGTTCAAACACTCATACTAATTTATATGCTAAAGAGTTGATGTATAGAAATGAACTAATATGTTCGCATATGTATAAAGAATAAAGGCTCAAAGTGTTATTTTGACGTTGATCTCTTGAAAGGAATCGAATGTATAAATTATAAAGAAATCATATATAAAAATTATTTTCATGCATAAATCAAACTCATTAAGAAAAAATTTCAAGATATATGCCTTTTACAAAGTAAGAAAATGCAATGACTTTTTTGGGAATTACTTTCTATATCTTTCTTTTGTAATTAGCCTTTACTCATAACTTTGTAGGCAATGTGGATTATAGTATGTAAATTATACTATATATTCTTTATCTCTCTATTTTTTTCTGAAGATTTTTTTCAATATATATATATATATTTTTAGAGATTCAACATATGTACAGATTGTACATTTTTTTAGGATTTTGGTGAATGGTTAATTTTGTGGCTTTTCTGTTTGATTTTGGTTTAGGTCACCCCATATATGCCTCTCTTTTTTTGTAACAGTCATGCACGAATGAGATAAAAGCATATACTATCAATTTCTACTTAAATCATTTAATCTAAGCAAAAATAAATAAAAAAATATACAATACTCTATTAAGATGAGAAAAAATATCCATACATTCAATGCTAATACCTATAGAGATCATTTAAAAATTTGAACAAATAAGAAATGTGTTTGGAGTAGAAAAAATATATATTTCTCACAAAGGTAGTCTCCACTAAAAAAAATTCATAAACACCGATTTTGGGTTTAATATAATTTCCAAATCTTATCAAGAAATACTAGTTATGACAAAAACTAACTAATTAATAAAAAAGCAATAAAAAATATTTTATGATATTTTTTTGTGAGAAATTTTTTAAAACAAATTCTAAAATTCCAAAAATTACTAAATCACACAAAGAAAATAAAACCAAACACAATAAAAATGAAAATGTGAACATAAAAATAAAAATTATTTTTTATTTTTATTTTATTAAAATTGTTAAATTGTTTTTTTTTAAATTAAGCATGGTAACTTTTCACCACCCCAAACTTATAACTTACATTGTCCTCAATGTAACAACTGTAAATTAAAGATAAAGAGAAAAGAGAAGAAATATTACCTATTCCCTGAGAATGTGCAAGTAGTGATGGAGAAATGTAGGTGCATCCATCATGTTCATTAAAGTGCACACAGACAGATCGCTAGGAACTTCTAACATCTCAACAAATATTTTTAGTTTTAACAATTTTAAAATTATTCACATGTAATTAAACTAAAATAAACAACAAATAAAAGAAAATTACCTAAAATAATTGGTTGCCTCCCATCCAGCGCTTAGTTTAACGTCTTAGCAAGACGTAACTTGGGGATTTCATTTTAAGTAAATTCAATGTCCCCACATCATTGAGTCAATCAAACCTACAGGTAAGACAAACTTTTCTTCCTATACTTTTTTAGTCATGCCCTATGGATTTTCAAAATTTTATGTACTTAAAACTAGAGGCATGCTTGTGGGTTTTAGATAACCCACATCTAGGTGCAAGTCAAATAATTAAGGCATCAAAACACGATTGAACCTAGATCAAACAAAGTAACTAACTACTTAGATTGTAATTAAAACTTTAAAATTTGGACATAGTTTTAAAAAAATATTCTTTTTTTAAGTACAATATCTATGTTAAAATAACATAATCAGTATTAACCAATAGTGTTTCCAGGAAAAAATAGTGGTGCAAAGGCTCCTTTAAAACCATCCTCCTAGACAGAACAATGTTTTCAAGAAAGACAAGTGGCACAAAAGCTTTCAAGAATTAGTCTCCTAGAAAAAACTCTCTTAGATCTTTACTTTTTATGTTATTAAGTTAAGTAAAAATTTAAGTTAATTAAGTTTATAAAAAGGTAGGTTAATTAAGTTAATGAAAATATAAGTTAATTAAGTTAGTAAATTAAGTTAATAAAAATTTAAGTTAATTAAGTTAATCGAAAATTAAGATAAAAAAAATATTTAAAGGAAAACAATTAAATTAAGAATTAAACAAAAAATAAAAGAAAAGAAAAATAAATTAAAATAAATTAAAAATAAATCAAATTAAAAGTTAAATTTAATTTTTATTTAATTTTTTAATTTTTTAATTTTTTAATTCTTTAATTTTTTAATTTTTTAATTTTTTACTTTTTTAATTTTTTAATTTTTTAATTTCTTATTATTATTTTTTTCATAATTTTTATTATTTTATTTTTATTTATTTATTTAAATAAAATAAAGTTTAAATTGTTTTTTATTTATTTGTTTTAAAAAAAATTATGTTTTTTTAAAGAAAATAATTAAATAAAAAAATTATTTTATTCTTTTTTTAATTAAAATTTATTAAAGTTTTTTTTATTTTTTTATTTATGATGAAATTTGAAATTTGACACCTATGGATAGGTTTAATAACTAATTTGGTTAATTAAATTAATTCTTTTTTTTTTTGAAAATGAACCATTTAAATGACACATTTGGTTTTGTTAGACCGTTTAAACTTTATTCAAGGTGTTCAAATTAAACCTTAGAATTTAATTATTCGAGTACTAACTTTCAAGTTTTAAAACCACTACTGAAAACATGTTGTTAATACATTTTTAGATAATAATTCTTATAAAAACTTTTGAAATAGAGCTTCACTCTAACTACGAGGCGATTGTACCAACAAATAAAATAGCACTACTCTAAATTAGACCGGATAACTAAACCTTAAAATCTAATTTTTAGATTTAAGTTTTTAATGAAAAATAATATATTTCTTTCTAACATTCTTAATATAAAATTTTGAATAAAAATAAAATCAATTCATTTTTAGATATTTTTACCTATTTAATATTTCGCAAGCATAACAACGTTATTATTATATCATGTTTACAACTAGCCAACAAAGTTAAATTTAATCACAGACAAATTAAATATAACATATAAGAATAAAATATAAAAAATAACAAATTAAATATAACATATAAGAATAAAACATAAAAAATAATTGTAAAGAAAATAAAATCCTTACAATACTTTGATGTTATTCCTGTTGCTGGAAAACCTCCAAACGGAATTTGCATTTCCATTTATTGAATCAAAAAGCAATTAAATTACAAAAACATAATTAACTCTTCTCAAAAAGAGAAGAACTCTAAAATTAAGAAAAACTAATAAAGAAAAACTAAAAACTAAGAAATGGAGAGAGAGAAAGAAAGAGAAAAGAAGATGTTTTTGAGGTGTGTTTTGATATGAAAAGAATGGGGGTATTTATAAGTGAGGAGAGGAAGAAAAAGTGGGTGGAAAAATGATTAAAAATGGAGGAAACACGTAGTATGAGATGATGACGTCAACTGGTAGGTGGAGCGTGGTGACGTACGTGGAATGGATGTTCGCGCATAATTTGTGATGTATTGCCTCTAGTATTTTTCTTTGAGTCTTGAAGCTTTTTTTTAACCGAAAATACCTGAAAAACAATAAAAATACCTGTGATTATGAAAAGATATATTTATATAAATATATGATAAAATCATATAAATATATATATTTTTTAATCAATTAACGTGCATAATATCATGGTAATTTTAGTGCATTTTGAGCACTCATCAACTACATAAACCATTCTTATTCTAAGCCTAAAATACCATGAATTTACCTTAAATTTTGAGAAAATACTTTAGTGGAAATTTGCATTTAAAGAGAAAGTGAAAGGCAAGAATCCAAAAGGGCTAAAGTGACAGAAAAGGCTACGAGTATCAAGATGAAAAAGAAAGCACTTTACTTATTCAGTATAGCAACAATATCGTCATCAATATGAGCATATTGTCGAGAAAGAGCTATGGTGTGAATCTTGTGGATATTTTTTTATTGTTATTTCTACCAAGTATTTTCCCAACTTTTTTTTATTTTCCATATCCATTTCTTTCTTAGCCCTCAACCTATGGCATGTCATTACAACCTTGATTAAAGATCTTTTTATCTTCGATTTTGGCGTTGGATTACATTAATGAAGAGGATTTCTGAAAATGTGACTTATGGGGTTAAGTTTTGAGACTGTTCTTCTAATTTCAGTTGTTCTACTTTTATATAAATTTGTTGGTGATTTGGAGTTAAATTGACTAACTCACACACACACTCAAGAACTTAGCTTTAGGTTGAAGTAAATGTTTAACTCTTGCTTGATAAATTGCTGAATTTTTGATTGATTTTCCTTCTATCTTTGATGTAAAAAAAAATAAGTTATTAGTGATGAAATCTAAATTCAAATCATGGCTTTATGAGTGATGGTAGTTCTCTATGGGGTCTAGTTGATATTGTCTATATTTTTCTTTTTGTTTGAGGACAAACAAAGTTCTAATTTTTTGGCATATTTGATGACTTCCATAATTTGGCATAATTTATCACTTCTCAAATTTAAACTTTATTGTTTTATTTATTTTTTATTGATTTTAGACCTCATTATTATTAGTTAAATTTTATTGTAGATTTGAAGAAAATGAAGATCCAAAAGTTTATAAGCATATTGTCTAAGGACTCTCAAATTAAAATTTATTGAAATCAAATTTAAATAAAGATTTCAATAAATAGAAAAGGAAAAAAAATGAAAGTACTGAAGAAGCACGCGGTTTGACTATATATATTAGAAACAACGGCGTAGAAGAAAAAAATGAAACAGAAGGTAGCGCTTGGGAAAGAAAAAAAAAGAACAACATAATGAAGCAAAAGAGAAGGCTGAATGGAGGAACACGATAGGAGATTCCCATTGATTTGATTTTCAAACATCTTTCTTTTCTTTTGTACATTTTCTTCAGATTGATTTTATTTTAAATTCCAATTACAACAATCTTAGTGACTTCTCTAGATAAAATTGAGATTAGCATCATTTTGATATTTTTCAAAAGTAAGTTACCAATCCTTGAGGAAGATACTTCTCTTATCACTTTACTATAAAACTATGATGTTGTACACTTACAGTTTTGCACCGATCAGTATGGATATTGAGTGAGAAGTAATTTGAACCTATCCCAAGTTTCATGGATTAGTTATCCTTCTATACTACTGAAAGGAGTATCTTCCCATGAATTTATTGTATCTCAAGTTATAGGAAACCCAATGGAAGAGTTATTAGCCAAACCTTAGCGTTTTCTTTAAGGGTGCATAGGAAATACCTCATTTTTAATTCATCATACAAAGGGAATGTCTATACAGTTAGTAGAAATCTCATTAGGAATTCCATAGAATGATGGCAACATGGAATAATGAATATGCTTTAATTCATAATTCCTACTTGCCTCCACCAACTTTAAAGAGGATGTAGTACTACTAATGATTATCATTGCATAATCTTTCATTAATATCCCCTTTGGTGAACCATCTCTGAGGCTCTAGTATTAGCTCAAGTGATTAATAACTAAAAATAAATTAATTAATAGATTAAAGAAAATAAATAAAAAAGAAAATACCAAAAAGATAGAAGTAAACAAATAAATAATAGAAAATAAAAAAATTTAGTTATTATATTTTATTCTTTTTATTTAAAATTAAACAATCTGAAAGATAATAAATAAATAAATTAAAGCAAATAAATAAAAAACAAAAATAATTAAAATAAATATAAATATTTACAATTCACAAAATAAAAAGAAAAACTCAAAAACCAAAACAATAACTAAAAATAACTAAAAAGAAAAAAATAAACAATTTAAAACATTAATTCCCTAGTAAGGATGCCAAAAAAATAATGCACAAAAACTAGATTGTCAAATTTTGTATTTATAAAAAGCGCACAAGTATACAAATCACTTATGATAAGCAACAAGTGTACTCCCGAGATCATCTCTTAAGAAATTGCAATAGTTTTAAAAATAAATTATATTCTAATTTAATTAAAAAAAACAACTCTTAAACACTCTAACCATTTGATGGTTTGAGGAATATAATTGTAAATTGTAAATTAATTTGATCTCTGAAGAAAGGAAGTAAATTAAAGGAATAAATAAAAATTGATAAACTAAACTATAGCCCAACTTAGGATGATGGATGAATATATAATTTTAGCGAGCATAATCCTTCATAAACAGAACGAATTAAATTATTCAAATAATGAGTTATATTTACCGAGTTTTTCTTTTCTTTTAAATAGGCAAACTCCCACTGTTATAGAAAATTCACATAATTCTCAATTAGTCAATGACTTCCTCGGTCGTGCTTGAAATTGATTAATTGACAAACAAAAAATTCATAAATCCTGGTTCTCAATTAATTAATAACTTCATTGGTCATGCTTAAAATTAATTAATTGGTAAACCTATATTAAATATATTCTTTAATTATAAATCAATATTTAGTTCATCCTTAATTTATAATTAAAAATATTTTTAATTGTTAAATTTAATTTCATTTAATCAATAACTTGGTCAAGTTTGAAATTTATAAATGAAATGAAATTAAACTCTTATTTACTTATGCATAATTAAACATAGATGATTTTTCTTATTACTAATTCTAAAATATTTTCTTTAATCATAAATCAAAATTTGGTTCACTAGTTTATAATTAAAGATTCTAAGAATATACACAAGAAATAAATGAAACTCTTATTTATTCAAATTATAAAACTTTTCTTCCAATTAAAGCAAAAACTAAAATCTCATATATAGATTTAGCCAATCATACCTAAACTAACATAAGTAAATTCAACTATGAAATACATTAGATTACAAAAAAATACAACTAAACATTCCTTATTTTTTTGTTGAAAATGATTCCTAATATCTAAAAAGTTGTTACTAGCTTCTCCAAATCCTTGAATCTTCTTCACAATTGGAAGGTTCTCTTTTTCTGTATATATAGAGGTGGAGCGACTTTGGAAATTGGATTTAAAAAAATAGAAAAAAATACCTACAACTGCTGTAAGATTATAAAATAAAATTGAATACAAAAACCTAATATTGTTTTATTTATAGACGATGCTAGGTACGATAGCTTTAGGTTGATTTTAATAAAGATGCACTATGGCACATATTTTTCACCATTGTAGCATAGGTTACTTTCAACTTCCTCCGATTGCAAATAGAGAAGGTTGCGCTACGGCCAATATTGGTCCACATCATGACACACATTGTTCTACATGCCTAGTAAATCTATACCAAACTATATGTACTATGGCACACATTAGTCCTCACCGTGACATGCCTTATTTATGTTGAAATTTTCCTCATGCACCTTACAAATTGGTTGGTTCCTTATATGTTGATAATTTTAAACATTTTGAAGCCATAAATACCTTAAATGCAACAAAAAAAATACTTGTGATTTTGAACATTTAGATTTGCATAAATATTCAGATAAACATGCTATAATCAAACCTATTTATTTCATTTAAGTATAATAAAATCACAAAATATTAATGCTTTTAAAGTACTTATCAACTTTGCTATCATTGATTCATAAACTTGCAAGTATTTATAATTTATTCTTCATAACCCAACTTAGCCCACTCTCATTTTTTCTATCATCATCAAAGATCTTGAAGTTTATAATGTCGAACTGTCGAGCTAACTAACGATTTAGAATTTCCTTACACCTATTGGTGGTAGTCTCCTTTGAAGCACACTAAACATATTCTCTTCCACATCTATCTCTTTGTTATTCTTAAGGTTGCACTTGGTAATAAAAAGCTTCTTAAGGTATTGTTCATACCAAGGCACCTGCTCAATATCTTATATAAAAAGGTAAGTGAATTTGCACCTTGGGAAAGATCTCCAAAATTTTCCTTTCATAATTCTACTCTATTGAATTATCAAACTTTCATGAAAAAGATAGACCACACTCATTAATAGAAAAAGAGAGGTTCAGATACTAACTTTGGTTTGACATTGGATTTTTAAGGGTTGATGGTCTTTTCTTTCTTGCTAGTCCCATCATCGGGTATGTCATTCTTATGGACTTTTTGGGGACTCTAATTGTTTACTACTCTCTAAATTAATGGAATTAGTAATCTCAGTACACTTTGAAACTTCCTAAAAGGTGAGTTTGACAATTTCCCACGCTTCTATTCTATCCACAGCTACACCTACATGGCTAACTTGTATCTTAAGATTCCTCATTGATATTTGAGTTTCCTAATTGGGTATTGATTATGTTACAATATGAATCATGTTTAATCATCTAGCTTTTAAATCCACCCATAGCATTATTATGGTCTCAATTTCCATGTTGATTCCCAAAGTATGGTTCTAGAAATTCATTATATTTATGGTATACTGAAGTCATATGTGTATATGTTCCCTTGACATTTAACACTTCAAGAAAATTAGTTGAGAACCAAGGTAAGGGAAAATAATAATAATTAAAAATCAAAATAAAAATAAAGCTAAAAATCAAAATAATAAATAAAAGATGAAAAATTACAAGTTAAAAGAAAAGTAACAGTTATTAGAAGAATTGCTAACATAGTCCTATACAATGTTGTCAAAAATGTGACACACTTGAGCAAACATAAGTATATATGGTGATGCACAAGTGATAATTTAAGAATAAAGGTTGTCACGCCTACATAATTTATAACAATTTGTACTTCTAATTATTAGTTCATTACAATGTTAATTAAACTTAGCAAAAGGGGTTTTTTGATTGGTTGTGAAGATATCATAAAAAAATAAAAATGAATTGCATATGATTTATGAGAGGTATGTAATTGTAAGACTATCCTCACCACTAACTTATAATTTAATTAAAAATTTCATGAATAGAAATTAGTTTATTAAGTTCTAAATCACTTTAATAACTTAAAACCATTCTTGAATTCTTATCTTTTGCTTTAGAAGTCTTGGTCCACTTAAAAGCTTTCCACCTTTTCTTACCGTGTATCAATTCACAATATAATTATAAACCTACCTAAACCTGAACAACCTAGAGATTCACTTAGTAGATTTAATTTCTTCATTGTATTAAGATTTAAAAAATTGATAACTAAATTAGACAAAATTAAAACCATTGATAGCTTTTAACGTAGGCATTATGATAACCCTGTGAAAGTAAAGTTATTTAGCCACTTCAGGAAAATTATTTGTCTTGTTTGAGATGAATATTGTTAGAAAAATCTATCTTATATTCAACCATGGTAATGTAGGTGGAAAGGCTTTAAACAAAACAAAAAGAGGAAATTGGGATAAATTCAAGATCACCATGGTCGATAAATGTGGATAACTACATTACCTATATTCTATGTTTTAGAATCTAATTTAATAGATTCTAAAACATGGAAGATTTTTATCATATAACATTACTCACACTAAGTGTTCTCTCACTAAGTTCATCAAATAAACAATAACATGCATTATGCATAAATAATGGATGATTTCAATTAAAACAAGCAAGCATAATGCATGGTTAATGTAATAATCTCAATAGTTGCATGCTAGACTCCTTACCATAACCATGACGACTAATTCTATTATTAGGTTCATATATTTCATGTCAATCATACAATGCATATGGTTGCCATATATTTATCGTAAACTAATAAGAATCCTATTACTCGCATTCATAGCATTGTAACTTTTGTATATTGGTACTTACTTATAAAAGATAATCACTCTTTATGGAATGATATTCATGCTTAACACACTTCATAACTTGAACGACTCGTATACTTTTAGTATTTCTACCACAATCAACCTGACTTGTGATAGCAGCCATTAGGTATTACTTCAAATAAGAATAATAACAATTACATATTGGCATCATAAACTAGAAATAAACGGATTCGTACAATAAACTAGTAGTACACCCAAATTCATCCATACATAGTTTTGACATTTAAACATAGAATTGAACACATAAAGAACCAAGAATTAAAATTAAAATTATCATAATATTAAATTAATTAAACCATAGTCTAGCGCTTAGAATTTTCCACAATTACATTATTAAATTAACTATACATAGAGTCCATAAGAATCAAAAATATTTTCATCAAAAACTATAAAGAAAAAAATTAAGAAAAGCGTATGAAAGGTAGAGGATGAACCCAAGGTGACCCCAAACTTGAATCTTAAATATTCTCTTCAATATCTCTTCCAAAAGTTTCCCTTAATGTGATCTTGTTCCTTATAGTAATTACTTCTTTTATGGCCTCTTAGATTGTTTATATATCATATTATTGAGCATAATCTGAGTTGGATTAGAATTTTCTTGATCCAATGACCAAGATTAAAAGTTAGGGTTAAAAAAATAGATTTAAGTGTTGACTAGATGTCTTGATTGGTCAAGAGCTTCTCTTGATCAATCTAATATTGTAATATTAGCCTTGGTGGATGAGCCATTTTATTGAGGAGCCTGAATAAGGTTATATAGTTGACTCAACTATAGAGTTCGAATATGTTGTAGCTTGTAAAGAAACTAAAGAAGGTCTATAGTATACAAATTCTTGACTAATTTGAAAGTCATTCCAAAAATGAATCAACCACTAACACTATAATGTAATAATAATAAGACAATGGTAAACTCAAAATAACCAAAAAGACACAAATAATGAAAACCTAAAAAGTGTAAGTATCCTTTAATCCTATAGATTATACGTCGAGGAAATGTGACAGTCATGAAGATAGCTTTAGAGAATAACCTTGATGACCCATTTACCAAGATATTGCATACCAAGAGGTTTGAAAGTCACCTAAAAGGGGTGGGTTTAAAATATATGTACCATTAGCTGAAGGGCTAGTGAGATCTTGTTAGGATATGAGTCCTAATGAAAATATTTTTTATTTATTATTGATAAAATTAGAATGAATAAAAGTATATTTTATTTATTTATTCAAATAAAGATATAAAATTCAATGATTATTCATACATGCTTATGTGTATACAAAGTACTGAATTTTAAGTGAAGTAATCATAGTCTCTCACTATTAATTAAATTTCATAAAGGGATCTTTATTTATGTCACTAGTATGATCCATATCCATTAGGAATGAAGTGACTCCTATATAAGGTAACTGATGTGAAGACATCTAGTTTGGGGTACTTTTTATATAGTTGGTTATAAAGAACTAGACCAGATATAATATAAATACTGTTAATATTTGTTTACCAATGATGTTTCTATATGTCAATCAATAACCATGTGCTAAACGATCTTAATCATGAATGATTCATCTGAGCCCTTATTGTAGCAATTTGGTATTTAACTTAATCGGTGATGCTCGAAATGGTGGGCTAAGATGCATTTTTTTGTTGTCTTGGTGTTTATGGTAGGCGAGGAGTTTATCTCACAAGATGTGGAATCCATTCTATTTGTTTTCATACATTAGATTGTATTTTCCTTATTTAGAGATATAGAGCTTGAACACGTAATCTATAATATGATTAGGGGTGAAGGGTAGCTAGGTTCCTGTACCTTTCACTAAATAAGTACATAAGTTCTATTGTTATCATGTGAATCACAAAATTCCATTACTTTCAAAAAAATGACACAAAGGTCCTACACCTATCATATAAATGGGGTCACATACCAAGCAAATGTCCCATATTGTAAAGGTTTTTTTGGTTTAATTATTTTTGTAAGGACATCTTTTGAACTTCATCCAAAATTTAAAAAAATTGAAAACTAATAACTTCATTTTCTATTCAAAGAATAATAGTTCTTTTTGTTGCTAACCTTCTTTGCAACTTGTTTTGTGAGTCTTTCTTAGCACCAATAGCAGGTTTAGAAACTTCGTAAGATTGTAAAATCCTTATCGAGCATAAAATTAGCAATAATATTGGCTTATTAATGACATTTATAGATTCAACAATGAATAATAACATATGACACTCACAATATCTAAATGCTAGTTTACAAACTTCTCAAGGGAATCCAAAGCATACTTATCAAGGACAAGGTCTTCCTCCAAGAGTCTCCAAAGTTTAGCCATGATAACATTTCTGGAGATATATGTTGTGTTAATGGGGTTGCTCATTGGTTTTCTTTTTTTTTAGATGAAATTTCAAAAATATTCTTATAAAAATAGTTAAACCATAAATGCCCTTACAATATGGTCATGTACATAACATGTGACCCCATTTATATGAGTGTAGAACCTTTTGTGGTATTTTTTAAAAGTAATAGGACTTTTATGCTCTACGTGGTGACAATAGAACTTATGTGCTTCTTTATTGAAAGGTACAAGACCCTCGTTACCATTTCCACTATGATTATAGATAGTTATTCATGTGCATTGATAACTGTATTTTATATAGTTATTTTCATCAATTTTAGTAATGATAATTGCTATGTTCTTTTAATATTTAGTTAATTTTTGTTAAATAAATTAATATTTTCCTTTTATGTGCTAAAAATACATTTTTAATAAAATTAAATAATTTGTTTCGAAAATGTACTTAATTTCATATTTCTGTCCACAAATATAATTTATGATAATATAGTTTCTTAATTACAATTTATAAAAATCGAAAATATAATTTAAATTAAATTTGGGCTTAATTATAATTATTAAAAGTTTAAAAATTTAATTTAAAATTAGCAAAGGGTTTAACTGTAATTTAAGAAAGTGCAAAATGTAATTTGGATTAAATTTGTGGGTCAAAATACAATTAATGGAAGTTTAATTTTCGCGCAGGAGAGATGAAGTCCACGCGCAAGATCACACTCGCCCAACGTGGACCGTCCGATCAAAGAATCAATGGCTCAGATTCGCGCGTGTTCATCAAGCCCGACCAAGGAGAGTGGGTACAGAGGTCTTCGTTCGCGCGGCTCGGCGTGCCAGTGGGGCCCACCTGCCGCACAGGCCGGCGTCAGAGTGGGACCCACATGTCGGCTGCGCAGATTTCCCCGAGGCGCATCGCTGACCGTTGGATCTCTTGAACGGTCCAGATTGAAGCGCGTGGAACCAAGCTGTCGCGCACTGAACCGTTCGTGTAACAATCGTGTGTGACGCGGGTTATGGAAGCAGCGTGCATCCTCAGTTTTTACAGAATAAGAATCTGCCACGTGTCCCACTAATATTTAAGCAAATCATGTTCCGACACGTGGCTATTTACAATGAATGCGAATGCACAGGATCAAGTCCTTGTTCCAGCCGTTGCCTCACGTTTCGCGCGCCCCAATTCCGTGCGACAAGTTCTGCGTGCGCCCATTCCCTTCAACGAATGATATGATGCCACGTGTCCCACTAATTTTTTCCACGAATCATAACGCGACACGTGGCAGCGTGGAAGAAAAAAAAACAGAAACGCGCAGCATTCTCCACTCACTTTTTCGATTCCATTTTCGATACAATTTTTGTCCCCCACGCGTGTAATTTATTATTTTCGCCATACTTCATTGTCCCCCGCGTGTATTAATTTTAAATATTTTTGATGTATTTTTTTAGCTATAAATAGTTGATATTATGATAGATTTTGAGAGTTTTTTTTTTGTTTAGAATTTTTGTGGTGTTCGGTTTTGGACTGCAGAACACGCAGAAGCCATTTTTGGCTTTTGTTGTGTTCTGCGTGTGCCAAATATTTTCGTTACTTGATGTTTTAATTTTTCTTCTTGTTCTTCTAATTTTTCTGCATATGTTGTAATTTTTATTTTAATTTAATGAAGTAATTTAATTTTTCTAGGGTTGCATTTGATCTAAATTTATGAAGCTTTGATTTTAACTATTTTTTGAAAGATTTATAGGACGTTCGATTTGTTCATTCTATTTTGTGCTTAATGCTTTTTGATTATTTACGAATTTTATCAAAACGATTTGTGGCATAAAAATAAACTTGAGAAAGGCATTTTTGTGTATATTGCTCGTAAATAGAATGACATGTATGATGAAGGATAGGATTATACCCTAATTGTATGTGTGTCCATTTGAAAACTTATAACTTAATGAATCTTGGTGAATTTAATTCTCATAGAGATATAGTGAATTAATTTAACGAGGTGTGTTTGTACGGAGCTCGGAAGAGATGTATGAATAAAAAGAAGAAGTTTTAGGTTGACAAATTAAATGTACTAAAAAATATAAATCCAAAGAAAATAATATGATTTGAGTGGATTAGTTTGGTGAAAAATTGCAATCCTAGAGTTCTCTTATTTTTTTGTTACATTTTTCCATATCAACGATTATTTTGGATAAAATTAGAGAGATACAATTTTAGTACTCAACAAACTATAGTAACAAATCCTCGTGGGAACGATACTCTACTTATAAATCTTTATTACTTTTGACCGTGTATACTTGCACGATTTTTGTGTGTTGCAAAACACACAACATGCATCATGAGTACTCAATGAAAAGTTGTAACAGATGAAGTAAAATAGACCCAATGACCTAGTCATTTTACAAACTAAATGTAAAGGAATTAATTGTACTTAATTGTTATATCAATGGATTACTTAACTATATATTGAATTGAGTAAATATCATTTGTGACATTCAAGAATTCATTCTTTGGTTGAGAGTGGAGTTACTTTAAGTTAATTAAGATTGATCATTAATTAAAGGTTAATTAACATATCAAATTTTTAATCAAGCTTAAAATCATTGGTTGAGTTACTTTAAGTTTAATTAAGATTGATCATTAATTAAAGGTTAATTAACATATCAAATTTTTAATCAAGCTTAAAATCATTGGTTTCATTAGTCCTCAAGTCTTCTCCTTGCAAATAAATTAGTGATGTTTCTTTCAAGATAAATAAATAATTAATTCAGAATTAGTTATTATGAAAATGTATATTTATTTATAAAGACAATTTATTAGAATCATAAATATCAAATAAATATATAAGGATAAAATAGTAATTTAGCCTAGTAATTTAATCGAATAAATTTTACATTTATTTAGTTAGACTAAACAATTATATAAATTAATTATGAGTTGAAATATCAATTTAAAAATGGGTGGGTGATCGTGCAAGTACACTCGCTTTTTGGAATGGATCACTTAGTTCCAATAGCTTTTTTTAATGGCTATTTAGTACGCTAGTTTAAAAAAGTGATAATAAGGATTCAAATGGTCAAATTTATGTTTTTATTCTTTTTTTTATTTTTTAAAAAATTCTTCACCAAAATATTTATATTAAAATTTTCTTTTGAAAAAAAGAAGAAAAATAATTTTCTAAAAAAATCTAAAATTTGACCATTTAGAATAAAATGTCACCTTTTAGAGCTTGTAGAGTAAATTATCACTTTAAATAGTGTACTAAACTATCAAAAAAAATTTATTTAACAGTAACTAATTTATATCCTTAAATATTTTATTTAACAGTAGCTAGTGGACCTATCCAACATTTATATCCTTAAATATTTGGTTAGTGTTTAAAAGCTTATGAGGTAAGGAAAACCATTTTAATAATTATCGAATTTAATTTGAGATTGGATTAAATTGAGCACACAAATAGGTAATAACTATCCTTATATGGTACGGAAAAGGGAGGAGAGAAGTGTGGGAATGATATTCCTAATAGCACACAATAAAACTGTGTGCATAACTATTGAAGTTGAGATAAAATAGAAATTGCAATCCTATTCAATTTGTACTAGGTCTCGCTTGCTATTTAAACACTATAACCCTATTAGATGGTCGGGCACTACATAAAAAATTGGAGAATATTTTACAATCAATTGATAGAAAATTTTCTGAGAACAAATTTGCCCAAATACTATTATGAGAATTTGTTTCTTGCTTTGGTTAAGTATTGTTCTTAGACAACTACAGTATTCACAAAGGAGTTCTAATTAGGGAAATAGAATTGATTTTTGACACACTTAGATAATGTAAAAAATGCTCACATTTTCCATTCATCTTTGTTGGGAGACAACCTTTGGAAGTTGAAGATTCCAATTTTTTGTTCCATAATATAAGTGTATGATTTCTATTCTACTTGTTGCAATTAAATTATTAATATTATAAGAACTTTGATAAGAAATTTTTGTTGTCTATACTAATAACTTCCCGTAATTTGTAAAATAAAAATTAAATTTTTACATCGAAAATGCTTTTCAAAACTAACACATATAAACTTAGGCTTAAAACAATAACCATGATACAAATTAGACTAATAAAAACTCAAGCTTTGATAATTAATTGGTGTTGAAGCCGATTTCTATTAGTTCATGCTCTCTTAGTTCATGCTCTCTTGACACATAGACCTGCAAATCATTAGAAAACCACATTAGAGGGTAAGACACTAAGGATTGTAGTATTCACTCTGATACTTAAGTTAGTTTCTGATGAAAAAGATTCAAACTGAAGAGAATTTGAGATAGCTTGTCGTATTAGTTTATGCGTAATTTTTTAACTTATGGGAACCTGTTTAAAGGTTTTGGCAGATGGCATAATTATGAATAGTTAATATCGATTAATTAATATTTAACTATTGAATTGATTAATATATTAATATTTATGATATTAATGACCTTCTATAAATAGGATTGTGTCGTTAATATTAATTTTGAAATTTAAATAATAAAATATGTACCTAATTGTACACTAACTGAACCCATTTGACTTTTTAATGTCACCATGGACCAATCATATGGTACCACACATACCTCATAATTTTCTTATCCAGCACAAGTTTCCTATGTTATGTAGGCTAGGGCAGCTAGTCTAGTAATCTTGCCTGGGTATATTGACTCATTGATAGTTGGTTCTAGAGCATCTTAGCTTAGTTATGCAATGGTACCCTAATATATATTTATTCCATTATGAACCTAAGGTCACAAGCTTTCCAATGGCTATTTACATCAATCGGAATCCTAGTTGGAAAATTGTAGTCAATCAAAATTTGGGAAAAAATCAACTATAAATCTACTAGTTTGAGTTTCCCAAATATGATATCTTTGTAGCCTGATTTTGTTTGATATTCTCATAATCTAGGCCTTGAGTTATGGGTTGATGAGATGTTGAGATTGGACTTGGTAATCTATATAAAGACCTAGTTGCTACTAACTGGACTCACAACATTTAGTCTAGAATCAATGTTAAAGCTCTAAGAAGAAAGATTGGATAACAGCTTCAACTTCATCCAACTCTGGGTAAGTGTATCAATACCTTTATTTGTCTAAACTTTTTCTTCATTTTTCCTTGAATTTGCATGATCCCTAGGAATTGAAGAACACATGTACTCTTAGAAATTTTTTCCTTTTCTCTTTCTATAGATCCAGAATGGTAAACCAAGAATTTTCTGAAGAGTTTTTCTAGGAACTAGGAGTTTATGTCCCACTATTTTAGTTTTGTCAACTTGCTTCTCGCAATATGATATCTAGTATTAAGATCGACGAACACCGCCATAAAAAGGGATCCAAGAAGAATTGGAATGCAAATAAATCCAGAACTAGGATCAAACAACCATACAAAAATGACTCATACCATGCAACAAAACACAAGAGAACTAGCAAGTAAACAAAGATGGAGTAGAATAATGGAATCGGTAGGTGCCAAGATAGTAGGGTGCTAGAGGGGATGACCATTCCATCGATTGGGAAAGGATAAGATTGACAAACCATGCCCTATTATAACCTACAGTTAGGAGGTCCAACTGGCTAATCAGAGGGATGGTGCAGTGATGAGTGCCTGAAAAGAACTAATTTTTTTGTGACTTTATCATTATTTATGCAAATTTATATGTTCAAAATCACAGGTATTTTTTGTTGCATATTAGGTATTTTAGCTTCATAAATATAGATTGATCAACACATGAAGAATGAAACCTAAAGTACTAGATTTAAACCTTAGAATCTTAAAATAATAATACATATAAGCCTTATATGAAGAACTAGCCAATATATAAAAGGGAAAAACAAGAATTTAAGTCAAATATTTTTCTCCACGGTGAGGGTTATTATGTGCACTAACAATCTCCTATATGTAATGAATGTGTTGCAATGTGAGCTATCTAAGGTAGAATTGGACAAAGCTCTACTTATCTTAGGTCACGACATAGGAAATGTTGTGTCATAGCATGCATTCATTTAATCTATCTGATGTCCTATCATTAGCCTTAATCTATTAATGAGTGTTTAAAAGCACTAAATATATCATGATTTTATGAAATCACTACTATAAAACATATATATGGTCTCATACATTTAGCTTTAGTTTTTATAAAAACTAAGGCTATAGGGTTTTGGCCTCGGTTATTTAAAAACTGAGGCTATTGGGTTTTGGCCTCAGTTATTTAAAAAATGAGGCAATAGACATATCATATGTCCTTGGTTATTTAAAAACCGAGGCTATAGACATATCTTATGACCTCAGTTATTTAAAAACTAAGGTCATAGATATACCCTTTCAATTTTCTCTCTTTTATACATAACATCAAATTTTTCTATTAATTTTTTCCTTTTTCTTTTTTTTACTTCTTCCCTCTATTTATTTCCATTTTCCTTCTCTCTTTTCATTTTCCCTTTCTATCTTTTTTCTTTTTTATTTTTCCCAACTCTGATTCCATCGCTTTAGTTTCTTTTTTACTCTAGAAAGAAAGCTTTTGAAACATTTCTTCATTAGTGGCATCACTGGTTATGGCATCGCTGGTTGTGGCATCAAAGTTAGTGGTTCGGCTTGGATGGGATGATAGACTTTGCACACATTGGTGGAATTTTCTAGTGTGGGTTACCCACTGGTGGACTTGGAAGCTTGAAACTCACAGTGGCTGGCATCATTGGTATTTGTTTTTCCTGTTCCTGGCCAAATTTTCACTCTCTTTTTTTCTTTTTTCCTTTTTCTCTTTCCTTTTCCCCAGCGTGAGCTATGCGACCATTTCCCTAGCACTAGCTACATGAACTGCATCTTCTTCCTCTTCCCCTACCCTGTTGTTCACCTCCCCTCACTAGGCTCTTACTCTAGTAGTTGGTTTCTCAGCTCAGACTATATTCAGATTTGGGTTTGTCATTCTTCTCAATTATCAATTTATGGTTTGTCACTTTTTTCCTCTCTTTCTTCCAAATACTCATTGAAATTTCATGTCGATATTGGAAAATGACTTGATTAAGGATATTGTTGTTGAATATTGTGTCTCTTATGAATATTCTAATTGGGATTTTTTAGGAGGAATAGAAGAAAAAAAAGGCATGTTCAAGAGAAAACCAATATGATATCGTAGAATGGTTCTGTTATAGTGCATCAAATGACAATCGATGAGATTTTTTTGGTTGACCCTATAATATTGTTCATTGAGTCCAAAATTGGTAAGGGATTTCATGCTAGTCTATGAAGGAAGGTTAGTGTCTGTTTTAGCTCCTTTATTCAACTTCTTGTTTTCCTAATTCTAGTATATGCATAAATATTGAACTGTTGGACTATCGTATATTGTTTACTATATGAGTGATAGTTTGATATTCATTGAAATTTTGTTACGGTGAACAAATACTTAGTGGGTTTTTTGAAACTAATTTTGGCTATCCATTTTTGATTTTTTTTTTACTAATGCATGATTTGTTTCTATAGGTATGTATCAGATTCGAGAAGCAAACCAAATGGTTGAGGAGTTTATACTTACTGTTAATGTTGTAGTTGCTGAAAAGATTCTTAAAAGTTTTCCTCTATGCTCTTTGTTGAGGTAAAACTTATTTATTTTGTTGTTGTTCACTATTGTGTATGTGGAACAATTTTGTTGAGGACAAACTGGTTTATTTTTAAGTGGGTATTAGTGGTCAGTTCAGTGTTGGCTTATGTTTGTTAGGATTAGAGCATTAATACCCCACATGAGGCCTTGGAGATAATCTCTATATCATCTAGACATGCTTGTTACTGCAATCATATGACCTCTTTCCATGGTTGAAATGTATTGATATGTTACGTTTTTTAAATGAAATCATATTTAGAACATCTTGTTAAAGAATTGGAACTTGCGGAAGCAAAGATCGGGTCCAATTTTGGTTGCACAAATTAATAATAATGGGTAACAAAAAAAGTAATAAGCAGTAAGAAATTAAATGGCACACAATGATTTAAGTGGTCCAACTTTTCAATGTGAAAAATCTACTCCACTAACGATGGTACACCGAGAAAAATCCACTAATAATCAAAAAAGGATATACAAACACCAATTTCCAGAGAGCTTCACAAATTATTCCAAAATACATAATCAACCCACAAAATATCCCTTCTAAATTACTGGTAATATATATAGCAAGATAAATTAACAAACTTGCTATGAAATCAAATATTACCGTACAAATGAGAGAAATACTACAAATGGTAGCTGAAATGGACAGTTTTGTCCTTGGGCTGATTTCCTCTGCTCTCTTAGTTGTTTACTATTGGTTTTCTTCTTCTTTGCAGCTGCTGCTTTCTCTGATCAAAACAGAGAGTTAAAGCAGAGGTGAAGGGTTTAAGAAAGAAGCAAAAAATGCAGAAGAAGAAGTGGAAGAGCTGGATATGGATTCATTATTACTCCAAGTCTCTTTTTTTTCTTTCTCTGGTGGTTGTTTTCTGGTTTTTCTAGCCGCTGCACACACATCTCTACAACAAGACAATAATATATATATATAGAAGGAAGCTGAGGGTTTCTAATGATTTATATGGGCTTTGGGCTAATAGGGTTTTGGGCCAAACAATTAACAAATCTCCACCTTGGCTCAAAACAGAAAACAAATTCTTCAAAATATGAAATTCCTTGGATTACCAAATAACCGTCATCTAAAGCCCCAAAGGGTGATCATCTTCTACAAATACCAATCAAGTCGAAGTAATGTTTGAACTTATTGAATGGAACTGGTTTGGTTAACATATCAGCTGGATTCTCTGTAGTGACTATCTTATTGACAACAATAGCACCCTGAGAGACAATGTCACGAACGAAGTGATATCTGACATCAATGTGTTTGGTTCTTTCATGATACATAGTATTCTTAGTCAAGTGTATCGCACTCTGACTATCACAAAATACAACAGAAGTATCCTGCTGTAAACCCAAATCACAAACCAAACCTCTAAGCCAAATGGCTTCTTTCACTGCTTCTGTTGCTGCCATATATTCCACCTATGTCGTAGATAAATCAATTATAGACTGTAAAGTAGCCTTCCAACTAATGGCACAATGAGAAAGAGTGAAGACATAACCAGCATAATCAGAGTCCATATAACCAATAACACTGCAACCAGTATTAGAACTCCTATCATATACCAAACCAAAATTAGATGTACCTTTCAAATATCGAAGTATCCATTTCATTGTTTGCCAATGACCCTTACCAGGATTACCCATATATCTACTGACAACACTAACTGCATGTGAAATGTCTGGACGAGTACAAACCATAGCGTACATCAAACTGCCAACGGCACTAGCATATGGAACCTGAGACATGTACCGTTCTTCTTCTTCTAACTGTGGTGACAAATCCAAAGAAAGCCTAAAATGCGCAGCTAACGGCGTACTCATAGGTTTAGAATCTTTCATGCCAAAACGTTCAAGAACTTTTTCAATATAACTTTTCTGAGTTAAATAAAGCTTGCCCGCTTGTCTATCCCTGTAAATTTCCATGCCCAAAATTTTCTTCGCCACACCCAAATCTTTCATTTCAAACTCACCATTAAGCTGAGACTTTAATTTCTGAATCTCAGACTTATTCTTAGAAGCAATAAGCATGTCATCAACATAAAGCAACAAATAAACTGATGAACCATCATGGAATCTTTTATGATAAACACAACTATCATAATCACTCCTAGAGTAACCATGATCAATCATAAAAGAATCAAACCAGTTATACCACTACCTTGGAGATTGCTTCAGCCCATATAAAGACTTTTTCAATAAACAAACATGATATTCCTTACCTGGAACAACAAACCCCTCTGGTTGATGCATATATATTTGTTCCTCGAGCTCACCATGTAAGAAGGCTGTCTTGACATCAAGCTGTTCTAATTCCATGTCAAACAATGCAACCATAGCAAGCAATACACGAATAGAGATATGTTTCACAACAGGAGAAAATACTTCATTGAAGTCAATACCTTTCTTCTGACAATAGCCCTTTGTAACAACACGTGCCTTGAACCTAGCTGCTTCAACCTCAGGTATACCTTCCTTTTTCTTGAAGACCCATTTGTTTCCAACAATCTTCTGGCCCTTAGGCGGTTTCACCAATTCCCATGTATGATTCTTATGAAGTGATTCAATCTCTTCATTCATAGCAACCAACCACTGAACAGACTCATCACAAGTGACAACTTCATGATAACTAGAAGGTTCATGCACCTCAATAGACTCTACCATAGACAATGCAAAAGAAAATAAGTCTGCATCTGCGTACCTCTGAGGGCGTCTAATCTCTCTTATTCCTTTACCCTTAGCGATACTGTATGGTTGCTCATGTTTCTCTTCTGCTACATCATGAGCAGAATCATCTATCTAAATCACAGATGGCTGATCTGAAGTGCCTTCTTGCACTCGACCAGGAACTCCACTCTCAAGCTCCACCTGCTCACTAACATCGCGGTCTTTATCTACAACAATAAACTCTTTTTTTCTTTTGCAACATAGAAAACTCATCAAACTTAACATCTCTGCTAATCAAAAATTTAGGTGACTTGGGTTCAATACACCATAATCTATAACCTTTCACCCCAGAAGGATACCCCAAAAATATGCATTTCAATGCCCTAGGCTCAAGTTTACCATCATTAACATGAGCATAAGCAGGACAACCAAAAACTTTCAAATCAGAATAATTAGCAGGAGTACCAAAGAATACCTCAAATGGAGTCTTCAACTCAATTGCAGTTGATGGAGACCGATTCACCAAATAACAGGCATGGTTACAAGCTTCAGCCCAAAAAGATTTATCCAAGTCAGCTTGAAAGAGCATACAACGAGCTCTTTCTAAGAGAGTCCTATTCATACGTTCTGCTACTCCATTTTGCTGTGGTGTATGACGCACAGTGCGGTGTCTCACTATGCCATTTATTTCACAGAAATCATTAAACTGACTGTCACAAAATTCCAAACCATTATCAGTTATCAAATGCTTGATTTTCTTGCTTGTTTGATTTTCTATACAAGCCTTGAATTTTACAAATTTTGAGAATGCGTCATTCTTGTTCTTTAGAAAATACACCCAAACATGACGAAAAAAGTCATCAATAAAAGTCAACATATACCGGGCACCACCCTTAGACACAACACGAGAAGGACCCTAAAGATCTGAATGAATATAATCAACAGTACCTTTTATTTTATGGATGGCTGTATTGAACTTGACCCTGAAATGCTTTCCATAAACACACTGCTCACAGAAATCAAGATTCCCAGTTTTCTGACCACAAAGCAAATCTTGTTTGCTCAAAATAGACATCCCTGCCTCACTCATATGCCCAAGCCGCATATGCCATAATCGAGTAGTGTCTGAATCTTGATCTGACGAGGATGAAACTGATACACTGCCAATAACAGTGCTACCCTGAAGCATATAAAGACCACGTGACAATTGCCCTTTAATAACAACGAGAGCACCCTTACTAACCTTTAAAACTCCACCTTCAGCTACATACTTGTAGCCTTGTGAATCAAGAGTACCCAAAGATATCAAATTCTTTTTTAAATCTGGAACATGGCGAACATCTTTCAAAGTCCTAACAATACCATCATGCATCTTAATTCGGACAGTACCAATACCAATAACCTTGCAGGACATATTGTTTCCCATCAAGACAACACCCCCATCAATAGACTGATAAGAAACAAACCAATCTCTACTGGGGCACATATGGTAAGTGCATCCCGAATCAAGAATCCAAACATCTCCAGGAGAACCAATAGATACTGATAGAACATTTTCACCATCGAAACCAGAACTATCTACAACACCAGCAACATCATTAGTACCAGAAGACGTTGTGGCAGATTTTCCTTTACCTTTGAGTTTCGGACAATTTACTTTCCAGTGCCCTTCCTGACGGCAATAATTGCATTTATCTTTTCTTTTTCTAGATTTGGATCTAGACTTGCCTCTATTACTACTTGTGCCTTTTTCTTGATTTCTACCTCTGACAAATAAACCACTGCTATTATCATTGTTGCTTGTAGACACCTTTTTCTTCAACTCTCTGGAATTCAAAGCTGCTTTGACATCTTCCAAAGAAATAGTGTCTCGCCCATATAGCATAGTATCAACAAAATGCTCAAATGAATGAGGTAAAGAACATAATAGAACTAAGGCCTGATCCTCATCATCAATCTTAACACCACCATTTTTCAAATCACGAATAATTTTAGTAAATTCATCAAGATGATCGTGCAAAGGTGTACCTTTTGACATTCTGAATGTATACAAACGCTGCTTCAAATATAACCGACTGGTCAAAGACTTGGTCATATACAAATTCTCCAATTTAAGCCATAACCCAGCAGGAGATTCCTCATCACCAACCTCGCGTAATACCTCATCAGACAAGGATAACTGAATTGAACTCAAAGCATTTTCCATCAATGCATCTTTTTCTTCATCAGTCAATTTTTCTGGCAATTTATCCTTACCTTCAAGTGTCTTAACGAGCCCTTCTTTAACTAATACGGCCCGCATCTTCATACGCCAAAGACTAAAATCATTTCTACCATTGAATTTCTCAATTTCATATTTTGCCGCCATGACAGAAAACCCAATATTAAATAAACAGAAGCACAACCCAGAAAATATGAAACCAATCAGAAAAACCAGAAGCTCAAAATAGATCCAAAAGAGCAAACTTGATCAGTTCCAATAAATAACAGAATAACCCAATAGCTCTGATACCAATTTGTTAAAGAATTGGCACTTGCGGAAGCAAAGATCGGGTCCAATTTTGGTTGCACAAATTAATAATAATGGGTAACGGCAAAAGTAATAAGCAGTAAGAAATTAAATGGCACACAATGATTTAAGTGGTTCAACTTTTCAATGTGAAAAATCTACTCCACTGACGACGGCACACCGAGAAAAATCCACTAATAATCAAAAAAGAGATACAAACACCAATTTCCAGAGAGCTTCACAAATTATACCAAAATACATAATCAACCCACAAAATATCCCTTCTAAATTACTGGTAATATATATAGCAAGATAAATTAACAAACTTGCTATGAAATCAAATATTACCGTACAAATGAGAGAAATACTACAAATGGCAGCTGAAATGGACAGTTTTGTCCTTGGGCTGATTTCCTCTGCTCTCTTAGTTGGTTACTGTTGGTTTTCTTCTTCTTTGCAGCTGCTGCTTTCTCTGATCAAAACAGAGAGTTAAAGCAGAGGTGAAGGGTTTAAGAAAGAAGCAAAAAATGCGGAAGAAGAAGTGGAAGAGCTGGATATGGATTCATTATTACTCCAAGTCTCTTTTTTTTTCTTTCTCTGGTGGCTGTTGTCTGGTTTTTCTAGCTGTTGCACACACATCTCTACAACAAGACAATAATATATATATATATAGAAAGAAGTTAAGGGTTTCTAATGATTTATATGGGATTTGGGCTAATAGGGTTTTGAGTCAAACAATTAACACATCTATTATTAAATAAATGAAGGTTATGGGTGATTACCTAGCTATTTATGAATTTCTTATTTTTTGCAATATGCAATGTAGCCTCATGATTGTTTCGGGCCGTAAGTAGATGAACTTTGTTTATTGATTTATACAGAGATTGTTTCCAATTCCTTGGCTTTTGAAAGCGCTCCTCTGCCAAATGTACTTGTATATGCAGTCGATCAATCTAGTTATGGTGCAGTTGAGGCCAATTCTTATTATCAGGTACTCTTATTTCATTAAATTTTCACAATTTTCCTTCTCAATTGTTTCTTAGTTGCCAAATAATCCGCACTATGAATTATCTATTTACTTTACTTTTCTGTATAGGAAATAGTACCATCACAGTTGCAGTCGAATATTCCTGACAGTGCATATGATGAAAACTATCAGCAACCTATTGCTTCTTCATATGGAAAGAAGACATGGTGCTACATCTCCATACTAGCCTGCCACACAACCCAATATGTTCGTTCCCTCGCAGGCTCCTCAAGTTCCTCTGGTATATTTATTTATCTATCTGATTTACTCTTGGGAGTTACTTGGTATGTCTAAAACTAACCATTTGTTTGGGTTAGCAAATTGGTTAAGTTCTTGTTAATAAGAATTTTCCTTTTCATCGTCTCACATGTAATTTATATTGTTACGTCTCTTTATTTTTTTGTTGCTTAGAGTTTTATACCTTGATTTTATTTCTGGGTTTTGGTATTAACTTGTCATGTCTATTATCAATACTGAAACTATGGAAGTTCTCTTGGCATTATGTTTCGAGAAGTTTTGCATTTTTTATCATTTTTATTGTTATCAGAAGCTAGTTGTAGTGTCCGTTATTTTTGATAATATAATTTATGAATTATGTTTAACTTTTAATAATTTAGGATTAAAGTGTTAAGTTTTTAATTTAGAGACTTTTGTTTTAAAGAATGTAAAGTTTAGGACCAAAGAAATTGTTTAGCTTTTGACAAATAAATAATATATAATATATTATCAATATTTGATGCATGATTCACTTTTATATGCAGCTATACCATGTTATTAAAGAAGTGTTGAGGCTTTATCCAGTAGTCATAGCAAGCTATGCAAGATGTCAAGTTTGGTGATATCGTGGTCCCAAAAGTTTTTAATACTTAATATGCTTTGCTAGAGCTACATCAAAATAAAGAAGGAAAACAAGGTACAACAATACTACATTATTTAATATTATTTGTGTCATAAATATAATATTTCTTTGAATTTTAATAAAGTTTAATTAGTGATCTTTAATCTATTAATTTAAATGGTTTTTGTGCCTTAATAGTGTCATATAGAATTATGATCAATGATGCTAACAAATTCAATCTTGAAAGGTTTTCAAATAGAGTATTGGGCTTGAAGTGTCCACGGGGTTTTATTGCAATTGGTCTTAGTGCTGGAGTGGGCCTAGGTAGAACTTGGCTTCATTAGACAATTTGATTAGTTATATTAGTAAAAAAAATTACTTATATTTTTATGAGTATTGAAACATTTTAATTAGCTATTTATATTAAGATTTTATTATGTTTAGTGTATCTATTAAACTCTTAATTAATGTAATATTCCACCCTCTTAAGTTTAATATAATTTTTTTAATTTATATTGAAAAATGAGTTTAATTGAGATGTATATGATCACGGTTTAAATATAACCGAGATAATAGATATCATTTTGATTATAAGTCTATGACCTCGGTTAAAAAACCAAGGCCATAGGTAACAGTCTATAGTCTCTCTTACTTAGGCCTCGATTCCCATAACCGTGGTCATAGACCTACGGTCACGGTTAAAAACCGAGGCCATATGTACTTTTTGTAGTAGTGAATTTAAATTATAGACAAATTTGTATTTGCATAATTTTTGCATCTTTTATGTAAATCTATCTTTTTAGAATCACAAGTATGTTTTATTATTTTTCAAGTATTTCTTGTATTAAAATGATTAAACTTGAAGAATTATATTTGAAGCACTCAAATTGCAAAAAATGGAAGAAATAATTGAATAAATATGTAAATCTTATGCATGTATACAACCAGATACTAAAAAAAATACAAAGATAATTGGAGACACACAAAACATTGTGGGCCATAGCGTGAAAATTAAATTTGCTATAGTGTGAGGCTAATGAATTGAAAATCACGTATGCCATAATTGATGTAGGCTATAATGTGGAAATATTGTGTGCTACAGTTCGTGTGTAATGGATTGAGTTTTCACCATGTATAGTGATAACTCTATGAAAGCAAAGTTATTTGGTCATTTTTAAACCACTTATTTGTCTTACTTTGTACTAAAATATCATAAAAATACATTATTTGTGTTTAATTATGTCAATATAGGTGGAACAAGTGGATAATTATATATATATATATATATATATATATATATATATATATATATGTTTATGCCAGCGTGCATAAGTATTGTCTGGGTTCCCTTTTTTGCATATATTTTTTGCACTATAGTCCCAATGTAACTCTAAAATAGATCAATTTCTTCAATATAAATACAAAATAATACCTTATAAAATATGAGAAGTATTTAAAAAATGTATAATTAAGAGAAAAAAAATATAGCAATTACCAAGAAGAGAGAGGAGTTCAAAAGGAGATACAATTTGGTGGAGATTCAATAGGAGAATGATACTACAATTCAAGAGATTGACTATATTTTTTCTTATTATTTTTTCTTTATCAATTTTTATATCTTTCTTTATGAACAATATAAGATTTATGAACTTATATCTAGCTAATTTATTAATATAGGAGCCTTATGAACCCAATTTTTTTCATGTGATAATCTAATATTTTACCTCAATTATGATTTCAATTCAATTATATTATTCAATCTAATTTTTATGTTATTAATTGTTTAGCCATAATTGATCTATAGAAGAAATTAAATAGATTTGAGAGAATTATTTAATTATTTGTCTTGATTAAATAACATACATAATATCCAGGAAGATATGTACGATGAACTTAACAAGAAATATAAAATTTAATTGACATGAGCATGTGATTAGGTTAATTACTATATGGTGTGTAGTTTACTTGAGAAAGGAATACATGATAGGTTAAATTCAATTGATCATGTAATTGATTGGCAATTATATTGGGGGAATTTTAGTGATTCACATACTTAGAAAATTAGTAAGATTCCAAGATATTTTCTCATATACCTTCTTAGTTTCTAATTTGAGTTAATTAATTATTGTAATTTATTTTTAGTTTTTTAAATTTTGCTTTCTCAAAACACGTAAAATTGATCTTTACCTTCTAGTCTTAAAAATTAGTTTCTATTAACATAATTTTCGTGGGAACTATATTTTCTTATCTTTATATTACTTGTTTGAAATACGTATATTTGCATACATACTACACACAATTGTTGTTTATCAAGTTTTTGAATTGCTGTGGTTATTAGAAACCAGGTGATGGAAATGATTGGCGATTGAATTGATTAATACCTTGATTGTTGTTATTTCTCCAAGAGAAATTTGAATGTTGTCTCTATCTTGGGTTATATATGTTCAAGTATGGATGATTTTTTTAGTTCACATTACCCATATAGCATGTTGATTAAGGATAATTTAAAAAATTATCAAATAAATGAGCTCTACCACAAAAGACAGGATACCTCTAAATCTTGGACTTAGTTTATAAGGACTAGCTAGTTTTGAGCCTTCAAAATATTCACCAAAGATGACACTTTAGCTGTAAATGCCATGACATCATTTACCTCATGCACTCTAGTTACTCTTCTTGTGGTTACCATTCTATCCATTGGTCATTGATAATTATTACTAGACATTTTCTCAAGTAAATCATACAACCTTTTATGCTACATCATGGATTTTAAGTGTGCAATGGCACCCATCTTCTGATTCCACAATTTTTTCCTATTCACCAGTATGCAAGAAGCCACAACCCCCCATTTCAAAAGATCCATATCCCTTTCATCCATTCCTCTCATCCTTTTCATCTTTTTCCTAAGCTTCTTAGCTTTTCTTTTCTTAGTTTAAAGTTATTCTCTCAATTAAAAGTAGAACATATTTATAGTTTTATGTAATAGTTTAGTCTAAATTCAATAAACAGTAATTGAAAATTATATTTGGAGATTTTACAATTACAGAAACAACACTAAAACTCTATATTTGGAAGGATATACTTAAGGTATAATTTAAATGTATTATTCTATTTTTCAAATTAATTTATGTATTATTATAAATACTGTGTTTAAAATATTTGTCATATTATTAAATTAGGCATGCTTGGCTAAAATTATTGTGGGGTATTAATAAAGTTGTTATGCTTGTAAAATAATAAAATAGGTAAACATTTTCACAAAATTAAATATTATTTTCTATCAAGAATTCTACAAAGTTTATTATAAAAAATATAGTGATGTTAGAATTTTTGTAATACACCTAAAATATGAATGTTAGATTTAAGATTTAATTACTTGGAACTAATTAGAGTATTTCTTTTTTATATTTGATTTGGTTCATATGTACACTTGGGGTGTAAACATTATTTCAAAGATTTTTACAAGAATGACTATTAAAAAATATATTGACGACATATTCTTTGTATTAGCCTTAAAATTTGAAAGTTAGTTCACATATATTTAAATTCTTAAATCCAAATATGACACCTTGAAAGAAGTTTAAATTGTTGGACCTAAAAAAAGCATAATTTAATTAAAACTAATTTCTAGACCCTACCAAAGATGGTAAGTGATTTTAATTAATAACAAATAGTAGACTCAACCAAAGATGCTATTTATGATTATAAGATAGAATCAATAATCTTATTTCATAACTTTAAATAACCTAATCAATATCAACTAAAGATAATTAACTAGATAATATATCCCATAAATTCTCCTATGAGTATAAATGTTATTTGCCTAGTCTTTGTTAAATATATCTTATTCTTATGTCATTAACCTAGATATTTCAAAAATCGAAAATATTGTGACAGAATATTTTTTATGTTTATTTTCATTTTTTAGAATTTTTTGAATTATTTAAAAGCCACATGATTCTACTTCAAAACGACCATAGAAATATAATTATCATTTTTTATAAGTGATTCATGCACTTGCAAGCGATTTTTTAATGTACACAATTTATATCCAAAGTTTTAGCACATCAAGTTTTTGGCACTATTATCGAGTAAATTAATAATAGCAACAAAAACTAGCTAAATATTGCATCATCCAATTTTTGGCACTATTGTCGAGAAGGAATAGCATATTTAAATTTGTATTATCAAAATCTTAAAATCATTTTATACTAAAAATATTGTGATTTTTATTTAAAATTTTAAAAGATATTGTTATTAATTAATTTAAGATATTTTAAATTTCAAATTTTTATTTTATTTTTGAAAAAAATTAAAAAATTAAAATTTTATTTCTAAACTTTATTTTCTTTTATTTTTAAACTTTCTTTTCTTATATTTTTTTAAAATATTTTATTTAATAATAATAATAATTTTTTAAAATCTTAAAACATTTAAAAAATTTAAGATTTTGTTCAAAAAATCTTTGTAGGTCTTTGGCTCCCATTCCCTCTATAGGTACTGAAGTTCCTTTGTGGAGTTGGAGCTCTCCTAAGGTAGTTGTCTCCTAATTTTAGAAAAGTTTTTATCCTTATACATCTTGTTGAAGGGCTAGTGCGTATGATGACTTTCCTAGTCCAGTGGCAATTCAACCTGAGACCATATGAGAACTGTATGTTTATTGATGACTTTTTCTAGTCTAATAAGGGTTGGCATCTTTCATGGTTAATAAGGGCTAGTGCCTATGATGTTGCATATCCTAAACATGGTGATACACCCATATAATTTATTCCTAGTAGTGAGCTATTCATATGAATACAACTTACACTTTTGAGGTCACTTTGATACTTTGTGTTATTTTATCAACTTTCTTTCTTGGGTGCAATATGCTGGAAGATAGTCAAATTTGAGAATGAGAGGCATGACTTCATTGATCAATTTTTTGCTCTACCTTGTAGAGAGTAAAGTTGTGATAGAATGCTGATTGTTGAGAGAACTGTCTACTGAGAGCTGCAATTCAATTCACCTTATAAGTCCATAAACTAACACATGTCCCATATATTATTTTCTTTTTTCGATCAGCGTGATTCTAGGTTTCAACACCATATCACATTCTATGCGTATAACCAATGTATAATCGGTCCTAATACAACTCAAAAACATATCAATTTTTTCAATATAAATACAAAATAACATCCTATAAAATATAGACAATATCAAAATTACAAAAAAGTTAAGAAAAAAATTTAAAAAAATACAAAAATTATAGAATTAAGCTATAGTCAACAATTGAGAAGAAAATGATTTAAGAAGCAATTAAAGGAGTTGAAGATCAAATTCAAAATTAAAAAACCTAAGATTTCTTCCTCTATCTTTTATTATTATCATGAATAATTTTCTAAATTTATTGTTTGTTATGAATAGCTAATTTTATAATTGAATGTGGGTGATTTCAAAACCCCTAGACATATATTGTAATATTTAATAAAATCTACAGTATTCTATTCAACTATCCTTTTTGATTATGTATCAATTCTCCGTTTTAATTATTGTATAAATGTATTTGATTATTTAAGTATATAAGTAAATAATCAAATTAATTCATTATTAATCAATTTAGTTTTTTGGGTACGTAATCGAATAATCAATTTAAATAATTAGTGATAAATTTATTACAATGAGAATTAATACTCAAGATAATTAAATCAAGCTTATATTTTTAACCTTGATCCAATTTTCTTCTTTAAAAATTAATGATTTTAATATATTAAATTTAGAGAGCTTATTCTAGGTTGTCTATTAAAAACATTGGATTAAGAGCTTCTTTAATTCAATAAATATGTAAGAAGAGGTAGAGATTTTTGTTTTTATGAGTTTCTTTATGTTGGTACAACCAAAGAATAGGAGAATATGATATGCTTTTGTTGATTTGTAATGCATGCTATTGGTGGAGAATGTATACATTTTTTTTAAAATAGAGGTTAGTTTTCAAAATCCTCTCTGAGAAAGACCCTTACTTGCTATAGACTAAATAATAATATCTTAAGAAATTTAAAGTAAGGTTTAAATTGATTATTCTTTTAAACACACATCATATGGATCCATTTTTACAACTTGCCTTGGGAATTTTGTGACAAAAATATCCTTGCATAGATTGCTAGAGTTGTTAGGGCTCCTTAAAAATTGACAATGCAACCCTCAATGGTGAGCTAGGCCAATATAATAGAGTCCTGAGATATATATTTGGCTCGTAAGCTAGAAGAACAAGTAATGGTGGAAATCGGTTCACTAAAGATATTTGTTGACCTATACTATGAAAATGTATATGACTTATGTAGCTTCTACTCTTCTGTAGGTCATGCCACTTATAAATGTCAAGAAAATGCTAATTCTTCATTAGAAAAACCCAAGGACCCATAGCTGATGAGTACTCAAAAAGCACTAAAATTACCATGATTTTATGCATATTAATTGATTAAAAATATATATATTTATATGTTTTATCATATATTTATATAAATTTGTCTTTTTCGGAACACGGGTATTTTTATTGTTTTTCAGGTATTTTCGCTTAAAAACGCCACTTAAAGACTCAAAAAGGAATACTAGAAGCAATACATCACAAATATATTAATAAATAAATGGGGAACGGTCAACAAATATGGAAAAATTGGACAAAGTAGGTCGAAAAGGTCAAAAAGGAGAAAATCGCGCCGACGACCCACGCGCGCGCGCAGCCATTATCATCGTTGTTCACGTGCGCGCGCGCGCTGCTCTTCTTGCCATACGCGCGCGCGGCGCTGCCTCTCGTGGGCCGACGCCATTTCGCCCCATTTTTCACGTGCGGCCGCCCGTACGATGTCATGCTGACGTCATCAATGACCTCCATAATTGCACTACGCG
Source organism: Hippophae rhamnoides (assembly GCA_033030585.1). NCBI lineage: Eukaryota > Viridiplantae > Streptophyta > Magnoliopsida > Rosales > Elaeagnaceae > Hippophae > Hippophae rhamnoides. The sequence goes on along the minus strand of CM065438.1, from coordinate 39,591,570 downwards.
TTTTCACCATTTTTTAACATTTTTTCACCCACTTTTTCTCTCCATCCTCACCTATAAATACCCCCCTTCTCTTCACTTCAAAACACACCTCAAAACATATTCTCTTCTCTCTTTCTTTCTCTCATTTCTTAGCTTTTTTAGTTTTTTTCTTATTTTTCTTAGTTTTTAGCTTTTCTTAGTTAGTTTTGCTTAGTTTTAGAGTTCTTCCCTTTTTGGGAAGAACTAGTTATGATTTTGTAATTTATTTGCTTTTCGATTCAATAAATGGGAGTGCAAATTCCGTTTGGAGGTTTTCTAGCAACGGGAATGGCATCGAAGTACTGTAAGGATTTTATTTTCTTTGCAGTTATTTTTTATGCTTTATTCTTACATGTTATATTTAATTTGTCTGTGATTAAATTTAACTGTGCTAGCTGTTTGTAAAAATGATATAATAATAACGTTGTTATGCTTGCGAAATATTAAATAGGTAAAAATCTCTAAAATGAATTGATTTTATTTTTATTCAAGATTTTATATTAAGAATGTTAGAGAGAAATATATTATTTTTCATTACAAACTTAAATCTGAAAATTAGATTTTAAGGTTTAGTTATCCGGTCTGATTTAGAGTAGTGCTCTTTTATTTGTTGGTACAATCGCCCAGTAGTTAGAGTGAAGCTCTATTTCAAAAGTTTTTATAAGAATTATTATCTGAAAATGTATTGACGACACGTTTTCAGTAGTGATTTTAAAACTTGAAAGTTAGTACTCGGATAACTAAATTCTTAGGTTTAATTTGGACACCTTGAATAAAGTTTAAACTGTCTAACCCCACCAAATGTGGCATTTAAATGGTTCATTTTCAATCTCTTAGAAAAATGAATTAATTTAAATAACCAAATTAGTTATCAATCCCACCCATAGGTGTTAATTGATTTGTTTAGTTAACAAAGAATATCTAACCCCACCAAAGGTGGTATTCATACAAAAAAGGAAGAATCAATAAATATCAATTCATATCTTTAATAACCTAAATAATATGAGCAAGCATAATTAATTTAATTATTATATCCATAAATACTCCACTATTTATAAAAGATAAAATTTGCATGAATGTTTATTGAATCTATGTTTAATTTTCTGTAATTAGATTAAAAACACAAAGCCCCCAAAATATGGTGACAGGATGTTTAGGATTTAATTTCGTTTTTAAAAGTTTGAATAATAAATTAAAAACCACATACATTCCTTCCTTAGATCGACCTTGGGAGTATACTTATCATTTTCTACGAAATGATTCGTGCACTTGCGAGAGTTTTATAAATATAAAACCAAAGTATTGGCAGGATCACCGATGCCAGTTTTCGCTCATCAAAGTTTTTGACAATCCCGATTCTGCTCAAGAAGTTTTTGGCGCCGTTGCCGGGGAAGGAATAGCATTTTTAATTTATTTATCAAAATTTTAAAAATATTTTTGTGCTGTAAATAATTGTGTTTTTTTTTTGTTTTTGTAAAAAAAATAAAAAAAATAAAACATTTAATTAAATTTCAAATTTCATAAGAAATAAAAAAATTAAAAATAAATAAAAAATTAAAAAAAAAACTATAAAAATTAAAAAAAAATTAAAAAAAAAACTATAAAAATTAAAAAAAAAATTAAAAAAAATTAAAAAAAATTAAAATTGTAGCGTGAATAGTACCATAATTTAGAAATTTGAAATTTGAAGTAAAAAGTTTTTACCATTCATAAATTATAAAAAAAAATTAAAAAAAAGAAAAAAATGTAAGATAAAAAAATAAATAAATAATATAGCTTGAATAGTAAAATAAAATTACCGTTCATGAATAGTAAAAAAAATTAAAAAAAAAACATTTCAAAAATTTTAAGTTAAAAAATAAAACAAATAAATAAATAAATAAAAATAAAGACAAAATAAAATAAATAAAATAAATAATAAAATAAAAAAATATAAAATATTTTTTAAAAAAATAAAAAAAAAACCAAATTTTTAATTTTTTGAGTTTAATTTTTATTATTATTTTTTATTTATTTTAAATCATAATTTTATTTTTTTATTTTCTTTTACCTTTTTCAATTTTATTTTATTTTATTATTTTTTATTTTTCTTTCTTTAGCTATTTTTTTTTCTTCTTGATTTTTATTTAACTTATTTAACTTAGTTTTTTTTTTAAGAACTTAATTAACTTAGATTGTTTTTAACATTAACTTAGGTTTTTACTTAAATTTTCATTAACTTAATTAACTTCTTTTTTTACTTCACTTAACTAAATTAACTTAGATTTTTTACTTCACTTAACTTAATTAACTTTTTTTTCACTTAATTAACTTTTTTTTCACTTAACTTAATTAACTTAGATTTTTTTTACTTCACTTAGCTTAATTAACTTTTGTTTTACTAACTTAATTAACTTAGATTTTTTTTAACTTAACTTAATTACTTAAATTTTTTAATTCACTTAACTTAATTAACCTTTTCTTTAAACTTAATTAACTTAGATTTTCATTAACTTAAATTTTTATTTAACTTAACTTAATAACATGAAAAGTAAAGATCTAAGGGAGTTCTGTCTAGGAGACTAGTTCTTGGAAGCCTTTGTGCCACTAGTCTTTCCTAGGAACGTTGTTCTGTCTAGGAGGATGGTTTTTAAGGAGCCTTTGCACCACCATTCTTTCCTGGGAGCACTCTTGGTTAATATTGATTATGTTATTTTTTTTCTTTAAAAAAACAAAAATTTCTGAACTATCTCCAAAATTTTAAAGTTTTAATTACAATCTAAGGAGTTAGTTGCTTTGTTTAATCTAGGTACAATTGTGTTTTAATGACTTAATTATTTGATTTGCACCTAGATGTGGGTTATCTAAAACCGTCAAAGTTGGAAATTAATAATAGGTAAAAATTGATAGGTTATATCTCTTAGCCTACATCTTTAGGAAGTGAGTTACATCCTTCCACAAGGGCCATTGATAAAAACTCCTCATAATAGTCCTATATAAGAATTTTAGGGGTATTTCCAATCTAAATATCTAGACTTCTATACATAATCTTTATAAAAAAAGAAATATAAGATTTTTATGTATAGTACAACCTATGGTAGATCTCAGCTCTTAGGATGATCATTTTTAGTGAAATCTTGGTTATTCCTTCATTGCTTCCAACTCCACATCAGTAAGTGAGCTTTGGATTTTTTATACTCCCTTGGTGGCAAATGATACTTAAGTGGTTCTACAACATCAACAAGATATATTGGTTACCTACATTGTAATTCCAATATTCATCTCTTAAACTTTGTTTACAGTCATGGAACCTATGTTAAACGGAAGGAACTTTGGGACTTTTTAAATGTCTATTTTAGACCTTCATCTCTCTTAGTTAGTGATAGGAAATTTTGATGCTATTTTAGGATCTCATGAATGTATGAGATCATCTTATAGTACTATTTCTATTAAGAAGTTTAGTGATATGGTCTCTTTTTGTAACCTTGTCAAAATTGATACCGGATGGGCATACTATACCTATTTTAAAGGTGATATATCTAGTATAAGGTCTCCTTTGAACTATGGGTTATGTTCTTAGTCTTTTCTAGAATATTAATCCATAATTTCTTATTTTACTCTCCTAAGACATCACTCTGATTATCACCCATTATTATTGTCATCTTTCATAACTAGATCTAGGTAACCTAGGGAATTCTGGCTTCATGGTATATGGATTGAGCACCCTGGTTTCATGGATTTAGTATACACCACATGATCAACACCTATTCAGGCTAGTCCAATGGGAGTGGTTGTTGGTAAGCTTAAGGCACTTAAGTTGCCTCTCAAGGTTTAGGATTGAGAGAGCCTTTACTACCCTTAATAAACTAAAAAATGAATATGATGACAATTCCTTCTTTCAAAAACTTCATAACTTGGAATCTGATATGCATGTTAATTTGGATAGGTTTCTACATCAATATGATATCTTCATGCTAGAGAAGATCAGGCTAAAGTGGCTAAAGGGTGGTAATAGAAATACTACTTTTTTCCACTCGTTACTTCAACATTTAAAGGCCTAAAAACCTTTAACTCATTTAGATATAAATGGTGAATTTACATAGGACCCAAAGGTTATAGATACACATATGTTGGGCTACTATGAGTACCTTTTCTTTGCCTAAATTGGTGACCCCTTGGACTCTACTTTAATTGAGTTAGTTGTGCCCTCCTTGGATACTGCTACATATATGGAAATTTACAATGCATACTGTCACCAAGGAGATTTGTGCGATGGTTTTTAACATGGACCCCTTAAGTGCTCCTGGTCTAGATTATTCTATGAAAAAAAATATTCCAATAATGCTAGAAAATCATTGGTACAAATGTAATACGAGAAATTCAAGATTATTTTAGGATGGGTCAAATGCATCTAGGACTAAATTCAAATTTCCTGATCCTTATCCCTAAAATCACTCAAACAACTACTATTGATTAATATAGGCCAATTTCTCTAAGGAACTTTTTTTTCAAATTAATTACAGAGATCATTACAGTATAACTATAAGGCATCGATTATCACATTCTATCTCAAAACTAGTTCATTTACTTTGGAAGGGTGTGCCTCAAGGTAATATTTCATCTCTCCAAGTTGCTATTGGGATGCACATTGGGGCTGCCTCATTTTCCTGTCTGAGTGTCATCATATTTCAAAGGGCTCCAAGGAAGCATTGGTATCAAGGCTTGGCAAGTAAATTCCCTTCTCTTTAGCATGGCATAAATATTTAATCACTTCAGTTATTCAAAGCATGTTTCTACATTCTTTTTTGGATACATAAATGGCCAAAAACTGTTCTAGATGACCTCATTGATGCACAAAAACTTGATATATAATTTTTGTATTTATAAAAAGCTTGCACGTACATGAATCACTTGTAGTAAGTGACAAGTATACTCTTGAAATTGTCTCTTAATGAATTTCTATAGTTTTAAAAAGTAAATTAATTTTCTAATTTATTTAAGAAAAGAAACAATAAATTTTAAATATTCTAACACTTTGTTGGATGGTTTGTTGAACTATAAATTCTAAATGAAATTATAATTAAATAAAATTAATAAAGTAAACCGATAACACAAATAAAGCTGAACCTCGAATGATAGATATATATGGGATTTTAGCAAGTAATAACCCTTAATGGAAAGAACGAATTAAATTATTTAAATATAAGCTAGATTTACTACTTTAATTTCTTTTTAAATAAAACTTTCAATAATCATAGTGAGTGTCTAGTGATAGTCAATTAATCAATTCTTCATTATGTGAGGTTTAATTGATTAATTGGTAAGTTTAAGGAAATTTATATATACCAAAATTCTCAATTGATTGATAACTTCCCATAATTGAGCTTGCGATTAAAAATTAATAACTAAGATAGATATATTATTTAACTATAAATAAATATTTGAGCCATCTTAAATTTATAACTAAAGTTATTTTTCAACCATTTAAATTAATATAAATCAATAAAATTAATATAAAATCTTATACATTATGCACAATTAAGCACAACTGATGTGTCTAATGCTTAATTCTAAAATATTTTCTTTAATCATAAATCAAAAATTGAGCCATTATTAATTTTTGATTAAAGATTTGAAGAATATGAATAAAAATAAAAAATAAATCTAAGCTTTTATTTATTTATATCATAAAATTGTTCTACCAATCATTGGAAGTAAAAATTAAAATCTCATATACAGATTTAGCCAATCATAGTTCAATTAACAAAAGTAAATTTAACTATCAAAGACATTAGATTACATAAAGATTAAAATAATGCAACAATTAAAAATACCCCTTTTGTTAAAGATGATTATAGGTCGTTGAAAAAGTTATCATTGGCTTCTCCAAATCCTTGGATCTTCTTCACAATTAGGAAGATCTCTTTTTGTATTTGTAAATGGTGAATGGCTAACTTAATTTGACAAATAAAACTAATCTAAGAATAGTTGCTAAAAACTAAAGAAAAGAAGAGAACTGATGGTTCTAGGATGATTTTGAGAAGAGGTGAGGGATCATTTATATAGGTGAGGAAATGAAAGAAAAAAAGAGGAGAAAAAAGTGGACCGGGGGGAGATTATCATTACACATCGTGGTACACTTTTTGTATTGTCATGGCCTACATGTTTTTACGTATGCATTAAATCACAATCCGAGAAGACTGTTCAATGGTACATATTTTCCACTGTCGCGGCCCTTATTAATATGCATTTTTCAATTTTTTTTTAGTTTTCACCCCTTACAAACTTGGTTGGTACATATGTAATGCTTACATATATTATTATTTTATTCTTCTTGGTTGTAGTTAAATACTTTAGGGTACAATTATTCAAATCTTTTTAATTTGAATCATTTTGAAGATAGAAATACCTAAATAACAACAAAACATACCCGTGATTCCAAAAACATTGATTTACTAAAAGAACGATAAAATTATGCAAATAAACATTTATTTTTTACAATAAAGTGTAACTAAATCATGTAATATTTAGTACTTTTCAAGCACTCATCACAACCCCAAGTAGCTTCTTGCTAGTCCCTAGCAAGGAAAGCAAAAAACTAAAATAAAAAAATTGAACTATCCTAATCCACTTCCATAGATTGACATGATTGCAATCAATGTATGTAACAAGCCTTTGAACCCCTAGGTTCCTCTAGTGGGCAATTTGAGTCTTGTGAGGGCTTTCAGTGATGATACCCACAAACATCAAACAAAATGCAAAAATTAAAAGAAATAAAAAAAACTAATAAATAACAGATAACAAAAGAAAAAGTAAACATTAAAATGAAAATAACAAAGTAAAAATAAAAATACAAAAATTCTCATGCTTTTAGTATCTTTTAAGTTCATAATTGAAATCCAAAGCATAAGTTAAAATAACATCCCAAAGGATCATAGTTTATTGTAAAAATTAGTTGAAAATCACAAATTTATAATACATATAAAAAATGTATTGATATTGACTCACCTAATTTTAGTGTTAAGAATCCGAATTCACTTTGACTCTAATCCTCACAAGTCACACTCTAATTATTACACTAATCCTATAGGTTCAAGAACTCAATCAAAGGTATATAGGAATAGAAGTTATGTAAAGAATTGAACTAATAGGTTTACATATGTTTAAAAAAGAAAGGCTTAAAAAGTGTGTAGCATTGATTTCACAAACGGAATCAAATTCTAGGATTTATAAGGAAATCAAATATTATTTTCATACATCTATTAAAATCATCAAGCAAGAATATCAAGTAAATTCCTTTAGAGATGAATGAAAATCCAATGACTTCAAGGAGATTTATTTCCTAACTTTCTTTTGGAATAGCCATTTCTCACAACTTTGAATGATTTTTTGGTCATTGTGTTTAGTTATACTATACATATACATATACATATACATATACATACATATATACACACACACACACACACACACACACATATATATATATATATATATATATGTATGTATATATATTCTTTTTTAAGAGAGCAAACCCAAGTACATATTTATATAGGATTTGGTAAGTGGCTAATTTGGCTTGCTTTTGATTGACTTTTAAAAAATCCCAGACATATTATTGTCTCTTTTAGGAGAACATAAAATCATGCAAGTATACATGGTCATAAGTAATAAATGTGATAAGTAAAATATCATTCCCACGGAGATTTGTTACTATAGTTTGTTAAGTACTAAAATTGTTTCACTCTGATTTTATCCAAAACAATCGTTAATTGGAAGGTGATTTAACTAACTAAAAAGCTTTATAACAAAATAAAAGAAAATTCTAGGATTATAGTTTTCACTAAATTAATCCACTCGAATCATATTATTCCATCTTGATTTACTTTTTTGTAAATTTAATTTATCAACCAAGAACTTCTAATTTTATCCATACATCTCTTCCGAGCTCCGTATAGACACATCTCATTAAATTAATTCACTATATTTCTATGAGAATTAAATTCACCAAGATTCATTACGTTCTAAGTTCTCAAATGGCCACACATACGATAAAGGTATATTCCTATCCTTCATATATACATGTTATTCTATCCATGAGCAATATACACAAAAATGCCTCTTCCAAGTTTATTTAAGTGTCACGGATCAATTGATAAATTTTCCAATAATTAAAAGCATTAAGCACAAATAGAATAAACAAATTAAAAGTCTCATAAATCTTTCAGAAATAATTAAACTCAAGCTTCATAAATTTATATAAAAACGCAACCCAAGAAAAATTAAATTAGTTCATAAATAAAAATTAAAATTACAGCATTTAAGGAATATTCGCTCAAGAACACAAAGAAAATTAAAACATTTCTGCTTCTAAATTTTCTGGCACACGCAAAACACAATAGAAGCCAAAAATGGCTTCTGAGTGTTCCATAGTCCAAGTCTTCCCAAAACGAACCCCAAAACCCAACACCTTTTTTCTAGCAACAAATGCCCTATTTATAGCTAAAAAAATATTTTTTTATTACAACAACGTATGAATAGTGGGGGACAACGAAAAGACAAGTGTGGAGGAATTTTATCGTGCAATAGCGTGTGTACATTCTGATTTCTTTTTCATTCAAACTGTGTGCCATGTGTCAGCATTTGATTAGCTGAAATAAATAGTAGGACAAGTGGCAGCCTTTAATTGGTAGGATGGAGAGCTTGCCCGTGGTTGCACCGCACTTGATCATGGCACGCGAGACACGTGGGTCCCACAAAAATAGTTGGAACCGCATGCACTGGTTCTACTCTTTTGTTTTAACCAATACGTGCCACGTGTCCACTTCGGATTCGCTTCAGGAATATTTGAGACACGTGGCATTGTATCATTTGTTGGATGGTTAGGGCACACGAAGATTATTTAGACTGCGTCACCCACTCCTTTTGGCAGACACGTGGGTCCCACCCTGCATGCTAGCCTGCGCAGGAGGTGGGCCCTAGTCAGCGCTAGGCAACATGCACCTGAAAACCCACGTCCACTCGAGATTGTCGCGTTTGGATCCATGTGCTTCATCCTAGCTGTTGATTTCCTGATCAAATAGTGGATGTCGCGCGTTGGTGATTATGCGAGTGGCCTCATTTTCCTGCGCAGAAAATAAATTTCCTTAATTGCATTTTAGCCCTCCAATTTAATTCAAATTAACTTTTAAACTTTCGTTAATTACAATTAAGCTCTTTTTCTAATTTAAATTAACTTTTAAACTTTCGATAATTGCAATTAAGCCCTATTTTAGTTTAAATTATATTTTCAGACTTTTATTTCCAATTAAGTGCTTTTTCAATTCAAATTCTTTAATTTTCTTAAAAATATATTCCTTAAGAAATTAACAATAAATATTAATTTATTCCATTAAAATTAACTAAAAAATTCAAGAACATAGCAATTATAATTGATAAAATAGACGAAAATAACTATATAAAATACAGTTATAACCTATCTCTTTTCGTAGAAGTCATGCATGAATGAAAAAGGCATATACTTTTAATTTCTACTTAAGTCACTCAATTTGAGTAATATAAATAAGTATATAACATTTTATCAAATGTAAAAATCCTAATATTCAATGCAAAACCTATAAAGATCATCTAACAATTTGAAATAATAAGAAAAATTCTTAAAGGAGTAGAAGAAAATTCATCACACAAAATAAACGATATTAGCTCAAAATTATCTCACAAGGTATTCTTCACTATTTGATTCCTAAACATTCAACCATGAAACACAAACTATGAATAAAACTAATTTTTACAATAATCCATAACATGCTTAAGACATTAAACAAACAATGTAAAGACTCAAATTATTCATTTTAACTTAAAAAAAACCTTGGTAATTTTGTATCAAAAAATATTTATTTGGTTCTATTTGCACCCCCCTCCCAAACCCTCAATATGAAAAGGCCAAAATAAAAAATTAAATAATAAAAGAAAAGAAATGAATAATACCTCACACGATGAGTTCCCACCAAATGCTTAGTTTAAAGTCTTAGCAAGATGCTACTAGAGTTGAAGAATCTTACAACTCAATGCATTCAATGTTCTCTTCTATAATGATTCCTTCCAAGTATGTCCTAACATGATGCCCATTAACTTTGAATTAGTTTTGATTTTTTAGATTTATCAATTCTACCACTCCATGGAGGAACACTTGAAAAACTTGAAATGGCTCGCTCTATTTTGACTTCAACTTCTTGGAAATAATTTGAAACAAGAAATAAATAAAAGAACTTTCATTTGAGGGTAAAAAGACTTATAGATTAGGCCTTTATCGTGGCAACTCTTAGTGTATCCCTTGTAGATTTTTTCATTTTCATAATCTTCATTCCTAATCTCTTCTAGCTAATCAAGTTAAAGCAAGGATTTATCTCCTACTTGTTCACAATCCATGTTTAATTGTTTGATTGCCCAATATGCCTCATGCTCAAACTCAACAGGAAAATGGATGCCTTTTAAAAAATCAACTAGTAAAGACTCATATAAATAAGTATCTTGTAAGCTATGCATTATACCCAAAGTGCATCATTTAATTTGGTTTCCCAATCCATTTGAAGGCCACATTTTCTATTTAAAAATACCCTTGATTTTTATATAGCTTACCTCTACTTGACTGGAAGTTTGTGAATGATATGGAGTACCCATCCCATGTGCGATATTATACTTTTCAATAAGTGATAAACAAAACCGGCATCATCGATCCTGCCAATACTTTGGTTTTATATTTATAAAACTCTCGCAAGTGCACGAATCATTTCATAGAAAATGATAAGTATACTCCCAAGGTCGATCTAAGGAATGAACATATGTGCTTTTTAATTTATTATTCAAACTTTTAAAAATGAAATTAAATCCTAAACATCATGTGAAGATATTTTGGGTTTTGTGTTTCTAATCTAATAACATAAACATAGATACAGATTCAATAAACATTTATGCAAACTTTATCTTTTATAATAGTGGAGTATTTATGGATATAATAACTAAGCTAATTATGTTTGCAAATATTATTCAAGGTGTCCAAATTAAACCTAAGAATAATTATCCGAGTACTAAATTTCAAGTTTTAAAACTACTATTGAAAACATGTTGTCAATACATTTTCAGATAATAATTCTTATAAAAACTTTTGAAATAGAGCTTCACTCTAACTACTGGGCAATTTTACCAATAAATAAAAGAGCACTACTCTAAATCAGACCGGATAACTAAACCTTAAAATCTAATTTTCAGATTTAAGTTTGTAATCAAAAATAATATATTTCTCTCTAACATTCTTAATATAAAATCATGAATAAAAACAAAATCAATTCATTTTAGAGATTTTTACCTATTTAATATTTCGCAAGTATAACAACGTTATTATTATATCAAGTTTACAAATAACCAACAAAGTTAAATTTAATCAAAGACAAATTAAATATAACATATAAGAATAAAGCATAAAAAATAACTGTAAAGAAAATAAAATCATTACAGTACTTTGATGTTATTCATGTTACTGGAAAACCTCCAAACAGAATTTGCATTTTCATTTATTAAATCAAAAAGCAATTAAATTACAAAAACATAATTAGCTATTCTCAAAAAGAGAAGAACTCTAAAACTAAGAAAAACTAACTAAGAAAAGCTAAAAACTAGGAAATGGAGAGAAAGAAAGAGAAAAGAAGATGTGTTTTGATATGAAGAGAATGGGGGTATTTATAGGTGAGGAGAGGAAGAAAAAGTGGGTGTAAAAATGATTAAAAATGGATGAAATGCGGAGTAGTGAATGATGATGTCATGGTGGTGTGGGGCATGATGGAACATGCAGATTAGGGTAGATGGGTGCAGCGGCGCGCGTAGATGGGCGCAGGCGCGTGCGGAATGGAGTAGGGGTGCGCGCAGACTGGGCATTGTGTGGCCGATGTGAGCACGTTGTTCTACGTGGCTGGGCACGCTACGCGCTTTGTCCGGTGCTGCTGGGCACGCTACGTGCTTTTTCCGGCGCTGCTGGGCACGCTGCGTGTGTTGTCTGGCGCGATTGGGCGGCTGCGCGGTTGCGTGCGCGATTTCACCCTTTTTGACATTTTTGACCCTTTTGATCCATTTTATCCAATTTTTTCATATTTGTTAACTTTTTCTCATTATTTTATGAATATATTTGTGATGTATTACCTCCAGTATTTTTCTTTGAGTTTTTAAGTTACTTTTTTAAGCGAAAATACCTGAAAAACAATAAAAATACATGTGATTTTGAAAAAATAGATTTATATAAATATATGATAAAATCATATAAATATATATATTTTTAATGAATTAACGTGCATAAAATCATGGTAATTTTAGTACTTTTTGAGTACTCATCAATAAGCCATTTAAGAGTTTATTATAAAAGTGGCTTCCTCCATCACTGATTATGGCGCTAGGTATCCTAAACCTACTAAATATTATATCTTTCAAAAATTTCACTATGTAATTAGTATCATAAGCTTGGGTGGGTATTGCTTCAATCCACTTGGACACATAATCAACATCAACTAAAATATATTCATATCCAAAATATGGGGAAAAAAGACTTATAAAGTCAATCCCCTAAACATCTAAAAGTTCAATAACCAAATTAGATGTCAAAGGCATCTCATCACGTTTTTTGATGCTACAATTCCTTTGACATCTATCACATTACATGCAAACATTTTGAGCATCTTTAAATAAAGTTGGCCAATGAAAACTAGATTGCAATACCTTCATGGTCATTTTCTAGCCACTAAAATGGCCCTCATAATGAAGCTCAGGGAAAAAAGATAGAATGCTCTCATGCTCCCCATCAAGAACACATCTTTGGATGATTTAATCTTGGAAAAACTTGAAAAAATAAGGGGCATCTAAAAAATAGTGCATGTAATTATGATAAAGTCGTGGAAAAGTCTTTTCTTTTCTTAGAAGGGAATGTTTGGCCCTAAAATACAACTAGTAAGATAATTATCATTGTCAGCATACCAAGGGTTTGGATTTATTGTAAATAATTGTTCACCACGAAAATTTTCTACAATATCCATTTCCCTTTCAACTTAACAGTGTCAAAATCAGAAATTAACCTTGACAAATGATCACCTGCTACATTTTTAGTTCATTTCTTATCTCTTACCTCTAAATCAACTTATGTGCCAAAGTTAATTTTTCTTTCAAAGTGTTAAAAGTAGTAAGGCAATCATTATAAAATACAAATGAGACAATCTTGGCCAACACATTACATAAAAGAAGACTTCTTTTAGAATAATCTTTAATAAATCTCCTATAAAAACATGCATGTCCTAATTCCCTTCACATTAATAGGGGTGATAATTTAGCAATTAAATAAATTTTGCCTTATCCACTTCTATACCTTTACTTGAAATAATATGTCCTAAAACAATGCCTTATTTAACCATAAAGTGAATTTTCTCCAAACTAAGAGTTAAGTTTCATTCAATACACCTTTCTAAAACTAAAGTCAACTTATGTATACAATCATCAAAAGAGTTTCCAAAGATCAAAAAGTCATCCATAAATACCTTAATGAATTTCTCCATCATATATGAAAATATAAACATCATGCATCTTTGGAATGTGGTGGGAGCATTGCACAGACTGAATGGCATTCTCTTGAAAGAAAATCTCCCAAAAGGATAAGTGAATGTGGTCTTTTCTTGATCTTCTAGTATCCTGAAAAACCATCAAGAAAATAATGAAAGTCATACCTAGCTAATCTTTCTAACATTTGATCAATAAAAAGGAAGGGAAAATTGATCTTTCTTAGTGTAAGATTCAGTTTCCATAAGTCAATACACATTCTCCAACCGATGATGACTCTAGTAGGCAATAACACATTCTTGTCATTTTTCACCATGATAATTCTTGATTTCTTGGGCATCACATGTACTAGACTAATCCACTTGCTATCAGTAATAGGGTAGATAAATCCTATCTCTAAGAGTTTCAAAATTTCAATTTGTACTACTTCTTGCATAGCATGATTAAGTCTTCTCTAATAGGTGTGGTATTTTTCTCTAAATTAATTTATGGGCTTCTCTAATAGGTTTGGTATTGTCCTCTAAATTAATTTTATGCATACATATAGCAAGATTAATACCTCTAATGTCTCCAATAATTTATCTTCTGGCTTTCTTAAATTTCTTAAGAAGCTTAACAAGTTCTTTTTTTTTTTTGGTTTTTGGTCAAAGTGGATGAAATAATAGCTAGATAATATCCCTTTCTCCTAAAAATACATATTTTAGGTGTTTAGGAACTCTTTCAAGTCCAACTTAAGTGGGGTATTTTCCTCCCTAGATGAAGTATTAGGTATATCTAAAGGTGTACTAGAATCCTCTATCAATACAGCATTATCTAAAAATTCATGGCACTCCTTAGTCTTCTCATCTGAGTCTTCCTCTATCCTATCAAAAGTTAAAGCATACTAAAGTTTATCCTTCATATCATCCTACAAAAAGGTTTTATGAGAAGCGTATCCATATAATCAATATATGAACACTTATCATCAATAGAAATAGAACGACTAGGAGAGGAATTAAGAACTTTGAAATTAATAGTCTAACCCACGACTGTCATAGTTAATTTTCCATTATGAACATCTATATTTGTCTCAATTGTGACCATGAATGGCCTAACAAGAAGAATAGTGTGATCTTTGTCCATTGATGGGTTTTCATGCAAATTCATTATCAAAAATTCAACAATTATTACCAGTTTATCTACCTATACAAGTAAATCCTCAACCACGCTCCTAAGATGTTTGACAAACCTATCAACTAATTGAAGGGACATGATTGTGAGATTCAACTCCTCCAAACCTAGTCGCAATTTTATTGATAAGGAATGAGATTAATACTTGCCCCTAAATCTAACATAGCCTTAACCACCATTTTATCTCCCATAGTAATATTAATAACAAAACTACGAGAGTCATTCAATTTTGGTGGAAGATTTTGTTGAAGTATTACACTAGGAACTTCTAAAACAATTATTCTTTCATTAGCATCATACTTTCTCTTCTTATTATTTAATTCCTTAAAAAAAATTGCATTGGAAGGCACATTCCTAATGACATCTAATAGAGTAAATTTATTTTAACTTTAGAAAGCATATTAAATAAATCAAAAAATTGTTTATCCTATTTAACGTCCTTAAGATGGTGTGGGAAAGGTATGGGCAGTCGGTATGGTTATGTTGCCTTGTGCAATGTAGGTGGATAAGATGAATCTCCTTGACTTCTCTCATAAATCTTTGTAATTGTTTCATTTATGTCTATAGGTACTACTTGCAATCCAGCTGCGGTTCCTGCATTATTAAATGAATCATTAGAAATTTCTCGAAGCTTATTTCATTGATTCCAACTCTTCTCACTCTAGTATTCTTTTATTGGGAATTAGCACCCAACATTTCATAGAGATCAAAAGTCTCTAAGGTTGTTATTTCTCCCGTAGCTCCTCTTCCAACATTTTCAACAGTTAATTGATAATGTTGTGTCAATCCATCATAGAAAAATTGATTTTGTAGCTATAGTGGGAATTTATGGTGTGGACATTGAGTAAGAAGTAATTTTAACCTATCCTAAGTTTCATGGAATAGTTCTCTTTCCATTTGAGAGAATGTAGCAATTTTTGCTCTCAAATAGAAACTTTTCTACTAGGAATAGTATCTTTCTATGATTTCATTATGGACTCCCTCTCAAGTTTTCAGGGAACCTTATGGGAGAATCATTAGCCAAACCTTACCCATTTATTCAAGGATTTATGGAAACACCTCATAATTAATTGATCCTTAGTAAGCCCATGTAAAGGGAACATCTATACAATTGATTAAAAATCCCGAATGAATGTTAATGGATATTCATTAGGCATCCCATAGAATAATGTTAATTTGAAAAAATAAATATGTATCAGTTCATAGTTACTGGCTACCTTTCCAATTATATAGAGAAAGTAATAGTGCCAGGCAATGCATACTTCTTCATTAATATTCCCCTTGGTAGAGTATCTCCTATTTTAAATGACTTTATTGGCTCAAGTGATCACTCAAAAATAAAAATAAAAACTTTAACAACTAAAATAAATAAATTAAAGAAAAGAAAAGAAATAATATTAATAAAATAAAACAACAATAATTGAAATAAGTAACAAAATATATAGTAGAAAAAAATAAAATAAACAACAAAAATAGGGAAATAATAGAAGTAATAAAAAATAGTAAACAAATAAACAAAACAAAAGAAGAAAAAGATAAAAAAAAAAAAAAAAAAAAAAAATACATTATTATTTTTAAACTAATATATATATAATATCTAAAATCAAGTAATAACTAATAAATATATATTTTTTGAATTTTTTAAAGATTAACTAATAAAAGAGATATTATTTTTTATATTTTTATTTCCAAATGAATTGTTTTTTAATCTAAGATCTCTTAATATATTTTTTCAAATTTCAAAGTTTTTTAAAAATTTTATTTTATTTTTTTAACTTTTTTAAATAACCAATAAATTACAAAAAGACAAACCATGAATATTTAATAAATCACATAAATAAAAATAAAATCATAGAAGAAAAAAATCACAAAAATAACTAAATAGAAAATAGCTAAACAATTTAAAATGTCAATTCTCAAACAACGGTGCCAAAACTTCGATGGATAATATCACACCCCGAAAAATGGGTATGTGAGATAGGAAAATAGTGAATTTTTATATTATACTTAAAATAAATTCAAGAAATTTGTTTAATAAAATTTAAATTCAATTCACGATATCCTTATTTAAAAACATAACTTAACAAAAGCTATTTAAATAAAAAAAAATAAAAAATACATATATTAGAAAAAGGGTTTATTTTACAACATGCTTCAACATTTTCTCCAAAAATAGGATACAAAATAAAATACACAAATGAACCTGAAGTTTTCCTCTTTTTCTTCGTCTTCGAGTCATACACTATTTTATCAAACTATAATCTAGAGGTAAGGGAAAAATGAGATAAGCTACACGTAGATCAGTAGAAGTGTACTCTAATATATATTCATAATAAATAAGTATTCAAGATGTATGTTATATATTAACAAATGTTTATGAATGTAAGTAATTGTCATCAGTACGTAGTGTGAGGAGATTTAAGTCATAAAATAAAGGTATACCTATACTTTCTCATTTTCAAAGAATAGAGGGAGTGTACATTTTAGGTATCTCCATGCATACTCATACAATATAAAATATGCTATGTCGTATAAATCTACTACATGAAATGCAACCTCATATGCATTGGTCATGCAAATACATAGGCACATGTGCGGTCCTTGTTCGATACACATATGGGTCCACCTCCGATCCCACGTATGATCGCAATACATATGGCACATGTATTGGTCAAATAAATTTCATATGAACCCGGGTAGTAGACTCCATAACAACTCCAAAATCAATGGGGTCCAACTTCAAAGCTCATGTGCGAGCAACAATCCGCAGTCAACAATACAAAACCACAACAATTCATGGTCAACAATAAGAGGCAATATAGATGAAAAAACTCTGAGAATACATGTGTATGTGATGCGTACCTATTGTCTATTGAAAATAGTCTACTACAACCAATAGCCCATGGGTCCTATACTTCGCAAGATAACATACAAGGGTACTCCCCACGTATAAGCCAAATCTCTTTATGCATGTTAAAATTCTAGAATGCCATATCACATTTTCAATTCGCATTCCATATCAACATTTGATACGCATTTTATATATAGAATTTTCCAATGTATGCACAATAAAATATTTATAACGATTATCTTATTTTTAAATAATATTTATAATATTATAACATTGCTAATAAAATCATGACATCTTGTTTACCACTTTTATTCATAATATATGATGTATGACATTTCATTTATAAAAATAATGCATGAATTAAAAAAAATTAGTAGAAACTCCTACCTCAAATCTTAAACCCGAACACTCAAATATTTATTCCCCAAACATGCTCCAAAATGTACCAAAAACCCGAATACTTAGGAAGATAAAGCTTTTGGAGGGAGGGAGAGAAGAGGAGAAAGTGAATGTGTGAAAATGGGTGGAGTTTGCCTCATTTTTAAAGGCATTTTGTGGAGCTCTCCATCAATCTCGCCATTGGTGGTGGTGTGGTGATGGCAAGGTAATGGTGGTGAGGCGGTAGAGATTTTTAAATTTTTCCCATTCGATCTAACTTTTCACATGAAACTTTTCCGACACATCCCTATACTGTAAAACATTGTTTAGAATTTCCTTTTGGACACCTCAAATATTTATATTGAATTCTATATGATTTTACATTCTTACCTCTTTAAAGAAAATTTTATCCTCAAAATTTATAATTCTTCAAACAAGTAAGAATATTTCAAACATATTTCTAACTCTAACTCCTAATTTGCATCTTCAACATCGTGATGTCTACACTGAACTGTCACTAGTGTTATTGCTATTCTCCTCAAGTTCCTGATTAGAAAATCAATTATTTTCATTAGTTCTTCTTTATATAACGTGTCTTTTTATAATGACATTTCTATACGATCCAAGATAGCACTTTGATTCTATTGACATTTTTGTAAGATAGACATGAGAAAAATATCATGAACTTGTGACAATTCATGGGGTAAATCCAATTTATATTCTACATCATCAATTCTCTTTATAATTGTGAATGGTTTGATATAGCAGGGTGTGAATTTTCCTATTATTCTGAAACAAGTTACTTCCTTCCGAGGTTAAAATTTGAGAAAAAAATAGTCATCTACTTCGAACTTCAATGGTCGTTGCCCTTGATTAGCATAACTCTTGTATCTACTTTAAGTTGTACGAAGTTTGTATTATAGTATGCGAATCTTTTCAATAGTCTCTTCAATAATATCAGTTCTCATCATACTAAAATCTTCACATTTTATATAGCACAACAAAGATCTACATGGTTGTCCGTACAAGACATCATAAGAAGCCATCCTAATGCTAGGATGATAGCTATTGTTATAGGAAAACTCAACCAATGGTAGGTGTTCGCTTTAGTTTCCCATGAATTCTATAACATAGGCTCGTAACATTCTTATAACATCTGAATAACCCCTTTTGGATTGTCCATCCATTTCAAGATGATACACGTGCTATGTAGCAACTCTGTACCTAATGCCTCTTATACGCATCTCCCCAATTGTGTGATAAACTTTGGATCTCAATTTAATACAATCAACTTTGGAAGGCCATGCAATCGTATTATCTCCCAAATGTACAACTTACTCAAACCATTCACTAAGTATCGAGTTTTGGCTGTGATAAAATGAGTAGACTTCGTAAGATGATTAGCAATTAACCATATAGAATCATGACCTTGAAAAGTACATAGCAATCCATGCATAATGCCCATGGTTATGTTGTCCCATTTCCATTCCAATTCCAAGAATGGATAAAGCAATCTCGAAGATTTCTTATGCTCTGCCTTGATTTGTTGACATATTATGCAATCCATGAACTATGAAATATCTTTCTTTATTCCTTACCACCAATAGGTCCTTTTTAAATCATGATACATTTTTGTTCTTCCAGGATGTATCATAAATTTTAATTTGTTTGCTTTGCTCATGATCTCTTATCTTAAATAATCATCAGTAGGTACTACAATCATTCCATGAAAATAAAACACTCCATTACTATAAGTCCATTCTTCCACCATCTCTCCTTCATTCATCCTACACCATACTTCACAAATTTCAGGATCATTTGATTAGGCGACCTTGATACTCCCCAATAATGTAGGGCTAGTCAAGATATTGTACAAGAATGCCTATCTTTCATAATCATACAGGTTGAGCTCGTAACCTTCCACAAATTGAGTGTTTTTCTTAGAGTCCAATATCATTTTTGCAACAAAGTATGACTTGAGACTTAAAGCATCCACCACTATATTAGACTTTCCAAGATGATATCTCAAAGTGAAGTCATAATCTTGAAGATACTCTACCCACCCTTTTTTTGAGTAAAAATATATTTGATACTTTTGTGGTCCAAGAAGATTTTGAATTTGGCACCATAGAGGTAACATCTCCGTATTTTCATAGTGAAGACCACTGCTACTAGCTCTAAGTCATGTGTTAATAAGTCTCACTTATGTACCTTAAGTTGTTGTAATTTGTAGGTAACTACTCGATCATTTTGCATACATCTAAGGCCCTGTAGTGAAGCGTTGGGGAAAACCACATAAGGTTTCATACTATCTAGCATGGTGAGGATTGGTGCACTTGTGAGTCGTGCCTTCAACTCTTGAAATTCCTCTTCACAAGCTTCGTCCTAAAAGAATCTAATTCCCTTTTGAGTAAGATTTGTTAATGGTGTAGTAATCTTTGAAAACTTTTCCACAAAACATTGGTAGTATCCAACCAATCCAAGGAAACTTCAAATTTCAATCACATTTCTTGGTCGATTCTAGTTCAAAACTACTTCAATCTTCAAAGGTTCCACTATAATTCTTCTTCCTAATATGACATGTCGAGGGAATTTGACTTTAGTAAGCTAGAACTCACACTTCTCAAACTTTTCATACAATTGATTCTTCTTTAGAGTTTACTAGGAGATTTTGAGATATTTTCATAATCTTCACACATTCTTGAATAAATCAATATATCATCAATAAACACAATGATAAATTTATATAAGCTCAAAATACGCAATTCATTAAATCCACAAAAATAGCAAGGGCATTAGATAGACCAAATGACATGACATGATATTCAAAATTCACGTACCATATACGGAAGGCAGCTTTAGGTATATTCAACTCCCTGACCCTCAGTTGGTGAACTTGATTGCAAATCAATCTTTGAGAAGAAACTTTCTCCTCCAAATTGGTCAAATAATTCATCAATTTAAGGTAATGGATACTTGTTCTTTATGGTAAACTTGTTAATTGACAATAATCAATGCAGAGTCTGCAACTTCCATCCTTCTTCTTGACAAAAAGAACAGGTACTCCCCAAGGCGATAAGCTAGGTTGAATGAATCATTTTTCCAACAACTCATCCAATTTCTTTTTTAGCTCTTCTTTCTTTGCAGGTGCCAACTCTAGATGAATTACTATTTGATGATCTACTACATTGTCTCCTTTGCCAAAATTTCTTCTCTTTTTTTTATCCTTGATCTTTCGAGAAAATGTGGTCACCTTTAACTACTCTACACTAACTTGTTCGAATCTATAAGATGTGGCAACCATTGTAGTGTATGTCCACGCACCTTGCTACTATCATGTTTATTTACTAACCTTGATAGTTGATTAAAGTGATACTCATAATATGCGACGGTCATGTCATCTTGTTAGAGATTCATAAACTTAACCACCTTGTTAGCATTAGCAATCTCGTTGAAAAATATCTCATAAAATATCCCTTTGAACTCTTCCTATATGGTTATCTCTACGTTCCTTCCTCTACTGATAGAGTCCTACCAATAGTCAGGTTCACTACTCAGTTTATATATAGCTAAACTAGCTCTAAAATGTGCATGAATGTTTAAAGCATGCATTTTCTTCTTTATTTTTTGAATCCATATTTCTGCGATATTGGATTGGGAGTACCATCATAATATTGTAACATTGCTAATAAAGTCATGGTATCTGGTTTTTCACTTTTATTCATAACATATAATGCATGACATTTCATTTATAAAAATAATGCATGAATTTAAAAAGTTCAAGTAGAAACCCCTACCTCCAATCCTTGACCCAAAGACTCGAATATTTATCCCTAAAAAGTATTATAAAATGTACCAAAACTTGAATACTTTAAGGAGAGAAAGCTTTTAGATAGAAGGAGAGAAGAAGGGAAAATAGTTGTGTGAAAATAGGTGGAGCTCACCCCCTTTTATAAGTATTTCATGGAGCTCACCATCAAACTTGCCATTGATGGTGGCAAGGTGGTGGTAGCAAGGTGGTAGAGATTTCCTAATTTTTCCCATTCGACCTAATTTTTCACATGAAACTTTCCCGATGGATCCCTATATTATACAACATTATTTAGAATTTATTTTTGGATACTTTAATTATTTATATTGAATTTTATGAGGTTTCACACATCAAACTTAATATAGAAAATTTATATTTATAAAAAGTTTGCAAGTGCACGAATCAGTTATAGTAAGCAACAAGTATATTCCCGAGATTTTTGCTCAAGTAATTATAGTGGTTTTAAAAGTTAAATTAATTTTCTAATTTATTTATTGAAAGAAACAACAAATCCTAAACATCTTAACAAGTTGTTTGATGGTTTGTAGAGCTATGAATTCTAAATGAAATTATATCTAATGAAACCATTTTATCATTAATTTGTAATTAAAGATTTGAAGAATATGAAAATAAAATAAATCATTGTTTTTATTTATTTAAATCACAAAAATGTTCTTTCAATCATTGAAAACAGAAACTAAAATATCATATATAGATTTAGCTAATTATAGCTAAATTAATAAAAATCAATTCAATTATAAAATATATGAGTGTAGAAATGCTTAAATAATACAACAATTAGAAATATCCCTTTTGTTAAAGACAATTTCAAATCACTGAAAAAATTATGAATGCTTCTCCAAATCCTTAGATCTTCTTCACAATTAAGAATATCTCTTTCTGTATGGTGAATGGCTAACCTAATTCTACAAATAAAACTAATCTAAGAATATTTTCTAAAAACTAAAGAAAAGAAGAGAATTGATGGTTTTGTGATGATTTTGAGAAGAGGCGAGGTCTTTTATATAGGTGAAGAAAAGGAGACAAAAAGGGGGGAAAAAGTCAATCGTGAAGAGATTATCACCGCACATTGTGGTACACTTTTTCTACTACCATAGCCCATGTTTGTTATGGTACGCGTTAAATCAAGATCCGAGAAAGTTGCACCATGGCACACATTTTCCACCGTTATGGGTTGCGTTAATTTGCATTTTTCCAATTTTTTTGTGTTTTCACCCCTTACAAACTTGGTTGGTATATATGTAAGGTTTACATATGTTATTCTTTTATTCTTATTCATTATAATTGAGTGCTTTTAAATGCAATTTTACAAGTGTTTTTAATTTTAATCATTTTGAAACCAAAAATATCTGAAAATAACAAAACATACACGTAATTTTAAAAATAGATTTACTAAAATAATAATAAAATTATGCAAATACAAATATATTTTTTGACATTAAAATAAAAATATATTATGTAATATTTAGTGCTTTTCAAGTACTCATCACTCACAGAAACCATCCGTAATTTCTTTTGGTCAAAGAAAGCAAAAAGGCTTAAATTGGTTTAGGTTTCTTAGAGGTACTATTGTCGCTCCCTTTAGGAAAAGGGTTTTAGTTTATGAGATATTAGTATCTTAAATGAGGGCTTGTTAAAAAATTTTGTCTTCCGGATTATCACAAGGAACTCTATCACTATGTTTTAGTTGGAGAGAGGAGAAGCTCTACGAAGTTATTATATTTGCTCTTCAGTTTAGCTCGGCTTGGATGGTCATTACTTAACTCTTTTGAAGGAGTTTAGGTGGTTAGTTGGTTGGAATTTTTGAGTACGATTTTGCATAGATAATTAACTAGGTACTCCTCTATTTGAGAAGTGACTAGCCTCCCTATAGATCCATCATTATAATCATTAGTAGGCGATTGCAAGCTGATGAGGTGGCACCTATAGTAGTCTTTTGAAAACTCCTACCTTGATATTTCCTCAGAGGTTTACTCAATCAATGCTGGAAGGGTATAGATACTAGAATTTAGACGCATACGATTAAAGGAGGAGTCACAACTATTAAGACCTATGACTCTCTACTCGTGGTCAGGGGAGCAAAAAAGTTAGGGAAGGGTGATCTAAGCCTTTTTCATACCACCATCCTAATCCATTCTATTTTGGCAAGCTATATAAAATGAAGATTCCCACTCATTGTCAAGCCAAGAGGAGGGGCTACTCCTTCCCTTCCGTGTGCTCCTAGTGTGGGTCAACTGGGAAGACTATTTCTCAAATTTTTTAAGTCATCATTTTTCAGGTGCACTATAGGATCTATTACGTTCCTTCTTTGTCAGATGACCTCATACGAATTCTTTCATTCTAGATTTATGGACATGTACAATGTTGCTTAACCTTGGGTTGTAAGTATGATTTCAATCATCTAGGCGATATGGAAAGCTTAGAATGATGCTAGCTTCGAGGATTAATGTACTTCTATAAGCTTTACATTTGTCATACTATGTCATTTCATTCGTGAAGTTGACCTATCAAATCATGGGTATATGAGAAATACAATAGAGGATCTTTCGATTCTCCAAAGATTGTGAGTGTAAGGAATTTCATGAGCCACACCATGGATCATAAAGCAATTTTGAGACTGTCATCTTCGGGGTGGATAAAGGTTAACACCGATGGTACTGCTTTTGGATCAACTGGTCTAGCAAGTTGTGTAAGTATTTCAAACATCAAGATTCTTTGTCAAATGTTGTTTCTATATTCTACTTAGGGTTGCATTTACTTTTAAGGCAAATCTCACTA
The DNA here is from genome assembly GCA_033030585.1 of Hippophae rhamnoides. Classification (NCBI taxonomy): domain Eukaryota; kingdom Viridiplantae; phylum Streptophyta; class Magnoliopsida; order Rosales; family Elaeagnaceae; genus Hippophae; species Hippophae rhamnoides. The sequence goes on along the minus strand of CM065438.1, from coordinate 39,566,974 downwards.
TAGCTACTCATATAGTATTGTATGTTGTCACCTTTGGATGACAAAGGCTTTGATTGGAGTAAAACTCTACTTATATGATGATTCTTTTTCACACTAAATTGTCATTGGTGCCATGTAGATTTTACTATAATGAGATTGATTACTTAGAAAAGATTACTTATATGAATTTTATTTTTTTTTATATTTTTAGAAAAGATAATTATAGTTGATTATATAACCTTTAAAATATCTAATATTTGTATAACAACATGGTGATGAGATGTCCCATCCATCGTTAATATTTTTATTTTTTTAGGTATTAATAACAAGTTTAATTATAAATTTTACTGATAAATAATTTGAATTATTTTTTATTATTTTAATAATATTAGTATTTCATAGGTTTGATGGAAGAAAAATACCACAATCCTAGTAACTTAATTGAGATGCCTTAATACATCCGTGAAACCTATCCGTTGTAATTTTTAGTTGTGAGATAATGAACTGATCATCAAATATCACTTGCAAATGAGCATAAAAGATATCATTGTATAATGTGCATTGGTAAAAAGCATTTTTTGTATTTTTTATATTATTTCGAAATTATTTTTCGATATCTATCGCTGATTTTGGTTCGACATTCTTGTCTTGTGACCCGTCTTAATAATTTCAAGGATTTTAAATTTCCTCTTCTCCATTTATAGAGTTACTCAGGCACGTACTCTAATTTTTTTTTTTTTTTGGGTACTCCTCGTCCAATTAGGGTTTCGTTGTTCTTGTATCTTTTGATTCTTATCGCTCTATCTTGATCCCTCAATCGGGTGCACCAAAGTTACTGTTTTTGAGAACTTCTCCCGTACGTTCTGTTTCTGAGTGTAAGGATCAAGAAAGCCCCAAAATGTCTCTACCTTTTTCCATCCAACTTTATTCCTTTGTTTTGCTTTAGGGTTTTTTTTATCCATAGTTTCCGAAATGGGGTTCTTGAAACTCGTTTCTTTTCTAGGGGGTCTACTCTTGTCTTTTTAAAAGAAATTTCTTTTTTCCCCTTCTGCATAAAGAACTCTAAGTCCACAATTTTGTTCCAAAATTGGTGCTCTTTTTGCACATTATTCTTTTCTTCGTTGATTTCTTTTGGATTGTATCAATAATTTACTCGGGAAACATGGGTACTGTGTAAAATTACCGAATTTAGGACCATAATGTCGAATTTGAGGAATGCCCATTTCATTATTTTCAGCAAAGATTGCGTGTCTGTGCCCATCTCTTTACAAAAATGCTCTGTTTCTTTTAGGATATATCCCAAGCACCTGGCCTGCAATTGAATTGGTTTTGTTTGTTTAGTTTCTGTCTTTCTCTCTTGTGCTGAAAACATGGGCTGTGTTCATGGAAAGTGTTGCAGTCGCTACCCTCGGTCCTCTGAAGGTGATTTCCCTGACTGCCGTGAAGTTGGTCCTTACGGTGCTCAAAGGAAACACATACTAACAGAGAGGTCAGTTGAGTACGCTTCTGTTCCTTCTCATAACTTTCATTTAGAGTACTCTGTTATCACACAACGAGGTTACTATCCAGATTCACTTGATAAACAAAACCAAGACAGTTTCTGCATTAGAACACAAGTTCGTGGTAACCCAAATCTTCATTTCTTTGGTGTATTTGATGGGCACGGACAATTTGGTACCGAGTGTTCCAATTTTGTTAAGGAAAGGCTAATTGAAATAATTGCAAATGACCCCACATTGTTAGATGATCCATTAAAAGCTTATAATTCAGCTTTTCTAGCAACAAACGATGAATTGCATAATAGTGAGATTGATGATTCCATGAGTGGTACTACATCTATTAATGTGCTTGTTATTGGGGATACTCTTGTTGTTGCTAATGTGGGTGATTCGAGAGCAGTGCTTGCTGTGAAAGATGGGAATCAAATTGTAGCTCAGGACTTGTCTTGTGATCAGACACCATTTAGGAAAGATGAATGTGAGAGAGTAAAGCTTTGTGGTGCCAGGGTATTGAGTGTCGATCAAGTAGAAGGAATTAAGGGTCCAGATATTCAAAGCTGGGGTGATGAAGAGACTGAAGGTAATGATCCTCCGAGGTTGGGTTCCTAATGGTTTGTATCCTGGGACTGCATTTACAAGGAGTGTAGGTGATAGTACAGCAGAGAGAATTGGTGTAGTTGCTGATCCAGAAGTGTCAATTGTTCAGCTTACACCTAACGATCTTTTCTTTGTTGTTGCAAGTGATGGGGTGTTCGAGTTCCTCTCAAGCCAAGCTGTTGTCAACATGGTAACAATAATTTTTCATATTCAACAAATACATTTGCTTTCATTTAACACGTGTATGGTATTCTTTTCTCTTTGGTAAAACATGTGTAGACGTTTATTTCTTAGACTATTAATTTCTTCTTTATACTAAATTTTAGTTTATTTCTTAGACTATTAATTTCTTCTTTATACTAAATTTTAGTAAGGCCGGCGAGAAATTGTTTACTTGTAGTGTTTCACTCTGAAATGATAGATCTTTACTAGGTATTATAAAATGGAGTATATGTCTCACTTTGCACAAGTAATGCACTTTCTTCCCGCACAAATGTATCATGAGATGTATTTATTTGCGCTAAATGTTAATGACTCTATTGAGAAGGCCACGCTGTACGTGCAGTGAGAAAATTATTATGATAATATCTTTGTTATTGCTCTTTTATTAAACATCATTAAGCACTACTTTTTTCCATGATGTTGGAGAGTTCAATTATCTCCTAATTACTGTTTATAGCTTTTAATCTTAGTTTGTTATGCATCATTATTGGCTTGACATTGTATTAGTACCATTATTATTAGGCTTAATTACTCCATTAATAACTTTGAGCAAATTTGTAGTTAGGTCCCTAAACTTTAAAATCTTATAATTTAGTTCCCAAACTTTTAAATTTCACATATAGGTACTTTTAAATCCTTTAATTTAGTCCAAAAATTTTAAAATTTTACACAAGTTCTAGTTTAGCTATTAAAATACATATTTTTGAATCAAAATTTTAGGGCCTATATGTGAAGTTTTAAAATTTTAGGGACTAAATCATAGTTTTTAAAAGCTCAGGGACCTATGTCTGAACTTTTAAAAGTTGAGAACAAAATCGTACGTTTTAAAAGTCTGGGGACCTATGTGTGAATTTAGTTAAAATTTGGGAATCAATGGTACACTTTAGTCTTATTATTGAGGTAGTAACTTGATGTGAAACTTTTGTATGGGCTGCTGCCTGCTCCTTGTTTCTATCTTGGATGTGCTTGGTAAAGCATAAATACCCGTTTTATTAAGGCTTTCATACTTTTGTATCAAGCAGTGCTTTCTATATAGTACTTTGTATGTATTACCTGCAGCATTGTTATCCTGCAATTAGTCAGGAAAGTACGAATGAGGGGAAGTTAGTAGAACAATTGAAACCTACTGTGTAAGAGAGTGGTTTGCCTGTCTACATATATAAGAGTAAATATAATTTGATAACATTGTTGGGGTCATAAATTTTAGGCATTGTTTGATCAGTGATATTGTTATGGCTTTTTAATGCATAGATACCAAGTTAAATGATTTTTATTGAGTGTTGAAATTCTCATCATTATCTGGTCCTGCACTTTTGATTTCTTCACAGCACTTCTTTCTCATGCTAGTGGTTAAAATAAACTTTCTTTCTGGGTGACCTCTAGTTAATCAATATGCTATTAACATCTACTTCTAGTGCTTCTTCCATTAACAAGCTTTGTTGACTCTCTTCATGTAGGGGGCAAGTTATACAGATCCTTGAGATGCATGTGCTGCTATTGTTGGAGAATCATATAAATTATGGCTGGAACATGAAAATCGGACAGATGATATAACAATCATCATTGTTCACATCAAAGGCTTCACTAATGTAGGATTTGCTTTCTAAAAAGTTTGGTTTAGTCTCTCTGTTCTCTTTTGGAGAATCATATAAACTATGGCTGGAAAATGAAAATAGTTTGGATGATATAACAATCGTCATTGTTCACATCAAAGGCTTGAGTCTTGTATGATTTTTTTGAAAAAAATTACTGGTTTAATCTCTTTTATCTGTTATTCTCCCTTTCTTGCTTTAGGATGAACCCTTCTCTTTATAGTCATTTTGATTGCCATCTCTTGCTAGAGTGCTATGCCGTATAGGTATCCATTTTTGAAACATTGATTTTGTTTGTGTAACAAGTGACAGTTTGAATTATTGATAGTATTTGAAGATTACTGTTTACTAGAAAATCTTTCAAACATCTTTGCTTTTGTTTAGACTCGGTACCTTTTTTAACAAGGAATGATTAAATCGTATGAGTATCAATGTTGGTTTATAGCATGAATACAGTGTCATATTTAATTATATTTGTACCCATGTACGGTGTACACCTGAGCAAGAAGGAAACTATGGCTTTTTTTCGTAATTTTCTTTTGTTCTGTTATTAGTCAGCTGAAGGTGCTGCAGATGTATCGAGTGGAATGAGTAATAAGCCTCAAATTAAAAAATCCAAAGTAAATTCTGAGAGATCTTTTGGCAGTGGATCGGAATTTTATCGTTCAGTGAGGAGTGACTCCTCAGATTTAAATTTTTGTCAATATGTTGTTTCAGCAAATAGAAGCCCAGCTATCATTGTTCCATCTCCCACTCGTCTGAGGCCCTTGGAAGTGGTAGGTCTCTCATTCTATGATGTTTTGATTGGTAGTTGATTATGGAGAGTTGAGTTTCTTGGACTCATATAATGGACAATCAATCTGACCCTTCTCTCTTTTTTGTTTCGTTTTCATTGCTACAGTAAAATAGCTGAGATTTTTGGCTGTTAACAGGTTTTGGTCTAGTGGTGAATTCAGCTGGCAACTAAAGCTGCTAGTTGTGCATATACCAGAATTCCTCGCTCAGTAGTCCTTGGCTTTCTTGCTAACGTTACTCTGTCTAAAGATGACCCCAAAAAATGGTGTATCTAAGGAGAACAAGATGTTTTCTGCTCTCCTACAGCTACTGCCTTGCAATTTGCTAATCCAAGCATATAGAAATAAAAGGAAATGGACCCAAGATACGGTGGGATTCGAAGAGGTTGAGACAGAAGACTGGAAATGGATACTTATGAGACAGTGGAGCTCAAGGATGGAGATTTTTCATCAAGATGAAAATTTCATGTTTTGGTGTTGGGGCTAAAATGGAAACCATGTATGCTTCCAACATGGTTGTTTCTCTCATGAATGCTTTAGATGAATTCATGCGTGCTCTGCAACTGTGATTAATTCCATTTCCTCCATTTCTCCGTATCTCATAACTTGTACCGGAATTCGGACCATAGCTCAGTGGTAGAGCATTTTATTGCATAATTTGTACATTAATTGTTGATCAGAATGATTTGTGTCAATCGGTACGTTTTAAAGATGTGGCATTCCTATTAAATTTTTTATGGAACTTATTTAACGTAAAATACTTTTTTTTTAAATGAGGACCATTGTTTTTCGACTGAATTTTACAAATGATATCAAACTTCTTATTTCTTTGTTTTTATTATTATTTTTTCCTAGTTCATTTATTTTTTCCTAGTTCATTTATTTTTTAGTTTCACACTTAAACCAAAATTTAATATGAAGTTTCAAATTAAACTACAACAACGATGTGAAAGAGCAAAGGGTCAAAGTGAAAATTAAAAAGTAATTAATCAAATATAAATAAAAGAGAGACTAAGCTGTGAATTTTTTTTTTTAAAAAGGTACCAAATTATGAGAAAAATAATAAAGAAATTAATGTGTTTCATGTGAAAAAGAAAGCACAATTTGTCTAATTCATCCCTGTGTTTCCATATTGTGAAGTTATTGGGAAAATAAATAAATGGGTGGAGAACCACAACGGCCCATTTGTTTAGGCTTGAAGCATTGTATACTATCATTGTTTGAAAATGTATTTTAAATCTTTATGTTTTTAAAAAAATATATAAAATTAATTTTTCATTCAATTTTTTAAAAATATAACGAATAACACATGGAATTTGCATATATTTTTTTACAAAAAATCATCTTAATTAATAAAAACATTGACTCATTTTTTTCATTCAAATTTAAACAAAATTATCATTTTCTAACAACTATTATAATCATACTCACCAATATTTATCATTTTATTATCAATTAAATTAAAATATAATTAAAAAATTTTAAAATCATATATTAGACAATAAAAGTTTAAGTTTGATCCAAAAATTATTAAAATTAAAAAAAAAATTCTTTTTTTAAAAAATTAAAAACTCATCTCTTAAAATTACAAACATTTATGTATGAAATATACTATTTTGTTATATTAACATATATTTAACTTTTTCTTTATCCAGCATCTTTTTTACAAACAAAAAAATTTAAACAATGCCACCTAATGCATAAACAAAGGACTTGGCCAACATTCTTCCCAAAATAAAATATACCTAACAAAAGAAAAAGGCAAAGTAGGAAGGCCTTTATTTCCTCAAAAAGATTGTACAACTCTGACCTTCAAAATCATATACATAACTCAACTATAACCTATACCAATAGGCATTTGGCAAGACCTGCAATTTTGGAACAATTTTAATTAAAACTCCATAAACATATGATTTATAATTTATGTTAAAACAAGAAACATGAGGACATTTGAGCAATAGATAGTGCACAACAGTTAAAATACTTATTTTTCTCTATTTTTTGAAAACATGCAACTCGGATTTTAAAGATGAATTCCAAAATCCTATCATGATCTATAACCAACTTATGAATAGAATATTTGAGGGTGAGGCTTTGATCCACCTATTGCAACCTATATACATACAACATATGTATATGCATATGTTTGCAAACCTAGAACATTTTTGAACATGTCTACAAATGAATTCTAATCCAGGACTCTGTAGGCATAGGCAACCAACGGTTTGGGATAAAAAATGAAATTTACCACTACTAAATGTCAATTTTGTAAAGTGCACAGATATCATAGGCTGCTTAGTCCAAAAGGATAACCCATAAAACTGTTGGGCAAACTATAAAGTTCTGATGATAAATATGAGTCCTTTTAACATGTCTACAAATGAATTCTAAACCCGTAGTCAAGTGTCAGTTCTGGACTAATGAGAAGGATGGCATAACATAATTAACATTACAAACCTATAGACTTTGACCGAGATTTATTCTTATTTGACAACTTCATCTGATTTGCATGTTCCTCTTCTTCCAGCTTCTTCCTCCTGGCTGCCTCCTCTTTCTGTCTTTGTATCATTTCCAACTCCCGTTGTCGTTCCTCCTCTTTCTGCTGCTGCTCTAAAGCTTCTCTTCTCTGAGACTCCTCTACTCTTCTCCTATTTTCTTCTAACATCTTGTCAAGCTCTTCTCTCTCTCTGCGAGCTTGTTCCTGACAATTATTGTGATCATATTAAAGACTACCAACAACCAGCCATAAGAAATTTCTGAAACGAGAACTTGGTAACTGAACATTATAAACTCAATTTAAATACAAAATTTGCGGAATGGAAATAAGTAAAGGGAAGAAATTCAATTAGAGTATTAAGGCTCATTAGGGAAGAAATTCAATTAGAGTATTAAGGCTCATTAGGGAAGAAATTCAATTAGAGTATTAAGGCTCATTACAGTTAAAGATTACAGTATAGATTTCAAATTAATGAATAATGATAATCAATGTTAATCATCATAATTGCTCAAGACAGAACCTGGGAACATCAGACTCGTGTGTTTATCTGACTTACCAAGGGAAAATTAATAAGGAAATTAATTCATTTAAAGAGGCTTACTTCTTTCTTTCTTGCTTCAGTAAGAGCAGCTTCCTTCTCTTTCTCAAGTTGAGCTGCAACATCATCAAACAATTTCTTTCGACCTTCCTCAATTCGTCTCTCTATTTCCAACTTAACATACTCAGAACTCAACCTCTCATCAACGTTTTTCCGAATTGCTTCTTCTAGTCTCCTTGCAGTCTCTTCTTCTAACTGCTTCAGTTCCTCCTTGTGTTGACGCCTGATACCAGGAGCAAAGGTCAAGCACATGCAAGCTAAAGAAATTACATGACAGAATAGCATAATAAAAGAAGTGAAAAGAGCAGCCCAGGACCCTTTGTTTTCTAGAAGGTGCACATTGGTCCCTTTGTTTTGAAAAGATGCACCATAGGTCCCCTTATTCTTCTATAGGTAGAGATAAGTTCAATCTAGATGATGTCATCACAAAATTATGGTCAATCATCGCATGTGATTGAATCGTGAGATAAATAGAAGTGCAAATATATATATATATTCGGCCCTAGATAGCATATACTATTAAAATAAACACAAGGCAAAGTGTCAAATTTTTCAATTTTGTGTTGAACTTATATGCACCTTTTCAACAACCAGGGGAACTCTAGTACATAATTGAAGATCAAAGAGAATGAAGGTGCACCTTTTTGAAAACAAAGGAACTCATCCTGCACCAACCCAATAAAAAAATTTGCAAGGTTGTAAATGAATAGTATAGTTATAATTTCAAGGGGCCGCTTTGTTATGAAAGTGACTATCATGATCTAGTTTCAATCTTGAAGATGGCCTATCTTATAGTGAAGTCTGTTGCTCAGGACTATTTCTCTACCCTCACAACTAAAATGAAAAGATTACACCTTTAGTGTCATCTTGCTCCATAGATTAATACACTAAGAAAGGTAGTGGTTTATTACTTCAAAATATGTTAACTGAAAAGGCCACGCATATTTAAATTACAAGACATAATAGAAATGGACCAAAGACATCATGTAAGCATGTGAAACTAATGGGAAACCACTAAATCACCTCTTCTTTTCTTCCTCCTCCTTCCTCAGTTTTTCAATGGCATTTTTTCCCTCAGTTGATGCAAGACTTGGACTACGAGATCTTGGTACAGGAGATACAGAGGTGGTCCTATTCCTATGCCTTCTTTGTCGCCTAGGAGTTGGAGATCGGCTTTTACAGTATCTATTAGAAGTAGATCGACTTCTATGATAATGTGGAGAGATCGACCGACTTCTTCGCCTACATGTGAAAGTACAACTTGATTTTAAAGCACTCAAACCATCAAATCTTAAAGTATTATTTCTTGCATGGCATTGCAGGATAAATCATGCCACAATGAAAATACAACAGGGAGTATGCAGAAATGCATGGTATATAATGACCACAAGACATAAATCAAGCAAACAAATTGAAGAAAATGTGTACATGCACATGAGCGAACATGAGAAGATTGAGAATCTCATTTAGCCACAATATAAATTAAAGAAGAAAAACATTTGATAAGTTTATATTTCCTCTCTTGACAGTTAACAGGACCGATAATACTTAAGCTATGTGTTCATGCAATTTGACCCAACCATCACCAAATAGCACAGTAAATCATCCAGGATAAGAATGTAGAAGATTAAGCCTACCCCAAAGGCACCAGGACTAAAATGTTTTAGGCCTTTGGAATAATCCAAGTCTGAAACCATATACCTGACCAACACATGTTGGACCCACCCAAAATAGGCACTGATAGCCGATTGAAAAAAATAAATAAATAAATAATGTTGCAGATCACATATTAGGGTGTGTGGCACTACCTTGCTCAGTTTATTTATCTAAAACTTGCATAAAACATATTGGCTATTGTTTTAAATTCCCAAATACACAGAAAATCAGCAGATTTCATATTAAAATTATGGAGGAGGTGGTGGAGGAGGAGGAGGAGAGAAAGGGGGGGAGTGGTAAGAGTAAATATATGCCTTAATACTATTATCTAGTTTCATATACCATTATCAATTAACCAAGAAGCTAAAACCAAAATCAGTTGTGAATCAAACCTAATGCATAAATGTTTAGGAACCCTCCTGCAAATGAAAAATCATATAAATAACAGAAACAAATAATAAATGAATAAAACTAAGTAGATTAAAAAAGAAGACCTAGAATAGGATGAGCGACTTCGGTCCCTTCTGCTACGTCTTCTTCGGCTGTATGATGGAGAACGAGAACGAGATGGTGATAAGCTTCGACCCATTTGGGGTTTCTCTTATCAGATAATTTCTTTTATTCGGCTATCGATTACGTTCTCCCTCAAAAAAAGAGATTAGCTGCTGTTACTGTTTGATATGGACAATTTAATAAAAAAAAAGGTAAATTTATTTATATAATTTTTAAAAACAATCAATTTAGTTTTAATTTAAAAAAAATTATATTTTTTTAAAGAATATAATTAATTTTTATTAAAAATAATACTTTATACATGTAATTGACAAATGGGAAAGAGTTTTTACCTTTTATCTGTTGAAGCTTCAATCTCAATTCTAAATTAATTTTCTCAGTTTCATTAGTCATGCTTGTGTTTTCATTACTTAACTCGGTTGAATTACCTTAGTGGAAAGAAGAACAACTTGGAAGATAATTTAACCATTGTCATAAAAATGGGATGCACAAAGTTTATAAACACAAGCCACACTCTCTAAACGAAATGGCAGATCAACATAGATATTTATATCAAATTGGATTATGAGAAATTAAGCATAGAAAACCTTTAATTTTGGGTAAGATAAAACAATAATGTCTGTAAAGCAACTCAATGACAAACATAAATATCACCTTTGCTTGATTCTTACGCCTGTAAAAAAGGCATAAGAATAATAGAATTATGAAGAAGGAAAATAATTAAGGTAATACAACTGAGTTAACTAATGAAAACACAAACATAATAGGTGAAACTGAAAAAATCAATTTGAAACTGAGGTTAAACCTTTAACAGATAAGAGGCAAAAACTCTCCCATTTGCCAATTACATGTATAAAATGTTTTTTTAATAAAATTCCAATTTTACCTTAAAAAATACATTTTTTAAAATTTTTTGATTATATTAATTCTTTTTAAAAATTATATAAATAAACTAAGTGTTACTCAAAAAAATGTGTCACCTAAAAACTAAAAATAACTATGTATAGCTTTCTCAGCTAAAAAAAAGTAAATAAATAATAATAATAATAATAAAATAACTAACTTTGAAGTTCATATCCACACCAACAAATATTTTAGTTACGTCACTTAGAATGGAATAATATATTTATTATTTTTATAATAGTTTATCATTTTTATTAGGAAAAGGTAAAAACATAAAAACAAATAATTTAATTTAATTTTTTTTATTTTTTATCAATTATATAGTAATTATTGTCTAAACTTAAAAATAATTTATGAAATTAAAATTTCAATAATAGATAAAATAATATAATAAAAAAATAAAATAAAAAGTTAATTATTTGTCAATATATTATCACTTTTTTAAAAAAATTAAATTGATACAAAAATAACACAAAAAGTAGATTGTTCTTTTGATATAACTAAGGAACCTTTACTATCAACCTCATCCGATCTTTTGTTTTTAGAAAAAAAAATCTAAACAAAATCTAAATTTGCAAACTTTTATTTGAGAAATTATATTAATATATATAAAAGATACAATATAAATCATAATTCATTAATCTAACTACATCAATAATAAATGATAAATTAAAATAAAAAAATATTTGTTAGCACATTGAGAAAAGCCGGAGCTTCTATTATTTGCCATGTTGCAAAGTTTTCTCGTAGAGTGTTTAACTATTTCAATTATTTAACTGTTTTAATTAATATATTAAATATATTTTAGAAGTAATTAAACCTTGATAATATATTATAATATTTAAAATTTTGTACACAACATATCTAAATAAATATCTAGACTTTCAACAAGGTACAAACAAAATAGGTATAAATATAAAATAATTCATCCTAGATTAATATCTAGATAAAACATCATAAACAAGATCTATGTTAAGAAATACAAATATATATTTTTATTCAAAATAAAAAATATATATGAGAAAAAATTTTCTACCGAACAGAACCATGTAAAAGGAGATCATTTCAGGTAGAAACAAAATACATTGATTAAGATACTTTGGAAGAGTGAAGAAAATGCTAGGGTTTCTTCTCTACATTAAAGAATGAGAAGATGAAGATATGTCATCATCAACATTGTCAAAGGAACCGTCGGCAAAAAATGACAGAAAAATAAGAAAAAAAATTGTCGATAGAAAATGACAAAAAAAATAAAAATGTAGATCCCACATCTTAGTCGGCATAAGAATTATTAAAGCAAGGGTAAAATAATAATTTTAGTCTTGTAAATGAACTCTTATTCTCATTTCAAAAAACACAAATATACATAAATCCAAAGCTCTCTATTCTAAAACACTCTATTAGAGAAAACCCTTCTATCTAGAAATCTCATAACCAATAATGTTATATCCAATAATTATGAGCGACTAAGCACTCTTTCAAGGTACTACTAAAATAAAAAAAAATAGAAATTGTTTTTAAAAATAAACAACTAATAATTTCAAATAAAATCAAAGATAAAAAATCTAATTCTATTAGAAACATTTGATAAAAGGTTATCTCTATTATTTAAATGAATATTTTAAAGATGATGATTATGAAACTTGTCTTAATAATTTTAAAAGATTTAACACCTTATTAAATATTTATACATATTATATTAAAATTATCACAAGCATCATAGATCATCCTATTTTAAGAACATTAAAGGACTATTTTAGTAAAAAATATGTAAGAATAGAGGAATAAGAATTCAACAACTCAATGTTTGGATACTATTTCTTTGAAGATTATAAATACACTGTATGTACACAAGAAAAACCTATTTATATACTACGAATAAGACAAAATAATATGCATTCAACACATATGATTTATCAAGAGAATACTCTATGAATATCAAATCATTAGTACATAAATTATAACTATTAGATTTAACAAATGAAAGAAAAATTTTTAATTTTTAATTTTTAATTTTAAAAGACAATTAATAGATTCAAAATTAAAATTAAGTAACCAACATAATGAAGAACACAATATACTATGCAATTGTAATGAATATAGAAGAAAATTAGATTTATACCAAAAAATAATAAGTTTTTTAGACAAATCATTGCCTTCAGTATATAGACAAAGATTATCAACTAGGTAAATATTAATCCCTAATTAAAAATTGGTATCAAAGCCAAGAAATAATATTCTAAATAGTAATGGATGGAAAATCAATACTATTAAAGTCTAAGGGCATTTTTGATATTTTATAAACTTTGAGAGTATAATTGAAAATATGTCAAACATTAGGAGCATTTGAGATATTATTCCAAAGTTTGATATATTTGTGACACCAAGTGTCTCTAATTTATAATGTAAGAATACAAAAACAACAAAAATTATGATACATGATTATTTATAATATAAATTTAATAAAAAAAATAATATATATTTAAAGTTAAGTCCAATAGGGTTACAATTTAAATGAGATGAAATGAAATGAGACAATATTTAAATCAAATGAGATAATATTATATCATTAACAAATTAGACATTAAATGAGATCTAAGATTAAATGAGACAACCCACTTTATATCTCTACCTCAAAGAGAGAGTCACAATTATTGAGACCACTTACTAAACACTATTTGGGCTCAACATCTTAGTGAGGAGCTCAGGCATAGGTTCTACAAGAATTGGTGCAAGTCCAAGAAGAAGGCTTTCACAAAATACTCAAAGCAATATGAAACTGAGGAGGGAAAGAAAAATATTCGGGCTCACCTAGAGAAAATGAAGAATTATGCCATTGTTATTTGAGTTTTGGCTCACACTCAGGTACTGACACAAAGCTCCAATTTTGATATGTTTTTATTAATTTGTGACAATTAATTGATAGATTTTTTTTCATTTGTTTTTTGTATAACTGCATCTGCATGGATTGCATTTCCTTCGATATGATACTTGAAGCTTGATTTGGTGTATGATAATAGCTACATATTGCTAAGGATATTTCTAGATTTATTTATTTATTTCCATCATTATAATTGTACTATAAATTAATTTCGCGTATAAATTGAATTCATTAAGAAATAATACAAAGAAATATTTTCTCCCTATTTTGTCTATGTTGAAATGGTATCAAATTAATATTTTATTTAATTATGTAAAATAATGACTGAGGTTAATAATATTATTTCAAAATCAGTGTCATCAAAAACTTTTGATAGAAAAACACTAAAAACACCTAATATGAGTTACGGAGGATATGATAATTCATCTATCTAATTCACCATAGAAGAATTCCATAGAAAAAAAATTACCATGAGTAGACACAATCAATAAAATTGATAATTGATGGAAAAAGAAAATTGGGTTACCTCACTAGAGACATAGAAGAGCCTGCTTCAACCCACCCCATCAGTCGTTAAAAATGGTGATCCAAAAATTCAATGATTAGGGCTTATCTGGTACACTCCATGTAACCTTCAATTGGGAAGACATATTTATTCCTATCGATTGTAAAAGACATATAGGATGTTGTTCGAGAAACTTATTCTGAAGAAGAAAACTACTCTCAGATTTTTGAAATTAAAACTCAACTATAGCGTATGAGACAGAGTAAGAAGGATGTTATTGAGTACTATATAGAGATGGTAAATCTGTACCAAGAATTGGATTCATATTCAATGGAGAATTGGGTGTGTAAGGAGTACAGTACACGTTATAAATTAAAACTGAAGGGGAGAAAATGTTTGAGTTTCTTGCAAGACTTGACCACAAGCTTCATGAGGTCCGAAGTGGGATACTTGGTCGGTGACCTCTTCCGATTACCAGAGAAGTGTTTGTTGAGGTTTTTTGTGAGGAAAGGAGGAGAAAAATAATGCTTCGCAAAGATTCAGAGCCTTTATCTACGTTAACCAGCCACAGAATATCTAGGAGTGATGGAAACAATTACCATGGGTTAAAAAATATAAAGCCAACCTATGAATAGGAATGGACAAAATAACTACAGGTTTGGTTATCCGCACCATCGGTTTGGTTTTTATTCAATAAATTTTGGGTAAAAACTGAACATAAAACAACTGATACAGTTATACTGATAACCATATCATCCTGTATTCGAAATTAATTATATTTACTAAATTAATTTATATATTTATTAAATTAGATTATATATTAATTAATAATTAGGGTTTATTAAGAATTTTTTAAAAAATTTTGAAAAAATGGTTTTTTCGGATATTTTTAATAACTACCTTGAACCGTTTCCCATGGGTAAAAAATCGTTCTCGAATCGTAAAATTTTTTGAGAGGTACAAATTTTATAATTTGTTTCAGGAACAGTTATATAAAAAATCATCACTGCTCGTACCCGTACCTATCCTTACTTATGAAGCCTTCAAGTCTAAAAATGGCCTAATGACCCGTGAAGCCTTTAGGTATGAAGATAGGGTAATGGACCATTGGCTATCTAGTGGGCCTCAAAGTGCAATTGCCTAGAATCAGCAAAACCTTTTTGGGCTTTTCTCTCGTGGGCCTTCAAATGAGCCCTACATTGGTACGATTTAAAATCAACAAAAAGGTATCCATGGTGTGAGCATTGTCATAAAACTAGACACAAAAGATATTCGTTAAAAGACACGTGGGAAATTAGTTGATGGAAAACAAGACAATAAAATAATAAAAAGTTGAAGTTATCAAGTTTCAATAGAGTCTCAAAGGAAAAAACTCGCTTCTATTGGAACTTTCAAATTGGAACAAATAGAACAACTTTTTAAAAAAATTTCCAATCTTCAAATATCTGGTCAGTACTCCACACATATTCTTCAAATTTGCTAGCCAACAATGGTAAGTTCCTAAAAGCATTGAGTACCACCTCATGAGTTAAAACTCCTTGGATTATTGATTCAAGAGTCTCATATCATATGACTGATATGTATCACTTTTTTTTCTTCATATTTACCTTGTGTTGTAAATCTTAAAGTAAAAATTATAGAAGAAACTCCTTCACCTTTTGCAAGAAATGGAAGTATAAGAATTTCTAACTCTATAACTCTTGAATCTACCCTTCATGTTTCAAAATTATCGTGTAATTTACTATATGTTAGTCTATTAACAAAACACTCTAATTGTTCTGCCAATTTTATTCCCTCATGTTGTATTTTTCTGGATCTATCATTAGGGAAGATGATTGATAGTGTTAAAGAATGTGAGAGACTCTACTACTTTGAGAAATCCAATGTGATTATGCATCTATCTAAGAATAGTGAAATTATGTTGTGACACTTTAAAATGGATCATTTTAATTTTTAATATTTAAAATAGTTGTTTTCACCCCTTATCTTGAAAAAAATTTATCTCATTTACAATGTAAAATTTGTGAATTTACAAAACATCATCATACATCTTTTCCAAAACACAAATATACATTATGTAAACCATTTATTGTCATTCACAGTGATTTATGGAGTCCTTCTCGTACTTTGACTTGTAGATATACAAAGTGGTTTGTAACCTTTATTGATGATCATACTCGAGTGTATTCGGTTTATTTATTAAACTATAAAAGTGATATTCGTGACGTGTTTATCAATTTCCACATTATGATACAAATTCAATTTCAAACACAAATTAAGATTTTGCATGCTGATAATGGTACAAATTATTTTAATTTCACTTTGGGAAATTATATTCTACAACATGGAATAATTAACCAAGGTATATGTGTTGAGACTCTATAACAAAAAAGGTTGCCAAATGAAAAAATAGGCATCTATTGGGGCTATAATGTTTGCCACCTATATGCCAAAAATGTTTTTAGGCAATGCAATTCTGACATCCACCTATCTAATAAACATAAGGCCTAATTGGATTCTGTCGTTTCAAACACCGATTCAAAAACTTAGTGTTTTCCTACTTATCTTATTTTATTTGATCTCCCTCTAAAAGTATTTAGTTTAACGGATTTTGTACATGTTCACTCCCATAATCGAGGCAAGCTAGATCAAAAAGCCCTCAAGTGTATGTTTTTTGGCTATTCTCCTACTCAAAAAGACTATAGATGTTTTGACTCATTAATAAAAAAGTCTACACTAGCTTTGATGTCACCTTTTCCAAAAAAATTTCTTCAAGAAGAGAGTATTAATAAAGCTCGGTTATTTAACTCTAATCTTTCCTTTCCAAACACTCACCCTAATCCAACCACATCACATTATAATGAACCATTCATAGAAAGAAACTTGAACTTAACAAAATATGCAGGCACATAAAAGAACAAGTAAATACTTGCCTACTCACGGCAGCCGAAGGCAAAGACTAGAGAGAATCTCACTCTTAAATCACTAAGAGAATTTGAGCCAGTGATAGCTCTAAGTATTCTTACGTCACCCTCAGACACAGGTAGTCCAGAACCTTTTACTCATGATTAACCTATTACTTTCAAAAGAAAAAAACCCAGGTCTTGTACTCTCCATCCTATTTGAAAATTTTTTTTACAAAACTTTGTATCTTAGATTCCAAGCTTTTACATCTAATCTTGATAAGATGAAATTCCAAAAATTATTGAAGATGTATGGGAAATTCCCAAATTGAGAGAAGCAATAATTGAAGAATTGTCAGGCTTTGATAAAAATGACACTTGGGATGTAGTCAAGCTATCACATGGTAAAAAAAAACATGTAGACAAGCTATTACTTAGAAATTTACTTCTCGCTTTAAGAATTAACTTTCTTTAACTTATGCCTACTATTTATGTTAACTAGCTTTCTTGATTTGTAGCTAACTTGGTTATGGTAACATAACAGGTGTGTGAGGAACTATATCATCCCTATGGATTTTATTGTGTGTGTGGGTTTTTTATTCAATATTAATTTATTATTTGTTTAAAATACTTGTTGTTGAAATATTATTTCCCTCATTTTTAGTATTTCATGCAATATTGTTTGAACTAATGAGCTTTAATCATTAAACATATTTATTGATTTATAAAAAAAAATCAATTAAGTAAAAAAAAATGCAATTAATAATTGTGGTTTGTTTGGGCTAGTTTGTGTTAACTCTTTATGTTTGGTTTTGGTTCTGGTTTACTTTTATTGGCTCGAATTAAATTCAAATTGATATAAGGTTTAATCAATTTAGGTTGAAGTAGTTTGTGACGGGTTGTACAAATTAGCACCCTTAATTAAAAAAATTTATTTAATACTTATCATTTGGTTGATTCAAAACGATTTGAATAGCATAAATTAACATCCTTAATTAAAAAAACCATTTAATACTTATCATTTGGCATTTTATGCATATATAATCATAAAGTCGTAACCATCTCGTTCGTATGCATAGTCAACTACTTTAAGTTTTGTCATTATGCTATTGGAATTATCAATTACAACTTTAAGATTTTTCAATTCTTATAAAAACTACATTAATTACATTTTATGTTAAAAATGTATGAAATAATTTATAAAAATACTCAAATTATTTAATTTATTATAATTATACTCATAACGTATGGATAACAATAAAAATATGTATAACTCCAAGCATAATTATATCATTATTTATACATTGTGAACATAATTATAATTTTAAAAATACACATTATAAGACATGTTTTTATTGTTACATATACATTATAAACATAATTATAATAAAATAAATATTTTGTATAATTTTACACATTATTTCATACGTTATTAAAAATAAAGCATAATTAACCCTAAAAACTTACCAAGTATTCTCCTTATTAGAGTCAACCTATCATAATGACACAAAACCTTTTGAGAAGGCATATATATTTGCAAAGATGCATTTGTACAGTAACATGTATAAGTATGAACATATTGATAATATCGTCGATAATATAATATCTATATCTTTTAATTAAATGATCATAAAATTCTCAAAAACGTTCACAATTTATAACTTAAATATCTTTATTATTTAAATGTCTTTTTTTGAACTAAAATATTATAGATATTATAGAGAGTTTTTAAAATGTCAATAGAAATCAACAAAATATTAATCAAATTTTTTTTATACTATCAAAATTTACCTATTATAATAATTAATACAATTAAATAATATACTTAATTATTTCAATTTTTTTAACTACTTATTATACAATATTTTAATTAATTGATTAACTTATTAATTAATATAAATATTATAAATATTTAAAAATATATCTATTAAATAAAAAAATTAATTTAAAATATAAATAATTAATTTTTTTATTGTTTCGTAAAGTTCTATAAAAAAAATCCAATTTATATAATTTTCATGATTTTCTTTTCCAAAGCTTCAAATAATAACAATATTTTTTATATTTTCACTAATACTTGTATCACATCTTCACATCATTAAAGGTGTGCAAATTTCTCAAAAAAAAAAAAAGTGCGTAAAAGTGTCCTTAGAATTCCTCAAGGAATCTCAAACCTTAATCATATAAGGATAAAGCATTGTTTCGATGCGCTCCACAAAAGTGACACCGATACAAACTCTAAATACTAGATATAACCTTAAAATAACAACGGTAAATATTCCCACTCCAACTACGACATAACTTTTACTTTTACTTGTTCAACAGAATCAGGAACAACTATCTCTTTAGGAAGATGAAAACATCATCTTTTATATAAATTTGATATCTAACTCTAATAAATTCTTTAGATTGCCAAGCGAGTAAAGTTAACTACAAAAACATAGATTATAGCTAATAGCATGGGAATTTATGTATAACTAACCAAGCTATATGAACAATGAGCCAATTTGGCGTACTAACAAGATCATTCTCCAAAACTTGAAACATGAACACATAGGAAATTACCCATCAAACAATTGAAAGATAATTTCCAGCATATAAACTCATACCTAAATCCAAAGGCAAGCAAATTGAAAATAAATTATTAAACTTTTAGAGAAAATATAAGAAACTAACCAGTAAAAGGATAAAAAAGATCAATAACCGAAACAAGTACTGAATACTTTAAGCAAAATTTAAGTCATAATATACCCCCCTAAAGATTTCAATAAAAATAGTCTTACAACAGAGACATTGATCAAATTTATAAAAAGAAATAAAAAAAAACACAAGCCCAAAACGATACATAAAAGGCTCAGCAAAATTTAACGGTAGGATTTCTGGAACCTGGCTCTGGCACCACGACCACCAAACTTCTTGGGCTCACAGCGCCTAGGATCTGCAACAAGAAGAGTCCTATCATACCTTACAAGAATATCTTTGATTTCCTTCTTGCTCTGTTCATCCACGTACTTCTGATAAAACGCAACAAGTGCTTTTGCTATACTTTGTCGTATGGCGTAGATCTGAGAGGTGTGCCCACCACCTTTGACACGAATCCTCATGTCAACTCCAGCAAAACGGTGTCGTCCCAAAAGAAGGATTGGCTCGTAGGCCTTGAATCGGAGGATCTCTGGCTCCACAAGCTCGATTGGACAGCCGTTGATCTTGATCAAACCGCGACCTTTCTTGCAGTAGGTGACTGCTACAGCTGTCTTCTTTCGACCGAAGCATTGTACGGACTCTGTTGGGGTAGCCATGGTTGGGGTTTTTCAAAGCCGAGGGATGCGTACCAAAACTCTCAAAACCCTGGTTTGTCTTCCGAGTTTGGGATGAGAGAATGTAGAGGAATATACGAGAGGTGTTAGGGTTTGGAGGTATTATAATTTCCATCCACCAGTATTTTAAGTTTGGCCACCGCATCTCTTTTTACAAAAATTCTATTTATTATAATAAATGAAGAATTTTTTATTTTATTTTTCTTAAACATTATTAATATTAAAATCTCCCAATAATAAAGATATTTTTTTCTAAATAGTTGTATTTTTATTTTTACTAGTCATGCCCACGTGATCCTCTTGTGAGAATAACACATATATTTATAAAAATATAATATACTTAATATAAAAATATGTAAAATGATTCTGAATTTTCAATACAAAATAGCTTGTAAAATAGATTATGTAAACTGATTTTAGAATAAAATTTATAAAATTTTTAATATAATAAAATGATTAAAATTTTCCATCTATTATAAAAAATAAAAAATAAAAAATATATAATATTATAATAAAATTAAAGCTTGAATCTTTCTTTACTCTTTCTCCATCTTTATTTTTTTTTGTTGGAAGTGCCCTTCACTAAATATAATCACTATAATAGTTTTTTTTTATGGTTTAGGTCCAAAAGTATTTAATATATTGTAATTTTATATATATTTAATGATTATATGTATTTGTATTTATTTTTTTATTATTATTTTACGTAAATTTATTTTTCAAAATTATGGATATATTTTTCTATTTTTCAAGTATTTCTTGTATTAAAATAAAACTTGAAGAATTATACATGAAACACTCTGTTACAACTTAAAAAATTAAAAGAAAATATTTATAAAATATCACATATGTTTAAAAATTAGAAAAAAAATTACATAAAAATTAGAGTTATTCCAAAGCTTTGTAAGACGTAGTGTAAGATCAAAAAAATGTGTCCAAAATTAATACAGGTCACAATGTAAAAACTTTGTGTGCTGCGATGCGAATAGAGTGGATCTAGCTTAAAATCGTGTACAAATATGTATGCCATGAAGTGAAAAAAAATGTATGTCGCAACGCTAAGTTAAACTTTTTACTTTTTTTTTTCTTTCCTTAGCCTATAAATAAGATCATATTTCTATTATAAAAAATATATATCCTAGAATCCCACGGACCTCTAAGTAGTTGATTTTTTAGCTTTCTTTAATCTTTTTATTTCTTTTAATAGTTTGAAATTCTTCTCTCATTTGAGAGTTGAATAAATTTAGTTAATGTAATAGTTTTTAGTTATAAATTAATAAACATAATAGGAATTTCTATTGAGGTATGTTTAAATGTATTCTTTTTAGAGTATCTCCAAGTGTTATTCTATATGCTATATGTTTAATTTATTGATAATTTATTAAATTATGCATGTTTGGCTATAAATAGTATGTGATATTAGTAATGATGTTACGTTTGTGAAATATTAAAGTAGGTAAACATTTTTATAAAATGAATTAAGTTTTATTTTTTCATCAAGATTTAAACGAAGTTTGTGAAAGAAAATTATATTGACCAAGTATTTTTTTTATAATAAAGAAGAGTCAGATTTAAGATTTAATTATCTAAATCTTCATATTTAAGATTTAATTATCTAAATCTTCATATTTAAGATTTAATTATCTAAATCTTCTTTAAAGTCAACTCTTTGATTTTGGATTTGATTATTTAGATCTTTAAAGAACTCTATTTAAAAGATTTTTATAAGAATTATTATTGGAAAATATATTGACGACATATATTTTTAGTAATTTTAAAATATGAAAGTTAGTTTTTAGATATTTAAATCATAAACCTAACTTTGATACCTTAATGAAAGTTTAAATTGTCGGCCTGACCGAATGTAGCAATTAAATAGTTTGTTAATTTCTTAGAAAATGAGCATAATTTAATTAAATCTTAAAATGTCAAGGCAGTCGAACGTGGTAAGTTAAAAGTTTAATTAACAAAGAAAATGATCCCTATATTAGGATATTTTCATACTTATAAGAAAAAAAAAATAATCTTAATTCATGTGTTTAATATCTTACTTAATATTAAACAAGTACGATTAACTAATATATTCCATAAATTCTTCATTGTATGATAAATGTTTATTGAATCTATCTTTATGTTATTGGTTTAAAAACTAAACCAAAACAATCATGATAGGATGTTTAGGTTGTTAATTTCATTTTTAAGAATTTTTTGAACGATTTAAAAACCACATGATCCTCTTAAAAATGATCTTGTAAGTATACTTGTCATTTTCTATAAGTGATTCATGCACTTATGAACTATTTTATAAATTATACAAAATTTATACGTAACAATTTTTTGCATAATATTTTTGGCAAATAATTTTCAGGTAAATCAATAATAGTAATGAAAACTAGTTGTCCATCGCAAACATTAAGTTTTTAGTACCGTTGGCGAGGATGATATTGACTTAAAAACTCGATAATTGTGTAATAATCAAGTTTTTTGGCGCTACTGCGGGAGATGAATAGCATTTTTAAATTGTTATTATCAAATCTTAAAAACATTTAAGTTATAAATATTGTGATTTTTATTTAAAATTTTAAAATATCTAAATTAGTAATTAATTTTTAATATTTACAAATTTTAAATTTTTACTTATAAAAGAATAAAAGAATAAAAGAATAAAAGAATAAAAGAATAAAAGAATATAATATAAAATATAAAAATTTTGAAAATAAATTTTCTTTTCGTTTCATTTTTTAAAAACATTTCTTTTCTTTTTTATGATGTCATGATAAGTTATTGTATTAGCTCAATTTTTTTTATATAATAAGAATTGAAATCTTTCTAGTAAATGATAATAGGTGTTTAGATTTGAAAGAGTCCACGCCCTGGTATACTACAAGGATAAATGGATACATGTTCCTTAAAGATTCAACCCTAACTCGCTCAAATTAGAAAATAAACACTTATCCAGTTCACACAGTAGAAGTACAAATAATATAATATTAGATAAGCAAATAACTTAGATCAACATATACTATATAAAATCAATGGAAAGCATGCAAGAGTATTAAAGGATTCCTAATCAAAGTTTAAGCTTTTAATATATTGTAACATGCACACCTTAAACTTGGATTATACTAGCATAATATTAGATCATGCATAACAATTGATGTAACGAGGTAAACCCATATAGAGAGTGTAACTATATGGGAACATCCTCGGGTTGCTTAAGGCAATCACTCCGCATCAAATAATTCATTAACAATAAACAAGTTGCAACTTTGATAGACAATAAAACCACTATTATCTCTATTTGCCAGAACCTCCATCCAAACTGCCTAATACTTCTCATTACTTGCTGCTTCCATAACTGTTTGGTTCAACATACTAACCCAGCTATCTTCCATAGCCAACACCATCCAATGTGATGTGATTGGAAACCACTGATTAGTAACTAGAAGTGTAACTACTCTCAACCTCATAGAATACATAGTTCACTACAAATATCAAATTATGTGCTGGAGATACACAGTTAAAGTACATACTCACACAGATAATGATTTGATAACTAAACACAAAACCACCTACTCTCAAATGTAAGCTCTCCAAAATAATTTCTAAAACAGATATAAATCTTAGTGAGAATTTTGGCAAAGTTTTGGCCTTTAACCAATGGGTAAGAAATAAGGAAAATGAGTGGGTATTTATAGAAATTGGATTTCCACCTCGATAGCCACCTGGCTAAGGATGGTGGCGAGTGTGTTGGCGAGGTTCATGGTGAGTTTGTTGGCGAGTTGATAAAAAGTGACATTTCTTGTTCCAAAAATTACTGAGTACTATCCATAAATACTCACTAGAAACAAACTAAAAATACAAGTGACAATGTCGATGAGCAAGCAAAAAACCAAAAACCTCAACTTAGTATGCACACTATAAGTGACAACGTTGACTCGCTTTTCGAAAACCACAACCATTAACATAGCATGTACACTACAAATACTCACCCTCGTAGTGTGTGTTAACATACTTACATACAAAGTATACCTAACTATATACATGTGTGAATTATTGATTTATAGTAATCAACCTTACATAGAGAAAGACAAATACACTAAGTAAAATAAAAGACAACGTGTTTTATATATTGAAAGCCAACACAAAGACATGGAGTATAACATGATTTACATTCTCCCCATTTGGCTTTCAATGTCAAACACTACACAAACTAGATACAAAAACTCATTAAACATTATATGAACATGAAGATGTCCTAAAGTTGTTTATTCTAATGAACAACACAACAATAAACACCAAAACCCAAAAGACATACTTACACTAAGTGCATCCATCTTGAGTGCTCCATCCAACTTCATGAATCAACTTATCCAATTGTCACCAACACATATGAAGCACAGAGACTTCACTCTACACCTGTAATGTGCACACACGAAACAAACACATACCTCATGATTTTATCATGTAGAAATAGCGTGTAGTGAACAAAGTGTAGTCAAATACTACATACTATCATGTTACCCATACTCAGGTGAGCATTAATAAGAAAACAACACACTAAAAGTACATAACTCCTTCTAACTTCATGCAACACCCCCATTTTTGACACTAAAAGTCAAAGGAATATTTCTATATGAGTGAGAGAAGACATACAAATATGCTATAATCCTAGAACTAATGCAACATTGTAGATAAGATTCAAAAAAGACACTATAAGAAGCATCACATGTAGTCATGTGAAAAAAAACAAAGGATAACATCGAGATAAATGAAAAGTAAAAGCATACAACAGTCAAAAAATTGAATGCATAGACAACCTGAGAGAAGTATAGACAGAAGGCATCTCAGTTAACCAAAAAATATATAGTGTATTTGATAACTGTATTTTATATATTTATTTTCACCTATTTTATTAATTATAATTGCTATGTTCTTTCTATTTTTAGTTAATTTTAGTTTAATAAATTAGTATTTACTGTTTATTATATATTTTAAGGAAATTAAATAATTTGTATCGAAAACATACTTATTTGCCAATTTGTGTTCAAAAATATAATTTCAAATAAATAAGTGCCTAATTGCAATTTATAAAAGTCCTAAATATAATTTAAATTAAAATCGGGCTTAATCTTAATAATTAAAAGTTTAAAATTTAATTTAAATTAGAAATGCCCTATATTGTAATTAAGCAAAGTTTAAAATGTAGTTAGAAATATATTTGTGGTTGAAAATGCAATTAATAAAAGTTATGTTTCTGTGCAGTTGAAAAGAATCCACGCGCCCTAATCCAATCGCGAAACGTCGACTGTCCGATCAAAGAAGAAACGGCCAGATGCGCGTGTTGCAAGAACACCCGACCAAGGAGAGTGGGTGAAGAATACTATTTATCGTGCATCTCGGTGCCCGAGTGGGGCCCACATGCCGCACATGACGACGTGCAGGGTGGGACCCACCTGTCCGACGCCGTGCAGGCCCTGTCCCCACCTTCTCGCGTATGTTTTCCCGTGCGGTCGATCCACGTGCGCCCAGTTATTCAACGAATCATAATCAGCCACGTGTCCCACTCTATCTAGCCGCTAATAATTTTCTGGCACATTGCATGTTACAATGAGCGCAAAGGCGCAGGATGAAGCCCAGGTTACAACCGTTGCCCCAAGTTTCGCTCGCCCCAATCCTATGCGACAATTTCTGCGTGCGCCCATTCCCTGCAACAAATGAGGTGCTTCCACGTGTTCCACTATGCGATTCAGTGAATCAGATCGCAACACATGGCAGCGTGGATTGAAAATAAAATTTGAAACGCGCAGCTCCTTCCACTCAGATTTTGAACGCGTTTTCGATACCACTTTTCCCCACGCGTAATATTTTATTATTTTTTCCATATTTCTTTGTCCCCCGCGTGTATTATATTTTAATATTTTTGATGTATTTTTGTAGCTATAAATAGGTGATAAGATGATAGAGTTAAGGAGTTTTTTGGGGAGTTTAGTTTTGGATTTTCTGTAGTGTTTGGGGCTGGACGGTGGAACACATAGAAGCCATTTTTGGCTTCTGTTGTGTTCTACATGTGCCAAATATTTACGATCCGAAATGGTTTAATTTTCTTTTGTTCTTCATCTCATTTTCTTGAATTGTTGTAATTTTAAATTTAATTAATGAAGTAATTTAATTTTTCTAGGGTTGCATTTGATCTAAATTTATGAAGCTTTGATTTTAATTATTTTTGAAAGATTTATAAGACGTTCGATTTGTTCACTCTATCTTGTGTTTAATGCTTTTTGATTATTTACGAATTTTATCAAAACGATCCGTGGCACATAAATAAACTTGGAAGAAGCATTTGTGTGTGTATTGCTCATGGATAGAATGACATGTATGATGAAGGATAGGAATATACCCTAATTGTATGTGTGGCCATTTGAAAACTTAGAACGTAATGAATCTTGGTGAATTTAATTCTCATAGAGATATAGTGAATTAGTTTAACGAGGTGTGTTTATACGGAGCTCGGAAGAGATGTATGAATAAAATTAGAAGTTTTCGGTTGACAAATTAAATGTACTAAAAAATATAAATCAAAATAAAATAACACGATTTGAATGGATTAGTTTGGTGAAAAATTGCAATCCTAGATTTCTTTTATTTTCTTTAACTTGTTACAATCAAAGATTATTTTGGATAAAAACAGAGAGAGATAATTTTATTACTCAACAAACTATAGTAACAAATCTCCGTGGGAACGATACTTTACTTACAAATCTTATTACTTGTGACCGTGTATACTTGCACGTTTTATGTTCTCCAAAAGAGACAACAGTATTCTAGCAATAAATACTAGGCAATAAATGGCATGAGAGAAGCATGCAATAACATACTACAACAGGGAAATAGGTAAACACAAAGGACAAGATGTGAAGCAAGGGATTGCAAGATATGTATGCAACAAGTCATACTAACATTCCTTTTTATGCATGGTTCATATAAAGTGATGTCAAATAAAAGAAGCATCACCTGAACAAGATAGCAACAAGGACTTATAAACAGGACAAGTAGCATGAAGTAAAATAAACACAAAATTCCCTTGATAGCATACACAAGAATAACACCTATCCCCCTAAAATTATACATGTTATGAATTCTACTCATAAAAACCTCTCCAACACAGAAGAATCTACACAAAGTAGACAATAAGAAATATAAAAAGACAGAAGCAAACTAAGCAAGTTCAAGGAATTATAGGGTTCTTAAAGAATAGTCAATACAATCAATATAAATATCCATATGTATATCAATCCATAATGCATTCATGTAAGGGTATCACTAAATTTTTGATGCCTTGCACTATATGTGATAGAAAAATTTGTTTACTCTATATGCCATCATGATATGCTTATGTGAACAAGAAAATCAAAATAGAGACTCAAATTGAACCAAGCATCATATGTCCTCAATTAGTCTCTCTCTCCACTAATGTAAGTGCTAGCCTAGAAGAAATCAATAGGTCTTTCAAAGTTTGTAATCATGGGCTAAGGTATGAGTAGAGGAGAGAAGATATTTAGGCTTGAACACACCTTTGTTGATTCAATCAAATATATAAGTTCATATCCATGACACTTATACCTTCAAATGTGGGTCTTTTTCTCTTTACTCCTCAAACTTTAACCAATAAAGTTATGAGAATAATACACAAAATTCAGATGTTTATGCAACACTTCCTTAACATACTTATCATCTTTTCACTTTTTTTTCTTTCCTCCTTCCTTTTGTTTTTAAACAAACAAATATCAACATATCATTTTTCTTTTTCCTTTTCTTTTATCCATCTTTCCTATTTTTTTAATCATTCCATTTTTACCTTCTTTATCTTTTTTTGTTGATTGACCAAGAGGGTAATACAGACAATCCAAAGAATATACAAAAAATGCTCAATCAAAGGGTGAATAAGGTAAGTGAAAAAAAAATATTTGGGCTAAGCAAGTATTTAGGTGTAAAGAAATGTAGAGATAACATAATGGCTCAAAAAAGAGAGATTAAGGATTAGAAAATATTAGTGGCAAGAATATCAAATGATTCAAGGATGGCATAAAATCTCTTTCTGACCAACCAGCACTTGGAAATTTTTCCTCGAGAGACACAAAAAGTGAATTCTATAGCTTGTTAGAGATATACAAATCATCAAAGTAAGAGAACCATACAAGCTTATCAAAATAACCATGTAAATTCACAAAGATATGGCATGTGTAAAAGAAAGATGTATTTACTATAAAACTAGCAGAAAAAATTTAGCCATACGTGCTCTCAAGGAATACATGTCAAACTATCCACACTTTTATTTAAGTCTAATGCATGCCAAACATATATCAACATGATCCCTCTAAAATAAATTTTACATGAAATAGTTTAACAAAGAGAAAAACCATAAGTCTCATGAAACACAAAAGCAATAACTACTAAGTAAGATGACAAGGAAGGTATTAAAGTAGAACAATGCCCAAGAAGAAGAGGAAAGTGCCTTAAATAATACAATCAGCAAAACTTACACCATCATTAGTCAAGAGAAAGAAAGAAACTAACTAACTAGTGAATAACATAAATAACATGCCTAAGAGGAGTAAGAAAAAATGGATGCTACTAAAACTGCTAAGCATATGAGAAAGGAAAAGGTACCAACACAAAAACATAAGACATGCTTAGACAAGGATAGCAGTATAAACAAAAATAGTGTTAACAAAACATACAGGTTTCGACATGGTACCGTATGTATGACAAAAGTCCTAAAAATAGGTATATAATCCATATGATGTACAGATGCATTTGGTAAATAAGAAAAATCATAGAATATTGAGACACACAAAGATATAAGCTTGAACAAGCATATGTATATTGTCCAAAGATACATATAAAGCACAATAGAAGGAAGATCAGGAAAAATAAGAATATACATAAACCAAAGATAGACAAAGGACCAACATATAACATACTAGGTATAGGAAACTAAAACATAGTAAAACAGGTGAGATACAATATATATGACATAGATATGAATGACTAGACTATAGAAAGTATAATCCTAATATTTTGACTCCATATGATGAGCATGTGATGTGATGTGTATACAGAAGGTTGTAGAGGAAGAAGCAAGCAATATGCAAGACAAGCTTACATAAGGAATATGTCAAAGCAAACTACATGTGAGAAAATTAGTAAAGGATCAGTCAGACAGGTAAAGCAATAAATATGAAAATTAATATATTGTGTACACCATGAAAATAGTAAGAGAAAGACAAGAAGAAATTTCAAACAAACTAATACAAACAAAATGACATAAATTCACATACAGAAAGATGATAAACAAATAGGAGAAAGTAATGATCAAGCTGCATCCCTCTATTTAAAGAATTTTTGAGGGGCAACATAACTCAAAGATAGTCTTTGACTTATATAAGTATAAGGTGTAAATCAAACTTGTGATCTGTTTTTTTAATATTTTTTAGAAAATTCAGTCGAGTCATCCATATAAGTTAGGCCAAGTTGACCTTTCGAAGTAGATTTATTTCTTTTCGCACTATGCCTAAGGTGCATAATGTAACTTGATTGAACATGCTCAAATGAACCATAGTAGCTACATGCAGACGAAGAAGGTAGGGGTAAATAAGGTGAAGTACTCTGAGATGAACTCCTCACATATATAAGGCACTACCTAGCAAGGTGGCTAGTAGTGCCACAAAGATAACAAGTATGATGAGTGAAGTTAAAGAATCTATGTTCCTAACTCCGAGGAGTTGTATACGGATGAAAGAAAGAAGAGTGCTCATGTTAACTTTCATATGAGGATGAGAGGTTAATTTTTTTGCTTCAAGGTTTCACATACCCTAGTTTTCCACAGTGATGATAAGTAGGGATATCGGTAGGTAGAGGTAGTAAACCATCACCAAAGTGAGGGGAAGTATTAGTCTTAGGTGAATGCTTCACCTTGCTAGAGGAACCAAGGTGGAATATGACAATTGACATACCTTTAAGGGGGTAGCTGATGAGCAGAATTGAGATTGCCAAAAACTTTGATACCATCCCCGCAACGGAGTCATCCCCGGCAACGGTGCCAAAAACTTGATGAGCGAAAACCGGCATCGCCGATCCTGCCAATACTTTGGTTTTATATTTATAAAACTCTCGCAAGTGCACGAATCATTTCGTAGAAAATGATAAGTATACTCCCAAGGTCGATCTAAGGAAGGAATGTATGTGGTTTTTAATGTATTATTCAAACTTTTAAAAATGAAATTAAATCCTAAACATCCTGTCACGATATTTTGGGGTTTTGTGTTTTTAATCTACTTACATAAAAATAAACATAGATTCAATAAACATTCATGCAAATTTTATCTTTTATAAATAGTGGAGTATTTATGGATATAATAACTAAGTTAATTATGCTTGCTCGTATTATTTAGGTTATTAAAGATATGAATTGATATTTATTGATTCTCCCTTTTTGTATGAATACCACCTTTGGTGGGGTTAGATATTCTTTGTTAACTAAACAAATCAATTAACACCTATGGGTGGGGTTGATAACTAATTTGGTTAATTAAATTAATTCCTTTTTCTAAGAGATTGAAAATGAACCATTCAAATGCCACCTTTGGTGGGGTTAGACAGTTTAAACTTTATTCAAGGTGTCCAAATTAAACCTAAGAATTTAGTTATCAAGTACTAACTTTCAAGTTTTAAAACCACTTCTTGAAAACATGTTGTCAATACATTTTTAGATAATAATTCTTATAAAAACTTTTGAAATAGAGCTTCACTCTAACTTCTGGGCGATTGTACCAACAAATAAAAGAAACCTACTCTAAATCGAATAGGATAACTAAACCTTAAAATCTAATTTTCAGATTTAAGTTTGTAATGAAAAATAATATATTTCTCTCTAACATTCTTAATATAAAATCTTGAATAAAAATAAAATCAATTCATTTTAGAGATTTTTACCTATTTAATATTTCGCAAGCATAACAATCACAGACAAATTAAATATAACATGTAAGAATAAAGCATAAAAAATAACTGCAAAGAAAATAAAATCCTTACAGTACTTCGATGCCATTCCCGTTGCTAGAAAACCTCCAAACGGAATTTGCACTCCCATTTATTGAATCAAAAAGCTAATAAATTACAAAAACATAACTAGTTCTTCCCAAAAAGGGAAGAACTCTAAAACTAAGAGAAACTAGCTAAAACATAAGAAAAACTAGCTAAAAACTAAGAAAAACTAAGAAAAACTAAAAAACTAAGAAATGGAAGAAAGAAAGAAGAGAGAAGTGTGTTTTTAAGGTGTGGTATGAAGTGAAGAGAATGGGGGTATTTATAGGTGAGAATGGAGAGAAAAAGTAGTTAAAAAATGTAAAAATGCGTAATGGAAATGCTGAGGTCATTAATGACGTCATGGGGCGGCTGCACGTGAAAAATGGGGCGAAATGGCGTCGGCGTGCGGAGAGCGGTAGGCGCGCGCACGGAAGCGCGAGCACAGCAGCGCGCGTGCGTGAACGATGACATTATGGCACACACGCGGATCTGGAAGGAAAGCGCGCACGCATCTAGCAGACGGACGGGATTTTCTCCTTTTTGACATTTTTGACCTTTTCGACCCATTTTGTCCAATTTTTCCATATTTGTTGACCTTTCCCCATTTATTTATTAATATATTTGTGATGTATTACTTCCAGTATTCCTTTTTGAGTCTTTAAGTGACGTTTTTAAGCGAAAATACCTGAAAAACAATAAAAATACCCGTGATTCCGAAAAAGAAAAATTTATATAAATATATGATAAAACATATTTTAATCAATTAATGTGCATAAAATCATGGTAATTTTAGTGCTTTTTGAGCACTCATCAGTAGCAACTAACTTAAATTTAAAATCTTGATTTTTATGTACATTAATTGATTAAAAATATATATATTTATATGTTTTATCATATATTTATATAAATTTTTCTTTTTCGGAATCACAGGTATTTTTATTGTTTTTCAGGTATTTTGGCTTAAAAACGCAATTTAAAGACTAAAATAGGAATACTTCAAGCAATACATCACAAATATATTAATAAATAAGTGGGAAAAGGTCAAAAAATATGGAAAAATTGGACAAAATGGGTCGAAAAGGTCAAAAATGTCAAAAAGGAGAAAATCGCGCCGAGATCCGTCAAGGCCGTCAGCGCGCTACGCTATCTGTTCATCCGCTGAATCAAGGCTCGCGGATCTTGTTCATCCGCGCAAAGGCAGCGCGACTCTTGTTCATCCGCTAGCGTAGCGCCCAAAGACTCCGCGCACCCAACGCGTTTTTGCCCCATTTTCCACGTGCAGCCACCCCCATGACGTCATGATGACGTCATTGATGACCTCAGCATTTCCATTACACGTTTTTTCATTTTTAACATTTTTTTACTCATTTTTTCTCTCCATACTCACCTATAAATACCCCCCTTCCCTTCACTTCAAAAACACACCTCAAAACACACTTCTCTCTTCTTTCTTTCTCTCCATTTCTTAGTTTTTAGGTTTTTTTTTTAGGTTTTCTTATGTTTTAGCTAGTTTTTCTTATGTTTTAGCTAGTTTCTCTTAGTTTTAGAGTTCTTCCCTTTTTGGGAAGAACTAGTTATGTTTTTGTAATTTATTAGCTTTTTGATTCAATAAATGGGAGTGCAAATTCCGTTTGGAGGTTTTCTAGCAACTGAATGGCATCAATCTTGTAAGGATTTTATTTTCTTTAGTTATTTTTTATGCTTTATTCTTACATGTTATATTTAATTTGTCCGTGATTAAATTTAATCTTGCTATTTGCTTGTAAACAGGATATAATAATAACGTTGTTATGCTTGCGAAATATTAAATAGGTAAAAATCTCTAAAATGAATTGATTTTATTTTTATTCAAGATTTTATATTAAGAATGTTAGAGAGAAATATATTATTTTTCATTACAAACTTAAATCTGAAAATTAGATTTTAAGGTTTAGTTATCCGGTCTGATTTAGAGTAGTGCTCTTTTATTTGTTGGTATAATCGCCCGGTAGTTAGAGTGAAGCTCTATTTCAAAAGTTTTTATAAGAATTATTATCTAAAAATGTATTGACAACATGTTTTTAGTAGTGGTTTTAAAACTTGAAAGTTAGTACTCGGATAACTAAATTCTTAGGTTTAATTTGGACACCTTGAATAAAGTTTAAACTGTCTAACCCCACCAAAGGTGGCATTTGAATGGTTTATTTTCAATCTCTTAGAAAAAGGAATTAATTTAATTAACCAAATTAGTTATCAACCCCACCCATAGGTGTTGATTGATTTGTTTAGTTAACAAAGAATATCTAACCCCACCAAAGGTGGTATTCATACAAAAAAGGGAGAATCAATAAATATCAATTCATATCTTTAATAACCTAAATAATACGAGCAAGCATAATTAACTTAGTTATTATATCCATAAATACTCCACTATTTATAAAAGATAAAATTTGCATGAATGTTTATTGAATCTATGTTTATTTTTATGTAAGTAGATTAAAAACACAAAAAACCCAAAATATCGTGACAGGATGTTTAGGATTTAATTTCGTTTTTAAAAGTTTGAATAATAAATTAAAAACCACATACATTCCTTCCTTAGATCGACCTTGGGAGTATACTTATCATTTTCTACGAAATGATTCGTGCACTTGCGAGAGTTTTATAAATATAAAACCAAAGTATTGGCAGAATCGGCGATGCCGGTTTTCGTTCATCAAGTTTTTGGCGCCGTTGCCGGGGATGACTCCGTTGCGGGGATGGCAACAAAGTATTTGGCGATCACGATTCTGCTCATCAATGGCATTATAAACTAGGTCATTTAATTTTGATAAATTATATAGATTAATTAATTTGGACCCTTAACCTGCTTTCCAAATTGATTCCAAACACAAGTTCGAGACTTGTGTACATGCAAAAATGACTAGGTCATCGTTCAATTTAAATGAAAGGAATACTAAACTGCTTGACTTAATCCATAATGATATATATGATTTGAAATTACTTCAAACAAGGGGTGGTAGTAAGTATTTTATCACATTTGTAGATGATAACATGAAATATTGTTATATTTATTTTCTTAAAAACAAAAATGAAGCTATAGAAAAATGTATTCTTTAGAAAGCTAAAGTTGAGAATCAATCCAATAGAAAAATCAAGGTACTTTGAAGTGATTGTAGTTGTGAGTATGAAGCACCATTTGATAAATTTTATGCACAACACGACATCATACATGACACCACATCATCTTATTCACCTAAGCAAAATGGTATTGCTGAGCATAAGAATCATACCTTAAAAAATGATGAGTGCAATGCTATTAAGTTATAGAAGTTGTGGTAGGAATCCATTTTTTTGGCTAACTAATTTTTAAAAAGTTACCCCAAAAGATGGTACAAAAGACATCGCATTGGTTATTTAAAGGAAGGGTGCCTTCCTATAAATATTTATGAGTATGGGTGTTCTTTCTTAAGTAGTCTTACCTAGACCTAAGATGGTGAAGATAGATTCGAAAATGATAGAATGCATTTTGATTGGGTATGCACATAATAGTATCACTTATTGCTTTCTTATGCATGAGTCAAATATCTTATACATACATAAGAACATGATAGTATAATCAAGGAATATATTGTTTTTTGAATATATTTCTATGTAAGTCCCAAGGGATGTTAAGTTCGTCTAAACGAACTTATGAGACTATGAATGAAGATAGTCAAGGAAATAACCTAAGAAAAAGGTTAGGGTTGAGAATGATGTTAAACCCAGACGTAACAAGTGGGTTAGGGTAGAAATGTCCAATGATCCAAATTTTTTGGCGTACTTGTTAGGAAGTAAACCTTAAACCTATGAAGAGGTTGTGAAATCTTTTGAAGGTCCTCAATTGAAGGAGGTCGTTAATAGTGAAATTGAATCCATTATGCAAAATCACACTTAGAAGCTACTTAGTTTACCTCCAGGTAGTAAAACATTAGGGTTCAAGTAGATTTTCAAGAGAAAATTGAGACTAGATGAATTAATTAAAAATTAAAAAGCCATGCTTGTAATTAAGAATGACTTAGCATGTACTACTTTGATACTTGTTTTCCTACGATGAGAATAACCTCCATTGTGAAAGTTCATTTTGTCATATATCTAATTCGTTAACTAGCAGAAGTATATTTAATTAAAATTTTGTGAGCAGCCAAGCATGCAAGCACGTGTAAATAAGGTAATGAGAAAATAAGAAGATCAACATATGAGATTTTTAGGTGAAAATAATCTAGGTCATACCACTGACCTAAGAGGAAAACCACTGATTCACCAAATTACTTAACTATCCACTATAAAAAATAAGTATATGGTTACAAGTCTAGGACTTAAACTAGCCACCGAGTTAATGCCCCTAAAAACCTATCTACAAGCCGCTACTTTCATCATAGTCTCTACAAGATAAGTGGTCATATCTGGACTAGCGTTTCGAAAACTTGAGTCCCATAAGTTAATCGAACCCACACCACTATCACCTAAAAAGTTAGCATATAAACACAAGTATAAGTGTGTGTCCTAGAGTAGATTCAATAATGAACAACCCTACCTAGTTGATTTAAACAATATATCAAATAAATTAAAAACAACTAGCAATTCTAGAACAATCAATTGAAAGCATAATAACACAATTATTATTGTAGGCTTGTTAATCCATCAAACACAACCATAAATGTTTGACAAATTAACTTAATGAAAAAGCCCACTTAAAAACTTATAGTAAAATAAGAGAGAATAAAAGATAAAGAGAATAAGCATAATAGCTCTTGTATGGATATTCTAAAATGGTTGCTTAGGTTTTTATTTATAGAATATTTTGATGCACATTAGGTTAAAATGGAGTTACCACATTGTCTGTAAAATCAGTTAAAACATTTATAAGAAATAAGGAAAATACAATAAAAAGTCAATCTAAATTGTAATAGAAATACATTTTAAAATTAGATAACTAGCTTTTCATTGATCTAACCAAGGGCTCGATTGATCGATTAATCCAATCAATTGAATGTATTCTTGATCAATTCAGTCAACATTTAATTAATTATTCAAGAGGTTGATTGATCCATTGAGTAAATCTCTCAAGTCATGTATTAAAATTAATTTAGTCAGGTTATATTTCTCTATCAATCTAGTCATTACTCGATCGGTCAAGTGGCCTAATTTCACAATGTCCCTATTGGGTCTAATATGCAATCTAACATGGATGGAAACATAAATATACCTAATATGTGACCATTGAGGCTCGATAGTTTCTTCAACTTGAAAATATTCTTATATGACATACCTAGAAACTAAAATTACAATTATATGTTTTGTTCATAAATATTGTCAAGACTCACATAAATCTTACAATTTCCCTCTTTGCATATTCATGTGATAAAACCTTTCTCATTATATAATGCTCATAGGAAAAAATTGACATATTGAAACTATCCTATGATCTGGTGAACCATCTTTGCTTGTATCTTGACAGCTCTTATTTACATTAAAAAACAAAAACATAGGCACCTAAGCCATTTATCCCGAAAACTCATTATTCATTAGTTCAGTGTATATAACAATAGAAAAGTGAAGAATATTCATAAGAGTGAGTAATCAATAGATAGAAAGTTTAAGTATGCTTTCCCTATGTGTAATATCTCCAAAGTTCTCACCTTAAGTTAGCTCTCCCCTTTTTATAGATTTTCAGTTGATGTTCCTATTTTTTCTTTCCCTTTTTGTCATACAAATAAACAATATAATCATGAAGCAATTACAATAGATTAAGCAAGCAAGCAGTGTATTTAATAACTGAAAAGAGGAGTACACATTCTTAAAACTCAAAATAGAGAGCTAAAAACAATATGTTCCTAATAATGAATTGATGACTCTACGAAAGTAGACGAAAGTATAGTCATTAGTGAACTTTTTTACTTAATACTTTCTAGTTTTATTTAATACGTAGTATTTTTGGGGTTAAAGCTATTAAAATATAAACTTTCTAGTGAAAAGGAGTGAAAATATAATTTTTAGAATTGTATGGGAATTTTTATGAATTTTTAGCATAACACCAATCAAAAGACACTACATGGATGCCACGTAAGTATAGGAGTTGGCAGGGTAAGCCACGCTTATGCCACCTAAGTAGAGAGGCCCAATCATAGATCACCACATGTGTAGTGTGATGCATCTTTACCCAATGTGTTAGCACAACGTACATTCCGAGTTCGCAATGTAATCAAACAATCATACTATTTGTCGTAACACTATTTGTCCATTCATTCCATCTGTGTGACATGCCATCCATAATCGTGAATTGAATTGTACCACATGATGCTAACTAAGCTTTCATTGATTGGATTAGTCCTTTTGTACCATGCATTGTGCTATAATTTTCCCATTAAATCCTGCATGCCATGTGTCGTTGTTCTATTTACAAGTACTGTTAATTTGATTGTTTTGATCTCAAACCTTGATCTAAAGTTGATTTGATGGTCTAGATTCCACCTGAGCTATATTTAACCCTTAATGAGTCAAAATTAACATAATTTTTTTTTATCAATTTTTGGATCTAAGAAGAGAGAAATTTATAGAAAAATTCAAAAAGAGATACAATTTTGGTGGAGATTCAAGAGGAGATTGGTGTTATAATTCAAGAGATTGATTGTATTTCTTCTTCTTCTCCTTTCTTTATCAATTTTATGTCTTTCTTAATGAAAAATATGAGCTTCATGAACAAATTATGTCTAGTTAACTTATCAATCTAAGGGTCTTATGAACCCAATTTTTACCATGTGATAATCTAATATATTATCTCAATTATGATTTCAATTTAATTATTTTATTTAATATGATTTTTATGCTATGAGTTGTTTGGCCAACAATTCATTTCAAATGCAACAAACAATTAGACAATTAAACGGATTACCAATAGAGGATCCTTATCTACATCACATATTGTTTATTGAAGTTGGAGATTCATTTAAATTTAGTATAGTAACCGAATAAGTCTTTAGGCTTAGATTGTTCCCCTACTCTTTACGAGACCTCACTCGAACTTGGCTAAACTCTTTGCCACCTGATTCCATTACAACTTGGAATGATTTGGTGGAGAAATTCTTGATGAAATACTTCCCACCAACAAAGAATGCCAAGCATAGGAATGACATTACCTCATACCAGCAATATGAAGGAGAATATTTATACGACGCATGGGAAACATTCAAAGAATTGCTAAAGAAGTGTCCTTACCAGGGTATTCCTTATTGGATCCAAATGGAGACTTTCTACAATGATCTCAATGCTCAAACAAGAAACATTATTGATGCATCAGATAATAGAGCTCTACTAGACAAATCTTACAATCAAGGTTATGATTTACTTGAGAAAATAGCTAGCAATAATTATCAATGGCTAATGGATAGAATGACATCCACCAAAAGATGGAGATAACATAATAATTTCTCTTGGAATAACAATAATCAATTCAACCATCAATCATTTCCACCACCTGGTTTTCAACAACCACAGGAATCCAAACCTAAGAGAATAAGCCACCTACTAAGGAAAATATAAATTCTTTAATGGGGATGATGAAAGACTTTATCTAGTTAGTAAATATAAAAGTTTCCACTCAAGAGGCTTCCATTTGAACTTTAGAGACACAAATGAGGCAACTTGCATAATCCATAAGTCAAAGGCCTCAATGTAACATTCTAAGTGACACAATTATAAACCCAAGAAAATAAGATAAAGAGCAATGCAATGTCATAGCCTTAGAGAGTGGTAAGACTCTAGAGGAGGAAGATGAGACTAAAAAGGATAAGGATGAATCACAAACTAACAATGATGAGGAGGAATTAGTGGATAAAAAGAGTAATGGAAAGGAGATAATTCAGCCAAAAAAGAGAAACCTCTACAAAACCATTATTCCTTTTCCTCAAAGACTACAAAAGCAAAAGTTATATATGTAGTTTTCAAAGTTTCTGGATATCTTCAAGATACTGCACATAAATATATCTTTTACGGATGCACTTAAATAGATGCCTTCTTATGCTAAATTTCTGAAAGACATCTTGTCTAACAAACAAAGGCTTAGAGATAATGAAACAATAACCTTGAATGAAGGTTATAGTGCCATACTTGCTAGAAAAATACCCTAGAAACTGAAAGATCTAGCTAGTTTTGACATCCCTTGCATTGTTAGGAAAAACCATTTTGACAAGGCACTGTGTGACTTAGGTTCCAGAATTAACCTTATGCCATTATGGATTCTTAAAAGATTGGGGGTTGGTAAAGCCAAGTCTACTTCAATAACATTACAAATGACATATAGATCAATTAAGATACCTCAAGGTGTGGTAGAAGATATGCTAGTAAAAGTAGACAAGTTCATATTTTGTTTTTGCATATTTCATTATACTAGACATGGAAGAGGACTGTAACATTCCTATCATACTTGTTCGTCCATTCTTAGAAACCGGAAAAACACTCATTGATGTACCAAAGGGTAAGCTTATAATGAGAGTGCAATATGATCAAGTAATTTTTAAAGATTTTAAAGCATATGAACCCCCTTATATTGATAATGCTAATGAATGTTTTAAGATAAATGTTACTGATTGTGAGGATAACTTAAAAGAATCTATTAAGTTGTCCATACTTAAGACTGTTACACATGTTGTTGTGAACAAAGAAGTAAACTTACCAAGAAACAACTCAATCTTTTTAACTTTGAAACTATGGTATCAAAGGTTGATATTGTCAATTGTGTGAAATTTTTAGGGGACATGGTTCTCATGTGTGTTATCAAATGCCTTTGTGGAATGTCTTGAGAGAAGCTCAAGGCTCAAAACATATGTTGAAGGGCCATCAATTTTAGACCTCACATCTTTATCCTACCATCCCTAATCAAGTGGAAAAGAAAAAGAGTCTAATAAAGAGGTGAAAAAGATGTTGGAAATACAAAAATTGGATGAGCTATGATGGAGTTCATATAAGAATGCCAAAAATTACAAAAAAGAAAACAAAATATGGCATGATAAGATAACTGAGCACTATGTTTTTAAACCAGAACATAAAGTATTATTGAGAAAATTAAGACTCAAACCATTTTTGGACATGCTCAAAATTAAATGGACATAAAGGAATGTACCTTAGGACTTTATATGAGTGTCTAGTCAAGGACATTAAAAGTGACACTAGTTGGGAGGAAACCTAATATTATTTTACTTATATTTTTATTGTTTTTATTTTGTAGGCGAATAATTATAGAGAGCAATGTCATAACCAGATTAAGCATTTCAATGATAGATGTGGTATGTCAAGACTAAGGGAGTTTTGTTTCCTTTTAGTTTTTCATATTTATATGTGCATATTGAGGATAATGTGCAATTTCAGTTTTGGGGAAGGAACTTCAGACTCTACTTTAGTATTTAGTATGCATTTTAAATTTTTATGATATATATTTTTTTATTTTTAGGATGTTTTTAATCATGATTTTGGTATACATTGATAAATTTATGAAAAATAAATGCATGCATGCTTGATATGAAACATATGAACTCAATGATAAAAATTGGTTGTCATGACTAGGATAAAGAATGTAACATATTTGTTAAGATACTTACATGAATCATGTTATATACTTGCTAGTTTTGATTGGATTGATTCAAATTTTTGTGCACATGTTCATGATTGATTTTGGTGTTCTCATTAAGAGAAAATTTGTAGTGAGTTATGTGAGTTGATGAGATCTACCAGGTTTTAGAATCTATTTGATCATCCCTTGAGGTAAAATCTTGAACAATATTTAGCAAAAGAGATGATTTAGTCCTTATTTGGATGGATTGACAATTTCAAGCTAACTATTGTTAGTATCTATAGTCACCCATTTCAGTCTAACAAAGAACTTTTCATATATTTAAGCCACATTTTATGCCTAACCAATAATCACTACCTTTATCCTTGCACCTTTATCTTGTATGAAAAGAAAAAAAATGCAATCATGTGTTATGATATAAAGTGAGGTAAAATGTAATGCACCAAAAAAAAACTTACAACACAATTATCCCTCTAAAGAAAAATAAAATAAAATTGAAAATAAGTTTGGGGGTATTGTGAAGTTAAAAAAAGAGATGTGGAATAAAAAATATAAAAAGAATGATAAGAGAGGGTGCACTAAAATATCAAGTTTAATTGTAGTTAAAAAGTACATGATTAATAAAAAAAAGCTAAGGTGTGAAAAGAGCCTGAATGTCTTCATTTATCAACCCCTACACAAGCCTTACATTACAATCATGTAAAGTTCTTATTGATCTTTAGCTAAGTGCATATTTATATTAGTGGAGAGGGATTTGAAAAATAGACTTATGAGATTTGTTCTAAGATTGAATTGATTAGCATGCTCATATAGATTGATTTCATGAGTGCATTGGATGATATCATGTGTCACATACACGAATAAATTCATTAAAAACCTTGTATATCCTTGTATTGATGGAACATTGATTAATCTATATGTGAACCTCCTTGTAATAGAATTGCATAACTTTTGAGAGGGATAATTTTTGCTAAAAATGCATGTATTAATAGATATTATATTTATTAACATATTGCCTATGCCATTTTATTTAATTAGAGTTGGCTTTACTTGAGAACAAGCAAAGAGTTAAGTTTGGGGGTGTGATGACTCTATGAAAGTAGAGTTATTAGTGCACTTTTTTACTTAATATTTGCTCATTTATTTGATAAGTAGTATTTTTGGGGTTAAAAATATTAAATTATGAACCTTCTAGTGAAAAGGGGCAAAAATAATTTTTTTGAATTGTTTTGGGGTTTTTAACGTAGGACCAATAAAAGATGCTACGTGGACACCGTACAAGCAAAGAAGCTGATTGAGTAGGCCACGTTGACACCACGTAAGCAGAGAGGCCCAATCATAGATCACTACGTATGTAGTGTGATGTAGCTCCAAGCAACATGTCAACATAGCATTCATGCCGAGTTCATAGTGCGATTAAATGAACATGCCACATGTTGTAACACTATTTGTCCATCCATGCCATGTGCATGCTTTGATTTGTCTAGTAAATCCTACGTGACATGTGTCACTCTACTATTCACTATTGTTGTTAATTTTGCTTATTTTTATCTCAATCCTTGATCTGAAGCTGATTTAATGGTTCATATTTCACCTAAGCTATATTTAACCCCTTAATTGCCCCGTTAACCTTAATGAGCTGAAATTAACATAATTTTTATCAGCTTTTAGAGGCAAGAAGAGAGAAAAAATACAAAAAAATTCAAAAGGAGATATAATTTTAGTAGAGATTCAAAAGGAGACTAGTGTTACAATTCAAGAGATTGATTGTATTTCATCTTTTTCTTCTTTCTTTATCAATTTTTATGCCTTCTTTATGAAAAATATGAGCTTTATGAACAAAATTATATCTAGTTAACTTATTAATTTAAGGATCTTATGAACCCAATTTTTACCATGTGATGATATAATATTTTACCCCAATTATAATTATAATTTAATTATATTAATTAGTCTTATTTTTATGCTATGAATTGTTTGGCTAGCAATTGATCTATAGAAGCAATTAAATAGATTTCAAAGAATTATTTAATTGTTTGTCTTGATTAAATAACATGCATAGTTTCTAGGTAGAGATGTATGATTCTTATGTATGTGATCCATAATTGATGAACTTAATGAGTAGTATGCAATTTAATTGACATAAGAGTGTAATTAGATTAATTATTATATGGTGTGTAGTTTACTTGAAAGAGGAATACATATTAGATTAGATTTAATTGATCATGTAATTAATTGTTAATTATATTGGGGGGATTTTAGTTATTCGTATATTTAGAAAATTGGGGGATCAAGTATTCTTATATATTTTCTCATAATCTTCTTAATTATCAAATCTGATTTAATTAATTATTGTTATTTATTTTTTAATTCTTTTAATTTTTCTTTCTTAAAATATAAAAACACAAATAAAAATTTGATTTTTATTTTTTCTTTTAAAAATTAATTTCTAATAGCATAATCTTTGTGGAAACGATTTTTTCTATTATTATATTACTTGTTGCCATACT
The DNA here is from genome assembly GCA_033030585.1 of Hippophae rhamnoides. Classification (NCBI taxonomy): domain Eukaryota; kingdom Viridiplantae; phylum Streptophyta; class Magnoliopsida; order Rosales; family Elaeagnaceae; genus Hippophae; species Hippophae rhamnoides. The sequence continues at coordinate 39,523,334 of CM065438.1, read as the reverse complement.
TATACTTGTGTATTCATTAAACACAATTCGTGTGCCCGATCATGGATAAATTGATATATATAAGTTTATAAATAAATTAGAATAAAATAAAATTTATAAAAATTGATATATATATATAAAAAATATTTTTTGAATTAAGAGTAGTAGACTTAGTTTACCATGATTACAACAATCCATATAGAAAAGAAAATTAATTTTGTTCAAAGTGTGACTATCCATTAATAACATAAATATAAGTAGATAAGACATACAAACATATGAACACATATGGTGACATATCAACAATCAACAAAAGTAAAATATGTGTTGGAACTGCAATATAATGTCAATTTGTTCATTTATAATTAGTTAAGAAAGATTTATAGAAAAGAGTATCACCTATCATGAAAAATTATAATTGAATTCATACTTGCATATAATAAAATTTCACTTACCAAGAAAATACTTAATTATTTTTTTTACTCCCCTCTTGTATTTTTTTGTGTAAGGGATTAATTATTTATTTTCTTTTTATATAACCATACGTGGCTTTTTCTTTTTGTGCATGTAAAATTTTTTGTATTTTTCTTTTTTCCTTTATTATTATTATTATTATTATTATTATTATTATTATAAGTAAATATGCACAAGCTAGATTACCTAGTATGATAACTTTTACAATAGTTATAAGGTAGCCCTCTCCGCTCATTGCGGTAGTTTTCATAAGTCCATTAGATAGCTTTTTCAAAACTAGGTGTCTTTCTATAGCAGCATTATATATAGTGAAAGACAGAGTTCAACTATAATTTTTACACTCAAGGTTATGTCATGCCCTAAAATTTTACATAATTAATTATAAACTTCTAGCATGACATCCTTATGTGTCTAGTAAGTGTGTCAGTAGGTTCATCTTGACATTGATCACCCAAGTTTAATTAAGCACTCAAACAAAAGTATCTAAGGGAAACAATAAAGAATGACAGTTAGGCAATCGAAAAGAGACAATATTTCCTAACTCATACCTTCTTGAATTTTGGTTTCTTTATATATATGGGTTGTAAATCAACTTCCTTAGTTGTCATAAGCATATTCTTGGACTCAACTTTAGATTTTCCATTCATCCTAAATGAAAGATGAAAAATGCATGGTATGCTATTGATAATTAGTCCTAGAATTAAATGCATTGAATTTCACCTGTCTCTTTGAGCCAACAACTTCATGCTTTCTAGTAGGATTTTTGAACATGTAACCATAATTTCCATTCATCCTAGAATATGATGCAACATGTGATGATGACATATAAGACCAACATTGGGTTAGCAATACCGATCCTATGGATACTTTGGTTTTATATTTATAAAACTCTCGCAAGTGCATGAATCATTTTATAGAAAATGACAAGTATACTCCCAAGGTCGATCTAAGGAAGGAATATATGTGCTTTTTAATTTATTATTCAAACTCTTAAAAACGAAATTAAATCCTAAACATCTTATCATGATATTTTGATTTTTTTTGTGTTTCCTAATCTAATAATATAAAAAAAATAAACATAGATATGGATTCAATAAACAATTATGCAAATTTTTATCATTCATAATAATGTAGTATTTATGGATATAATAATTAAGTTAATTATGCTTGCTCATATTATTTAGGTTATTAAAGATATAAATTGATATTTATTGATTCTCTCTTTTTGGTATGAAAGTGTCCTTAGGCGAGATTTGTTTAATACTAATTAACTAATATTCTTAAGCAAAGCCTATTAATTAATTAAGTATTATATTTCAGCTTTATTATTAAGAAAATATCAAATCATCTAATCATAGATTTAGGCGGAGTTAGTTAATTAGACTTTATTCAAGGTGTCCAAATTAAACCTAAGAATTTAATTATCCAAGTACTAACTTTCAAGTTTTGAAACCATTACTGAAAATATGTTGCCAATACATTTTTGAATAATAGTTCTTATAAAAAACTTTTGAAAAAGAGATTCACTCTAACTACTAAGTGATTGTACGACCAAATAAAAAAGTACTACTCTAAAATAGACCGGATAATTAAACCTTATAATCCAATTTTTAGATTTAAGTTTTGTAATGAAAAATAATATATTTCTCTCTAACATCCTTAATATAAAATCTTGAATAAAAACAAAATCAATTTATTTTATAAAAATGTTTTACCTATTTAATATTTTGCAAGCATAACAACATTATTATTATATCATATTTATAAATAATCAGACATATTAAATTTAATCACAAACAAATTAAATATAACATATTAGAATAAAACATTAAAAATAACTGTAAATAATTCATTTTAAAATTATACCTCAAAAGAATCCTTACAGAACTTTGATGCTAATTTTGTTGCTGGAAAACCTCCAAACAGATTTATAATTCCATTCATTGATTCAAAAACTAGAAATATATAAAAGCATAACTAGTTCTTCTCAAAAAGAGAAGAACTTTAAAACTAAAAAAACAAAACAAGATAGCTTTCTAGAGAGAGAAAGAGTTGAGAAAATTGTGTTTTTTGATATGTTTTTTACAATGGGAGAGATGGTCCTTTTATAGATGAGGAAAAAGCCAAAAAAAGTGGGAAAATATTTCAAAAATTGATTTTAGACACGTTTGGACAGGCTGGCACGCTTATGGGGGCAAGATTTGCGAGAGATGGTTGTTAGCGCAAGAGCACATGGGTAGGACCTATAAGGGCGTGTACTAGGTGTGGGCGAGACTCGATGCAAGTGTGTGCTGGCTGCGCGCAAGCGTGTGCTGTGCGTTCACTCATGCAGGACTTGGTGCGGGTATTGTTGGCGCATGTAAGACTCGATATTTTTTACTGTGTTGACCCATTTTTTCCATTTTTTTGAAATTTCCTCATTTTTTTCTTAACATATTTGTGATGTATTTCCTCTAGTATTTTTCTTCGAGTCTTTAAGTTATTTTTAAACGAAAATACCTAAACAACCATAAAAATACTCGTGATTCTGAAAAACAAATTTATATAAAAATATTATAAAATCATACAAATATAAATCTATTTAATCAATTAAAGTACTTTAAATCATGATTATTTTAGTTCGTTTTAAGCACTCATCACAACCCCAAACAAGTTTCTTGCTTGTCCCTTAGTAAGAGAAGCGATAAAAATTAAAAGTTAAACTATCGTAAATCACTTCCATGGATGGAGACGGTTACATTTAGCATATGTAACAAGCCTTTAAAACCCTAGGTTGCCCTAGTAGGCAAGTTTAAGTCTCGTGAGGGTTTTCAGTAATGATACCTACAAACATTAACAAAAAAAATGAAAACAAAATAAAACAAATAAAATAAGAAGTTAACTAAAATTTAAAATAAAGTTAAAAAGACTAAAATAAAATAAAGAAACGAAATACAAAAATATCTCATGCTTATAATCTCTTTTAAATTTCATAATTAAAATCTTAAGCATAGATTATTTCAACTTCCTAAATATTCATGATTTATAATAATAATTAGTTGAAAATCATTTTCATATTTCATATAAAAAATGTATCAATTTAATTTCACCCAAACTTAATGTAAGGAATCCAAATTTGCTTCGACTCTATTTCTCACAAGTCAATACTTTTAAAAACACTGAATCCTATGGGTTCAAGCACTTATACTAATTTATATGCAAAAAAGTTGATGTATAGAAATGAACTAATATGCTCACATATGTATAAAGAAGAAAGGCTCAAAGTGTTATTTTAACGTTGATCTCATGAAAGGAATCAAATGTAAGGATTTATAAAATATTATTCATTACTTTCATGCATCAATCAAATTCATTAAATAAAAATATCAAGTAATATAGCTTTTAGAAAATGTAGGAAAATACAATGACTTCTTAGGAAATTACTTCCTATATTTTCTTTTGCATTAAACCATTTCTCACAACTGTTTAGGCTTTTTGGGTCATGGTATATAGATTATACTATTTATTTTTCTCTCTTTCTATTTTTTTTCTTTCTTTCTCTTATATTCTTTTTTTCTAAGAGAATCTATTTTTTTAGATAGTAGACCCATATACAGATTGTACATTTTTTATATGGTAAGGTGAATGGTTAAAATTTGGCTTTTATGTTTATATTTGTATAGGTAATCTTAGATTTATCTCTTTTTTAATAGAAGTAATGCATGAATAAAGAAAGACATATACTATCAATTTCTACTTAAATAATTTAATCTAATAAAATTAAAAATAAATATAAAACACTTCATTAAGATGTAAAAATCGATACATTCATTGCTAAGTCCTATAAAGATCATTTAATAATACTGAAAAAATAAGAAAAAATGTTTAAATTAGAAAAAATAATATTTACCACTCAGAATAAAGGATAATGGACTCAAAATATTTCTTATAAGGTTAGTCTCCACTATTTGATTCCTAAACACTGATTTTAGGTTTAATATAAGTTTCATACCTTATTAAGAAATACTAGTCATGACAAAAACTAACTAATTACCATATATTCCATGATATGTTTTCAAAACTTAATCTAATAGTGCAAAAGACTTAACTATTTACTTAAATTTGATTTAAAGAAATGATAGATTTTTGTGATAATTATAAAATTCTAAAAATTTCTAAACCATACAAAGAAAATAAAATCAAACACAATAAAAATGAAAATGTGAATATAAAAGTTTTAAAATTGTTAAAAATTTTGAAATTAAGTATGGTAACTTTTCACCACCATCAACTTAAAACTTACATTGTCCTCAATGTAACAACTATAAATTAAAGATATAGAGAAAAGAGAAGAAAAGTTACCTATTTCCTGAAAATGTGCAAGTAGTAATAGAGAAATGCAAGTGCATTCATCATTTTCATCATTAAAGTTCATACAGATAGATCGATGTGAACTTCTAACATCTCAACAAATAATTTTAGTTTTAACAATTCTAAAATTATTCACATGAAATTAAATTAAAATAATCAACAAAAATTAAATAAATAAAACAAATAAAAGAAAAGTACCTAAAATGATGGGTTGCCTCCTATCTAGCACTTAATTTAACGTCTTAACAAGACATAACTTGGGGATTTAATTTTAAGTAAACTCAATGTCCCCACATCATTTAAAAACTTTGAAATTTTGGAGATAGCTTCAGAATTTTTTTATCTTTTTTTTTATTTTATTTTTTTATAATCTCTAAATTAAATAACATAATCAGTATTAACCAAAGATACTCTTAGGAAAGAATGGTGGAGCAAAACCTCCTTAAAATCCATCCTCCTAAACATAGTAACGTTCTCATGTAAGACTAGTTGCACAAAAGCTTTCAAGAACTAGTCTCACAAACAAAACTTCCTTAGATCTTTACTTTCATGCTATTAAAATCTAAGTTAATTAAGTTAATAAATTAAGTTAAGTGAAAATCTAAGTTCATTAAGTTAATAAATTACGTTTTTTATATTAAAATTAAAAATAAAAGTGAAATTTAAAAATTAATTATTTTTTTTTGTTTTCTAAATGTTTTTTTAATTTTTTTAATTTTTTAAAGAATAAATTTAAAAGTAAAATTAAAATTAAAAATTAAAAGTTAAAAAGTTTTTTTTTGTTTTCTTTTTAATTTTTTTTTGAAAAAAAAATAATTAAATAAAATAAAGTTTAAATTTTTTTTGGAACACAAAATAAATAAAAAAAATCACAATTATTTACAACACAAAATGTTTTTAAAATTTTGATAAATAATTTAAAAACGTTATTCCTTCCTCAGTCACGACGCCAAAAAATTTGAGTCTTTAAGTTATTTTTGAATGAAAATAACTGAAAAAAAATTAAAATACCCATGATTTCGAAAAGATAAATTTATATAAAAATATGATAAAATCATACAATTATAAATCTATTTAAAGTACATTAAATCATGATAATTTTAGTGCTTTTTAAACACTCATCAACATGCATAAATGGATTATGGTTATGAGTGCTACTAAGTGAAACATAGAAAATACTACTAAATTTAGGAGCATTCATAAAAAAAATCTACCACTGGGCTTAATATGATCTTTCCTACAATAATGATGACAGACGTATACAAATTTAATAGATTTTTCAATGATAGGTGTAATTGTTCTTTATGTATAATGAATAACATTAGGTTTAGGGATAAAATTCCATTCAAATGTGGTTTTTGATGTTGAACATGTATGTGTAGTATGTGAAGAATCAGGGTTGGAGGGTTAAAATTCCATATATAAATATTAGTACGTTTAAATAAATCGATTTTTTCTTTTTCTATAATTAAGTAGTTTATTTCAAAGTATTTAAGTTTATCTTTTAATTTAGCTACTTCCCTTTTGCATCTTATATAACCTATGAACACTTCATCAATACTAGTGACGTTAAATTTATAGAGTAGAAATTCAGCATCACTTTCCTCATCATCTGAAATATTTCTCTTATTAAAATTATCCATAACAATGTTCTAGGCAACACTAAATGTATCTAGTGACCCACTTTGATACCAAATAAAAGTTTATTTAGTTATAGATCTAATTTTTAAAACAGCGAAAGTACAATAAATTAAAATTTTGCAAGTAGCCAAGAATGCAATCGTGTGTAAATAAAGTAATACAGAAACAAAAAGATCAATACATGAGATTTTTAGGTGAAAAAAACCTAAGTCACACCAATGACCTAAGAGAAACATCGCTATCCACTATGAAATATAAGTATCTAGTTGTAAGCCTAAGACTAAAACTATCCACCTAGGTAATGCCCCCAAGTAATTTACCTACAAGCCGTTGTTTTCATCATAGTCTCTACAAGATAGGCATCTCGATTTGGACTAGCGTTTCGAAAAACTCAAGTCCTATAAGTTAATAAAACTCGCACTGTTGACACCTAAAAAGTTATCACATAAACACAAATGCAAATATGTGTCCTAGAGTACATTAAATAATAAAATAATCATAACTAGTTGATTTAAATAATATATAAGATAAATAAAAAATAACTAGCAGCTCTATAACAATCAGTTAAAAGCACAATAACCTAATTATTTTGTAGGCTTGTTAAGCCATCAAACACAGCCACAAATGTTTGACAAATTAACTTAATGAAAAAACCAATTTTAAAGCTTTTAGTTAAACAAGAGAGAATAAAAGATTAAAAGAATAAGCATAATAGCTCTTGTGTGGTTAGTTTCGATTACGTACTTAGGTTTTTATAATTAAAATATTTTGAAACACATTAGATTAAAGTGAAGTTACCATAATATCCATAAAATTAGGTAAAGCACTTTTAAGAAATAAGGACGATATAATAGAAAACTAATCCAAATCATAATAGAAATAAATTTTAAAATCAGATAACTGGAGATTTGATTGATCTAATCTAGTGCTTGATCGATCGACAAATCGATGAAGTACATTTGTCGATCAATCGAATGTAGTCTCAATCGATCCAGTAAATCCCTCGATTGATCTAGTCATATGCTAAAATTAATTTAATCAGGCTATATTTCTCGATCGATCTAGTCATTAAAATTATAATTTCACATTATCCCTATTGTGTTTAATATGGAATCTAACTTGCACGGGAACAGAAATATACCTGATATATGATCATTAAGGTTTGATAGTTTCTTCAACTTGAAAGTATTATTCTAAGCCACACTTAGAAACTAAAATTATAATTATATATTTTGTTCATGAATATCTCCAACACTCACATAAACCTTGCATAATAGAATGATAATTTCTATCATAGCTTTGTAAAATCTTATAATACATCAAATGGATGCAAAAAAAATCTTTCAAAATGAAGATTTAGATGAGGAAATCTACATGCAACAATTCGAGCATTTTTTCACCTAGGAAAGAAAGAGATGTCTATAAGTTGGTGAAGTCATTGTATGGGTACCAATAAACCGGTTAAAGTAAGCACCAAAATAATGACATGATAAAGTTGATAATTTCATGAAGTCAAATGATTTCAAGACCAATGAATGGAAAAAATGTGTATATGTCAAGAACACTGATGATGGTTATGTCATCTTGTGTCTTTATGTTGATAAATGCTAATTGTGGGTAGTAATGATAAAATGATCCAATTTACCAAGAATATATCAAATTCAATGTTTGACATGAAAGGTATAGGGTTAGCTGATGTAATTCTTGGAATTAAGATATCAAGAATATCTAGGGATCTTACTCTAAGTCAATACCCCTATGTTACAAGATTCTTGAGAAATTCAATGATGGCGATTTTGGAATTATTAGAAAACTTATAGATGTAAATCTATACCTATCCAAGAATAAAGGTTAGATTATGTCCCAACTAGAATATTCTGGAGTGATAGAAAGTCTTATGTACTTAATGAGTTGTACAAGATTAGGCATACCTTACACAGTAAGTAAACTAAGTAGATATACCAATAACCTAGGATCTAATCACTTGGAAGGTATTAAAAGACTACTTAGTTACTTAAGATATACTCATAACTATGAATTATACTGCATAAGATATTCAAATGTATTAGAAGGATTAGTGATACAAACTAGATATCTGATATGAAAGACTTAAGTCTACCAGTATATATATGTTCACATTAGGAGGTGCAGCTATATCATAAAATTCCTCTAAACATAAATGTTTTACTCATTCTCAATGGTATATCAATTCATCGCTTTGGATAAATATGGAAAATAGATCTAATGGCTACACAACTTCACAGAGGATATTCAAAGTATGTGAACTTATGCATGTAATTTGCCTTGATTGTGATAGTCAATCGGCTATTGGAAAGGCACAAAGCAATATATATATTGGTAAGTCATGGCATATATCATAGACATAATATCATTAGATAACTACTCTTAACTAGGATTATATCTATTAACTATGTAAGTCAAAGGATAATATAGAGGATCCATTATCCAAAGGGTTAAGTAGAGAGTTAGTTAAGTGATAAGTGCTCAAAAAGCACTAAAATTACCATGATTTTATACACATTAATTGATTAAAAATATATATATTTATATGATTTTATCATATATTTATATAAATCTATCTTTTCAGAACACATGTATTTTTATTGTTTTTTCGGGTATTTTTGCTTAAAAATGTAACTTAAAGACTTAAAGAGGAATACTGGAGGCAATACATCACAAATATATTCATAAATAAATGAGAAAAAGTCAATAAATATGGAAATATTGGACAAAATGGGTCAAAAATGTAAAAAATGTCAAAAAGGAGGAAATCAAGCACGCAGCTGCCCAGTCGCGCCGGCCAACGCGCGCGTGGTGCCAGCACAATGCCCAGTCCGCGTGCGCCGCCACCGCCCACATCAACATGACATCATCAATGACATCATCAATCACTACTCTACGTTTCCACCATTTTTTATCATTTTTCACCCACTTTTTCTTCCTCTCCTCACCTATAAATACCCTCATTGTTTTCACTTCATACCACACCTAAAAACCCATCTTCTCTTCTCTTTCTTTCTCTCATTTCTTAGTTTTTCTTAATTTTTAGTATTTTCTTAGTTAGTTCTTCTTAGTTTTAGAGTTCTTCTCTTTTTGAGAAGAACTAATTATGTTTCTGTAATTTCTTTGCAGTTATTTTTTATGCTTTATATTTAATTTGTTTGTGATTAAATTTAACTTTGCTAGCTGTTCATAAACATGATATAATAATAACGTTGTTATGCTTGCGAAATATTAAATAGGTAAAAATCTCTAAAATGAATTGATTTTATTATTATTCAAGATTTTATATTAAGAATGTTAGAGAGAAATATATTATTTTTCATTACAAACTTAAATCTGAAAATTAGATTTTAAGGTTTAGTTATCCGATCTAATTCAGAGTAGTGCTATTTTATTTGTTGGTACAATCGCCCGGTAGTCAGAGTGAAGCTCTATTTCAAAAGTTTTAATAAGAATTATTATCTGAAAATGTATTGACAACATGTTTTCAGTAGTGGTTTTAAAACTTGAAAGTTAGTACTCGGATAATTAAATTCTTAGGTTTAATTTGGACACCTTGAATAAAGTTTAAACTGTCTAACCCCACCAAAGGTGGCATTTAAATGGTTCATTTTCAATCTCATAGAAAAAGGAAGTAATTTAATTAACCAAATTAGTTATCAACCCCACCCATAGGTGTTAATTGACTTGTTTAGTTAACAAAGAATATCTAACCCCACCAAATGTGGTATTCATATAAAAAAGAGAGAATCAATAAATATCAATTCATATCTTTAATAACCTAAATAATATGAGCAAGCATAATTAACTTAGTTATTATATCCATAAATACTCCACTATTATAAATGATAAAATTTGCATAAATATTTATTTAATCTGTATCTATGTTTATGTTTATTTTTATGTTATTAGATTAGAAATAACAAAAATCCAAATATCGTGATAGGATGTTTAGGATTTAATTTCGTTTTTAAAAGTTTGAATAATAAATTAAAAACCACATATATTCCTTCCTTAGATCGACCTTGGGAGTACACTTATCATTTTATACGAAATGATTCGTGAACTTGCGAGAGTTTTATAAATATAAAACCAAAGTATTATGCAGGATCGACGATGCCGGTTTTGCTCATCAAGTTTTTGAATTAGTTCTTCTCAAAAAGAGAAGAACTCTAAAACTAAGAAAAACTAACTAAGAAAAGCTAAAAACTAAGATAAACTAGAAAACTAAAAAAACTAAGAAATAAGAGAAAGAAAGAGAAGAGAAGATGTGTTTTTAGGTGTGGTATGAAGTGAAGAGAATGTGGGTATTTATAGGTGAGGAGAGGAAGCAAAGGTGGGTGAAAAAATGATAAAAAATGGTGGAAACACAGAGTAGTGAATAATGACATCATTGATGACGTCATGCTGATGTGGGCGGCAACATTTGATAAAATCATATAAATATATTTTTTTGATCAATTAATGTGTATAAAATCATGGTAATTTTAGTGCTTTTTGAGCACTCATAACAACCCCCAACCAGCTTCTTGCTAGTCCCTAGCAAGAGAAGCGATAAAAACTAAAAATTAAACTATCCTAAATCACTTCCGTGGATTGACACGGTTGCATTTAGCCTATGCAACAAGCCTTTAAACCCCTAGGTTTCCCTAGTGGACGAGTTTGAGTCTCGTGAGAGTTTTCAGTAATGATACCCACAAACATTGAATTAAATGTAATAATTAAAAGAAACAATAAAAAAACAACTTAAAAACTAAAATTACAACAAATCAAAGATTAACTTTTAAGAATAAAAGAAAACAACATAACACAAAAATGTTTCATACTTTTTAATCTCCTTTAAGATCATAATTAAAATCTCAAGCATAAGTTATTTTAATCTTCTTAAATAATCATGATTTATTATAATAATTAATCGAAAATCATTTTCATATTTCATATAAAAAATGTATTAATTTAATTTCACCCAATTTCAGTGTCTAGAATTAGAATTCGCTTCGACTCTATTCCTTACTAGTCAATACTCTCAAAACACTGAATCCTATGGGTTCAAACACTCATACTAATTTATATGCGAAAGATTTGATGTATATAAGTGAACTAATATGTTCACATATATATAAAGAATAAAGGCTCAAAGTGTTATTTTGATGTTGATCTCATGAAAGGAATCGAATGTATAAATTATAAAGATATCATATATAAAATTATTTTAATGCATAAATCAAACTCATTAAGAAAGAATTTCAAGATATATGTCTTTTACAAATGAAGAAAGTGCAATGACTTTTTAGGGAATTACTTCCTATATCTTTCTTTTGTAATTAGCCTTTACTCACAACTTTGTAGACAATGTGGGTCATAGTATGTAGATTATACTATATATTCTTTATCTCTCTATTTTTTTCTGAAGATATTTTTCAATATATATCATTTTTTTAGAGAGTCAACCCATGTACAGGTTGTACATGTTTTTTAGGATTTTGGTGAGTGGTTAATTTTGGGGCTTTTCTATTGGATTTGGTTTAGGTAACCCCAGATATATCTCTTTTTTTTGTAACAGTCATGCATGAACGAGATAAAAGCATATACTATCAATTTCTACTCAAATCATTTACTCTAATAAAAAATAATAATAAAAAATATACGACACTCTATTAAGATGAGAAAAAATTCATACATTCAATGCTAATACCTATAGAGATCATCTAAAAATTTGACATAATAAGAAATGTGTTTGGAGTAGAAAAAATATATATTTTACTCTGAATAAGGGAAATAAGGCTTAAATTATATCTCACAAAGGTAGTCTCTACTAAAAAAAATTCATAAACACCGATTTTGGGTTTAATATCAAGAAATACTAGTTATGACAAAAACTAACTAATTACCAAAAATAATTACAAAATATTTCATGTTATGTTTTCAAAAATTAATCTAACAGTATAAAAGACTTAACTATTTACTTAAATTTGATTTAAAGAAATGATAAATTTTTGTGAGAAATTTGTTTTTTTTAAATTCCAAAAATTACTAAATCTCACAAAACAAAATAAAACCAAACACAAAAAATGAAAATGTGAACATAAAAAAGAAAAAAATATTATTTTTTATTTTTAAATTGTTAAATCTTTTTTTTTAAATTAAGCATGGTAACTTTTCACCACCCCAACCTAGAACTTACATTGTCCTCAATGTAACAACTATAAATTAAAGTTAAAGAGAAAAGAGAAAAGAGAAGAAAGATTACCTATTTCCTGAGAATGTGCAAGTAGTAATGGAGAAATGCAAATGCATCCATCATATTCATTATTAAAGTGTACACAAACAGATTGCTGTGAACTTCTAACATCTCAACAAATATTTTTAGTTTTAACAATTTAAAAATTATTCAGATGTAATTAAACTATAATAAATAATAAAAATTAAATAAATAAAATTACCTAAAATGATGGTTGCCTCCCATCCAGCGCTTAGTTTAATGTCTTAGCAAGACATAAGTTGGGGATTGCAATTTAAGTAAACTCAATGTCCCCTCATCATTGATTCAATCAAACCTACAGGTAAGACAAGGTTGTCTACCTATACTTTTTCAATCATGCCTTATTGATTTTCAAATTTTTCTGTACTTAAAACTAGGGGCATGCTTGAAGGTTTTAGATAACCCACATCTAGGTGCAAATCAAATAATTAAGGCAATAAAACACAATTGTACCTAAATCATACAAAGCAACTAACTCCTTAGATTGTAATTAAAACTTTAAAATTTTGGAGATAGTTTTAGAATTTGTTTTTAATTTTTAGTTAAAATAACATAATTAGTATTAACCAAGAGTGCTCCCAAGAAATAATGATGGTACAAAGGCTCCTTAAAAACCATCCTCCTAGATAGAACAACGTTCCTAGGAAAGACTAGTGGTACAAAGGCTTCCAAGAACTAGTCTCTAGACAAGACTCCCTTAGATCTCTTACTTTTCATGCTATTAAAATTAAGTTAATTAATTTAAGTTAATGAAATCTAAGTTAATTAAATTAATGAAAATCTAAGTTAATTAAGTTAGTAAAAACCTAAGTTACTTAAGTTAAATGAAAATTAAATTACTAAAAACCTAAGTTAATTAAGTTAAATGAAAATTAAGATAAAAAAAATAGTTAAGGAAAAAACAAGTTTAAATTAAAAATTAAACCAAAAATAAAGAAAATAAGATAAAATAAAATTGATAAAGGTAAAAAAAAAAAAATTAAAAATACAAATAAAAAATAAAAAAAGGAAAAAATATTAAAAATTAAACAAAAAAAAAAGAAAAATTGAAAAAGAAAGAAAAAAGTAAAATTAAGATTTAAAATAAATAAATAAAAAAAAACTTAAAATTAAATGTTAATTTTTTTTATTTAAATAAAATAAAGTTATTTTTTATTTTGTTTTATTTTTTTTAAAAGAAAATAATTAAATAAAAAAAATTATTTCATTATTTTTATTTAAAATTTATTCAAGTTTTTTTTTTCAAATTTCAAATTTCAAAATTATTTTACTATTCATGCTATAATTATTATTATACTTTTTTTTAATTTAAAAAATTTTTAATTTTTTTTTATTTCTTTGAAATTTGAAATTTGATTTTTTTTTTAAAATTCAAGTTTTTTTGTGTTTTTTTATTATTATTTACTATTCATGAATGATAAGTTTTTTTAAAATTTATTTCAATTAATTTTTTTTATTATTATTTGTTTTACTATTCATGATTTAAGCAAATAATACTTTGCTATTTGTTAACTATTCATGATTTAAATTCAAGTTTTTTTTTTCAATTAACAAACTTGAATTTAAAAGAAAATCAAATTTCATATTTAAGAGAAATAAAAAAAAATTTAAAAATTTTTAAATTAAAAAAAATTATAATAATATTTATTGCGTGAATAGTAAAAAAAGAAGAAAATAATAATAACAAAAAGAAATTAATAAAAAAATAAAAAAAATAAAAATAAACTTTACGTTCATGAATAAAAAAACAAAAGTAATAATAATAATACTATGTAAATTTTAAAATTTGAAGTAAAAAAAACTTTAATAAATTTTAAATAAAAAAATTAAAAAATTAAAAAGAATAAAATAAAATTTTTTAATTAGTTTTTTAAAAAAAAAATTGAAAAAAATTAATAAATAAATAAATAACTTAGGTTTAACTAGTTTTGTTTAGTGTTTTTTATTAAATACTATGTAAATTTTCTCTAAATTTTTGTCTCGTTATTTTATTATTTTTCTTGAGAAGATTTTTAAATTTACGTTTTTACTAGTCTATGTGTGGTAGGAGATCCTTAAGAAACCCTCTTATACCATATGTAAATAATATTCATAAATTTAAACAATTGTCAACAAGACTGGATTCTAACCATCAATCTATTTTTGAGCTAAACAAAGAACCAAGCCTTAATCCTTTACTAGAACCGAAAGAAATGGAAGAAAACCAACATGTTAGGGAAACCACCATGAAGGAGTTTCCAAGACTAGTGATTGGCACGGCAACTGTCGTTATCCAATTGGGTGAGACTGCTCGGAATTATGAACTGAAAAATATTCATTTTTCTATGCTTCCTTCCTTTTATGGGCTGCCTAATGAAATATTCTCTTTCCTTCATTAGAGACTTCTATGCTACAGTCCAAACCTTCCCCCTCGGTATTCTAAATGAGGATCAACTTAGAATGAAATGTTTCCCCTACACCTTAAAGGACAAGGCCAAAGCTTGGTTGATGTCACTTCCCCCAGGTTCTCTCATGACATGGGAGAACATTTATAATAAATTTCTGGGAAAATTCTATTCCCACCAAAAAACATCAGAGTTGAGAGAAAAGATTGCTACTTTCTCTTAGATGGAAGGAGAACCATTCCATGAAGCTTGGGATAGGTTCAAAATGTTTCTCACTCAATGTCCCCATCACTGTTTTCCCCTGCATTTTCAAAACCAATTCTTTTACGATGGACTTACGCAACAATGTTAGTTCATTGTCGACAATGCTGCAGAATGAGCAATGGGAGAAAAGACTGCCTCAGAGACGTACAACCTCTTTGAGATGTTGGGTGCTAATTCCCAACAGAAAAGCTCACGAGTGAGAAAAGCTAGAGTTCATGAAATCGATTCTAGCAATGAAGTTCAACAACAACTTGTTCAATTGACCAAGCAAGTTGCCCTTCTCACTACACAAACCAACAAAAATAATGAATAGTATGATTTGTATAGCAACATGGGACATGGTACTGAAGCCTGTCCATATCAAGGAGAAACAACAGCTGGACCTGAACAGGTTAATGTATTGGGAGCATATCAACAGAGACCAAGGTTCGACCCCAATTGAAATACCTACAATCCTAGGTGGAGAAATCATCCGAACTTCTCCTAGAGGCAAAAC
Organism: Hippophae rhamnoides; assembly: GCA_033030585.1. NCBI lineage: Eukaryota > Viridiplantae > Streptophyta > Magnoliopsida > Rosales > Elaeagnaceae > Hippophae > Hippophae rhamnoides. The sequence goes on along the minus strand of CM065438.1, from coordinate 39,507,460 downwards.
AACCGTCCTTTCGCTCAAAGCTCAAATCAGCTAGGCCAGCAATTCCACCCGCCTATTCCAAGAAGCATTCCCAATAAATCAACCCTAGAGGAAAACTTGAATTCTTTTATTCAAGTTTGGATAGATAACCAATCTAAAACCAATCAACGATTGGATTCTGTGGAAGCTTCTATCAAAAAGGTGGAAGTTCAAGTAGAACAGTTAGTTAAACATTTGCAAAAAAAAAAAGCAAAGACTAATTGAATGGTCAAATGGGGTAAAATAAATTCAATGAATAGGAGATATTGAGTTTGTCATTCTGTAATCTCCAAGCAACGTCTTACTAGAAGACGATATATTTTAGTCCTATGTGGGAGGTCACCCATTATTGTATTTTTCTTTGTTTTAGTTTTATTTTGTGTGTAATAAATTCAAATGAAATAAAATCGTTTGTTTCAAAAATTGTGTCTATTCTTTAAATTTAGCATTAAAAAAAATTATTTTCTCTTTACTTAATTTGTTTTATTATAAAAAAAATAAAATAATAAATATGTAATATATAAAAAAAATTAGGTTTCCTTCTTTATATATAAAATAAAACCACAGATGTTAAAAAAATATTAGTTTTTATTAATAGTTAAAATACTATTAATCTCTAAATTAAAAGTTTGATAAAAAATTACTTGTTGAACAAAACCGGCATCACCGATCCTACCAATATTTTGGTTTTATATTTATAAAACTCTCGCAAGTGCACGAATCATTTCGTAGAAAATGATAAGTATACTCCCAAGGTCGATCTAAGGAAGGAATATATGTGGTTTTTAATTTATTATTCAAACTTTTAAAAACGAAATTAAATCTTAAACATCCTCTCACGATATTTGGTTTTTTTGTGTTTCTAATCTAATAACATAAAAATAAACATAGATACAAATTCAATAAATATTGATGCAAATTTTATCATTTATAATAGTGGAGTATTTATGGATATAATAACTAAGTTAATTATGTTTGCTCATATTATTTAGGTTATTAAAGATATAAATTGATATTTATTGATTCTCTCTTTTTAATATGAATACCACCTTTGGTGGGGTTAGATATTCTTTGTTAACTAAACAAGTCAATTAACACCTATGGGTGGGGTTGATAACTAATTTGGTTAATTAAATTACTTCCTTTTTCTATGAGATTGAAAATGAACCATTTAAATGCCACTTTTGGTGGGGTTAGACAATTTAAACTTTATTCAAGGTGTCCAAATTAAACCTAAGAATTTAATTATCCGAGTACTAACTTTCAAGTTTAAAAACCACTACTGAAAACATGTTGTCAATATATTTTCAGATAATAATTCTTATAAAAACTTTTGAAATAGAGTTTCACTCTAACTACCGGGCGATTATACCAACAAATAAAAGAACACTACTCTAAATCAGACTCGATAACTAAACCTTAAAATCTAATTTTCATATTTAAGTTTGTAATGAAAAATAATATATTTCTTTCTAACATTCTTAATATAAAATCTTGAATAAAAATAAAATCAATTCATTTTAGAGATTTTTACCTATTTAATATTTTGCAAACATAACCATGTTATTATTATATCATGTTTACAAACAGTGAGCAAAGTTAAATTTAATCATAGACAAATTAAATATAACATGTAAGAATAAAGCATAAAAAAATAACTGTAAAGAAAATAAAATCTTTAGAGTATTTTGATGCTATTCCCGTTGCTGGAAAACCTCCAAACGAAATTTGCACTCACATTTATTGAATCAAAAATCAAATAAATTATAAAAACATAATTAGTTCTTCTAAAAAAGAAAAGAACTCTAAAACTAAGAAAAATTAACTAAGAAAAGCTAAAAACTAAGAAAAACAAAAAAAACTAAGAAATGAGAGAAAGAAAGAGAATAAAAGATGTGTTTTTAGGTGTGGTATGAAGTGAATAGAATGAGGGTATTTATAGGTGAGGAGAGGAAGAAAAAGTGGGTGAAAAAATGATAAAAAATGGTGGAAACGTAGAGTAGTGAATGATGACATCATGCTGATGTGGTGGCGGCGCCGTGCGTGGATTGGGGTAGATGGACACAGATGGACGTTGGCGCACGCAGAATGAAGAGCTAGCGCGTGCGGACTGGGCGTGCTACTTGCGTTGGCCGGCGCGGCTAGGCAACTGCGTGCATGATTTTCTCCTTTTTGACATTTTTGACCCATTTTGTCCAATTTTTCCATATTTATTGACTTTTCCTCATTTATTTATGAATATATTTGTGATGTATTGCCTCCAGTATTCCTCTTTGAGTCTTTAAGTTACGTTTTTAAGCAAAAATACCTAAAAAACAATAAAAATACCCGTGATTCCGAAAAGATAGATTTATATAAATATATGATAAAATCATATAAATATATATATTTTTAATCAATTAATGTGTATAAAATCATGGTAATTTTAGTGCTTTTTGAGCACTCCTCATTAAGTCGTCATCAATGGGAATAGGACTAAAGCCCATGAATAAATAAGAGTTTGCGAAGGAAAGCCAACCTAGTTGACTGGAGATCCCAAGATTTAGGTTTAAAGGGATAACCTAATTTTAAAGATTGAGTGAGATCATTATAGGGGGTTTACTCTCAAGCCATTCCTATGATGAAAATAGCGATACCTATAAGAAATAGGTTGAGATAAAACTTTTAATGATTCTTATAAAGAGAATACCAAATGGAGTATTGCGAGTTACTATTTATGGATTAATCTTATAGATAAGATATCATTTATGTAAAGGAGATGTGAGGACGCTTTGAAATATAATTGTGTCAAACTCATTTCTATAGAAACTTTCACAAAACCAAGTATATATTCATAGCCAAAATGAACATAACAATGAGAACCAAATTATATCTAGAAAGATCCGTATGTGAAGTATGTCATTATTTACATAAATGGTAGAAAAATTCATGGACATCGCACATACCTTCAGTCAGTAAAGTAAACATATTTTCACAAGAAAAGGTTCAAAGTTCCTTGGACTATTCAAGACTATTACCATGTGTCAAATTTATTTTTGCATGTTCTAGTGCACCTATTGAGGTGTGTCACCTATAACATTTCATTAAAAAAACTACTTGATAACTCCCTTCTTTAATATCTTTTGTTTTCTTCTAACAAATAAAATTTGACTAAATTACATCATTGGCTTCCAAATTTTAACTCAATTTACAAATAGATTATCCAACTTTTCAAACATATGATTTGGTCCTAAAAATTTTAAAACTTCAAGTATAGGTTCTTAAACATTTAAATCATACGATTTAGTCCCAACTTTTTAAAATTTTACATATAGATCCTAAATTTTTTATTCAAAAATAGTAATCAAGTTAAGACCTATGTGTAAAATTTTAAAAATTTGAAGACTAAATTATATCATTTAAAAGTTTAGGGACCTAATAGCATACATTGATTGAGTTGACGAAGATCAAAGGAATTTTCCCTTAAATTATCTTATCTCTTTACTTAACTTAATGAGAGGTTATGAATTATATTTGGATGTACAAGTGCATTGGCACACAAATACATTGTCTATGAATTATATCCCTTCACTTAACCAAACATAATTATTATAAACATAAAAAAAACATTAATATCTTATAAATTTATAATTAATTTTAAATACATATATCTTTTTTATCTTATCATATATTAAAAATTTTATTTTAAAAAATAAAAAATAATTTATTTTATAATAAAATAAATATAAATTTATTATTATATTTAAAATGATATGCTAAGTATTTTGATAATTCATAAATAATATAATACATTATTATTATTATTAAATATAATTATAATTATATTTAAGAAATAATTATAATATTAATTATAATTATGATATAAAAAATAATATTCATAAAAATAATTAGATTATTAAAAAAAATTGTAAAACCTCTCTATCAAACTTTTTACAATATACAATACAAACATAGAACATTATATTATAAAATTTGTGTAAAAATATTATCTAATATAATATTATTATAATTATTAGCCTAGTTTTTATAGTAATAATAATTATTAATTTTGTAATTATTTTATAATTTATTATTATTATTTTAAGTTAATTTATAATAAAATTTTGATAAGTTATTTGTTATAACAAATTATATATTTATTATTACATATATTTTTGTATTATATAAATATTAATTTTTTTAATTCACTCAATTTTATTTATTAGAGACTTTAAAGTTGCAAAGGTAGTTGAAATATTTTTTTTGTCTAGAGTTTACAACTTAATTATTTTTAAACTAAATTAGTAAGTAGCCTTTTTTTTTACTTTTGAATGAAATATACTTATTGTAGACAAAAACCCACGCCGATGGATGAGTAATAACATGACATAATTCAATATCCTTAGTGGTTAGTGGTTGATAGAGCGAGGCAAGATGGATGGCAAAGGTAGTAAGTGTCAATAGCAATTGGTTGGTCGGAGCATGCATTGTCTCATAGACTCTACTTAGGGTGGCTAGTGGCATTAGTCTCAGATAGTAGGTTAGGGTGATTGGTTGGTGGAGGAATCTAAAAGGGGGGAAATTCTGGTGGGTGGTGGGTAGCAGGGCTGTGGGTGGTTGGAGATGGGTAACTTGTAGGAGAAAAGGGGCAGATTAAGGATTTTTGGTTAAAAGCAATTTAAAATACTTAGAAAGTAATTTCGTTCATGCATCAAAATTTGTTTTTCTTCGATGTCAAACTATTGCAGTACAAGGATAAACAGTAGTGACATAGAACATAGAAGAGAATAATCAAACCAATTAGGATTAATGATTTAAATGAAAGGAAAAATATAATATAAGCAGATTATATTATGTCATTTGTGTGGTTTAAATCTTTAAGATAGAAACAATATTATTTATTATATTAACTTTATAAAAATGGTTAATTAGCTACAAATCATATTATTTTTATAATTTTTCTATCAAGTAATTAAATTGGATTAAAACATCAGTGTTTAATAATAATAAAATAATAAATAGTATTTAAAAAATCTCTAAAGATTTATTTTTTAATATTTGTTAATTATAACTATTTTATTTTAATATTTTGTTAATGTTTAATATTTATTACAAATTAAAATATATGTTTAAATAATTTATTTTTATTTTTATTATTGTTTATATTTTTTAAAATATTTAATATTATATTTCAATATTATCATTATTAAAGACACGTATTTTAATAACATTTTAACTATTTCATAAAAAATAATAATATTCTAAATAAATCTTTAGAGATTGATAATATAATTTATCTTTAATTGATAATTTTTAAAAATCTAAGTAATTAAATGGTATCATTTTTAATGCGAAAGATTAAACAATATAGATTAAACAATATAAATGATATTATCTAAAGGATTTTTATGGTAACTTACTTGGGATGAATAAAAAAATGAAGAAATAATAGATAAATCAAAGATAAACTAATAGTATAATTTAATTCATTCTTTTCTCCTTAAGATGTATTTATATGTCTTATTTATAGTAAATTAAATAATTAAAAAATAACTAATAATAATCTAAATAGTTAATGATTAATTTAAATTATAAATATAAAATTGAAAGATAAATTAATAATATCTTAAAAGATAATAACCTTGATCTACATAAATCATAAATTAAATAATATTATCTTATTTATTTTACATCATTATTATTATTTGTACATTTTAAATTTATTTAAATTTTTAAATAACTTTTAATTATTTGAATATATTAATAACTCTAATATGACAATAGAGTTATCTTTCAGGTTTAATATTTTATTTAAAAAATAGTATTTTAGATTTAAAATATTTAAATATGATATTTATACGTTAAATGGAAAAAAGGATGGAACTTTAGTTTAAGTAACATTTTATGAATATTTATCAGTTTAGGTGTATGCAAATAGAAGAATCGTGGGTGCATAGAAACTGCTTCTGACAAGACGCGAGTCGAGCACTAGAGCCTACCACGTTTCTGCAGCGAGTTCCTTAGCATAGCTGTTCAACAAACGAGGACAAACCGATTTAATTCGGTTCAACTCTGTTGATTCCCAAACTAGGCGGTTCAGCTCCTTTTTTCCACCTCTTGACTTGTGCACATGAACTTAATAAACGGACAATATTTATGATTATTATTTTTAACTAATTTAAGAGATAACTTAATTTTTTAAAATAATCTATTAATTTTTTTAGAGACCATCTTGAAGTAAATTTATCATTAATTTATTAGTGCAATTATGAATAACTACAATTCCTGCATTAAGTTTTATTGATAACATTGTTAGGGATTCAATGTTTTAAATTTTGTATTTTTTAGGTTTTTTTGTAATTTTTTTATTTTATTAATATTTTATGTTTTGTTATTTTTGTTTCTTTTCTTTGATTTATTTATTTATTTTTGTTTCTTTTATTACTTATTTGTTGCTTTTGTTAATTTACGTAAGGTTGGAGATATTTTAATAATCAACTCGTACCTTTTATAGATAATATTAATAGATTAAAACAATCCTTAATTAGGTTAGATATATAAATCAAAGAGCCACTAACAAAGTCATAATTAGAGCCTTTATTAGATCTCTTAAACATGAAAGATACTTTACGAAAGGGGGATAACAATGAAGGAATATGTAAGGCCAATCATTGGTAGTGTTACTTTCTTTATATAGTTGGAAGAGGGAGAAACTTTGTTTTGAAACATATTTATTATTCCTTGTTGCTCTAATTCCTAATAAAGATCCATTTACTTTAATTAGGGATTTTTACTCAACTATACAAACATTTCTATAAGGCTCGTTGTACTTGTGCTTGTGTGTTGGTTTCCAGTGTACAAAATGCCGCGTTTGTTTTCTTTTTTACTTAGTGTATTTGTCTTCCTTTGTGTAATTTAGTTATTACGGATCAATAATTCACATATGCACATAGTTAGATACACTTTATATGCAAACATGCTTACAGATACTATGAGGTTGGTTTTCATAGTGTGCATACTAAGTTGAGGTTTATGGTTTTCGAGCAAGCGTGTGAGCAAACCAATATTGTTACTTTCTTTTTTAGTTCATTTTTGCTACGGGTTTTTATAGATAGTACTCAGCAATTTTTGGAATGGAAAAATGTGACTATGAGAACCTTGCTAATAAGCTCTCCATTGACCTTTCTACCACCCTTGGCAAGGTGGTAATCCGAGTTCTACAAATATCCCCTCATTTCTCTTATCTCTCAACCATGTTTTTAGTACCAAAAATCTGCCAAAATTCATATTGAGATTTATATATGTTTTCAAAATCATTTAAGAAAGTTTATATCTGAGTGTGGGTCGTTTATTGAGTTTAGTTACCAAATCATAATTTGTGTGGGTACGTTGTTTGACTGTGTCCTATACAAGATTTGATAGTTATGGACTATGTTTCCTTGTGGTTGTAAGTAATCACACTTCTTTTTATAGATCAATGGTTACCAATCATATCACATTGGGTGGTGTTGGCTGATCATCACACACGAAGTGTGTGCAATGAATACGCAAGTATACGTATCGTAACAAGGAATATAATGATAAGAAAAGATCGTTCTCATAAAGATTATTTTATTATAAAATAATTTTTAAAACTAAAAAAATAAAAATCAATTTTTTTTTATGTTTTTATATTTTAAGGAAACAAAATTAAAATAACTAAAAGTAAATAGCTATAATTAACTAAATCATATTTTTGATAACTAAAAATATATATGAGAAAATTTCCAAGAATACTTAATCCCCCAATTTTCTAAACATGTGAATCACTAAAATCTTCCCAATATAATTATTAATTAATTATATGATCAATTGAATATAACCTAGCATGTATTTCTCTCTCAAGTAAACTACACATCATATAGTAATTAATTTAATCACACTCTCATGCCAATTAAATTACATACTACTCCTTAAGTTCATCAATTATGGATCACATACATAATAATCATACATCTCTGCCTATAAACTATACATGTTATTTAATCAAGACAAACAATTAAATAATTCTCTCAAATCTATTTAATTGCCTCTATAGATAAATTGTTGGCTAAATAATTAATAACATACAAATCATATTAAATAATATAATTATAATTGAAATTATAATTAGGGTAAAATTTTAGATCATCATATGGTGAAAATTGGGTTCATAAGATCCTTAAAATAATAAATAAATTACACATAATTGTGTCCATAAAGCTCATATTTTTCATAAAAAAGACATAAAAGTTGATAAAGAAAAGAGCAGAAGAAGAAATACAATCAATCTCTTGAATTGTAGAATTAATCTCTTCTTTAATCCATACCAAAATTATGTCTTCTCTTGAATTTTTCTGTATTTCTCTCTTTTTTTTGTTCCAAATATTGACTAAAATTATTCTAATGGAGGCCAATTAGGGTTTATGGAGTGATTAAGGGCTTAAATATTGTTTAGGTGCGATTTGGACCATCATATCAACTTTAGATCAAAGATTATGATCAAAACAAGAAAAACTGATAGTTCTAGCCAATCACAGCGTGTCACATGGTAGGAGAAATTCATTGGAAAAATTAGAGCACGATACGTGGCGGCAGAGACCGGTTAGAGTCAACGCTTGTTGAGTCAGCTACACATAGTGCGACATGATTTGTAGAAATGGATGGTGTGGCGCAAGGGTGGCAACGAAGGTTGACTAATTTCTGAACTCGGATTGAACGCTATGTTGAAACATGGTGCGCATTTCGTCCTCCTCACACATGGTGCAATGTGATTCGTTGTCCCTGCTTGCATGGTGTCTGCGTGGTTTGCCCAGTTAGCTCCTCTACTTGTGTGGCATGACACGTGGAAGCTCTTGATTGGTTTTGTGTTAAAAATTCATAAAAAATACATAAAAATTTCAAAAATTATATTTTCACCCCTTTTCACTAAAAGTTTATATTTTAATATTTTTGGTCATAAAAATACTATTGATTGAATAAAACAAGTAAATATTAAGTGAAAAAGGGCACTAATGATTTTATTTTCATAGAGTTATCACACTCCCAAACTTAACTCTTTGCTTGTCCTTAAGTAAAGCAAGTATAACCAAATAAAATAACTTGGGTAGTATATTCATAAATATACTTCTATTAGTACATGCATATTTCACAAAACTATCCCTCTCAAAAGTCGTACAATCGTATGATAAAGAGGTTCATATATGCAAGGTTTTTGAAAAATTGATTTTTGCGTGTGTGTGATGCACATGATATCATCAAATGCATTCATGAAATCAACCTATATGAGCATGCTAATCAATTAAATCTTAGAACAAGTCTAATAAGTCTATTTTTCACATCCCTCTCCACTAATATAAATATGCACTTAGCTCAAGACTAATAAGGACTTTACATGATTGTAATGTAAGGGTTAGGTGAGGGGTAGATAAATGAAGACATTTTAGGCTCTTTCCTACCTTAGCTTTTTTTGTTCATCATGCATTTTTTAACTGCAATTTAGCTTTTACTTGATATTTTGGTGCACCCTTTTTGGTCAATATTTTCTCTCTCTCTTTTTTTGTAACGTCACAATACCCCCAAACTTATTTTCAATTCTATTTTCTTCTTCTTTAGAGGGATAATTGTATTGTGAATTTTGCTTCTTCTTTTTTTTTTTCCTTTTTTTATAGGGTGCATTACATTTCACCTTACTTTAAAGCACAACACATGATTGCAACTTTTTTCTTTTCATACAAGCTAAAGGTGAAAGGGTAAAGGTAATACTTATTAGTTAGGCATTAAATGTGGCTTAAAGATATGAATGATTCTTTTTTTTTCAAATGGGTGACTAAATATATTAACAATGGTTAGATTGAAAGGCTCAATCGATCCAAATAAGGCATAAATCATTTCTCTTGCTAAATACTATTTAGGATTTTGCCTCAAGAGATGATCAAATAAATTCTAAAACTTGGTAGATCTCATCAACTCATATAACTCATTACAAATTTTCTCTAAATAAGCACACCAAAATCAATCATGAACATGTGCATAAAAATTTGAATCAATCCAATCAAAACTAGCAAGCATATCACATGATTAATGTAAATATCTTAATAAATATGTTACATTCCTTATCCTAGTCATGACAACCAATTTTTATCATTAAGTTCATATGTTTCATATCAAGCATGCATGCATTTAGTTTCCATATATTTATCAATTTTTACCCAAATCATGATTAAAAACATCCTAAAAATTAAAATATATTCCCTAAAAATTTAAAATGCATACTAAATACTAATGTAGAGAATGAAGTTTCCTCCCTCAAACTTAAATTACACATTGTCCCCAATGTGTATATACAAATATGAAAAAGTAAAAGGAAAGAAAACTCTCTTAGTCATGACACATCACATCTGTCACTAAAATGTTCATTCTTGTTGCGCCATTGCTCTATACATTTATTCACATACAAAAAAACAATGAAAATATAAGTAAAATAATGTTGGGTTGCCTCCCAACTAGCATTATGTTTAACGTCCTTGAGTAGACGGTCCTATCAAGTCCTAAGGTGCATCTACTGATGTTATCACAATTGTTTCATTTGATAATTGGTCTTCATAATAGTGCTTAACCCTATGCCTATTAACCATAAATCACTCTTTATCTTTATTTTCTAATTAAATGGCTCCATGGTTGGTTACCTTAGTGATGATGAATGGTCCTGACCATCTACTCTTTAATTTGCCCAGAAATAATTTGAGTATTGAGTTATATAGTAACACTTTCTGACCTGGTTCAAAGATACGGCACACATTTTTTTGTCATGCCATCATTTTGTCTTTTCTTTGTAAAACTTGGCATTTTCATAAGCATTTCATCGTAACTCATCCAATTCATTTATTTGAAGCATTCTTTTCTCACCAATTGCATCTATGGACATATTCAACTATTTCAATGCCCAATATGCTTTGTGCTCCAATTATAATGGTAAGTGACAAGCCTTTCCATAAACTAGCTTATACAGGGTGGTACCAATTGGTGTTTTAAATGCAGTTCTATATGCCCATAAAGCATCATCCAACTTAGATGACCAATCCTTCCTAGAGATGTTCACAGTTTTCTCCAAAATTATTTTCACTTCTCTATTGGATACCTCTACTTACCCACTTATTTGGGGATGGTAAGGGGTAGACACTTTATGCTTAATCCCATACTTAGACAATAAGGAATTAAATGATTTATTGCAAAATTGACTTCTTCCATCACTAATAATGATCCTAGGAGTTCCAAACCTAGTGAACATATTTTTCTTCAACAATTTCATGACAACTTTGGCATCACATTTGTTGCCAACAATGGATTCTACCCATTTTGACATGTAATCCACTCTTACAAGTATGTATTGGTTTCCAAATGATGGAAGAAATGGTCCCATAAATTGATGCCCCACACATCAAACAATTCCATTTTAAGTATACTATTCAAAGGCATATAATTTCTTTTTGAAATATTACCTATCCTTTGACATCTATCACATATCTTTACATAATTATAAGAATCTTTAAATGGTGTAGGCCAAAAATAACTAGATTGAAGTACCTTAGCTATTGTTTTTGAGCTTCCAAAGTGACCTTCATAGTCTGAGCTATGGCAATGGTAAAGGATACTTTCAACTTCATCATTAGGGAAACACATTCTTAAAATACCATCACCACATTCTTTATAGAGGTAAGGGTCATCCCAAAAATATAGTTTAATGTAATGGAAAAATGTTGGCAGCAAGAAAATTTGCAATGTCTCCATACCATAGAGCTTCTGTTTGAGATATAGAAAATAGTTGCTCATATGGAAAAGATTCCCCAATCACCATATTTTCATCCATTTTTCCTTCCCTCTCAGTCTAGATAGATGGTTTGCTACCTAATTTTTTGTTCCTTTTTTATCATGAATTTCCAAGTCAAATTCTTGTAGAAGGAGCACCCATCTTATCAATCTTGGTCTTGTATCCTTTTTCATCATGAGATACTTTATTGTAGAATGATCTGTGTAAATAGTCACTTTGGTTCTAACCAAATAAGATTTGAATTTCTCAAAGGCATATACAATGGCTAGGAGCTCTTTCTCTGTAGTAGCATAATTCATTTGGGCCTCATTCAGTGTCTTGCTTACATAGTATATGGCACAAATATTTTTGTCTCTTTGCTGTCCAAGAACAACTCCAATAGAAAAATCACTTGTATCATACATCAATTGAAAGGGATTGTTCCAATCCGGTGTGACTATAACTAGTGCTGACACTAGTCTCTCTTTAAGCACTTCAAATGTTGTTAAAAATTTATCATCAAACTTGAAAGGCATGTCCTTTTCCAAAAGATTACACAAGGGTTTGGAGATTTGGGAAAAATCTTTTTTGAATCTACGTTAAAAGCCTATATGCCTAAGAAAACTTCTTACTCCTCATACATTGGTAGGTGGTGGTAGTTTCTCAATCACTTCTATTTTAGCTCTATCCACCTCAATGCCATTAGCTGAGATTTTGTGGCCCAAGATTATACCTTCATGTACCATGAAATGACATTTCTCCCAGTTTAAAACCAAATTTGTTTCTTCACATCTTTGTAACACTAGGGAGAGATAGTGTAAACATTCATCAAATGAGTTTCCAAAGACCAAAAAATCACCCATGAAGATTTCTAGATGCTTCTCCACCATGTCTGAGAAAATGGCCATCATGTAGTATTGAAATGTAGCAAGTGCGTTACATAATCCAAAGGGCATTCTCCTGAAAGAAAAATTTCCATCAGGACATATGAAGGTGGTCTTTTCTTAGTCTTCAAGTTCCACAACAATTTGGTTATAACTAGAGTATCCATCTAGAAGGCAAAAGAAAGAATGCCTAGCTAATCAGTCAAGCATTTGATCCATGAATAAGAGAGGAAAATGATCCTTCTTTGTAGCTTTATTTACTTTACGAAAACCCATACATACTCTCCATCCCATTATAGTCCTAGTAGGTATTAACTCATTAGACTCATTTTCCACCACAGTGATTCCTTCTTTCTTCGATACAAATTGGATTGGACTCACACATTCACTGTCTAAAATTGGGTAAATAATGCCCATGTGTAGCCACTTGACAATTTCCTTCTTCACCACTTCTTTCATAATGGAATTTAAGCTACATTGTGCATCCTTGGTGGTTTTAGCCCCATCTTCTAACAAGATTTTGTGCATGCATATAGATGGGCTTATGCCTTTGATGTCGGCAATAAACTAACCTATAGCTCTTTTGAAGTTCCTTAGCACCTTTAGTAGTGCTTCCACTTGCTCCATACTTAGATCAGTCGAGATTATGACTGGAAGTGTCTCGTTATCACCTAAAAATGTATAACGAAGATGAGAAGGTAAAGGTTTAAGCTCTAATTTTGGTGGCTCCTTAATGGATGGTTTCAACCGTGAGCTTATTTCAAGACATTCCACAACTAAATTTGATACACACATGAGAGACGTGTCCTCAAGAAAGTTCACACAGTTCACAATATCAAACTTCGATTCCATATTTTCAAAATTAAAATAGGTTGAGTCATTTTCTATTGAGTTAATGTTCGTGTTCATAGCATCATGTGTTAACATCGTAAGTGGGGGTGATTCAACAAGTTTTATTAAGATACTGACATGAATTTGTGCCCTTATATAAGTTTTATGGTCCTCTTCCATGTCTAGCACAAACTCTAAAGCATTAATAGGGCACATGTCGTAAAACACATCAGTGGTCAGCTCATCAGTACTATCTATTCAAAAGTAATCACCAGCATTATCATAATTAGAAAATTTAATTACTTTGAACACATTAAATGTTACTTGTTCATCTAGCACTCTTATTGTACGCTCACCTTTTTTCACATCAGTGAGTGTTTTTTCAGTTTCTAAGAATGGACGACCGAGTACGATAGGAATGTCATGGTCCTATTCCATGTCTAGTACAATGAAGTCCTCCAGAAAGAAGAATTTATCTACTTTTACTAGCAAATCTTCTACCACACCCCGAGGTCTTTTAATTGACCTGTCTACCATTTGCAATGTTATTAAAGTGGGTTTGGCTTTACCAACCCCCAATCTTTGGAAGAGTGATAATTGCATGAGGTTAATACTAGAACCCAAATCATATAGTGACTTGCCAAAATGAATGTTCCTAATAGTGCAAGGGATGTCAAAACTACCTAGATCTTTCAGTTTTTGTGGTAGTTGATAGGCAAAACCGACATTGTCGATCCTACCAATACTTTGGTTTTATATTTATAAAACTCTCGCAAGTGCATGAATCATTTCGTAGAAAATGATAAGTATATTCCCCAAGGTCAATCTAAGGAAGAAATGTATGTGGTTTTTAATTTATTATTCAAAATTTTAAAAACGAAATTAAATCCTAAACATCCTGTCATGATATTTGGGTTTTTGTTGTTTCTAATCTAATAAGATAAAAATAAAAATAGATACAGATTTAATAAATATTTATGCAAATTTTATCTTTTATAATAGTGGAGTATTTATGGATATAATAACTAAGTAATTATGCTTGCTCATATTATTTAGGTTATTAAAGATATAAATGATATTTATTGATTCTCTCTTTTTTATATGAATATCACCTTTGGTGGGGTTAGACAGTTTAAACTTTATTCAAGGTGTCCAAATTAAACCTAAGAATTTAATTATCCGAGTACTAACTTTGAAGTGTTAAAACTATTACTGAAAACATGTTGTCAATACATTTTCAGATAATAATTCTTATAAAAACTTTTGAAATAGAGCTTCACTCTAACTACCGGGCGATTGTACCAACAAATAAAAGAACACTACTCTAAATCAGACCGGATAACTAAACCTTAAAATCTAATTTTCAGATTTAAATTTGTAATGAAAAATAATATATTTCTCTCTAACATTCTTAATATAAAATCTTGAATAAAAATAAAATCAATTCATTTTAGAGATTTTTACCTATTTAATATTTTGCAAACATAACCATGTTATTATTATATCATGTTTACAAACAGTGAGCAAAGTTAAATTTAATCATAGACAAATTAAATATAACATGTAAGAATAAAGCATAAAAAAATAACTGTAAAGAAAATAAAATCTTTAGAGTATTTTGATGCTATTCCCGTTGCTGGAAAACCTCCAAACGAAATTTGCACTCACATTTATTAAATCAAAAAGCAAATAAATTACAAAATATAATTAGTTCTTCTTAAAAAGAGAAGAACTCTAAAACTAAGAAAAACTAACTAAGAAAAGCTAAAAACTAAGAAATGGAGAGAAATAAAGAGAAGAGAAGATGTGTTTTTAGGTGTGATTTGAAGTGAAGAGAATGCGGGTATTTATAGGCGAGGAGAGGAAGAAAAAGTGGGTGAAAAAATGATTAAAAATGGATTAAATGCGTAGTAGGTGATGATGACATTAGTTGATGTCAGTGGGTAGGTAGGGTGCGGCGGTGCACGCGGAATGGAGCAGAGGCGTGCGCAGAATGGGTCCTGATGGGCGTAGGTGCACACGGAATGGAGAGAAGGCGTGCGCGGACTGGGCATTGTGCTGGTGCAGATGGGCGCACTGCGCGCTTGGCCGGCGCGGCTGGGTGGCTGTGTGCGCAATTTCACCCTTTTTGACATTTTTGACCTTTTTGATCCATTTTATCCAATTTTTCCATATTTGTTGACTTTTCCTCATTTTTTCAAGTGCCTCTGCGAATGGTATGTTTATATGCAGCTTCTTGATGACTTCCAAAATTTTTGAAAACTGTGTATCCGCATTTGCTTTTGTAGCCTTTGAGGAAAAGAATAGTGGGTTTGTAGAGGTTGCCCTTTTTTGGCTGAATTATTTCCTTTACATTACTTTCTTTGTCCACTAATTCCTCTTCATCCTTTTTAGTTTTGAATTCCTCCTTATCCTTTTTAGTCTCATATTCCTCATTATCCTTTTGTGTCTCATCTTCGTTTAGAGTTTTACCACTCCTCAAGGAAATAGCACTGCAATGGTCCTTCCCTTATCTTCTTGGGTTTAAAATTGTGTCACTTGAAAGGTTACCTTGAGATCTCTGTCTTATGGCCTGGGAAAGTTACCACATTTGGTTCTTCAAATTTCGAATTAAAGCCTCTTGAGTGGACACTTTTGTATTTATGATTGGATGAAGTCTTTCATCATCCCCATTAAGGCATTTTTATTGTCCTCAGTAGGTGACTTATTCTCTACACAATATGATTAGGTCACCATTTGGAAAATCTTTTTTGTACCAAAATTCCATCGTTTACATCACTTATCGAGCATTTAAAGGTTTTGACGAACTATTTTCATTTTACTTACTTCCGGTTTTATTCAATAGATCTATAAAGAAGATATTGGTGCCAACCTAGGATTATTTTTATATATATTTAATCATTCAGTATTCTTCACAAAATAATAAGAAAAGAGAATAGGAAAGGGGAAGTTGTTCACATTTTCAAAAAAAAACAAAACATTTGATAAATATGAGTTACAAATTTCAAAGGAGATAAATTTTTACTCAGGTATCGAAAGGACTATTATATTATATCAAATCAAAGCTCGTACAAAATTACACAATATAACTAGGTCACCATTTGGAAAATCTTGTTTGTACCCAAATTCCCTCGTTTACATCACTTACCGAAGATTTAAAGGTTTTGACACACCATTTTCATTTTACTTACTTCAAGTATTATTCAATAGAGCTATAAAGGAGATATTGGTGCAAACCTAGGGTTCTTTTTATATATGTTTAAGCAGTCTGTATTCTTCACAAAATAATAAGGGAAGAGAATAGGGAAGGGGATGTTGTTCACATTTTCAAAAACAACAAAACATTTGATAAATATGAGTTACAACTTTCAACGGAGATAATATTTTACTCGGGTATCGAAACGTCTCTTATAATAAATCAAATCGAAGCTAGTATCAAATTACACAATATGATTAGGTCTCGCTATGGAAAATCATGTTTGCACCCAAATTCCATCGTTTACATCACTTACCGAGTGTTTCAAGGTTTTTAAGCGTCATTTTCATTTTACTTATTTCCGATATTATTCAATAGACCTATAAAGGAGATATTTATGCCGACCTAGGGGATATTGTTCACTTTTTCAAAAACAACAAAACATTTGATAAATATGAGTTACAACATTCAACGGAGATAATGGTTTACTCGGGTATCGAAATGACTATTATAATAAATCAAATCGAAGCTCGTATAAAATTACACAATATGATTAGTTCTCCATTTGGAAAATCAATTTTGTACACAAATTCCATCGTTTACATCACTTACCGAGGATTTAAAGTTTTTGACGCACCATTTTTATTTCACTTACTTACGGTTTTATTCAATAGAGTTGTAAAGGATATATTGGTGCCAACCTAGGGTTCTTTTTATATATGGTTAATCTGTCTATATTCTTCTCAAAATAATAAGAGAAGAGAATAGGAAAAGAGATGTTGTTCACATTTTCAAAACAACAAAATATTTGATAAATATGAGTTACAACTTTCATAGGAGATAATATTTTACTCGGGTATCGAAATAACTATTATAATATATCAAATCTTAGCTTATAAAAAATTACACAATATTATTAGGTATCCATTTGGAAAATTATTTTTGTACAAAAATTCCATCGTTTACATCACTTACCGAAGATTTAAACAATTTGACACACCATTTTCATTTTACTTACTTCCGGTTTTATTCAATAGAGCTATATAGGAGATATTGGTGCCAACCTAGGGTTATTTTTATATAAGTTTAATCAGTCTGTATTCTTCTCAAAATAATTAGAGAAGAGAATAGGGAAGGAGATGTTGTTCACATTTTCAAAAACAACAAAACATTTGATAAATATGAGTTACAACTTTCAACGGAGATAATATTTTACTCGGGTATCGAAATGACTATTATAACATATCAAAATAAAGCTCGTATAAAATTAAACAATATCATTAGGTATCCATTTGGAAAATCATTTTTGTACACAAATTCCATCATTTACATCACTTACCGAAGATTTAAAGAATTTTACACAATATTTTCATTTTACTTACTTCCGATTTTAATCAATAGAGCTATAAAGGAGATATTGGTGCCAACCTAGGTTTAGTTTTATATATGTTTAATCTATCAGTATTCTTCTCAAAATAATAAGAGAAGAGAATAGGAAAGGAGATGTTGTTCACATTTTCAAAAACAGCAAGACATTTGATAAATATGAGTTACAACTTTCAACGGAGATAATATTTTACTCGTGTATCGAAATGACTATTATAATATATCAAATCAAAGCTCGTATAAAATTACACAATATCATTAGGTATCCATTTGGAAAATCATTTTTGTACACAAATTCCATCGTTTACATCACTTATCGAAGATTTAAAGAATTTTACACACCATTTTCATTTTACTTACTTTCGGTTTTATTCAATAGATCTATAAAGGAGATATTGGTGCAAACCTAGGGTTCTTTTTATATATGTTAAATCAGTAAATATTCTTCTCAAAATAATAAGAGAAGAGAATAGGAAAGGGGATGTTTTTCACATATTCAAAAAGAACAAAACATTTAATAATATGAGTTACAACTTTCAACGGAGATAACTTTTTACTCGGGTATCGAAAGGACTATTATAATATATCAAATCAAAGCTCGTATAAAATAACACATTATGACTAGGTCTCCATTTGGAAAATCTTGTTTGTACCCAAATTCCATCGTTTACATCACTTACCGAAGATTTAAAGGTTTTGACACACCATTTTCATTTTACTTACTTCCAATATTATACAATAGAGCTATAAAGGAGATATTGGTGCAAACCTAGGGTTCTTTTTATATATGTTTAAGCAGTCTGTATTCTTCACAAAATAATTAGAGAAGAGAATAGGGAAGGGGATGTTGTTCACATTTTTAAAAACAACAAAACATTTGATAAATATGAGTTACAACTTTCAATGGAGATAATTTTTTACTCGGGTATCAAAACGACTCTTATAATAAATCAAATAGAAGCTAGTATCAAATTACACAATATTATTAGGTCTCGCTATGGAAAATAATTTTTGCACCCAAATTCCATCGTTTACATCACTTACCGAGGGTTTGTAGCTTTTGACGCACCATTTCCATTATACTTACTTCCGGTTTTATTCAATAGAGCTAAAAAGGAGATATTGGTGCCAACCTAGGGTTCTTTTTATATATGTTGAATCATTAAATATTATTCTCAAAATAATAAGAGAAGAGAATAGGAAAGGGGTTGTTTTTCACATTCTCAAAAACAACAAAACATTTGATAAATATGAGTTACAACTTTCAACGGAGATAAATTTTTACCCGGGTATCGAAAGGATATTATAATATATCAAATTAAAGCTCGTATAAAATTACACAATATGATTAAGTCACCATTTGGAAAATCTTTTTTGTACCCAAATTCCATCGTTTACATCACTTACCGAAGATTTAAAGGTTTTGACACACCATTTTCATTTTACTTACTTCCAGTTTTATTCAATAGAGCTATAAAGGAGATATTGGTGCAAACCTAGGGTTCTTTTTATATATATTTTAAGCATTCTGTATTCTTCACAAAATAATAAGAGAAGAGAATAAGAAAGGGGATGTTGTTCACATTTTCAAGAACAACAAAACATTTGATAAATATGAGTTACAACTTTCAAGGGAGATAATTTTTTACTCGAGTATCGAAACGACTCTTATAATAAATCAAATCAAAGCTAGTATCAAATTACACAATATGATTAGGTCTCACTATGGAAAATCATGTTTGCACCCAAATTCCATCGTTTACATCAAGTACCGAGTGTTTAAAGGTTTTTAAGCGTCATTTACATTTTACTTATTTCCGATATTATTCAATAGACCTATAAAGTAGATATTTATGCCGACCTAGGGTTCTTTATATATATGTTCAATCATTGGTGCCAACCTTAGGGTCCTTTTTATATACGTTGAATCATTAAATATTCTTCTCAAAATAATAAGCGAAGAGAATAGGAATGGGGATATTTTTCACATTTTCAAAAACAACAAAACATTTGATAAATATGAGTTACAAATTTTAATGCAGATAACTTTTTACTCGGGTATCGAAAGGACTATTATAATATATCAAATGAAAGCTCGTATAAAATTACACAATATGACTAGGTCACCATTTGGAAAATCATTTTTGCACCCAAATTCCATCGTTTACATCACTTACCGACGGTTTAAAGCTTTTGATGCACTATTTCCATTTTACTTACTTTCGGTTTTATTCAATAGAGCTATAAAGGAGATATTGTTGCAAACCTAGGGTTGTTTTAATATATATTTTTAAGGAGTGTGTATTCTTCACAAAATAATAAGAGAAGATAATAAGAAATGGGATGTTGTTCACATTTTCAAAAACAACAAAACATTTGATAAATATGAGTTAAAATTTTCAACGGAGATAATTTTTTACTCGGGTATCGAAACGACTCTTATAATAAATCAAATCGAAGCTAGTATCAAATTACACAATATGATTAGGTCTCGCTATGGAAAATCATGTTTATACCCAAATTCCATCCTTTACATCACTTACCTAGTGTTTAAAGGTTTTTAAGCGTCATTTTCATTTTCTTATTTCCGATATTATTCAATAGACCTATAAAAGAGATATTTATGGCGACCTAGGGTTCTTTATATATATGTTCAATCATTCTGTATTCTTAATAAAAAAACTAAGAGAAGAGAAAAGGAAAGGGGATGTTGTTCACATTTTCAAAAAAACAAAAACATTTGATAAATATGAGTTACAACTTTCAACAGAGATAACTTTTTACTCAGGTATCGAAAGGACTATTATAATATATCAAACCAAATCTAGTATAAAATTACACAATATGATTAGGTCTCCATTTGGAAAATCATTTTTTACACAAATTCCATCGTTTACATTTCTTACCGAGGATTTAAAGGTTTTGACGCACCATTTTCATTTTACTTACTTCCGGTTTTAGTCAATAGAGATATAAAGGAGATATTGTTGCCAACCTACGGTTCTTTTTATATATATTTAATTAGTAAATATTCTTCTCAAAATAATACGAGAAGAGAATAGGAAAGGGGATGTTGTTTACATTTTCAAAAACAACAAAACATTTGATAAATATCAGTTACAACTTTCAAAGGAGATAACTTTTTACTCGGTTAACGAAAGGACTATGATAATATATCAAATAAAAGCTCGTATAAAATTACACAATATGACTAGGTCACCATTTGGAAAATCTTTTTTGTACCCAAATTCCATCGTTTACATCACTTACCGAAGATTTAAAGGTTTTGACACACCATTTTCATTTTACTTACTTCCGGTTTTATTCAATAGAGCTATATAGGAGATATTGGTGCCAACCTAGGGTTATTTTTATATATGTTTAATCAGTTTTAGTTCTTCTCAAACTAATAATAGAAGAGAATAGGGAAGGAGATGTTGTTTACATTTTAAAAAAAAAACAAAATATTTGATAAATATGAGTTACAACTTTCAACTGAGATAATATTTTACATGGGTATCGAAATGACTATTATAACATAACAAAACAAAGCTCGTATAAAATTAGACAATATCCTTAGGTATCCATTTGGAAAATCATTTTTGTACACAAATTCCATCGTTTACATCACTTACCGAAGATTTAAAGAATTTTACACAATATTTTCATTTTACTTACTTCCGATTTTAATCAATAGAGCTATAAAGGAGATATTGGTGCCCACCTAGGTTGCTTTTTATATATGTTTAATCTATCAGTATTCTTCTCAAAATAATAAGAGAAGAGAATAGGAAAGGAGATTTGTTCACATTTTCAAAAACAACAAAACATTTGATAAATATGAGTTACAACTTTCAACGGATATAATATTTTACTCGGGTATCGAAACGACTATTATAATATATCATTTCGAAGCTCGTATCAAATTACACAATAAAATTAGGTCTCACTATAAAAAATCATATTTGTACCCAAAGTCCATCGTTTACATCACTTACCGAGGATTTAAAGGTTTTGACGCACCATTCTCATTTTACTTACTTCCTGTTTTTTTCAATAGAGATATAAAAGAGATATTGGTGCCAACCTAGGGTTCTTTTTGTATATTTTTAATCAGTAAATATTCTTCTCAAAATAATAAGAGAAGAGAATAGGAAAGGGGATGTTGTTCACATTTTCAAAAACAACAAAACATTTGATAAATATGAGTTACAACTTTCAACGGAGATAACTTTTTACTCGGGTATCGAAAGGACTATTATAATACATCAAATCAAAGCTCGTATAAAATTACACAATATGACTAGGTCACTATTTGGAAAATCTTGCTTGTACCCAAATTCCATCGTTTACATCACTTACCGAGGATTTAAAGGTTTTGACGCACCATTTTCATTTTACTTACTTCCGGTTTTATTCAATAGAGCTATATAGGAGATATATGTGCCAACCTAGGGTTATTTTTATATTAGTTTAATCAGTCTGTATTCTTCTCAAAATAATTAGAGAAGAGAATAGGGAAGGAGATGTTGTTCACATTTTCAAAAACAACAAAACATTTGATAAATATGAGTTACAACTTTCAACGGAGATAATGTTTTACTCGGGTATCAAAATGACTATTATAACATATCAAAATAAAGCTCGTATAAAATTACACAATATCATTATGTATACATTTGGAAAATAATTGTTGTACACAAATTCCATCGTTTACATCACTTACCGAAGATTTAAAGAATTTTACACAATATTTTCATTTTACTTACTTCCGATTTTAATCAATAGAGCTATAAAGGAGATATTGGTGCCAACCTAGGTTTCTTTTTATATATGTTTAATCTATCAGTATTCTTCTCAAAATAATAAGAGAAGAGAATAGGAAAGGAGATGTTGTTCACAGTTTCAAAAAGAGCAAAACATTTGATAAATATGAGTTACAACTTTCAACGGAGATAATATTTTACTCGGGTATCGAAATGACTATTATAATACATCAAATCAAAGCTCGTATAAAATTACACAATATCATTAGGTATCCATTTGGAAAATCATTTTTGTACACAAATTCCATCGTTTACATCACTTACCGAAGATTTAAAGAATTTGACACACCATTTTCTTTTTACTTACTTCCGGTTTTATTCAATAGAGCTATAAAGGAGATATTGGTGCCAACCTTAGGGTTCTTTTTATATATGTTGAATCATTAAATATTCTTCTCAAAATAATAAGCGAAGAGAATAGGAAAGGGGATGTTTTTCACATTTTCAAAAACAACATAACATTTGATAAATATGAGTTACAACTTTCAAAGGAGGTAAATTTTTACTCGGGTATCGAAAGGACTATTATAATATATCACATCAAAGCTATTATAAAATTACACAATATGATTAGGTCTCCATTTGGAAAAAAACATTTTTTTACACAAATTCCATCGTTTACATCACTTACCATGGATTTAAAGGTCAATAGGGCTATAAAGGAGATATTGGTGCCAACCTAGGGTTCTTTTTATATATGTTTTTAAGAAGTCTGTATTCTTCACAAAATAATAAGAGAAGAGAATAAGAAAGGGGATGTTGTTCACATTTTCAAAAACAGCAAAAAATTTGATAAATATGAGTTACAACTTTCAACGGAGATAACTTTTTACTTGGGTATCGAAAGGACTATTATAATACATCAAATCAAAGCTCGTCTAAAATTACACAATATGATTAGGTCTCGCTATGGAAAATCATCTTTGCACCGAAATTACATCGTTTACATCACTTACCGAGTGTTTAAAGGTTTTTAAGCGTCATTTTCATTTTACTTATTTCTGATATTATTCAATAGACCTATAAAAGAGATATTTATGGCGACCTAGGGTTATTTATATATATGTTCAATCATTCTATATTCTTAATAAAAAAACAAAGAGCAGAGAAAAGGAAAGGGGATGTTGTTCACATTTTCAAAAAAACCAAAACATTTGATAAATATAAGTTACAACTTTCAACAGAGAGAACTTTTTACTCGGGTATAGAAAGAACTATTATAATATATCAAACCAAAGCTAGTATAAAATTACACAATATGATTAGGTCTCCATTTGGAAAATCATTTTTTTACACAAATTTCATCATTTACATCACTTACCGAGGATTTAAAGGTTTTGACGCAGCATTTTCATTTTACTTACTTCCGGTTTTAGTCAATAGAGATATAAAGGAGATATTGGTGCCAAACTAGGGTTCTTTTTATATATGTTTAATCAGTAAATATTTTTCTAAAAATAATAAGAGAAGAGAATAGGAAAGGGGATGTTGTTTACATTTTCAAAAACAACAAAACATTTGATAAATATGAGTTACAAATTTCAACGGAGATAACTTTTTACTCGGGTATCGAAAGGAGTATTATAATATATCAAATCAAAGCTCGTATAAAATTACACAATATGACTAGGTCACCATTTGGAAAATCTTGTTTGTACCCAAATTCCATCAGTTACATCACTTACCGAAGATTTAAAGGTTTTGACACACCATTTTCATTTTACTTACTTCCGGTTTTATTCAATAGAGCTATTGATGAGTGCTCAAAAAGCACTAAAATAACCATGATTTTATGCACTTTAATTGATTAAAAATATATATATTTATATGTTTTATCATATATTTATATAAATTTGTCTTTTTCGGAATCACGGGTATTTTTATTGTTTTTCAGGTATTTTGGCTTAAAAATGCAACTTAAAGACTCAAAGAGGAATACTGGAAGCAATACATCACAAATATATTAATAAATAAATGCGTAAAGGTCGACAAATATGGAAAAATTGGACAAAATGGGTCAAAAAGGTCAAAAATGTCAAAAAGGAGAAAACGCTGGCCATTGCCGCCGACGCGCCCAAATACTAACCGCTGTTGCGCGCGCAAGAACATCGTTTCATCCGCGGTATCGTTTCATCCGCTGGTACTTGTTCATCCGTAGTCTTGTTCATCCGCATGACTTGTTCATCCGAGCGTCTTGTTCATCCGCGATGACCGTTTCATCCGCGTTCTTGTTCATCCGGTGCTTGTGCGGTACCGCAGATACTGTTCATCCCCGGTACTGTGCAGCCGCCCCTGTCATGCTGACGTCATCAATGACGTCAGCAATCACTAATCCGCGTTTTTACATTTTTTTCTCTATTTTTTCTCTCCATCCTCACCTATAAATACCCCCCTTCCCTTCACTTCAAAACACACCTTCAAACACCTCAAAAACCACACTTCTCTCTTCTTTCTTTCTCTCATTTCTTAGTTTTTAGTTTTTTTTAGTTTTTCTTATGTTTTAGCTAGTTTTTCTTATGTTTTAGCTAGTTTCTCTTAGATTTAGAGTTCTTCCCTTTTTGGGAAGAACTAGTTATGTTTTTGTAATATTTTAGATTTTTGATTCAATAAATGGAAGTGCAAATTCCGCTTGGAGGTTTTCTAGCAACGGGAATAGCGTCGAAGTTCTGTAAGGATTTTATTTTCTTCTGATTATTTTTATGCTTTATTCTTACATGTTATATTTAATTTGTGCTGTGATTAAATTTAACTGTGCTAGTCATTTATAATCATGATATAATAATAACGTTGTTATGCTTGCGAAATATTAAATAGGTGAAAATCTCTAAAATGAATTGATTTTATTTTTATTCAAGATTTTATGTTAAGAATGTTAGAGAGAAATATATTATTTTTCATTACAAACTTAAATGCGAAAATTAGATTTTAAGGTTTAGTTATCCTGTCGATTTAGAGTAGTGCTCTTTTATTTGATGGTACAATCGCCTGGTAGTTAGAGTGAAGCTCTATTTCAAAAGTTTTTATAAGAATTATTATCTGAAAATGTATTGACGACATGTTTTCGGTAGTGGTTTTAAAACTTGAAAGTTAGTACTCGGATAACTAAATTCTTAGGTTTAATTTGGACACCTTGAGTAAAGCTTAAGCTGTCTAACCCCAAAGGTGGCATTTAAATGGTTCATTTTCAATCTCTTAGAAAAAGGAATTAATTTAATTAACCAAATTAGTTATCAACCCCACCCATAGGTGTTAATTGATTTGTTTAGTTAACAAAGAATATCTAACCCCACCAAAGGTGGTATTCATACAAAAAAGGGAGAATCAATAAATATCAATTCATATCTTTAATAACCTAGATAATACGAGCAAGCATAATTAACTTAGTTATTATATCCATAAATACTCCACTATTTATAAAAGATAAAATTTGCATGAATGTTTATTGAATCTATGTTTAATTTTCTCTTATTAGATTAAAAACACAAAACCCCAAAATATCGTGACAGGATGTTTAGGATTTAATTTCGTTTTTAAAAGTTTGAATAATAAATTAAAAACCACATACATTCCTTCCTTAGATCGACTCGGGAGTATACTTATCATTTTCTACGAAATGATTAGGTACTTCTTGAGAGTTTTACAAATATTAAAACCAAAGTATTTGCGAGAATCGGCGATCTGGGATTTTTAAGCTCATCAAGTTTTAAGCCGTTCTTGGAAGGAATAGCGTTTTTAATTTATTTATCAAAATTTTAAAAATATTTTTGTGCTGTAAATAATTGTGATTTTTTTTTTTTGTAAAAAAATAAAAAATAAAAAATTTAATCAAATTTCAAATTTTAAATTTCATAAGAAATAATAAAAAAATAAAAAAATAAATTTTTTTTAATAAATTTTAAATAAAAATAAATAAAAATAAATAAAAAAAATAAAATAAAAATAAAAATAAATAAAATAAAAAATAAAAATAAATAAAATAAAAAATAAAAAAAATAAAAAAATAAAAAAATAAAAAAATAAAAAATAAAAAATAAAAATAAAAAATAAAAAATAAAAAAAAAATAAAAAAAATAAAAAAATAAAAAAAAAACCAAAATTTTAATTTTTTTTGAGTTTAATTTTTACTATTTTTTTTATTTTAAATCATAATTTTATTTTTTTTATTTTCTTTTACCTTTTTCAATTTTATTTTATTTTATTATTTTTTTTATTTTTCTTTCTTTAGCTATTTTTTTTCTTCTTGATTTTTATTTAACTTACTTAACTTAGTTTTTTTTTACTAACTTAATTAACTTAGATTTGTTTTAACATTAACTTAGGTTTTTACTTAAATTTTCATTAACTTAATTAACTTAGATTTTTTTTTACTTCACTTAACTTAATTAACTTTTTTTTTTCTTAACTTATTTAATTTTTTTTTTTTCACTTCACTTAATTAAATTAGATTTTTTTTACTTCACTTAGCTTAATTAACTTTTTACTAACTTAATTAACTTAGATTTTTTTTAACTTAACTTAATTAACTTAGATTTTTTAATTCACTTAACTTAATTAACCTTTTCTTTAAACTTAATTAACTTAATTAACCTTTTCTTTAAACTTAATTAACTTAGATTTTCATTAACTTAAAGTTTTATTTAACTTAACTTAATAACATGAAAAGTAAAGATCTAAGGGAGTTCTGTCTAGGAGACTAGTTCTTGGAAGCCTTTGTGCCACTAGTCTTTCCTGGGAACGTTGTTCTGTCTAGGAGGATGGTTTTTAAGGAGCCTTTGCACCACCATTCTTTCCTGGGAGCACTCTTGGTTAATACTGATTATGTTATTTAAAAAAAAAACAAAAATTTTTGAACTATCTCCAAAATTTTAAAGTTTTAATTACAATCTAAGGAGCTAGTTGCTTTGTTTAATCTAGGTACAATTGTGTTTTTATGCCTTAATTATTTGATTTGTACCTAGATGTGGGTTATCTAAAACTCAAAATATGCCTCTAGTTTTAAGTACAGAAAGAAATCTGAAAATCAATAGGGCATGATTGAAAAAGTATAGGTAGACAACCTTGTCTTACCTGCAGGTTTGATTGACTCAATGATGAGGGGACATTGAGTTTACTTAAAATGCAATCCCCAAGTTACGTCTTGCTAAGACGTTAAACTAAGCGCTGGATGGGAGGCAACCCATCATTTTAGGTAATTTTCTTTTATTTCTTTTATTTACATGTGAATAATTTTTAAATTGTTAAAACTAAAAATATTTGTTGAGATGTTAGAAGTTCACAGCGATCTGTCTGTATACACTTTAATGATGAATATGATGGATGCACCTGCATTTTCCATTACTACTTGCACTTTCTCAAGAAATAGGTAATCTTTCTTCTCTTTTCTCTTTATCTTTAATTTACAGTTGTTACATTGAGGACAATGTAAGTTCTAGGTTGGGGGTGGTGAAAAGTTACCATGCTTAAAAAAAAAGTTTTAACAATTTAAAAATAAAAAAAATAAAAAAAAATATTTAAAAATAAAAAAATATACTTTTTCATTTTTTGTGTGTTTGGTTTTATTTCTATTTTGTGTGATTTAGTAATTTTTGAAAAAAAAAAAAAATTTTACAAAAATTTATCTTTTCTTTAAATCAAATTTAAGTAAATAGTTAAGTCTTTTGTACTGTTAGATTAATTTTTTGAAAACATATCATGAAATATTTTGTAATTATTTTTGATAATTAGTTAGTTTTTGTCATAATTAGTATTTCTTGATAAGATGTAGAAATTATATTAAACCCAAAATCGGTGTTTATGAGTTTTTTTTAGTGGAGACTACCTTTGTGAGATATAATTTGAGCCTAATTTCCTTTATTTAGAGTGAAATATATATTTTTTCTACTCCAAACACATTTCTTATTTCTTCAAATTTTTAGATGATCTCTATAGGTATTAGCATTGAATGTATGAATTTTTTTCATCTTAATAGAGTATCATATATTTTTGATTATTATTTTTGCTTAGATTAAATGATTTGAGTAGAAATTGATAGTATATGCTTATATCTCATTGATGCATGACTACTACAAAAACAAAAGACATATACGGGGTTACCTAAACCAAGATCAAACAAAAAAGCCACAAAATTAACCACTCACCAAAATCCAAAAAAATGTACAACTGCATACATGGGTTGACTCTCTAAGAAATACACATATTGAAAAATATCTACAGAAAAAAAAAGAGAGAGATAAAAATAGTATCATCTACATACTATAACCCGCATTGCCTACAAAGTTGTGAGTAAAGGCTAATTACAAAAGAAAGATATAAGAAGTAATTCCCCAAAAAGTCATTGCAATTTCTTCATTTGTAAAAGGCATATATCTTGAAATTCTTTCTTAATGAGTTTGATTTATGCATGAAAATAATTTTTATATATGATATCTTTATAATTTATACATTTGATTCCTTTCATGAGATCCATGTTAAAATAACACTTTGAGCCTTTATTCTTTATACATATGCGAACATATTAGTTCATTTCTATACATCAACTCTTTCGCATATAAATTAGTATGAGTGTTTGAACCCATAGGATTCAGTGTTTTGAGAGTATTGACTTGTGAGGAATAGAGTCGAAGCGAATTCTGATTCATGACACTGAAATTAGGTGAAATTAAATTGATACATTTTTGATATGAAATATGAAAATGATTTTCGACTAATTATTATAATAAATCATGATTGTTTAAAGAGATTAAAATAACTTATGCTTGAGATTTTAATTATGATCTTAAAGGAGATTAAAAAGTATGAGACATTTTTGTGAGATGTTGATAATTTGTGATTTTGTTGTAAATTTCATTTTTAAGTTGTTTGTTTTTATTGTTTCTTT
Source organism: Hippophae rhamnoides (assembly GCA_033030585.1). NCBI lineage: Eukaryota > Viridiplantae > Streptophyta > Magnoliopsida > Rosales > Elaeagnaceae > Hippophae > Hippophae rhamnoides. The sequence continues at coordinate 39,477,636 of CM065438.1, read as the reverse complement.
TGTTTTTACATTTAGTACAATGTTTGTGGGTATCATTATCGAAAACCCTCACGAGACTCAAACTCGTCCACTAGGGCAACCTAGGGGTTTAAAGGCTTGTTGCATAGGCTAAATGCAACCGTGTCAATCCACGGAAGTGATTTAGGATAGTTTAATTTTTAGTTTTTATCGCTTCTCTTGCTAAGGGACTAGCAAGAAGCCGGTTGGGGGTTGTGATGAGTGCTCAAAAAGCACTAAAATAACCATGATTTTATGCACTTTAATTGATTAAAAATATATATATTTATATGTTTTATCATATATTTATATAAATTTGTCTTTTTCGGAATCACGGGTATTTTTATTGTTTTTCAGGTATTTTGGCTTAAAAATGCAACTTAAAGACTCAAAGAGGAATACTGGAACCAATACATCACAAATATATTAATAAATAAATGCGTAAAGGTCGACAAATATGGAAAAATTGGACAAAATGGGTCAAAAAGGTCAAAAATGTCAAAAGGAGAAAAACGCGCCGTTGCCGCCGCCGCGCTCGCCGCCTAACTCCGCCCCAAGCTGCGCGCAACACCGTTCATCCGCGGTCTTGTTCATCCGCGAAGTGCTGTTCATCCGCGAGTCTTGTTCATCCGCGGCCTTTGTTCATCGGCGCGTCCTGTTCATCCGCGACACTGTTCATCCGCGTTCCTGTTCATCCGCGGTACTGTGCAGCCGCTGATGCTTGTTCATCCGATCTTGTGCGGCCGCCCCACTGTCATCTTGGCGTCATTGATGACGTCGGCAATCACTAATCCGCGTTTTTACATTTTTTCTCTATTTTTCTCTCCATCCTCACCTATAAATACCCACCTTCCCTTCACTTCAAAACACACCTTCAAACACCTCAAAACCACACTTCTCTCTTCTTTCTTTCTCTCATTTCTTAGTTTTTAGTTTTTTTTAGTTTTTCTTATGTTTTAGCTAGTTTTTCTTATGTTTTAGCTAGTTTCTCTTAGATTTAGAGTTCTTCCCTTTTTGGGAAGAACTAGTTATGTTTTTGTAATATTTTAGATTTTTGATTCAATAAATGGAAGTGCAAATTCGGCTTGGAGGTTTTCTAGCAAGCGGAATAGCGTCGAAGTTACGTAAGGATTTTATTTTCTTCTGAGTTATTTTTATGCTTTATTCTTACATGTTATATTTAATTTGTCCGTGATTAAATTTAAGCGTGCTAGTCATTTATAATCATGATATAATAATAACGTTGTTATGCTTGCGAAATATTAAATAGGTGAAAATCTCTAAAATGAATTGATTTTATTTTTATTCAAGATTTTATATTAAGAATGTTAGAGAGAAATATATTATTTTTCATTACAAACTTAAATCTGAAAATTAGATTTTAAGGTTTAGTTATCCGGTCTGATTTAGAGTAGTGCTCTTTTATTTGATGGTACAATCGCCCCGTAGTTAGAGTGAAGCTCTATTTCAAAAGTTTTTATAAGAATTATTATCTGAAAATGTATTGACGACATGTTTTCGGTAGTGGTTTTAAAACTTGAAAGTTAGTACTCGGATAACTAAATTCTTAGGTTTAATTTGGACACCTTGAATAAAGTTTAAACTGTCTAACCCCACCAAAGGTGGCATTTAAATGGTTCATTTTCAATCTCTTAGAAAAAGGAATTAATTTAATTAACCAAATTAGTTATCAACCCCACCCATAGGTGTTAATTGATTTGTTTAGTTAACAAAGAATATCTAACCCCACCAAAGGTGGTATTCATACAAAAAGGGAGAATCAATAAATATCAATTCATATCTTTAATAACCTAGATAATACGAGCAAGCATAATTAACTTAGTTATTATATCCATAAATACTCCACTATTTATAAAAGATAAAATTTGCATGAATGTTTATTGAATCTATGTTTAATTTTCTCTTATTAGATTAAAAACACAAAACCCCAAAATATCGTGACAGGATGTTTAGGATTTAATTTCGTTTTTAAAAGTTTGAATAATAAATTAAAAACCACATACATTCCTTCCTTAGATCGACCTTGGGAGTATACTTATCATTTTCTACGAAATGATTCGTGCACTTGCGAGAGTTTTACAAATATTAAAACCAAAGTATTTGCGAGAATCGGCGATGCCGGTTTTCGCTCATCAGCTATAAAGGAGATATTGGTGCCAACCTTAGGGTTCTTTTTATATATGTTGAATCATTAAATATTCTTCTCAAAATAATAAGCGAAGAGAATAGGAAAGGGGATGTTTTTCACATTTTCAAAAACAACAAAACATTTGATAAATATGAGTTACAAATTTCAATGGAGATACCTTTTTACTCGGGTATCGAAAGGACTATTATAATATATGAAATCAAAGCTCGTATAAAATTACACAATATGACTAGGTCACCATTTGGAAAATCTTGTTTGTACCCAAATTCCATCGTTTACATCACTTACCGAAGATTTAATGGTTTTGACACACCATTTTCATTTTACTTACTTCCGGTTTTATTCAATAGAACTATATAGGGGATATTGGTGCCAACCTAGGGTTATTTTTATATATGTTTAATCAGTTGGTTTCCTTATCAAACTAATAATAGAAGATAATAGGGAAGGAGATGTTGTTCACATTTTCAAAAATAGCAAAACATTTGATAAATATGAGTTACAACTTTCAACGGAGATAATATTTTACTTGGGTATCGAAATGACTATTATAATATATCAAATCAAAGCTCGTATAAAATTACACAATACCATTAGGTATCCATTTGGAAAATCATTTTTGTACACAAATTCCATCGTTTACATCACTTACCGAAGATTTAAAGAATTTTACACAATATTTTCATTTTACTTACTTCCGATTTTAATCAATAGAGCTATAAAGTAGATATTGGTGCCAACCTAGGGTTCTTTTTATATATGTTTTTAACCAATCTGTATTCTTCAAAAAATAATAAGAGAAGAGAATAGGGAAGGGGATGTTGTTCACATTTTCAAAAAAACCAAAACATTTGATAAATATGAGTTACAACTTTCAATAGAGAGAACTTTTTACTCGGGTATAGAAAGGACTATTATAATATATCAAACCAAAGCTTGTATAAAATTACACAATATGATTAGGTCTCCATTTGGAAAATCATTTTTTTACACAAATTCCATCGTTTACATCACTTACAGAGGATTTAAAGGTTTTGACGCACCATTTTCATTTTACTTACTTCCGGTTTTATTCAATAGAGCTATATAGGAGATATTGGTGCCAACCTAGGGTTATTTTTATATATGTTTAATCAGTTTGTGTTCTTCTCAAACTAATAAAAGAAGAGAATAGGGAAGGAGATGTTGTTCAAATTTTCAAAAATAGCAAAACATTTGACAAATATGAGTTACAACTTTAAACGGAGATAATATTTTACTCGGGTATCGAAATGACTATTATAATGTATCAAATCAAAGCTCGTATAAAATTACACAATATCATTAGGTATCCATTTGGAAAATGATTTTTGTACACAAATTCCATCGTTTACATCACTTACCCAAGATTTAAAGAATTTTACACATCATTTTCATTTTACTTACTTCCGGTTTTATTCAATAGTGCTATAAAGGAGATATTGGTGCAAACCTAGGGTTCTTTTTATATATGTTAAATCAGTAAATATTCTTCTCAAAATAATAAGAGAAGAGAATAGGAAAGGAGATATTTTTCACATTTTCAAAAAGAACAAAACATTTGATAAATATGAGTTACAACTTTTAACGGAGATAACTTTTTACTCGGGTATCGGAAGGACTATTATATAATATCAAATCAAAGCTCGTATAAAATTACACAATATGACTAGGTCTCCATTTGGAAAATCTTGTTTGTACCCAAATTCCATCGTTTACATAACTTACTGAAGATTTAAAGGTTTTGACACACCATTTTCATTTTACTTACTTTCGGTTTTATTTAATAAGCTATATAGGAGATATATGTGCCAACCTAGGGTTATTTTTATATATGTTTAAGCAGTCTGTATTCTTCTCAAAATAAATAGAGAAGAGAATAGGGAAGGAGATGTTGTTCACATTTTCAAAAACAACAAAAAATTTGATAAATATGAGTTACAACTTTCAACGGAAATAACTTTTTACTCGGGTATTGAAAGGACTATTATAATATATCAAATCAAAGCTCGTATAAAATTACACAATATGACTAGGTCACCATTTGGAAAATCTTGTTTGTACCCAAATTCCATCGTTTACATCACTTACCCAAGATTTAATGGTTTTGACACACCATTTTAATTTTACTTACTTCCGGTTTTATTCAATAGAGCTATATAGGAGATATTGGTGCCAACCTAGGGTTATTTTTATATATGTTTAATCAGTTTGTGTTCTTCTCAAACTAATAATAGAAGAGAATAGGGAAGGTGGTGTTGTTCACATTTTCAAAAAGAGCAAAACATTTGATAAATATGAGTTACAACTTTCAACGGAGATAATATTTTACTCGGGTATCGAAATGACTATTATAATATATCAAATCAAAGCTCGTATAAAATTACACAATATCATTAGGTATCCATTTGGAAAATTATTTTTGTACACAAATTCCATCGTTTACATCACTTACCGAAGATTTAAAGAATTTTACACATCTTTTTCATTTTACTTACTTACGGTTTTATTCAATAGAGCTATAAAGGAGATATTGGTGCAAACCTAGGGTTCTTTTTATATATGTTAAATCAGTAAATATTCTTCTTAAAATAATAAGAGAAGAGAATAGGAAAGGGGATATTTTTCACATTTTCAAAAAGAACAAAACATTTGATAAATATGAGTTACAACTTTTAACGGAGATAACTTTTTACTCGGGTATCAAAAGGACTATTATAATATATCAAATCAAAGCTCGTATAAAATTACACAATATGACTAGGTATCCATTTGGAAAATCTTGTTTGTACCCAAATTCCATCGTTTACATCACTTACCGAAGATTTAAAGGTTTTGACACACCCTTTTCATTTTACTTACTTCTGGTTTTATTCAATAGAGCTATAAAAGAGATATTGGTGCAAACCTAGGGTTCTTTTTATATATGTTAAATCAGTAAATATTCTTCTCAAAATAATAAGAGAAGAGAATAGGAAAGGGGATATTTTTCACATTTTCAAAAAGAACAAAAAATTTGATAAATATGAGTTACAACTTTTAACGGAGATAACTTTTTACTCGGGTATCGAAAGGACTATTATAATATATCAAATCAAAAGCTCGTATAAAATTACACAATATGACTAGGTCACTATTTGGAAAATCTTGTTTGTACCCAAATTCCATCGTTTACATCACTTATCGAAGATTTAAAGGTTTTGACACACGATTTTCATTTTACTTACTTCCGGTTTTATTCAATAGAGCTATATAGGAGATATTGGTGCCAACCTAGGTTTATTTTTATATATGTTTAATCAGTTTGTGTTCTTCTCAAACTAATAATAGAAGAGAATAGGGAAGGAGATGTTGTTCACATTTTCAAAAAAACCCAAAACATTTGATAAATATGAGTTACAACTTTCAACGGAGATAATATTTTACTCGAGTATCGAAATGACTATTATAATATATCAAATCAAAGCTCGTATAAAATTACACAATATGACTAGGTCACCAATTGGAAAATCTTGTTTGTACCCAAATTCCATCGTTTACATCACTTACCGAAGATTTAAAGGTTTTGACACACCATTTTCATTTTACTTACTTCCGGTTTTATTCAATAGAGCTATATAGGGGATATTGGTGCCAACCTAGGGTTATTTTTATATATGTTTAATCAGTTGGTTTTCTTATCAAACTAATAATAGAAGATAATAGGGAAGGAGATGTTGTTCACATTTTCAAAAATAGCAAAACATTTGATAAATATGAGTTACAACTTTCAACGGAAATAACTTTTTACTCGGGAATCGAAAAAACTATTATAATATATCAAATCAAAGCTCGTATAAAATTACACAATATGACTAGGTCACCATTTGGAAAATCTTGTTTGTACCCAAATTCCATCGTTTACATCACTTACCAAAGATTTAAAGGTTTTGACACACCATTTTCATTTTACTTACTTCCGGTTTTATTCAATAGAGCTATATAGGAGATATTGGTGCCAACCTAGGGTTATTTTTATATATGTTTAATCAGTTTGTGTTCTTCTCAAACTAATAATAGAAGAGAATAGGGAAGGAGATGTTGTTCACATATTCAAAAACAGCAAAACATTTGATAAATATGAGTTACAACTTTCAACGGAGATAATATTTTACTCGGGTATCGAAATGACTATTATAATATATCAAACCAAAGCTAGTATAAAATTACACAATATGATTAGGTCTCCATTTGGAAAATCATTGTTTTACACAAATTTCATCGTTTACATCACTTACCGAGGATTTAAAGGTTTTGACGCAGCATTTTCATTTTACTTACTTCCGGTTTTAGTCAATAGAGATATAAAGGAGATATTGGTGCCAACCTAGGGTTCTTTTTATATATGTTTAATCAGTAAATATTTTTCTCAAAATAATAAGAGAAGAGAATAGGAAAGGGGATGTTGTTTACATTTTAAAAAACAACAAAACATTTGATAAATATGAGTTAAAAATTTTAACGGAGATAACTTTTTACTCGGGTATCGAAAGGACTATTATAATATATCAAATCAAAGCTCGTATAAAATTACACAATATGACTAGGTCACCATTTGGAAAATCTTGTTTGTACCCAAATTCCATCGTTTACATCACTTACCGAAGATTTAATGGTTTTGACACACCATTTTCATTTTACTTACTTCCGGTTTTATTCAATAGAGCTATATAGGGGATATTGGTGCCAACCTAGGGTTATTTTTATATATGTTTAATCAGTTGGTTTTCTTATCAAACTAATAATAGAAGATAATAGGGAAGGAGATGTTGTTCACATTTTCAAAAATAGCAAAACATTTGATAAATATGAGTTACAACTTTCAACGGAGATAATATTTTACTCGGGTATCGAAATGACTATTATAATATATCAAATCAAAGCTCGTATAAAATTACACAATATCATTAGATATCCATTTCGAAAATCATTTTTGTACACAAATTCCATCGTTTACATCACTTACCGAAGATTTAAAGAATTTTACACAATATTTTCATTTTACTTACTTCCGATTTTAATCAATAGAGCTATAAAGTAGATATTGGTGCCAACCTAGGGTTCTTTTTATATATGTTTTTAACCAATCTGTATTCTTCACAAAATAATAAGAGAAGAGAATAGGGAAGGGGATGTTGTTCACATTTTCAAAAAAACCAAAACATTTGATAAATATGAGTTACAACTTTCAATAGAGAGAAATTTTTACTCGGGTATAGAAAGGACTATTATAATATATCAAACCAAAGCTAGTATAAAATTACACAATATGATTAGGTCTCCATTTGGAAAATCATTTTTTTACACAAATTCCATCGTTTACATCACTTACGGAGGATTTAAAGGTTTTGACGCACCATTTTCATTTTACTTACTTCCGGTTTTAGTCAATAGAGATATAAAGGAGATATTGGTGCCAACCTAGGGTTCTTTTTATATATGTTTAATCAGTAAATATTCTTCTCAAAATAATAAGAGAAGAGAATAGGAAAGGGGATGTTGTTTACATTTTAAAAAACAACAAAACATTTGATAAATATGAGTTAAAAATTTCAACGGAGATAACTTTTTACTCGGGTATCGAAAGGACTATTATAATATATCAAATCAAAGCTCGTATAAAATTACACAATATGACTAGGTCACCATTTGGAAAATCTTGTTTGTACCCAAATTCCATCAGTTACATCACTTACCGAAGATTTAAAGGTTTTGACACACCATTTTCATTTTACTTACTTCCGGTTTTATTCAATAGAGCTATAAAGGAGATATTGGTGCCAACCTTAGGGTTCTTTTTATATATGTTGAATCATTAAATATTCTTCTGAAAATAATAAGCGAAGAGAATAGGAAAGGGGATGTTTTTCACATTTTCAAAAACAACAAAACATTTGATAAATATGAGTTACAAATTTCAATGGAGATACCTTTTTACTCGGGTATCGAAAGGACTATTATAATATATCAAATCAAAGCTCGTATAAAATTACACAATATGACTAGGTCACCATTTGGAAAATCTTGTTTGTACCCAAATTCCATCGTTTACATCACTTACCGAAGATTTAATGGTTTTGACACACTATTTTCATTTTACTTACTTCCGGTTTTATTCAATAGAGCTATATAGGGGATATTGGTGCCAACCTAGGGTTATTTTTATATATGTTTAATCAGTTGGTTTTCTTATCAAACTAATAATAGAAGATAATAGGGAAGGAGATGTTGTTCACATTTTCAAAAATAGCAAAACATTTGATAAATATGAGTTACAACTTTCAACGGAAATAACTTTTTACTCGGGAATCGAAAAAACTATTATAATATATCAAATCAAAGCTCGTATAAAATTACACAATATGACTAGGTCACCATTTGGAAAATCTTGTTTGTACCCAAATTCCATCGTTTACATCACTTACCAAAGATTTAAAGGTTTTGACACACCATTTTCATTTTACTTACTTCCGGTTTTATTCAATAGAGCTATATAGGAGATATTGGTGCCAACCTAGGGTTATTTTTATATATGTTTAATCAGTTTGTGTTCTTCTCAAACTAATAATAGAAGAGAATAGGGAAGGAGATGTTGTTCACATATTCAAAAACAGCAAAACATTTGATAAATATGAGTTACAACTTTCAACGGAGATAATATTTTACTCGGGTATCGAAATGACTATTATAATGTATCAAGTCAAAGCTCGTATAAAATTACACAATATCGTTAGGTATCCATTTGGAAAATCATTTTTGTACACAAATTCCATCGTTTACATCACTTATCGAATATTTAAAGAATTTTACACATCATTTTCATTTTACTTACTTACGGTTTTATTCAATAGAGCTATAAAGGAGATATTGGTGCAAACCTAGGGTTCTTTTTATATATGTTAAATCAGTAAATATTCTTCTTAAAATAATAAGAGAAGAGAATAGGAAAGGGGATATTTTTCACATTTTCAAAAAGAACAAAACATTTGATAAATATGAGTTACAACTTTTAACGGAGATAACTTTTTACTCGGGTATCAAAAGGACTATTATAATATATCAAATCAAAGCTCGTATAAAATTACACAATATGACTAGGTATCCATTTGGAAAATCTTGTTTGTACCCAAATTCCATCGTTTACATCACTTACCGAAGATTTAAAGGTTTTGACACACCATTTTCATTTTACTTACTTCCGGTTTTATTCAATAACCTATATAGGAGATATTGGTGCCAACCTAGGGTTATTTTTATATATGTTTAAGCAGTCTGTATTCTTCTCAAAATAAATAGAGAAGAGAATAGGGAAGGAGATGTTGTTCACATTTTCAAAAACAACAAAACATTTGATAAATATGAGTTACAACTTTCAACGGATATAACTTTTTACTCGGGTATCGAAAGGACTATTATAATATATCAAATCATAGCTCGTATAAAATTACACAATATGACTAGCTCACCATTTGGAAAATCTTGTTTGTACCCAAATTCCATCGTTTACATCCCTTACCAAAGATTTAAAGGTTTTGACACACCATTTTCATTTTACTTATTTCCGGTTTTATTCAATAGAGCTATATAGGAGATATTGGTGCCAACCTAGGGTTATTTTTATATATGTTTAATCAGTTTGTGTTCTTCTCAAACTAATATTAGAAGATAATAGGGAAGGAGATGTTGTTCACATTTTCAAAAACAGCAAAACATTTGATAAATATGAGTTACAACTTTCAACGGAGATAATATTTTACTCGTTTATCGAAATGACTATTATAATATATCAAGTCAAAGCTCGTATAAAATTACACAATATCATTAGGTATCCATTTGGAAAATCATTTTTGTACACAAATTCCATCGTTTACATCACTTATCGAATATTTAAAGAATTTTACACACCATTTTCATTTTACTTACTTCCGGTTTTATTCAATAGAGCTATAAAGGAGATATTGGTGCAAACCTAGGGTTCTTTTTATATTTGTTAAATCAGTAAATATTCTTCTCAAAATAATAAGAGAAGAGAATAGGAAAGGGGATGTTTTTCACATTTTCAAAAAGAACAAAACATTTGATAAATATGAGTTACAACTTGCAACGGAGATAACTTTTTACTCGGGTATCGAAAGGACTATTATAATATATCAAATCAAAGCTCATATAAAATTACACAATATGATTAGGTCTCCATTTGGAAAATCTTGTTTGTACCCATATTCCATCGTTTACATCACTTATCGAAGATTTAAAGGTTTTGACACACCATTTTCATTTTACTTACTTCCAATATTATTGAATAGAGCTATAAAGGATATATTGGTGCAAACCTTGGGTTCCTTTTATATATGTTTAAGCAGTCTGTATTCTTCACAAAATAATAAGAGAAGAGAATAGGGAAGGTGATGTTGTTCACATTTTCAAAAACAACAAAACATTTGATAAATATGAGTTACAAGTTTCAACGGAGATAATTTTTTACTCGGGTATCGAAACAACTCTTATAATAAATCAAATCAAAGCTAGTATCCAATTACATAATATGATTAGGTCTCGCTATGGAAAATCATTTGTGCACCCAAATGCCATCGTTTACATCACTTAACGAGGGTTTAAATGTTTTGACGCATGATGAGCGAGAATCGGCATCGCCGATTCTCGCCAATACTTTCGTTTTAATATTTGTAAAACTCTCGCAAGTGCACGAATCTTTTCGTAGAAAATGATAAGTATAATCCCAAGGTCGATCTAAGGAAGGAATGTATGTGGTTTTTAATTTATTATTCAAACTTTTAAAAACGAAATTAAATCCTAAACATCCTGTCACGATAGTTTGGTTTTTTTTGTTCCTAATCTAATAACATAAAATAAACATATATACATATTAATTAAATATAATCTAAAAACATAAAAATAAACATACATACAAATTCAATAAATATTTATCTAAAAATAAATATAAATACAGATTCAATAAATATTTATCTAAAAATAAATATAAATACAGATTCAATAAATATTCATGCAAATTTTATCATTTATATTAGTGGAGTATTTATGGATATAATAACTAAGTTAATTATGCTTGCTCGTATTATCTAGGTTATTAAAGATATAAATTGATATTTTATTGATTCTCTCTTTTTTGTATGAATACCACCTTTGGTGGGGTTAGATATTCTTTGTTAACTAAACAAATCAATTAACACCTATGGGTGGGGTTGATAACTAATTTGGTTAATTAAATTAATTCATTTTTCTAAGAGATTGAAAATGAACCATTTAAATGCCACCTTTGGTGGGGTTAGACAGTTTAAACTTTATTCAAGGTGTCCAAATTAAACCTAAGAATTTAGTTATCCGAGTACTAACTTTCAAGTTTTAAAACCACTATTGAAAACATGTTGTCAATACATTTTCACATAATAATTCTTATAAAAACTTTTGAAATAGAGTTTCACTCTAACTACCGGGCGATTGTACCAACAAATAAAAGAGCACTACTATAAATTAGACCGGATAACTAAACCGTAAAATCTAATTTTCAGATTTAAGTTTGTAATGAAAAATAATATATTTCTCTCTAACATCCTTAAATTAAAATCTTGAATAAAAATAAAATCAATTCATTTTAGAAATTTTCACCTATTTAATATTTCGCAAGCATAACAACGTTATTATTATATCATGATTATAAACAGCTAGCACAGTTAAATTTAATCATAGACAAATTAAATATAACATGTAAGAATAAAGCATAAAAATAACTGTAAAGAAAATAAAATCCTTACAGAACTTCAACGCTATTCCCGTTGCTAGAAAACCTCCAAGCGGAATTTGCACTTCCATTTATTGAATCAAAAATCTAAATTATTACAAAAACATTACAAGTTCCTCTCAAAAAGAGAAGAACTCTAAACCTAAGAGAATTGAACTAAAAACTAAGAGAAAAACTAAGAAAAGCTTAGAAACTAAGAAAGAAACTAAGAAAACTCAAAAAATAAGAAATGAGAGAAAGAAAGAAGAGAGAAGTGAGTTTTGAAGGTGTTTTTTGAAGTGAAGGGAATGGGGGTATTTATAGGTGAGGATGGAGAGAAAAAATCAGTAAAAAATGTAAAACAAATATTAAAAAATTAAAAAAACGTGTAATGGAAATGCTGAGGTCATCAATGACGTCAGCATGACGTCACAGGGGCTGCTGCACGTGAAAAATGGGATGAAAACGCGTTGGGCGCGGCGGCTGGGCGACGCGGCGGCGCGTTTTTCTCCTTTTTGACATTTTTGACCTTTTTGACCCATTTTGTCCAATTTTTCCATATTTCTCAACCTTTACGCATTTATTTATTAATATATTTGTGATGTATTGCTTCCAGTATTCCTCTTTGAGTCTTTAAGTTGCATTTTTAAGCCAAAATACCTGAAAAACAATAAAAATACCCGTGAGTCCGAAAAAGACAAATTTATATAAATATATGATAAAACATATAAATATATATATTTTTAATCAATTAATTTGCATAAAATCATGGTTATTTTAGTGCTTTTTGAGCACTCATCAACGCACCATTTCCATTTTACTTACTTCCGGTTTTATTCAATAGAGCTATAAGGGAGATATTAGTGCCAACCTAGGTTTATTTTTATATATGTTTAATCAGTCTGTATTCTTCTCAAAATAATAAGAGAAGAGAATAGGAAAGGGGATGTTGTTCACATTTTCAAAAACAACAAAAAATTTGATAAATATGAGTTACAACTTTCAACGGAGATAACTTTTTACCCGGGTATCGAAAGGATATTATAATATATCAAATCAAAGCTCGTATAAAATTACACAATATGATTAGGTCACCATTTGGAAAAACATTTTTGTACCCAAATTCCATCGTTTACATCACTTACCGAAGATTTAAAAGTTTTGACACACCATTTTCATTTTACTTACTTCCAGTTTTATTCAATAGAGCTATAAAGGAGATATTGGTACAAACCTAGGGTTCTTTATATATATATTTTAAGCATTCTGTATTCTTCACAAAATAATAAGAGAAGAGAATAAGAAAGGGGATGTTGTTCACATTTTCAAAAACAACAAAACATTTGATAAATATGAGTTACAACTTTCAAGAGAGATAATTTTTTACTCGGGTATCGAAACGACTCTTATAATAAATCAAATCGAATCTAGTATCAAATTACACAATATGAGTAGGTGTCACTATGGAAAAACATGTTTCCACCCAAATTCCATCATTTACATCAAATACCGAGTGTTTAAAGGTTTTTAAGCGTCATTTTCATTTTACTTATTTCCGATATTATTCAATAGACCTATAAAGTAGATATTTATGCCGACCTAGGGTTCTTTATATATATGTTCAATCATTCTGTATTCTTAATAAAAAAACTTAGAGAAGAGAAAAGGAAAGGGGATGTTGTTCACATTTTCAAAAAAATCGAAACATTTGATAAATATGAGTTACAATTTTCAACAGAGATAACCTTTTACTCAGGTATCGAAAGGACTATTGTAATATATCAAACCAAATCTAGTATAAAATTACACAATATGAGTAGGTCTCCATTAGAAAAATCATTTTTTTACACAAATTCCATCGTTTACATCACTTATAGAGGATTTAAAGGTTTTGAAGCACCATTTTCATTTTACTTACTTCCGGTTTTATTCAATAGAGCTATATAGGAGATATTGGTGCCAACCTAGGGTTATTTTTATATATGTTTAATCTATCAGTATTCTTCTCTAAATAATAAGAGAATAGAATAGGAAAGGAGATGTTGTTCACATTTTCAAAAACAGCAAAACATTTGATAAATAAGAGTTACAACTTTCAACGGATATAATATTTTACTCGGGTATCGAAATGACTATTATAACATATCAAAACAAAGCTCCTATAAAATTACACAATATCATTAGGTATCCAATTGGAAAATCATTTTTGTACACAAATTCCATCGTTTACATCACTTACCGAAGATTTAAAGAATTTTACACAATATTTTCATTTTACTTACTTCCGATTCTAATCAATAGAGCTATAAAGGAGGTATTGGTGCCAACCTAGGTTTCTTTTTGTATATGTTTACTCAGTCTGTGTTCTTCTCAAAATAATTAGAGACGAGAATAGGGAAGGAGATTTTGTTCACATTTTCAAAAACAACAAAACATTTGATAAATATGAGTTACAACTTTCAACGGAGATAATATTTTACTCGCGTATCGAAATGATTATTATAACATATCAAAACAAAGCTCGTATAAAATTACACAATATCATTAGGTATCCATTTGGAAAATCATTTTTGTACACAAATTCCATCGTTTACATCACTTACCGAAGATTTAAAGAATTTTGCACAATATTTTCATTTTACTTACTTCCGATTTTAATCAATAGAGCTATAAAGGAGATATTGGTGCCAACCTAGGTTTCTTTTTATATATGTTTAATCTATCAATATTCTTCTCAAAATAATTAGAGAAGAGAATAGGGAAGGAGATTTTGTTCACATTTTCAAAAACAACAAAACATTTGATAAATATGAGTTACAACTTTCAACGGAGATAATATTTTACTCGCGTATCGAAATGATTATTATAACATATCAAAACAAAGCTCGTATAAAATTACACAATATCATTAGGTATCCATTTGGAAAATCATTTTTGTACACAAATTCCATCGTTTACATCACTTACCGAAGATTTAAAGAATTTTGCACAATATTTGCATTTCACTTACTTCCGATTTTAATCAATAGAGCTATAAAGGAGATATTGGTGCCAACCTAGGTTTCTTTTTATATATGTTTAATCTATCAGTATTCTTCTCAAAATAATTAGAGAAGAGAATAGGGAAGGAGATTTTGTTCACATTTTCAAAAACAACAAAACATTTGATAAATATGAGTTACAACTTTCAACGGAGATAATATTTTACTCGTGTATCGAAATGATTATTATAACATATCAAAACAAAGCTCGTATAAAATTACACAATATCATTAGGTATCCATTTGGAAAATCATTTTGGTACACAAATTCCATCGTTTACATCACTTACCGAAGATTTAAAGAATTTTGCACAATATTTTCATTTTACTTACTTCCGATTTTAATCAATAGAGCTATAAAGGAGATATTGGTGCCAACCTAGGTTTCTTTTTATATATGTTTAATCTATCAGTATTATTCTCAAAATAATAAGAGAAGAGAATCGAAAAGGAGATGTTGTTCACATTTTCAAAAACAGCAAAACATTTGATAAATATGAGTTACAACTTTCAACGGAGATAACTTTTTACTCGGGTATCGAATGGACTATTATAATATATCAAATCAAAGCTCGTATAAAATTACACAATATGACTAGGTCACCATTTGGAAAATCTTGTTTGTACCCAAATTCCCTCGTTTACATCATTTACCGAAGATTTAAAGGTTTTGACACACCATTTTCATTTTACTTACTTCCAGTATTATTCAATATAGCTATAAAAAAGATATTGGTGCAAACCTAGGGTTCTTTTTATATATGTTTAAGCAGTCTGTATTCTTCACAAAATAATAAGAGAAGAGAATAGGGAAGGGGATGTTGTTCACATTTTCAAAAACAACAAAACATTTGATAAATATGAGTTACAACTTTCAACAGAGATAAGTTTTTACTCAGGTATCGAAAGGACTATTATAATATATCAAACCAAATCTAGTATAAAATTACACAATATGATTAGGTCTCCATTTGGAAAATCATTTTTTTACACAAATTCCATCGTTTACATCACTTACCGAGGATTTAAAGGTTTTGATGCACCATTTTCATTTTACTTACTTCCGGTTTTAGTGAAAAGAGATATAAAAGAGATATTGGTGCCAACCTAGGGTTCTTTTTATATATGTTTAATCAGTAAATATTCTTCTCAAAATAATAAGAGAAGAGAATAGGAAATGGGATGTTGTTTACATTTTCAAAAACAACAAAACATTTGATAAATATGAGTTACAACTTTCAACGGAGATAAATTTTTACTCGGGTATCGAAAGGACTATTATAATATATCAAATCAAAGCTCGTATAAAATTACACAATTTGACTACGTCACCATTTGGAAAATCTTGTTTGTACCCAAATTCCATCGTTTACATCACTTACCAAAGATTTAAAGGTTTTGACACACCATTTTCATTTTACTTACTTCCGGTTTTATTCAATAGAGCTATATAGGAGATATTGGTGCCAACCTAGGGTTATTTTTATATATGTTTAATCTATCAGTATTCTTCTCTAAATAATAAGAGAATAGAATAGGAAAGGAGATGTTGTTCACATTTTCAAAAACAGCAAAACATTTGATAAATAAGAGTTACAACTTTCAACGGATATAATATTTTACTCGGGTATCGAAATGACTATTATAACATATCAAAACAAAGCTCATATAAAATTACACAATATCATTAGGTATCCAATTGGAAAATCATTTTTGTACACAAATTCCATCGTTTACATCACTTACCGAAGATTTAAAGAATTTTACACAATATTTTCATTTTACTTACTTCCGATTCTAATCAATAGAGCTATAAAGGAGGTATTGGTGCCAACCTAGGTTTCTTTTTATATATGTTTACTCAGTCTGTGTTCTTCTCAAAATAATTAGAGACGAGAATAGGGAAGGAGATTTTGTTCACATTTTCAAAAACAACAAAACATTTGATAAATATGAGTTACAACTTTCAACGGAGATAATATTTTACTCGCGTATCGAAATGATTATTATAACATATCAAAACAAAGCTCGTATAAAATTACACAATATCATTAGGTATCCATTTGGAAAATCATTTTTGTACACAAATTCCATCGTTTACATCACTTACCGAAGATTTAAAGAATTTTGCACAATATTTTCATTTTACTTACTTCCGATTTTAATCAATAGAGCTATAAAGGAGATATTGGTGCCAACCTAGGTTTCTTTTTATATATGTTTAATCTATCAGTATTCTTCTCAAAATAATAAGAGAAGAGAATCGAAAAAGAGATGTTGTTCACATTTTCAAAAACAGTAAAACATTTGATAAATATGAGTTACAACTTTCAACGGAGATAACTTTTTACTCGCGTATCGAAATGATTATTATAACATATCAAAACAAAGGTCGTATAAAAATACACAATATCATTAGGTACCCATTTGGAAAATCATTTTTGTACACAAATTCCATCGTTTACATCACTTACCGAAGATTTAAAGAATTTTGCACAATATTTTCATTTTACTTACTTCCGATTTTAATCAATAGAGCTATAAAGGAGATATTGGTGCCAACCTAGGTTTCTTTTTATATATGTTTAATCTATCAGTATTCTTCTCAAAATAATAAGAGAAGAGAATTGAAAAGGAGATGTTGTTCACATTTTCAAAAACAGCAAAACATTTGATAAATATGAGTTACAACTTTCAACGGAGATAACTTTTTACTCGGGTATCGAAAGGACTATTATAATATATCAAATCAAAGCTCGTATAAAATTACACAATATGATTAGGTATCTCTATGGAAAATCATGTTTGCACCCATATTCCATCGTTTAAATCACTTACCGAAGATTTATAGAATTTGACTAACCATTTCCATTTTACATACTTCCGGTTTTATTCAATAGAGCTATAAAGGAGATATTGGTGCCAACCTTAGGGTTCTTTTTATATATGTTGAATCATTAAATATTCTTCTCAAAATAATAAGCGAAGAGAATAGGAAAGGGGATGTTTTTCACATTGTCAAAAACAACAAAACATTTGATAAATATGAGTTACAAATTTCAATGGAGATAACTTTTTTCTCGGGTATCGAAAGGACTATTATAATATATCAAATCAAAGCTCGTATAAAATTACACAATATGACTAGGTCACCATTTGGAAAATCTTGTTTGTACCCAAATTCCCTCGTTTACATCACTTACCGAAGATTTAAAGGTTTTGACACACCATTTTCATTTTACTTACTTCCAGTATTATTCAATATAGCTATAAAAAAGATATTGATGCAAACCTAGGGTTCTTTTTATATATGTTTAAGCAGTCTGTATTCTTCACAAAATAATAAGAGAAGAGAATAGGGAAGGGGATGTTGTTCACATTTTCAAAAACAACAAAACATTTGATAAATATGAGTTACAACTTTCAACAGAGATAACGTTTTACTCAGGTATCGAAAGGACTATTATAATATATCAAACCAAATCTAGTATAAAATTACACAATATGATTAGGTCTCCATTTGGAAAATCATTTTTTTACACAAATTCCATCGTTTACATCACTTACCGAGGATTTAAAGGTTTTGATGCACCATTTTCATTTTACTTACTTCCGGTTTTAGTCAAAAGAGATATAAAAGAGATATTGGTGCCAACCTAGGGTTCTTTTTATATATGTTTAATCAGTAAATATTCTTCTCAAAATAATAAGAGAAGAGAATAGGAAATGGGATGTTGTTTACATTTTCAAAAACAACAAAACATTTGATAAATATGAGTTACAACTTTCAACGGAGATAAATTTTTACTCGGGTATCGAAAGGACTATTATAATATATCAAATCAAAGCTCGTATAAAATTACACAATTTGACTACGTCACCATTTGGAAAATCTTGTTTGTACCCAAATTCCATCGTTTACATCACTTACCAAAGATTTAAAGGTTTTGACACACCATTTTCATTTTACTTACTTCCGGTTTTATTCAATAGAGCTATATAGGAGATATTGGTGCCAACCTAGGGTTATTTTTATATATGTTTAATGATTTTGTGTTCTTCTCAAACTAATAATAGAAGAGAATAGGGAAGGAGATGTTGTTCACATTTTCAAAAACAGCAAAACATTTGATAAATATGAGTTACAACTTTCAACGGAGATAATATTTTACTCGGGTATCGAAATGACTATTATAATATATCAAATCAAAGCTCATATAAAATTACACAATATCATTAGGTATCCATTTGGAAAATCATTTTTGTACACAAATTCCATCGTTTACATCACTTACCGAATATTTAAAGAATTTTACACACCATTTTCATTTTACTTACTTCCGGTTTTATTCAATAGAGCTATAAAGGAGATATTGGTGCAAACCTAAGGTTCTTTTTAAATATGTTTAATCTATCAGTATTCTTCTCAAAATAATAAGAGAAGAGAATCGAAAAGGAGATGTTGTCCACATTTTCAAAAACAGCAAAACATTTGATAAATATGAGTTACAACTTTCAACGGAGATAACTTTTTACTCGGGTATCGAAAAGACTATTATAATATATCAAATCAAAGCTCGTATAAAATTACACAATATGATTAGGTATCTCTATGGAAAATCATGTTTGCACCCATATTCCATCGGTTAAATCACTTACCGAAGATTTATAGAATTTGACACACCATTTCCATTTTACATACTTCCGGTTTTATTCAATAGAGCTATAAAAGAGATATTGGTGCCAACCTTAGGGTTCTTTTTATATATGTTGAATCATTAAATATTCTTCTCAAAATAATAAGTGAAGAGAATAGGAAAGGGGATGTTTTTCACATTGTCAAAAACAACAAAACATTTGATAAATATGAGTTACAAATTTCAATGGAGATAACTTTTTTCTCGGGTATCGAAAGGACTATTATAATATATCAAATCAAAGCTCGTATAAAATTACACAATATGACTAGGTTACCATTTGGAAAATCTTGTTTGTACCCAAATTCCCTCGTTTACATCACTTACCGAAGATTTAAAGGTTTTGACACACCATTTTCATTTTACTTTCTTCCAGTATTATTCAATATAGCTATAAAAAAGATATTGGTGCAAACCTAGGGTTCTTTTTATATATGTTTAAGCATTCTGTATTCTTGACAAAATAATAAGAGAAGAGAATAGGGAAGGGGATGTTGTTCACATTTTCAAAAACAACAAAACATTTGATAAATATGAGTGACAACTTTCAACAGAGATAACTTTTTACTCAGGTATCGAAAGGACTATTATAATATATCAAACCAAATCTAGTATAAAATTACACAATATGATTAGGTCTCCATTTGGAAAATCATTTTTTTACACAAATTCCATCGTTTACATCACTTACCGAGGATTTAAAGGTTTTGATGCACCATTTTCATTTTACTTACTTCCGGTTTTAGTCAAAAGAGATATAAAAGAGATATTGGTGCCAACCTAGGGTTATTTTTATATATGTTTAATGAGTCTCTATTCTTCTTAAAATAATTAGAGAAGAGAATAGGTTAGGAGATGTTGTTCACATTTTCAAAAACAACAAAACATTTGATAAATATGAGTTACAATTTTCAACGGAGATAATATTTTACTCGGGTATCGAAATGACAATTATAACATTTCAAAACAAAGCTTGTATAAAATAACACAATATCATTAGGTATCTATTTGGAAAATCATTTTTGTACACAAATTCCATCGTTTACATCACTTACCGATGATTTAAAGAATTTTACTTACTTCCGATTTTAATCAATAGAGCTATAAAGGAGATATTGGTGCCAACCTTGGTTTCTTTTTATATATGTTTAATCTATCAGTATTCTTCTCAAAATAATAAGAGAAGAGAATAGGAAAGGAGATGTTGTTCCCATTTTCAAAAACAGAAAATCATTTGATAAATATGAGTTACAACTTTCAACGGAGATAACATTTTACTCGGGTATCGAAATGACTCTTATAATATATTTAATCAAAGCTCGTATAAAATTACACAATATCATTAGGTATCCATTTGGAAAATCATTTTTGTACACAAATTCCATCGTTTACATCACTTACCGAAGATTTAATGAATTTGACACACCATTTTCTTTTTAGTTACTTCCGATTTTATTCAATAGAGCTATAAAGGAGATATTGGCGCCAACCTAGGTTTCTTTTTATATATATTTAATCTGTCAGTATTCTTCTCAAAATAATAAGAGAAGAGAATAGGAAAGGAGATGTTGTTCACATTTTCAAAAACAACAAAATATTTGATAAATATGAGTTACAAATTTCAATGGAGATAATATTTTACTCGGGTATCGAAATAACTATTATAATATATCAAATCAAAGCTCATATAAAATTACACAATATCATTAGGTATCCATTTGGAAAATCATTTTTGTAAACAAATTCCATCGTTTACGTCACTTAACGAAGATTTAAAGAATTTGAGACACCATTTTCATTTTAATTACTTCCGGTTTTATTCAATAGAGTTATAAAGGAGATATTGGTGCCAACCTAGGGATATTTTTATATATGTTGAATGATTAAATATTATTCTCAAAATAATAAGAGAAGAGAATAGGAAACGGGTTGTTTTTCACATTCTCAAAAACAAAAACATTTGATAAATATGAGTTACAACTTTCAACGGAGATAACATTTTACTCGCGTATCGAAATGATTATTATAACATATCAAAACAAAGCTCGTATAAAATTACACAATATCATTAGGTATCCATTTGGAAAATCATTTTTGTACACAAATTCCATCGTTTACATCACTTACCGAAGATTTAAAGAATTTTACACACCATTTTCATTTTACTTACTTTCGGTTTTATTCAATAGATCTATAAAGGAGATGTTGGTGCAAACATAGGGTTCTTTTTATATATGTTTAAGCAGTCTGTATTCTTCACAAAATAATAAGAGAAGAGAATAGGGAAGGGGATGTTGTTCACATTTAAAAAAAAACATTTGATAAATATGAGTTACAACTTTCAACGGAGATAATTTTTTACTCGGGTATCAAAACGACTCTTATAATAAATCAAATAGAAGCTAGTATCAAATTACACAATATTATTAGGTCTTGCTATGGAAAATAATTTTTGCACCCAAATTCCATCGTTTACATCACTTACTGAGGGTTTAAAGATTTTGACGCACCATTTCCATTATACTTACTTCCGGTTTTATTCAATAGAGCAATAAAGGAGATATTGGTGCCAACCTAGGGTTCTTTTTATATATGTTGAATCATTAAATATTCTTCTCAAAATAATAAGAGAAGAGAATAGGAAAGGGGATGTTTTTCACATTTTCAAAAAAACAAAACATTTGATAAATATGAGTTACAAATTTCAATAGTGATAACTTTTTCCTCGGGTATCGAAATGACTATTATAATATATCAAATGAAAGCTCGTATAAAATTACACAATATCACTAGGTCACAATTTGGAAAATCTTGTTTGTACCCAAATTCCCTCGTTTACATCACTTACCGAAGATTTGAAGGTTTTTTCAGACAATTTTCATTTTACTTACTTCTAGTATTATTCAATAGAGCTATAAAGGAGATATTGGTGAAAACATAGGGTTCTTCTTATATATGTTTAAGCAGTCTGTATTCTTCACAAAATAATAAGAGAAGAGAATAGGGAAGGGGATGTTGTTCACATTTTCAAAAACAACAAAACATTTGATAAATATGAGTTACAACTTTCAACGTAGATAATTTTTTACTCGGGTATCAAAACGACTCTTATAATAAATCAAATAGAAGCTAGTATCAAATTACACAATATTATTAGGTCTCGCTATTGAAAATAAATTTTGCACCCAAATTCCATCGTTTACATCACTTACCGAGGGTTTAAAGCTTTTGATGCACCATTTCCATTATACTTACTTCCGGTTTTATTCAATAGAGCTATAAAGGAGATATTGGTGCCAACCTTGGGGTCTTTTTATATATGTTGAATCATTAAATATTCTTCACAAAATAATAAGAGAAGAGAAGAAGAAAGGGGATGTTTTTCACATTTTCAAAAAAACAAAACATTTGATAAATATGTGTTACAAATTTCGATAGAGATAACTTTTTACTCGGGTATCGAAAGGACTATTGTAATATATCAAATCAAAGCTCGTATAAAATTACACAATATGACTAGGTCATAATTTGGAAAATCTTGTTTGTACCCAAATTCCCTTGTTTACATCACTTACCGAAGATTTGAAGGTTTTGACACACAATTTTCATTTTACTTACTTCTAGTATTATTCAATAGAGCTATAAAGGAGATATTGGTGAAACGTAGGGTTCTTTTTATATATGTTTAAGCAGTCTGTATTCTTCACAAAATAATAAGAGAAGAGAATAGGGAAGGGGATGTTGTTCACATTTTCAAAAACAACAAAACATTTGATAAATATGAGTTACAACTTTCCACGGAGATAATATTTTACTTGGGTATCGAAATGAAAATTATAACATTTCAAAAAAAAGCTTGTATAAAATAACACAATATCATTGGGTATCTATTTGGAAAATCATTTTTGTACACAAATTCCATCGTTTACATCACTTACCGAAGATTTAAAGAATTTTACTTAATTCTGATTTTAATCAATAGAGCTATAAAGGAGATATTGGTGCCAACCTTGGTTTCTTTTTATATATGTTTAATCTATCAGTATTCTTCTCAAAATAATAAGAGAAGAGAATAGGAAAGGAGTTGTTGTTCACATTTTCAAAAACAGCAAAACATTTGATAAATATGAGTTACAACTTTCAACAGAGATAACTTTTTACTCATGTATCGAAAGGACTATTATAATATATCAAACCAAAACTAGTATAAAATTACATAATATGATTAGGTCTCCATTTCGAAAATCATTTTTTTACACCAATTCCATCGTTTACATCACTTACCGAGGATTTAAAGGTTTTGATGCACCATTTTCATTTTACTTACTTCCGGTTTTAGTCAATAGATATATAAAAGAGATATTGGTGGCAACCTAGGGTTCTTTTTATATATGTTTAATCAGTAAATATTCTTCTCAAAAAAATAAGAGAAGAGGATAGGAAATGGGATGTTGTTCACATTTTCAAAAACAACAAAACATTTGATAAATATGAGTTACAACTTTAAACGGAGATAACTTTTTACTCGGGTATCGAAAGGACTATTATAATATATCAAATCAAAGCTCGTATAAAATTACACAATATGATTAGGTCACCATTTGGAAAATCTTTTTTGTACCCAAATTCCATCGTTTACATCACTTACCGAGGATTTAAAGGTGTTGACGTACCATTTTCATTTTACTTACTTCCGGTTTTAGTCAATAGAGCTATAAAGGAGATATTGGTGCCAACCTAGGGCTCTTTTTATATATGTTTAATCAATGTGTATTCTTCTCAAAATAATAAGAGAAGAGAATAGGGAAGGAGATGTTGTTCACATTTTCAAAAAAAAAAAACAAAACATTTGATAAATATGAGTTACAAATTTCAACGGAGATAATATTTTACTCGGGTATCGAAATGGCTGTTATAATATATCAAATCAAATCTCGTATAAAATTACACAATATCATTAGGTATCCATTTCGAAAATCATTTTTGTACACAAATTCCATCGTTTACATCACTTACCGAAGATTGAAAGAATTTGACACACCATTTTCATTTTACATACTTCCGGTTTTATTCAATAGAGCTATAAAGGAGATATTGGTGCCAACCTTAGGGTTCTTTTTATATATGTTGAATCATTAAATATTCTTCTCAAAATAATAAGCGAAGAGAATAGGAAAGGGGTTGTTTTTCACATTTTCAAAAACAACAATACATTTGATAAATATGAGTTACAAATTTCAATGGAGATAACTTTTTACTCGCGTATCGAAAGGACTATTATAATATATCAAATCAAAGCTCGTATAAAATTACACAATATGACTAGGTCACCATTTGGAAAATGTTGTTTGTACCCAAATTCTCTCGTTTACATCACTTACCGAAGATTTAAAGGTTTTGACACACCATTTTCATTTTACTTACTTCTAGTATTATTCAATATAGCTATAAAAAAGATATTGGTGCAAACCTAGGGTTCTTTTTATATATATTTAATCAGTCTGTATTCTTCTCAAAATAATAAGAGAAGAGAATAGGGAAGGAGATGTTGTTCACATTTTCAAAAACAACAAAACATTTGATAAATATGAGTTAGAACTTTCAACGGAGATAATATTTTACTCGGGTATTGAAATGACAATTATAATATATCAAATCAAAGCTCGTATAAAATTACACAATATCATTAGGTATCTATTTGGAAAATCATTTTTGTACACAAATTCCATCGTTTACATCACTTACCGATGATTTAAAGAATTTTACTTACTTCCGATTTTAATCAATAGAGCTATAAAGGAGATATTGGTGCCAACCTAGGTTTCTTTTTATATATGTTTAATCTATCAGTATTCTTCTCAAAATAATAAGAGAAGAGAATCGAAAAGGAGATGTTGTTCACATTTTCAAAAACAGCAAAACATTTGATAAATATGAGTTACAACTTTCAACGGAGATAACTTTTTACTCGGGTATCGAATGAACTATTATAATATATCAAATCAAAGCTCGTATAAAATTACACAATATCATTAGGTATCCATTTGGAAAATCATTTTTGTACACAAATTCCATCGTTTACATCTCTTACTGATGAACGAAAACCGGCATCGCTGATTCTCGCAAATACTTTGGTTTTAATATTTGTAAAACTCTCGCAAGTGCACGAATCATTTCGTAGATAATGATAAGTATACTCCCAAGAGTTTAACAAATATTAAAACCAAAGTATTTGCGAGAATCGGCGATGCCGGTTTTCGTTCATCAAGTTTTTGGCGCCGTTGCCGGGGAAGGAATAGCGTTTTTAATTTATTTATCAAAATTTTAAAAATATTTTTGTGTTGTAAATAATTGTGATTTTTTTTTTAATCAAATTTCAAATTTCAAATTTCATAAGAAATAATAAAAAAAATAAAAAATAAAAAATAAAAAAAATAAAAATAAAAAAATAAAAAAAATTTAACTATAGCATAAATAGTAAAATTTAGAAATTTGAAATTTGAAGTAAAAAGTTTTTACCGTTAATGAATAGTAAAAAAAAAGAAGAAAATTTTTAAATAAAAATTGTACCGTGAATAATAAAATAATTTAGGAATTTAAAATTTGAATAAAAAAAATTACCGTTCATGAATAGTAAATTAAAAAAAAATTAAAAAAATTAAAAAAATTTAAGTTAATAAGAAATAAGATAGCGTGAATAGTAAAATAAAATTACCGTTCGTAAAAAAAAAAAAACTAAAAGGCATGAAAAGTAAAAATCTAAGGGAGTTCTGTCTAGGAGACTAGTTCTTTGAAGCCTTTGTGCCACTAGTCTTTCCTGGGAACGTTGTTCTGGCTAGGAGAATGGTTTTTAAGGAGCCATTGCACCACCATTCTTTCCTGGGAACACTCTTGGTTAATACTGATTATGTTATTTAAAAAAAATTTAATTAAAAAAAAATTTATCTAGTTTTGTCTAGTGTTTTGTATTAAATGCCATGGAAATTTTCTCTAATTTTTTTATTTTTGTTGACAGGAGTTTTAAATTTACGTTTAAAAATAGTCTATGCGTGGTAGGAGATCCTTAGGAAACCCCCTTACACCATATGTAAATAATATTCATAAATTTAAACAAGTGTCAACAACACTGGATCCTACCCATCAACCTGATTTTGAGCCAAACATAGAACCAAGTCTTAATCCTTTACTAGAACCAAAAGAAATGGAGGAAAACCAACATGTTAGGGAAAGCACGATGAAGGAGTTTGCGAGACCGGTGATTGGCACGGCAACTGCCGCTATCCAGTTGGAAGAGGCTTCTCGGAATTATGACCTTAAAAATATTCATTTTTCTATGCTTCCTTCCTTTTATGGGCTACCTAATGAAGATTCTCTTTCCTTTATGAGAGATTTCTATGCTACGGTCCAAACATTCCCCCTCGGTATTCTAAACGAGGATCAACTTAGAATGAGATGTTTTCCCTACACCTTAAAGGATAAGGCCAAAGCTTGGTTGATGTCACTTTCCCTGTGTTCTGATGACATGGGGTAACATTTACAATAAATTCATGGGAAAATTCTATTCCCATAAAAAAACATCAGAGTTGAGAGGAAAGATTGCTACGTTTTCTCAGATGGAAGGAGAACCATTCCATGAAGCTTGGGATAGGTTCAAAATGTTTCTCACTCAATGTCCCCATCATAGCTTTCCCCTGCAGTTGCAGAACCAATTCTTTTACGATGGACTTACACAACAATGTCAGTTCATTGTCGACAATGCTGCAGGAGGAGCAATAGGAGAAAAGACTGCCTCAGAAACGTATAACCTCTTTGAGAT
This sequence comes from Hippophae rhamnoides, assembly GCA_033030585.1. Lineage (NCBI taxonomy): Eukaryota > Viridiplantae > Streptophyta > Magnoliopsida > Rosales > Elaeagnaceae > Hippophae > Hippophae rhamnoides. Next base: position 39,450,098 of record CM065438.1, on the reverse strand, counting down.
GTTGGGTGCTAATTCCCAACAGAAAAGCTCTCGAGTGAGAAAAGCTGGTGTTCATGAAATCGACTCCAGTAATGAAGTTCAACAACAACTTGTTCAACTGACTAAGCAAGTTGCCCTTCTCGCTACACAAACCAACACCAATAATGAACAATATGGTTTGTACTGACAACATGGGACATGGTCAGCTTCGTCCATATCAAGGAGATACAACCGGACACGAACAGGTTAATGTGTTGGGAGCATATCAACAGAGACCAAGGTTTGATCCCAATTCAAATACCTATAATCCTGGGTGGAGAAGTCATCCAAATTTCTCTTGGAGGCAAAACAACCCTCCTTTCACTCAAAGCTCAAACCAGGCAGGCGAATTCCACCCACCTATTCCAAGAAGCATTCCCAATAAACCAACCCTGGAGGACAACTTGAATTCTTTTATTCAAGTTTGTAGGGATAATCAATCTAAAACCAATCAACGGTTGGACTCTGTGGAAGCTTCTATCAAAAAGGTGGAAGTTCAAGTTGAACAGTTAGTTGAACATTTGCAAAAAGGCAAAGACTAATTTGAAACTTAAATGAATTCAATGAAGAGGAGACATTGAGTTTTTCATTCTGCAATCTCCAAGCAACGTCTTACTAGAAGACGATAAATTTTAGTCCTACATGGGAGGTCACCCATTATTGTATTTTCCTTTGTTTTAGTTTGTGTGTAAAAAAAAATTTCAAATGAAATATATTCATTTGTTTCAAAAATTTTGTCCCTTCGTTTAAATTAAAAAAAAAATTTAGGTTCCTTGCATTTTTTTAGAGATATCTACTATTGTTTTTAAGAGCAAAATGTTGATTCACAATAGGAGGAGGATCATTTTCAACTACAAACAACCATGGGAGATGCTGAAGATAGGCGGAAAAAGATGAAAGACTATACAATGCCAATCATTGGCAATGTAACTTCCAGCATCCAATTACAAGAGGCTGCAAGGAATTATGAATTGAAAAAGATTCATTATTCTTTGTTGCCTTCCTTTTACGGTATCCCTAATGAAGACCCTTTGCATTTCATTCGAGAATTCTATGCTATTGTCCAAACCTTTCCACTACATGCAATTAATGAAGATCAACTTAGGATGAGGTGTTTTCCTTACACTCTCAAAGATAAAGCTTGGTCATGGTTCATTACTCTACAGTCAGGTTCTCTTAAAACTTGGGAGGCAGTCTATGAAATTTTTATGGTTAGCTTCTATTCCCATCAAAAGACTGTTGATCTAAGAACAAAGATAGCAACATTTTCTCAAATGAATGAAGAGCTCTTTCATGAAGCTTGGGAACGATTCAAACTCCTTTTCATTCAATGTCAAAATCATAGCTTTCCACTACAGCTACAAAACCAATTCTTTTACGATGGATTGACACTACAGAGTCAATACATGGTTGATAATGCTGCAGGAGGTGCTGTAGGAGAAAAGACCACAGAGGAAACCTATAATCTCTATGAGCTATTGGGTTCTAATTCCCAACATAGAGGTGGTAGAAGGAAAGCAAAGGTCAATGAAGTCGACTTTGATAATGAGATAACCTTGCAACTTGCTGAATTGACTAAACAAGTGAAATTCCTCACGTCTCACCAAATTTCAAATCAAGAGGTATGTGAAGTGTGTTGTTCAATTGGGAATGGTACTCATAATTGTTCAAATACTTGTGATTCTAGTGTTGATGTCATAGAGGAAGTCCTATCTTTTCAAAAGTATCATCCAAACACCTATAATCACCCAACTTACAACCACCCTTACCCACCAAGCCAATTTTTTAAACCAACCTTAGAACATAGCTTGAATGCTTTTATTCAAGTTAGTCGTGACAACCAACTGATGACTAATCAAAGGTTGAACACCATGGAGGCTTCGATTAAAAGAATTGAATCTAAAGTTGGGCAACTGGCTGAACAAATGCAAAAGAAAGAACCAGGAAAGTTGCCCAGTCAACCAGAACAAGCAAAAGATGTTAGAACCCTTCGAAGTGGTAAGGTAGTCAATACCAGTTTACCTGAAATCTCTAAACTACCTTGTAGTTCATGTAACAAAGAAGGCGATATTCTAATCTCGCAAAAAGGAGAAACAAGTGTTAAACTTAACAAGCCTTCTGAAAAACTCATTGGGGGGTCATCTGACACTCCCAAAATTCAAAAGACAACAGAACCACACCAGATGCAAGTACCTTTTCCCCACCGGTTGAAAGAATCCAAACAAGATAAGCAATTCAATGATCTTTTTAATATGCTCTCTAAAGTAAATATCAATTTACCATTATTATAAGTGATCATGAATGTGCCCTCATATGCCAAGTTTTTCAAAGAGTTGAACACTAAGAAAAGGAGGTATGAACTGAATGAACGAGTAGTAGTATCAGAAATTTCTAGCGCTGTACTTCAGCACAAACTACGCCCCAAGTTGAAAGACCCTGGAAGTTTTATTATAAACATAACTATGGGGGATAGGAAGGTTGCTAAAGCAATGCTTGATTTAGGTGCTAGTATAAATTTGATGCCCTACTTTATATTCTTACAGCTCAATCTAGGGGATTTAAAACCCACAACTATGTCCCTGCAACTTGCAGATAGATCTCTTAAATATCCAGAGGAATAGTTGAGGATGTTTTGGTACAGGTAGACAAACTAATAATACTGTTGACTTTGTGGTTCTGGATATGCAAGAAAATCCGGCATTGGACAGAGAGCATACAATATTGCTTGGTAGACCATTTATGGCAACTACTAAAACTATTATTGATGTCCAAGATGGAAATTTGACAATGACAGTCTTAGGAGAGACTGTTCATTTCAAAGTTTTTGATTCTTCACCTTTCCCTTCTATTTCTGCCATCGATGAAATATTCGAAGTTGATCCTTTGGATAATCTTGTCCAAAACACCTTTTTCCAAACCAAAATAGAAGACAAGCTTGAAACCGTTCTTACACTTGAAAAGGTTGAAGAAGATTTAGATGAAGAAATTAAGGGGTACCTTGAACAACTAGACAATAATGAAGTGATGACAAAATCTAGTACACTTTTAAATCTACCCAGTTCTTCATCTGTTAAAGAGGCCAATCCACCTGAACTTGAACTCAAAGACTTACCTGAGTACTTAAAATATGTGTTTTTGGGAGAAGGAGAAACATATCCAGTGATAATTTCTTCAACCTTGACCAAACCACAAGAAAAAGAACTCAGCAAAGTACTTAAACAGTTTAAGAAATCTATAGGTTGGAGTATACGGGATATAAGAGGCATTAGTCCAACAATGTGTATGCACAATATCAACTTGGAGGATGTATCTAAACCTGTACGAGAGGCCCAAAGAAGACTAAACCCAAACATGCAAGAGGTAGTTAAAAAGGAAATCCTTAAATTATTAGAAGAAGGGATTATCTATCCTATTGCGGATAGTAAGTGGGTTAGTCCAGTGCATGTGGTAAAAAAGAAATCTGGGATAACAGTTGTTAAAAATGATAAAAGTGAATTAGTGCCCACTAGAATAATCACTGGATGGAGAATGTGTATAGATTTTAGGAAACTAAATTTATATACGAAAAAGGATCACTTTCCTCTTCCATTCATTGATCAAATGTTGGAAAGATTAGCTGGGCACGAATTTTACTGTTTTTTGGATGGACTGTCTGGATATTATCAAGTACCCAGAGCACCAGAAGATCAGGAAAAGAACACATTCACATGTCCTTTTGGGACATTTGCTTTTCGCAGAATGCCATTTGGGTTATGCAATGCCCCTGCCACTTTCCAGAGATGCATGATATCTATTTTCTCGGACATGGTGGAGAAATTCATTGAAATTTTCATGGACGATTTCTCTGTCTTTGGGAACTCATTTGATGATTGCTTACATAAATTGACTTTGGTTTTAGAAAGATGCATTGAATGTAATCTAACCCTTAGTTGGGAGAAAAGTCATTTTATGGTTCAACAAGGGATAGTTTTAGGACATATAATTTCAAACAAGGGTATTGAAGTTGATAAGGAAAAAGTTGAATTGATATCCAAACTACCTCCCCCTACATCTGTGAAGGGGATAAGAAGCTTCTTGGGACATGCAGGATTTTACAGACGATTTATTAAAGATTTCTCTAAAATAAGTCGTCCCTTATGTAACTTGCTATCCAAAGATGCTGATTTTGACTTCAACAATGACTGCCTTATTTCCTTTAATACCTTGAAAGAGAAACTAACATCTTCCCCTGTTATAATGGCACCAAACTAGTCTTTACCTTTTGAGATAATGTGTGACGCTTTTGATTATGCAATAGGTGCGATCTGGGACAAAGAGTGGATAAGCGTTTACATGTCATCTACTATGCTAGCAAAACACTCAATGATGCCCAAATGAATTACACCACCATCGAAAAGGAATTCTTGGCTATAGTATTCTCTTTAGACAAATTTCGGTCTTATTTAGTAGGATCTAAAGTGATTGTGCATTCTGATCATGTTGCTTTAAGATACCTATTAAGTAAACCAAATGCCAAGCCAAGATTAATCCGGTGGGTCTTACTCTTACAAGAATTTGACCTAGAAATCAAGGATAAGAAAGGCAGTGAAAACTTAGTAGCTGACCATTTGTCTAGGTTGATTTCTGACTTCAATTCTCTTAAAGATGAGAGTAATGACGATATAGTTGAAACCTTTCTTGATGAACAGTTATTTTTCATAGGTCCGAACCCATGGTATGCTGATATTGTAAACTATCTTGCCATTGGTGTTTTGCGACCTAACACTTCATATCAGGACAAGAAAAGGTTTTTTAAAACTATTAAGGACTATTTCTGGGATGACCCTTATTTATACAAGATTGGTCAAGATCAAGTCATCCGGAGATGTGTACCAGAAGAAGAACATAAGAGCATTCTGACTTTTTGTCATGAACTTCATTGTGGGGGTCATTTTGGAGGTGAAAAGACAGCCCGTAAGATATTACAGTCTGGATTCTTTTGGCCCACTCTTTTTAAAGATGCTCATATGTTTTGTGCACAATGTGATAGATGTCAAAGAACAGGAAACATAAGCAAAAGAGATGAAATGCCTTTGACATCTAATTTAGTTGTTGAACTCTTTGATGTATGGGGGATTGACTTCATGGGTCCTTTTCCCCCATCTAATGGTTTTCAATACATTTTGGTTGCTGTGGATTATGTGTCCAAGTGGGTAGAAGCTATCCCCACCAAAACCAATGATGCTAATGTTGTTGTGAAATTCTTGAAAGATTTCATATTCAGTAGGTTCGGAACGCCTAGAGCTATAATAAGTGATGGAGGTAGCCATTTTTGTAACAAACTCTTTGATGGAGTACTAAACAAGTACAACATCACACATAAAGTAGCTACTCCATATCATCCTCAAACTTCCGGTTTAGTGGAAGTGAGTAATAGGCAAATTAAGGGAATACTGGAACGCACTGTGCGTCCGTCAAGGAAGGATTGGGCATTTAAGCTAAATGATGCCTTATGGGCATACCGCACCGCTTACAAAACACCTATTGGGATGAGCCCTTACCGGTTAATCTTTGGGAAAGCGTGCCACCTTCCAGTTGAACTTGAACACAAAGCTTATTGGGCAATTAAAGAGTTAAACATGGATTTAGATAAAGCGAGGTGAAAAACGATTACTCCAGCTTCATGAGTTGGAAGAAATTAGGAATGAAGCCTATGAGAATGCCAAATTATACAAGGAGCGTACTAAGCGCTATCATGACAAGAGGCTAGTTCCTAAGACTCTTCACCCTGGAATGAAAGTTCTTTTATTTAACTCTCGTTTGAGATTGTTTCCAGGAAAAGTCGAGATCAAGATGGGATGGACCATTCAAAATAGTTCAAGTATTTGAACATGGAGTAGTGGAACTATTGGACTCCAAGACACAAAAAACGTTCAAAGTCAATGGCCATCGTGTCAAGCCTTATTTAGAATAACCAAACAACATTGCTGAAATGGATTGCATTTAGCTGAGTAACCCTTAGCACCAAAAAGATACGTCTTGCTAAGACGTTAAACTAAGCACTGGATGGGAGGCAACCCATCTTTTAGGTAAAAAAAACAAAAACAAAAAAACAAAAAAAAAAATTTTTTTGTTTGTTATTTGTTTTATTTACTTAATTTTATTGTTTATTTCATTTTAATTACATGTGAATAATTTTTAAATTGTTAAAACTAAAAATATTTGTTGAGATGTTAGAAGTTTACAGCGATAAATACTGTATACACTTTAATGATGAATATGATGGATGCACCTGCATTTTCCATTACTACTTGCACATTCTCAGGAAATAGGTAATCTTTCTTCTATTCTCTCTTTATCTTTAATTTACAGTTGTTACATTGAGGACAATGTAAGTTCTAGGTTGGGGGTGGTGAAAAGTTACCATACTTAATTAAAAAAAAATTTGACAATTTAAAAATAAATAAATAAAAAAAACTTTTCTCACAAAAATTTATCATTTCTTTAAATCAAATTTAAGTAAATAGTTAAGTCTTTTGTACTGTTAGATTAATTTTTGAAAACATATCATGAAATATTTTGTAATTATTTTTTGATAATTAGTTAGTTTTTGTCATAACTAGTATTTCTTAATAAGATGTAGAAATTATATTAAACCCAAAATCGGTGTTTATGAATTTTTTAGTGGAGACTACCTTTGTGAGATATAATTTGAGCCTAATTTCCTTTATTCAGAGTGAAATATATATTTTTTCTACTCCAAACACATTTCTTATTTCTTCAAATTTTTAGATGATCTCTATAGGTATTAGCATTGAATGTATGAATTTTTTCTCATCTTAATAGAGTATCATATATTTTTATTATTATTATTTTTGCTTAGATTAAATGATTTGAGTAGAAATTGATAGTATATGCTTATATCTCGTTCATGCATGACTGCTACACAAAAAAAACAAAAAAGAGACATATATGGGGTTACCTAAACCAAGATCAAACAGAAAAGCCACAAAATTAACCACTCACCAAAAAAAAATGTACAATCTGTACATGGGTTGACTCTCTAAAATACATATATTGAGAAATATCTTCAGGAAAAAAAATAGAGAGATAAAGAATATATAGTATAATCTACACACTATAACCCACATTGCCTACAAAGTTGTGAGTAAAGGATAATTACAAAAGAAGGATATAGGAAATAATTCCCTAAAAAATTCATTGCACTCTCTTCATTTGTAAAAGGCATATATCTTGAAATTCTTTCTTAATGAGTTTGATTTATGCATGAAAATAATTTTTATATATGATATCTTTATAATTTATACATTTGATTCCTTTCATGAGATCAATGTTAAAATAACACTTTGAGCCTTTATTCTTTATACATATGCGAACATATTAGTTCATTTCTATACATCAACTCTTTCGTATATAAAGTAGTATGAGTGTTTGAACCCATAGGATTCAGTGTTTTGAGAGTATTGACTTGTGAGGAATAGAGTCGAAGCGAATTCTGATTCATGACACTAAAATTGGGTGAAATTAAATTGATACATTTTTGATATGAAATATGAAAATGATTTTCGACTAATTATTATAATAAATCATGATTGTTTAAAGAGATTAAAATAACTTATGCTTGAGATTTTAATTATGATCTTAAAGGAGATTAAATAGTATGAGACATTTTTGTGAGATGTTGTTAATTTGTGATTTTGTTGTAAATTTAATTTTTAAGTTGTATGTTTTTATTGTTTCTTTTGTTTTTACATTTAGTTCAATGTTTGTGGGTATCATTACTGAAAACCCTCACGAGACTCAAACTCGTCCACTAGGGCAACCTAGGGGTTTAAAGGCTTGTTGCATAGGCTAAATGCAACCGTGTCAATCCACGGAAGTGATTTAGGATAGTTTAATTTTTAGTTTTTATCGCTTCTCTTGCTAAGGGACTAGCAAGAAGCTGGTTGGGGTCGCCAAAAACTTGATGAACGAAAACCGGCATCGCCGATTCTCGCAAATACTTTGGTTTTAATATTTGTAAAACTCTCGCAAGTGCACGAATCATTTCGTAGAAAATGATAAGTATACCCCCAAGGTCGATCTAAGGAAGGAATGTATGTGGTTTTTAATTTATTATTCAAACTTTTAAAAACGAAATTAAATCCTAAACATCCTGTCACGATATTTTGGTTTTTGTGTTCCTAATCTAATAACATTAAAATAAACATATATACAGATTAATTAAATATAATCTAAAAAGAATAAACATAGATACAAATTCAATAAATAAAAAAATAAATATAAATACAGATTCAATAAATATTCATGCAAATTTTATCATTTATATTAGTGGAGTATTTATGGATATAATAACTAAGTTAATTATGCTTGCTCATATTATCTAGGTTATTAAAGATATAAATTGATATTTTATTGATTCTCTCTTTTTTGTATGAATACCACCTTTGGTGGGGTTAGATACTCTTTGTTAACTAAACAAATCAATTAACACCTATGGGTGGGGTTGATAACTAATTTGGTTAATTAAATTAATTCTTTTTTTCTAAGAGATTGAAAATGAACCATTTAAATGCCACCTTTGGGGGGCTTAGAGAGTTTAAACTTTATCCAAGGTGTCCAAATTAAACCCAAGAATTTAGTTATCCGAGTACTAACTTTCAAGTTTTAAAACCACTATTGAAAACATGTTGTCAATACATTTTCACATAATAATTCTTATAAAAACTTTTGAAATAGAGCTTCACTCTAACTATCGGGCGATTGTACCAACAAATAAAAGAGCACTACTCTAAATTAGACTAGATAACTAAACCTTAAAGTCTAATCTTCAGATTTAAGTTTGTAATGAAAAATAATATATTTCTCTCTAACATCCTTAATATAAAATCTTGAATAAAAATAAAATCAATTCATTTTAGAAATTTTCACCTATTTAATATTTCGCAAGCATAACAACGTTATTATTATATCATGATTATAAACAGCTAGCACAGTTAAATTTAATCACAGACAAATTAAATATAACATGTAAGAATAAAGCATAAAAATAACTGTAAAAGAAAATAAAATCCTTAGAGAACTTCGACGCTATTCCCGTTGCTAGAAAACCTCCAAGCGGAATTTGCACTTCCATTTATTGAATCAAAAATCTAAATTATTACAAAAACATTACAAGTTCCTCTCAAAAAGAGAAGAACTCTAAACCTAAGACAATTGAACTAAAAACTAAGAGAAAAACTAAGAAAAGCTTAGAAACTAAGAAAGAAACTAAGAAAAACTTAAAAACTAAGAAATGAGAGAAAGAAAGAAGAGAGAAATGTGGTTTTGAGGTGTGTTTTGAAGTGAATGGAAGGGGGGTATTTATAGGTGAGGATGGAGAGAAAAAATGAGTAAAAAAATGTTAAAAAAAATATTAAAAAAATAAAAAACGTGTAATGGACCTGCTGAGGTCATCAATGACGTCGACATGACATCATGGGGCGGATGCACGTGAAAAATGGGTCAAAAACGCGTTGGGCGGCTGCTTTGCCGCCTTGGGCTGGGCTAGCGCCGCGCGCAGCTCGGCGCGCGTGAACAGTGCCAGCGCGCTGCGGCTCGCGCTTGAAGCGAACATCAACCTTGTGGCGCGCGCGGGCGGGCTGAAATCGCGGCGCGCGATTTTACGTCTTTTTGACATTTTTGACCTTTTCGACCCATTTTGTCCAATTTTTCCATGTTTGTTGACCTTTTCCCCCTTATTTATTAATATATTTGTGATGTAGTGCTTCAAGGATTCGTCTTTTGGTCTTTTCATTTCGTTTGTAGGCCAAAATTCCTGAAAAACAATAAAAATACCCGTGATTCCGAAAAAGACAAATTTATATAAATATATGATAAAACATATAAATATATATATTTTTAATCAATTAATGTGCATAAAATCATGGTTATTTTAGTGTTTTTTGAGCACTCATCACAACCCCCAACCAGCTTCTTGCTAGTCCCTTAGCAAGAGAAGCGATAAAAACTAAAAAATTAAATTATCCTAAATCACTTCCATGGATTGACACGGTTGCATTTAGCCTATGCAACAAGCCTTTAAACCCTTAGGTTGCCCTAGTGGACGAGTTTGAGTCTCGTGAGGGTTTTCAGTAATGATACCCACAAACATTGTACTAAATGTAAAAACAAAAGAAACAATAAAAACAAACAACTTAAAAATTAAATTTACAACAAAATCACAAATTAACAACATTTCACAAAAATGTCTCATACTTTTTAATCTCCTTTAAGATCATAATTAAAATCTCAAGCATAAGTTATCTTAATCTCTTTAAACAATCATGATTTATTATAATAATTAGTCGAAAATCATTTTCATATTTCATATCAAAAATGTATCAATTTAATTTCACCCAATTTCAGTGTCATGAATCAGAATTCGCTTCGACTCTATTCCTCACAAGTCAATACTCTCAAAACACCGAATCCCATGGCCTCAAACACTCATACTAATTTATATGCGAAAGAGTTGATGTATAGAAATGAACTAATATGTTCGCATATGTATAAAGAATAAAGGCTCAAAGTGTTATTTTAACATTGATCTCATGAAAGGAATCAAATGTATAAATTATAAAGATATCATATATAAAAATTATTTTCATGCGTAAATCAAACTCATTAAGAAAGAATTTCAAGATATATGCCTTTTACAAATGAAGAAATTGCAATGACTTTTTAGGGAATTACTTCTTATATCTTTCTTTTGTAATTAGCCTTTACTCACAACTTTGTAGGCAATGCGGGTTATAGTATGTAGATGATACTATTTTTATCTCTCTTTTTTTTCTGTAGATATTTTTCAATATGTGTATTTTTTAGAGAGTCAACCCATGTACGGATTGTACATTTTTTTTTGGATTTTGGTGAGTGGTTAATTTTGTGGCTTTTCTGTTTGATCTTGGTTTAGGTAACCCCAGATATGTCTTTTTGTTTTTGTAGTAGTCATGCATAAATGAGATATAAGCATATACTATCAACTTCTACTCAAATCATTTAATTTAAGCAAAAATAATAATAAAAAATATATGATACTCTATTAAGATGAAAAAAATTCATACATTCAATGCTAATACCTATAGAGATCATCTAAAAATTTGAAGAAATAAGAAATGTGTTTGGAGTAGAAAAAATATATATTTCACTCTGAATAAAGGAAATTAGGCTCAAATTATATCTCACAAAGGTAGTCTCCACTAAAAAAAACTCATAAACACCGATTTTGGGTTTAATATAATTTCTACATCTTATCAAGAAATACTAATTATGACAAAAACTAACTAATTATCAAAAATAATTACAAAATATTTCATGATATGTTTTCAAAAATTAATCTAACAGTACAAAAGACTTAACTATTTACTTAAATTTGATTTAAAGAAATGATAAACTTTTGTGAAACTTTCTTTTTTTTTATTTTATTTTTATTTTTATTTTTTTTATTCCAAAAATTACTAAATCACACAGAATAGAAATAAAACCAAACACACAAAAAATGAAAAAGTATATTTTTTTATTTTTTTTTAATTAAGCATGGTAACTTTTCACCACCCCCAACCTAGAACTTACATTGTCCTCAATGTAACAACTGTAAATTAAAGATAAAGAGAGAAGAGAAGAAAGATTACCTATTTCCTGAGAATGTGCAAGTAGTAATGGAAAATGCAGGTGCATCCATCATATTCATCATTAAAGTGTATACAGACAGATCACTGTAAACTTCTAACATATCAACAAATATTTTTAGTTTTAACAATTAAAAAATTATTCACATGAAATTAAAATGAAATAAACAATAAAATTAAGTAAAGAAAACAAATAACAAACAAAAATTATTTTATTTTATTTTATTTTTTAGTTTTATTTTATTTTTTTTTGTTTTTACCTAAAATGATGGGTTGCCTCCCATCCAGCGCTTAGTTTAACGTCTTAGCAAGACGTATCTTTTTGGTGCTAAGGGTTACTCAGCCAAATGCAATCCATTTCAGCAATGTTGTTTGGTTCTTCTAAATAAGGCTTGACACGATGGCCATTGACTTTGAACGTTTTTTGTGTCTTGGAGTCCAATAGTTCCACTACTCCATGTTCAAATATTTGAACTATTTTGAATGGTCCATCCCATCTTGATCTCAGCTTTCCTGGAAACAATCTCAAACGAGAGTTAAATAAAAGAACTTTCATTCCAGGGTGAAGAGTCTTAGGAACTAGCCTCTTGTCATGATAGCGCTTAGTACGCTCCTTGTATAATTTGGCATTCTCATAGGCTTCATTCCTAATTTCTTCCAACTCATGAAGTCGAGTAATCGTTTTTCACCGCTTTATCTAAATCCATGTTTAACTCTTTAATTGCCCAAGAAGCTTTGTGTTCAAGTACAACTGGAAGGTGGCACGCTTTCCCAAAGATTAACCGGTAAGGGCTCATCCCAATAGGTGTTTTGTAAGCGGTCCGGTATGCCCATAAGGCATCATTTAGCTTAAATGCCCAATCCTTCCTTGACGGACGCACCAGTGCGTTTGATTACTCCCTTAATTTGCCTATTGCTCACTTCCACTAAACCTAAGTTTGAGGATGATATGGAGTAGCTACTTTATGTGTGATGTTGTACTTGTTTAGTACTCCATCAAAGAGTTTGTTACAAAAATGGCTACCTCCATCACTTATTATAGCTCTAGGCATTCGAACCTCTTGAATATGAAATCTTTCAAGAATTTCACAACAACATTAGCATCATTGGTTTTGGTGGGGATAGCTTCTACCCACTTGGACACATAATCCACAAAGAACCAAAATGTATTGAAAACCATTAGATGGGGAAAAGGACCCATGAAGTCAATCCCATACATCAAAGAGTTCAACAACTAAATTAGATGTCAAAGGCATTTCATCTCTTTTGCTTATGTTTCTGTTCTTTGACATCTATCACATTGGGCACTGAAAACATATGAGCATCTTTAAAAAGAGTGGGCCAAAAGAATCCAGACTATAATATCTTACGGGCTGTCTTTTCACCTCCAAAATGACCCCACAATGAAGTTCATGACAAAAAGTCGAATGCTCTTATGTTCTTCTTTCCGGTACACATCTCCTGATGACTTGATCTTGACCAATCTTGTATAAATAAGGGTCATCCCGTAAATAGTCCTTAATAGTTTTAAAAAACCTTTTCTTGTCCTCGATATGAAGTGTTAGGTCGCAAAACACCAAGTGGCAAGATAGTTTACAATATCAAAGATACCATGGGTTCGGACCTATGAAAAATAACTGTTCATCGGGAAAGGTTTCAACTATATCATCATTACTCTCATCTTTAAGAGAATTGAAGTCGAAATCAACCTAGACAAATGGTCACTACTAAGTTTTCACCGCCTTTCTTATCCTTGATCTCTAGGTCAAATTCTTGTAAGAGTAAGACTCCACCGATTAATCTTGGCTTGGAATTTGGTTTACTTAATAGGTATCTTAAAGCAAAGATGATCGAATGTACAATCACTTTAGATCCTACTAAATAAGACCGAAATTTGTCTAAAGAGAATACTATAGCCAAGAATTCCTTTTCAGTGGTGGTGTAATTCATTTGGGTATCATTGAGTGTTTTGCTAGCATAGTAGATGACATGTAAACGCTTATCCACTCTTTGTCCCAGGACTGCTCCTATTGCATAATCAGAAGCGTCACACATTATCTTAAAAGGTAAAGACCAGTTTGGTGCCATTATCACAGGGGTAGATGTTAGTTTCTCTTTCAAGGTATTAAAGGAAATAAGACAGTCATTGTTGAAGTCAAATTCAGCATCTTTGGATAGCAAGTTACATAAAGGACGACTTATTTTAGAGAAATCTTTAATAAATCGTCTGTAAAATCCTGCATGTCCCAAGAAGCTTCTTATCCCCTTCATAGATGTAGGGGGAGGTAGTTTGGATATCAATTCCACTTTTGCCTTATCAACTTCAATACCCTTGTTTGAAATTATATGTCCCAAAACTATCACTTGTTGAACCATAAAATGACTTTTCTCCCAACTAAGGGTTAGATTGCATTCAATGCATCTTTCTAAAACCAAAGTCAATTTATGTAAGCAATCATCAAATGAGTTCCCAAAGACAGAGAAATCGTCCATGAAAATTTCAATGAATTTCTCCACCATGTCCGAGAAAATAGATATCATGCATCTCTGGAAAGTGGCAGGGGCATTGCATAACCCAAATGGCATTCTGCGAAAAGCAAATGTCCCAAAAGGACATGTAAATGTGGTCTTTTCCTGATCTTCTGGTGCTATGGGTACTTGATAATATCCAGACAGTCCATCCAAAAACAAGAAAATTAGGTACTTGACTAATCTTTCCAACATTTGATCAATGAATGGAAGAGGAAAGTGATCCTTTTTCGTATATAAATTTAGTTTCATAAAATCTATACACATTCTCCATCCAAAGGATTATTCTAGTGGGCACTAATTCACTTTTATCATTTTTAACAAGCTGTTATCCCGCATTTCTTTGGTACCACATGCCTTTGGACTAACCCACTTACTATCCATGATAGGATAGATAATCCCTTCTCCTAACAATTTAAGGATTTCCTTTTTAACTACCTCTTGCATGTTTGGGTTTAGTCTTCTTTGGGCCTCTCGTACAGGTTTAGCACCATCCTCCAAGTTGATCTTGTGCATACACATTGTTGGACTAATGCCTCTTATATCCCCTATACTCCAACCTATAGATTTCTTAAACTGTTTAAGCACTTTGATGAGTTCCTTTTCTTGTGGTTTGGTCAAGGTTGAAGAAATTATCACTGGATATGTTTCTCCTTCTCCCAAAAACACATATTTTAAGTGCTCAGGTAAGTCTTTGAGTTCAAGTTCAGGTGGATTGGCCTCTTTAATAGATGAAGAACTGGGTAGATTTAAAAGTGCACTAGATTTTGTCATCACTTCATTATTGTCTAGTTGTTCAAGGTACCCCTTAATTTCTTCATCTAAATCTTCTTCAACCGTTTCAAGTGTAAGAACGGTTTCAAGCTTGTCTTCTATTCTGGTTTGGAAAAAGGTGTTTTGGACAAGATTATCCAAATGATCAACTTCGAATATTTCATCGATGGCAGAAATAGAAGGGAAAGGTGAAGAATCAAAAACTTTGAAATGAATAGTCTCTCCCAAGACTGTCATTGTCAAATTTCCATCTTGGACATCAATAATAGTTTTAGTAGTTGCCATAAATGGTCTACCAAGCAATATTGTATGCTCTCTGTCCAATGCCGGATTTTCTTGCATATCCAGAACCACAAAGTCAACAGGTATTATCAGTTTGTCTACCTGTACCAAAACATCCTCAACTATTCCCTCTGGATATTTAAGAGATCTATCTGCAAGTTGCAGGGACATAGTTGTGGGTTTTAAATCCCTAGATTGAGCTGTAAGAATATAGAGTAGGGCATCAAATTTATACTAGCACCTAAATCAAGCATTGCTTTAGCAACCTTCCTATCCCCCATAGTTATGTTTATAATAAAACTTCCAGGGTCTTTCAACTTAGTGGGTAGTTTGTCAAGTACAACATTTAGATATTTACGATACTACTACTCGTTCATTCGGTTCATACCTCCTTTTCTTAGTGTTCAACTCTTTGAAAAACTTGGCATATGAGGCACATTCATGATCACTTCTAATAATGGTAAATTGATATTTACTTTAGAGAGCATATTAAAAAGATCATTGAATTGCTTATCTTGTTTGGATTCTTTCAACCGGTGGGGAAAAGGTACTTGCATCTAGTGTGTTTGTTTGTCTTTTGAATTTTGGAATTTGTCGATTGACCCCCAATGAGTTTTTCAGAAAGCTTGTGAAGTTTAACACTTGTTTCTCCTTTTTGTGAGATTAGAATGTCGCCTTCTTTGTTAAATGAACTACAAGGTAGTTTAGAGATTTCAGTACACTTGGTATTGACTACCTTACCACTTGAAGGGTTCTAACATCTTTTGCTTGTTACGGTTGGTAGGGCAACTTTCCTGGTTCTTTCTTTTGCATTTGTTCAGCCAGTTGCCCAACTTTATATTCAATTCTTTTAACCGAAGCCTCCATGGTGTTCAACCTTTGATTAGTCATCAGTTGGTTGTCACGACTAACTTGAATAAAAGCATTCAGGCTATCTTCTAAGGTTGGTTTAAAAGATTGGCTTGGTGGGTAAGGGTGGTTGTAGGTTGGGTGATGATAGGTGTTTGGATGATACTTTTGAAAACATTGGACTTCTTCTATGGCATCGACACTAGAATCACAAGTATTTGAACAATTATGAATACCATGCCCAATTGAACAACACACTCCACATACCTCTTGATTTGAAATTTGGTGAGACGTGAGGAATTTCACTTGTTTAGTCAATTCAGCAAGTTGCAAGGTTATCTCATTATCAAAGCCGACTTCATTGACCTTTGCTTTCCTTCTACCACCTCTTTGTTGGGAATTAGAACCCAATAGCTCATAGAGATTATAGGTTTCCTCTGCGGTCTTTTCTCCTACAAAGACCTCCAAAGAAGATTATCAACCATGTATTGACTGTGTAGTGTCAATCCATCGTAAAAGAATTGGTTTTGTAGTTGTAGTGGAAAGCTATGATTTTGACATTGAATGAAAAGGAGTTTGAATCGTTCCCAAGCTTCATGAAAGGGCTCTTCATTCATTTGAGAAAATGTTGCTATCTTTGTTCTTAGATCAATGGTCTTTTGATGGGAATAGAACCTACCCATAAAAATTTCATAGATCGCCTCCCAAGTTTTAAGAGAACCTTGTAGAGTAATGAACCATGACCAAGCTTTATCTTTGAGAGTGTAAGGAAAACACCTCATCCTAAGTTAATCTTCACTAATTGCATGTAGTGGAAAGGTTTGGACAATAGCATAGAATTCTCGAATGAAATGCAAAGGGTCTTCATTAGGGATACCGTAAAAGGAAGGTAACAAAGAATAATGAATCTTTTTCAATTCATAATTCCTTGCAGCCTCTTGCAATTGGATGCCGGAAGTTACATTGCCAATGATTGGCATTGTATAGTCTTTCATCTTTTTCCGCCTATCTTCAGCATCTCCCATGGTTATTTGTGGTTGAAAATGATCCTCCTCCTATTGTGAATCAACATTTTGCTCTTAAAAACAATAGTAGATATCTCTAAAAAAAATGCAAGGAACCTAAATTTTTTTTTTAATTTTAATTTAAACGAAGGGACACAATTTTTGAAACAAACGAATTTATTTTATTTGAAATTTTTTTTTATTTATTACACGCAAACTAAAACAAAGGAAAATACAATAATGGGTGACCTCCCATGTAGGACTAAAATTTATCGTCTTCTAGTAAGACGTTGCTTGGAGATTGCAGAATGAAAAACTCAATGTCTCCTCTTCATTGAATTCATTTAAGTTTCAAATTAGTCTTTGCCTTTTTGCAAATGTTCAACTAACTGTTCAACTTGAACTTCCACCTTTTTGATAGAAGCTTCCACAGAGTCCAACCGTTGATTGGTTTTTGATTGATTGTCCCTACAAACTTGAATAAAAGAATTCAAGTTGTCCCATGAATTTATTGTAAATTTGACCCCATGTCATCAGAGAACCTGGGGGAAGTGACATCAACCAAGCTTTGGCCTTATCCTTTAAGGTGTAGGGAAAACATCTCATTCTAAGCTGATCCTCGTTTAGAATACCGAGGGGGAATGTTTGGACCGTAGCATAGAAATCTCTCATAAAGGAAAGAGAATCTTCATTAGGTAGCCCATAGAAGGAAGGAAGCATAGAAAAATGAATATTTTTAAGGTCATAATTCCGAGCAGCTTCTCCCAACTGGATAGCGGCAGTTGCCGTGCCAATCACCGGTCTTGCAAACTCCTTCATCGTGGTTTCCCTAACATGTTGGTTTTCCTCCATTTCTTTTGGTTCTAGTAAAGGATTAAGACTTGGTTCTATGTTTGGCTCAAAATCAGGTTGATGGGTAGGATCCAGTGTTGTTGACACTTGTTTAAATTTATGAATATTATTTACATATGGTGTTAGGGGGTTTCCTAAGGATCTCCTACCACGCATAGACTATTTTTAAACGTAAATTTAAAACTCCTGTCAACAAAAATAAAGAAATTAGAGAAAATTTCCATGGCATTTAATACAAAACACTAGACAAATTTTATTTATTTATTTTAAATAACATAATCAGTATTAATTAAGAGTGTTCCCAGGAAAGAATGGTGGTGCAATGGCTCCTTAAAAACCATTCTCCTAGCCAGAACAACGTTCCCAGGAAAGACTAGTGGCACAAAGGCTTCAAAGAACTAGTCTCCTAGACAGAACTCCCTTAAATTTTTACTTTTCATGCCTTTTAGTTTTTTTTTTACTGAACGGTAATTTTATTTTACTATTCACGCTATCTTATTTCTTATTAACTTAAATTTTTAAAATTTTAATAATTTTTTTTTTACCGAATGGTAATTTTTTTTACTTCAAGTTTCAAATTTCTAAATTATTTTACTATTTATGCTATAATTTTTTTTATTTTTTTATTTTTTTTATTTTTATTTTTTATTTCTTATGAAATTTGAAATTTTTTTTTATTTTAAAAAAAAATCACAATTATTTACAACACAAAAATATTTTTAAAATTTTGATAAATAAATTAAAAACGCTATTCCTTCCCCGGCAACGGCGCCAAAAACTTGATGAACGAAAACCGGCATCGCCAATTCTCGCAAATACTTTGGTTTTAATATTTGTAAAACTCTCGCAAGTGCACGAATCATTTCGTAGAAAATAATAAGTATACTCCCAAGGTCGATCTAAGGAAGGAATGTATGTGGTTTTTAATTTATTATTCAAACTTTTAAAAACGAAATTAAATCCTAAACATCCTGTCACGATATTTTGGTTTTTGTGTTCCTAATCTAATAACATTAAAATAAACATATATACAGATTAATTAAATATAATCTAAAAAGAATAAACATAGATACAAATTCAATAAATAAAAAAAATAAATATAAATACAGATTCAATAAATATTCATGCAAATTTTATCATTTATATTAGTGGAGTATTTATGGATATAATAACTAAGTTAATTATGCTTGCTCATATTATCTAGGTTATTAAAGATATAAATTGATATTTTATTGATTCTCTCTTTTTTGTATGAATACCACCTTTGGTGGGGTTAGATACTCTTTGTTAACTAAACAAATCAATTAACACCTATGGGTGGGGTTGATAACTAATTTGGTTAATTAAATTAATTCCTTTTTTTTCTAAGAGATTGAAAATGAACCATTTAAATGCCACCTTTGGTGGGGTTAGACAGTTTAAACTTTATCCAAGGTGTCCAAATTAAACCCAAGAATTTAGTTATCCGAGTACTAACTTTCAAGTTTTAAAACCACTATTGAAAACATGTTGTCAATACATTTTCACATAATAATTCTTATAAAAACTTTTGAAATAGAGCTTCACTCTAACTACCGGGCGATTGTACCAACAAATAAAAGAGCACTACTCTAAATTAGACCGGATAACTAAACCTTAAAGTCTAATCTTGATTTAAGTTTCTAATGAATAATAATGTCTTTCTCTCTAACCTCCTTCATATAAAATCTTGAATAAAAAATAAAATCAATTCATTTTAGAAATTTTCCCCTATTTGATATTTCGCAAGCATAACAACGTTATTATTATATCATGATTATAAACGACTAGCACAGTTAAATTTAATCACAGAGACAAATTAAATATAACATGTAAGAATAAAGCATAAAAATAAGCGTAGAAGAAAATAAAATCCTTACAGAACTTCGACGCTATTCCCGTTGCTAGAAAACCTCCAAGCGGAATTTGCACTTCCATTTATTGAATCAAAAATCTAAATTATTACAAAAACATTACAAGTTCCTCTCAAAAAGAGAAGAACTCTAAACCTAAGACAATTGAACTAAAAACTAAGAGAAAAACTAAGAAAACCTTAGAAACTAAGAAAGAAACTAAGAAAAACTCAAAAAACTAAGAAATGAGAGAAAGAAAGAAGAGAGAAGTGTGGTTTTGAGGTGTGATTTGAAGTGAATGGAAGGGGGGTATTTATAGGTGAGGATGGAGAGAAAAAATGAGTAAAAAAATGTTAAAAAAATATTAAAAAATTAAAAAACGTGTAATGGAAATGCTGAGGTCATCAACGACGTCAGCTTGATGTCATAGGGGCTACTGCACGTGAAAAATGGGGTGAAAACGCGTTGGGCGCGCGGTGGCGCTGGCAGGCGGCTGCGCGCAGCGGGGCTGTCGCTACGCGCAGCTCGGCGTGCGTGAACAGTGCCCGCGCGCGCGGATGGGAGTGTCAACGCGCGTGGGCGTGCGCAGCATGGGGCGATGGGGCGCGCGGCTGGGCTGCGCCGCGCGATTTTTCATCTTTTTGACATTTTTGACCTTTTCGACCCATTTTGTCCAATTTTTCCATGTTTGTTGACCTTTTCCCACTTATTTATTAATATATTTGTGATGTATTGCTTCATGTATTCTTCTTTGAGTCTTTAAATTGCGTTTTTAAGCCAAAATACCTTAAAAACAATAAAAATACCCATGATTCCGAAAAAGACAAATTTATATAAATATATGATAAAACATATAAATATATATATTTTTAATCTATTAATGTGCATAAAATCATGGTTATTTTAGTGCTTTTTGAGCACTCATCACTTACCGAAGATTTAAAGAATTTGACACACCATTTTCTTTTTACTTACTTCCGGTTTTATTCAATAGAGCTATAAAGGAGATATTGGTGCCAACCTAGGTTTCTTTTTATATATATTTAATCTGTCAGTATTCTTCTCAAAATAATAAGAGAAGAGAATAGGAAAGGATATGTTGTTCACATTTTCAAAAACAACAAAATATTTGATAAATATCAGTTACAAATTTCAATGGAGATAATATTTTACTCGGGTATCGAAATGACTATTATAATATATCAAATCAAAACTCATATAAAATTACACCATATCATTAGGTATCCATTTGGAAAATCATTTTTGTAAACAAATTCCATCGTTTACATCACTTACCGAAGATTTAAAGAATTTGAGACACCATTTTCATTTTAATTACTTCCGATTTTATTCAATAGAGCTATAAAGGAGATATTGGTGCCAACCTAGGGATATTTTTATATATGTTGGATCATTAAATATTCTTCTCAAAATAATAAGAGAAGAGAATAGGAAAGGGGTTGTTTTTCAGATTCTTAAAAAAACAAAACATTTGATAAATATGAGTTACAAATTTCAATAGAGATAACTTTTTACTCGGGTATCGAAATGACTATTATAATATATCAAATCAAAGCTCGTATAAAATTACACAATATGACTAGGTCACAATTTGGAAAATCTTGTTTGTACCCAAATTCCCTTGTTTGCATCACTTACCAAAGATTTGAAGGTTTTGACACACAATTTTCATTTTACTTACTTCTAGTATTATTCAATAGAGCTATAGAGGAGATATTGGTGCAAACGTAGGGTTCTTTTTATATATGTTTAAGCAGTCTGTATTCTTCACAAAATAATAAGAGAAGAGAATAGGGAAGGGGATGTTGTTCACATTTTCAAAAACAACAAAACATTTGATAAATATGAGTTACAACTTTCAACGGAGATAATTTTTTACTCGGGTATCAAAACGACTCTTATAATAAATCAAATAGAAGCTAGTATCAAATTACACAATATTATTAGGTCTCGCTATGGAAAATAATTTTTGCACCCAAATTCCATCGTTTACATCACTTACCGAGGGTTTAAAGCTTTTGACGCACCATTTCCATTATACTTACTTCCGGTTTTATTCAATAGAGCAATAAAGGAGATATTGGTGCAAACGTAGGGTTCTTTTTATATATGTTTAAGCAGTCTGTATTCTTCACAAAATAATAAGAGAAGAGAATAGGGAAGGGGATGTTGTTCACATTTTCAAAAACAACAAAACATTTGATAAATATGAGTTACAACTTTCAACGTAGATAATTTTTTACTCGGGTATCAAAACGACTCTTATAATAAATCAAATAGAAGCTAGTATCAAATTACACAATATTATTAGGTCTCCCTATGGAAAATAATTTTTTCACCCAAATTCCATCGTTTACATCACTTACCGAGGGTTTAAAGCTTTTGACGCACCATTTCCATTATACTTACTTCCGGTTTTATTCAATAGAGCAATAAAAAAGATATTGGTGCCAACCTAGGGTTATTTTTATATATGTTGAATCATTAAATATTCTTCTCAAAATAATAACAGAAGAGAATAGGAAAGGGGATGTTTTTCACATTTTAAAAAAAACAAAACATTTGATAAATATGTGTTACAAATTTCAATAGAGATAACTTTTTACTTGGGTATCGAAAGGACTATTATAATAT
This sequence comes from Hippophae rhamnoides, assembly GCA_033030585.1. NCBI lineage: Eukaryota > Viridiplantae > Streptophyta > Magnoliopsida > Rosales > Elaeagnaceae > Hippophae > Hippophae rhamnoides. Next base: position 39,427,595 of record CM065438.1, on the reverse strand, counting down.
ATCAAATCAAAGCTAGTATAAAATTACACAATATGACTAGGTCACAATTTGGAAAATCTTGTTTGTACCCAAATTCCCTTGTTTACATCACTTACCGAAGATTTGAAGGTTTTGACACACAATTTTCATTTTACTTACTTATAGTATTATTCAATAGAGCTATAAAGGAGATATTGGTGTAAACGTAGGGTTCTTTTTTTATATGGTTAAGCAGTCTGTATTCTTCACAAAATAATAAGAGAAGAGAATAGGGAAGGGGATGTTGTTCACATTTTCACAAACAACAAAACATTTGATAAATATGAGTTACAACTTTCAACGGAGATAATATTTTACTCGGGTATCGAAATGACTATTATAATATATCAAATCAAAGGTCGTATTAAATTACACAATATCATTAGGTATCTATTTGGAAAATCATTTTTGTACACAAATTCCATCGTTTACATCACTTAACGAAGATTTAAATAATTTGACACACCATTTTCATTTTACATACTTCCGGTTTTATACAATAGAGCTATAAAGGAATAATGGTGCCAACCTTAGGGTTCTTTTTATATATGTTGAATCATTAAATATTCTTCTCAAAATAATAAGCGAAGAGAATAGGAAAGGGGATGTTTTTCACATTATCAAAAACAACAAAACATTTGATATATATGAGTTAGAACTTTCAACAGAGATAACTTTTTACTCGGGTATCGAAAAGAATATTATAATATATCAAACCAAAGCTAGTATAAAATTACACAATATGATTAGGTCTCCATTTGGAAAATCATTTTTTTACACAAATTCCATCGTTTACATCACTTACCGAGGATTTAAAGGTTTTGACGCACCATTTTCATTTTACTTACTTCCGGTTTTAGTCAATAGAGATATAAAGGAGATATTGGTGCCAACCTAGGGTTCTTTTTATATATGTTTAAGTAGTCTGTAATCTTCACAAAAAAATAAGAGAAGATAATAGGGAAGGAGATGTTGTTCACATTTTCAAAAACAACAAAACATTTGATAAATATGAGTTACAACTATCAACGGAGATAATATTTTACGTGAGTATCGAAACGACTCTTATAATAAATCACATCAAAGCTCGTATAAAATTACACAATATCATTAGGTATCCATTTGGAAAATCATTTTTGTAAACAAATTCCATCGTTTACATCACTTACCGAAGATTTAAAGAATTTGACACACCATTTTCTTTTTAATTACTTCCGGTTTTATTCAATAGAGCTATAAAGGAGATATTGGTGCCAAACTAGGTTTATTTTTATATATATTTAATCTGTCAGTATTCTTCTCAAAATAATAAGACAAGAGAATATGGAAGGAGATGTTGTTCACATTTTCAAAAACAACAAAATATTTGATAAATATGAGTTACAACTTTCAATGGAGATAATATTTTACTCGGGTATCGAAAGGACTATTATAATATATCAAATCAAAGCTCGTATAAAATTACGCAATATGACTAGGTCACCATTTGGAAAATCTTGTTTGTACCCAAATTCCCTCGTATACATCACTTACTGAAGATTTAAAGGTTTTGACACACCATTTTCATTTTACTTACTTCCAATATTATTCAATAGAGCTATAAAGGAGATATTGGTGCAAACGTAGGGTTCTTTTTATATATGTTTAAGCAGTCTGTATTCTTCACAAAATAATAAGAGAAGAGAATAGGGAAGGGATGTTGTTCACATTTTCAAAAACAACAAAACATTTGATAAATATGAGTTACAACTTTCAATGGAGATAATATTTTACTCGGGTATCGAAAGGACTATTATAATATATCAAATCAAAGCTCGTATAAAATTACGTAATATGACTAGGTCAGCATTTGGAAAATCATGTTTGCACCCAAATTCCATCGTTTACATCACTTACCGAAGATTTAAAGGTTTTGACACACCATTTTCATTTTACTTACTTCCGGTTTTATTCAATAGAGCTATAAAGGAGATATTGGTGCAAATGTAGGGTTCTTTTTATATATGTTCAAGCAGTCTGTATTCTTCACAAAATAATAAGAGAAGAGAATAGGGAAGGGGATGTTGTTCACATTTTAAAAAACAACAAAACATTTGATAAATATGAGTTACAATTTTAAACGGAGATAATATTTTACTCGGGTATCGAAAGGACTCTTATAATAAATCAAATAGAAGCTAGTATCAAATTACACAATATTATTAGGTCTCGCTATGGAAAATAATTTTTGCACCCAAATTCCATCGTTTGCATCACTTACCGAGGGTTTAAAGCTTTTGACGCACCATTTACATTATACTTACTTCCGGTTTAATTCAATAGAGCAATAAAGGGGATATTGGTGCCAACCTAGGGTTCTTTTTATATATGTTGAATCATTAAATATTATTCTCAAAATAATAAGAGAAGAGTATAGGAAAGGGGTTGTTTTTCACATTCTCAAAAACAACAAAACATTTGATAAATACGCGTTACAACTTTGAATGGAGATAACCTTTTACTCGGGTATCGAAAGGACTATTATAATATATCAAATCAAAGCTCGTATAAAATTATGCAATATGACTAGGTCACCATTTGGAAAATCTTGTTTGTACACAAATTCCATCGTATACATCACTTACCGAAGATTTAAAGGTTTTGACACACCATTTTCATTTTACTTACTTCCAATATTATTCAATGGAGATATAAAGGAGATATTGGTGCAAACGTAGGGTTCTTTTTATATATGTTTAAGCAGTCTGTATTCTTCACAAAATAAAAAGAGAAGAGAATAGGGAAGGGGATGTTGTTCACATTTTCAAAAACAACAAAATATTTGATAAATATGAGTTACAACTTTCAACGGAGATAATTTTTTACTCGGATATTAAAACGACTCTTATAATAAAACAAATAGAAGCTAGTATCAAATTACACAATATTATTAGGTCTCGCTATGGAAAATAATTTTTGCACCCAAATTCCATTGTTTACATCACTTACCGAGGGTTTAAAGCTTTTGACGCACCATTTCCATTATACTTACTTCCGGTTTTATTCAATAGAGCAATAAAGGAGATATTGGTGCCAACCTAGGTTTCTTTTTATATATGTTGAATCATTAAATATTCTTCTCAAAATAATAAGAGAAGAGAATAGGAAAGGGGATGTTTTTCACATTTTAAAAAAAACAAAACATTTGATAAATATGAGTTACAAATTTAAATAGAGATAACTTTTTACTCGGGTATCGAAATGACTATTATAATATATCAAATCAAAGCTCGTATAAAATTACACAATATGACTAGGTCACCATTTGGAAAATCTTGTTTGTACCCAAATTCCATCGTATACATCACTTACCGAAGATTTGAAGGTTTTGACACACAATTTTCATTTTACTTACTTCCAATATTATTCAATGGAGATATAAAGGAGATATTGGTGCAAACGTAGGGTTCTTTTTATATATGTTTAAGCAGTCTGTATTCTTCACAAAATAAAAAGAGAAGAGAATAGGGAAGGGGATGTTGTTCACATTTTCAAAAACAACAAAACATTTGATAAATATGAGTTACAACTTTCAACGGAGATAATTTTTTACTCGGGTATCAAAACAACTCTTATAATAAATCAAATAGAAGCTAGTATCAAATTACACAATAGTATTAGGTCTTGCTATGGAAAATAATTTTTGCACCCAAATTCCATCGTTTACATCACTTACCGAGGGTTTAAAGCTTTTGACGCACCATTTCCATTATACTTACTTCCGGTTTTATTCAATAGAGCAATAAAGGAGATATTGGTGCCAACCTAGGGTTCTTTTTATATATGTTGAATCATTAAATATTCTTCTCAAAATAATAAGAGAAGAGAATAGGAAAGGGGATGTTTTTCACATTTTCAAAAAAACAAAACATTTGATAAATATGAGTTACAAATTTCAATAGAGATAACTTTTTACTCGGGTATCGAAATGACTATTATAATATATCAAATCAAAGCTCGTATAAAATTACACAATATCACTAGGTCACCATTTGGAAAATCTTGTTTGTACACAAATTCCATCGTATACATCACTTACCGAATATTTGAAGGTTTTGACACACAATTTTCATTTTACTTACTTCCAATATTATTCAATGGAGATATAAAGGAGATATTGGTGCAAACGTAGGGTTCTTTTTATATATGTTTAAGCAGTCTGTATTCTTCACAAAATAAAAAGAGAAGAGAATAGGGAAGGGGATGTTGTTCACATTTTCAAAAACAACAAAACATTTGATAAATATGAGTTACAACTTTCAACGGAGATAATTTTTTACTCGGGTATCAAAACGACTCTTATAATAAATCAAATAGAAGCTAGTATCAAATTACACAATATTATTAGGTCTTGCTATGGAAAATAATTTTTGCACCCAAATTCCATCGTTTACATCACTTACCGAGGGTTTATAGCTTTTGACGCACCATTTCCATTATACTTACTTCCGGTTTTATTCAATAGAGCTATAAAGGAGATATTGGTGCCAACCTAGGGTTCTTTTTATATATGGTGAATCATTAAATATTCTTCTCAAAATAATCAGAGAAGAGAATAGGAAAGGGGATGTTTTTCACATTTTCAAAAAACACAAAACATTTGATAAATATGAGTTACAAATTTCAATAGAGATAACTTTTTACTCGGGTATCGAAATGACTATTATAATATATCAAATCAAAGCTCGTATAAAATTACACAATATGACTAGGTCACAATTTGGAAAATCTTGTTTGTACCCAAATTCCCTTGTTTACATCACTTACCGAAGATTTGAAGGTTTTGACACACAATTTTCATTTTACTTACTTCTAGTATTATTCAATAGAGCTATAAAGGAGATATTGGTGCAAACATAGGGTTCTTTTTATATATGTTTAAGCAGTCTGTATTCTTCACAAAATAATAAGATAAGAGAATAGGGAAGGGGATGTTGTTCACATTTTCAAAAACAACAAAACATTTGATAAATATGAGTTATAACTTTCAACGGAGATAATTTTTTACTCGGGAATCAAAACGACTCTTATAATAAATCAAATAGAAGCTAGTATCAAATTACACAATATTATTAGGTCTCTTTATGGAAAATAATTTTTGCACCCAAATTCCATCGTTTACATCACTTACCGAGGGTTTAAAAATTTTGACGCACCATTTACATTATACTTACTTCCGGTTTTATTCAATAGAGCAATAAAGGAGATATTGGTGCCAACCTAGGGTTCTTTTTATATATGTTGAATCATTAAATATTATTCTCACAATAATAAGAGAAGAGAATAGGAAAGGGGTTGTTTTTCACATTCTCAAAAACAACAAAACATTTGATAAATATGAGTTACAACTTTGAATGGAGATAACCTTTTACTCGGGTATCGAAAGGACTATTATAATATATCAAATCAAAGCTCGTAAAAAATTATGCAATATGACTAGGTCACCACTTGGAAAATCTTGTTTGTACACAAATTCCATCGTATACATCACTTACCGAAGATTTAAAGGTTTTGACACACCATTTTCATTTTACTTACTTCCAATATTATTCAATAGAGCTATAAAGGAGATATTGGTGCAAACGTAGGGTTCTTTTTATATATGTTTAAGCAGTCTGTATTCTTCACAAAATAATAAGAGAAGAGAATAGGGAAGGGGATGTTGTTCACATTTTCAAATACAACAAAACATTTGATAAATATGAGTTACAACTTTCAACGGAGATAATTTTTTACTCGGGTATCAAAACGACTCTTATAATAAATCAAATAGAATCTAGTATCAAATTACACAATATTATTATGTCTCGCTATGGAAAATAATTTTTGCACCCAAATTCCATCGTTTACATCACTTACCGATTGTTTATAGCTTTTGACGCACCATTTCCATTATACTTACTTTCGGTTTTATTCAATAGAGCTATAAAGGAGATATTGGTGCCAACCTAGGGTTCTTTTTATATATGGTGAATCATTAAATATTCTTCTCAAAATAATCAGAGAAGAGAATAGGAAAGGGGATGTTTTTCACATTTTCAAAAAAAAACAAAACATTTGATAAATGAGTTACAAATTTCAATAGAGATAAGTTTTTACTCGGGTATCGAAATGACTATTATAATATATCAAATCAAAGCTCGTATAAAATTACACAATATCACTAGGTCACAATTTGGAAAATCTTGTATGTACCCAAATTCCCTCGTATACATCACTTACCGAAGATTTAAAGGTTTTGACACACCATTTTCATTTTACTTACTTCCAATATTATTCAATAGAGCTATAAAGGAGATATTGGTGCAAACGTAGGGTTCTTTTTATATATGTTTAAGCAGTCTGTATTCTTCACAAAATAATAAGAGAAGAGAATAGGGAAGGGGATGTTGTTCACATTTTCAAAAACAACAAAACATTTGATAAATATGAGTTACAACTTTCAACGGAGATAATTTTTTACTCGGGTATCAAAACGACTCTTATAATAAATCAAATAGAAGCTAGTATCAAATTACACAATATTGTTAGGTCTTGCTATGGAAAATAATTTTTGCACGCAAATTCCATCGTTTACATAACTTACCGAGGGTTTAAAGCTTTTGACGCACCATTTCCATTATACTTACTTCCGGTTTTATTCAATAGAGCAATAAAGAAGATATTGGTGCCAACCTAGGGTTCTTTTTATATATGTTGAATCATTAAATATTCTTCTCAAAATAATTAGAGAAGAGAATAGGAAAGGGGATTTTTTTCACATTTTCAAAAAAACAAAACATTTGATAAATATGAGTAACAAATTTCAATAGAGATAACTTTTTACTCGGGTATCGAAATGACTATTATAATATATCAAATGAAAGCTCGTATAAAATTACACAATATGACTAGGTCACAATTTGGAAAATCTTGTTTGTACACAAATTCCCTCATATACATCACTTACCGAAGATTTGAAGGTTTTGACACACAATTTTCATTTTACTTACTTCCAATATTACTCAATAGAGCTATAAAGGAGATATTGGTGCAAACGTAGGGTTCTTTTTATATATGTTTAAGCAGTCTGTATTCTTCACAAAATAATAAGAGAAGAGAATAGGGAAGGGGATGTTGTTCACATTTTAAAAAAAAACATTTGATAAATATGAGTTACAACTTTCAACGGAGATAATTTTTTACTCGGGTATGAAAACGACTCTTATAATAAATCAAATGGAAGCTAGTATCAAATTACACAATATTATTAGGTCTTGCTATGGAAAATAATTTTTGCACCCAAATTCCATCGTTTACATCACTTACCGAGGGTTTATAGCTTTTGACGCACCATTTCCATTATACTTACTTCCGGTTTTATTCAATAGAGCTATAAAGGACATATTGGTGCCAACCTAGGGTTCTTTTTATATATGGTGAATCATTAAATATTCTTCTCAAAATAATCAGAGAAGAGAATAAGAAAGGGGATGTTTTTCACATTTCAAAAAAAAAAAAACAAAACATTTGATAAATATGAGTTACAAATTTCAATAGAGATAACTTTTTACTCGGGTATCGAAATGACTATTATAATATATCAAATCAAAGCTCGTATAAAATTACACAATATGACTAGGTCACAATTTGGAAAATCTTTTTTGTACCCAAATTCCCTTGTTTACATCACTTACCGAAGATTTGAAGGTTTTGACACACAATATCACTAGGTCACAATTTGGAAAATCTTGTTTGTACCCAAATTCCCTTGTTTACATCACTTACCGAAGATTTGAAGGTTTTGACACACAATTTTCATTTTACTTACTTCTAGTATTATTCAATAGAGCTATAAAGGAGATATTGGTGCAAACGTAGGGTTCTTTTTATATATGTTTAAGCAGTCTGTATTCTTCACAAAATAATAAGATAAGAGAATAGGGAAGAGGATGTTGTTCACATTTTCAAAAACAACAAAACATTTGATAAATATGAGTTATAACTTTCAACGGAGATAATTTTTTACTCGGGTATCAAAACGACTCTTATAATAAATCAAATAGAAGCTAGTATCAAATTACACAATATTATTAGGTCTCTTTATGGAAAATAATTTTTGCACCCAAATTCCATCGTTTACATCACTTACCGAGGGTTTAAAAATTTTGACGCACCATTTACATTATACTTACTTCCGGTTTTATTCAATAGAGCAATAAAGGAGATATTGGTGCCAACCTAGGGTTCTTTTTATATATGTTGAATCATTAAATATTATTCTCACAATAATAAGAGAAGAGAATAGGAAAGGGGTTGTTTTTCACATTCTCAAAAACAACAAAACATTTGATAAATATGAGTTACAACTTTGAATGGAGATAACCTTTTACTCGGGTATCGAAAGGACTATTATAATATATCAAATCAAAGCTCGTAAAAAATTATACAATATGACTAGGTCACCACTTGGAAAATCTTGTTTGTACACAAATTCCATCGTATACATCACTTACCGAAGATTTAAAGGTTTTGACACACCATTTTCATTTTACTTACTTCCAATATTATTCAATAGAGCTATAAAGGAGATATTGGTGCAAACGTAGGGTTCTTTTTATATATGTTTAAGCAGTCTGTATTCTTCACAAAATAATAAGAGAAGAGAATAGGGAAGGTGATGTTGTTCACATTTTCAAAAACAACAAAACATTTGATAAATATGAGTTACAACTTTCAACGGAGATAATTTTTTACTCGGGTATCAAAACGACTCTTATAACAAATCAAATAGAAGCTAGTATCAAATTACACAATATTATTTGGTCTCGCTATGGAAAATAATTTTTGCACCCAAATTCCATCGTTTACATCACTTACCGATGGTTTATAGCTTTGGACGCACCATTTCCATTATACTTACTTCCGGTTTTATTCAATAGAGCAATAAAGGAGATATTGGTGCCAACCTAGGTTTCTTTTTATATATGTTGAATCATTAAATATTCTTCTCAAAATAATAAGAGAAGAGAATAGGAAAGGGGATGTTTTTCACATTTTAAAAAAAACAAAACATTTGATAAATGAGTTACAAATTTCAATAGAGATAAGTTTTTACTCGGGTATCGAAATGACTATTATAATATATCAAATCAAAGCTCGTATAAAATTACACAATATCACTAGGTCACAATTTGGAAAATCTTGTTTGTACACAAATTCCCTCGTATACATCACTTACCGAAGATTTGAAGGTTTTGACACACAATTTTCATTTTACTTACTTCCAATATTATTCAATAGAGCTATAAAGGAGATATTGGTGCAAACGTAGGGTTCTTTTTATATATGTTTAAGCAGTCTGTATTCTTCACAAAATAATAAGAGAAGAGAATAGGGAAGGGGATGTTGTTCACATTTTCAAAAACAACAAAACATTTGATAAATATGAGTTACAACTTTCAACGGAGATAATTTTTTACTCGGGTATCAAAACGACTCTTATAATAAATCAAATAGAAGCTAGTATCAAATTACACAATATTGTTAGGTCTTGCTATGGAAAATAATTTTTGCACGCAAATTCCATCGTTTACATAACTTACCGAGGGTTTAAAGCTTTTGACGCACCATTTCCATTATACTTACTTCCGGTTTTATTCAATAGAGCAATAAAGAAGATATTGGTGCCAACCTAGGGTTCTTTTTATATATGTTGAATCATTAAATATTCTTCTCAAAATAATTAGAGAAGAGAATAGGAAAGGGGATTTTTTTCACATTTTCAAAAAACAAAAAACATTTGATAAATATGAGTAACAAATTTCAATAGAGATAACTTTTTACTCGGGTATCGAAATGACTATTATAATATATCAAATGAAAGCTCGTATAAAATTACACAATATGACTAGGTCACAATTTGGAAAATCTTGTTTGTACACAAATTCCCTCATATACATCACTTACCGAAGATTTGAAGGTTTTGACACACAATTTTCATTTTACTTACTTCCAATATTACTCAATAGAGCTATAAAGGAGATATTGGTGCAAACGTAGGGTTCTTTTTATATATGTTTAAGCAGTCTGTATTCTTCACAAAATAATAAGAGAAGAGAATAGGGAAGGGGATGTTGTTCACATTTTAAAAAAAAAACATTTGATAAATATGAGTTACAACTTTCAACGGAGATAATTTTTTACTCGGGTATGTAAACGACTCTTATAATAAATCAAATAGAAGCTAGTATCAAATTACACAATATTATTAGGTCTTGCTATGGAAAATAATTTTTGCACCCAAATTCCATCGTTTACATCACTTACCGAGGGATTATAGCTTTTGACGCACCATTTCCATTATACTTACTTCCGGTTTTATTCAATAGAGCTATAAAGGACATATTGGTGCCAACCTAGGGTTCTTTTTATATATGGTGAATCATTAAATATTCTTCTCAAAATAATCAGAGAAGAGAATAAGAAAGGGGATGTTTTTCACATTTCAAAAAAAAAAAAACAAAACATTTGATAAATATGAGTTACAAATTTCAATAGAGATAACTTTTTACTCGGGTATCGAAATGACTATTATAATATATCAAATCAAAGCTCGTATAAAATTACACAATATGACTAGGTCACCATTTGGAAAATCTTGTTTGTACCCAAATTCCCTTGTTTACATCACTTACCGAAGATTTGAAGGTTTTGACACACAATATCACTAGGTCACAATTTGGAAAATCTTGTTTGTACCCAAATTCCCTTGTTTACATCACTTACCGAAGATTTGAAGGTTTTGACACACAATTTTCATTTTACTTACTTCTAGTATTATTCAATAGAGCTATAAAGGAGATATTGGTGCAAACGTAGGGTTCTTTTTATATATGTTTAAGCAGTCTGTATTCTTCACAAAATAATAAGATAAGAGAATAGGGAAGAGGATGTTGTTCACATTTTCAAAAACAACAAAACATTTGATAAATATGAGTTATAACTTTCAAAGGAGATAATTTTTTACTCGGGTATCAAAACGACTCTTATAATAAATCAAATAGAAGCTAGTATCAAATTACACAATATTATTAGGTCTCTTTATGGAAAATAATTTTTGCACCCAAATTCCATCGTTTACATCACTTACCGAGGGTTTAAACCTTTTGACGCACCATTTACATTATACTTACTTCCGGTTTTATTCAATAGAGCAATAAAGGAGATATTGGTGCCAACCTAGGGTTCTTTTTATATATGTTGAATCATTAAATATTATTCTCAAAATAATAAGAGAAGAGAATAGGAAAGGGGTTGTTTTTCACATTCTCAAAAACAACAAAACATTTGATAAATATGAGTTACAACTTTGAATGGAGATAACCTTTTACTCGGGTATCGAAAGGACTATTATAATATATCAAATCAAAGCTCGTAAAAAATTATGCAATATGACTAGGTCACCATTTGGAAAATCTTGTTTGTACACAAATTCCATCATATACATCACTTACCGAAGATTTAAAGGTTTTGACACACCATTTTCATTTTACTTACTTCCAATATTATTCAATGGAGATATAAAGGAGATATTGGTGCAAACATAGGGTTCTTTTTATATATGTTTAAGCAGTCTGTATTCTTCACAAAATAAAAAGAGAAGAGAATAGGGAAGGGGATGTTGTTCACATTTTCAAAAACAACAAAATATTTGATAAATATGAGTTACAACTTTCAACGGAGATAATTTTTTACTCAGGTATCAAAACGACTCTTATAATAAATCAAATAGAAGCTAGTATCAAATTACACAATATTATTAGGTCTTGCTATGGAAAATAATTTTTGCACCCAAATTCCATCGTTTACATCACTTACCAGGGTTTAAAGCTTTTGACGCACCATTTCCATTATACTTACTTCCGGTTTTATTCAATAGAGCAATAAAGGAGATATTGGTGCCAACCTAGGGTTCTTTTTATATATGTTGAATCATTAAATATTCTTCTCAAAATAATAAGAGAAGAGAATAGGAAAGGGGATGTTTTTCACATTTTCAAAAAAACAAAACATTTGATAAATACGAGTTACAAATTTCAATAGAGATAACTTTTTACTCAGGTATCGAAATGACTATTATAATATATCAAATCAAAGCTCGTATAAAATTACACAATATCACTAGGTCACCATTTGGAAAATCTTGTTTGTACACAAATTCCATCGTATACATCACTTACCGAAGATTTGAAGGTTTTGACACACAATTTTCATTTTACTTACTTCCAATATTATTCAATGGAGATATAAAGGAGATATTGGTGCAAACGTAGGGTTCTTTTTATATATGTTTAAGCAGTCTGTATTCTTCACAAAATAAAAAGAGAAGAGAATAGGGAAGGGGATGTTGTTCACATTTTCAAAAACAACAAAACATTTGATAAATATGAGTTATAACTTTCAACGGAGATAATTTTTTACTCGGTTATCAAAACGACTCTTATAATAAATCAAATAGAAGCTAGTATCAAATTACACAATATTATTAGGTCTAGCTATGGAAAATAATTTTTGCACCCAAATTCCATCGTTTACATCACTTACCGAGGGTTTATAGCTTTTGACGCACCATTTCCATTATACTTACTTCCGGTTTTATTCAATAGAGCTATAAAGGATATATTGGTGCCAACCTAGGGTTCTTTTTATATATGGTGAATCATTAAATATTCTTCTCAAAATAATCAGAGAAGAGAATAGGAAAGGGGATGTTTTTCACATTTTCAAAAAAACAAAACATTTGATAAATACGAGTTACAAATTTCAATAGAGATAACTTTTTACTCGGGTATCGAAATGACTATTATAATATATCAAATCAAAGCTCGTATAAAATTACACAATATGACTAGGTCACAATTTGGAAAATCTTTTTTGTACCCAAATTCCCTTGTTTACATCACTTACCGAAGATTTGAAGGTTTTGACACACAATATCACTAGGTCACAATTTGGAAAATCTTGTTTGTACCCAAATTCCCTTGTTTACATCACTTACCGAAGATTTGAAGGTTTCGACACACAATTTTCATTTTACTTACTTCTAGTATTATTCAATAGAGCTATAAAGGAGATATTGGTGCAAACGTAGGGTTCTTTTTATATATGTTTAAGCAGTCTGTATTCTTCACAAAATAATAAGATAAGAGAATAGGGAAGAGGATGTTGTTCACATTTTCAAAAACAACAAAACATTTGATAAATATGAGTTATAACTTTCAACGGAGATAATTTTTTACTCGGGTATCAAAACGACTCTTATAATAAATCAAATAGAAGCTAGTATCAAATTACACAATATTATTAGGTCTCTTTATGGAAAATAATTTTTGCACCCAAATTCCATCGTTTACATCACTTACCGTGGGTTTAAACCTTTTGACGCACCATTTACATTATACTTACTTCCGGTTTTATTCAATAGAGCAATAAAGGAGATATTGGTGCCAACCTAGGGTTCTTTTTATATATGTTGAATCATTAAATATTATTCTCAAAATAATAAGAGAAGAGAATAGGAAAGGGGTTGTTTTTCACATTCTCAAAAACAACAAAACATTTGATAAATATGAGTTACAACTTTGAATGGAGATAACCTTTTACTCGGGTATCGAAAGGACTATTATAATATATCAAATCAAAGCTCGTATAAAATTACAAAATATCACTAGGTCACAATTTGGAAAATCTTGTTTGTACACAAATTCCCTCGTATACATCACTTACCGAAGATTTGAAGGTTTTGACACACAATTTTCATTTTACTTACTTCCAATATTTTTCAATAGAGCTATAAAGGAGATATTGGTGCAAACGTAGGGTTCTTTTTATATATGTTTAAGCAGTCTGTATTCTTCACAAAATAATAAGAGAAGAGAATAGGGAAGGGGATGTTGTTCACATTTTCAAAAACAACAAAACATTTGATAAATATGAGTTACAACTTTCAACGGAGATAATTTTTTACTCGGGTATCAAAACGACTCTTATAATAAATCAAATAGAAGCTAGTATCAAATTACACAATATTGTTAGGTCTAGCTATGGAAAATAATTTTTGCACGCAAATTCCATCGTTTACATAACTTACCGAGGGTTTATAGCTTTTGACGCACCATTTCGATTATACTTACTTCCGGTTTTATTCAATAGAGCTATAAAGGAGATATTGGTGCCAACCTAGGGTTCTTTTTATATATGTTGAATCATTAAATATTCTTCTCAAAATAATTAGAGAAGAGAATAGGAAAGGGGATTTTTTTCACATTTTCAAAAAAACAAAACATTTGATAAATATGAGTAACAAATTTCAATAGAGATAACTTTTTACTCGGGTATCGAAATGACTATTATAATATATCAAATCAAAGCTCGTATAAAATTACACAATATGACTAGGTCACAATTTGGAAAATCTTGTTTGTACACAAAATCCCTCATATACATCACTTACCGAAGATTTGAAGGTTTTGACACACAATTTTCATTTTACTTACTTCCAATATTACTCAATAGAGCTATAAAGGAGATATTGGTGCAAACGTAGGGTTCTTTTTATATATGTTTAAGCAGTCTGTATTCTTCACAAAATAATAAGAGAAGAGAATAGGGAAGGGGATGTTGTTCACATTTTAAAAAAAAAACATTTGATAAATATGAGTTACAACTTTCAACGGAGATAATTTTTTACTCGGGTATCAAAACGACTCTTATAATTAATCAAATAGAAGCTAGTATCAAATTACACAATATTATTAGGTCTTGCTATGGAAAATAATTTTTGCACCCAAATTCCATCGTTTACATCACTTACCGAGGGTTTATAGCTTTTGACGCACCATTTCCATTATACTTACTTCCGGTTTTATTCAATAGAGCTATAAAGGACATATTGGTGCCAACCTAGGGTTCTTTTTATATATGGTGAATCATTAAATATTCTTCTCAAAATAATCAGAGAAGAGAATAGGAAAGGGGATGTTTTTCACATTTCAAAAAAAAAAAACAAAACATTTGATAAATATGAGTTACAAATTTCAATAGAGATAACTTTTTACTCGGGTATCGAAATTACTATTATAATATATCAAATCAAAGCTCGTATAAAATTACACAATATGACTAGGTCACAATTTGGAAAATCTTTTTTGTACCCAAATTCCCTTGTTTACATCACTTACCGAAGATTTGAAGGTTTTGACACACAATATCACTAGGTCACAATTTGGAAAATCTTGTTTGTACCCAAATTCCCTTGTTTACATCACTTACCGAAGATTTGAAGGTTTTGACACACAATTTTCATTTTACTTACTTCTAGTATTATTCAATAGAGCTATAAAGGAGATATTGGTGCAAACGTAGGGTTCTTTTTCTATATGTTTAAGCAGTCTGTATTCTTCACAAAATAATAAGATAAGAGAATAGGGAAGAGGATGTTGTTCACATTTTCAAAAACAACAAAACATTTGATAAATATGAGTTATAACTTTCAACGGAGATAATTTTTTACTCGGGTATCAAAACGACTCTTATAATAAATCAAATAGAAGCTAGTATCAAATTACACAATATTATTAGGTCTCTTTATGGAAAATAATTTTTGCACCCAAATTCCATCGTTTACATCACTTACCGAGGGTTTAAACCTTTTGACGCACCATTTACATTATACTTACTTCCGGTTTTATTCAATAGAGCAATAAAGGAGATATTGGTGCCAACCTAGGGTTCTTTTTATATATGTTGAATCATTAAATATTATTCTCAAAATAATAAGAGAAGAGAATAGGAAAGGGGTTGTTTTTCACATTCTCAAAAACAACAAAACATTTGATAAATATGAGTTACAACTTTGAATGGAGATAACCTTTTACTCGGGTATCGAAAGGACTATTATAATATATCAAATCAAAGCTCGTAAAAAATTATGCAATATGACTAGGTTACCATTTGGAAAATCTTGTTTGTACACAAATTCCATCATATACATCACTTACCGAAGATTTAAAGGTTTTGACACACCATTTTCATTTTACTTACTTCCAATATTATTCAATGGATATATAAAGGAGATATTGGTGCAAACATAGGGTTCTTTTTATATATGTTTAAGTAGTCTGTATTCTTCACAAAATAAAAAGAGAAGAGAATAGGGAAGGGGATGTTGTTCACATTTTCAAAAACAACAAAATATTTGATAAATATGAGTTACAACTTTCAACGGAGATAATTTTTTACTCGGGTATCAAAACGACTCTTATAATAAATCAAATAGAAGCTAGTATCAAATTACACAATATTATTAGGTCTTGCTATGGAAAATAATTTTTGCACCCAAATTCCATCGTTTACATCACTTACCGAGGGTTTAAAGCTTTTGACGCACCATTTCCATTATACTTACTTCCGGTTTTATTCAATAGAGCAATAAAGGAGATATTGGTGCCAACCTAGGGTTCTTTTTATATATGTTGAATCATTAAATATTCTTCTCAAAATAATAAGAGAAGAGAATAGGAAAGGGGATGTTTTTCACATTTTCAAAAAAACAAAACATTTGATAAATACGAGTTACAAATTTCAATAGAGATAACTTTTTACTCAGGTATCGAAATGACTATTATAATATATCAAATCAAAGCTCGTATAAAATTACACAATATCACTAGGTCACCATTTGGAAAATCTTGTTTGTACACAAATTCCATCGTATACATCACTTACCGAAGATTTGAAGGTTTTGACACACAATTTTCATTTTACTTACTTCCAATATTATTCAATGGAGATATAAAGGAGATATTGGTGCAAACGTAGGGTTCTTTTTATATATGTTTAAGCAGTCTGTATTCTTCACAAAATAAAAAGAGAAGAGAATAGGGAAGGGGATGTTGTTCACATTTTCAAAAACAACAAAACATTTGATAAATATGAGTTATAACTTTCAACGGAGATAATTTTTTACTCGGTTATCAAAACGACTCTTATAATAAATCAAATAGAAGCTAGTATCAAATTACACAATATTATTAGGTCTAGCTATGGAAAATAATTTTTGCACCCAAATTCCATCGTTTACATCACTTACCGAGGGTTTAAAGCTTTTGACGCACCATTTCCATTATACTTACTTCCGGTTTTATTCAATAGAGCTATAAAGGAGATATTGGTGCCAACCTAGGATTCTTTTTATATATGGTGAATCATTAAATATTCTTCTCAAAATAATCAGAGAAGAGAATAGGAAAGGGGATGTTTTTCACATTTTCAAAAAAAAAAACAAAACATTTGATAAATATGAGTTACAAATTTCAATAGAGATAACTTTTTACTCGGGTATCGAAATGACTATTATAATATATCAAATCAAAGCTCGTATAAAATTACACAATATGACTAGGTCACAATTTGGAAAATCTTTTTTGTACCCAAATTCCCTTGTTTACATCACTTACCGAAGATTTGAAGGTTTTGACACACAATATCACTAGGTCACAATTTGGAAAATCTTGTTTGTACCCAAATTCCCTTGTTTACATCACTTACCGAAGATTTGAAGGTTTCGACACACAATTTTCATTTTACTTACTTCTAGTATTATTCAATAGAGCTATAAAGGAGATATTGGTGCAAACGTAGGGTTCTTTTTATATATGTTTAAGCGATCGTATTCTTCACAAAATAATAAGATAAGAGAATAGGGAAGAGGATGTTGTTCACATTTTCAAAAACAACAAAACATTTGATAAATATGAGTTATAACTTTCAACGGAGATAATTTTTTACTCGGGTATCAAAACGACTCTTATAATAAATCAAATAGAAGCTAGTATCAAATTACACAATATTATTAGGTCTCTTTATGGAAAATAATTTTTGCACCCAAATTCCATCGTTTACATCACTTACCGAGGGTTTAAACCTTTTGACGCACCATTTACATTATACTTACTTCCGGTTTTATTCAATAGAGCAATAAAGGAGATATTGGTGCCAACCTAGGGTTCTTTTTATATATGTTGAATCATTAAATATTATTCTCAAAATAATAAGAGAAGAGAATAGGAAAGGGGTTGTTTTTCACATTCTCAAAAACAACAAAACATTTGATAAATATGAGTTACAACTTTGAATGGAGATAACCTTTTACTCGGGTATCGAAAGGACTATTATAATATATCAAATCAAAGCTCGTAAAAAATTATGCAATATGACTAGGTCACCATTTGGAAAATCTTGTTTGTACACAAATTCCAACATATACATCACTTACCGAAGATTTAAAGGTTTTGACACACCATTTTCATTTTACTTAATTCCAATATTATTCAATAGAGCTATAAAGGATATATTGGTGCAAACATAGGGTTCTTTTTATATATGTTTAAGCAGTCTGTATTCTTCACAAAATAATAAGAGAAGAGAATAGGGAAGGGGATGTTGTTCACATTTTCAAATACAACAAAACATTTGATAAATATGAGTTACAACTTTCAACGGAGATAATATTTTACTCGGTTATCAAAACGACTCTTATAATAAATCAAATAGAAGCTAGTATCAAATTACACAATATTATTAGGTCTAGCTATGGAAAATAATTTTTGCACCCAAATTCCATCGTTTACATCACTTACCGAGGGTTTATAGCTTTTGACGCACCATTTCCATTATACTTACTTCCGGTTTTATTCAATAGAGCTATAAAGGAGATATTGGTGCCAACCTAGGGTTCTTTTTATATATGGTGAATCATTAAATATTCTTCTCAAAATAATCAGAGAAGAGAATAGGAAAGGGGATGTTTTTCACATTTTCAAAAAAACAAAACATTTGATAAATATGAGTAACAAATTTCAATAGAGATAACTTTTTACTCGGGTATCGAAATGACTATTATAATATATCAAATCAAAGCTCGTATAAAATTACACAATATGACTAGGTCACAATTTGGAAAATCTTGTTTGTACACAAAATCCCTCATATACATCACTTACCGAAGATTTGATGGTTTTGACACACAATTTTCATTTTACTTACTTCCAATATTATTCAATAGAGCTATAAAGGAGATATTGGTGCAAACGTAGGGTTCTTTTTATATATGTTGAAGCAGTCTGTATTCTTCACAAAATAATAAGAGAAGAGAATAGGGAAGGGGATGTTGTTCACATTTTCAAAAAAAAAAACATTTGATAAATATGAGTTACAACTTTCAACGGAGATAATTTTTTACTCGGGTATCAAAACGACTCTTATAATAAATCAAATAGAAGCTAGTATCAAATTACACAATATTATTAGGTCTTGCTATGGAAAATAATTTTTGCACCCAAATTCCATCGTTTACATCACTTACCGAGGGTTTATAGCTTTTGACGCACCATTTCCATTATACTTACTTCCGGTTTTATTCAATAGAGCTATAAAGGAGATATTGGTGCCAACCTAGGATTCTTTTTATATATGGTGAATCATTAAATATTCTTCTCAAAATAATCAGAGAAGAGAATAGGAAAGGGGATGTTTTTCACATTTTCAAAAAAAAAAACAAAACATTTGATAAATATGAGTTACAAATTTCAATAGAGATAACTTTTTACTCGGGTATCGAAATGACTATTATAATATATCAAATCAAAGCTCGTATAAAATTACACAATATGACTAGGTCACAATTTGGAAAATCTTTTTTGTACCCAAATTCCCTTGTTTACATCACTTACCGAAGATTTGAAGGTTTTGACACACAATATCACTAGGTCACAATTTGGAAAATCTTGTTTGTACCCAAATTCCCTTGTTTACATCACTTACCGAAGATTTGAAGGTTTTGACACACAATTTTCAGTTTACTTACTTCTAGTATTATTCAATAGAGCTATAAAGGAGATATTGGTGCAAATGTAGGGTTCTTTTTGTATATGTTTAAGTAGTCTGTATTCTTCACAAAATAATAAGAGAAGAGAATAGGGAAGGGGATGTTGTTCACATTTTCAAAAACAACAAAACATTTGATAAATATGAGTTACAACTTTCAACGGAGATAATTTTTTACTCGGGTATCAAAATGACTCTTATAATAAATCAAATAGAAGCTAGTATCAAATTACACAATATTGTTAGGTCTTGCTATGGAAAATAATTTTTGCACGCAAATTCCATCGTTTACATAACTTACCGAGGGTTTAAAGCTTTTGACGCACCATTTCCATTATACTTACTTCCGGTTTTATTCAATAGAGCAATAAAGAAGATATGGGTGCCAACCTAGGGTTCTTTTTATATATGTTGAATCATTAAATATTCTTCTCAAAATAATTAGAGAAGAGAATAGGAAAGGGGATTTTTTTCACATTTTCAAAAAAACAAAACATTTGATAAATATGAGTAACAAATTTCAATAGAGATAACTTTTTACTCGGGTATCGAAATGACTATTATAATATATCAAATCAAAGCTCGTATAAAATTACACAATATGACTAGGTCACAATTTGGAAAATCTTGTTTGTACACACTTTCCCTCATATACATCACTTACCCAAGATTTGATGGTTTTGACACAATTTTCATTTTACTTACTTCCAATATTATTCAATAGACCTATAAAGGAGATATTGGTGCAAACGTAGGGTTCTTTTTATATATGTTTAAGCAGTCTGTATTCTTCACAAAATAATAAGAGAAGAGAATAGGGAAGGGGATGTTGTTCACATTTTCAAAAAAAAAACATTTGATAAATATGAGTTACAACTTTCAACGGAGATAATTTTTTACTCGGGTATCAAAACGACTCTTATAATAAATCAAATAGAAGCTAGTATCAAATTACACAATATTATTAGGTCTTGCTATGGAAAATAATTTTTGCACCCAAATTCCATCGTTTACATCACTTACCGAGGGTTTA
Organism: Hippophae rhamnoides; assembly: GCA_033030585.1. Classification (NCBI taxonomy): domain Eukaryota; kingdom Viridiplantae; phylum Streptophyta; class Magnoliopsida; order Rosales; family Elaeagnaceae; genus Hippophae; species Hippophae rhamnoides. Next base: position 39,406,579 of record CM065438.1, on the reverse strand, counting down.
TAGCTTTTGACGCACCATTTCCATTATACTTACTTCCGGTTTTATTCAATAGAGCTATAAAGGAGATATTGGTGCCAACCTAGGGTTCTTTTTATATATGGTGAATCATTAAATATTCTTCTCAAAATAATCAGAGAAGAGAATAGGAAAGGGGATGTTTTTCACATTTTCAAAAAAAAACAAAACATTTGATAAATATGAGTTACAAATTTCAATAGAGATAACTTTTTACTCGGGTATCGAAATGACTATTATAATATATCAAATCAAAGCTCGTATAAAATTACACAATATGACTAGGTCACAATTTGGAAAATCTTTTTTGTACCCAAATTTCCTTGTTTACATCACTTACCGAAGATTTGAAGGTTTTGACACACAATATCACTAGGTCACAATTTGGAAAATCTTGTTTGTACCCAAATTCCCTTGTTTACATCACTTACCGAAGATTTGAAGGTTTTGACACACAATTTTCATTTTACTTACTTCTAGTATTATTCAATAGAGCTATAAAGGAGATATTGGTGCAAATGTAGGGTTCTTTTTGTATATGTTTAAGTAGTCTGTATTCTTCACAAAATAATAAGAGAAGAGAATAAGGAAGGGGATGTTGTTCACATTTTCAAAAACAACAAAACATTTGATAAATATGAGTTACAACTTTCAACGGAGATAATTTTTTACTCGGGTATCAAAACGACTCTTATAATAAATCAAATAGAAGCTAGTATCAAATTACACAATATTGTTAGGTCTTGCTATGGAAAATAATTTTTGCACGCAAATTCCATCGTTTACATAACTTACCGAGGGTTTAAAGCTTTTGACGAACCATTTCCATTATACTTACTTCCGGTTTTATTCAATAGAGCAATAAAGAAGATATTGGTGCCAACCTAGGGTTCTTTTTATATATGTTGAATCATTAAATATTCTTCTCAAAATAATTAGAGAAGAGAATAGGAAAGGGGATTTTTTTCACATTTTCAAAAAAACAAAACATTTGATAAATATGTGTAACAAATTTCAATAGAGATAACTTTTTACTCGGGTATCGAAATGACTATTATAATATATCAAATCAAAGCTCGTATAAAATTACACAATATGACTAGGTCACAATTTGTAAAATCTTGTTTGTACACACTTTCCCTCATATACATCACTTACCGAAGATTTGAAGGTTTTGACACACAATTTTCATTTTACTTACTTCCAATATTATTCAATAGAGCTATAAAGGAGATATTGGTGCAAACGTAGGGTTCTTTTTATATTTGTTTAAGCAGTCTGTATTCTTCACAAAATAATAAGAGAAGAGAATAGGGAAGGGGATGTTGTTCACATTTTCAAAAAAAAAACATTTGATAAATATGAGTTACAACTTTCAACGGAGATAATTTTTTACTCGGGTATCAAAACGACTCTTATAATAAATCAAATAGAAGCTAGTATCAAATTACACAATATTATTAGGTCTTGCTATGGAAAATAATTTTTGCACCCAAATTCCATCGTTTACATCACTTACCGAGGGTTTATAGCTTTTGACGCACCATTTCCATTATACTTACTTCCGGTTTTATTCAATAGAGCTATAAAGGAGATATTGGTGCCAACCTAGGGTTCTTTTTATATATGGTGAATCATTAAATATTCTTCTCAAAATAATCAGAGAAGAGAATAGGAAAGGGGATGTTTTTCACATTTTCAAAAAAAAACAAAACATTTGATAAATATGAGTTACAAATTTCAATAGAGATAACTTTTTACTTGGGTATCGAAATGACTATTATAATATATCAAATCAAAGCTCGTATAAAATTACACAATATGACTAGGTCACAATTTGGAAAATCTTTTTTGTACCCAAATTCCCTTGTTTACATCACTTACCGAAGATTTGAAGGTTTTGACACACAATATCACTAGGTCACAATTTGGAAAATCTTGTTTGTACCCAAATTCCCTTGTTTACATCACTTACCGAAGATTTGAAGGTTTTGACACACAATTTTCATTTTACTTACTTCTATTATTATTCAATAGAGCTATAAAGGAGATATTGGTGCAAACGTAGGGTTCTTTTTATATATGTTTAAGCAGTCTGTATTCTTCACAAAATAATAAGATAAGAGAATTGGGAAGGGGATGTTGTTCACATTTTCAAAAACAACAAAATATTTGATAAATATGAGTTATAACTTTCAACGGAGATAATTTTTTACTCGGGTATCAAAACGACTCTTATAATAAATCAAATAGAAGCTAGTATCAAATTACACAATATTATTAGGTCTTGCTATGGAAAATAATTTTTGCACCCAAATTCCATCGTTTACATCACTTACCGAGGGTTTATAGCTTTTGACGCACCATTTCCATTATACTTACTTCCGGTTTTATTCAATAGAGCTATAAAGGAGATATTGGTGCCAACCTAGGGTTCTTTTTATATATGTTGAATCATTAAATATTCTTCACAAAATAATAAGAGAAGAGAATAAGAAAGGGGATGTTTTTTACATTTTCAAAAAAAACAAAACATTTGATAAATATGAGTTACAAATTATAATAGAGATAACTTTTTACACGGGTATCGAAATGACTATTATAATATATCAAATCTAAGCTCGTATAAAATTACACAATAATGCTAGGTCACAATTTGGAAAATCTTGTTTGTAACCAAATTCCATCGTTTACATCACGTACCGAAGATTTAAAGGTTTTGACACACCATTTTCATTTTACTTACTTCCGGTTTTATTCAATAGAGCTATATAGGAGATATTGGTGCCAACCTAGGGATATTTTTATATATGTTGAATCATTAAATATTCTTCTCAAAATAATAAGAGAAGAGAATAGGAAAGGGGTTGTTTTTCACATTCTCAAAAACAACAAAACATTTGATAAATATGAGTTACAACTTTGAATGGAGATAACCTTTTACTCGGGTATCGAAAGGACTATTATAATATATCAAATCAAAGCTCGTATAAAATTATGCAATATGACTAGGTCACCATTTGGAAAATCTTGTTTGTACACAAATTCCATCGTATACATCACTTACCGAAGATTTAAAGGTTTTGACACACCATTTTCATTTTACTTACTTCGAATATTATTCAATAGAGATATAAAGGAGATATTGATGCAAACGTAGGGTTATTTTTATATATGTTTAAGCAGTCTGTATTCTTCACAAAATAATAAGAGAAGAGAAGATTGTAGGGCATGTTGTTCACATTTTCAAAAACGATAAAGCATTTGATAAATATGTGTTACAAATTTTATTAGAGATAACTTTTTACTCGGGTATCGAAATGACTCTTATAATATATCAAATCAAAGCTCGTATAAAATTACACAATATAACTAGGTCAGCAATTGGAAATTCTTTTTTGTACCCAAATTCCATTGTTTACATCACTTACCGAAGATATAAAGGTTTTGACACACCATTTTCATTTTACTTACTTCCGATTTTATTCAATAGAGCTATATAGGAGATATTGGTTCCAACCTAGGGATATTTTTATATATGTTGAATCATTAAATATTCTTCTCAAAATAATAAGAGAAGAGAATAGGAAAGGGGTTGTTTTTCACATTCTCAAAAACAACAAAACATTTGATAAATATTAGTTACAACTTTCAATGGAGATAATATTTTACTCGGGTATCGAAATGACTATTATAATATATCAAATCAAAACTCATATAAAATTACCCAATATCATTAGGTACCCATTTGGAAAATCAATTTTGTAAACAAATTCCATCGTTTACATCACTTACCGAAGATTTAAAGAATTTGACACACCATTTTCATTTTAATTACTTCCGGTTTTATTCAATACAGCTATAAAGGAGATATTGGTGCCAACCTAGGGATCTTTTTATATATGTTGAATCATTAAATATTCTTCTCAAAATAATAAGAGAAGAGAATAGGAAAGGGGATGTTTTTCACATTCTCAAAAACAACAAAACATTTGATAAATATGAGTTGCAACTTTCAACGGAGATAATTTTTTACTCGGGTATCAAAACGACTCTTATAATAAATCAAATAGAAGCTAGTTTCAAATTACACAATATTATTAGGTCTCGCTGTGGAAAATAATTTTTGCACCCAAATTCCATCGTTTACATCACTTACCGAGGGTTTAAAGCTTTTGACGCACCATTTCCATTATACTTACTTCCGATTTTATTCAATAGAGCTATAAAGGAAATATTGGTGCCAACCTAGGGTTCTTTTTATATATGTTGAATCATTAAATATTCTTCTCAAAATAATCAGAGAAGAGAATAGGAAAGGGGATGTTTTTCACATTTAAAAAAAAAACAAAACATTTGATAAATATGAGTTACAAATTTCAATAGAGATAACTTTTTACTCGGGTATCGAAATGACTATTATAATATATCAAATCAAAGCTCGTATAAAATTACACAATATGACTAGGTCACAATTTGGAAAATCTTGTTTGTACCCAAATTCCCTTGTTTACATCACTTACCGAAGATTTGAAGGTTTTGACACACAATTTTCATTTTACTTACTTCTAGTATTATTCAATAGAGCTATAAAGGAGATATTGGTGCAAATGTAGGGTTCTTTTTGTATATGTTTAAGCAGTCTGTATTCTTCACAAAATAATAAGAGAAGAGAATAGGGAAGGGGATGTTGTTCACATTTTCAAAAACAACAAAACATTTGATAAATATGACTTACAACTTTCAACGGAGATAATTTTTTACTCGGGTATCAAAACGACTCTTATAATAAATCAAATAGAAGCTAGTATCAAATTACACAATATTATTAGGTCTCGCTATGGAAAATAATTTTTGCACCCAAATTCCATCGTTTACATCACTTACCGAGGGTTTATAGCTTTTGACGCACCATTTCCATTATACTTACTTCAGGTTTTATTCAATAGAGCTATAAAGGAGATATTGGTGCCAACCTAGGGTTCTTTTTATATATGTTGAATCATTAAATATTCTTCTCAAAATAATCAGAGAAGAGAATAGGAAAGGGGATGTTTTTCACATTTAAAAAAAAAACAAAACATTTGATAAATATGAGTTACAAATTTCAATAGAGATAACTTTTTACTCGGGTATCGAAATGACTATTATAATATATCAAATCAAAGCTCGTATAAAAATACACAATATGACTAGGTCACAATTTGGAAAATCTTGTTTGTACCCAAATTCCCTTGTTTAGATCACTTACCGAAGATTTGAAGGTTTTGACACACAATTTTCATTTTACTTACTTCTAGTATTATTCAAAAGAGCTATAAAGGAGATATTGGTGCAAATGTAGGGTTCTTTTTATATATGTTTAAGCAGTCTGTATTCTTCACAAAATAATAAGAGAAGAGAATAGGGAAGGGGATGTTGTTCACATTTTCAAAAACAACAAAACATTTGATAAATATGAGTTACAACTTTCAACGGAGATAATTTTTTACTCGGGTATCAAAACGACTCTTATAATAAATCAAATAGAAGCTAGTATCAAATTACACAATATTGTTAGGTCTTGCTATGGAAAATAATTTTTGCACGCAAATTCCATCGTTTACATAACTTACCGAGGGTTTAAAGCTTTTGACGCACCATTTCCATTATACTTACTTCCGGTTTTATTCAATAGAGCAATAAAGAAGATATTGGTGCCAACCTAGGGTTCTTTTTATATATGTTGAATCATTAAATATTCTTCTCAAAATAATAAGAGAAGAGAATAGGAAAGGGGTTGTTTTTCACATTCTCAAAAACAACAAAACATTTGATAAATATGAGTTACAACTTTGAATGGAGATAACCTTTTACTCGGGTATCGAAAGGACTATTATAATATATCAAATCAAAGCTCGTATAAAATTATGCAATATGACTAGGTCACCATTTGGAAAATCTTGTTTGTACACAAATTCCATCGTATACATCACTTACCGAAGATTTAAAGGTTTTGACACACCATTTTCATTTTACTTACTTCGAATATTATTCAATAGAGATATAAAGGAGATATTGATGCAAACGTAGGGTTATTTTTATATATGTTTAAGCAGTCTGTATTCTTCACAAAATAATAAGAGAAGAGAATAGGGAAGGGGATGTTGTTCACATTTTCAAAAACAACAAAACATTTGATAAATATGAGTTACAACTTTCAATCGAGATAATATTTTACTCGGGTATCGAAATGACTATTATAATATATCAAATCAAACCTCGTATAAAATTACACAATATAACTAAGTCATCATTTGGAAAATCTTGTTTGTACCCAAATTCCATCGTTTACATCACTTACCGAAGATTTAAAGGTTTTGACACACCATTTTCATTTTACTTACTTAGGTTTTATTCAATAAAGCTATATAGGAGATATTGGTGCCAACCTAGGGATATTTTTATATATGTTGAATCATTAAATATTCTTCTCAAAATAATAAGAGAAGAGAATAGGAAAGGGGTTGTTTTTCACATTCTCAAAAACAACAAAACATTTGATAAATATTAGTTACAACTTTCAATGGAGATAATATTTTACTCGGGTATCGAAATGACTATTATAATATATCAAATCAAAACTCATATAAAATTACCCAATGTCATTAGGTACCCATTTGGAAAATCAATTTTGTAAACAAATTCCATCGTTTACATCACTTACCGAAGATTTAAAGAATTTGACACACCATTTTCATTTTAATTACTTCCGGTTTTATTCAATACAGCTATAAAGGAGATATTGGTGCCAACCTAAGGATCTTTTTATATATGTTGAATCATTAAATATTCTTCTCAAAATAATAAGAGAAGAGAATAGGAGAGGGGATGTTTTTCACATTCTCAAAAACAACAAAACATTTGATAAATATGAGTTACAACTTTCAACGGAGATAATTTTTTACTCTGGTATCAAAACGACTCTTATAATAAATCAAATAGAAGCTAGTATCAAATTACACAATATTATTAGGTCTTGCTATGGAAAATAATTTATGCACCCAAATTCCATCGTTTACATCACTTACCGAGGGTTTAAAGCTTTTGACGCATCATTTCCATTATACTTACTTCCGGTTTTATTCAATAGAGCAATAAAGGAGATATTGGTGCCAACCTAGCGTTCTTTTTATATATGTTGAATCATTAAATATTCTTCTCAAAATAATTAGAGAAGAGAATAGGAAAGGGGATGTTTTTCACATTTTCAAAAAAACAAAACATTTGATAAATATGAGTAACAAATTTCAATAGAGATAACTTTTTACTCGGGTATCGAAATGACTATTATAATATATCAAATCAAAGCTAGTATAAAATTACACAATATGACTAGGTCACAATTTGGAAAATCTTGTTTGTACACAAATTCCCTTGTTTACATCACTTACCGAAGATTTGAAGGTTTTGACACACAATTTTCATTTTACTTACTTCTAGTATTATTCAATAGAGCTATAAAGGAGATATTGGTGCAAATGTAGGGTTCTTTTTATATATGTTTAAGCAGTCTGTATTCTTCACAAAATAATAAGAGAAGAGAATAGGGAAGGGGATGTTGTTCACATTTTCAAAAACAACAAAACATTTGATAAATATGACTTACAACTTTCAACGGAGATAATTTTTTACTCGGGTATCAAAACGACTCTTATAATAAATCAAATAGAAGCTAGTTTCAAATTACACAATATTATTAGGTCTCGCTGTTGAAAATAATTTTTGCACCCAAATTCCATCGTTTACATCACTTACCGAGGGTTTAAAGCTTTTGACGCACCATTTCCATTATACTTACTTCCGATTTTATTCAATAGAGCTATAAAGGAGATATTGGTGCCAACCTAGGGTTCTTTTTATATATGTTGAATCATTAAATATTCTTCTCAAAATAATCAGAGAAGAGAATAGGAAAGGGGATGTTTTTCACATTTAAAAAAAAAACAAAACATTTGATAAATATGAGTAACAAATTTCAATAGAGATAACTTTTTACTCGGGTATCGAAATGACTATTATAATATATCAAATCAAAGCTAGTATAAAATTACACAATATGACTAGGTCACAATTTGGAAAATCTTGTTTGTACACAAATTCCCTTGTTTACATCACTTACCGAAGATTTGAAGGTTTTGACACACAATTTTCATTTTACTTACTTCTAGTATTATTCAATAGAGCTATAAAGGAGATATTGGTGCAAATGTAGGGTTCTTTTTATATATGTTTAAGCAGTCTGTATTCTTCACAAAATAATAAGAGAAGAGAATAGGGAAGGGGATGTTGTTCACATTTTCAAAAACAACAAAACATTTGATAAATATGACTTACAACTTTCAACGGAGATAATTTTTTACTCGGGTATCAAAACGACTCTTATAATAAATCAAATAGAAGCTAGTTTCAAATTACACAATATTATTAGGTCTCGCTGTTGAAAATAATTTTTGCACCCAAATTCCATCGTTTACATCACTTACCGAGGGTTTAAAGCTTTTGACGCACCATTTCCATTATACTTACTTCCGATTTTATTCAATAGAGCTATAAAGGAGATATTGGTGCCAACCTAGGGTTCTTTTTATATATGTTGAATCATTAAATATTCTTCTCAAAATAATCAGAGAAGAGAATAGGAAAGGGGATGTTTTTCACATTTAAAAAAAAAACAAAACATTTGATAAATATGAGTTACAAATTTCAATAGAGATAACTTTTTACTCGGGTATCGAAATGACTATTATAATATATCAAATCAAAGTCGTATAAAATTACACAATATGACTAGGTCACAATTTGGAAAATCTTGTTTGTACCCAAATTCCCTTGTTTAGATCACTTACCGAAGATTTGAAGGTTTTGACACACAATTTTCATTTTACTTACTTCTAGTATTATTCAAAAGAGCTATAAAGGAGATATTGGTGCAAATGTAGGGTTCTTTTTATATATGTTTAAGCAGTCTGTATTCTTCACAAAATAATAAGAGAAGAGAATAGGGAAGGGGATGTTGTTCACATTTTCAAAAACAACAAAACATTTGATAAATATGAGTTACAACTTTCAACGGAGATAATTTTTTACTCGGGTATCAAAACGACTCTTATAATAAATCAAATAGAAGCTAGTATCAAATTACACAATATTGTTAGGTCTTGCTATGGAAAATAATTTTTGCACGCAAATTCCATCGTTTACATAACTTACCGAGGGTTTAAAGCTTTTGACGCACCATTTCCATTATACTTACTTCCGGTTTTATTCAATAGAGCAATAAAGAAGATATTGGTGCCAACCTAGGGTTCTTTTTATATATGTTGAATCATTAAATATTCTTCTCAAAATAATAAGAGAAGAGAATAGGAAAGGGGTTGTTTTTCACATTCTCAAAAACAACAAAACATTTGATAAATATGAGTTACAACTTTGAATGGAGATAACCTTTTACTCGGGTATCGAAAGGACTATTATAATATATCAAATCAAAGCTCGTATAAAATTATGCAATATGACTAGGTCACCATTTGGAAAATCTTGTTTGTACACAAATTCCATCGTATACATCACTTACCGGAGATTTAAAGGTTTTGACACACCATTTTCATTTTACTTACTTCGAATATTATTCAATAGAGATATAAAGGAGATATTGATGCAAACGTAGGGTTATTTTTATATATGTTTAAGCAGTCTGTATTCTTCACAAAATAATAAGAGAAGAGAATAGGGAAGGGGATGTTGTTCACATTTTCAAAAACAACAAAACATTTGATAAATATGAGTTACAACTTTCAATCGAGATAATATTTTACTCGGGTATCGAAATGACTATTATAATATATCAAATCAAAGCTCGTATAAAATTACACAATATAACTAAGTCATCATTTGGAAAATCTTGTTTGTACCCAAATTCCATCGTTTACATCACTTACCGAAGATTTAAAGGTTTTGACACACCATTTTCATTTTACTTACTTCCGGTTTTATTCAATAAAGCTATATAGGAAATATTGGTGCCAACCTAGGGATATTTTTATATATGTTGAATCATTAAATATTCTTCTCAAAATAATAAGAGAAGAGAATAGGAAAGGGGTTGTTTTTCACATTCTCAAAAACAACAAAACATTTGATAAATATTAGTTACAACTTTCAATGGAGATAATATTTTACTCGGGTATCGAAATGACTATTATAATATATCAAATCAAAACTCATATAAAATTACCCAATGTCATTAGGTACCCATTTGGAAAATCAATTTTGTAAACAAATTCCATCGTTTACATCACTTACCGAAGATTTAAAGAATTTGACACACCATTTTCATTTTAATTACTTCCGGTTTTATTCAATACAGCTATAAAGGAGATATTGGTGCCAACCTAAGGATCTTTTTATATATGTTGAATCATTAAATATTCTTCTCAAAATAATAAGAGAAGAGAATAGGAGAGGGGATGTTTTTCACATTCTCAAAAACAACAAAACATTTGATAAATATGAGTTACAACTTTCAACGGAGATAATTTTTTACTCTGGTATCAAAACGACTCTTATAATAAATCAAATAGAAGCTAGTATCAAATTACACAATATTATTAGGTCTTGCTATGGAAAATAATTTATGCACCCAAATTCCATCGTTTACATCACTTACCGAGGGTTTAAAGCTTTTGACGCATCATTTCCATTATACTTACTTCCGGTTTTATTCAATAGAGCAATAAAGGAGATATTGGTGCCAACCTAGCGTTCTTTTTATATATGTTGAATCATTAAATATTCTTCTCAAAATAATTAGAGAAGAGAATAGGAAAGGGGATGTTTTTCACATTTTCAAAAAAACAAAACATTTGATAAATATGAGTAACAAATTTCAATAGAGATAACTTTTTACTCGGGGATCGAAATGACTATTATAATATATCAAATGAAAGCTAGTATAAAATTACACAATATGACTAGGTCACAATTTGGAAAATCTTGTTTGTACACAAATTCCCTTGTTTACATCACTTACCGAAGATTTGAAGGTTTTGACACACAATTTTCATTTTACTTACTTCTAGTATTATTCAATAGAGCTATAAAGGAGATATTGGTGCAAATGTAGGGTTCTTTTTATATATGTTTAAGCAGTCTGTATTCTTCACAAAATAATAAGAGAAGAGAATAGGGAAGGGGATGTTGTTCACATTTTCAAAAACAACAAAACATTTGATAAATATGACTTACAACTTTCAACGGAGATAATTTTTTACTCGGGTATCAAAACGACTCTTATAATAAATCAAATAGAAGCTAGTTTCAAATTACACAATATTATTAGGTCTCGCTGTTGAAAATAATTTTTGCACCCAAATTCCATCGTTTACATCACTTACCGAGGGTTTAAAGCTTTTGACGCACCATTTCCATTATACTTACTTCCGATTTTATTCAATAGAGCTATAAAGGAGATATTGGTGCCAACCTAGGGTTCTTTTTATATATGTTGAATCATTAAATATTCTTCTCAAAATAATCAGAGAAGAGAATAGGAAAGGGGATGTTTTTCACATTTAAAAAAAAAACAAAACATTTGATAAATATGAGTTACAAATTTCAATAGAGATAACTTTTTACTCGGGTATCGAAATGACTATTATAATATATCAAATCAAAGCTCGTATAAAATTACACAATATGACTAGGTCACAATTTGGAAAATCTTGTTTATACCCAAATTCCCTTGTTTACATCACTTACCGAAGATTTGAAGGTTTTGACACACAATTTTCATTTTACTTACTTCTAGTATTATTCAATAGAGCTATAAAGGAGATATTGGTGCAAATGTAGGGTTCTTTTTATATATGTTTAAGCAGTCTGTATTCTTCACAAAATAATAAGAGAAGAGAATAGGGAAGGGGATGTTGTTCACATTTTCAAAAACAACAAAACATTTGATAAATATGACTTACAACTTTCAACGGAGATAATTTTTTACTCGGGTATCAAAACGACTCTTATAATAAATCAAATAGAAGCTAGTATCAAATTACACAATATTATTAGGTCTCGCTATGGAAAATAATTTTTGCACCCAAATTCCATCGTTTACATCACTTACCGAGGGTTTATAGCTTTTGACGCACCATTTCCATTATACTTACTTCAGGTTTTATTCAATAGAGCTATAAAGGAGATATTGGTGCCAACCTAGGGTTCTTTTTATATATGTTGAATCATTAAATATTCTTCTCAAAATAATCAGAGAAGAGAATAGGAAAGGGGATGTTTTTCACATTTAAAAAAAAACAAAACATTTGATAAATATGAGTTACAAATTTCAATAGAGATAACTTTTTACTCGGGTATCGAAATGACTATTATAATATATCAAATCAAAGCTCGTATAAAATTACACAATATGACTAGGTCACAATTTGGAAAATCTTGTTTGTACCCAAATTCCCTTGTTTAAATCACTTACCGAAGATTTGAAGGTTTTGACACACTATTTTCATTTTACTTACTTCTAGTATTATTCAATAGAGCTATAAAGGAGATATTGGTGCAAATGTAGGGTTCTTTTTATATATGTTTAAGCAGTCTGTATTCTTCACAAAATAATAAGAGAAGAGAATAGGGAAGGGGATGTTGTTCATATTTTCAAAAACAACAAAACATTTGATAAATATGAGTTACAACTTTCAACGGAGATAATTTTTTACTCGGGTATCAAAACGACTCTTATAATAAATCAAATAGAAGCTAGTATCAAATTACACAATATTGTTAGGTCTTGCTATGGAAAATAATTTTTCCACGCAAATTCCATCGTTTACATAACTTACCGAGGGTTTAAAGCTTTTGACGCACCATTTCCATTATACTTACTTCCGGTTTTATTCAATAGAGCAATAAAGAAGATATTGGTGCCAACCTAGGGTTCTTTTTATATATGTTGAATCATTAAATATTCTTCTCAAAATAATTAGAGAAGAGAATAGGAAATGGGATGTTTTTCACATTTTCAAAAAAAAACAAAACATTTGATAAATATGAGTAACAAATTTCAATAGAGATAACTTTTTACTCGGGTATCGAAATGACTATTATAATATATCAAATCGAAGATCGTATAAAATTACACAATATGACTAGGTCACAAATTGGAAAATCTTGTTTGTACACAAATTCCCTCATATACATCACTTACCGAAGATTTGAAGGTTTTGACACACAATTTTCATTTTACTTACTTCCAATATTATTCAATAGAGCTATAAAGGAGATATTGGTGCAAACGTAGGGTTCTTTTTATATATGTTTAAGCAGTCTGTATTCTTCACAAAATAATAAGAGAAGAGAATAGGGAAGGGGATGTTGTTCACATTTTCAAAAAAAAAAAACATTTGATAAATATGAGTTACAACTTTCAACGGAGATAATTTTTTACTCCGGTATCAAAACGACTCTTATAATAAATCAAATAGAAGCTAGTATCAAATTACACAATATTATTAGGTCTTGCTATGGAAAATAATTTTTGCACCCAAATTCCATCGTTTACATCACTTACCTAGGGTTTATAGCTTTTGACGCACCATTTCCATTATACTTACTTCCGGTTTTATTCAATAGAGCTATAAAGGAGATATTGGTGCCAACCTAGGGTTATTTTTATATATGTTGAATCATTAAATATTCTTCACAAAATAATAAGAGAAGAGAATAAGAAAGGGGATGTTTTTCACATTTTCAAAAAAAAAAAACAAAACAGTTGATAAATATGAGTTACAAATTTCAATAGAGATAACTTTTTACTCGGGTATCGAAATGACTATTATAATATATCAAATCTAAGCTCGTATAAAATTACACAATATGACTAGGTCACAATTTGGAAAATCTTGTTTGTACCCAAATTCCATCGTTTACATCACGTACCGAAGATTTAAAGGTTTTGACACACCATTTTCATTTTACTTACTTCCGGTTTTATTCAATAGAGCTATATAGGAGATATTGGTGCCAACCTAGGGATATTTTTATATATGTTGAATCATTAAATATTCTTCTCAAAATAATAAGAGAAGAGAATAGGAAAGGGGTTGTTTTTCACATTCTCAAACACAACAACACATTTGATAAATATGAGTTACAACTTTGAATGGAGATAACCTTTTACTCGGGTATCGAAAGGACTATTATAATATATCAAATCAAAGCTCGTATAAAATTATGCAATATGACTAGGTCACCATTTGGAAAATCTTGTTTGTACACAAATTCCATCGTATACATCACTTACCGAAGATTTAAAGGTTTTGACACACCATTTTCATTTTACTTACTTCCAATATTATTCAATAGAGCTATAACGGAGATATTGGTGCAAAGGTAGGGTTCTTTTTATATATGTTTAAGTAGTCTGTATTCTTCACAAAATAATAAGAGAAGAGAATAGGGAAGGGGATGTTGTTCACATTTTCAAAAACAACAAAACATTTGATAAATATGAGTTTCAACTTTCAATCGAGATAATATTTTACTCGGGTATCGAAATGACTATTATAATATATCAAATCAAAGCTCGTATAAAATTACACAATATAACTAGGTCATCATTTGGAAAATCTTGTTTGTACCCAAATTCCATCGTTTACATCACTTACCGAAGATTTAAAGGTTTTCACACACCATTTTCATTTTACTTACTTCCGGTTTTATTCAATAAAGCTATATAGGAGATATTGGTGCCAACCTAGGGATATTTTTATATATGTTGAATCATTAAATATTCTTCTCAAAATAATAAGAGAAGAGAATAGGAAAGGGGTTGTTTTTCACATTCTCAAAAACAACAAAACATTTGATAAATATTAGTTACAACTTTCAATGGAGATAATATTTTACTCGGGTATCGAAATGACTATTATAATATATCAAATCAAAACTCATATAAAATTACCCAATATCATTAGGTACCCATTTGGAAAATCAATTTTGTAAACAAATTCCATCGTTTACATCACTTACCGAAGATTTAAAGAATTTGACACACCATTTTCATTTTAATTACTTCCGGTTTTATTCAATACAGCTATAAAGGAGATATTGGTGCCAACCTAGGGATCTTTTTATATATGTTGAATCATTAAATATTCTTCTCAAAATAATAAGAGAAGAGAATAGGAAAGGGGATGTTTTTCACATTCTCAAAAACAACAAAACATTTGATAAATATGAGTTACAACTTTCAACGGAGATAATGTTTTACTCGGGTATCAAAACGACTCTTATAATAAATCAAATAGAAGCTAGTATCAAAATACACAATATTATTAGGTCTCGCTTTGGAAAATAATTTTTGCACCCAAATTCCATCGTTTACATCACTTCCCGAGGGTTTAAAGCTTTTGACGCACCATTTCCATTATACTTACTTCCGGTTTTATTCAATAGAGCTATAAAGGAGATATTGGTGCCAACCTAGGGTTCTTTTTATATATGTTGAATCATTAAATATTCTTCACAAAATAATCAGAGAAGAGAATAGGAAAGGGGATGTTTTTCACATTTAAAAAAAACAAAACATTTGATAAATATGAGTTACAAATTTCAATAGAGATAACTTTTTACTCGGGTATCGAAATGACTATTATAATATATCAAATCAAAGCTCGTATAAAATTACACAATATGACTAGGTCACAATTTGGAAAATCTTGTTTGTACCCAAATTCCCTTGTTTACATCACGTACCGAAGATTTGAAGGTTTTGACACACCATTTTCATTTTACTTACTTCTAGTATTATTCAATAGAGCTATAAAGGAGATATTGGTGCAAATGTAGGGTTCTTTTTATATATGTTTAAGCAGTCTGTATTCTTCACAAAATAATAAGAGAAGAGAATAGGGAAGGGGATGTTGTTCACATTTTCAAAAACAACAAAACATTTGATAAATATGAGTTACAACTTTCAACGGAGATAATTTTTTACTCGGGTATCAAAACGACTCTTATAATAAATCAAATAGAAGCTAGTATCAAATTACACAATATTGTTAGGTCTTGCTATGGAAAATAATTTTTGCACGCAAATTCCATCGTTTACATAACTTACCGAGGGTTTAAAGCTTTTGACGCACCATTTCCATTATACTTACTTCCGGTTTTATTCAATAGAGCAATAAAGAAGATATTGGTGCCAACCTAGGGTTCTTTTTATATATGTTGAATCATTAAATATTCTTCTCAAAATAATAAGAGAAGAGAATAGGGAAGGGGATGTTGTTCACATTTTCAAAAACAACAAAACATTTGATAAATATGAGTTACAACTTTCAACGGAGATAATTTTTTACTCGGGTATCAAAACGACTCTTATAATAAATCAAATAGAAGCTAGTATCAAATTACACAATATTGTTAGGTCTTGCTATGGAAAATAATTTTTGCACCCAAATTCCATCGTTTACATCACTTCCCGAGGGTTTAAAGCTTTTGACGCACCATTTCCATTATACTTACTTCCGGTTTTATTCAATAGAGCTATAAAGGAGATATTGGTGCCAACCTAGGGTTCTTTTTATATATGTTGAATCATTAAATATTCTTCACAAAATAATCAGAGAAGAGAATAGGAAAGGGGATGTTTTTCACATTTAAAAAAAAACAAAACATTTGATAAATATGAGTTACAAATTTCAATAGAGATAACTTTTTACTCGGGTATCGAAATGACTATTATAATATATCAAATCAAAGCTCGTATAAAATTACACAATATGACTAGGTCACAATTTGGAAAATCTTGTTTGTACCCAAATTCCCTTGTTTACATCACGTACCGAAGATTTGAAGGTTTTGACACACCATTTTCATTTTACTTACTTCTAGTATTATTCAATAGAGCTATAAAGGAGATATTGGTGCAAATGTAGGGTTCTTTTTATATATGTTTAAGCAGTCTGTATTCTTCACAAAATAATAAGAGAAGAGAATAGGGAAGGGGATGTTGTTCACATTTTCAAAAACAACAAAACATTTGATAAATATGAGTTACAACTTTCAACGGAGATAATTTTTTACTCGGGTATCAAAACGACTCTTATAATAAATCAAATAGAAGCTAGTATCAAATTACACAATATTGTTAGGTCTTGCTATGGAAAATAATTTTTGCACGCAAATTCCATCGTTTACATAACTTACCGAGGGTTTAAAGCTTTTGACGCACCATTTCCATTATACTTACTTCCGGTTTTATTCAATAGAGCAATAAAGGAGATGTTGGTGCCAACCTAGGGTTCTTTTTATATATGTTGAATCATTAAATGTTCTTCACAAAATAATAAGAGAAGAGAATAGGAAAGGGGTTGTTTTCACATTCTCAAAAACAACAAAACATTTGATAAATATGAGTTACAACTTTCAATGGAGATAATATTTTACTCGTGTATCGAAATGACTATTATATTATATCAAATCAAAACTCATATAAAATTACCCAATATCATTAGGTACCCATTTGGAAAATCAATTTTGTAAACAAATTCCATCGTTTACATCACTTACCGAAGATTTAAAGAATTTGACACACCATTTTCATTTTAATTACTTCCGGTTTTATTCAATACAGCTATAAAGGAGATATTGGTGCCAACCTAGGGATATTTTTATATATGTTGAATCATTAAGTATTCTTCTCAAAATAATAAGAGAAGAGAATAGGAAAGGGGATGTTTTTCACATTCTCAAAAACAACAAAACATTTGATAAATATGAGTTACAACTTTCAACGGAGATAATTTTTTACTCGGGTATCAAAACGACTCTTATAATAAATCAAATAGAAGCTAGTATCAAATTACACAATATTATTAGGTCTCGCTGTGGAAAATAATTTTTGCAACCAAATTCCATCGTTTACATCACTTACCGAGGGTTTAAAGCTTTTGACGCACCATTTCCATTATACTTACTTCCCATTATATTCAATAGAGCTATAAAGGAGATATTGGTGCCAACCTAGGGTTCTTTTTATATATGTTGAATCATTAAATATTCTTCTCAAAATAATCAGAGACGAGAAGAGGAAAGGGGATGTTTTTCACATTTAAAAAAAAACAAAACATTTGATAAATATGAGTTACAAATTTCAATAGAGATAACTTTTTACTCGGGTATCGAAATGACTATTATAATATATCAAATCAAAGCTCGTATAAAATTACACAATATGACTAGGTCACAATTTGGAAAATCTTGTTTGTACCCAAATTCCCTTGTTTACATCACTTACCGAAGATTTGAAGGTTTTGACACACCATTTTCATTTTACTTACTTCTAATATTATTCAATAGAGCTATAAAGGAGATATTGGTGCAAATGTAGGGTTCTTTTTATATATGTTTAAGCAGTCTGTATTCTTCACAAAATAATAAGAGAAGAGAATAGGGAAGGGGATGTTGTTCACATTTTCAAAAATAACAAAACATTTGATAAATATGAGTTACAACTTTCAACGGAGATAATTTTTTACTCGGGTATCAAAACGACTCTTATAATAAATCAAATAGAAGCTAGTATCAAATTACACAATATTATTAGGTCTCGCTATGGAAAATAATTTTTGCACCCAAATTCCATCGTTTACATCACTTACCGAGGGTTTATAGCTTTTGACATACCATTTCCATTATACTTACTTCCGGTTTTATTCAATAGAGCTATAAAGGAGATATTGGTGCCAACCTAGGGTTCTTTTTATATATGTTGAATCATTAAATATTCTTCTCAAAATAATCAGAGAAGAGAATGGGAAAGGGGATGTTTTTCACATTTAAAAAAAAAACAAAACATTTGATAAATATGAGTTACAAATTTCAATAGAGACAACCTTTTACTCGGGTATCGAAATGACTATTATAATATATCAAATCAAAGCTCGTATAAAATTACACAATATGACTAGGTCACAATTTGGAAAATCTTGTTTGTACCCAAATTCCCTTGTTTACATCACTTACCGAAGATTTGAAGGTTTTGACACACAATTTTCATTTTACCTACTTCTAGTATCATTCAATAGAGCTATAAAGTAGATATTGGTGCAAACGTAGGGTTCTTTTTATATATGGTTAAGCAGTCTGTATTCTTCACAAAATAATAAGAGAAGAGAAGATGGAAGGGATGTTGTTCACATTTTCAAAAAAAAAAAACATTTGATAAATATGAGTTACAACTTTCAACGGAGATAATTTTTTACTCGGGTATCAAAACGACTCTTATAATAAATCAAATAGAAGCTAGTATCAAATTACACAATATTATTCGGTCTTGCTATGCAAAATAATTTTTGCACCCAAATTCCATCGTTTACATCATTTACCGAGGGTTTATAGCTTTTGACGCACCATTTCCATTATACTTACTTCCGGTTTTATTCAATAGAGCTATAAAGGAGATATTGGTGCCAACCTAGGGTTCTTTTTATATATGTTGAATCATTAAATATTCTTCACAAAATAATAAGAGAAGAGAATAAGAAAGGTAAGAAAGGGGATGTTTTTCACATTTTCAAAAAAAGAAAACATTTGATAAATATGTCTTACAAATTTCAATAGAGATAACTTTTTACTCGGGTATCGAAAGGACTATTATAATATATCAAATCAAAGCTCGTATAAAATTACACAATATAACTAGGTCAGCATTTGGAAAATCTTGTTTGTACCCAAATTCCATCGTTTACATCACGTACCGAAGATTTAAAGGTTTTGACACACCATTTTCATTTTACTTACTTCCGGTTTTATTCAATAGAGCTATATAAGAGATATTGGTGCCAACCTAGGGATACTTTTATATATGTTGAATCATTAAATATTCTTCTCAAAATAATAAGAGAAGAGAATAGGAAAGGGGTTGTTTTTCACATTCTCAAAAACAACAAAACATTTGATAAATATGAGTTACAACTTTCAACGGAGATAATTTTTTACTCGGGTATCAAAACGACTCTTATAATAAATCAAATAGAAGCTAGTATCAAATTACACAATATTATTAGGTCTTGCTATGGAAAATAATTTATGCACCCAAATTCCATCGTTTACATCACTTACCGAGGGTTTAAAGCTTTTGACGCATCATTTCCATTATACTTACTTCCGGTTTTATTCAATAGAGAAATAAAGGAGATATTGGTGCCAACCTAGGGTTCTTTTTATATATGTTGAATCATTAAATATTCTTCTCAAAATAATTAGAGAAGAGAATAGGAAAGGGGATGTTTTTCACATTTTCAAAAAAACAAAACATTTGATAAATATGAGTAACAAATTTCAATAGAGATAACTTTTTACTCGGGTATCGAAATGACTATTATAATATATCAAATCAAAGCTAGTATAAAATTACACAATATGACTAGGTCACAATTTGGAAAATCTTGTTTGTACACAAATTCCCTCGTATACATCACTTACCGAAGATTTGAAGGTTTTGACACAATTTTCATTTTACTTACTTCTAGTATTATTCAATAGAGCTATAAAGGAGATATTGGTGCAAATGTAGGGTTCTTTTTATATATGTTTAAGCAGTCTGTATTCTTCACAAAATAATAAGAGAAGAGAATAGGGAAGGGGATGTTGTTCACATTATCAAAAACTACAAAACATTTGATAAATATGACTTACAACTTTCAACGGAGATAATTTTTTACTCGGGTATCAAAACGACTCTTATAATAAATCAAATAGAAGCTAGTATCAAATTACACAATATTATTAGGTCTCGCTATGGAAAATAATTTTTGCACCCAAATTCCATCGTTTACATCACTTACCGAAGGTTTATAGCTTTTGACGCACCATTTCCATTATACTTACTTCCGGTTTTATTCAATAGAGCTATAAAGGAGATATTGGTGCCAACCTAGGGTTCTTTTTATATATTTTGAATCATTAAATATTATTCTCAAAATAATAAGAGAAGAGAATAGGAAAGGGGTTGTTTTTCACATTCTCAAAAACAACAAAACGTTTGATAAATATGAGTTACAACTTTGAATGGAGATAACCTTTTACTCGGGTATCGAAAGGACTATTATAATATATCAAATCAAAGCTCGTATAAAATTATGCAATATGACTAGGTCACCATTTGGAAAATCTTGTTTGTACACAAATTTCATCATATACATCACTTACCGAAGATTTAAAGGTTTTGACACACCATTTTCATTTTAATTACTTCCAATATTATTCAATAGAGCTATAAATGAGATATTGGTGCAAACGTAGGGTTCTTTTTATATATGTTTAAGCAGTCTGTATTCTTCACAAAATAATAAGAGAAGAAAATAGGGAAGGGGATGTTGTTCACATTTTCAAAAACAACAAAACATTTGATAAATATGAGTTACAACTTTCAACGGAGATAATTGTTTACTCGGGTATCAAAACGACTCTTATAATAAATCAAATAGAAGCTAGTATCAAATTACACAATATTATTAGGTGTTGCTATGGAAAATAATTTTTGCACCCAAATTACATCGTTTACATCACTTACCGAGGGTTTATAGCTTTTGACGCACCATTTCCATTATACTTACTTCCGGTTTTATTCAATAGAGCTATAAAGGAGATATTGGTGAAAACCTAGGGTTCTTTTTATATATGTTGAATCATTAAATATTCTTCACAAAATAATAAGAGAAGAGAATAGGAAAGGGGTTGTTTTTCACATTCTCAAAAACAAAAAAACATTTGATAAATATGAGTTACAACTTTCAACGGAGATAATTTTTTACTCGGGTATGAAAACGACTCTTATAATAAATCAAATAGAAGCTAGTATCAAATTACACAATATTATTAGGTCTCGCTATGGATATTAATTTTTGCACCCAAATTCCATCGTTTACATCACTTACTGAGGGTTTAAAGCTTTTGACACACCATTTCCATTATACTTACTTCCGGTTTTATTCAATAGAGCAATAAAGGAGATATTGATGCCAACCTAGGGTTCTTTTTATATATGTTGAATCATTAAATATTATTCTCAAAATAATAAGAGAAGAGAATAGGAAAGGGGTTGTTTTTCACATTCTCAAAAACAACAAAACGTTTGATAAATATGAGTTACAACTTTGAATGGAGATAACCTTTTACTCGGTTATCGAAAGGACTATTATAATATATCAAATCAAAGCTCATATAAAATTACACAATATGACTAGGTCACAATTTGGAAAATCTTGTTTGTACACAAATTCCAACGTATACATCACTTACCGAAGATTTGAGGTTTTGACACAACATTTTCATTTTACTTACTTCTAGTATTATTCAATAGAGATATAAAGGAGATATTGATGCGAACGTAGGGTTCTTTTTATATATGTTTAAGCAGTCTGTATTCTTCACAAAATAATAAGAGAAGAGAATAAGAAAGGGGATGTTTTTCACATTTTCAAAAAAAGAAAACATTTGATAAATATGTGTTACAAATTTCAATAGAGATAACTTTTTACTCGGGTATCGAAAGGACTGTTATAATATATCAAATCAAAGCTCGTATAAAATTACACAATATAACTAGGTCAGCATTTGGGAAATCATTTTTGTACCCAAATTCCATCGTTTACATCACTTACCGAAGATTTAAAGGTTTTGACACACCATTTTTATTTTAATTACTTCCGGTTTTATTCAATACAGCTATAAAGGAGATATTGGTGCCAACCTAGGGATCTTTTTATATATGTTGAATCATTAAATATTCTTCTCAAAATAATAAGAGAAGAGAATAGGAAAGGGGATGTTTTTCACATTCTCAAAAACAACAAAACATTTGATAAATATGAGTTACAACTTTCAACGGAGATAATTTTTTACTCGGGTATCAAAACGACTCTTATAATAAATCAAATAGAAGCTAGTATCAAATTACACAATATTATTAGGTCTCGCTGTGGAAAATAATTTTTGCACCCAAATTCCATCGTTTACATCACTTACCGAGGGTTTAAAGCTTTTGACGCACCATTTCCATTATACTTACTTCCGATTTTATTCAATAGAGCTATAGAGGAGATATTGGTGCCAACCTAGGGTTCTTTTTATATATGTTGAATCATTAAATATTCTTCTCAAAATAATCAGAGAAGAGAATAGGAAAGGTGATGTTTTTCACATTTAAAAAAAAACAAAACATATGATAAATATGAGTTACAAATTTCAATAGAGATAACTTTTTACTCGGGTATCGAAATGACTATTATAATATATCAAATCAAAGCTCGTATAAAATTGCACAATATGACTAGGTCACAATTTGGAAAATCTTGTTTGTACCCAAATTCCCTCTTATACATCACTTACCGAAGATTTGAAGGTTTTGACACACAATTTTCATTTTGATTACTTCTAGTATTATTCAATAGAGCTATAAAGGAGATATTGGTGCAAAACGTAGGGTTCTTTTTATATATGTTTAAGCAGTCTGTATTCTTCACAAAATAATAAGAGAAGAGAATAGGGAAGGGGATGTTGTTCACATTTTCAAAAACAACAAAACATTTGATAAATATGAGTTACAACTTTCAACGGTGAAATTTTTTTACTCGGGTATCAAAACGACCCTTATAATAAATCAAATAGAAGCTAGTATCAAATTACACAATATCATTAGGTACCCATTTGGAAAATAATTTTTGTAAACAAATTCCATCGTTTACATTACTTACCGAAGATTTAAAGAATTTGACACACCATTTTCATTTTAATTACTTCCGGTTTTATTTAATAGAGCTATAAAGGAGATATTGGTGCCAACCTAGGGTTATTTTTATATATGTTGAATCATTAAATATTATTCTCAAAATAATAAGAGAAGAGAATAGGAAAGGGGTTGTTTTTCACATTCTCAAAAACAACAAAACATTTGATAAATATTAGTTACAACTTTGAATGGAGATAACCTTTTACTCGGGTATTGAAAGGACTATTATAATATATCAAATCAAAGCTCGTATAAAATTATGCAATATGACTAGGTCACCATTTGGAAAATCTTGTTTGTACACAAATTCCATCGTATACATCACTTACCGAAGATTTGAAAGTTTTGACACACAATTTTCATTTTGATTACTTCTAGTATTATTCAATAGAGCTATAAAGGAGATATTGGTGCAAACGTAGGGTTCTTTTTATATATGTTTAAGCAGTCTGTATTCTTCACAAAATAATAAGAGAAGAGAATAGGGAAGGGGATGTTGTTCACATTATCAAAAACAACAAAACATTTGATAAATATGAGTTACAACTTTCAACGGAGATAATTTTTTACTCGGGTATCCAAACGACTCTTATAATAAATGAAATAGAAGCTAGTATCAAATTACACAATATTATTAGGTCTCGCTATGGAAAATAAGTTTTGCACCCTAATTACATCGTTTACATCACTTACCGAGGGTTTATAGCTTTTGACGCACCATTTCCATTCTACTTACTTCGGGTTTTATTCAATAGAGCTATAAAGGAGATATTGGTGCCAACCTAGGGTTCTTTTTATATATGTTGAATCATTAAATATTCTTCTCAAAATAATCAGAGAAGAGAATAGGAAAGGGGATGTTTTTCACATTTTCAAAAAAAAAACAAAACTTTTGTTAAATATGAGTTACAAATTTCAATAGAGATAACTTTTTACTCGGGTATTGAAATGACTATTATAATATATCAAATCAAAGCTCGTATAAAATTACACAATATGACTAGGTCACAATTTGGAAAATCTTGTTTGTATCCAAATTCCCTCTTATATATCACTTACCGAAGATTTGAAGGTTTTGACACACAATTTTCATTTTGATTACTTCTAGTATTATTCAATAGAGCTATAAAGGAGATATTGGTGCAAACGTAGGGTTCTTTTTATATATGTTTAAGCAGTCTGTATTCTTCACAAAATAATAAGAGAAGAGAATAGGGAAGGGGATGTTGTTCACATTTTCAAAAACAACAAAACATTTGATAAATATGAGTTACAACCTTCAACGGAGATAATTTTTTACTCGGGTATCAAAACGACTCTTATAATAAATGAAATAGAAGCTAGTATCAAATTACACAATATTATTAGGTCTCGCTATGGAAAATAATTTTTGCACCCAAATTACATCGTTTACATCACTTACCGAGGGTTTATAGCTTTTGATGCACCATTTCCATTATACTTACTTCCGGTTTTATTCAATAGAGATATAAAGGAGATATTGGTGCCAACCTAGGGTTCTTTTTATATATGTTGAATCATTAAATATTATTCTCAAAATAATAAGAGAAGAGAATAGGAAAGGGGTTGTTTTTCACATTCTCAAAAACAACAAAACATTTGATAAATATGAGTTACAACTTTGAATGGAGATAACCTTTTACTCGGGTATCGAAAGGACTATTATAATATATCAAATCAAAGCTCGTATAAAATTATGCAATATGACTAGGTCACCATTTGGAAAATCTTGTTTGTACCCAAATTCCCTTGTTTAAATCACTTACCGAAGATGTGAAGGTTTTGACACACAATTTTCATTTTACTTACTTCTAGTATTATTCAATAGAGCTATAAAGGAGATATTGGTGCAAATGTAGGGTTCTTTTTATATATGTTTAAGCAGTCTGTATTCTTCACAAAATAATAAGAGAAGAGAATAGGGAAGGGGATGTTGTTCACATTTTCAAAAATAACAAAACATTTGATAAATATGAGTTACAACTTTCAACGGAGTTAATTTTTTACTCGGGTATCAAAACGAATCTTATAATAAATCAAATAGAAGCTAGTATCAAATTACACAATATTATTAGGTCTCGCTATGGAAAATATTTTTTGCACCCAAATTCCATCGTTTACATCACTTACCGAGGGTTTATAGCTTTTGACGCACCATTTCCATTATACTTACTTCCGGTTTTATTCAATAGAGCTATAAAAGAGATATTGGTGCCAACCTAGGGTTCTTTTTATATATATTGAATCATTGAATATTCTTCTCAAAATAATAAGAGAAGAGAATGGGAAAGGGGTTGTTTTTCACATTCTCAAAAACAACAAAACATTTTATAAATATGAGTTACAAATTTCAATAGAGATAACATTTTACTCGGGTATCGAAATGACTATTATAATATATCAAATCAAAGCTCATATAAAATTACACAATATGACTAGGTCACAATTTGGAAAATCTTGTTTGTACCAAAATTACCATGTTTACATCACTTACCGAAGATTTGAAGGTTTTGAAACACAATTTTCATTTTACTTACTTCTAGTATTATTCAATACAGCTATAAAGGAGATATTGGTGCAAACGTAGGGTTATTTTTATATATGTTTAAGCAGTCTGTATTCTTCACAAAATAATAGGAGAAGAGAATAGGGAAGGGGATGTTGTTCACATTTTCAAAAATAACAAAACATTTGATAAATATGAGTTACAACTTTCAACGGAGATAATTTTTTACTCGGGTATCAAAAAGACTCTTATAATAAATCAAATAGAAGCTAGTATCAAATTACACAATATTATTAGGTCTCGCTATGGAAAATAATTTTTGCACCCAAATTCCATCGTTTACATCACTTACCGAGGGTTTAAAGCTTTTGACGCACCATTTACATTATACTTACTTCCGGTTTTATTCAATAGAGCTATATAGGAGATATTGGTGCCAACCTAGGGTTCTTTTTATATATGTTGAATCATTAAATATTCTTCTCAAAATAATAAGAGAAGAGAATAGGAAAGGGGTTGTTTTTCACATTCTCAAAAACAACAAAACATTTGATAAATATGAGTTACAACTTTGAATGGAGATAACCTTTTACTCGGGTATCGAAAGGACTATTATAATATATCAAATCAAAGCTCGTATAAAATTATGCAATATGACTAGGTCACCATTTGGAAAATCTTGTTTGTACACAAATTCCATCGTATACATCACTTACCGAAGATTTAAAGGTTTTGACACACCATTTTCATTTTAATTACTTCCAATATTATTCAATAGAGCTATAAAGGAGATATTGGTGCAAACGTAGGGTGTTTTTATATATGTTTAAGCAGTCTGTATTCTTCACAAAATAATAAGAGAAGAGAATAGGGAAGGGGATGTTGTTCACATTTTCAAAAACAACAAAACATTTGATAAATATGAGTTACAACTTTCAACGGAGATAATTTTTTACTCGGGTATCGAAACGACTCTTATAATAAATCAAATAGAAGCTAGTATCAAATTACACAATATTATTAGGTCTCGCTATGGAAAATAATTTTTGCACCCAAATTCCATCGTTTACATCACTTACCGAGGGTTTAAAGCTTTTGACGCACCATTTACATTATACTTACTTCCGGTTTTATTCAATAGAGCTATATAGGAGATATTGGTGCCAACCTAGGGTTCTTTTTATATATGTTGAATCATTAAATATTCTTCTCAAAATAATAAGAGAAGAGAATAGGAAAGGGGTTGTTTTTCACATTCTCAAAAACAACAAAACATTTGATAAATATGAGTTACAACTTTGAATGGAGATAACCTTTTACTCGGGTATCGAAAGGACTATTATAATATATCAAATCAAAGCTCGTATAAAATTATGCAATATGACTAGGTCACCATTTGGAAAATCTTGTTTGTACACAAATTCCATCGTATACATCACTTACCGAAGATTTAAAGGTTTTGACACACCATTTTCATTTTAATTACTTCCAATATTATTCAATAGAGCTATAAAGGAGATATTGGTGCAAACGTAGGGTGTTTTTATATATGTTTAAGCAATTTGTATTCTTCACAAAATAATAAGAGAAGAGAATAGGAAAGTGATGTTGTTCACATTTTCAAAAACAACAAAATATTTGATAAATATTAGTTACAACTTTCAACGGAGATAATATTTTACTCGGGTATCGAAGTGACTCTTATAATAAATCAAATAGAAGCTAGTATCAAATTACACAATATTATTAGGTCTCGCTATGGAAAATAATTTTTGCACCCAAATTCCATCGTTTACATCACTTACCGTGGGTTTAAAGGTTTTGACGCACCATTTACATTATACTTACTTCTGGTTTTATTCAATAGAGCTATATAGGAGATATTGGTGCCAACCTAGGGTTCTTTTTATATATGTTGAATCATTAAATATTCTTCTCAAACTAATAAGAGAAGAGAATAGGAAAGGGGTTGTTTTTCACATTCTCAAAAACAACAAAACATTTGATAAATATGAGTTACAACTTTGAATGGAGATAACCTTTTACTCGGGTATCGAAAGGACTATTATAATATATCAAATCAACGTTCGTATAAAATTATGCAATATGACTAGGTCACCATTTGGAAAATCTTGTTTGTACACAAATTCCATCGTATTACTTACCGAAGATTTAAAGGTTTTGACACACCATTTTCATTTTACTTACTTCCAATATTATTCAATAGAGATATAAAGGAGATATTGGTGCAAACGTAGGGTTCTTTTTATATATGTTTAAGCAGTCTGTATTCTTCACAAAATAATAAGAGAAGAGAATAGGGAAGGGGATGTTGTTCACATTTTCAAAAACAACAAAACATTTGATAAATATGAGTTACAACTTTCAATGGAGATAATATTTTACTCGGGTATCGAAATGACTATTATAATATATCAAATCAAAGGTCATATAAAATAACACAATATCATTAGGTACCCATTTGGCAAATCATTTTTGTAAACAAATTCCATCGTTTACATCACTTACCTAAGATTTAAAGAATTTGACACACCATTTTCATTTTAATTACTTCCGGTTTTATTCAATACAGCTATAAAGGAGATATTGGTGCCAACCTAGGGATATTTTTATATATGTTGAATCATTAAATATTCTTCTCAAAATAATAAGAGAAGAGAATAGGAAAGGGGATTTTTTTCACATTCTCAAAAACAAAAAAACATTTGATAAATATGAGTTACAACTTTCAACGGAGATAATTTTTTACTCGCGTATAAAAACGACTCTTATAATAAATCAAATAGAAGCTAGTATCAAATTACACAATATTATTAGGTCTCGCTATGGAAAATAAATTTTGCACCCAAATTCCATCGTTTACATCACTTACCGAGGGTTTAAAGCTTTTGACGCACCATTTCCATTATACTTACTTCCGGTTTTATTCAATAGAGCTATAAAGGAGATATTGGTGCCAACCTAGGGTTCTTTTTATATATGTTGAATCATTAAATATTCTTCTCAAAATAATAAGAGAAGAGAATAGGAAAGGGGATGTTTTTCACATTTAAAAAAAAAACAAAACATTTGATAAATATGAGTTACAAATTTCAATAGAGATAACTTTTTACTCGGGTATCGAAATGGCTATTATAATATATCAAATCAAAGCTCGTATAAAATTATGCAATATGACTAGGTCACCATTTGGAAAATCTTGTTTGTACACAAATTCCATCGTATACATCACTTACCGAAGATTTGAAGGTTTTGACACACCATTTTCATTTTACTTACTTCTAGTATTATTCAATAGAGCTATAATGGAGATATTGGTGCAAATGTAGGGTTCTTTTTATATATGTTTAAGCAGTCTGTATTCTTCACAAAATAATAAGAGAAGAGAATAGGGAAGTTGATGTTGTTCACATTTTCAAAAACAACAAAACATTTGATAAATATGAGTTACAACTTTAAACGGAGATAATTTTTTACTCGGGTATCAAAACGACTCTTATAATAAATCAAATAGAAGCTAGTATCAAATTACATAATATCATTAGGTACCCATTTGGAAAATAAATTTTGTAAACAAATTCCATCGTTTACATTACTTACCGAAGATTTAAAGAATTTGACACACCATTTTCATTTTAATTACTTCCGGTTTTATTCAATAGAGCTATAAAGGAGATATTGGTGCCAACCTAGGGTTCTTTTTATATATGTTGAATCATTAAATATTATTCTCAAAATAATAAGAGAAGAGAATAGGAAAGGGGTTGTTTTTCACATTCTCAAAAACAACAAAACATTTGATAAATATTAGTTACAACTTTGAATGGAGATAACCTTTTACTCGGGTATCGAAAGGACTATTATAATATATCAAATCAAAGCTCGTATAAAATTATGCAATATGACTAGGTCACCATTTGGAAAATCTTGTTTGTACACAAATTTCATCATATACATCACTTACCGAAGATTTAAAGGTTTTGACACACCATTTTCATTTTAATTACTTCCAATATTATTCAATAGAGCTATAAATGAGATATTGGTGCAAACGTAGGGTTCTTTTTATATATGTTTAAGCAGTCTGTATTCTTCACAAAATAATAAGAGAAGAGAATAGGGAAGGGGATGTTGTTCACATTTTCAAAAACAACAAAACATTTGATAAATATGAGTTACAACTTTCAACGGAGATAATTGTTTACTCGGGTATCAAAACGACTCTTATAATAAATCAAATAGAAGCTAGTATCAAATTACACAATATTATTAGGTGTTGCTATGGAAAATAATTTTTGCACCCAAATTACATCGTTTACATCACTTACCGAGGGTTTATAGCTTTTGACGCACCATTTCCATTATACTTACTTCCGGTTTTATTCAATAGAGCTATAAAGGAGATATTGGTGAAAACCTAGGGTTCTTTTTATATATGTTGAATCATTAAATATTCTTCACAAAATAATAAGAGAAGAGAATAGGAAAGGGGATGTTTTTCACATTTTCAAAAACAACAAAACATTTGGTAAATATGAGTTACAAATTTCAATAGAGATAACTTTTTACTCGGGTATCGAAATGACTATTATAATATATCAAATCAAAGCTCGTATAAAATTACACAATATCACTTGGTCACAATTTGGAAAATCTTGTTTGTACCCAAATTCCCTTGTTTACATCACTTACCGAAGATTTGAAGGTTTTGACACACAATTTTCATTTTACTTACTTCTAGTATTATTCAATAGAGCTATAAAGGAGATATTGGTGCAAACGTAGGGTTCTTTTTATATATGTTTAAGCAGTCTGTATTCTGCACAAAATAATAAGAGAAGAGAAGAGGGAAGGGGATGTTGTTCACATTTTCAAAAACAACAAAACATTTGATAAATATGAGTTACAACTTTCAATGGAGATAATTTTTTACTCGGGTATCAAAACGACTCTTATAATAAATCACATAGAAGCTAGTATCAAATTACACAATATTATTAGGTCTCTCTATGGAAAATAATTTTTGCACCCAAATTCCATCGTTTACATCACTTACCGAGGGTTTAAACTTTTGACGCACCATTTCCATTATACTTACTTCCGGTTTTATTCAATAGAGCAATAAAGGAGATATTGCTGCCAACCTTGGGTTCTTTTTATATATGTTGAATCATGAAATATTCTTCTCAAAATAATTAGAGAAGAGAATAGGAAAGGGGATGTTTTTCACATTTTAAAAAAAAACAAAACATTTGATAAATATGACTTACAAATTTCAATAGAGATAACTTTTTACTCGGGTATCGAAATGACTATTATAATATATCAAATCATAGCTCGTATAAAATTACACAAAATGCCTAGGTCACACTTTGGAAAATCTTGTTTGTACCCAAATTACCTTGTTTACATCACTTACCGAAGATTTGAAGGTTTTGACACACAATTTTCATTTTACTTACTTCTAGTATTATTCAATCGAGCTATAAAGGAGATATTGGTGCAAACGTAGGGTTCTTTTTATATATGTTTAAGCAGTCTGTATTCTTCACAAAATAATAAGAGAAGAGAATAGGGAACGGGATGTTGTTCACATTTTCAAAAACAACAAAACATTTGATAAATATGAGTTACAACTTTGAATGGAGATAATATTTTACTCGGGTATCGAAATGACTATTATAGTATATCAAATCGAAGCTCATATAAAATTACACAATATCATTAGGTACCCATTTGGAAAATAGTTTTTGTAAACAAATTCCATCGTTTACATTACTTACCGAAGATTTAAAGAATTTGACACACCATTTTCATTTTAATTACTTCCGGTTTATTCAATACAGCTATAAAGGAGATATTGGTGCCAACCTAGGGATCTTTTTATATATGTTGAATCATTAAATATTCTTCTCAAAATAATAAGAGAAGAGAATAGGAAAGGGGATGTTTTTCACATTTTAAAAAAAACAAAACATTTGATAAATATGAGTTACAAATTTAAATAGAGATAACTTTTTACTCGGGTATCGAAATGACTATTATAATATATCAAATCAAAGCTCGTATAAAATTACACAATATGACTAGGTCACAATTTGGAAAAACTTGTTTGTACCCAAATTCCCTAGTTTACATCACTTACCGAAGATTTGTAGGTTTTGACACACAATTTTCATTTTACTTACTTCTAGTATTATTCAATAGAGCTATAAAGGAGATATTGGTGCAAACGTAGGGTTCTTTTTATATATGTTTAAGCAGTCTGTATTCTTCACAAAATAATAAGAGAAGAGAATAGGGAAGGGGATGTTGTTCACATTTTCAAAAAAAAAAAACATTTGATAAATATGAGTTACAACTTTAAACAAAGATAATTTTTTACACAGGTTATCAAAATGACTCTTATAATAAATCAAATAGAAGCTAGTATCAAATTACACAATATTATTAGGTCTTGCTATGGAAAATAATTTTTGCACCCAAATTCCATCGTTTACATCACTTACCGAGGGTTTATAGCTTTTGACGCACCATTTCCATTATACTTACATCCGGTTTTATTCAATAGAGCTATAAAGTAGATATTGGTGTCAACCTAGGGTTCTTTTTATATATGTTGAATCATTAAATATTCTTCACAAAATAATAAGAGAAGAGAATAAGAAATGGGATGTTTTTCACATTTTCAAAAAAACAAAACATTTGATAAATATGTGTTAGAAATTTAAATAGAGATAACTTTTTACTCGGGTATCGAAAGGACTATTATAATATATCAAATCAAAGCTCGTATAAAATTACACAATATAACTAGGTCATCATTTGGAAAATCTTGTTTGTACCCAAATTCCATCGTTTACATCACTTACCGAAGATTTAAAGGTTTTGACACACCATTTTCATTTTACTTACTTCCGGTTTTATTCAATAGAGCTATATAGGAGATATTGGTGCCAACCTAGGGATATTTTTATATATGTTGGATCATTAAATATTCTTCTCAAAATAATAAGAGAAGAGAATAGGAAAGGGGTTGTTTTTCACATTCTCAAAAACAACAAAACATTTGATAAATATGAGTTACAACTTTCAACGGAGATAATTTTTTACTCGGGTATCAAAATGACTCTTATAATAAATCAAATGGAAGCTAGTATCAAATTACACTATATTATTAGGTCTCGCTATGGAAAATAATTTTTGCACCCAAATTCCATCGTTTACATCACTTACAGAGGGTTTAAAGCTTTTGACGCACCATTTCCATTATACTTACTTCCGGTTTTATTCAATAGAGCTATAAAGGAGATATTGGTGCCAACCTAGGGTTCTTTTTATATATGTTGAATCATTAAATATTCTTCTCAAAATAATCAGAGAAGAGAATAGGAAAGGGGATGTTTTTCACATTTAAAAAAAAAATAAAACATTTGATAAATATGAGTTACAAATTTCAATAGAGATAACTTTTTACTCGGGTATCGAAATGACTATTATAATATATCAAATCAAAGCTCGTATAAAATTACAAAATATCACTAGGTCACAATTTGTAAAATCTTGTTTGTACCCAAATTCCCTTGTTTACATCACTTACCGAAGATTTGAAGGTTTTGACACACAATTTTCATTTTACTTACTTCTAGTATTATTCAATAAAGGAGATATTGGCGCAAACGTAGGGTTCTTTTTATATATGTTTAAGCAGTCTGTATTCTTCACAAAATAATAAGAGAAGAGAATAAGGAAGGGGATGTTGTTCACATTTTCAAAAACAGCAAAACATTTGATAAATATGAGTTACAACTTTCAACGGAGATAATTTTTTACTCGGGTATCAAAACGACTCTTATAATAAATCAAATAGAAGCTAGTATCAAATTACACAATATTATTAGGTCTCGCTATGGAAAATAATTTTTGCACCCAAATTCCATCGTTTACATCACTTACCGAGGGGTTATAGCTTTTGACGCACCATTTCCATTATACTTACTTCCGGTTTTATTCAATAGAGCTATAAAGGAGATATTGGTGCCAACCTAGGGTTCTTTTTATATATGTTGAATCATTAAATATTATTCTCAAAATAATAAGAGAAGAGAATAGGAAAGGGGTTGTTTTTCTCATTCTCAAAAACAACAAAACATTTGATAAATATGAGTTACAACTTTAAATGGAGATAACCTTTTACTCGGGTATCGAAAGGACTATTATAATATATCAAATCAAAGCTCGAATAAAATTACAAAATATGACTAGGTCACAATTTGTAAAATCTTGTTTGTACCCAAAGTCCATTGTTTACATCACTTACCGAAGATTTGAAGGTTTTGACACACAATTTTCATTTTACTTACTTCTAGTATTATTCAATAGAGCTATAAAGGAGATATTGGTGCAAACGTAGGGTTCTTTTTATATATGTTTAAGCAGTCTGTATTCTTCACAAAATAATAAGAGAAGAGAATAGGGAAGGGGATGTTGTTCACATTTTCAAAAACAACAAAACATTTGATAAATATGAGTTACAACTTTAAACGGAGATAATTTTTTACTCGGGTATCAAAATGACTCTTATAATAAATCAAATAGAAGCTAGTATCAAATTACACAATATTATTAGGTCTTGCTATGGAAAATAATTTTTGCACCCAAATTCCATCGTTTACATCACTTACCGAGGGTTTAAAGCTTTTGACGCACCATTTCCATTATACTTACTTCCGGTTTTATTCAATAGAGCTATAAAGGGGATATTGTTGTCAACCTAGGGTTCTTTTTATATATGTTGAATCATTAAATATTCTTCCCAAAATAATCAGAGAAGAGAATAGGAAAGGGGATGTTTTTCACATTTAAAAAAAAAAAACATTTGATAAATATGAGTTACAAATTTCAATAGAGATAACTTTTTACTCGGGTATCGAAATGACTATTATAATATATCAAATCAAAGCTCGTATAAAATTACACAATATCACTAGGTCACAATTTGTAAAATCTTGTTTTTACCCAAATTCCCTTGTTTACATAACTTACCGAAGATTTGAAGTTTTTGACACACAATTTTCATTTTACTTACTTCTAGTATTATTCAATAAAGGAGATATTGGTGCAAATGTAGGGTTCTTTTTATATATGTTTAAGCAGTCTGTATTCTTCACAAAATAATAAGAGAAGAGAATAAGGAAGGGGATGTTGTTCACATTTTCAAAAACAACGAAACATTTGATAAATATGAGTTACAACTTTCAACGGAGATAATTTTTTACTCGGGTATCAAAACGACTCTTATAATAAATCAAATAGAAGCTAGTATCAAATTACACAATATTATTAGGTATCGCTATGGAAAATAAATGTTGCACCCAAATTCCATCGTTTACATCACTTACCGAGGGTTTAAAGCTTTTGACGCACCATTTCCATTATACTGACTTCCGGTTTTATTCAATAGAGCTATAAAGGAGATATTGGTGCCAACCTATTGATCTTTTTATATATGTTGAATCATTAAATATTCTTCTCAAAATAATAAGAGAAGAGAATAGGAAAGGGGATGTTTTTCACATTTTCAAAAAAACAAAACATTTGATAAATATGAGTTACAAATTTCAATAGAGATAACTTTTTACTCGGGTATCGAAATGACTATTATAATATATCAAATCAAAGCTCGTATAAAATTACACAATATGACTAGGTCACAATTTGGAAAATCTTGTTTGTACCCAAATTCCCTTGTTTACATCACTTACCGAAGATTTGAAGGTTTTGACACACAATTTTCATTTTACTTACTTCTAGTATTATTCAATAGAGCTATAAAGGAGATATTGGTGCTAACGTAGGGTTCTTTTTATATATGTTTAAGCAGTCTGTATTCTTCACAAAAAAATAAGAGAAGAGAATAAGGAAGGGGATGTTGTTCACATTTTCAAAAACAACAAAACATTTGATAAATATGAGTTACAACTTTCAACGGGGATAATTTTTTACTCGGGTATCAAAACGACTCTTATAATAAATCAAATAGAAGCTAGTATCAAATTACACAATGTTGTTAGGTCTCTCTATGGAAAATAATTTTTGCACCCAAATTCCATCGTTTACATCACTTACCGAGGGTTTATAGCTTTTGACGCACCATTTCCATTATACTTACTTCCGGTTTTATTCAATAGAGAAATAAAGGAGATATTGGTGCCAACCTAAGGTTCTTTTTATATATGCTGAATCATTAAATATTCTTCACAAAATAATAAGAGAAGAGAATAAGAAAGGGGATGTTTTTCACATTTTCAAAAAAATAAAACATTTGATAAATATGTGTTACAAATTTCAATAGAGATAACTTTTTACTCGGGTATCGAAAGGACTATTATAATATATCAAATCAAAGCTAGTATAAAATTACACAATATAACTAGGTCAGCATTTGAAAAATCTTGTTTGTACCCAAATTCCATAGTTTACATCACCTACCGAAGATTTAAAGGTTTTGACACACCATTTTCATTTTACTTACTTCTAGTATTATTCAATAGAGCTATAAAGGAGATATTGGTGCAAACGTAGGGTTCTTTTTATATATGTTGAATCATTAAATATTCTTCACAAAATAATAAGAGAAGAGAATAAGAAAGGGTATGTTTTTCACATTTTCAAAAACAACAAAACATTTGATAAATATAAGTTACAACTTTCAACGGAGATAATTTTTTACTCGGGTATCAAAACGACTCTTATAATAAATCAAATAGAAGCTAGTATCAAATTACACAATATTATTAGGTCTTGCTATGGAAAATAATTTTTGCACCCAAATTCCAACGTTTACATCACTTACCGAGGGTTTGTAGCTTTTGACGCACCATTTCCATTATACTTACTTCCGGTTTTATTCAACAGAGCAAGAAAGGAGATATTGGTGCCAACCTAGGGTTCTTTTTATATATGTTGAATCATTAAATATTCTTCACAAAATAATAAGAGAAGAGAATAGGGAAGGGGATGTTCTTCACATTTTCAAAAACAACGAAACATTTGATAAATATGAGTTACAAATTTCAATAGAGATAACTTTTTACTCGGGTATTGAAATGACTATTATAATATATCAAATCAAAGCTCGTATAAAATTACACAATATGACTAGGTCACAATTTGGAAAATCTTGTTTGTACCCAAATTCCCTTGTTTACATCACTTACCGAAGATTTGAAGGTTTTGACAAACAATTTTCATTTTACTTACTTCTAGTATTATTCAATAGAGCTATAAAGGAGATATTGGTGCAAACGTAGTGTTCTTTTTATATATGTTTAAGCAGTCTGTATTCTTCACAAAATAATAAGAGAAGAGAATGGGGAAGGGGAAGTTGTTCACATTTTCAAAAACAACAAAACATTTGATAAATATGAGTTACAACTTTCAACGGAGTTAATTTTTTACTCGGGTATCAAAACGACTCTTATAATAAATCAAATAGAAGCTAGTATCAAATTACACAATATTATTAGGTCTCGCTATGGAAAATAATTTTTGCACCCTAATTCCAACGTTTACATCACTTACCGAGGGTTTAAAGCTTTTGACGCACCATTTCCATTATACTTACTTCCGGTTTTATTCAATAGAGCTATAAAGGAGATATTGGTGCCAACCTAGGGTTCTTTTTATATATGTTGAATCATTAAATATTCTTCACAAAATAATAAGAGAAGAGAATAAGAAAGGGTATGTTTTTCACATTTTCAAAAAAATAATACATTTGATAAATATGTGTTACAAATTTCAATAGAGATAACTTTTTACTCGGGTATCCAAAGGACTATTATAATATATCAAATCAAAGCTCGTATAAAATTACACAATATAACTAGGTCAGCATTTGAAAAATCTTGTTTGTACCCAAAGTCCATTGTTTACATCACTTACCGAAGATTTAAAGGTTTTGACACACCATTTTCATTTTACTTATTTCCGATATTATTCAATACACCTATAAAGGAGATATTTATGCCGACCTAAGGTTCTTTATATATATGTTCAATCATTCTGTATTCTTAATAATAAAACTAAGAGAAGGGAAAAGGAAAGGGGATGTTGTTCACATTTTCAAAAACAACAAAACATTTGATAAATACTAGTTAGAACTGTCAACGGAGATAACTTTTTACTCGGGTATCAAAAGGACTATTATAATATATCACATCAAACCTAGTATAAAATTACACAATATGATTAGGTTTCCGTTTGAAATTTTGTTTTTACACAAATTCCATCGTTTACATTACTTACCGAGGACTTAAAGGTTTTGACGCACCATTTTCATTTTACTTACTTCCGGTTTTAGTCAATAGAGCTACAAAGGAGATATTGTTGCCAACCTAGGGTTCTTTTTATATATGTTTTTAAGCAGTCTCTATTCTTGACAAAATAATAAGAGAAGAGAATAAGAAAGGGGATGTTGTTAACATTTTCAAAAACAAAAAAACATTTGATAAATATGAGTTACAACTTTAAACGGAGATAATTTTTTACTCCGGTATCGAAACAACTCTTATAATAAATCAAATCGAAGCTAGTATCAAATTACACAATATGATTCGGTGTCGCTCTGGAAAATCATGTTTGCACCCAAATTCCATCGTTTACATAACTTACCGAGTGTTTAAAGGTTTTTAAGCGTCATTTTCATTTTACTTATTTCCGATATTATTCAATAGACCTATAAAGGAGATATTTATGCCGACCTAGGGTTCTTTATATATATGTTCAATCATTCTGTATTCTTAATAATAAAACTAAGAGAAGGGAAAAGGAAAGGGGATGTTGTTCACATTTTCAAAAACAACAAAACATTTGATAAATACCAGTTACAACTTTCAACGGAGATAACTTTTTACACGGGTATCAAAAGGACTATTATAATATATCACATCAAACCTAGTATAAAATTACACAATATGATTAGGTCTCCATTTGGAAAAAACATTTTTTTACACAAATTCCATCGTTTACATCACTTACCGAGGATTTAAAGGTCAATAGAGCTATAAAGGAGACATTGGTGCCAACGTAGTGTTCTTTTTATATATGTTTAAGCAGTCTGTATTCTTCACAAAATAATAAGAGAAGAGAATGGGGAAGGGGAAGTTGTTCAGATTTTCTAAAACAACAAAACATTTGATAAATATGAGTTACAACTTTCAACGGAGATAATTTTTTACTCGGGTATCAAAACGACTCTTATAATAAATCAAATAGAAGCTAGTATCAAATTACACAATATTATTAGGTCTCGCTATGGAAAATAATATTTTCACCCAAATTCCAACGTTTACATCACTTACCTAGGGTTTATAGCTTTTGACGCACCATTTCCATTATACTTACTTCCGGTTTTATTCAATAGAGCTATAAAGGAGATATTGGTGCCAACCTAGGGTTCTTTTTATATATGTTGAATCATTAAATATTCTTCACAAAATAATAAGAGAAGAGAATAAGAAAGGGTATGTTTTTCACATTTTCAAAAACAACAAAACATTTGATAAATATGAGTTACAACTTTCAACGGAGATCTTTTTATACTCGGGTATCAAAACAACTCTTATAATAAATCAAATCAAAGCTCATATAAAATTACACAATATTATTAGGTCTTGCTATGGAAAATAATTTTTGCACCCAAATTCCATCGTTTACATCACTTACCGAGGGTTTATAGCTTTTGACGCACCATTTCCATTATACTTACTTCCGGTTTTATTCAATAGAGCTATAAAGGAGATATTGGTGCCAACCTAGGGTTCTTTTTATATATGTTGAATCATTAAATATTCTTCACAAAATAATAAGAGAAGAGAATAAGAAAGGGTACGTTTTTCACATTTTCAAAAAAATAAAACATTTGATAAATATGTGTTACAAATTTCAATAGAGATAACTTTTTACTCGGGTATCGAAAGGACTATTATAATATATCAAATCAAAGCTCGTATAAAATTACACAATATAACTAGGTCGGCATTTGAAAAATCTTGTTTGTACCCAAAGTCCATTGTTTACATCACTTACCGAAGATTTAAAGGTTTTGACACACCATTTTCATTTTACTTACTTCCAATATTATTCAATAGAGCTATAAAGGAGATATTGGTGCAAACGTAGGGTTCTTTTTATATATGTTTAAGCAGTCTGTATTCTTCACAAAATAATAAGAGAAGAGAATAGGGAAGGGGATGTTGTTCACATTTTCAAAAACAACAAAACATTTGATAAATATGAGTTACAACTTTCAACGGAGATAATTTTTTACTCGGGTATCAAAACGACTCTTATAATAAATCAAATAGAAGCTAGTATCAAATTACACAATATTATTAGGTCTCGCTATGGAAAATAATTTTTGCACCCAAATTCCATCGTTTACATCACTTACCGAGGGTTTAAAGCATTTGACGCACCATTTCCATTATACTTACTTCCGGTTTTATTCAATAGAGCAATAAAGGAGATATTGGTGCCAACCTAGGGTTCTTTTTATATATGTTGAATCATTAAATATTCTTCACAAAATAATAAGAGAAGAGAATAAGAAAGGGTATGTTTTTCACATTTTCAAAAAAATAAAACATTTGATAAATATGTGTTACCAATTTCAATAGATATAACTTTTTACTCGGGTATCGAAAGGACTATTATAATATATCAAATCAAAGCTCGGATAAAATTACACAATATAACTAGGTCAGCATTTGAAAAATCTTGTTTGTACCCAAAGTCCATAGTTTACATCACTTACCGAAGATTTAAAGGTTTTGACACACCATTTTCATTTTACTTACTTCCGGTTTTATTCAATAGAGCTATATAAGGGATATTGGTGCCAACCTAGGGTTATTTTTATATATGTTTAATCAGTCTGTATTCTTTTCAAAATAATAAGAGAAGAGAATAGGAAAGGAGATGTTGTTCACATTTTCATAAACAACAAAACATTTGATAAATATGAGTTACAACTTTTAATGGAGATAATATTTTACTCGGGTATCGAAATGACTATTATAATATATCAAATCAAAGCTCGTATAAATTTACACAATATCATTAGGTATCCATTTGGAAAATCATTTTTGTACACAAATTCCATCGTTTATATCACTTACCGAAGATTTAAAGAATTTTACACACCATTTTTTTTTACTTACTTCCGGTTTTATTCAATTGAGCTATAAAGGAGATATTGGTGCCAACCTAGGTTTCTTTTTATATATATTTAATCTGTCAGTATTCTTCTCAAAATAATAAGAGAAGAGAATAGGAAAGGAGATGTTGTTCACATTTTCAAAAACAACAAAATATTTGATAAATATGAGTTACAACTTTGAATGGAGATAATTTTTTACTCGGGTATCAAAACGACTCTTATAATAAATCAAATAGAAGCTAGTATCAAATTACACAATATTATTAGGTCTCTTTATGGAAAATAATTTTTGCACCCAAATTCCATCGTTTACATCACTTACCGAGGGTTTAAAAATTTTGACGCACCATTTACATTATACTTACTTCCGGTTTTATTCAATAGAGCAATAAAGGAGATATTGGTGCCAACCTAGGGTTCTTTTTATATATGTTGAATCATTAAATATTATTCTCACAATAATAAGAGAAGAGAATAGGAAAGGGGATGTTTTTCACATTTTCAAAAAAACAAAACATTTGATAAATATGAGTTACAACTTTCAACGGAGATAATTTTTTACTCGGGTATCAAAACGACTCTTATAATAAATCAAATAGAAGCTAGTATCAAATTACACAATATTATTAGGTCTCGCTATGGAAAATAATTTTTGCACCCAAATTCCATCGTTTACATCACTTACCGAGGGTTTAAAGCTTTTGACGCACCATTTCCATTATACTTACTTCCGGTTTTATTCAATAGAGCTATAAAGGAGATATTGGTGCCAACCTAGGGTTCTTTTTATATATGTTGAATCATTAAATATTCTTCTCAAAATAATAAGAGAAGAGAATAGGAAAGGGGATGTTTTTCACATTTTCAAAAAAACAAAACATTTGATAAATATGAGTTACAAATTTAAATAGAGATAACTTTTTACTCGGGTATCGAAATGACTATTATAATATATCAAATCAAAGCTCATATAAAATTACACAATATGACTAGGTCACAATTTGGAAAAACTTGTTTGTACCCAAATTCCCTGGTTTACATCACTTACCGAAGATTTGTAGGTTTTGACACACAATTTTCATTTTACTTACTTCTAGTATTATTCAATAGAGCTATAAAGGAGATATTGGTGCAAACGTAGGGTTCTTTTTATATATGTTTAAGCAGTCTGTATTCTTCACAAAATAATAAGAGAAGAGAATAGGGAAGGTGATGTTGTTCACATTTTCAAAAACAACAAAACATTTGATAAATATGAGTTACAACTTTCAACGGAGATAATTTTTTACTCGGGTATCAAAACGACTCTTATAACAAATCAAATAGAAGCTAGTATCAAATTACACAATATTATTAGGTCTCGCTATGGAAAATAATTTTTGCACCCAAATTCCATCGTTTACATCACTTACCGAGGGTTTAAAGCTTTTGACGCACCATTTCCATTATACTTACTTCCGGTTTTATTCAATAGAGCTATAAAGGAGATATTGGTGCCAACCTAGGGTTCTTTTTATATATGTTGAATCATTAAATATTCTTCACAAAATAATAAGAGAAGAGAATAAGAAAGGGGATGTTTTTCACATTTTCAAAAAAACAAAACATTTGATAAATATGTGTTACAAATTTCAATAGAGATAACTTTTTACTCGGGTATCGAAAGGACTATTATAATATATCAAATCAAAGATCGTATAAATTTACACAATATAACTAGGTCAGCATTTGGAAAATCTTGTTTTTACCCAAATTCCATTGTTTACATCACTTACCGAAGATTTGAAGGTTTTGACACACAATTTTCATTTTACTTACTTCCGGTTTTATTCAATAGAGCTA
Source organism: Hippophae rhamnoides (assembly GCA_033030585.1). NCBI lineage: Eukaryota > Viridiplantae > Streptophyta > Magnoliopsida > Rosales > Elaeagnaceae > Hippophae > Hippophae rhamnoides. The sequence goes on along the minus strand of CM065438.1, from coordinate 39,363,106 downwards.
TAAAGGAGATATTTATGCCGACCTAGGGTTCTTTATATATATGTTCAATCAATCTGTATTCTTAATAATAAAACTAAGAGAAGGGAAAAGGAAAGGGGATGTTGTTCACATTTTCAAAAACAACAAAACATTTGATAAATACTAGTTAAAACTTTCAACGGAGATAACTTTTTACTCGGGTATCAAAAGGACTATTATAATATATCACATCAAACCTAGTATAAAATTACACAATATGATTAGGTCTCCATTTGAAAAATTTTTTTTTTACACAAATTCCATCGTTTACATTACTTACCGAGGATTTAAAGGTTTTGACGCACCATTTTCATTTTACTTACTTCCGGTTTTAGTCAATAGAGCTACAAAGGAGATATTGGTGCCAACCTAGGGTTCTTTTTATATATGTTTTTAAGCAGTCTCTATTCTTGACAAAATAATAAGAGAAGAGAATAAGAAAGGGGATGTTGTTAACATTTTCAAAAACAAAAAAACATTTGATAAATATGAGTTACAACTTTAAACGGAGATAATTTTTTACTCCGGTATCGAAACGACTCTTATAATAAATCAAATCGAAGCTAGTATCAAATTACACAATATGATTAGGTCTCGCTTTGGAAAATCATGTTTGCACCCAAATTCCATCGTTTGCATCACTTACCGAGTGTTTAAAGGTTTTTAAGCATCATCTTCATTTTACTTATTTCAGATATTATTCAATAGACCTATAAAGGAGATATTTATGCCGACCTAGGGTTCTTTATATATATGTTCAATCATTATGTATTCTTAATAAAAAAAACTAAGAGAAGATAAAAGGAAAGGGGATGTTGTTCACATTTTCAAAAACAACATAACATTTGATAAATATGAGTTACAACTTTCAACGGAGATAACTTTTTACTCGGGTATCAAAAGGACTATTATAATATATCACATCAAACCTAGTATAAAATTACACAATATGATTAGGTCTCCATTTGGAAAAAAACATTTTTTTACACAAATTCCATCGTTTACATCACTTACCGAGGATTTAAAGGTCAATAGAGCTATAAAGGAGATATTGGTGCCAACCTAGGGTTCTTTTTATATATGTTTTTAAGCAGTCTGTATTCTTCACAAAATAATAAGAGAAGAGAATAAGAAAGGGGATGTTGTTCACATTTTCAAAAACAACAAAACATTTGATAAATATGAGTTACAACTTTCAACGGAGATAATTTTTTACTCGGGTATCGAAACGACTCTTATAATAAATCAAATCGAAGCTAGTATCAAATTACACAATATGATTAGGTCTCGCTATGGAAAATCATGTTTGCACCCAAATTCCATCGTTTACATCACTTACCGAGGGTTTATAGCTTTTGACGCACCATTTCCATTATACTTACTTCCGGTTTTATTCAATAGAGCTATAAAGGAGATATTGGTGCCAACCTAGGGTTCTTTTTATATATGTTGAATCATTAAATATTCTTCACAAAATAATAAGAGAAGAGAATAAGAAAGGGTATGTTTTTCACATTTTCAAAAACAAAAAACATTTGATAAATATGAGTTACAACTTTCAACGGAGATAATTTTATACTCGGGTATCAAAACGACTCTTATAATAAATCAAATAGAAGCTAGTATCAAATTACACAATATTATTAGGTCTTGCAATGGAAAATAATTTTTGCACCCAAATTCCATCGTTTACATCACTTACCGAGGGTTTATAGCTTTGGACGCACCATTTCCATTATACTTACTTCCGGTTTTATTCAATAGAGCTATAAAGGAGATATTGGTGCCAACCTAGGGTTCTTTTTATATATGTTGAATCATTAAATATTGTTCACAAAATAATAAGAGAAGAGAATAAGAAATGGGATGTTTTTAACATTTTCAAAAAAACAAAACATTTGATAAATATGTGTTACAACTTTGAATGGAGATAACCTTTTACTCGGGTATCGAAAGGACTATTATAATATATCATATCAAAGCTCGTATGAAATTACGCAATATGATTAGGTCTCCCTTTGGAAAAAATTGTTTTTACACAAATTCCATCGTTTACATCACTTACCGAGGATTTAAAGGTTTTGACGCACCATTTTCATTTTACTTACATCCGGATTTTGTCAATAGAGCTATAAAGGAGATATTGGTGCAAACCTAGGGTTCTTTTTATATATGTTTAATCAGTCTATATTCTTCTCAAAATAATAAGAGAAGAGAATAGGAAAGGGGATGTTGTTCACATTTTCAAAAACAACAAAACATTTGATAAATATGAGTTACAACTTTCAACGGAGATAATTTTTTACTCGGGTATCAAAACGACTCTTATAATAAATCAAATAGAAGCTAGTATCAAATTACACAATATTATTAGGTCTCGCTATGGAAAATAATTTTTGCACCCAAATTCCATCGTTTACATCACTTACCGAGGGTTTAAAGCATTTGACGCACCATTTCCATTATACTTACTTCCGGTTTTATTCAATAGAGCAATAAAGGAGATATTGGTGCCAACCTAGGGTTCTTTTTATATATGTTGAATCATTAAATATTCTTCACAAAATAATAAGAGAAGAGAATAAGAAAGGGGATGTTTTTCACATTTTCAAAAAAACAAAACATTTGATAAATATGTGTTACAAATTTCAATAGAGATAACTTTTTACTCCGGTATCGAAAGGACTATTATAATATATCAAATCAAATCTCGTATAAAATTACACAATATAACTAGTTCAGCATTTAGAAAATCTTGTTTGTTCCCAAATTCCATCGTTTACATCACTTACCGAAGATTTGAAGGTTTTGACACACCATTTTCATTTTACTTACTTCCGTTTTATTCAATAGAGCTATAAAGGAGATATTGATGCCAACCTAGGGTTCTTTTTATATATGTTTAATCAGTTTGTATTCTTTTCAAAATAATAAGGGAAAAGAATAGGAAAGGAGATGTTGTTCACATTTTGAAAAACAACAAAACATTTGATAATTATGAGTTACAACTTTCGACGGAGATAATATTTTACTCGGATATCGAAATGACTATTATAATAAATCAAATCGAAGCTCGTATAAAATTACACAATATGATTAGGTCTCCATTTGGAATATCATTTTTGTACACAAATTCCATCGTTTACATCACTTACCGAAGATTTAAAGAATTTTACACACCATATTTTTTACTTACTTCCGGTTTTATTCAATTGACCTATAAAGGATATATTGGTGCCAACCTTGGTTTCTTTTTATATATGTTTAATCAGTCTGTATTCTTCTCAAAATAATAAGAGAATAGAATAGGAAAGGAGATGTTGTTCACATTTTTCAAAAACAACAAAATATTTGATAAATAGAGTTACAACTTTCAACGGAGATAATTTTTTACTCGGGTATCGAAATGACTATTATAATATATCAAATCGAAGCTCATATAAAATTACACAATATCATTAGGTATCCATTTGGAAAATCATTTTTGTAAACAAATTCCATCGTTTACATCACTTACCGAAGATTTAAAGAATTTGACACACCATTTTCATTTTAATTACTTCCGGTTTTATTCAATACAGCTATAAAAGAGATATCGGTGCCAACCTAGGGATCTTTTTATATATGTTGAATAATTAAATATTCTTCTCAAAATAATAAGAGAAGAGAATAGGAAAGGGGATGTTTTTCACATTCTCAAAAACAATAAAACATTTGATAAATATGAGTTACAACTTTGAATGGAGATAACCTTTTACTCGGGTATCGAAACGACTCTTATAATAAATCAAATCGAAGCTAGTATCAAATTACACAATATGATTAGGTCTGACTATGGAAAATCATGTTTGCAACCAAATTGCATCGTTTACATCACTTACAGAAGAATTAAAGGTTTTGACACACCATTTTCATTTTACATACTTCCAATATTATTCAATAGAGCAATAAAGGAGATATTGGTGCAAACCTAGGGTTCTTTTTATATATGTTTAAGCAGTCTGTATTCTTCACAAAATAATAAGAGAAGAGAATAGGGAAGGGGAGTTTTTCACATTTTCAAAAACAACAAAACATTTGATAAATATGAGTTACAACTTTCAACGGAGATAAGTTTTTACTCGGGTATCAAAACGACTCTTATAATAAATCAAATAGAAGCTAGTATCAAATTACATAATATTATAGGTCTCGCTATGGAAAATAATTTTTGCACCCAAATTCCATCGTTTACATCATTTACCAAGGGTTTATAGCTTTGGACGCACCATTTCCATTATACTTACTTCCGGTTTTATTCAATAGAGCTATAAAGGAGATATTGGTGCCAACCTAGGGTTCTTTTTATATATGTTGAATCATTAAATATTGTTCACAAAATAATAAGAGAAGAGAATAAGAAATGGGATGTTTTTCACATTTTCAAAAAAACAAAACATTTGATAAATATGTGTTACAAATTTTATTAGAGATAACTTTTTACTCGGGTATCGAAATGACTATTATAATATATCAAATCAAAGCTCGTATAAAATTACACAAAATGATTAGGTCACCATTTTTAAAATCTTTTTTGTACCCAAATTCCATCGTTTACATCACTTACCGAGGATTTAAAGGTTTTGACACACCATTTTCATTTTACTTACTTCCGGTTTTATTCAATAGAGCTATAAAGGAGATATTGGTGCCAACCTAGGGTTCTTTTTATATATGTTTAATCAGTCTGTATTCTTCACAAAATAATAAGAGAAGAGAATAGGAAAGGGGATGTTGTTCACATTTTCAAAAACAACAAAACATTTGATAAATATGAGTTACAACTTTCAACGGAGATAATTTTTTACTCGGGTATCAAAACGACTCTTATAATAAATCAAATAGAAGCTAGTATCAAATTACACAATATGATTAGGTCTCGCTATGGAAAATCATTTTTGCACCCAAATTCCATCGTTTACATCACTTACCGACGGTTTAAAGCTTTTGATGCACTATTTCCATTTTACTTACTTTCGGTTTTATTCAATAGAGCTATAAAGGAGATATTGTTGCAAACCTAGGGTTCTTTTTATATATGTTGAATCATTAAATATTCTTCTCAAAATAATAAGAGAAGAGAATAGGAAAGGGGATGTTTTTCACATTTTCAAAAAAAACAAAACATTTGATAAATATGATTTACAAATTTCAATAGAGATACTTTTTACTCGGGCATCAAAATGACTATTATAATATATCAAATCAAAGATCGTATAAATTTACACAATATAACTAGGTCAGCATTTGGAAAATCTTGTTTTTACCCAAATTCCATTGTTTACATCACTTACCGAAGATTTGAAGGTTTTGACACACAATTTTCATTTTACTTACTTCTAGTATTATTCAATAGAGCTATAGAGGAGATATTGGTGCAAACCTAGGGTTCTTTTTATATATGTTTAAGCAGTCTGTATTCTTCACAAAATAATAAGAGAAGAGAATAGGAAAGGGGATCTTGTTCACATTTTCAACAACAACAAAACATTTGTAAAATATGAGTTAAAACTTGCAACGGTTATAACTTTTTACTCGCGTATGGAAATGACTATTATAAAATATCAAATCAAAGCTCGTATCAAATTACACAATATGATTTGGTTTCCTTTTGGAAAATCATTTTTGTACCCAAATTCCATCGTTTACATCACTTTTCGAGGGTTTAAAAGTTTTGAAGCACCATTTTCATTTTACTTACTTCTTGTTTTATTGAAGAGAGCTATAAAGGAGATATTGGTGCCGACCTAGGGTTCTTAATATATATGTTCAATCAGTCTGTATTCTTCACAAAATAATAAGAGAAGAGAAAAAGAAAGGAGATGTTGTTCACATTTTCAAAAACAACAAAACATTTGATAAATATGAGTTACAACTTTCAACGGAGATAATTTTTTACTCGGGTATCAAAACGACTCTTATAATAAATCAAATAGAAGCTAGTATCAAATTACACAATATGATTAGGTCTCCATTTGGAAAAGTATTTTTGTACACAAATTCCATCGGTTACATCACTTACCGAAGATTTAAAGGTTTTGACGCACCATTTTCTTTTTACTTACTTCCGGTTTTATTCAATAGAGCTATAAAGGAGATATTGGTGCAACCTAGGGTTCTTTTTATATATGTTGAATCATTAAATAATCTTCACAAAATAATAAGAGAAGAGAATAAGAAAGCGGATGTTTTTCACATTTTAAAAAAAACAAAACATTTGATAAATATGAGTTACAACTTTCAACGGCGATAATTTTTTACTCGGGTATCGAAACGACTCTTATAATAAATCAAATCGAAGCTAGTATCAAATTACACAATATGATTAGGTCTCGATATGAAAAATCATATCTGCACCCAAATTCCATCGTTTACATCACTTACCGAGTGTTTAATGATTTTTAAGGGTAATTTTCATTTTACTTATTTTCGATATTATTCAATATAGCTATAAAGGAGATATTGGTGCCGACCTAGGGTTCTTAATATATATGTTCAATCAATCTGTATTCCCCAAAAAAAAATAATAAGAGAAGAGAATAGGAAAGGGGATGTTGTTCACATTTTCAAAAACAACAAAACATTTGATAAATATGAGTTACAACTTTCAACGGAGATAACTTTTTACTCGGGTATCGAAATGACTATTATAATATATCAAATCAAAGCTCGTATAAAATTACACAATATGATTAGGTCTCCATTTGGAAAATCATTTTTGTACACAAATTCCATCGTTTACATCACTTACCGAGGATTTAAAGGTTTTGACACACCATTTTCATTTTACTTACTTCCGTTTTATTCAATAGAGCTATAAAGGAGATATTGATGCCAACCTAGGGTTCTTTTTATATATGTTTAATCAGTCTGTATTCTTCTCAAAATAATAAGGGAAAAGAATAGGAAAGGAGATGTTGTTCACATTTTGAAAAACAACAAAACATTTGATAATTATGAGTTACAACTTTCGACGGAGATAATATTTTACTCGGATATCCAAACAACTATTGGAATAAATCAAATCGAAGCTCGTATAAAATTACACAATATGATTAGGTTTCCATTTGGAAAATCATTTTTGTAAACAAATTCCATCCTTTACAACACTTACCTAGGATTTAAAGATTTTGACACACCATTTTCATTTTACTTACTTCCAGTTTTATTCAATAGAGCTATAAAGGAGATATTGGTGCCAACCTAGGGTTCTTTTTATATATTTTTAATCGGTAAATATTCTTCTCAAAATAATAAGAGAAGAGAATAGGGAAGGTGATGTTGTTCACATTTTCAAAAACAACAAAACATTTGATAAATATGAGTTACAACTTTCAACGGAGATAACTTTTTACTCGGGTATCGAAAGGACTATTATAATATATCACATCAAACCTAGTATAAAATTACACAATATGATTAGGTCTCCATTTGGAAAATCTTTTTTGTACCCAAATTCCATCGTTTACATCACTTACCGAAGATTTAAAGGTTTTGACACACCATTTTCATTTTACTTACTTCCAATATTATTCAATAGAGCTATAAAGGAGATATTGGTGCAAACCTTGGGTTCTTTTTATATATGTTTAAGAAATCTGTATTCTTCACAAAATAATAAGAGAAGAGAATAGGGAAGGTGATGTTGTTCACATTTTCAAAAACAACAAAATATTTGATAAATATGAGTTACAACTTTCAACGGAGATAACTTTTTACTCGGGTATCGAAACGACTCTTATAATAAATCAAATCGAAGCTAGTATCAAATTACACAATATGATTAGGTCTCGCTAGGGAAAATCATATTTGCACCCAAATTCCATCGTTTACATCACTTACCGAGGATTTAAAGGTTTTGATGCACCATTTTCATTTTACTTACTTCCGGTTTTATTCACTAGACGTATAAAGGAGATATTTATGCCAACCTAGGGTTCTTTATATATGTGTTCAATAATTATGTATTCTTCAAAAAAAATAAGAGAAGAGAAAAGGAAAGGGGATGTTGTTCACATTTTCAAAAACAACAAAACATTTGATAAATATGAGTTACAACTTTCAACGGAGATAACTTTTTACTCGGGTATCGAAATGACTATTATAATATATCAAATCAAAGCTCGTATAAAATTACACAATATGATTAGATCTCCATTTGGAAAATCATTTTTTTACACAAATTCCATCGCTACATCACTTACCGAGGATTTAACGGTTTTGACGCACCATCTTCATTTTACTTACTTCCGGTTTTAGTCAATAGAGCTATAAAGGAGATATTGGTGCCAACCTAGGGTTCTTTTTATATATGTTTAAGCAGTCTGTATTCTTCACAAAATAATAAGAGAAGAGAATAAGAAAGGGGATGTTGTTCACATTTTCAAAAACAACAAAACATTTGATAAATATGAGTTACAACTTTCAACGGAGATAATTTTTTACTCGGGTATCGAAACGACTCTTATAATAAATCAAATCGAAGCTAGTATCAAATTACACAATATGATTAGGTCTCGCTATGGAAAATCATGTTTGCACCCAAATTCCATCGTTTACATCACTTACCGAGTGTTTAAAGGTTTTTAAGCGTCATTTTCATTTTACTTATTTCCGATATTATTCAATAGACCTATAAAGTAGATATTTATGCCGACCTAGGGTTCTTTATATATATGTTCAATCATTCTGTATTCTTAATAAAAAAACTAAGAGAAGAGAAAAGGAAAGGGGATGTTGTTCACATTTTCAAAAACAACAAAACATTTGATAAATATGAGTTACAACTTTCAACGGAGATAACTTTTTACTCGGGTATCGAAAGGACTATTATAATATATCAAATCGAAGCTAGTATCAAATTACACAATATGATTAGGTCTCCATTTGGAAAAAACATGTTTTTACACAAATTCCATCGTTTACATTACTTACCGAGTGTTTAAAGGTTTTTAAGCATCATCTTCATTTTACTTATTTCCGATATTATTCAATAGAGCTATAAAGGAGATATTGGTGCCAACCTAGGGTTCTTTTTATATATGTTTTTAAGAAGTCTGTATTCTTCACAAAATAATAAGAGAAGAGAATAAGAAAGGGGATGTTGTTCACATTTTCAAAAACAACAAAACATTTGATAAATATGAGTTACAACTTTCAACGGAGATAATTTTTTACTCGGGTATCGAAACGACTCTTATAATAAATCAAATCGAAGCTAGTATCAAATTACACAATATGATTAGGTCTCGCTTTGGAAAATCATGTTTGCACCCAAATTCCATCGTTTGCATCACTTACCGAGTGTTTAAAGGTTTTTAAGCATCATCTTCATTTTACTTATTTCCGATATTATTCAATAGACCTATAAAGGAGATATTTATGCCGACCTAGGGTTCTTTATATATATGTTCAATCATTCTGTATTCTTCACAAAATAATAAGAGAAGAGAATAAGAAAGGGGATGTTGTTCACATTTTCAAAAACAACAAAACATTTGATAAATATGAGTTACAACTTTCAACGGAGATAACTTTTTACTCGGGTATCGAAAGGACTATTATAATATATCACTCAAAGCTACTATAAAATTACACAATATGAATAGGTCTCCATTTGGAAAAAACATATTTTTACCCAAATTCCATCGTTTACATCACTTACCGAGGATTTAAAGGTTTTGATGCACCATTTTCATTTTACTTACTTCCGGTTTTAGTCAATAGAGCTATAAAGGAGATATTGGTGCCGACCTAGGGTTCTTTTTATATATGTTCAATCATTCTGTATTCTTAATAAAAAAACTAAGAGAAGAGAAAAGGAAAGGGGATGTTGTTCACATTTTCAAAAACAACAAAACATTTGATAAATATGAGTTACAACTTTCAACGGAGATAACTTTTTACTCGGGTATCGAAATGACTATTATAATATATCAAATCAAAGCTCGTATAAAATTAAACAATATGATTAGGTTTCCATTTGGAAAATCATTTTTGAACACAAATTCCATCGTTTACATCACTTACCGAGGATTTAAAGGTTTTGACAAACCATTTTCATTTTACTTACTTCCGGTTTTATTCAATAGAGCTATAAAGGAGATATTGGTGCCAACCTAGGGTTCTTTTTATATATGTTTAATCAGTCTGTATTCTTCACAAAATAATAAGAGAAGAGAATAGGAAAGGGGATGTTGTTCACATTTTCAAAAACAACAAAACATTTGATAAATATGAGTTACAACTTTCAACGGAGATAACTTTTTACTCGGGTATCGAAAGGACTATTATAATATATCAAATCAAAGCTCGTATAAAATTACACAATATGATTAGGTCTCGCTGTGGAAAATCATGTTTGCACCCAAATTCCCTCGTTTGCATCACTTACCGAGTGTTTAAAGGTTTTTAAGCATCATCTTCATTTTACTTATTTCCGATATTATTCAATAGAGCTATAAAGGAGATATTGGTGCCAACCTAGGGTTCTTTTTATATATGTTCATAAGCAATCTGTATTCTTCACAAAATAATAAGAGAAGAGAATAAGAAAGGGGATGTTGTTCACATTTTCAAAAACAACAAAACATTTGATAAATATGAGTTACAACTTTCAACGGAGATAATTTTTTACTCGGGTATCGAAATGACTCTTATAATAAATCAAATCGAAGCTAGTATCAAATTACACAATATGATTAGGTCTCGCTAGGGAAAATCATATTTGCACCCAAATTCCATCGTTTACATCACTTACCGAGTGTTTAAAGGTTTTTAAGCATCCTTTTCATTTTACTTATTTCTGATTTTATTCAATAGACCAATAAAGTAGATATTTATGCCGACCTAGGGTTCTTTATATATAAGTTCAATCATTATGTATTCTTAATAAAAAAACTAATAGAAGAGAAAAGGAAAGGGGATGTTGTTCACATTTTCAAAAACAACAAAACATTTGATAAATATGAGTTACAAATTTCAACGGAAATAACTTTTTACTCGGGTATCGGAACGACTCTTCTAATAAATCAAATCAAAGCTAGTATCAAATTACACAATATGATTCGGTCTCCATTTGGAAAAAACATATTTTTACACAAATTCCATCGTTTACATCACTTACCGAGGATTTAAAGGTTTTGATGCACCATTTTCATTTTACTTACTTCCGGTTTTAGTCAATAGAGCTATAAAGGAGATATTGGCTCCAACCTAGGGTTCTTTTTATATATGTTTATAAGCAGTCTGTATTCTTCACAAAATAATAAGAGAAGAGAATAAGAAAGGGAGGTATTTCATATTTTCAAAAACCACAAAACATTTGATAAATATGAGTTACCACTTTCAACGGAGATAATTTTTTATTCGGGTATCGAAATGACTCTTATAATAAATCAAATCGAAGCTAGTATCAAATTACACAATATGATTAGGTCTCGCTTTGGAAAATCATGTTTGCACCCAAATTCCATCGTTTACATCACTTACCGAGTGTTTAAAGGTTTTTAAGCGTCCTTTTCATTTTACTTATTTCTGATATTATTCAATAGACCTATAAAGTAGATATTTATGCCGACCTAGGGTTCTTTATATATATGTTCAATCATTCTGTATTCTTAATAAAAAAACTAAGAGAAGAGAAAAGGAAAGGGGATGTTGTTCACATTTTCAAAAACAACAAAACATTTGATAAATATGAGTTACAACTTTCAACGGAGATAACTTTTTACTCGGGTATCGAAAGGACTATTATAATATATCACATCAAAGCTACTATAAAATTAAACAATATGATTAGGTCTACATTTGGAAAAAACAGTTTTTTACACAAATTCCATCGTTTACATCACTTACCGAGGATTTAAAGGTTTTGACGCACCATTTTCATTTTACTTTCTTCCGCTTTTAGTCAATAGAGCTATAAAGGAGATATTGGTGCAAACCTAGGGTTCTTTTTATATATGTTTAATCAGTCTATATTCTTCTCAAAATAATAAGAGAAGAGAATAGGAAAGGGGATGTTGTTCACATTTTCAAAAACAACAAAACATTTGATAAATATGAGTTACAACTTTCAACGGAGATAATTTTTTACTCGGGTATCGAAACGACTCTTATAATAAATCAAATCGAAGCTAGTATCAAATTACACAATATGATTAGGTCTCGCTTTGGAAAATCATGTTTGCACCCAAATTCCATCGTTTGCATCACTTACCGAGTGTTTAAAGGTTTTTAAGCATCATCTTCATTTTACTTATTTCCGATATTATTCAATAGACCTATAAAGTAGATATTGATGCCGACCTAGGGTTCTTTATATATATGTTCAATCATTCTGTATTCTTAATAAAAAAACTAAGAGAAGATAAAAGGAAAGGGGATGTTGTTCACATTTTCAAAAACAACAAAACATTTGATAAATATGAGTTACAACTTTCAACGGAGATAACTTTTTACTCGGGTATCGAAAGGACTATTATAATATATCAAATCGAAGCTAGTATAAAATTACACAATATGATTAAGTCTCCATTTGAAAAAAAAACATTTTTTTTACACAAATTCCATCGTTTACATCACTTACCGATGATTTAAAGGTTTTGACGCACCATTTTCATTTTACTTACTTCCGGTATTATTCAATAGAGCTATAAAGGAGATATTGGTGCCAACCTAGGGTCCTTTTTATATATGTTCATAAGCAATCTGTATTATTCACAAAATAATAAGAGAAGAGAATAAGAAATGGGATGTTGTTCACATTTTCAAAAACAACAAAACATTTGATAAATATGAGTTACAACTTTCAACGGAGATAACTTTTTACTCGGGTATCGAAACGACTCTTATAATAAATCAAATCGAAGCTAGTATCAAATTACACAATATGATTAGGTCTCGCTTTGGAAAATCATGTTTGCACCCAAATTCCATCGTTTACATCACTTACCGAGTGTTTAAAGGTTTTTAAGCGTCCTTTTCATTTTACTTATTTCTGATATTATTCAATAGACCTATAAAGTAGATATTTATGCCGACCTAGGGTTCTTTATATATATGTTCAATCATTCTGTATTCTTAATAAAAAAACTAAGAGAAGAGAAAAGGAAAGGGGATGTTGTTCACATTTTCAAAAACAACATAACATTTGATAAATATGAGTTACAACTTTCAACGGAGATAACTATTTACTCGGGTATCGAAAGGACTATTATAATATATCACATCAAAGCTACTATAAAATTACACAATATGATTAGGTCTCCATTTGGAAAAAACATTTTTTTACACAAATTCCATCGTTTACATCACTTACCGAGGATTTAAAGGTTTTGACGCACCATTTTCATTTTACTTACATCCGGATTTTGTCAATAGAGCTATAAAGGAGATATTGGTGCCAACCTAGGGTTCTTTTTATATATGTTTATAAGCAGTCTGTATTCTTCACAAAATAATAAGAGAAGAGAATAAGAAAGGGGATGTTGTTCACATTTTCAAAAACAACAAAACATTTGATAAATATGAGTTACAACTTTCAACGGAGATAATTTTTTACTCGGGTATCGAAACGACTCTTATAATAAATCAAATCGAAGCTAGTATCAAATTACACAATATGATTAGGTCTCGCTAGCGAAAATCATATTTGCACCCAAATTTCATCGTTTAGTTCACTTACCGAGTGTTTAAAGGTTTTTAACCGTCCTTTTCATTTTAATTATTTCTGATATTATTCAATAGACCTATAAAGTAGATATTTATGCCGACCTAGGGTTCTTTATATATATGTTCAATCATTATGTATTCTTAATAAAAAAACTAAGAGAAGAGAAAAGGAAAGGGGATGTTGTTCACATTTTAAAAAACAGCAAATCATTTGATAAATATGAGTTACAACTTTCAACGGAGGTAACTTTTTACTCGGGTATCGAAAGGACTATTATAATATATCACATCAAAGCTATTATAAAATTACACAATATGATTAGGTCCCCATTTGGAAAAAAACATTTTTTTACACAAATTCCATCGTTTACATCACTTACCATGGATTTAAAGGTTTTGACGCACCATTTTCATTTTACTTACTTCCGGTTTTATTCAATAGAGCTATAAAGGAGATATTGGTGCCGACCTAGGGTTCTTTATATATATGTTCAATCAGTCTGTATTCTTCAAAAAAAAATAAGAGAAGAGAAAAGGAAAGGGGATGTTGTTCACATTTTCAAAAACAACAAAACATTTGATAAATATGAGTTAAAACTTTCAACGGAGAAAACTTTTTACTCGGTTGTCGGAATGACTACTATAATATATGAAATCAAAGCTAGTATCAAATTACACAATATGATTAGGTCCACCTTTGGAAATTCATTTTTGTACGCAAATTCCATCGTTTACATCACTTACCGAGGATTTAAAGGTTTTGACGCACCATTTTCATTTTACTTACTTCCGGTTTTAGTCAATAGAGCTATAAAGGAGATATTGGTGCCAACCTAGGGTTCTTTTTATATATGTTCAATCATTCTGTATTCTTCACAAAATAATAAGAGAAGAGAATAAGAAAGGGGATGTTGTTCACATTTTCAAAAACAACAAAACATTTGATAAATATGAGTTACAACTTTCAACGGAGATAATTTTTTACTCGGGTATCGAAACGACTCTTATAATAAATCAAATCGAAGCTAGTATCAAATTACACAATATGATTAGGTCTCGCTATGGAAAATCATGTTTGCACCCAAATTCCATCGTTTACATCACTTACCGAGTGTTTAAAGGTTTTTAAGCGTCCTTTTCATTTTACTTATTTCTGATATTATTCAATAGACCTATAAAGTAGATATTTATGCCGACCTAGGGTTCTTTATATATATGTTCAATCATTATGTATTCTTAATAAAAAAACTAAGAGAAGAGAAAAGGAAAGGGGATGTTGTTCACATTTTCAAAAACAACAAAACATTTGATAAATATGAGTTACAACTTTCAACGGAGATAACTTTTTACTCGGGTATCAAAAGGAATATTATAATATATCACATTAAATCTAGCATGAAATTACACAATATGATTAGGTCTCCATTTGGAAAAACATTTTTTTACACAAATTCCATCGTTTACATCACTTACCGAGGATTTAAAGGTTTTGAAGCACCATTTTCATTTTACTTACTTCCCATTTTAGTCAATAGAGCTATAAAGGAGATATTGGTGCCAACCTAGGGTTCTTTTTATATATGTTTTTAAGAAGTCTGTATTCTTCACAAAATAATAAGAGAAGAGAATAAGAAAGGGGATGTTGTTCACATTTTCAAAAACAACAAAACATTTGATAAATATGAGTTACAACTTTCAACGGAGATAATTTTTTACTCGGGTATCGAAACGACTCTTATAATAAATAAAATCGAAGCTAGTATCAAATTACACAATATGATTAGGTCTCGCTTTGGAAAATCATGTTTGCACCCAAATTCCATCGTTTGCATCACTTACCGAGTGTTTAAAGGTTTTTAAGCGTCATTTTCATTTTACTTATTTCCGATATTATTCAATAGACCTATAAAGTAGATATTTATGCCGACCTAGGGTTCTTTATATATATGTTCAATCATTATGTATTCTTAATAAAAAAACTAAGAGAAGAGAAAAGGAAAGGGGATGTTGTTCACATTTTCAAAAACAACAAAACATTTTATAAATATGAGTTACAACTCTCAACGGAGATAACTTTTTACTCGGGTATCGAAAGGACTATTATAATATATCACATCAAACCTAGTATAAAATTACACAATATGATTAGGTCTCCATTTGGAAAAACATTTTTTTACACAAATTCCATCGTTTACATCACTTACCGAGTGTTTAAAGGTTTTTAAGCGTCAATTTCATTTTACTTATTTCCGATATTATTCAATAGGCCTATAAAAAAGATATTTATGCCAACCTAGGGTTCTTTATATATATGTTCAATCATTCTGTATTCTTCACAAAATAATAAGAGAAGAGAATAAGAAAGGGGATGTTGTTCACATTTTCAAAAACAACAAAACATTTGATAAATATGAGTTACAACTTTCAACGGAGATAATTTTTTACTCGGGTATCGAAACGACTCTTATAATAAATAAAATCGAAGCTAGTATCAAATTACACAATATGATTAGGTCTCGCTTTGGAAAATCATGTTTGCACCCAAATTCCATCGTTTACATCACTTACCGAGTGTTTAAAGGTTTTTAAGCGTCCTTTTCATTTTACTTATTTATGATATTATTCAATAGACCTATAAAGTAGATATTTATGCCGACCTAGGGTTCTTTATATATATGTTCAATCATTATGTATTCTTAATAAAAAAACTAAGAGAAGAGAAAAGGAAAGGGGATGTTGTTCACATTTTCAAAAACAACAAAACATTTGATAAATATGAGTTACAACTTTCAACGGAGATAACTTTTTACTCGGGTATCGAAAGGACTATTATAATATATCACATCAAACCTAGTATAAAATTACACAATATGATTAGGTCTCCATTTGGAAAAACATTTTTTTACACAAATTCCATCGTTTACATCACTTACCGAGGATTTAAAGGTTTTGAAGCACCATTTTCATTTTACTTACTTCCCATTTTAGTCAATAGACCTAGAAAGTAGATATTGGTGCCAACCTAGGGTTCTTTTTATATATGTTCAATCATTCTGTATTCTTCACAAAATAATAAGAGAAGAGAATAAGAAAGGGGATGTTGTTCACATTTTCAAAAACAACAAAACATTTGATAAATATGAGTTACAACTTTCAACGGAGATAATTTTTTACTCGGGTATCGAAACGACTCTTATAATAAATCAAATCGAAGCTAGTATCAAATTACACAATATGATTAGGTCTCGCTTTGGAAAATCATGTTTGCACCCAAATTCCATCGTTTACATCACTTACCGAGTGTTTAAAGGTTTTTAAGCGTCATTTTCATTTTACTTATTTCCGATATTATTCAATAGACCTATAAAGTAGATATTTATGCCGACCTAGGGTTCTTTATATATATGTTCAATCATTCTGTATTCTTAATAAAAAAACTAAGAGAAGATAAAAGGAAAGGGGATGTTGTTCACATTTTCAAAAACAACATAACATTTGATAAATATGAGTTACAACTTTCAACGGAGATAACTCTTTACACGGGTATCGAAAGGACTATTATAATATATCACATCAAAGCTACTATAAAATTAAACAATATGATTAGGTCTACATTTGGAAAAAACAGTTTTTTACACAAATTCCATCGTTTACATCACTTACCGAGGATTTAAAGGTTTTGACGCACCATTTTCATTTTACTTACTTCCAGTTTTAGTCAATAGACCTAGAAAGTAGATATTGGTGCCAACCTAGGGTTCTTTATATATATGTTCAATCATTCTGTATTCTTCAAAAAAAAATAAGAGAAGAGAAAAGGAAAGGGGATGTTGTTCACATTTTCAAAAACAACAAAACATTTGATAAATATGAGTTACAACTTTCAACGGAGATAACTTTTTACTCGGGTATCGAAACGACTCTTATAATAAATCAAATCGAAGCTAGTATCAAATTACACAATATGATTAGGTCTCGCTTGGGAAAATCATGTTTGCACCCAAATTCCATCGTTTACATCACTTACCGAGTGTTTAAAGGTTTTTAAGCGTCCTTTTCATTTTACTTATTTCTAATATTATTCAATAGACCTATAAAGTAGATATTTATGCCGACCTAGGGTTCTTTATATATATGTTCAATCATTATATATTCTTAATAAAAAAACTAAGAAAAGAGAAAAGGAAAGGGGATGTTGTTCACATTTTCAAAAACAACAAAACATTTGATAAATATGAGTTACAACTTTCAACGGAGATAACTTTTTACTCGGGTATCAAAAGGACTATTATAATATATCACATCAAACCTAGTATAAAATTACACAATATGATTAGGTCTCCATTTGGAAAAAGATTTTTTACACAAATTCCATCGTTTACATCACTTACCGAGGATTTAAAGGATTTGACGCACCATTTTCATTTTACTTACTTCCGGTTTTAGTCAATAGAGCTATAAAGGAGATATTGGTGCCAACCTAGGGTTCTTTTTATATATGTTTTTAAGTAGTCTGTATTCTTCACAAAATAATAAGAGAAGAGAATAAGAAAGGGGATGTTGTTCACATTTTCAAAAACAACAAAACATTTGATAAATATGAGTTACAACTCTCAACGGAGATAATTTTTTACTCGGGTATCGAAACGACTCTTATAATAAATTAAATCGAAGCTAGTATCAAATTACACAATACGATTAGGTCTTTCTATGGAAAATCATGTTTGCACCCAAATTCCATCGTTTACATCACTTACCGAGTGTTTAAAGGTTTTTAAGCGTCATTTCCATTTTACTTATTTCCGATATTATTCAATAGGCCTACAAAGTAGATATTTATGCCGACCTAGGGTTCTTTATATATATTTTCAATCATTCTGTATTCTTAATAAAAAAACTAAGAGAAGAGAAAAGGAAAGGGGATGTTGTTCACATTTTCAAAAACAACAAAACATTTTATAAATATGAGTTACAACTCTCAACGGAGATAACTTTTTACTCGGGTATCAAAAGGACTATTATAATATATCACATCAAACCTAGTATAAAATTACACAATATGATTAGGTCTCCATTTGGAAAATCATGTTTGCACCCAAATTCCATCGTTTACATCACTTACCGAGTGTTTAAAGGTTTTTAAGCGTCCTTTTCATTTTACTTATTTCCGAGATTATTCAATAGACCTATAAAGTAGATATTTATGCCGACCTAGGGTTCTTTATATATATGTTCAATCATTCTGTATTCTTAATAAAAAAACTAAGAGAAGATAAAAGGAAAGGGGATGTTGTTCACATTTTCAAAAACAACAAAACATTTGATAAATATGAGTTACAACTTTCAACGGAGATAACTTTTTACTCGGGTATCGAATGGAATATTATAATATATCACATCAAACCTTTCAGGAAATTACACAATATGATTAGGTCTCCATTTGGAAAAAAACATTTTTTTACACAAATTCCATCGTTTACATCACTTACCATGGATTTAAAGGTCAATAGAGCTATAAAGGAGATATTGGTGCCAACCTAGGGTTCTTTTTATATATGTTTTTAAGAAGTCTGTATTCTTCACAAAATAATAAGAGAAGAGAATAAGAAAGGGGATGTTGTTCACATTTTCAAAAACAACAAAACATTTGATAAATATGAGTTACAACTTTCAACGGAGATAATTTTTTACTCGGGTATCGAAACGACTCTTATAATAAATCAAATCGAAGCTAGTATCAAATTACACAATATGATTAGGTCTCGCTTTGGAAAATCATGTTTGCACCCAAATTCCATCGTTTACATCACTTACCGAGTGTTTAAAGGTTTTTAAGCGTCATTTCCATTTTACTTATTTCCGATATTATTCAATAGGCCTACAAAGTAGATATTTATGCCGACCTAGGGTTCTTTATATATATGTTCAATCATTCTGTATTCTTAATAAAAAAACTAAGAGAAGAGAAAAGGAAAGGGGATGTTGTTCACATTTTCAAAAACAACAAAACATTTTATAAATATGAGTTACAACTCTCAACGGAGATAACTTTCTACACGGGTATGAAAAGGACTATTATAATATATCACATCAAACCTAGTATAAAATTACACAATATGATTAGGTCTCCATTTGGAAAAAGATTTTTTACACAAATTCCATCGTTTACATCACTTACCGAGGATTTAAAGGATTTGACGCACCATTTTCATTTTACTTACTTCCGGTTTTAGTCAATAGAGCTATAAAGGAGATATTGGTGCCAACCTAGGGTTCTTTTTATATATGTTTATAAGCAGTCTGTATTCTTCACAAAATAATAAGAGAAGAGAATAAGAAAGGGGATGTTGTTCACATTTTCAAAAACAACAAAACATTTGATAAATATGAGTTACAACTTTCAACGGAGATAATTTTTTACTCGGGTATCGAAACGACTCTTATAATAAATCAAATCGAAGCTAGTATCAAATTACACAATATGATTAGGTCTCGCTATGGAAAATCATGTTTGCACCCAAATTCCATCGTTTACATCACTTACCGAGTGTTTAAAGGTTTTTAAGCGTCCTTTTCATTTTACTTATTTCCGATATTATTCAATAGACCTATAAAGTAGATATTTATGCCGACCTAGGGTTCTTTATATATATGTTCAATCATTCTGTATTCTTAATAAAAAAACTAAGAGAAGAGAAAAGGAAAGGGGATGTTGTTCACATTTTCAAAAACAACAAAACATTTTATAAATATGAGTTACAACTTTAAACGGAGATAACTTTTTACTCGGGTATCGAAAGGACTATTATAATATATCACATCAAACCTAGTATAAAATTACACAATATGATTAGGTCTCCATTTGGAAAAACATTTTTTTACACAAATTCCATCGTTTACATCACTTACCGAGGATTTAAAGGTTTTGACGCACCATTTTCATTTTACTTACTTCCGGTTTTAGTCAATAGAGCTATAAAGGAGATATTGGTGCCAACCTAGGGTTCTTTTTATATATGTTTTTAAGAAGTCTGTATTCTTCACAAAATAATAAGAGAAGAGAATAAGAAAGGGGATGTTGTTCACATTTTCAAAAACAACAAAACATTTGATAAATATGAGTTACAACTTTCAACGGAGATAATTTTTTACTCGGGTATCGAAACGACTCTTATAATAAATCAAATCGAAGCTAGTATCAAATTACACAATATGATTAGGTCTCGCTTTGGAAAATCATGTTTGCACCCAAATTCCATCGTTTGCATCACTTACCGAGTGTTTAAAGGTTTTTAAGCATCATCTTCATTTTACTTATTTCCGATATTATTCAATAGACCTATAAAGTAGATATTGATGCCGACCTAGGGTTCTTTATATATATGTTCAATCATTCTGTATTCTTAATAAAAAAACTAAGAGAAGATAAAAGGAAAGGGGATGTTGTTCACATTTTCAAAAACAACAAAACATTTGATAAATATGAGTTACAACTTTCAACGGAGATAACTTTTTACTCGGGTATCGAAAGGACTATTATAATATATCACATCAAAGCTACTATAAAATTAAACAATATGATTAGGTCTACATTTGGAAAAAACATTTTTTTACACAAATTCCATCGTTTACATCACTTACCGAGTGTTTAAAGGTTTTGACGCACCATTTTCATTTTACTTATTTCCGATATTATTCAATAGGCCTATAAAGGAGATATTTATGCCAACCTAGGGTTCTTTATATATATGTTCAATCATTCTGTATTCTTAATAAAAAAACTAAGAGAAGAGAAAAGGAAAGGGGATGTTGTTCACATTTTCAAAAACAACAAAACATTTGATAAATATGAGTTACAACTTTCAACGGAGATAACTTTTTACTCGGGTATCGAAAGGACTATTATAATATATCACATCAAACCTAGTATGAAATTACACAATATGATTAGGTCTACCTTCAAAAATCATTTTTGTACCCAAATTCCATCGTTTACATCACTTACCGAAGATTTAAAGAATTTGACACACCATTTTCATTTTACTTACTTCCTTTTTATTCAATAGAGCTATAAAGGAGATATTGGTGCCAACCTAGGGTTCTTTTTATATATGTTTTTAAGAAGTCTGTATTCTTCACAAAATAATAAGAGAAGAGAATAAGAAAGGGGATGTTGTTCACATTTTCAAAAACAACAAAACATTTGATAAATATGAGTTACAACTTTCAACGGAGATAATTTTTTACTCGGGTATCGAAACGACTCTTATAATAAATCAAATCGAAGCTAGTATCAAATTACACAATATGATTAGGTCTCGCTTTGGAAAATCATGTTTGCACCCAAATTCCATCGTTTACATCACTTACCGAGTGTTTAAAGGTTTTTAAGCGTCATTTTCATTTTACTTATTTCCGATATTATTCAATAGACCTATAAAGTAGATATTTATGCCGACCTAGGGTTCTTTATATATATGTTCAATCATTCTGTATTCTTAATAAAAAAACTAAGAGAAGAGAAAAGGAAAGGGGATGTTGTTCACATTTTCAAAAACAACAAAACATTTGATAAATATGAGTTACAACTTTCAACGGAGATAACTTTTTACTCGGGTATCGAAAGGACTATTATAATATATCACATCAAACCTAGTATAAAATTACACAATATGATTAGGTCTCCATTTGGGAAAAAGCAATGTTTTACACAAATTCCATCGTTTACATCACTTACCGAGGATTTAAAGGTCAATAGAGCTATAAAGGAGATATTGGTGCCAACCTAGGGTTCTTTTTATATATGTTTATAAGCAATCTGTATTCTTCACAAAATAATAAGAGAAGAGAATAAGAAATGGGATGTTGTTCACATTTTCAAAAACAACAAAACATTTGATAAATATGAGTTACAACTTTCAACGGAGATAATTTTTTACTCGGGTATCGAAACGACTCTTATAATAAATCAAATCGAAGCTAGTATCAAATTACACAATATGATTAGGTCTCGCTATGGAAAATCATGTTTGCACCCAAATTCCATCGTTTACATCACTTACCGAGTGTTTAAAGGTTTTTAAGCGTCCTTTTCATTTTACTTATTTCTGATATTATTCAATAGACCTATAAAGTAGATATTTATGCCGACCTAGGGTTCTTTATATATATGTTCAATCATTATGTATTCTTAATAAAAAAACTAAGAGAAGAGAAAAGGAAAGGGGATGTTGTTCACATTTTCAAAAACAACAAAACATTTGATAAATATGAGTTACAACTTTCAACGGAGATAACTTTTTACTCGGGTATCGAAAGGACTATTATAATATATCACATCAAACCTAGTATAAAATTACACAATATGATTAGGTCTCCATTTGGAAAAACATTTTTTTACACAAATTCCATCGTTTACATCACTTACCGAGGATTTAAAGGATTTGACGCACCATTTTCATTTTACTTACTTCCGGTTTTAGTCAATAGAGCTATAAAGGAGATATTGGTGCCAACCTAGGGATATTTTTATATATGTTTATAAGCAATCTGTATTCTTCACAAAATAATAAGAGAAGAGAATAAGAAATGGGATGTTGTTCACATTTTCAAAAACAACAAAACATTTGATAAATATGAGTTACAACCTTCAACGGAGATAATTTTTTACTCGGGTATCGAAACGACTCTTATAATAAATCAAATCGAAGCTAGTATCAAATTACACAATATGATTAGGTCTCGCTATGGAAAATCATGTTTGCACCCAAATTCCATCGTTTACATCACTTACCGAGTGTTTAAAGGTTTTTAAGCGTCATTTTCATTTTACTTATTTCCGATATTATTCAATAGGCCTATAAAGTAGATATTTATGCCGACCTAGGGTTCTTTATATATATGTTCAATCATTCTGTATTCTTAATAAAAAAACTAAGAGAAGAGAAAAGGAAAGGGGATGTTGTTCACATTTTCAAAAACAACAAAACATTTTATAAATATGAGTTACAACTCTCAACGGAGATAACTTTTTACTCGGGTATCGAAAGGACTATTATAATATATCACATCAAACCTAGTATAAAATTACACAATATGATTAGGTCTCCATTTGGTAAAACATTGTTTTACACAAATTCCATCGTTTACATCACTTAACGAGTGTTTAAAGGTTTTTAAGCGTCATTTCCATTTTACTTATTTCCGATATTATTCAATAGGCCTACAAAGTAGATATTTATGCCGACCTAGGGTTCTTTATATATATGTTCAATCATTCTGTATTCTTAATAAAAAAACTAAGAGAAGAGAAAAGGAAAGGGGATGTTGTTCACATTTTCAAAAACAACAAAACATTTTATAAATATGAGTTACAACTCTCAACGGAGATAACTTTTTACTCGGGTATCGAAAGGACTATTATAATATATCACATCAAACCTAGTATAAAATTACACAATATGATTAGGTCTCCATTTGGAAAAACATTTTTTTACACAAATTCCATCGTTTACATCACTTACCGAGGATTTAAAGGATTTGACACACCATTTTCATTTTACTTACTTCCGGTTTTAGTCAATAGGGCTATAAAGGAGATATTGGTGCCAACCTATGGTTCTTTTTATATATGTTTTTATGAAGTCTGTATTCTTCACAAAATAATAAGAGAAGAGAATAAGAAAGGGAGGTATTTCATATTTTCAAAAACCACAAAACATTTGATAAATATGAGTTACCACTTTCAACGGAGATAATTTTTTATTCGGGTATCGAAATGACTCTTATAATAAATCAAATCGAAGCTAGTATCAAATTACACAATATGATTAGGTCTCGCTTTGGAAAATCATGTTTGCACCCAAATTCCATCGTTTACATCACTTACCGAGTGTTTAAAGGTTTTTAAGCGTCCTTTTCATTTTACTTATTTCTGATATTATTCAATAGACCTATAAAGTAGATATTTATGCCGACCTAGGGTTCTTTATATATATGTTCAATCATTCTGTATTCTTAATAAAAAAACTAAGAGAAGAGAAAAGGAAAGGGGATGTTGTTCACATTTTCAAAAACAACAAAACATTTGATAAATATGAGTTACAACTTTCAACGGAGATAACTTTTTACTCGGGTATCGAAAGGACTATTATAATATATCACATCAAACCTAGTATAAAATTACACAATATGATTAGGTCTCCATTTGGAATATCGATTTTTTACACAAATTCCATCATTTATATCACTTACCGAAGATTTAACGAATTTGACACACCATTTTCATTTTACTTACTTCTTGTTTTATTGAATAGAGCTATAAAGGAGATATTGGTGCCAACCTAGGGTTCTTTTTATATATGTTTATGAGCAATCTGTATTCTTCACAAAATAATAAGAGAAGAGAATAAGAAAGGGGATGTTGTTCACATTTTCAAAAACAACAAAACATTTGATAAATATGAGTTACAACTTTCAACGGAGATAATTTTTTACTCGGTTATCGAAACGACTCTTATAATAAATCAAATCGAAGCTAGTATCAAATTACACAATATGATTAGGTCTCGCTTTGGAAAATCATGTTTGCACCCAAATTCCATCGTTTGCATCACTTACCGAGTGTTTAAAGGTTTTTAAGCATCATCTTCATTTTACTTATTTCCGATATTATTCAATAGACCTATAAAGTAGATATTGATGCCGACCTAGGGTTCTTTATATATATGTTCAATCATTCTGTATTCTTAATAAAAAAACTAAGAGAAGATAAAAGGAAAGGGGATGTTGTTCACATTTTCAAAAACAACAAAACATTTGATAAATATGAGTTACAACTTTCAACGGAGATAACTTTTTACTCGGGTATCGAATGGAATATTATAATATATCACATCAAATCTAGCATGAAATTACACAATATGATTAGGTCTCCATTTGGAAAAATACATTTTTTTACACAAATTCCATCATTTATATCACTTACCGAAGATTTAACGAATTTGACACACCATTTTCATTTTACTTACTTCCGTTTTATTCAATAGAGCTATAAAGGAGATATTGATGCCAACCTAGGGTTCTTTATATATGTGTTCAATCAGTCTGTATTCTTCAAAAAAAAATAAGAGAAGAGAAAAAGAAAGGGGATGTTGTTCACATTTTCAAAAACAACAAAACATTTGATAAATATGAGTTACAACTTTCAACGGAGATAATTTTTTACTCGGGTATCGAAACGACTCTTATAATAAATCAAATCGAAGCTAGTATCAAATTACACAATATGATTAGGTCTCGCTTTGGAAAATCATGTTTGCACCCAAATTCCATCGTTTACATCACTTACCGAGTGTTTAAAGGTTTTTAAGCGTCCTTTTCATTTTACTTATTTCCGATATTATTCAATAGACCTATAAAGTAGATATTTATGCCGACCTAGGGTTCTTTATATATATGTTCAATCATTCTGTATTCTTAATAAAAAAACTAAGAGAAGAGAAAAGGAAAGGGGATGTTGTTCACATTTTCAAAAACAACAAAACATTTTATAAATATGAGTTACAACTTTCAACGGAGATAACTTTTTACTCGGGTATCGAATGGAATATTATAATATATCACATCAAACCTTTCAGGAAATTACACAATATGATTAGGTCTCCATTTGGAAAAAGATTTTTTACACAAATTCCATCGTTTACATCACTTACCGAGGATTTAAAGGATTTGACGCACCATTTTCATTTTACTTACTTCCGGTTTTAGTCAATAGAGCTATAAAGGAGATATTGGTGCCAACCTAGGGTTCTTTTTATATATGTTTTTAAGAAGTCTGTATTCTTCACAAAATAATAAGAGAAGAGAATAAGAAAGGGGATGTTGTTCACATTTTCAAAAACAACAAAACATTTGATAAATATGAGTTACAACTTTCAACGGAGATAATTTTTTACTCGGGTATCGAAACGACTCTTATAATAAATCAAATCGAAGCTAGTATCAAATTACACAATATGATTAGGTCTCGCTTTGGAAAATCATGTTTGCACCCAAATTCCATCGTTTACATCACTTACCGAGTGTTTAAAGGTTTTTAAGCGTCCTTTTCATTTTACTTATTTCTGATATTATTCAATAGACCTATAAAGTAGATATTTATGCCGACCTAGGGTTCTTTATATATATGTTCAATCATTCTGTATTCTTAATAAAAAAACTAAGAGAAGAGAAAAGGAAAGGGGATGTTGTTCACATTTTCAAAAACAACAAAACATTTGATAAATATGAGTTACAACTTTCAACGGAGATAACTTTTTACTCGGGTATCGAAACGACTCTTATAATAAATCAAATCGAAGCTAGTATCAAATTACACAATATGATTAGGTCTCGCTAGGGAAAATCATATTTGCACCCAAATTTCATCGTTTAGTTCACTTACCGAGTGTTTAAAGGTTTTTAAGCGTCCTTTTCATTTTAATTATTTCTGATATTATTCAATAGACCTATAAAGTAGATATTTATGCCGACCTAGGGTTCTTTATATATATGTTCAATCATTATGTATTCTTAATAAAAAAACTAATAGAAGAGAAAAGGAAAGGGGATGTTGTTCACATTTTCAAAAACAACATAACATTTGATAAATATGAGTTACAACTTGCAACGGAGGTAACTTTTTACTCGGGTATCGAAAGGACTATTATAATATATCACATCAAACCTAGTATGAAATTACACAATATGATTAGGTCTCCATTTGGAAAAAAACATTTTTTTACACAAATTCCATCGTTTACATCACTTACCGAAGATTTCAAGAACTTAACTCAATTTTCATTTTACTTACTTCCGGTTTTATTCAATAGAGCTATAAAGGAGATATTGGTGCCAACCTAGGGTTCTTTTTATATATGTTTTTAAGAAGTCTGTATTCTTCACAAAATAATAAGAGAAGAGAATAAGAAAGGGGATGTTGTTCACATTTTCAAAAACAACAAAACATTTGATAAATATGAGTTACAACTTTCAACGGAGATAATTTTTTACTCGGGTATCGAAACGACTCTTATAATAAATCAAATCGAAGCTAGTATCAAATTACACAATATGATTAGGTCTCCATTTGGAAAATCATGTTTGCACCCAAATTCCATCGTTTACATCACTTACCGAGTGTTTAAAGGTTTTTAAGCGTCCTTTTCATTTTACTTATTTCCGATATTATTCAATAGACCTATAAAGTAGATATTTATGCCGACCTAGGGTTCTTTATATATATGTTCAATCATTCTGTATTCTTAATAAAAAAACTAAGAGAAGAGAAAAGGAAAGGGGATGTTGTTCACATTTTCAAAAACAACAAAACATTTGATAAATATGAGTTACAACTTTCAACGGAGATAACTTTTTACTCGGGTATCGAAACGACTCTTATAATAAATCAAATCGAAGCTAGTATCAAATTACACAATATGATTAGGTCTCGCTATGGAAAATCATGTTTGCACCCAAATTCCATCGTTTACATCACTTACCGAGTGTTTAAAGGTTTTTAAGCGTCCTTTTCATTTTACTTATTTCCGATATTATTCAATAGACCTATAAAGTAGATATTTATGCCGACCTAGGGTTCTTTATATATATGTTCAATCATTCTGTATTCTTAATAAAAAACTAAGAGAAGAGAATAGGAAAGGGGATGTTGTTCACATTTTCAAAAACAACAAAACATTTGATAAATATGAGTTACAACTTTCAACGGAGATAACTTTTTACTCGGGTATCGAAAGGACTATTATAATATATCACATCAAACCTAGTATAAAATTACACAATATGATTAGGTCTCCATTTGGAAAAACATTTTTTTACACAAATTCCATCGTTTACATCACTTACCGAGGATTTAAAGGATTTGACGCACCATTTTCATTTTACTTACTTCCTTTTTATTCAATAGAGCTATAAAGGAGATATTGGTGCCAACCTAGGGTTCTTTTTATATATGTTTTTAAGAAGTCTGTATTCTTCACAAAATAATAAGAGAAGAGAATAAGAAAGGGGATGTTGTTCACATTTTCAAAAACAACAAAACATTTGATAAATATGAGTTACAACTTTCAACGGAGATAATTTTTTACTCGGGTATCGAAACGACTCTTATAATAAATCAAATCGAAGCTAGTATCAAATTACACAATATGATTAGGTCTCGCTTTGGAAAATCATGTTTGCACCCAAATTCCATCGTTTGCATCACTTACCGAGTGTTTAAAGGTTTTTAAGCATCATCTTCATTTTACTTATTTCCGATATTATTCAATAGACCTATAAAGTAGATATTGATGCCGACCTAGGGTTCTTTATATATATGTTCAATCATTCTGTATTCTTAATAAAAAAACTAAGAGAAGATAAAAGGAAAGGGGATGTTGTTCACATTTTCAAAAACAACATAACATTTGATAAATATGAGTTACAACTTTCAACGGAGATAACTCTTTACTCAGGTATCAAAAGGAATATTATAATATATCACATTAAATCTAGCATGAAATTACACAATATGATTAGGTCTCCATTTGGAAAAACATTTTTTTACACAAATTCCATCGTTTACATCACTTACCGAGGATTTAAAGGTTTTGAAGCACCATTTTCATTTTACTTACTTCCGGTTTTAGTCAATAGACCTAGAAAGTAGATATTGGTGCCAACCTAGGGTTGTTTTTATATATGTTCAATCATTCTATATTCTTAATAAAAAAATTAAGAGAAGAGAAAAGGAAAGGGGTTGTTGTTCACATTTTCAAAAACAACAAAACATTTGATAAATATGAGTTACAACTTTCAACGGAGATAACTTTTTACTCGGGTATCGAAACGACTCTTATAATAAATCAAATCGAAGCTAGTATCAAATTACACAATATTATTAGGTCTCGCTTGGCAAAATCTTGTTTGCACCCAAATTCCATCGTTTACATCACTTACCGAGTGTTTAAAGGTTTTTAAGCGTCCTTTTCATTTTACTTATTTCTGATATTATTCAATAGACCTATAAAGTAGATATTTATGCCGACCTAGGGTTCTTTATATATATGTTCAATCATTATGTATTCTTAATAAAAAAAACTAAGAGAAGAGAAAAGGAAAGGGGATGTTGTTCACATTTTCAAAAACAACATAACATTTGATAAATATGAGTTACAACTTTCAACGGAGGTAACTTTTTACTCGGGTATCGAAAGGACTATTATAATATATCACATCAAAGCTATTATAAAATTACACAATATGATTAGGTCTCCATTTGGAAAAAAACATTTTTTTACACAAATTCCATCGTTTACATCACTTACCGAAGATTTAAAGAATTTGACACACCATTTTCATTTTACTTACTTCCTTTTTATTCAATAGAGCTATAAAGGAGATATTGGTGCCAACCTAGGGTTCTTTTTATATATGTTTAAGCAGTCTGTATTCTTCACAAAATAATAAGAGAAGGGAATAAGGAAGGTGATGTTGTTCACATTTTCAAAAACAACAAAACATTTTGTAAATATGAGTTACAACTCTCAACGGAGATAACTTTTTACTCGGGTATCGAAAGGACTCTTATAATAAATCAAATCGAAGCTAGTATCAAATTACACAATATGATTAGGTCTCGCTTTGGAAAATCATGTTTGCACCCAAATTCCATCGTTTACATCACTTACCGAGTGTTTAAAGGTTTTTAAGCGTCCTTTTCATTTTACTTATTTCCGATATTATTCAATAGACCTATAAAGTAGATATTTATGCCGACCTAGGGTTCTTTATATATATGTTCAATCATTCTGTATTCTTAATAAAAAAACTAAGAGAAGAGAAAAGGAAAGGGGATGTTGTTCACATTTTCAAAAACAACAAAACATTTGATAAATATGAGTTACAACTTTCAACGGAGATAACTTTTTACTCGGGTATCGAAACGACTATTATAATAAATCAAATCGAAGCTAGTATCAAATTACACAATATGATTAGGTCTCCATTTGGAAAATCATGTTTGCACCCAAATTCCATCGTTTACATCACTTACCGAGTGTTTAAAGGTTTTTAAGCGTCCTTTTCATTTTACTTATTTCCGATATTATTCAATAGACCTATAAAGTAGATATTTATGCCGACCTAGGGTTCTTTATATATATGTTCAATCATTCTGTATTCTTAATAAAAAAACTAAGAGAAGAGAAAAGGAAAGGGGATGTTGTTCACATTTTCAAAAACAACAAAACATTTTATAAATATGAGTTACAACTCTCAACGGAGATAACTTTTTACTCGGGTATCGAAAGGACTATTATAATATATCACATCAAACCTAGTATAAAATTACACAATATGATTAGGTCTCCATTTGGAAAATCATTTTTTACACAAATTCCATCATTTATATCACTTACCGAAGATTTAACGAATTTGACACACCATTTTCATTTTACTTACTTTCGTTTTATTCAATAGAGCTATAAAGGAGATATTGGTGGCAACCTAGGGTTCTTTTTATATATGTTTAATAAGTCTGTATTCTTCACAAAATAATAAGAGAAGAGAATAAGAAAGGGGATGTTGTTCACATTTTCAAAAACAACAAAACATTTGATAAATATGAGTTACAACTCTCAACGGAGATAATTTTTTACTCGGGTATCGAAACGACTCTTATAATAAATCAAATCGAAGCTAGTATCAAATTACACAATATGATTAGGTCTCCATTTGGAAAATCATGTTTGCACCCAAATTCCATCGTTTACATCACTTACCGAGTGTTTAAAGGTTTTTAAGCGTCCTTTTCATTTTACTTATTTCCGAGATTATTCAATAGGCCAATAAAGTACATATTTATGCCAACCTAGGGTTCTTTTTATATATGTTCAATCATTCTATATTCTTAATAAAAAAACTAAGAGAAGAGAAAAGGAAATAGGATGTTGTTCACATTTTCAAAAACAACAAAACATTTTATAATTATGAGTTACAACTCTCAACGGAGATAACTTTTTACTCGGGTATCGAAACGACTATTATAATAAATCAAATCGAAGCTAGTATCAAATTACACAATATGATTAGGTCTCGATATGGAAAATCATGTTTGCACCCAAATTCCATCGTTTACATCACTTACCGAGTGTTTAAAGGTTTTTAAGCATCATCTTCATTTTACTTATTTCCGATATTATTCAATAGACCTATAAAGGAGATATTTATGCCGACCTAGGGTTCTTTATATATATGTTCAATCATTATGTATTCTTAATAAAAAAACTAAGAGAAGAGAAAAGGAAAGGGGATGTTGTTCACATTTTCAAAAACAACAAAACATTTGATAAATATGAGTTACAACTTTCAACGGAGATAACTTTTTACTCGGGTATCGAATGGAATATTATAATATATCACATCAAACCTTTCAGGAAATTACACAATATGATTAGGTCTCCATTTGGAAAAAAACAGTTTTTTACACAAATTCCATCGTTTACATCACTTACCGAGGGTTTAAAGTTTTTGACACACCATTTTCATTTTACTTACTTCCTTTTTATTCAATAGAGCTATAAAGGAGATATTGGTGACAACCTAGGGTTATTTTTATATATGTTTAATCAGTCGGTATTCTTCACAAAATAATAAGAGAAGAGAATAGGAAAGGGGATGTTGTTCACATTTTCAAAAACAACAAAACATTTGATAAATATGAGTTACAACTTTCAACGGAGATAATTTTTTACTCGGGTATCGAAACGACTCTTATAATAAATCAAATCGAAGCTAGTATCAAATTACACAATATGATTAGGTCTCGCTTTGGAAAATCATGTTTGCACCCAAATTCCATCGTTTACATCACTTACCGAGTGTTTAAAGGTTTTTAAGCGTCATTTTCATTTTACTTATTTCCGATATTATTCAATAGACCTATAAAGTAGATATTTATGCCGACCTAGGGTTCTTTATATATATGTTCAATCATTCTGTATTCTTAATAAAAAAACTAAGAGAAGAGAAAAGGAAAGGGGATGTTGTTCACATTTTCAAAAACAACAAAACATTTGATAAATATGAGTTACAACTTTCAACGGAGATAACTTTTTACTCGGGTATCGAAAGGACTATTATAATATATCACATCAAACCTAGTATAAAATTACACAATATGATTAGGTCTCCATTTGGAAAAACATTTTTTTACACAAATTCCATCGTTTACATCACTTACCGAGGATTTAAAGGTTTTGACGCACCATTTTCATTTTACTTACTTCCGCTTTTAGTCAATAGAGCTATAAAGGAGATATTGGTGCCAACCTAGGGTTCTTTTTATATATGTTTATGAGCAATCTGTATTCTTCACAAAATAATAAGAGAAGAGAATAAGAAAGGGGATGTTGTTCACATTTTCAAAAACAACAAAACATTTGATAAATATGAGTTACAACTTTCAACGGAGATAATTTTTTACTCGGGTATCGAAACGACTCTTATAATAAATCAAATCGAAGCTAGTATCAAATTACACAATATGATTAGGTCTCGCTATGGAAAATCATGTTTGCACCGAAATTCCATCCTTTACATCACTTACCGAGTGTTTAAAGGTTTTTAAGCGTCATTTTCATTTTACTTATTTCTGATATTATTCAATAGACCTATAAAGTAGATATTTATGCCGACCTAGGGTTCTTTTTATATATGTTTAAGCAGTCTGTATTCTTCACAAAATAATAAGAGAAGAGAATAGGGAAGGGGATGTTGTTCACATTTTCAAAAACAACAAAACATTTGATAAATATGAGTTACAACTTTCAACGGAGATAACTTTTTACTCGGGTATCGAAACGACTCTTATAATATATCACATTAAATCTATCATGAAATTACACAATATGATTAGGTCTCCATTTGGAAAAACATTTTTTTACACAAATTCCATCGTTTACATCACTTACCGAGTGTTTAAAGGTTTTTAAGCGTCAATTTCATTTTACTTATTTCCGATATTATTCAATAGGCCTATAAAAAAGATATTTATGCCAACCTAGGGTTCTTTATATATATGTTCAATCATTCTATATTCTTAATAAAAAAACTAAGAGAAGAGAAAAGGAAATAGGATGTTGTTCACATTTTCAAAAACAACAAAACATTTTATAAATATGAGTTACAACTCTCAACGGAGATAACTTTTTACTCGGGTATCGAAAGGACTATTATAATATATCACATCAAAGCTACTATAAAATTACACAATATGATTAGATCTCCATTTGGAAAAAAACATTTTTTTACACAAATTCCATCGTTTACATCACTTACCGAGGATTTAACGGTTTTGACGCACCATCTTCATTTTACTTACTTCCGGTTTTATTCAATAGAGCTATAAAGGAGATATTGGTGCCAACCTAGGGTTCTTTTTATATATGTTTAATCAGTCTGTATTCTTCAAAAAAAATAAGAGAAGAGAAAAAGAAAGGAGAGATGTTGTTCACATTTTCAAAAACAACAAAACATTTGATAAATATGAGTTACAACTTTCAACGGAGATAATTTTTTACTCGGGTATCGAAACGACTCTTATAATAAATCAAATCGAAGCTAGTATCAAATTACACAATATGATTAGGTCTCGCTATGGAAAATCATGTTTGCACCCAAATTCCATCGTTTGCATCACTTACCGAGTGTTTAAAGGTTTTTAAGCATCATCTTCATTTTACTTATTTCCGATATTATTCAATAGACCTATAAAGGAGATATTTATGCCGACCTAGGGTTCTTTATATATATGTTCAATCATTCTGTATTCTTAATAAAAAAACTAAGAGAAGATAAAAGGAAAGGGGATGTTGTTCACATTTTCAAAAACAACAAAACATTTGATAAATATGAGTTACAACTTTCAACGGAGATAACTTTTTACTCGGGTATCGAAAGGACTATTATAATATATCACATCAAACATAGTATAAAATTACACAATATGATTAGGTCTCGATATGGAAAATCATGTTTGCACCCAAATTCCATCGTTTACATCACTTACCGAGTGTTTAACGGTTTTTAAGCATCATTTTCATTTTACTTATTTCCGATATTATTCAATACACCTATAAAGGAGATATTTATGCCGACCTAAGGTTCTTTATATATATGTTCAATCATTCTGTATTCTTAATAAAAAAACTAAGAGAAGAGAAAAGGAAAGGGGATGTTGTTCACATTTTCAAAAACAACAAAACATTTGATAAATATGAGTTACAACTCTCAACGGAGATAACTTTTTACTCGGGTATCGAAAGGACTATTATAATATATCACATCAAACCTAGTATAAAATTACACAATATGATTAGGTCTCCATTTGGAAAATCATTTTTGTACACAAATTCCATCGTTTACATCACTTACCGAGGATTTAAAGGTTTTGACACACCATTTTCATTTTACTTACTTCCGGTTTTATTCAATAGAGCTATAAAGGAGATATTGGTGCCAACCTAGGGTTCTTTTTATATATGTTTAATAAGTCTGTATTCTTCTCAAAATAATAAGAGAAGAGAATAGGAAAGGGGATGTTGTTCACATTTTGAAAAACAACAAAACATTTGATAAATATGAGTTACAACTTTCAACGGAGATAATTTTTTACTCGGGTATCGAAACGACTATTATAATAAATCAAATCGAAGCTAGTTTCAAATTACACAATATTATTAGGTCTCAGTAAGAAAAATCATTTTTGCACGAAAATTCCATCGTTTACATCACTTACCGAGGGTTTAAAGCATTTGACGCACCATTTCCATTTAACATACTTCCGGTTTTATTCAATAGAGCTATAAAGTAGATATTTATGCCGACCTAGGGTTCTTTATATATATGTTCAATCATTCTGTATTCTTAATAAAAAAACTAAGAGAAGAGAAAAGGAAATAGGATGTTGTTCACATTTTCAAAAACAACAAATCATTTTATAAATATGAGTTACAACTCTCAACGGAGATAACTTTTTACTCGGGTATCGAAAGGACTATTATAATATATCACATCAAAGCTCGTATAAAATTACACAATTTGATTATGTCTCCATTTGGAAAATCATTTTTGTACACAAATTCCATCGTTTACATCACTTACCGACGATTTAAACGTTTTGACACACCATTTTCATTTTACTTACTTCTGGTTTTATTCAATAGACCTATAAAGGAAATATTGGTGGCAACCTAGGGTTCTTTTTATATTTGTTTAATAAGGCTGTATTCTTCTTAAAATAATAAGGGAAAAGAATAGGAAAGGAGAGATGTTGTTCACATTTTCAAAAACAACAAAACATTTGATAAATATGAGTTACAACTTTCAACGGAGATAATTTTTTACTCGGGTATCGAAACGACTATTATAATAAATCAAATCGAAGCTTGTATCAAATTACACAATATGAATTGGTCTCTCCATGGAAAATCATTTTTGTACCAAATTCTATTGTTTACATTACCCATCGAGGGTTTAAAGGTTTTGACCCACCATTTTCATTTTGCTTATTTCCGGTATTATTCAATAGAGCTTTTAGGGAGATATTGGTGCGGACCTAGGGTTCTCTATATATGTGTTCAATCAGTCGGTATTCTTCAAAAAAAAATAAGAGAAGAGAATAGGAAAGGAGAGATGTTGTTCACATTTTCAAAAACAACAAAACATTTGATAAATATGAGTTACAACTTTCAACGGAGATAATTTTTTACTCGGGTATCGAAACGACTATCATAATAAATCAAATCGAAGCATGTATAAAAACACACAATATGATTAGGTCTCCATTTGACAAATCATGTTTTTACACAAATTCCTTCGTTTACATCACTTACCGAGTGTTTAAATGTTTTTAAGCGTCCTTTTCATTTTAATTATTTCTGTTATTATTCAATAGACAAATAAAGTAGATATTTATGCCGACCTACTGTTCTTTATATATATGTTCAATCATTATGTATTCTTAATAAAAACTAAGAGAAGAGAAAAGGAAAGGGGATGTTGTTCACATTTTCAAAAACAACATAACATTTGATAAATATGAGTTACAACTTTCAACGGAGATTACTTTTTACTCGGGTATCGAAAGGACTATTATAATATATCAAATCAAACCTCCTATAACATTACACAATATGATTAGGTCTCCATTTGGAATATCATTTTTGTACACAAATTCCATCGTTTATATCACTTACCGAAGATTTAACGAATTTGACACACCATTTTCATTTTACTTACTTCCGTTTTATTCAATAGAGCTATAAAGGAGATATTGATGCCAACCTAGGGTTCTTTTTATATATGTTTAATCAGTCTGTATTCTTCTCAAAATAATAAGAGAAGAGAATAGGAAAGGAGAGATGTTGTTCACATTTTCAAAAACAACAAAACATTTGATAAATATGAGTTACAACTTTCAACGGAGATAATTTCTTACTCGGGTATCGAAACGACTATTATAATAAATCAAATCGAAGCTAGTATAAAATTACACAATATGATTAGGTCTCCATTTGGAAAATCATTTTTGGACACAAATTCCATCGTTTACATCGCTTACCGAGGGTTTAAAGTTTTTGACACACCATTTTCATTTTACTTACTTCCGGTTTTATCCAATAGAGCTATAAAGGAGATATTGGTGGAAACCTAGGGTTATTTATTTATATGTTTAATCATTCTGTATTCTTCACAAATTAATAAGAGAAGAGAAAAAGAAAGGAGAGATGTTGTTCACATTTTCAAAAACAACAAAACATTTGATAAATATGAGTTACAACTTTCAACGGAGATAATTTTTTACTCGGGTATCGAAACGACTATTATAATAAATCAAATCGAAGCTCGTATAAAATTACACAATTTGATTATGTCTCCATTTGGAAAATCATTTTTGAACACAAATTCCATCGTTTACATCACTTACCGACGATTTAAACGTTTTGACACACCATTTTCATTTTACTTACTTCTGTTTTATTCAATAGAGCTATAAAGGAGATATTGGTGGCAAACTAGGTTTCTTTTTATATATGTTTAATAAGTCTGTATTCTTCTCAAAATAATAAGGGAAAAGAATAGGAAAGGAGAGATGTTGTTCACATTTTCAAAAACCACAAAACATTTGATAAATATGAGTTACAACTTTCAACGGAGATAATTTTTTACTCGGGTATCGAAACGACTATTATAATATATCAAATCAAAGCTCGTATAAAATTACACAATATGATTAGGTCTCCATTTGGAAAATCATTTTTGTACACAAATTCCATCGTTTATATCACTTACCGAAGATTTAAAGAATTTGACACACCATTTTCATTTTACTTACTTCCTTTTTATTCAATAGAGCTATAAAGGAGATATTGGTGGCAACCTAGGGTTCTTTTTATATATGTTTAATAAGTCTGTATTCTTCTCAAAATAATAAGGGAAGAGAATAGGAAAGGAGAGATGTTGTTCACATTTTCAAAAACAACAAAACATTTGATAAATATGAGTTACAACTTTCAACGGAGATAATTTTTTACTCGGGTATCGAAACGACTATTATAATAAATCAAATCGAAGCTCGTATAAAATTACTCAATATGATTAGGTCTCCATTTGGAAAATCATTTTTGAACACAAATTCCATCGTTTACATCACTTACCGACGATTTAAACGTTTTGACACACCATTTTCATTTTACTTACTTCCGTTTTATTCAATAGAGCTATAAAGGAGATATTGGTGGCAACCTAGGGTTATTTTTATATATGTTTAATAAGTCGGTATTCTTCTAAAAATAATAAGAGAAGAGAATAGGAAAGGATAGATGTTGTTCACATTTTCAAAAACAACAAAACATTTGATAAATATGAGTTACAACTTTCAACGGAGATAATTTTTTACTCGGGTATCGAAACGACTATTATAATAAATCAAATCGAAGCTCGTATAAAATTACACAATATGATTAGGTCTCCATTTGGAAAATCATTTTTGTACACAAATTCCATCGTTTACATCACTTACCAACGATTTAAACGTTTTGACACACCATTTTCATTTTACTTACTTCCAGTTTTATTCAATAGACCTATAATGGAGATATTGGTGCCAACCTAGGGTTCTTTTTATATATGTTTAATAAGTCTGTATTCTTCTCAAAAATAATAAGGTAAGAGAATAGGAAAGGAGAGATGTTGTTCACATTTTCAAAAACAACAAAACATTTGATAAATATGAGTTACAACTTTCAACGGAGATAATTTTTTACTCGGGTATCGAAACGACTATTATAATAAATCAAATCAAAGCTCGTATAAAATTACACAATATGATTAGGTCTCCATTTGGAAAATCATTTTTGTACACAAATTCCATCGTTTATATCACTTACCGAAGATTTAAAGAATTTGACACACCATTTTCATTTTACTTACTTCCGTTTTATTCAATAGAGCTATAAAGGAGATATTGGTGGCAACCTAGGGTTCTTTTTATATATGTTCAATCAATCTGTATTCTTCTCAAAATAATAAGAGAAGAGAATAGGAAAGGAGAGATGTTGTTCACATTTTCAAAAACAACAAAACATTTGATAAATATGAGTTACAACTTTCAACGGAGATAATTTTTTACTCGGGTATCGAAACGACTATTATAATAAATCAAATCGAAGCTCGTATAAAATTACTCAATATGATTAGGTCTCCATTTGGAAAATCATTTTTGAACACAAATTCCATCGTTTACATCACTTACCGACGATTTAAACGTTTTGACACACCATTTTCATTTTACTTACTTCCGTTTTATTCAATAGAGCTATAAAGGAGATATTGGTGGCAACCTAGGGTTCTTTTTATATATGTTTAATAAGTCTGTATTCTTCTCAAAATAATAAGAGAAGAGAATAGGAAAGGATAGATGTTGTTCACATTTTCAAAAACAACAAAACATTTGATAAATATGAGTTACAACTTTCAACGGAGATAATTTTTTACTCGGGTATCGAAACGACTATTATAATAAATCAAATCAAAGCTCGTATAAAATTACACAATATGATTAGGTCTCCATTTGGAAAATCATTATTGTACACAAATTCCATCGTTTATATCACTCACCGAAGATTTAAAGAATTTGACACACCATTTTCATTTTACTTACTTCCGTTTTATTCAATAGAGCTATAAAGGAGATATTGGTGGCAACCTAGGGTTCTTTTTATATATGTTTAATAAGTCTGTATTCTTCTCAAAATAATAAGGGAAGAGAATAGGAAAGGAGAGATGTTGTTCACATTTTCAAAAACAACAAAACATTTGATAAATATGAGTTACAACTTTCAACGGAGATAATTTTTTACTCGGGTATCGAAACGACTATTATAATAAAACAACTCGAAGCTCGTATAAAATTACACAATATGATTAGGTCTCCATTTGGAAAATCATTTTTGAACACAAATTCCATCGTTTATATCACTTACCGAAGATTTAAAGAATTTGACACACCATTTTCATTTTACTTACTTCCGTTTTATTCAATAGAGCTATAAAGGAGATATTGGTGGCAACCTAGGGTTCTTTTTATATATGTTTAATAAGTCTGTATTCTTCTCAAAATAATAAGGGAAGAGAATAGGAAAGGAGAGATGTTGTTCACATTTTCAAAAACAACAAAACATTTGATAAATATGAGTTACAACTTTCAACGGAGATAATTTTTTACTCGGGTATCGAAACGACTATTATAATAAATCAAATCGAAGCTCGTATAACATTACACAATATGATTGGGTCTCCATTTGGAAAATCATTCTTTTTCACAAATTCCATCGTTTATATCACTCACCGAAGATTTAAAGAATTTGACACACCATTTTCATTTTACTTACTTCCGTTTTATTCAATAGAGCTATAAAGGAGATATTGGTGGCAACCTAGGGTTCTTTTTATATATGTTTTATAAGTCTGTATTCTTCTCAAAATAATAAGGAAGAGAATAGGAAAGGAGAGATGTTGTTCACATTTTCAAAAACAACAAAACATTTGATAAATATGAGTTACAACTTTCAACGGAGATAATTTTTTACTCGGGTATCGAAACGACTATTATAATAAATCAAATCGAAGCTCGTATAAAATTACACAATA
Organism: Hippophae rhamnoides; assembly: GCA_033030585.1. Taxonomy (NCBI): domain Eukaryota; kingdom Viridiplantae; phylum Streptophyta; class Magnoliopsida; order Rosales; family Elaeagnaceae; genus Hippophae; species Hippophae rhamnoides. The sequence goes on along the minus strand of CM065438.1, from coordinate 39,322,123 downwards.
TGATTAGGTCTCCATTTGGAAAATCATTATTGTACACAAATTCCATCGTTTATATCACTTACCGAAGATTTAAAGAATTTGACACACCATTTTCATTTTACTTACTTCCGTTTTATTCAATAGAGCTATAAAGGAGATATTGATGCCAACCTAGGGTTCTTTTTATATATGTTTAATCAGTCTGTATTCTTCTCAAAATAATAAGGGAAAAGAATAGGAAAGGAGATGTTGTTCACATTTTGAAAAACAACAAAACATTTGATAAATATGAGTTACAACTTTCAACGGAGATAATTTTTTACTCGGGTATCGAAACGACTATTATAATAAATCAAATCAAAGCTCGTATAAAATTACACAATATGATTAGGTATCCATTTGGAAAATCATTATTGTACACAAATTCCATCGTTTATATCACTTACCGAAGATTTAAAGAATTTGACACACCATTTTCATTTTACTTACTTCCGTTTTATTCAATAGAGCTATAAAGGAGATATTGATGCCAACCTAGGGTTCTTTTTATATATGTTTAATCAGTCTGTATTCTTCTCAAAATAATAAGGGAAAAGAATAGGAAAGGAGATGTTCTTCACATTTTGAAAAACAACAAAACATTTGATAAATATGAGTTACAACTTTCAACGGAGATAATATTTTACTCGGGTATCGAAACGACTATTATAATAAATCAAATCGAAGCTCGTATAACATTACACAATATGATTGGGTCTCCATTTGGAAAATCATTCTTTTTCACAAATTCCATCGTTTATATCACTTACCAAAGATTTAACGAATTTGACACACCATTTTCATTTTACTTACTTCCGTTTTATTTAATAGAGCTATAAAGGAGATATTGATGCCAACCTAGGGTTCTTTTTATATATGTTTAATCAGTCTGTATTCTTCTCAAAATAATAAGGGAAAAGAATAGGAAAGGAGATGTTCTTCACATTTTGAAAAACAACAAAACATTTGATAAATATGAGTTACAACTTTGAACGCAGATAATGTTTTACTCGGGTATCGAAACGACTATTATAATAAATCAAATCAAAGCTCGTATAAAATTACACAATATGATTAGGTATCCATTTGGAAAATCATTATTGTACACAAATTCCATCGTTTATATCACTTACCGAAGATTTAAAGAATTTGACATACCATTTTCATTTTACTTACTTCCGTTTTATTCAATAGAGCTATAAAGGAGATATTGGTGGCTACCTAGGGTTCTTTTTATATATGTTTAATAAGTCTGTATTCTTCTCAAAATAATAAGGGAAAAGAATAGGAAAGGAGAGATGTTGTTCACATTTTCAAAAACAACAAAACATTTGATAAATATGAGTTACAACTTTCAACGGAGATAATTTTTTACTCGGGTATCGAAACGACTATTATAATAAATCAAATCGAAGCTCGTATAAAATTACACAATATGATTAGGTCTCCATTTGGAAAATCATTTTTGTACACAAATTCCATCGTTTATATCACTTACCGAAGATTTAAAGAATTTGACACACCATTTTCATTTTACTTACTTCCGTTTTATTCAATAGAGCTATAAAGGAGATATTGGTGGCAACCTAGGGTTCTTTTTATATATGTTTAATAAGTCTGTATTCTTCTCAAAATAATAAGGGAAGAGAATAGGAAAGGAGAGATGTTGTTCACATTTTCAAAAACAACAAAACATTTGATAAATATGAGTTACAACTTTCAACGGAGATAATTTTTTACTCGGGTATCGAAACAACTATTATAATAAATCAAATCGAAGCTCGTATAAAATGACACAATATGATTAGGTCTCCATTTTGAAAATCATTTGTTTACACAAATTCCACCGTTTATATCACTCCCCGAAGATTTAATGAATTTGACACACCATTTTCATTTTACTTACTTCCATTTTATTCAATAGAGCTATAAAGGAGATATTGGTGGGAACCAAGGGTTCTTTTTATATATGTTTAATAAGTCTGTATTCTTCTCAAAATAATAAGGGAAAAGAATAGGAAAGGAGAGATGTTGTTCACATTTTCAAAAACAACAAAACATTTGATAAATATGAGTTACAACTTTCAACGGAGATAATTTTTTACTCGGGTATCGAAACGACTATTATAATAAATCAAATCGAAGCTCGTATAAAATTACACAATATGATTAGGTCTCCATTTGGAAAATCATTTTTGTACACAAATTCCATCGTTTATATCACTTACCGAAGATTTAAAGAATTTGACACACCATTTTCATTTTACTTACTTCCTTTTTATTCAATAGAGCTATAAAGGAGATATTGGTGGCAACCTAGGGTTCTTTTTATATATGTTTAATAAGTCTGTATTCTTCTCAAAATAATAAGGGAAGAGAATAGGAAAGGAGAGATGTTGTTCACATTTTCAAAAACAACAAAACATTTGATAAATATGAGTTACAACTTTCAACGGAGATAATTTTTTACTCGGGTATCGAAACGACTATTATAATAAATCAAATCAAAGCTCGTATAAAATTACACAATATGATTAGGTCTCCATTTGGAAAATCATTTTTGTACACAAATTCCATCGTTTATATCACTTACCGAAGATTTAAAGAATTTGACATACCATTTTCATTTTACTTACTTCCATTTTATTAAATAGAGCTATAAAGGAGATATTGGTGGCTACCTAGGGTTCTTTTTATATATGTTTAATCAGTCTGTATTCTTCTCAAAATAATAAGGGAAAAGAATAGGAAAGGAGAGATGTTGTTCACATTTTGAAAAACAACAAAACATTTGATAAATATGAGTTACAACTTTTGACGGAGATAATTTTTTATTCGGGTATCGAATCGACTATTATAATAAATCCAATCGAAGCTCGTATAAAATTACAAAATATGATTAGGTCTCCATTTGGAAAATCATTCTTTTACACAAATTCCATCGTTTATATCACTTACCAAAGATTTAACGAATTTGACACACCATTTTCATTTTACTTACTTCCGTTTTATTTAATAGAGCTATAAAGGAGATATTGGTGGCTACCTAGGGTTCTTTTTATATATGTTTAATAAGTCTGTATTCTTCTCAAAATAATAAGGGAAAAGAATAGGAAAGGTGATGTTCTTCACATTTTGAAAAACAACAAAACATTTGATAAATATGAGTTACAACTTTCAACGGAGATAATTTTTTACTCGGGTATCGAAACGACTATTATAATAAATCAAATCGAAGCTCGTATAACAGTACACAATATGATTGGGTCTCCATTTGGAAAATCATTTTTGTACACAAATTCCATCGTTTATATCACTTACCGAAGATTTAAAGAATTTGACACACCATTTTCATTTTACTTACTTCCGTTTTATTCAATAGAGCTATAAAGGAGATATTGGTGGCAACCTAGGGTTCTTTTTATATATGTTTAATAAGTCTGTATTCTTCTCAAAATAATAAGGGAAGAGAATAGGAAAGGAGAGATGTTGTTCACATTTTCAAAAACAACAAAACATTTGATAAATATGAGTTACAACTTTCAACGGAGATAATTTTTTACTCGGGTATCGAAACGACTATTATAATAAATCAAATCGAAGCTCGTATAAAATTACACAATATGATTAGGTCTCCATTTGTGAAATCATTATTTTACACAAATTCCATCGTTTATATCACTTACCGAAGATTTAAAGAATTTGACACACCATTTTCATTTTACTTACTTCCGTTTTATTCAATAGAGCTATAAAGGAGATATTGGTGGCAACCTAGGGTTCTTTTTATATATGTTTAATAAGTCTGTATTCTTCTCAAAATAATAAGGGAAGAGAATAGGAAAGGAGAGATGTTGTTCACATTTTCAAAAACAACAAAACATTTGATAAATATGAGTTACAACTTTCAACGGAGATAATTTTTTACTCGGGTATCGAAACGACTATTATAATAAATCAAATCGAAGCTCGTATAAAATTACACAATATGATTAGGTCTCCATTTGGAATATCAATTTTTTACACAAATTCCATCATTTATATCACTTACCGAAGATTTAACGAATTTGACTCACCTTTTTCATTTTACTTACTTCCATTTTATTCAATAGAGCTATAAAGGAGATATTGGTGGGAACCAAGGGTTCTTTTTATATATGTTTAATAAGTCTGTATTCTTCTCAAAATAATAAGGGAAAAGAATAGGAAAGGAGAGATGTTGTTCACATTTTCAAAAACAACAAAACATTTGATAAATATGAGTTACAACTTTCAACGGAGATAATTTTTTACTCGGGTATCGAAACGACTATTATAATAAATCAAATCGAAGCTCGTATAAAATTACACAATATGATTAGGTCTCCATTTGGAAAATCATTTTTGTACACAAATTCCATCGTTTATATCACTTACCGAAGATTTAAAGAATTTGACACACCATTTTCATTTTACTTACTTCCTTTTTATTCAATAGAGCTATAAAGGAGATATTGGTGGCAACCTAGGGTTCTTTTTATATATGTTTAATAAGTCTGTATTCTTCTCAAAATAATAAGGGAAGAGAATAGGAAAGGAGAGATGTTGTTCACATTTTCAAAAACAACAAAACATTTGATAAATATGAGTTACAACTTTCAACGGAGATAATTTTTTACTCGGGTATCGAAACGACTATTATAATAAATCAAATCGAAGCTCGTATAAAATTACTCAATATGATTAGGTCTCCATTTGGAAAATCATTTTTGTACAGAAATTCCATCGTTTATATCACTCACCGAAGATTTAAAGAATTTGACACACCATTTTCATTTTACTTACTTCCGTTTTATTCAATAGAGCTATAAAGGAGATATTGGTGGCAACCTAGGGTTTTTTTTATATATGTTTAATCAGTCGGTATTCCTCTCAAAATAATAAGGGAAGAGAATAGGAAAGGAGAGATGTTGTTCACATTTTCAAAAACAACAAAACATTTGATAAATATGAGTTACAACTTTCAACGGAGATAATTTTTTACTCGGGTATCGAAACGACTATTATAATAAAACAACTCGAAGCTCGTATAAAATTACACAATTTGATTATGTCTCCATTTGGAAAATCATTTTTGTACACAAATTCCATCGTTTATATCACTTACCGAAGATTTAAAGAATTTGACACACCATTTTCATTTTACTTACTTCCGTTTTATTCAATAGAGCTATAAAGGAGATATTGGTGGCAACCTAGGGTTCTTTTTATATATGTTTAATAAGTCTGTATTCTTCTCAAAATAATAAGGGAAGAGAATAGGAAAGGAGAGATGTTGTTCACATTTTCAAAAACAACAAAACATTTGATAAATATGAGTTACAACTTTCAACGGAGATAATTTTTTACTCGGGTATCGAAACGACTATTATAATAAATCAAATCGAAGCTCGTATAAAATTACACAATATGATTAGGTCTCCATTTGGAAAATCATTTTTGTACACAAATTCCATCGTTTATATCACTTACCGAAGATTTAAAGAATTTGACACACCATTTTCATTTTACTTACTTCCGTTTTATTCAATAGAGCTATAAAGGAGATATTGGTGGCAACCTAGGGTTCTTTTTATATATGTTTAATAAGTCTGTATTCTTCTCAAAATAATAAGGGAAGAGAATAGGAAAGGAGAGATGTTGTTCACATTTTCAAAAACAACAAAACATTTGATAAATATGAGTTACAACTTTCAACGGAGATAATTTTTTACTCGGGTATCGAAACGACTATTATAATAAATCAAATCGAAGCTCGTATAAAATTACACAATATGATTAGGTCTCCATTTGGAATATCATTTTTGTACACAAATTCCATCGTTTATATCACTTACCGAAGATTTAAAGAATTTGACACACCATTTTCATTTTACTTACTTCCGTTTTATTCAATAGAGCTATAAAGGAGATATTGGTGGCAACCTAGGGTTCTTTTTATATATGTTTAATAAGTCTGTATTCTTCTCAAAATAATAAGGGAAAAGAATAGGAAAGGAGAGATGTTGTTCACATTTTCAAAAACAACAAAACATTTGATAAATATGAGTTACAACTTTCAACGGAGATAATTTTTTACTCGGGTATCGAAACGACTATTATAATAAATCAAATCGAAGCTCGTATAAAATTACACAATATGATTAGGTCTCCATTTGGAAAATCATTATTGTACACAAATTCCATCGTTTATATCACTTACCGAAGATTTAAAGAATTTGACACACCATTTTCATTTTACTTACTTCCTTTTTATTCAATAGAGCTATAAAGGAGATATTGGTGGCAACCTAGGGTTCTTTTTATATATGTTTAATAAGTCTGTATTCTTCTCAAAATAATAAGGGAAGAGAATAGGAAAGGAGAGATGTTGTTCACATTTTCAAAAACAACAAAACATTTGATAAATATGAGTTACAACTTTCAACGGAGATAATTTTTTACTCGGGTATCGAAACGACTATTATAATAAATCAAATCGAAGCTCGTATAAAATTACACAATATGATTAGGTCTCCATTTGGAATATCATTTTTGTACACAAATTCCATCGTTTATATCACTCACCGAAGATTTAAAGAATTTGACACACCATTTTCATTTTACTTACTTCCGTTTTATTCAATAGAGCTATAAAGGAGATATTGGTGGCAACCTAGGGTTCTTTTTATATATGTTTAATCAGTCGGTATTCTTCTCAAAATAATAAGGGAAAAGAATAGGAAAGGAGAGATGTTGTTCACATTTTCAAAAACAACAAAACATTTGATAAATATGAGTTACAACTTTCAACGGAGATAATTTTTTACTCGGGTATCGAAACGACTATTATAATAAAACAACTCGAAGCTCGTATAAAATTACACAATTTGATTATGTCTCCATTTGGAAAATCATTTTTGAACACAAATTCCATCGTTTACATCACTTACCGACGATTTAAACGTTTTGACACACCATTTTCATTTTACTTACTTCCGTTTTATTCAATAGAGCTATAAAGGAGATATTGGTGGCAACCTAGGGTTCTTTTTATATATGTTTAATAAGTCTGTATTCTTCTCAAAATAATAAGGGAAAAGAATAGGAAAGGAGAGATGTTGTTCACATTTTCAAAAACAACAAAACATTTGATAAATATGAGTTACAACTTTCAACGGAGATAATTTTTTACTCGGGTATCGAAACGACTATTATAATAAATCAAATCGAAGCTCGTATAAAATTACACAATATGATTAGGTCTCCATTTGGAATATCATTTTTGTACACAAATTCCATCGTTTATATCACTTACCGAAGATTTAACGAATTTGACACACCATTTTCATTTTACTTACTTTCGTTTTATTCAATAGAGCTATAAAGGAGATATTGGTGGCAACCTAGGGTTCTTTTTATATATGTTTAATAAGTCTGTATTCTTCTCAAAATAATAAAGGAAGAGAATAGGAAAGGAGAGATGTTGTTCACATTTTCAAAAACAACAAAACATTTGATAAATATGAGTTACAACTTTCAACGGAGATAATTTTTTACTCGGGTATCGAAACGACTATTATAATAAATCAAATCGAAGCTCGTATAAAATTACACAATATGATTATGTCTCCATTTGGAAAATCATTTTTGTACACAAATTCCATCGTTTATATCACTTACCGAAGATTTAAAGAATTTGACACACCATTTTCATTTTACTTACTTCCGTTTTATTCAATAGAGCTATAAAGGAGATATTGGTGGCAACCTAGGGTTCTTTTTATATATGTTTAATAAGTCTGTATTCTTCTCAAAATAATAAGGGAAGAGAATAGGAAAGGAGAGATGTTGTTCACATTTTCAAAAACAACAAAACATTTGATAAATATGAGTTACAACTTTCAACGGAGATAATTTTTTACTCGGGTATCGAAACGACTATTATAATAAATCAAATCGAAGCTCGTATAAAATTACACAATATGATTATGTCTCCATTTGGAAAATCATTATTGTACACAAATTCCATCGTTTATATCACTTACCGAAGATTTAAAGAATTTGACACACCTTTTTCATTTTACTTACTTCCGTTTTATTCAATAGAGCTATAAAGGAGATATTGGTGGCAACCTAGGGTTCTTTTTATATATGTTTAATAAGTCTGTATTCTTCTCAAAATAATAAGGGAAAAGAATAGGAAAGGAGAGATGTTGTTCACATTTTCAAAAACAACAAAACATTTGATAAATATGAGTTACAACTTTCAACGGAGATAATTTTTTACTCGGGTATCGAAACGACTATTATAATATATCAAATCGAAGCTCGTATAAAATTACACAATATGATTAGGTTTCCATTTGGAAAATCATTATTGTGCACAAATTCCATCGTTTATATCACTTACCGAAGATTTAACGAATTTGACACACCATTTTCATTTTAGTTACTTCCGTTTTATTCAATAGAGCTATAAAGGAGATATTGATGCCAACCTAGGGTTCTTTTTATATATGTTTAATCAGTCTGTATTCTTCTCAAAATAATAAGGGAAAAGAATAGGAAAGGAGATGTTGTTCACATTTTGAAAAACAACAAAACATTTGATAATTATGAGTTACAACTTTCGACGGAGATAATTTTTTATTCGGGTATCGAAACGACTATTATAATAAATAAAATCGAAGCTCGTATAAAATTACACAATATGATTAGGTTTCCATTTGGAAAATCATTATTGTACACAAATTCCATCGTTTATATCACTTACCGAAGATTTAAAGAATTTGACACACCATTTTCATTTTACTTACTTCCGTTTTATTCAATAGAGCTATAAAGGAGATATTGGTGGCAACCTAGGGTTCTTTTTATATATGTTTAATAAGTCTGTATTCTTCTCAAAATAATAAGGGAAGAGAATAGGAAAGGAGAGATGTTGTTCACATTTTCAAAAACAACAAAACATTTGATAAATATGAGTTACAACTTTCAACGGAGATAATTTTTTACTCGGGTATCGAAACGACTATTATAATAAATCAAATCGAAGCTCGTATAAAATTACACAATTTGATTATGTCTCCATTTGGAAAATCATTTTTGTACACAAATTCCATCGTTTATATCACTTACCGAAGATTTAAAGAATTTGACACACCATTTTCATTTTACTTACTTCCGTTTTATTCAATAGAGCTATAAAGGAGATATTGGTGGCAACCTAGGGTTCTTTTTATATATGTTTAATAAGTCTGTATTCTTCTCAAAATAATAAGGGAAAAGAATAGGAAAGGAGAGATGTTGTTCACATTTTGAAAAACAACAAAACATTTGATAATTATGAGTTACAACTTTCGACGGAGATAATTTTTTATTCGGGTATCGAAACGACTATTATAATAAATAAAATCGAAGCTCGTATAAAATTACACAATATGATTAGGTTTCCATTTGGAAAATCATTATTGTACACAAATTCCATCGTTTATATCACTTACCGAAGATTTAAAGAATTTGACACACCTTTTTCATTTTACTTACTTCCGTTTTATTCAATAGAGCTATAAAGGAGATATTGGTGGCAACCTAGGGTTCTTTTTATATATGTTTAATAAGTCTGTATTCTTCTCAAAATAATAAGGGAAAAGAATAGGAAAGGAGAGATGTTGTTCACATTTTCAAAAACAACAAAACATTTGATAAATATGAGTTACAACTTTCAACGGAGATAATTTTTTACTCGGGTATCGAAACGACTATTATAATAAATCAAATCGAAGCTCGTATAAAATTACACAATATGATTATGTCTCCATTTGGAAAATCATTTTTGTACACAAATTCCATCGTTTATATCACTTACCGAAGATTTAAAGAATTTGACACACCATTTTCATTTTACTTACTTCCGTTTTATTCAATAGAGCTATAAAGGAGATATTGGTGGCAACCTAGGGTTCTTTTTATATATGTTTAATAAGTCTGTATTCTTCTCAAAATAATAAGGGAAGAGAATAGGAAAGGAGAGATGTTGTTCACATTTTCAAAAACAACAAAACATTTGATAAATATGAGTTACAACTTTCAACGGAGATAATTTTTTACTCGGGTATCGAAACGACTATTATAATAAATCAAATCGAAGCTCGTATAAAATTACACAATATGATTATGTCTCCATTTGGAAAATCATTTTTGTACACAAATTCCATCGTTTACATCACTTACCGAAGATTTAAAGAATTTGACACACCATTTTCATTTTACTTACTTCTGTTTTATTCAATAGAGCTATAAAGGAGATATTGGTGGCAACCTAGGGTTCTTTTTATATATGTTTAATAAGTCTGTATTCTTCTCAAAATAATAAGGGAAGAGAATAGGAAAGGAGAGATGTTGTTCACATTTTCAAAAACAACAAAACATTTGATAAATATGAGTTACAACTTTCAACGGAGATAATTTTTTACTCGGGTATCGAAACGACTATTATAATAAAACAAATCGAAGCTCGTATAAAATTACACAATTTGATTATGTCTCCATTTGGAAAATCATTTTTGTACACAAATTCCATCGTTTATATCACTTACCGAAGATTTAAAGAATTTGACACACCATTTTCATTTTACTTACTTCCGTTTTATTCAATAGAGCTATAAAGGAGATATTGGTGGCAACCTAGGGTTCTTTTTATATATGTTTAATAAGTCTGTATTCTTCTCAAAATAATAAGGGAAGAGAATAGGAAAGGAGAGATGTTGTTCACATTTTCAAAAACAACAAAACATTTGATAAATATGAGTTACAACTTTCAACGGAGATAATTTTTTACTCGGGTATCGAAACGACTATTATAATAAATCAAATCGAAGCTCGTATAAAATTACACAATTTGATTATGTCTCCATTTGGAAAATCATTTTTGTACACAAATTCCATCGTTTATATCACTTACCGAAGATTTAAAGAATTTGACACACCATTTTCATTTTACTTACTTCCGTTTTATTCAATAGAGCTATAAAGGAGATATTGGTGGCAACCTAGGGTTCTTTTTATATATGTTTAATAAGTCTGTATTCTTCTCAAAATAATAAGGGAAGAGAATAGGAAAGGAGAGATGTTGTTCACATTTTCAAAAACAACAAAACATTTGATAAATATGAGTTACAACTTTCAACGGAGATAATTTTTTACTCGGGTATCGAAACGACTATTATAATAAATCAAATCGAAGCTCGTATAAAATTACACAATATGATTATGTCTCCATTTGGAAAATCATTTTTGTACACAAATTCCATCGTTTATATCACTTACCGAAGATTTAAAGAATTTGACACACCATTTTCATTTTACTTACTTCCTTTTTATTCAATAGAGCTATAAAGGAGATATTGGTGGCAACCTAGGGTTCTTTTTATATATGTTTAATAAGTCTGTATTCTTCTCAAAATAATAAGGGAAGAGAATAGGAAAGGAGAGATGTTGTTCACATTTTCAAAAACAACAAAACATTTGATAAATATGAGTTACAACTTTCAACGGAGATAATTTTTTACTCGGGTATCGAAACGACTATTATAATAAATCAAATCGAAGCTCGTATAAAATTACTCAATATGATTATGTCTCCATTTGGAAAATCATTTTTGTACACAAATTCCATCGTTTATATCACTTACCGAAGATTTAAAGAATTTGACACACCATTTTCATTTTACTTACTTCCGTTTTATTCAATAGAGCTATAAAGGAGATATTGGTGGCAACCTAGGGTTCTTTTTATATATGTTTAATAAGTCTGTATTCTTCTCAAAATAATAAGGGAAGAGAATAGGAAAGGAGAGATGTTGTTCACATTTTCAAAAACAACAAAACATTTGATAAATATGAGTTACAACTTTCAACGGAGATAATTTTTTACTCGGGTATCGAAACGACTATTATAATAAATCAAATCGAAGCTCGTATAAAATTACTCAATATGATTATGTCTCCATTTGGAATATCATTATTGTACACAAATTCCATCGTTTATATCACTTACCGAAGATTTAAAGAATTTGACACACCATTTTCATTTTACTTACTTCCGTTTTATTCAATAGAGCTATCAAGGAGATATTGGTGGCAACCTAGGGTTCCTTTTATATATGTTTAATAAGTCTGTATTCTTCTCAAAATAATAAGGGAAGAGAATAGGAAAGGAGAGATGTTGTTCACATTTTCAAAAACAACAAAACATTTGATAAATATGAGTTACAACTTTCAACGGAGATAATTTTTTACTCGGGTATCGAAACGACTATTATAATAAATCAAATCGAAGCTCAAATCAAATTACACAATATGATTAGGTCTCCATTAGGAATATCATTTGTTTACACAAATTCCATCGTTTATATCACTTACCGAAGATTTAAAGAATTTGACACACCATTTTCATTTTACTTACTTCCGTTTTATTCAATAGAGCTATAAAGGAGATATTGGTGGCAACCTAGGGTTCTTTTTATATATGTTTAATAAGTCTGTATTCTTCTCAAAATAATAAGGGAAGAGAATAGGAAAGGAGAGATGTTGTTCACATTTTCAAAAACAACAAAACATTTGATAAATATGAGTTACAACTTTCAACGGAGATAATTTTTTACTCGGGTATCGAAACGACTATTATAATAAATCAAATCGAAGCTCGTATAAAATTACACAATTTGATTAGGTCTCCATTTGGAATATCAATTTTGTACACAAATTCCATCGTTTATATCACTTACCGAAGATTTAACGAATTTGACGCACCATTTTCATTTTTCTTACTTCCGTTTTATTCAATAGAGCTATAAAGGAGATATTGATGCCAACCTAGGGTTCTTTTTATTTATGTTTAATAAGTCTGTATTCTTCTCAAAATAATAAGGGAAAAGAATAGGAAAGGAGAGATGTTGTTCACATTTTCAAAAACAACAAAACATTTGATAATTATGAGTTACAACTTTCAACGGAGATAATTTTTTACTCGGGTATCGAAACGACTATTATAATAAATCAAATCGAAGCTCGTATAAAATTACACAATTTGATTATGTCTCCATTTGGAAAATCATTTTTGAACACAAATTCCATCGTTTACATCACTTACCGAAGATTTAAAGAATTTGACACACCATTTTCATTTTACTTACTTCCGTTTTATTCAATAGAGCTATAAAGGAGATATTGGTGGCAACCTAGGGTTCTTTTTATATATGTTTAATAAGTCTGTATTCTTCTCAAAATAATAAGGGAAAAGAATAGGAAAGGAGAGATGTTGTTCACATTTTCAAAAACAACAAAACATTTGATAAATATGAGTTACAACTTTCAACGGAGATAATTTTTTACTCGGGTATCGAAACGACTATTATAATATATCAAATCGAAGCTCGTATAAAATTACACAATATGATTAGGTTTCCATTTGGAAAATCATTATTGTACACAAATTCCATCGTTTATATCACTCACCGAAGATTTAAAGAATTTGACACACCATTTTCATTTTACTTACTTCCGTTTTATTCAATAGAGCTATAAAGGAGATATTGGTGGCAACCTAGGGTTATTTTTATATATGTTTAATAAGTCTGTATTCTTCTCAAAATAATAAGGGAAGAGAATAGGAAAGGAGAGATGTTGTTCACATTTTCAAAAACAACAAAACATTTGGTAAATATGAGTTACAACTTTCAACGGAGATAATTTTTTACTCGGGTATCGAAACGACTATTATAATAAAACAACTCGAAGCTCGTATAAAATTACACAATTTGATTATGTCTCCATTTGGAAAATCATTTTTGTACAGAAATTCCATCGTTTATATCACTTACCGAAGATTTAAAGAATTTGACACACCATTTTCATTTTACTTACTTCCGTTTTATTCAATAGAGCTATAAAGGAGATATTGGTGGCAACCTAGGGTTCTTTTTATATATGTTTAATAAGTCTGTATTCTTCTCAAAATAATAAAGGAAGAGAATAGGAAAGGAGAGATGTTGTTCACATTTTCAAAAACAACAAAACATTTGATAAATATGAGTTACAACTTTCAACGGAGATAATTTTTTACTCGGGTATCGAAACGACTATTATAATAAATCAAATCGAAGCTCGTATAAAATTACACAATATGATTAGGTCTCCATTTGGAAAATCATTTTTGTACACAAATTCCATCGTTTATATCACTTACCGAAGATTTAAAGAATTTGACACACCATTTTCATTTTACTTACTTCCGTTTTATTCAATAGAGCTATAAAGGAGATATTGGTGGCAACCTAGGGTTCTTTTTATATATGTTTAATAAGTCTGTATTCTTCTCAAAATAATAAGGGAAGAGAATAGGAAAGGAGAGATGTTGTTCACATTTTCAAAAACAACAAAACATTTGATAAATATGAGTTACAACTTTCAACGGAGATAATTTTTTACTCGGGTATCGAAACAACTATTATAATAAATCAAATCGAAGCTCGTATAAAATGACACAATATGATTAGGTCTCCATTTTGAATATCATTTGTTTACACAAATTCCACCGTTTATATCACTCCCCGAAGATTTAAAGAATTTGACACACCATTTTCATTTTACTTACTTCCGTTTTATTCAATAGAGCTATAAAGGAGATATTGGTGGCAACCTAGGGTTCTTTTTATATATGTTTAATAAGTCTGTATTCTTCTCAAAATAATAAGGGAAGAGAATAGGAAAGGAGAGATGTTGTTCACATTTTCAAAAACAACAAAACATTTGATAAATATGAGTTACAACTTTCAACGGAGATAATTTTTTACTCGGGTATTGAAACGACTATTATAATAAAACAACTCGAAGCTCGTATAAAATTACACAATTTGATTATGTCTCCATTTGGAATATCATTATTGTACACAAATTCCATCGTTTATATCACTTACCGAAGATTTAAAGAATTTGACACACCATTTTCATTTTACTTACTTCCTTTTTATTCAATAGAGCTATAAAGGAGATATTGGTGGCAACCTAGGGTTCTTTTTATATATGTTTAATAAGTCTGTATTCTTCTCAAAATAATAAGGGAAGAGAATAGGAAAGGAGAGATGTTGTTCACATTTTCAAAAACAACAAAACATTTGATAAATATGAGTTACAACTTTCAACGGAGATAATTTTTTACTCGGGTATCGAAACGACTATTATAATAAAACAACTCGAAGCTCGTATAAAATTACACAATTTGATTATGTCTCCATTTGGAAAATCATTTTTGAACACAAATTCCATCGTTTACATCACTTACCGAAGATTTAAAGAATTTGACACACCATTTTCATTTTAGTTACTTCCGTTTTATTCAATAGAGCTATAAAGGAGATATTGATGCCAACCTAGGGTTCTTTTTATATATGTTTAATCAGTCTATATTCTTCTCAAAATAATAAAGGGAAAGAATAGGAAAGGAGATGTTGTTCACATTTTGAAAAACAACAAAACATTTGATAAATATGAGTTACAACTTTCAACGGAGATAATTTTTTACTCGGGTATCGAAACGACTATTATAATAAATCAAATCGAAGCTCGTATAAAATTACACAATATGATTAGGTCTCCATTTGGAATATCATTATTGTACACAAATTCCATCGTTTATATCACTTACCGAAGATTTAAAGAATTTGACACACCATTTTCATTTTACTTACTTCCTTTTTATTCAATAGAGCTATAAAGGAGATATTGGTGGCAACCTAGGGTTTTTTTTATATATGTTTAATCAGTCGGTATTCTTCTCAAAATAATAAGGGAAAAGAATAGGAAAGGAGAGATGTTGTTCACATTTTCAAAAACAACAAAACATTTGATAAATATGAGTTACAACTTTCAACGGAGATAATTTTTTACTCGGGTATCGAAACGACTATTATAATAAAACAACTCGAAGCTCGTATAAAATTACACAATTTGATTATGTCTCCATTTGGAAAATCATTTTTGAACACAAATTCCATCGTTTACATCACTTACCGACGATTTAAACGTTTTGACACACCATTTTCATTTTACTTACTTCCGTTTTATTCAATAGAGCTATAAAGGAGATATTGGTGGCAACCTAGGGTTCTTTTTATATATGTTTAATAAGTCTGTATTCTTCTCAAAATAATAAGGGAAGAGAATAGGAAAGGAGAGATGTTGTTCACATTTTCAAAAACAACAAAACATTTGATAAATATGAGTTACAACTTTCAACGGAGATAATTTTTTACTCGGGTATCGAAACGACTATTATAATAAATCAAATCGAAGCTCGTATAAAATTACTCAATATGATTAGGTCTCCATTTGGAATATCATTATTGTACACAAATTCCATCGTTTATATCACTTACCGAAGATTTAAAGAATTTGACACACCATTTTCATTTTACTTACTTCCGTTTTATTCAATAGAGCTATAAAGGAGATATTGGTGGCAACCTAGGGTTATTTTTATATATGTTTAATCAGTCGGTATTCTTCTCAAAATAATAAGGGAAGAGAATAGGAAAGGAGAGATGTTGTTCACATTTTCAAAAACAACAAAACATTTGATAAATATGAGTTACAACTTTCAACGGAGATAATTTTTTACTCGGGTATCGAAACGACTATTATAATAAATCAAATCGAAGCTCGTATAAAATTACTCAATATGATTAGGTCTCCATTTGGAAAATCATTTTTGTACACAAATTCCATCGTTTATATCACTTACCGAAGATTTAAAGAATTTGACACACCATTTTCATTTTACTTACTTCCGGTTTTATTCAATAGAGCTATAAAGGAGATATTGGTGGCAACCTAGGGTTCTTTTTATATATGTTTAATAAGTCTGTATTCTTCTCAAAATAATAAGGGAAGAGAATAGGAAAGGAGAGATGTTGTTCACATTTTCAAAAACAACAAAACATTTGATAAATATGAGTTACAACTTTCAACGGAGATAATTTTTTACTCGGGTATCGAAACGACTATTATAATAAAACAACTCGAAGCTCGTATAAAATTACACAATTTGATTATGTCTCCATTTGGAAAATCATTTTTGTACACAAATTCCATCGTTTATATCACTTACCGAAGATTTAAAGAATTTGACACACCATTTTCATTTTACTTACTTCCTTTTTATTCAATAGAGCTATAAAGGAGATATTGGTGGCAACCTAGGGTTCTTTTTATATATGTTTAATAAGTCTGTATTCTTCTCAAAATAATAAGGGAAAAGAATAGGAAAGGAGAGATGTTGTTCACATTTTCAAAAACAACAAAACATTTGATAAATATGAGTTACAACTTTCAACGGAGATAATTTTTTACTCGGGTATCGAAACGACTATTATAATAAATCAAATCGAAGCTCGTATAAAATTACACAATATGATTAGGTCTCCATTTGGAATATCATTTTTGTACACAAATTCCATCATTTATATCACTTACCGAAGATTTAAAGAATTTGACACACCATTTTCATTTTACTTACTTCCTTTTTATTCAATAGAGCTATAAAGGAGATATTGGTGGCAACCTAGGGTTTTTTTTATATATGTTTAATCAGTCGGTATTCCTCTCAAAATAATAAGGGAAGAGAATAGGAAAGGAGAGATGTTGTTCACATTTTCAAAAACAACAAAACATTTGATAAATATGAGTTACAACTTTCAACGGAGATAATTTTTTACTCGGGTATCGAAACGACTATTATAATAAAACAACTCGAAGCTCGTATAAAATTACACAATTTGATTATGTCTCCATTTGGAAAATCATTTTTGTACAGAAATTCCATCGTTTATATCACTCACCGAAGATTTAAAGAATTTGACACACCATTTTCATTTTACTTACTTCCGTTTTATTCAATAGAGCTATAAAGGAGATATTGGTGGCAACCTAGGGTTCTTTTTATATATGTTTAATAAGTCTGTATTCTTCTCAAAATAATAAGGGAAGAGAATAGGAAAGGAGAGATGTTGTTCACATTTTCAAAAACAACAAAACATTTGATAAATATGAGTTACAACTTTCAACGGAGATAATTTTTTACTCGGGTATCGAAACGACTATTATAATAAATCAAATCGAAGCTCGTATAAAATTACACAATATGATTATGTCTCCATTTGGAATATCATTTTTGTACACAAATTCCATCGTTTATATCACTTACCGAAGATTTAAAGAATTTGACACACCTTTTTCATTTTACTTACTTCCGTTTTATTCAATAGAGCTATAAAGGAGATATTGGTGGCAACCTAGGGTTCTTTTTATATATGTTTAATAAGTCTGTATTCTTCTCAAAATAATAAGGGAAAAGAATAGGAAAGGAGAGATGTTGTTCACATTTTCAAAAACAACAAAACATTTGATAAATATGAGTTACAACTTTCAACGGAGATAATTTTTTACTCGGGTATCGAAACGACTATTATAATATATCAAATCGAAGCTCGTATAAAATTACACAATATGATTAGGTTTCCATTTGGAAAATCATTATTTTACACAAATTCCATCGTTTATATCACTTACCGAAGATTTAACGAATTTGACACACCATTTTCATTTTACTTACTTCCGTTTTATTCAATAGAGCTATAAAGGAGATATTGATGCCAACCTAGGGTTCTTTTTATATATGTTTAATAAGTCTGTATTCTTCTCAAAATAATAAGGGAAAAGAATAGGAAAGGAGAGATGTTGTTCACATTTTCAAAAACAACAAAACATTTGATAAATATGAGTTACAACTTTCAACGGAGATAATTTTTTACTCGGGTATCGAAACGACTATTATAATAAATCAAATCGAAGCTCGTATAACATTACACAATATGATTAGGTCTCCATTTGGAATATCAATTTTGGACACAAATTCCATCATTTATATCACTTACCGAAGATTTAACGAATTTGACACACCATTTTCATTTTACTTACTTCCGTTTTATTCAATAGAGCTATAAAGGAGATATTGGTGGCAACCTAGGGTTCTTTTTATATATGTTTAATAAGTCTGTATTCTTCTCAAAATAATAAGGGAAGAGAATAGGAAAGGAGAGATGTTGTTCACATTTTCAAAAACAACAAAACATTTGATAAATATGAGTTACAACTTTCAACGGAGATAATTTTTTACTCGGGTATCGAAACGACTATTATAATAAAACAACTCGAAGCTCGTATAAAATTACACAATTTGATTATGTCTCCATTTGGAAAATCATTTTTGAACACAAATTCCATCGTTTACATCACTTACCGACGATTTAAACGTTTTGACACACCATTTTCATTTTACTTACTTCCGTTTTATTCAATAGAGCTATAAAGGAGATATTGGTGGCAACCTAGGGTTCTTTTTATATATGTTTAATAAGTCTGTATTCTTCTCAAAATAATAAGGGAAGAGAATAGGAAAGGAGAGATGTTGTTCACATTTTCAAAAACAACAAAACATTTGATAAATATGAGTTACAACTTTCAACGGAGATAATTTTTTACTCGGGTATCGAAACGACTATTATAATAAATCAAATCGAAGCTCGTATAAAATTACTCAATATGATTAGGTCTCCATTTGGAATATCATTATTGTACACAAATTCCATCGTTTATATCACTTACCGAAGATTTAAAGAATTTGACACACCATTTTCATTTTACTTACTTCCTTTTTATTCAATAGAGCTATAAAGGAGATATTGGTGGCAACCTAGGGTTTTTTTTATATATGTTTAATCAGTCGGTATTCTTCTCAAAATAATAAGGGAAAAGAATAGGAAAGGAGAGATGTTGTTCACATTTTCAAAAACAACAAAACATTTGATAAATATGAGTTACAACTTTCAACGGAGATAATTTTTTACTCGGGTATCGAAACGACTATTATAATAAAACAACTCGAAGCTCGTATAAAATTACACAATTTGATTATGTCTCCATTTGGAAAATCATTTTTGAACACAAATTCCATCGTTTACATCACTTACCGACGATTTAAACGTTTTGACACACCATTTTCATTTTACTTACTTCCGTTTTATTCAATAGAGCTATAAAGGAGATATTGGTGGCAACCTAGGGTTCTTTTTATATATGTTTAATAAGTCTGTATTCTTCTCAAAATAATAAGGGAAAAGAATAGGAAAGGAGAGATGTTGTTCACATTTTCAAAAACAACAAAACATTTGATAAATATGAGTTACAACTTTCAACGGAGATAATTTTTTACTCGAATATCGAAACGACTATTATAATATATCAAATCGAAGCTCGTATAAAATTACACAATATGATTAGGTCTCCATTTGGAATATCGATTTTTTACACAAATTCCATCATTTATATCACTTACCGAAGATTTAACGAATTTGACACACCATTTTCATTTTACTTACTTCCGTTTTATTCAATAGAGCTATAAAGGAGATATTGATGCCAACCTAGGGTTCTTTTTATATATGTTTAATCAGTCTGTATTCTTCTCAAAATAATAAGGGAAAAGAATAGGAAAGGAGATGTTGTTCACATTTTGAAAAACAACAAAACATTTGATAATTATGAGTTACAACTTTCGACGGAGATAATTTTTTATTCGGGTATCGAAACGACTATTATAATAAATAAAATCGAAGCTCGTATAAAATTACACAATATGATTAGGTTTCCATTTGGAAAATCATTATTGTACACAAATTCCATCGTTTATATCACTTACCGAAGATTTAAAGAATTTGACACACCATTTTCATTTTACTTACTTCCGTTTTATTCAATAGAGCTATAAAGGAGATATTGGTGGCAACCTAGGGTTCTTTTTATATATGTTTAATAAGTCTGTATTCTTCTCAAAATAATAAGGGAAAAGAATAGGAAAGGAGAGATGTTGTTCACATTTTCAAAAACAACAAAACATTTGATAAATATGAGTTACAACTTTCAACGGAGATAATTTTTTACTCGGGTATCGAAACGACTATTATAATAAATAAAATCGAAGCTCGTATAAAATTACACAATATGATTAGGTTTCCATTTGGAAAATCATTATTGTACACAAATTCCATCGTTTATATCACTTACCGAAGATTTAAAGAATTTGACACACCATTTTCATTTTACTTACTTCCGTTTTATTCAATAGAGCTATAAAGGAGATATTGGTGGCAACCTAGGGTTCTTTTTATATATGTTTAATAAGTCTGTATTCTTCTCAAAATAATAAGGGAAAAGAATAGGAAAGGAGAGATGTTGTTCACATTTTCAAAAACCACAAAACATTTGATAAATATGAGTTACAACTTTCAACGGAGATAATTTTTTACTCGGGTATCGAAACGACTATTATAATAAAACAACTCGAAGCTCGTATAAAATTACACAATTTGATTATGTCTCCATTTGGAAAATCATTTTTGAACACAAATTCCATCGTTTACATCACTTACCGACGATTTAAACGTTTTGACACACCATTTTCATTTTACTTACTTCCGTTTTATTCAATAGAGCTATAAAGGAGATATTGGTGGCAACCTAGGGTTCTTTTTATATATGTTTAATAAGTCTGTATTCTTCTCAAAATAATAAGGGAAGAGAATAGGAAAGGAGAGATGTTGTTCACATTTTCAAAAACAACAAAACATTTGATAAATATGAGTTACAACTTTCAACGGAGATAATTTTTTACTCGGGTATCGAAACGACTATTATAATAAAACAACTCGAAGCTCGTATAAAATTACACAATTTGATTATGTCTCCATTTGGAAAATCATTTTTGAACACAAATTCCATCGTTTACATCACTTACCGACGATTTAAACGTTTTGACACACCATTTTCATTTTACTTACTTCCGTTTTATTCAATAGAGCTATAAAGGAGATATTGGTGGCAACCTAGGGTTCTTTTTATATATGTTTAATAAGTCTGTATTCTTCTCAAAATAATAAGGGAAGAGAATAGGAAAGGAGAGATGTTGTTCACATTTTCAAAAACAACAAAACATTTGATAAATATGAGTTACAACTTTCAACGGAGATAATTTTTTACTCGGGTATCGAAACGACTATTATAATAAATCAAATCGAAGCTCGTATAAAATTACTCAATATGATTAGGTCTCCATTTGGAATATCATTATTGTACACAAATTCCATCGTTTATATCACTTACCGAAGATTTAAAGAATTTGACACACCATTTTCATTTTACTTACTTCCTTTTTATTCAATAGAGCTATAAAGGAGATATTGGTGGCAACCTAGGGTTCTTTTTATATATGTTTAATCAGTCGGTATTCTTCTCAAAATAATAAGGGAAAAGAATAGGAAAGGAGAGATGTTGTTCACATTTTCAAAAACAACAAAACATTTGATAAATATGAGTTACAACTTTCAACGGAGATAATTTTTTACTCGGGTATCGAAACGACTATTATAATAAAACAACTCGAAGCTCGTATAAAATTACACAATTTGATTATGTCTCCATTTGGAAAATCATTTTTGAACACAAATTCCATCGTTTACATCACTTACCGACGATTTAAACGTTTTGACACACCATTTTCATTTTACTTACTTCCGTTTTATTCAATAGAGCTATAAAGGAGATATTGGTGGCAACCTAGGGTTCTTTTTATATATGTTTAATAAGTCTGTATTCTTCTCAAAATAATAAGGGAAAAGAATAGGAAAGGAGAGATGTTGTTCACATTTTCAAAAACAACAAAACATTTGATAAATATGAGTTACAACTTTCAACGGAGATAATTTTTTACTCGAATATCGAAACGACTATTATAATATATCAAATCGAAGCTCGTATAAAATTACACAATATGATTAGGTCTCCATTTGGAATATCGATTTTTTACACAAATTCCATCATTTATATCACTTACCGAAGATTTAACGAATTTGACACACCATTTTCATTTTACTTACTTCCGTTTTATTCAATAGAGCTATAAAGGAGATATTGATGCCAACCTAGGGTTCTTTTTATATATGTTTAATCAGTCTGTATTCTTCTCAAAATAATAAGGGAAAAGAATAGGAAAGGAGAGATGTTGTTCACATTTTCAAAAACAACAAAACATTTGATAAATATGAGTTACAACTTTCAACGGAGATAATTTTTTACTCGGGTATCGAAACGACTATTATAATAAATCAAATCGAAGCTCGTATAAAATTACACAATATGATTAGGTCTCCATTTGGAATATCAATTTTTTACACAAATTCCATCATTTATATCACTTACCGAAGATTTAACGAATTTGACACACCATTTTCATTTTACTTACTTCCGTTTTATTCAATAGAGCTATAAAGGAGATATTGGTGGCAACCTAGGGTTATTTTTATATATGTTTAATCAGTCGGTATTCTTCTCAAAATAATAAGGGAAAAGAATAGGAAAGGAGAGATGTTGTTCACATTTTCAAAAACAACAAAACATTTGATAAATATGAGTTACAACTTTCAACGGAGATAATTTTTTACTCGGGTATCGAAACGACTATTATAATAAAACAACTCGAAGCTCGTATAAAATTACACAATTTGATTATGTCTCCATTTGGAAAATCATTTTTGTACACAAATTCCATCGTTTATATCACTTACCGAAGATTTAAAGAATTTGACACACCATTTTCATTTTACTTACTTCTGTTTTATTCAATAGAGCTATAAAGGAGATATTGGTGGCAACCTAGGGTTATTTTTATATATGTTTAATCAGTCGGTATTCTTCTCAAAATAATAAGGGAAGAGAATAGGAAAGGAGAGATGTTGTTCACATTTTCAAAAACAACAAAACATTTGATAAATATGAGTTACAACTTTCAACGGAGATAATTTTTTACTCGGGTATCGAAACGACTATTATAATAAATCAAATCGAAGCTCAAATCAAATTACACAATATGATTAGGTCTCCATTAGGAATATCATTTTTGTACACAAATTCCATCGTTTATATCACTCACCGAAGATTTAAAGAATTTGACACACCATTTTCATTTTACTTACTTCCGTTTTATTCAATAGAGCTATAAAGGAGATATTGGTGGCAACCTAGGGTTCTTTTTATATATGTTTAATAAGTCTGTATTCTTCTCAAAATAATAAGGGAAGAGAATAGGAAAGGAGAGATGTTGTTCACATTTTCAAAAACAACAAAACATTTGATAAATATGAGTTACAACTTTCAACGGAGATAATTTTTTACTCGGGTATCGAAACGACTATTATAATAAATCAAATCGAAGCTCGTATAAAATTACTCAATATGATTAGGTCTCCATTTGGAATATCATTATTGTACACAAATTCCATCGTTTATATCACTTACCGAAGATTTAAAGAATTTGACACACCATTTTCATTTTACTTACTTCCGTTTTATTCAATAGAGCTATAAAGGAGATATTGGTGGCAACCTAGGGTTCTTTTTATATATGTTTAATAAGTCTGTATTCTTCTCAAAATAATAAGGGAAAAGAATAGGAAAGGAGAGATGTTGTTCACATTTTCAAAAACAACAAAACATTTGATAAATATGAGTTACAACTTTCAACGGAGATAATTTTTTACTCGGGTATCGAAACGACTATTATAATAAAACAACTCGAAGCTCGTATAAAATTACACAATTTGATTATGTCTCCATTTGGAAAATCATTTTTGTACAGAAATTCCATCGTTTATATCACTCACCGAAGATTTAAAGAATTTGACACACCATTTTCATTTTACTTACTTCCGTTTTATTCAATAGAGCTATAAAGGAGATATTGGTGGCAACCTAGGGTTCTTTTTATATATGTTTAATAAGTCTGTATTCTTCTCAAAATAATAAGGGAAGAGAATAGGAAAGGAGAGATGTTGTTCACATTTTCAAAAACAACAAAACATTTGATAAATATGAGTTACAACTTTCAACGGAGATAATTTTTTACTCGGGTATCGAAACGACTATTATAATAAATCAAATCGAAGCTCGTATAAAATTACTCAATATGATTAGGTCTCCATTTGGAATATCATTATTGTACACAAATTCCATCGTTTATATCACTTACCGAAGATTTAAAGAATTTGACACACCATTTTCATTTTACTTACTTCCGTTTTATTCAATAGAGCTATAAAGGAGATATTGGTGGCAACCTAGGGTTATTTTTATATATGTTTAATCAGTCGGTATTCTTCTCAAAATAATAAGGGAAAAGAATAGGAAAGGAGAGATGTTGTTCACATTTTCAAAAACAACAAAACATTTGATAAATATGAGTTACAACTTTCAACGGAGATAATTTTTTACTCGGGTATCGAAACGACTATTATAATAAATCAAATCGAAGCTCGTATAAAATTACACAATATGATTATGTCTCCATTTGGAAAATCATTTTTGTACACAAATTCCATCGTTTATATCACTTACCGAAGATTTAAAGAATTTGACACACCATTTTCATTTTACTTACTTCCTTTTTATTCAATAGAGCTATAAAGGAGATATTGGTGGCAACCTAGGGTTCTTTTTATATATGTTTAATAAGTCTGTATTCTTCTCAAAATAATAAAGGAAGAGAATAGGAAAGGAGAGATGTTGTTCACATTTTCAAAAACAACAAAACATTTGATAAATATGAGTTACAACTTTCAACGGAGATAATTTTTTACTCGGGTATCGAAACGACTATTATAATAAAACAACTCGAAGCTCGTATAAAATTACACAATTTGATTATGTCTCCATTTGGAAAATCATTTTTGTACAGAAATTCCATCGTTTATATCACTCACCGAAGATTTAAAGAATTTGACACACCATTTTCATTTTACTTACTTCCGTTTTATTCAATAGAGCTATAAAGGAGATATTGGTGGCAACCTAGGGTTCTTTTTATATATGTTTAATAAGTCTGTATTCTTCTCAAAATAATAAGGGAAGAGAATAGGAAAGGAGAGATGTTGTTCACATTTTCAAAAACAACAAAACATTTGATAAATATGAGTTACAACTTTCAACGGAGATAATTTTTTACTCGGGTATCGAAACGACTATTATAATAAATCAAATCGAAGCTCGTATAAAATTACACAATTTGATTATGTCTCCATTTGGAAAATCATTTTTGTACAGAAATTCCATCGTTTATATCACTCACCGAAGATTTAAAGAATTTGACACACCATTTTCATTTTACTTACTTCCGTTTTATTCAATAGAGCTATAAAGGAGATATTGGTGGCAACCTAGGGTTATTTTTATATATGTTTAATCAGTCGGTATTCTTCTCAAAATAATAAGGGAAAAGAATAGGAAAGGAGAGATGTTGTTCACATTTTCAAAAACAACAAAACATTTGATAAATATGAGTTACAACTTTCAACGGAGATAATTTTTTACTCGGGTATCGAAACGACTATTATAATAAATCAAATCGAAGCTCGTATAAAATTACTCAATATGATTAGGTCTCCATTTGGAATATCATTATTGTACACAAATTCCATCGTTTATATCACTTACCGAAGATTTAAAGAATTTGACACACCATTTTCATTTTACTTACTTCCTTTTTATTCAATAGAGCTATAAAGGAGATATTGGTGACAACCTAGGGTTATTTTTATATATGTTTAATCAGTCGGTATTCTTCTCAAAATAATAAGGGAAAAGAATAGGAAAGGAGAGATGTTGTTCACATTTTCAAAAACAACAAAACATTTGATAAATATGAGTTACAACTTTCAACGGAGATAATTTTTTACTCGGGTATTGAAACGACTATTATAATAAAACAACTCGAAGCTCGTATAAAATTACACAATTTGATTATGTCTCCATTTGGAAAATCATTTTTGTACAGAAATTCCATCGTTTATATCACTCACCGAAGATTTAAAGAATTTGACACACCATTTTCATTTTACTTACTTCCGTTTTATTCAATAGAGCTATAAAGGAGATATTGGTGGCAACCTAGGGTTCTTTTTATATATGTTTAATAAGTCTGTATTCTTCTCAAAATAATAAAGGAAGAGAATAGGAAAGGAGAGATGTTGTTCACATTTTCAAAAACAACAAATCATTTGATAAATATGAGTTACAACTTTCAACGGAGATAATTTTTTACTCGGGTATCGAAACGACTATTATAATAAATCAAATCGAAGCTCGTATAAAATTACTCAATATGATTAGGTCTCCATTTGGAATATCATTATTGTACACAAATTCCATCGTTTATATCACTTACCGAAGATTTAAAGAATTTGACACACCATTTTCATTTTACTTACTTCCTTTTTATTCAATAGAGCTATAAAGGAGATATTGGTGGCAACCTAGGGTTTTTTTTTATATATGTTTAATCAGTCGGTATTCTTCTCAAAATAATAAGGGAAAAGAATAGGAAAGGAGAGATGTTGTTCACATTTTCAAAAACAACAAAACATTTGATAAATATGAGTTACAACTTTCAACGGAGATAATTTTTTACTCGGGTATCGAAACGACTATTATAATAAAACAACTCGAAGCTCGTATAAAATTACACAATTTGATTATGTCTCCATTTGGAAAATCATTTTTGAACACAAATTCCATCGTTTACATCACTTACCGACGATTTAAACGTTTTGACACACCATTTTCATTTTACTTACTTCCGTTTTATTCAATAGAGCTATAAAGGAGATATTGGTGGCAACCTAGGGTTCTTTTTATATATGTTTAATAAGTCTGTATTCTTCTCAAAATAATAAGGGAAGAGAATAGGAAAGGAGAGATGTTGTTCACATTTTCAAAAACAACAAAACATTTGATAAATATGAGTTACAACTTTCAACGGAGATAATTTTTTACTCGGGTATCGAAACGACTATTATAATAAATCAAATCGAAGCTCGTATAAAATTACTCAATATGATTAGGTCTCCATTTGGAATATCATTATTGTACACAAATTCCATCGTTTATATCACTTACCGAAGATTTAAAGAATTTGACACACCATTTTCATTTTACTTACTTCCATTTTATTCAATAGAGCTATAAAGGAGATATTGGTGGCAACCTAGGGTTCTTTTTATATATGTTTAATCAGTCGGTATTCTTCTCAAAATAATAAGGGAAGAGAATAGGAAAGGAGAGATGTTGTTCACATTTTCAAAAACAACAAAACATTTGATAAATATGAGTTACAACTTTCAACGGAGATAATTTTTTACTCGGGTATTGAAACGACTATTATAATAAAACAACTCGAAGCTCGTATAAAATTACACAATTTGATTATGTCTCCATTTGGAAAATCATTTTTGTACAGAAATTCCATCGTTTATATCACTTACCGAAGATTTAAAGAATTTGACACACCATTTTCATTTTACTTACTTCCGTTTTATTCAATAGAGCTATAAAGGAGATATTGGTGGCAACCTAGGGTTTTTTTTATATATGTTTAATCAGTCGGTATTCCTCTCAAAATAATAAGGGAAGAGAATAGGAAAGGAGAGATGTTGTTCACATTTTCAAAAACAACAAAACATTTGATAAATATGAGTTACAACTTTCAACGGAGATAATTTTTTACTCGGGTATCGAAACGACTATTATAATAAATCAAATCGAAGCTCGTATAAAATTACTCAATATGATTAGGTCTCCATTTGGAATATCATTATTGTACACAAATTCCATCGTTTATATCACTTACCGAAGATTTAAAGAATTTGACACACCATTTTCATTTTACTTACTTCCGTTTTATTCAATAGAGCTATAAAGGAGATATTGGTGGCAACCTAGGGTTCTTTTTATATATGTTTAATAAGTCTGTATTCTTCTCAAAATAATAAAGGAAGAGAATAGGAAAGGAGAGATGTTGTTCACATTTTCAAAAACAACAAAACATTTGATAAATATGAGTTACAACTTTCAACGGAGATAATTTTTTACTCGGGTATCGAAACGACTATTATAATAAATCAAATCGAAGCTCGTATAAAATTACTCAATATGATTAGGTCTCCATTTGGAATATCATTATTGTACACAAATTCCATCGTTTATATCACTTACCGAAGATTTAAAGAATTTGACACACCATTTTCATTTTACTTACTTCCGTTTTATTCAATAGAGCTATAAAGGAGATATTGGTGGCAACCTAGGGTTATTTTTATATATGTTTAATCAGTCGGTATTCTTCTCAAAATAATAAGGGAAAAGAATAGGAAAGGAGAGATGTTGTTCACATTTTCAAAAACAACAAAACATTTGATAAATATGAGTTACAACTTTCAACGGAGATAATTTTTTACTCGGGTATTGAAACGACTATTATAATAAAACAACTCGAAGCTCGTATAAAATTACACAATTTGATTATGTCTCCATTTGGAAAATCATTTTTGTACACAAATTCCATCGTTTATATCACTTACCGAAGATTTAAAGAATTTGACACACCATTTTCATTTTACTTACTTCCTTTTTATTCAATAGAGCTATAAAGGAGATATTGGTGACAACCTAGGGTTATTTTTATATATGTTTAATCAGTCGGTATTCTTCTCAAAATAATAAGGGAAAAGAATAGGAAAGGAGAGATGTTGTTCACATTTTCAAAAACAACAAAACATTTGATAAATATGAGTTACAACTTTCAACGGAGATAATTTTTTACTCGGGTATCGAAACGACTATTATAATAAAACAACTCGAAGCTCGTATAAAATTACACAATTTGATTATGTCTCCATTTGGAAAATCATTTTTGTACAGAAATTCCATCGTTTATATCACTCACCGAAGATTTAAAGAATTTGACACACCATTTTCATTTTACTTACTTCCGTTTTATTCAATAGAGCTATAAAGGAGATATTGGTGGCAACCTAGGGTTCTTTTTATATATGTTTAATAAGTCTGTATTCTTCTCAAAATAATAAGGGAAGAGAATAGGAAAGGAGAGATGTTGTTCACATTTTCAAAAACAACAAAACATTTGATAAATATGAGTTACAACTTTCAACGGAGATAATTTTTTACTCGGGTATCGAAACGACTATTATAATAAATCAAATCGAAGCTCGTATAAAATTACTCAATATGATTAGGTCTCCATTTGGAATATCATTATTGTACACAAATTCCATCGTTTATATCACTTACCGAAGATTTAAAGAATTTGACACACCATTTTCATTTTACTTACTTCCTTTTTATTCAATAGAGCTATAAAGGAGATATTGGTGGCAACCTAGGGTTCTTTTTATATATGTTTAATAAGTCTGTATTCTTCTCAAAATAATAAAGGAAGAGAATAGGAAAGGAGAGATGTTGTTCACATTTTCAAAAACAACAAAACATTTGATAAATATGAGTTACAACTTTCAACGGAGATAATTTTTTACTCGGGTATCGAAACGACTATTATAATAAAACAACTCGAAGCTCGTATAAAATTACACAATTTGATTATGTCTCCATTTGGAAAATCATTTTTGAACACAAATTCCATCGTTTACATCACTTACCGACGATTTAAACGTTTTGACACACCATTTTCATTTTACTTACTTCCGTTTTATTCAATAGAGCTATAAAGGAGATATTGGTGGCAACCTAGGGTTCTTTTTATATATGTTTAATAAGTCTGTATTCTTCTCAAAATAATAAGGGAAAAGAATAGGAAAGGAGAGATGTTGTTCACATTTTCAAAAACAACAAAACATTTGATAAATATGAGTTACAACTTTCAACGGAGATAATTTTTTACTCGAATATCGAAACGACTATTATAATATATCAAATCGAAGCTCGTATAAAATTACACAATATGATTAGGTCTCCATTTGGAATATCGATTTTTTACACAAATTCCATCATTTATATCACTTACCGAAGATTTAACGAATTTGACACACCATTTTCATTTTACTTACTTCCGTTTTATTCAATAGAGCTATAAAGGAGATATTGGTGGCAACCTAGGGTTATTTTTATATATGTTTAATCAGTCGGTATTCTTCTCAAAATAATAAGGGAAAAGAATAGGAAAGGAGAGATGTTGTTCACATTTTCAAAAACAACAAAACATTTGATAAATATGAGTTACAACTTTCAACGGAGATAAGTTTTTACTCGGGTATCGAAGCGACTATTATAATAAATCAAATCGCAGCTCGTATAAAATTACACAATTTGATTATGTCTCCATTCGGAAAATCATTTTTGTACACAAATTCCATCGTTTATATCACTTACCGATGATTTAAAGGTTTTGACACACCATTTTCATTTTACTTACTTTTGGTTTTATTCAATAGAGCTATAAAGGAGATATTGGTGGCAACCTAGGGTTCTTTTTATATATGTTTAATAAGTCTGTATTCTTCTCAAAATAATAAGGGAAGAGAATAGGAAAGGAGAGATGTTGTTCACATTTTCAAAAACAACAAAACATTTGATAAATATGAGTTACAACTTTCAACGGAGATAATTTTTTACTCGGGTATCGAAACGACTATTATAATAAAACAACTCGAAGCTCGTATAAAATTACACAATTTGATTATGTCTCCATTTGGAAAATCATTTTTGAACACAAATTCCATCGTTTACATCACTTACCGACGATTTAAACGTTTTGACACACCATTTTCATTTTACTTACTTCCGTTTTATTCAATAGAGCTATAAAGGAGATATTGGTGGCAACCTAGGGTTCTTTTTATATATGTTTAATAAGTCTGTATTCTTCTCAAAATAATAAGGGAAGAGAATAGGAAAGGAGAGATGTTGTTCACATTTTCAAAAACAACAAAACATTTGATAAATATGAGTTACAACTTTCAACGGAGATAATTTTTTACTCGGGTATCGAAACGACTATTATAATAAATCAAATCGAAGCTCGTATAAAATTACACAATATGATTATGTCTCCATTTGGAAAATCATTTTTGTACACAAATTCCATCGTTTATATCACTCACCGAAGATTTAAAGAATTTGACACACCATTTTCATTTTACTTACTTCCGTTTTATTCAATAGAGCTATAAAGGAGATATTGGTGGCAACCTAGGGTTCTTTTTATATATGTTTAATCAGTCGGTATTCTTCTCAAAATAATAAGGGAAAAGAATAGGAAAGGAGAGATGTTGTTCACATTTTCAAAAACAACAAAACATTTGATAAATATGAGTTACAACTTTCAACGGAGATAATTTTTTACTCGGGTATCGAAACGACTATTATAATAAATCAAATCGAAGCTCGTATAAAATTACTCAATATGATTAGGTCTCCATTTGGAATATCATTATTGTACACAAATTCCATCGTTTATATCACTTACCGAAGATTTAAAGAATTTGACACACCATTTTCATTTTACTTACTTCCTTTTTATTCAATAGAGCTATAAAGGAGATATTGGTGACAACCTAGGGTTATTTTTATATATGTTTAATCAGTCGGTATTCTTCTCAAAATAATAAGGGAAAAGAATAGGAAAGGAGAGATGTTGTTCACATTTTCAAAAACAACAAAACATTTGATAAATATGAGTTACAACTTTCAACGGAGATAATTTTTTACTCGGGTATTGAAACGACTATTATAATAAAACAACTCGAAGCTCGTATAAAATTACACAATTTGATTATGTCTCCATTTGGAAAATCATTTTTGTACAGAAATTCCATCGTTTATATCACTCACCGAAGATTTAAAGAATTTGACACACCATTTTCATTTTACTTACTTCCGTTTTATTCAATAGAGCTATAAAGGAGATATTGGTGGCAACCTAGGGTTCTTTTTATATATGTTTAATAAGTCTGTATTCTTCTCAAAATAATAAAGGAAGAGAATAGGAAAGGAGAGATGTTGTTCACATTTTCAAAAACAACAAATCATTTGATAAATATGAGTTACAACTTTCAACGGAGATAATTTTTTACTCGGGTATCGAAACGACTATTATAATAAATCAAATCGAAGCTCGTATAAAATTACTCAATATGATTAGGTCTCCATTTGGAATATCATTATTGTACACAAATTCCATCGTTTATATCACTTACCGAAGATTTAAAGAATTTGACACACCATTTTCATTTTACTTACTTCCTTTTTATTCAATAGAGCTATAAAGGAGATATTGGTGGCAACCTAGGGTTATTTTTATATATGTTTAATCAGTCGGTATTCTTCTCAAAATAATAAGGGAAAAGAATAGGAAAGGAGAGATGTTGTTCACATTTTCAAAAACAACAAAACATTTGATAAATATGAGTTACAACTTTCAACGGAGATAATTTTTTACTCGGGTATTGAAACGACTATTATAATAAAACAACTCGAAGCTCGTATAAAATTACACAATTTGATTATGTCTCCATTTGGAAAATCATTTTTGTACACAAATTCCATCGTTTATATCACTTACCGAAGATTTAAAGAATTTGACACACCATTTTCATTTTACTTACTTCCGTTTTATTCAATAGAGCTATAAAGGAGATATTGGTGGCAACCTAGGGTTCTTTTTATATATGTTTAATAAGTCTGTATTCTTCTCAAAATAATAAGGGAAGAGAATAGGAAAGGAGAGATGTTGTTCACATTTTCAAAAACAACAAAACATTTGATAAATATGAGTTACAACTTTCAACGGAGATAATTTTTTACTCGGGTATCGAAACGACTATTATAATAAATCAAATCGAAGCTCGTATAAAATTACTCAATATGATTAGGTCTCCATTTGGAATATCATTATTGTACACAAATTCCATCGTTTATATCACTTACCGAAGATTTAAAGAATTTGACACACCATTTTCATTTTACTTACTTCTGTTTTATTCAATAGAGCTATAAAGGAGATATTGGTGGCAACCTAGGGTTCTTTTTATATATGTTTAATCAGTCGGTATTCTTCTCAAAATAATAAGGGAAGAGAATAGGAAAGGAGAGATGTTGTTCACATTTTCAAAAACAACAAAACATTTGATAAATATGAGTTACAACTTTCAACGGAGATAATTTTTTACTCGGGTATTGAAACGACTATTATAATAAAACAACTCGAAGCTCGTATAAAATTACACAATTTGATTATGTCTCCATTTGGAAAATCATTTTTGTACACAAATTCCATCGTTTATATCACTTACCGAAGATTTAAAGAATTTGACACACCATTTTCATTTTACTTACTTCCGTTTTATTCAATAGAGCTATAAAGGAGATATTGGTGGCAACCTAGGGTTCTTTTTATATATGTTTAATAAGTCTGTATTCTTCTCAAAATAATAAGGGAAGAGAATAGGAAAGGAGAGATGTTGTTCACATTTTCAAAAACAACAAAACATTTGATAAATATGAGTTACAACTTTCAACGGAGATAATTTTTTACTCGGGTATCGAAACGACTATTATAATAAATCAAATCGAAGCTCGTATAAAATTACTCAATATGATTATGTCTCCATTTGGAATATCATTATTGTACACAAATTCCATCGTTTATATCACTTACCGAAGATTTAAAGAATTTGACACACCATTTTCATTTTACTTACTTCCGTTTTATTCAATAGAGCTATAAAGGAGATATTGGTGGCAACCTAGGGTTCTTTTTATATATGTTTAATAAGTCTGTATTCTTCTCAAAATAATAAGGGAAGAGAATAGGAAAGGAGAGATGTTGTTCACATTTTCAAAAACAACAAAACATTTGATAAATATGAGTTACAACTTTCAACGGAGATAATTTTTTACTCGGGTATCGAAACGACTATTATAATAAATCAAATCGAAGCTCGTATAAAATTACTCAATATGATTAGGTCTCCATTTGGAATATCATTATTGTACACAAATTCCATCGTTTATATCACTTACCGAAGATTTAAAGAATTTGACACACCATTTTCATTTTACTTACTTCCTTTTTATTCAATAGAGCTATAAAGGAGATATTGGTGGCAACCTAGGGTTATTTTTATATATGTTTAATCAGTCGGTATTCTTCTCAAAATAATAAGGGAAAAGAATAGGAAAGGAGAGATGTTGTTCACATTTTCAAAAACAACAAAACATTTGATAAATATGAGTTACAACTTTCAACGGAGATAATTTTTTACTCGGGTATTGAAACGACTATTATAATAAAACAACTCGAAGCTCGTATAAAATTACACAATTTGATTATGTCTCCATTTGGAAAATCATTTTTGTACACAAATTCCATCGTTTATATCACTTACCGAAGATTTAAAGAATTTGACACACCATTTTCATTTTACTTCCTTTTTATTCAATAGAGCTATAAAGGAGATATTGGTGGCAACCTAGGGTTATTTTTATATATGTTTAATCAGTCGGTATTCTTCTCAAAATAATAAGGGAAAAGAATAGGAAAGGAGAGATGTTGTTCACATTTTCAAAAACAACAAAACATTTGATAAATATGAGTTACAACTTTCAACGGAGATAATTTTTTACTCGGGTATCGAAACGACTATTATAATAAAACAACTCGAAGCTCGTATAAAATTACACAATTTGATTATGTCTCCATTTGGAAAATCATTTTTGTACAGAAATTCCATCGTTTATATCACTCACCGAAGATTTAAAGAATTTGACACACCATTTTCATTTTACTTACTTCCGTTTTATTCAATAGAGCTATAAAGGAGATATTGGTGGCAACCTAGGGTTCTTTTTATATATGTTTAATAAGTCTGTATTCTTCTCAAAATAATAAGGGAAAAGAATAGGAAAGGAGAGATGTTGTTCACATTTTCAAAAACAACAAAACATTTGATAAATATGAGTTACAACTTTCAACGGAGATAATTTTTTACTCGGGTATCGAAACGACTATTATAATAAATCAAATCGAAGCTCGTATAAAATTACACAATATGATTAGGTCTCCATTTGGAATATCATTATTGTACACAAATTCCATCGTTTATATCACTTACCGAAGATTTAAAGAATTTGACACACCATTTTCATTTTACTTACTTCCTTTTTATTCAATAGAGCTATAAAGGAGATATTGGTGGCAACCTAGGGTTCTTTTTTATATATGTTTAATCAGTCGGTATTCCTCTCAAAATAATAAGGGAAGAGAATAGGAAAGGAGAGATGTTGTTCACATTTTCAAAAACAACAAAACATTTGATAAATATGAGTTACAACTTTCAACGGAGATAATTTTTTACTCGGGTATTGAAACGACTATTATAATAAAACAACTCGAAGCTCGTATAAAATTACACAATTTGATTATGTCTCCATTTGGAAAATCATTTTTGTACAGAAATTCCATCGTTTATATCACTCACCGAAGATTTAAAGAATTTGACACACCATTTTCATTTTACTTACTTCCGTTTTATTCAATAGAGCTATAAAGGAGATATTGGTGGCAACCTAGGGTTCTTTTTATATATGTTTAATAAGTCTGTATTCTTCTCAAAATAATAAGGGAAGAGAATAGGAAAGGAGAGATGTTGTTCACATTTTCAAAAACAACAAAACATTTGATAAATATGAGTTACAACTTTCAACGGAGATAATTTTTTACTCGGGTATCGAAACGACTATTATAATAAATCAAATCGAAGCTCGTATAAAATTACACAATATGATTAGGTCTCCATTTGGAATATCATTTTTGTACACAAATTCCATCATTTATATCACTTACCGAAGATTTAACGAATTTGACACACCATTTTCATTTTACTTACTTCCGTTTTATTCAATAGAGCTATAAAGGAGATATTGGTGGCAACCTAGGGTTATTTTTATATATGTTTAATCAGTCGGTATTCTTCTCAAAATAATAAGGGAAAAGAATAGGAAAGGAGAGATGTTGTTCACATTTTCAAAAACAACAAAACATTTGATAAATATGAGTTACAACTTTCAACGGAGATAATTTTTTACTCGGGTATTGAAACGACTATTATAATAAAACAACTCGAAGCTCGTATAAAATTACACAATTTGATTATGTCTCCATTTGGAATATCATTATTGTACACAAATTCCATCGTTTATATCACTTACCGAAGATTTAAAGAATTTGACACACCATTTTCATTTTACTTACTTCCTTTTTATTCAATAGAGCTATAAAGGAGATATTGGTGGCAACCTGATGAACGAAAACCGGCATCGCCAATTCTCGCAAATACTTTGGTTTTAATATTTGTAAAACTCTCGCAAGTGCACGAATCATTTCGTAGAAAATGATAAGTATACTCCCAAGGTCGATCTAAGGAAGGAATGTATGTGGTTTTTAATTTATTATTCAAACTTTTAAAAACGAAATTAAATCCTAAACATCCACATCACGATAGTTTTGGTTTTTGTGTTTCTAATCTAATAACATAAAATAAACATATATACAGATTAATTAAATATAATCTAAAAAGAATAAACATAGATACAAATTGAATAAATAAATATAAATACAGATTCAATAAATATTCATGCAAATTTTATCATTTATATTAGTGGAGTATTTATGGATATAATAACTAAGTTAATTATGCTTGCTCATATTATCTAGGTTATTAAAGATATAAATTGATATTTTATTGATTCTCTCTTTTTTGTATGAATACCACCTTTGGTGGGGTTAGATACTCTTTGTTAACTAAACAAATCAATTAACACCTATGGGTGGGGTTGATAACTAATTTGGTTAATTAAATTAATTCCTTTTTCTAAGAGATTGAAAATGAACCATTTAAATGCCACCTTTGGTGAGGGTTAGACGATTTAAACTTTATTCAAGGTGTCCAAATTAAACTTAAGAATTTAGTTATCCGAGTACTAACTTTCAAGTTTTAAAATCACTATTGAAAACATGTTGTCAATACATTTCCACATAATAATTCTTATAAAAACTTTTGAAATAGAGCTTCACTCTAACTGCCGGGGGATTGTACCAACAAATAAAAGAGCACTACTCTAAATTAGACCGGATAACTAAACCTTAAAGTCTAATCTTCAGATTTAAGTTTGTAATGAAAAATAATGTATTTCTCTCCAACATCCTTAATATAAAATCTTGAATAAAAAATAAAATCAATTCATTTTAGAAATTTTCACCTATTTAATATTTCGCTGGGGGGGTGGGGGGGGGGGGGGGTGGGGGGGGGGGGGGGTGGGGGGGGGGGGGGGTGGGGGGGGGGGGGGGTGGGGGGGGGGGGGGGTGGGGGGGGGGGGGGGTGGGGGGGGGGGGGGGTGGGGGGGGGGGGGGGTGGGGGGGGGGGGGGGTGGGGGGGGGGGGGGGTGGGGGGGGGGGGGGGTGGGGGGGGGGGGGGGTGGGGGGGGGGGGGGGTGGGGGGGGGGGGGGGTGGGGGGGGGGGGGGGTGGGGGGGGGGGGGGGTGGGGGGGGGGGGGGGTGGGGGGGGGGGGGGGTGGGGGGGGGGGGGGGTGGGGGGGGGGGGGGGTGGGGGGGGGGGGGGGTGGGGGGGGGGGGGGGTGGGGGGGGGGGGGGGTGGGGGGGGGGGGGGGTGGGGGGGGGGGGGGGTGGGGGGGGGGGGGGGTGGGGGGGGGGGGGGGTGGGGGGGGGGGGGGGTGGGGGGGGGGGGGGGTGGGGGGGGGGGGGGGTGGGGGGGGGGGATTCCATCATTCACATCACTTTTACCTAACCGAAGAGAA
This sequence comes from Hippophae rhamnoides, assembly GCA_033030585.1. Taxonomy (NCBI): domain Eukaryota; kingdom Viridiplantae; phylum Streptophyta; class Magnoliopsida; order Rosales; family Elaeagnaceae; genus Hippophae; species Hippophae rhamnoides. The sequence goes on along the minus strand of CM065438.1, from coordinate 39,283,240 downwards.
AAAATTTTGTCATATTTTTGCACGAAAAATATGAAAAAAATGTATTTACATTTTACTTAATTCCAGTTTTATTTAATAGAGATATAAAGGAGATATTGGTGCCGACCTAGGGTTCTTTAGTTATGTGTTAAATTAGTCTGTATTCTAAAAAAAATAACAGAAGAGAAAAATAAAGGGGATGTTGTTCACATTTTCAAAAACAACAAAAAATATGAAACAAATATGAGTTGCTACTTTCAACGGAGATAACTTTTGACTCGAGTATCGAAACGACTATTATAATATATCAAATAGAAGCTCGTATCAAATAACACAATATGATATGGTATCTCAAAGGAAAATCATTTTTGTACCAAAATCCCATCGTTTACATCACTTACCGAGGGTTTAAAGTTTTTGACGCACCATTTTCATTTTACTTACTTCCGGTTTTATTCAATAGAGCTATAAAGGATATATTGGTTGTGACCTATGGTTCTATATTTATATGTTAAATCAGTCTGTATTCTTAAAAAAATAACAACAGAGAAAAACATAGGGGATGTTGTTCACATATTCCAAAATACCAAAAAAACATGAAAACAAATATGAGTTGAAACTTTCAATGGAGATAACTTTTGACTCGAGTATCGAAACAACTGTTATAATATATAAAATCAAAGATCGTATCAACTTACAAAATATGATTTGGTCTCACTATGCAAAATCATTTGTGTACCAAAATTCCATCATTCACATCACTTTTTACCTTTTTGTCGCACCATTTACATTTTACTTACTTCTGGTTTTATTTAATAGATATATAAATGAGATATTGGTGCCAACCTAGGGTTCTTTAGTTATGTGTTAAATTAGTCTGTATTATAAAAAAATAATAGAAGAGAAAAATAAAGGGGATGTTGTTCACATTTTCAAAACCAACAAAAAATATGAAACAAATATGAGTTGCTACTTTCAACAGAGATAACTTTTGACTCGAGTATCGAAACGACTATTATAATATATCAAATAGAAGCTCGTATCAAATAACACAATATGATATGGTATCTCAAAGGAAAATCATTTTTGTACCAAAATCCCATCGTTTACATCACTTACCGAGGGTTTAAAGATTTTGACATACCATTTTCATTTTACTTACTTCCGGTTTTATTCAATAGAGCTATAAAGGATATATTGGTTGTGACCTATGGTTCTATATTTATATGTTAAATCAGTCTGTATTCTTAAAAAAAATAACAACAGAGAAAAACATAGGGGATGTTGTTCACATATTCCAAAATACCAAAAAAACATGAAAACAAATATGAGTTGAAACTTTCAATGGAGATAACTTTTGACTCGAGTATCGAAACAACTATTATAATATATAAAATCAAAGATCGTATCAACTTACAAAATATGATTTGGTCTCACTATGCAAAATCATTTGTGTACCAAAATTCCATCATTCACATCACTTTTTACCTTTTTGTCGCACCATTTACATTTTACTTACTTCCGGTTTTATTTAATAGAGATATAAAGGAGATATTGGTGCCGACCTAGGGTTCTTTAGTTATGTGTTAAATTAGTCTGTATTCTAAAAAAATAACAGAAGAGAAAAATAAAGGGGATGTTGTTCACATTTTCAAAAACAACAAAAAATATGAAACAAATATGAGTTGCTACTTTCAACGGAGATAACTTTTGACTCGAGTATCGAAACGACTATTATAATATATCAAATAGAAGCTCGTATCAAATAACACAATATGATATGGTATCTCAAAGGAAAATCATTTTTGTACCAAAATCCCATCGTTTACATCACTTACCGAGGGTTTAAAGTTTTTGACGCACCATTTTCATTTTACTTACTTCCGGTTTTATTCAATAGAGCTATAAAGGATATATTGGTTGTGACCTATGGTTCTATATTTATATGTTAAATCAGTCTGTATTCTTAAAAAAATAACAATAGAGAAAAACATAGGGGATGTTGTTCACATATTCCAAAATAACAAAAAACATGAAAAAAATATGAGTTGAAACTTTCAATGGAGATAACTTTTGACTCGAGTATCGAAACAACTATTATAATATATAAAATCAAAGATCGTATCAACTTACAAAATATGATTTGGTCTCACTATGCAAAATCATTTGTGTACCAAAATTCCATCATTCACATCACGTTTTACCTTTTTGTCACACCATTTACATTTTACTTACTTCCGGTTTATTTAATAGAGATATAAAGGAGCTATTGGTGCCGACCTAGGGTTCTTTAGTTATGTGTTATATTAGTCTGTATTCTAAAACAATAACCGAGAGAAAAAAAAGGGGATGTTGTTCACATTTTCAAAAACAACAAAAAATATGAAACAAATATGAGTTGCTACTTTCAACGGAGATAACTTTTCACTCGAGTATCGAAACGACTATTATAATATATCAAATAGAAGCTCATATCAAATAACACAATATGATATGGTATCTCAAGGTAAAATCATTTTTGTACCAAAATCCCATCGTTTACATCACTTACCGTGCGTTTAAAGTTTTTGACGCAACATTTTCATTTTACTTACTTCCGGTTTAATTCAATAGAGCTATAAAAGAGATATTGGTTGTGACCTATGGTTCTATATTTATATGTTAAATCAGTCTGTATTCTTAAAAAAAATAACAACAGAGAAAAACATAGGGGATGTTGTTCACATATTCCAAAATAACAAAAAACATGAAAAAAATATGAGTTGAAACTTTCAATGGAGATAACTTTTGACTCGAGTATCGAAACAACTGTTATAATATATAAAATCAAAGATCGTATCAACTTACAAAATATGATTTGGTCTCACTATGCAAAATCATTTGTGTACCAAAATTCCATCATTCACATCACTTTTTACCTTTTTGTCGCACCATTTACATTTTACTTACTTCCGGTTTTATTTAATAGAGATATAAAGGAGATATTGGTGCCGACCTAGGGTTCTTTAGTTATGTGTTAAATTAGTCTGTATTCTAAAACAATAACCGAAGAGAAAAATAAAGGGGATGTTGTTCACATTTTCAAAACCAACAAAAAATATGAAACAAATATGAGTTGCTACTTTCAACAGAGATAACTTTTGACTCGAGTATCGAAACGACTATTATAATATATCAAATAGAAGCTCATATCAAATAACACAATATGATATGGTATCTCAAAGGAAAATCATTTTTGTACCAAAATCCCATCGTTTACATCACTTACCGAGGGTTTAAAGTTTTTGACGCACCATTTTCATTTTACTTACTTCCGGTTTTATTCAATAGAGCTATAAAGGATATATTGGTTGTGACCTATGGTTCTATATTTATATGTTAAATCAGTCTGTATTCTTTAAAAAAAACAACAGAGAAAAACATAGGGGATGTTGTTCACATATTCCAAAATACCAAAAAAACATGAAAACAAATATGAGTTGAAACTTTCAATGGAGATAACTTTTGACTCGAGTATCGAAACAACTATTATAATATATAAAATCAAAGATCGTATCAACTTACAAAATATGATTTGGTCTCACTATGCAAAATCATTTGTGTACCAAAATTCCATCATTCACATCACTTTTTACCTTTTTGTCGCACCATTTACATTTTACTTACTTCCGGTTTTATTTAATAGAGATATAAAGGAGATATTGGTGCCGACCTAGGGTTCTTTAGTTATGTGTTAAATCAGTATGTATTCTAAAACAATAACAGAATAGAGAAATAAAGGGGTTGTTGTTCACATTTTCAAAACCAACAAAAAATATGAAACAAATATGAGTTGCTACTTTCAACAGAGATAACTTTTGACTCGAGTATCGAAACGACTATTATAATATATCAAATAGAAGCTCGTATCAAATAACACAATATGATATGGTATCTCAAAGGAAAATCATTTTTGTACCAAAATCCCATCGTTTACATCACTTACCGAGGGTTTAAAGTTTTTGACCCACCATTTTCATTTTACTTACTTCCGGTTTTATTCAATAGAGCTATAAACGATATATTGGTTGTGACCTATGGTTCTATATTTATAGGTTAAATCTGCTGTATTCTTAAAAAAAATAACAACAGAGAAAAACATAGGGGATGTTGTTCACATATTCCAAAATACCAAAAAAACATGAAAACAAATATGAGTTGAAACTTTCAATGGAGATAACTTTTGACTCGAGTATCGAAACAACTATTATAATATATAAAATCAAAGATCGTATCAACTTACAAAATATGATTTGGTCTCACTATGCAAAATCATTTGTGTACCAAAATTCCATCATTTACATCACTTTTTACATTTTTGTCGCACCATTTACATTTTACTTAATTCCAGTTTTATTTAATAGAGATATAAAGGAGATATTGGTGCCGACCTAGGGTTCTTTAGTTATGTGTTAAATTAGTCTGTATTCTAAAACAATAACAGAAGAGAAAAATAAAGGGGATGTTGTTCACATTTTCAAAACCAACAAAAAATATGAAACAAATATGAGTTGCTACTTTCAACAGAGATAACTTTTGACTCGAGTATCGAAATGACTATTATAATATATCAAATAGAAGCTCGTATCAAATAACACAATATGATATGGTATCTCAAAGGAAAATCATTTTTGTACCAAAATCCCATCGTTTACATCACTTACCGAGGGTTTAAAGTTTTTGACGCACCATTTTCATTTTACTTACTTCCGGTTTTATTCAATAGAGCTATAAAGGATATATTGGTTGTGACCTATGGTTCTATATTTATATGTTAAATCAGTCTGTATTCTTAAAAAAATAACAATAGAGAAAAACATAGGGGATGTTGTTCACATATTCCAAAATACCAAAAAAACATGAAAAACAAATATGAGTTGATACTTTCAATGGAGATAACTTTAGACTCGAGTATCGAAACAACTGTTATAATATATAAAATCAAAGATCGTATCAACTTACAAAATATGATTTGGTCTCACTATGCAAAATCATTTGTGTACCAAAATTCCATCATTCACATCACTTTTTACCTTTTTGTCGCACCATTTACATTTTACTTACTTCAGGTTTTATTTAACAGATATATAAAGGAGATATTGGTGCCAACCTAGGGTTCTTTAGTTATGTGTTAAATTAGTCTGTATTCTAAAAAAAATAACAGAAGAGAAAAATAAAGGGGATGTTGTTCACATTTTCAAAAACAACAAAAAATATGAAACAAATATGAGTTGCTACTTTCAACAGAGATAACTTTTGACTCGAGTATCGAAACGACTATTATAATATATCAAATAGAAGCTCGTATCAAATAACACAATATGATATGGTATCTCAAAGGAAAATCATTTTTGTACCAAAATCCCATCGTTTACATCACTTACCGAGGGTTTAAAGTTTTTGACGCACCATTTTCATTTTACTTACTTCCGGTTTTATTCAATAGAGCTATAAAGGATATATTGGTTGTGACCTATGGTTCTATATTTATATGTTAAATCAGTCTGTATTCTTAAAAAAATAACAACAGAGAAAAACATAGGGGATGTTGTTCACATATTCCAAAATACCAAAAAAACATGAAAAAAAATATGAGTTGAAACTTTCAATGGAGATAACTTTTGACTCGAGTATCGAAACAACTATTATAATATATAAAATCAAAGATCGTATCAACTTACAAAATATGATTTGGTCTCACTATGCAAAATCATTTGTGTACCAAAATTCCATCATTCACATCACTTTTTACCTTTTTGTCGCACCATTTACATTTTACTTACTTCCGGTTTTATTTAATAGATATATAAAGGAGATATTGGTGCCGACCTAGGGTTCTTTAGTTATGTGTTAAATTAGTCTGTATTCTAAAACAATAACAGAAGAGAAAAATAAAGGGGATGTTGTTCACATTTTCAAAACCAACAAAAAATATGAAACAAATATGAGTTGCTACTTTCAACAGAGATAACTTTTGACTCGAGTATCGAAACGACTATTATAATATATCAAATAGAAGCTCGTATCAAATAACACAATATGATATGGTATCTCAAAGGAAAATCATTTTTGTACCAAAATCCCATCGTTTACATCACTTACCGAGGGTTTAAAGTTTTTGACGCACCATTTTCATTTTACTTACTTCCGGTTTTATTCAATAGAGCTATAAAGGAGATATTGGTTGTGACCTATGGTTCTATATTTATATGTTAAATCAGTCTGTATTCTTAAAAAAAATAACAACAGAGAAAAACATAGGGGATGTTGTTCACATATTCCAAAATAACAAAAAACATGAAAAAAAATATGAGTTGAAACTTTCAATGGAGATAACTTTTGACTCGAGTATCGAAACAACTGTTATAATATATAAAATCAAAGATCGTATCAACTTACAAAATATGATTTGGTCTCACTATGCAAAATCATTTGTGTACCAAAATTCCATCATTCACATCACTTTTTACCTTTTTGTCGCACCATTTACATTTTACTTACGGTTTTATTTAAAAGAGATATAAAGGAGATATTGGTGCCGACCTAGGGTTCTTTAGTTATGTGTTAAATTAGTCTGTATTCTAAAACAATAACAGAAGAGAAAAATAAAGGGGATGTTGTTCACATTTTCAAAACCAACAAAAAATATGAAACAAATATGAGTTGCTACTTTCAACAGAGATAACTTTTGACTCGAGTATCGAAACGACTATTATAATATATCAAATAGAAGCTCGTATCAAATAACACAATATGATATGGTATCTCAAAGGAAAATCATTTTTGTACCAAAATCCCATCGTTTACATCACTTACCGAGGGTTTAAAGTTTTTGACGCACCATTTTCATTTTACTTACTTCCGGTTTTATTCAATAGAGCTATAAAGGATATATTGGTTGTGACCTATGGTTCTATATTTATATGTTAAATCAGTCTGTATTCTTAAAAAAATAACAATAGAGAAAAACATAGGGGATGTTGTTCACATATTCCAAAATACCAAAAAAACATGAAAAACAAATATGAGTTGAAACTTTCAATGGAGATAACTTTTGACTCGAGTATCGAAACAACTCTTATAATATATAAAATCAAAGCATGTATCAACTTACAAAATATGATTTGGCCTCACTATGCAAAATCATTTGTGTACCAAAATTCCATCATTCACGTCACTTTTTACCTTTTTGTCGCACCATTTACATTTTACTTACTTACGGTTTTATTTAATAGATATATAAAGGAGATATTGGTACCAACCTAGGGTTCTTTAGTTATGTGTTAAATTAGTCTGTATTCAAAAAAAATAACAGAAGAGAAAAATAAAGGGGATGTTGTTCACATTTTCAAAAGCAACAAAAAATATGAAACAAATATGAGTTGCTACTTTCAACGGAGATAACTTTTGACTCGAGTATCGAAACGACTATTATAATATATCAAATAGAAGCTCGTATCAAATAACACAATATGATATTGTATCTCAAAGGAAAATCATTTTTGTACCAAAATCTCATCGTTTACATCACTTACCGAGGGGTTAAAGATTTTGACGCACCATTTTCATTTTACTTACTTCCTGTTTTATTCAATAGAGCTATAAAAAAGATATTTTTTGTGACCTCAGGTTCTATATTTATATGTTAAATGAGTCTGTATTCTTAAAAAAAATAACAATAGAGAAAAACATAGGGGATGTTGCCCACATATTAAAAAAAAACAAAAAACATAAAAACAAATATGAGTTGATACTTGCAATGGAGATAACTTTTGACTCGAGTATCGAAACAACTCTTATAATATATAAAATCAAAGATCGTATCAACTTACAAAATTTGATATGGTATCTCAAAGGAAAATCATTTTTGTACCAAAATCCCATCGTTTACATCACTTTTTACATTTTTGTCTCACCATTTACATTTTACTTAATTCCAGTTTTATTTAATAGAGATATAAAGGAGATATTGGTGCCGACCTAGGGTGCTTTAGTTATGTGTTAAATTATTCTGTATTCTAAAAAAATAACAGAAGAGAAAAATAAAGGGGATGTTGTTCACATTTTCAAAAACAACAAAAAATATGAAACAAATATGAGTTGCTACTTTCAACGGAGATAACCTTTGACTCGAGTATCGAAATGACTATTATAATATATCAAATAGAAGCTTGTATCAAATAACACAATATGATATTGTATCTCAAAGGAAAATCATTTTTGTACCAAAATCCCATCGTTTACATCACTTACCGAGGGTTTAAAGATTTTGACATACCATTTTCATTTTACTTACTTCCGGTTTTATTCAATAGAGCTATAAAGGATATATTGGTTGTGACCTATGGTTCTATATTTATATGTTAAATCAGTCTGTATTCTTAAAAAAAATAACAATAGAGAAAAACATAGGGGATGTTGTTCACATATTCCAAAATACCAAAAAAACATGAAAAACAAATATGAGTTGAAACTTTCAATGGAGATAACTTTTGACTCGAGTATCGAAACAACTCTTATAATATATAAAATCAAAGATCGTATCAACTTACAAAATATGATTTGGTCTCACTATGCAAAATCATTTGTGTACCAAAATTCCATCATTTACATCACTTTTTACATTTTTGTCGCACCATTTACATTTTACTTAATTCCAGTTTTATTTAATAGAGATATAAAGGAGATATTGGTGCCGACCTAGGGTTCTTTAGTTATGTGTTAAATTAGTTTGTATTCTAAAAAAAATAACAGAAGAGAAAAATAAAGGGGATGTTGTTCACATTTTCAAAAACAACAAAAAATATGAAACAAATATGAGTTGCTACTTTCAACGGAGATAACTTTTGACTCGAGTATCGAAACGACTATTATAATATATCAAATAGAAGCTCGTATCAAATAACACAATATGATATGGTATCTCAAAGGAAAATCATTTTTGTACCAAAATCCCATCGTTTACATCACTTACCGAGGGTTTAAATTTTTTGACGCACCATTTTCATTTTACTTACTTCCGGTTTAATTCAATAGATCTATAAAGGAGATATTGGTTTGACCTAGAGTTCTATATTTATGTGTTAAATCAGTCTGTATTCTTAAAAAAATAACAACAGAGAAAAACATAGGGGATGTTGTTCACATATTCCAAAATAACAAAAAACATGAAAAAAAATATGAGTTGAAACTTTCAATGGAGATAACTTTTGACTCGAGTATCGAAACAACTGTTATAATATATAAAATCAAAGATCGTATCAACTTACAAAATATGATTTGGTCTCACTATGCAAAATCATTTGTGTACCAAAATTCCATCATTCACATCACTTTTTACCTTTTTGTCGCACCATTTACATTTTACTTACTTCCGGTTTTATTTAATAGAGATATAAAGGAGATATTGGTGCCGACCTAGGGTTCTTTAGTTATGTGTTAAATTAGTCTGTATTCTAAAAAAATAACAGAAGAGAAAAATAAAGGGGATGTTGTTCACATTTTCAAAAACAACAAAAAATATGAAACAAATATGAGTTGCTACTTTCAACAGAGATAACTTTTGACTCGAGTATCGAAACGACTATTATAATATATCAAAAAGAAGCTCGTATGAAATAACACAATATGATATGGTATCTCAAAGGAAAATCATTTTTGTACCAAAATCCCATCGTTTACATCACTTACCGAGGGTTTAAAGTTTTTGACCCACCATTTTCATTTTACTTACTTCCGGTTTTATTCAATAGAGCTATAAACGATATATTGGTTGTGACCTATGGTTCTATATTTATAGGTTAAATCAGTCTGTATTCTTAAAAAAAATAACAACAGAGAAAAACATAGGTGATGTTGTTCACATATTCCAAAATACCAAAAAAACATGAAAAAAAATATGAGTTGAAACTTTCAATTGAGATAACTTTTGACTCGAGTATCGAAACAACTGTTATAATATATAAAATCAAGGATCGTATCAACTTACAAAATATGATTTGGTCTCACTATGCAAAATCATTTGTGTACCAAAATTCCATCATTCACATCACTTTTTACCTTTTTGTCGCACCATTTACATTTTACTTACTTTCGGTTTTATTTAATAGAGATATAAAGGAGATATTGGTGCCGACCTAGGGTTCTTTAGTTATGTGTTAAATTAGTCTGTATTCTAAAACAATAACAGAAGAGAAAAATAAAGGGGATGTTGTTCACATTTTCAAAACCAACAAAAAATATGAAACAAATATGAGTTGCTACTTTCAACAGAGATAACTTTTGACTCGAGTATCGAAACGACTATTATAATATATCAAATAGAAGCTCGTATCAAATAACACAATATGATATTGTATCTCAAAGGAAAATCATTTTTGTACCAAAATCCCATCGTTTACATCACTTACCGAGGGTTTAAAGTTTTTGACGCACCATTTTCATTTTACTTACTTCCGATTTTATTCAATAAAGCTATAAGGGATATATTGGTTGTGACCTATGGTTCTATATTTATATGTTAAATCAGTCTGTATTCTTAAAAAAAATAACAATAGAGAAAAACATAGGGGATGTTGTTCACATATTCCAAAATACCAAAAAAACATGAAAAACAAATATGATTGAAACTTTCAATGGAGATAACTTTAGACTCGAGTATCGAAACAACTGTTATAATATATAAAATCAAAGATCGTATCAACTTACAAAATATGATTTGGTCTCACTATGCAAAATCATTTGTGTACCGAAATTCCATCATTCACATCACTTTTTACCTTTTTGTCGCACCATTTACATTTTACTTACTTCCGGTTTTATTTAATAGATATATAAAGGAGATATTGGTGCCGACCTAGGGTTCTTTAGTTATGTGTTAAATTAGTCTGTATTCTAAAACAATAACAGAAGAGAAAAATAAAGGGGATGTTGTTCACATTTTCAAAACCAACAAAAAATATGAAACAAATATGAGTTGCTACTTTCAACGGAGATAACTTTTGACTCGAGTATCGAAACGACTATTATAATATATCAAATAGAAGCTCGTATCAAATAACACAATATGATATGGTATCTCAAAGGAAAATCATTTTTGTACCAAAATCCCATCGTTTACATCACTTACCGAGGCGTTAAAGTTTTTGACTCACCATTTTCATTTTACTTACTTCCTATTTCATTCAATACCGCTATAAACGATATATTGGTTGTGACCTATGATTCTATATTTATATGTTAAATTAGTCGTATTCTTAAAAAAAATAACAACAGAGAAAAACATAGGGGATGTTGTTCACATATTCCAAAATACCAAAAAACATGAAAACAAATATGATTGAAACTTTCAATGGAGATAACTTTTGACTCGAGTATCGAAACAACGCTTATAATATATAAAATCAAAGATCGTATCAACTTACAAAATATGATTTGGTCTCGCTATGGAAAATCATTTTTGTAACCAAATTCCATCATTTACATCACTAACCGAGGGTTTAAAGTTTTTGACGCACCATTTACATTTTACTTACTTTCGGTTTTATTTAATAGATATATAAAGGAGATATTGGTGCCGACCTAGGGTTCTTTAGTTATGTGTTAAATTAGTATGTATTCTAAAAAAATAACAGAAGAGAAAAATAAAGGGGATGTTGTTCACATTTTCAAAAACAACAAAAAATATGAAACAAATATGAGTTGCTACTTTCAACGGAGATAACTTTTGACTCGAGTATCGAAACGACTATTATAATATATCAAATAGAAGCTCGTATCAAATAACACAATATGATATTGTATCTCAAAGGAAAATCATTTTTGTACCCAAATTCCATCGTTTACACCACTTACGGAGGGTTTAAATTTTTTAACGCACCATTTTCATTTTACTTATGGTTTTATGCAATAGAGCTATAAACGATTTATTGGTTGTGACCTATGGTTCTATATTTATATGTTAAATCCGTCTATATTCTTAAAAAAAATAACAATAGAGAAAAACATAGGGGATGTTGTTCACATATTCCAAAATACTAAAAAAACATGAAAAACAAATATGAGTTGAAACTTTCAATGGAGATAACTTTGGACTCGAGTATCGAAACAACTCTTATAATATATAAAATCAAAGAATGTATCAACTTACAAAATATGATTTGGTCTCACTATGCAAAATCATTTGTGTACAAAAATTCCATCATTCACATCACTTTTTACCTTTTTGTCGCACCATTTACATTTTACTTACTTCCGGTTTTATTTAATAGATATATAAAGGAGATATTGGTGCCAACCTAGGGTTCTTTAGTTATGTGTAAAATTAGTCTGTATTCTAAAAACAATAACAGAAGAGAAAAATAAAGGGGATGTTGTTCACATTTTCAAAACCAACAAAAAATATGAAACAAATATGAGTTGCTACTTTCAACGGAGATAACTTTTGACTCGAGTATCGAAACGACTATTATAATATATCAAATAGAAACTCGTATCAAATAACACAATATGATATGGTATCTCAAAGGAAAATCATTTTTGTACCAAAATCCCATCGTTTACATCACTTACCGAGGGTTTAAATTTTTTGACGCACCATTTTCATTTTACTTACTTCCGGTTTTATTCAATAGAGCTATAAAGGATATATTGGTTGTGACCTATGGTTCTATATTTATATGTTAAATCTCCGTATTCTTAAAAAAATAACAATCGAGAAAAACATAGGGATGTTGTTCACATATTCCAAAATACCAAAAAAACATGAAAAACAAATATGATTGAAACTTTCAATGGAGATAACTTTAGACTCGAGTATCGAAACAACTGTTATAATATATAAAATCGTAGCTCGTATGAGATTACACAATATGATTTGGTATCTCAAAGGAAAATCATTTTTGTACCAAAATTCCATCATTTACATCACTTTTTAAATTTTTTGACGCACCATTTACATTTTACTTACTTAGGTTTTATTTAATAGAGATATAAAGGAGATATTGGTGCCAACCTAGGGTTCTTTAGTTATGTGTTAAATTAGTCCGTATTCTAAAAAAATAACGAGAAGAGAAAAATAAAGGGGATGTTGTTCACATTTTCAAAAACAACAAAAAATATGAAACAAATATGAGTTGCTACTTTCAACGGAGATAACTTTTGACTCGAGTATCGAAACGACTATTATAATATATCAAATAGAAGCTTGTATCAAATAACACAATATGATATTGTATCTCAAAGGAAAATCATTTTTGTACCAAAATCTCATCGTTTACATCACTTACCGAGGGTTTAAAGATTTTGACGCACCATTTTCATTTTACTTACTTAGGTTTTATTCAATAGAGCTATAAAGGAGATATTGGTTTGACCTATGGTTCTATATTTATAGGTTAAAGTATTCTTAAAAAAAATAACAACAGAGAAAAACATAGGGGATGTTGTTCACATATTCCAAAATACCAAAAAAACATGAAAAAAATATGAGTTGAAACTTTCAATGGAGATAACTTTTGACTCGAGTATCGAAACAACTATTATAATATATAAAATCAAAGATCGTATCAACTTACAAAATATGATTTGGTCTCACTATGCAAAATCATTTGTGTACCAAATTCCATCATTTACATCACTTTTTACATTTTTGTCGCACCATTTACATTTTTCTTACTTTCGGTTTTATTTAATAGAGATATAAAGGAGATATTGGTGCCGACCTAGGGTTCTTTAGTTATGTGTTAAATTAGTCTGTATTCAAAAAAAATAACAGAAGAGAAAAATAAAGGGGATGTTGTTCACATTTTCAAAAGCAACAAAAAATATGAAACAAATATGAGTTGCTACTTTCAACGGAGATAACTTTTGACTCGAGTATCGAAACGACTATTATAATATATCAAATAGAAGCTCGTATCAAATAACACAATATGATATTGTATCTCAAAGGAAAATCATTTTTGTACCAAAATCACATCGTTTACATCACTTACCGAGGGTTTAAAGATTTTGACGCACCATTTTCATTTTACTTACTTCCGGTTTTATTCAATAGAGCTATAAAGGATATATTGGTTGTGACCTATGGTTCTATATTTATATGTTAAATCAGTCTGTATTCTTAAAAAAAATAACAATAGAGAAAAACATAGGGATGTTGTTCACATATTCCAAAATACCAACAAAAATTGAAAAACGAATATGAGTTGAAACTTTCAATGGAGATAACTTTTGACTCGAGTATCGAAACAACTCTTATAATATATAAAATCCAAGAATGTATCAACTTACAAAATATGATTTGGTCTCACTATGCAAAATCATTTGTGTACCAAAATTCCATCATTCACATCACTTTTTACCTTTTTGTCGCACCATTTACATTTTACTTACTTCCGGTTTTATTTAATAGATATATAAAGGAGATATTGGTGCCGACCTAGGGTTCTTTAGTTATGTGTTAAATTAGTCTGTATTCAATAAAAAAATAACAGAAGAGAAAAATAAAGGGGATGTTGTTCACATTTTCAAAACCAACAAAAAATATGAAACAAATATGAGTTGCTACTTTCAACAGAGATAACTTTTGACTCGAGTATCGAAACGACTATTATAATATATCAAATAGAAGCTCGTATCAAATAACACAATATGATATGGTATCTCAAAGGAAAATCATTTTTGTACCAAAATCCCATCGTTTACATCACTTACCGAGGGTTTAAAGTTTTTCACGCACCATTTTCATTTTACTTACTTCCGGTTTTATTCAATAGAGCTATCAATGATATATTGGTTGTGACCTATGGTTCTATATTTATATGTTAAATCAGTCTTTATTCTTAAAAAAATAACAACAGAGAAAAACATAGGGGATGTTGTTCACATATTCCAAAATACCAAAAAAACATGAAAACAAATATGAGTTGAAACTTTCAATGGAGATACCTTTTGACTCGAGTATCGAAATGACTATTATAATATATCAAATAGAAGCTCCTATCAAATAAACAAATATGATATGGTATCTCAAAGGAAAATCATTTTTGTAACAAAATCCCATTGTTTACATCACTTACCGAGGGTTTAATGTTTTTGACGCACCATTTTCATTTTACTTACTTCCGCTTTTATTTAATAGAGATATAAAGGAGATATTGGTGCCGACCTAGGATTCTTTAGTTCTGTGTTAACTTAGTCTGTATTCTAAAAAAAATAACAGAAGAGAAAAATAAGGGGATGTATTTCACATTTTCAAAAACAACAAAAAATATGAAACAATAATGAGTTGCTACTTTCAACGGAGATAACTTTTGACTCGAGTATCGAAACGACTATTATAATATATCAAATAGAAGCTCGTATCAAATAACACAATATGATATGGTATCTCAAAGGTAAAATCATTTTTGTACCAAAATCCCACCGTTTACATCACTTACCGAGGGTTTAACGTTTTTGACGCACCATTTTCATTTTACTTACTTCCGGTTTAATTCAATAGATCTATAAAGGAGATATTGGTTTGACCTAGAGTTCTATATTTAGGTGTTAAATCAGTTTGTATTCTTAAAAAAAATAACAATAGAGAAAAACATTGGGGATGTTGTTCACATATTCCAAAATAACAAAAAACATGAAAAAAATATGAGTTGAAACTTTCAATGGAGATAACTTTTGCCTCGAGTATCGAAACAACTCTTATAATATATAAAATCAAAGATCGTATCAACTTACAAAATATGTTTTGGTCTCACTATGCAAAAGCATTTGTGTACCAAAATTCCATCATTCACATCACTTTTTAATTTTTTTTGTCGCACCATTTACATTTTACTGACTTTCGGTTTTATTTAATAGAGATATAAAGGAGATATTGGTGCCGACCTAGGGTTCTTTAGTTATGTGTTAAATTAGTCCGTATTCTAAAACAATAACAGAAGAGAAAAATAAAGGGGATGTTGTTCACATTTTCAAAACCAACAAAAAATATGAAACAAATATGAGTTGCTACTTTCAACGGAGATAACTTTTGACTCGAGTATCGAAACGACTATTATAATATATCAAATAGAAGCTTGTATCAAATAACACAATATGATATTGTATCTCAAAGGAAAATCATTTTTGTACCAAAATCTCATCGTTTACATCACTTACCGAGGGGTTAAAGATTTTGACGCACCATTTTCATTTTACTTACTTCCGGTTTTATTCAATAGAGCTATAAAGGAGATATTGGTTGTGACCTATGGTTCTATATTTATATGTTAAATGAGTCTGTATTCTTAAAAAAAATAACAACAGAGAAAAACATAGGGGATGTTGTCCACATATTAAAAAAAACAAAAAACATGAAAACAAATATGAGTTGAAACTTTCAATGGAGATAACTTTTGACTCGAGTATCGAAACAACTCTTATAATATATAAAATCAAAGATCGTATCAACTTACAAAATTTGATTTGGTCTCACTATGCAAAATCATTTGTGTACCAAAATTCCATCATTCACATCACTTTTTACCTTTTTGTCGCACCATTTACATTTTACTTACATCCGGTTTTATTTAATAGATATATAAAGGAGATATTGGTGCCGACCTAGGGTTCTTTAGTTATGTGTTAAATTAGTCTGTATTCTAAAACAATAACAGAAGAGAAAAATAAAGGGGATGTTGTTCACATTTTCAAAACCAACAAAAAATATGAAACAAATATGAGTTGCTACTTTCAACGGAGATAACTTTTGACTCGAGTATCGATACGACTATTAGAATATATCAAATAAAAGCTGGTACCAAATAACACAATATGATATTGTATCTCAAAGGAAAATCATTTTTGTACCAAAATCCCATCGTTTACATCACTTACCGAGGGTTTAAAGTTTTTGACGCACCATTTTCATTTTACTTACTTCCGGTTTTATTCAATAGAGCTATAAAGGATATATTGGTTGTGACCTATGGTTCTATATTTATATGTTAAATCAGTCTGTATTCTTAAAAAAATAACAATAGAGAAAAACATAGGGGATGTTGTTCACATATTCCAAAATACCAAAAAAACATGAAAAACAAATATGATTGAAACTTTCAATGGAGATAACTTTAGACTCGAGTATCGAAACAACTGTTATAATATATAAAATCAAAGATCGTATCAACTTACAAAATATGATTTGGTCTCACTATGCAAAATCATTTGTGTACCGAAATTCCATCATTCACATCACTTTTTAACTTTTTGTCGCACCATTTACAATTTACTTACTTCCGGTTTTATTTAATAGAGATATAAAGGAGATATTGGTGCCAACCTAGGGTTCTTTAGTTATGTGTAAAATTAGTCTGTATTCTAAAAACAATAACAGAAGAGAAAAATAAAGGGGATGTTGTTCACATTTTCAAAACCAACAAAAAATATGAAACAAATATGAGTTGCTACTTTCAACAGAGATAACTTTTGACTCGAGTATCGAAACGACTATTATAATATATCAAATAGAAGCTCGTATCAAATAACACAATATGATATGGTATCTCAAAGGAAAATCATTTTTGTACCAAAATCCCATCGTTTACATCACTTACCGAGGGTTTAAAGATTTTGACATACCATTTTCATTTTACTTACTTCCGGTTTTATTCAATAGAGCTATAAAGGATATATTGGTTGTGACCTATGGTTCTATATTTATATGTTAAATCAGTCTGTATTCTTAAAAAAAATAACAATAGAGAAAAACATAGGGGATGTTGTTCACATATTCCAAAATACCAAAAAAACATGAAAAACAAATATGAGTTGAAACTTTCAATGGAGATAACTTTTGACTCGAGTATCGAAACAACTATTATAATATATAAAATCAAAGATCGTATCAACTTACAAAATATGATTTGGTCTCACTATGCAAAATCATTTGTGTACCAAAATTCCATCATTTACATCACTTTTTACATTTTTGTCGCACCATTTACATTTTACTTACTTCCGGTTTTATTTAATAGATATATAAAGGAGATATTGGTGCCGACCTAGGGTTCTTTAGTTATGTGTTAAATTAGTCTGTATTCTAAAACAATAACAGAAGAGAAAAATAAAGGGGATGTTGTTCACATTTTCAAAACCAACAAAAAATATGAAACAAATATGAGTTGCTACTTTCAACGGAGATAACTTTTGACTCGAGTATCGAAACGACTATTATAATATATCAAATAGAAGCTCGTATCAAATAACACAATATGATATGGTATCTCAAAGGAAAATCATTTTTGTACCAAAATCCCATCGTTTACATCACTTACCGAGGGTTTAAAGATTTTGACATACCATTTTCATTTTACTTACTTCCGGTTTTATTCAATAGAGCTATAAAGGATATATTGGTTGTGACCTATGGTTCTATATTTATATGTTAAATCAGTCTGTATTCTTAAAAAAAATAACAACAGAGAAAAACATAGGGGATGTTGTTCACATATTCCAAAATACCAAAAAAACATGAAAAAAAATATGAGTTGAAACTTTCAATGGAGATAACTTTTGACTCGAGTATCGAAACAACTATTATAATATATAAAATCAAAGATCGTATCAACTTACAAAATATGATTTGATCTCACATAGGAAACTCATTTTTGTACCCAAATTCCATCGTTTACATCACTTACCGAGGGTTTAAATTTTTTGACGCTCCATTTTCATTTTACTTACTTCCGGTTTTATTTAATAGAGATATAAAGGAGATATTGGTGCCGACCTAGGGTTCTTTAGTTCTGTGTTAACTTATTCTGTATTCAAAAAAAAAATAACAGAAGAGAAAAATAAAGGGGATGTTGTTCACATTTTCAAAAACAACAAAAAATATGAAACAAATATGAGTTGCTACTTTCAACGGAGATAACTTTTGACTCGAGTATCGAAACGACTATTATAATATATCAAATAAAAGCTCGTAACAAATAACACAATATGATATTGTATCTCAAAGGAAAATCATTTTTGTACCAAAATCCCATCGTTTACATCACTTACCGAGGGTTTAAAGTTTTTGACGCACCATTTTCATTTTACTTACTTCCGGTTTAATTCAATAGATCTATAAAGGAGATATTGGTTTGACCTAGAGTTCTATATTTATATATTAAATCAGTCTGTATTCTTAAAAAAAATAAAAATAGAGAAAAACATAGGGGATGTTGTTCACATATTCCAAAATACTAAAAAAACATGAAAAACAAATATGAGTTGAAACTTTCAATGGAGATAACTTTGGACTCGAGTATCGAAACAACTCTTATAATATATAAAATCAAAGATCGTATCAACTTACAAAATATGATTTGGTCTCACTATGCAAAATCATTTGTGTACCAAAATTCCATCATTTACATCACTTACCTAGGGTTTAAAGTTTTTGACGCACCATTTTCATTTTACTTACTTCTTGTTTTATTGAATAGAGCTATAAAGGAGATATTGGTGCCGACCTAGGGTTCTTTAGTTATGTGTTAAATTAGTCTGTATTCAAAAAAAATAACAGAAGAGAAAAATAAAGGGGATGTTGTTCACATTTTCAAAAACAACAAAAAATATGAAACAAATATGAGTTGCTACTTTCAACAGAGATAACTTTTGACTCGAGTATCGAAACGACTATTATAATATATCAAATAGAAGCTCGTATCAAATAACACAATATGATATGGTATCTCAAGGGAAAATCATTTTTGTACCAAAATCCCATCGTTTACATCACTTACAGAGGGTTTAAATATTTTGACGTGCCATTTTCATTTTACTTACTTCCGGTTTTATTCAATAGAGCTATAAACGATATATTGGTTGTGACCTATGGTTCTATATTTATAGGTTAAAGTATTCTTAAAAAAAATAACCACAAAGAAAAACATAGGTGATGTTGTTCACATATTCCAAAATACCAAAAAAACATGAAAACAAATATGAGTTGAAACTTTCAATGGAGATAACTTTTGACTCGAGTATCGAAACAACTATTATAATATATACAATCAAAGATCGTATCCACTTACAAAATATGATTTGGTCTCACTATGCAAAATCATTTGTGTACCAAAATTCCATCATTTACATCACTTTTTACATTTTTGTCGCACCATTTCAATTTTACTTACTTTCGGTTTTATTTAATATAGATATAAAGGAGATATTGGTGCCGACCTAGGGTTCTTTATTTATGTGTTAAATTAGTATGTATTCAAAAAAAATAACAGAAGAGAAAAATAAAGGGGATGTTGTTCACATTTTCAAAAACAACAAAAAATATGAAACAAATATGAGTTGCAACTTTCAACGGAGATAACTTTTGACTCGAGTATCGAAATGACTATTATAATATATTAAATAGAAGCTTGTATCAAATAACACAATATGATATTGTATCTCAAAGGAAAATCATTTTTGTACCAAAATCTCATCGTTTACATCATTACCGAGGGTTTAAAGTTTTGGACGCACCATTTTCATTTTACTTACTTATGGTTTTATTCAATAGAGCTATAAAGGAGATATTGGTTGTGACCTATGGTTCTATATTTATATGTTAAATCTGTCTGTATTCTTAAAAAAATAACAACAGAGAAAAATATAGGGGATGTTGTTCACATATTCAAAAAAAACAAAAAAACATCAAAAACAAATATGAGTTGAAACTTTCAATGGAGATAACTTTTGACACGAGTATCGAAAGAACTGTTATAATATATAAAATAAAAGATCGTATCAACTTACAAAATATAATTTGGTCTCACTAGGGAAAATCATTTGTGTTCCAAAATTCCATCATTTACATCACTTTTAACCTTTTTGTCGTACCATTTACATTTTACTTACTTCCGGTTTTATTTAATAGAGATATAAAGGAGATATTGGTGCCGAATTAGGGTTCTTTAGTTATGTGTTAAATTAGTCTGTATTCTAAAAAAATAATAGAAGAGAAAAATAAAGGGGATGTTGTTCACATTTTTAAAAAACAACAAAAAATATGAAACAAATATGAGTTGCTACTTTCAACGGAGATAACTTTTGACTCGAGTATCGAAACGACTATTATAATATATCAAATAGAAGCTCGTATCAAATAACACAATATGATATTGTATCTCAAAGGAAAATCATTTTTGTACCAAAATCTCATCGTTTACATCACTTACCGAGGGTTTAAAGATTTTGACGCACCATTTTCATTTTACTTGCTTCCAGTTTTATTCAATAGAGCTATAAATTATATATTGGTTGTGACCTATGGTTCGATATTTTTGTGTTCAATTAGTCTTTATTCATAAAAAAAATGACAATAGAGAAATGCATAGGGGATGTTGTTCACATATTCAAAAATAACAAAAAACCTGAAAAGAAATATGAGTTGAAACTTTCAATAGAGATAATTTTTGACTCGAGTATCGAAACAAATTTTTATAATATATAAAATCAAAGATCGTATCAACTTACAAAATATGATTTGGTCTCACTATGCAAAATCATTTGTGTACCAAAATTCCATCATTTACATCACTTTTTAAATTTTTTGACGCACCATTTTCATTTTACTTACTTCCGGTTTTATTTAATAGAGATATAAAGGAGATATTGGTGCCAAACTAGGGTTCTTTAGTTATGTGTTAAATTAGTCTGTATTCTAAAAAAAATAACAGAAGATAAAAATAAAGGGGATGTTGTTCACATTTTCAAAAACAACAAAAAATATGAAACAAATATGAGTTGCTACTTTCAAAGGAGATAACTTTTGACTCGAGTATCGAAACGAATATTATAATATATCAAATACAAGCTTGTATCAAATAACACAATATGATATGGTATCTCAAAGGAAAATCATTTTTGTACCAAAATCCCATCGTTTACATCACTTACCGAGGGTTTAAATTTTTTGACGCACCATTTTCATTTTACTTACTTCAGGTTTTATTCATTAGAGCTATAAAGGAGATATTGGTTGGACCTAGAGTTCTATATTTATGTGTTAAATCAGTCTGTATTCTTAAAAAAAATAACAACAGAGAAAAAGATAGGGGATGTTGTCCACATATTAAAAAAAAACAAAAAACATGAAAACAAATATGAGTTGAAACTTTCAATGGAGATAACTTTTGACTCGAGTATCGAAACAACTATTATAATATATAAAATCAAAGATCGTATCAACTTACAAAATATGATTTGGTCTCACTATGCAAAATCATTTGTGTACCAAAATTCCATCATTTACATCACTTTTTACCTTTTTGTCGCACCATTTACATTTTACTTACTTCCGGTTTTATTTAATAGAGATATAAAGGAGATATTGGTGCCGACCTAGGGTTCTTTAGTTATGTGTTAAATTAGTCTGTATTCTAAAAAAAATAACAGAAGAGAAAAATAAAGGGGATGTTGTTCACATTTTCAAAAACAACAAAAAATATGAAACAAATATGAGTTGCTACTTTCAACAGAGATAACTTTTGACTCGAGTATCGAAACGACTATTATAATATATCAAATAGAAGCTCGTATCAAATAACACAATATGATATGGTATCTCAAAGGAAAATCATTTTTGTACCAAAATCCCAAGGTTTACATCACTTACCGAGGGTTTAAAGTTTTTGACGCACCATTTTCATTTTACTTACTTCCGGTTTTATTCAATACTGCTATCAAGGATATATTGGTTGTGACCTATGGTTCTATATTTATATGTTAAATCAGTCTTTATTCTTAAAAAAATAACAACAGAGAAAAACATAGGGGATGTTGTTCACATATTCCAAAATACCAAAAAAACATGAAAACAAATATGAGTTGAAACTTTCAACGGAGATAACTTTTGACTCGAGTATCGAAACGACTATTATAATATATCAAATAGAAACTCGTATCAAATAACACAATATGATATGGTATCTCAAAGGAAAATCATTTTTGTACCAAAATCCCATCGTTTACATCACTTACCGAGGGTTTAAATTTTTTGACGCTCCATTTTCATTTTACTTACTTCCGGTTTTATTTAATAGAGATATAAAGGAGATATTGGTGCCAAACTAGGGTTCTTTAGTTATGTGTTAAATTAGTCTGTATTCTAAAAAAATAACAGAAGAGAAAAATAAAGGGGATGTTGTTCACATTTTCAAAAACAACAAAAAATATGAAACAAATATGAGTTGCTACTTTCAACGGAGATAACTTTTGACTCGAGTATCGAAACGACTATTATAATATATCAAATAGAAGCTCATATCAAATAACACAATATGATATGGTATCTCAAGGTAAAATCATTTTTGTACCAAAATCCCATCGTTTACATCACTTACCGAGGGTTTAAAGTTTTTGACGCACCATTTTCATTTTACTTACTTCCGGTTTAATTCAATAGAGCTATAAAGGAGATATTGGTTTGACCTAGAGTTCTATATTTATGTGTTAAATCAGTCTGTATTCTTAAAAAAAATAACAACAGAGAAAAACATAGGGGATGTTGTTCACATATTCCAAAATAACAAAAAACATGAAAAAAATATGAGTTGAAACTTTCAATGGAGATAACTTTTGCCTCGAGTATCGAAACAACTGTTATAATATATAAAATCAAAGATCGTATCAACTTACAAAATATGTTTTGGTCTCACTATGCAAAAGCATTTGTGTACCAAAATTCCATCATTCACATCACTTTTTACCTTTTTGTCGCACCATTTACATTTTACTTACGGTTTTATTTAAAAGAGATATAAAGGAGATATTGGTGCCGACCTAGGGTTCTATAGTTATATGTTAAATTAGTCTATAAAGGGATGTTGTTCACATTTTCAAAAACAAAAAAAATATGAAACAAATATGAGCTACTTTCAACGGAGATAACTGACTCGAGTATCGAAACGACTATTATAATATATCATTTGTATCAAATAACACAATATGATATGGTATCTCAAAGGAAAATCATTTTTGTACCAAAATCCCATCGTTTACATCACTTACCGAGGGTTTAAATTTTGACGCACCATTTTATTTTACTTAGGTTTATTCAATAGAGATATAAAGGAGATATTGGTGACCAGTTCTATATTTAGTTATGTTAAATTAGTCTGTATTAAAAAAAATAAGAAGAGAAAAATAAAGGGATGTTGTTCACATTTTCCAAAAACAACAAAACATTTGTAAAATATGAGTTCAAATTTTCAACGGAGATAACTTTTGACTCGAGTATCGAAACGACTATTATAATATATAAAATAGAAACTCGTATCGAATAACACAATATGATATGGTATCTCAAAGGAAAATCATTTTTGTACCAAAATCCCATCGTTTACATCACTTACCGAGGGTTTAAATTTTTTGACGCTCCATTTTCATTTTACTTACTTCCGGTTTTATTTAATAGAGATATAAAAGAAGATATTGGTGCCAAAGTAGGGTTGTTTAGTTATGTGTTAAATTAGTCTGTATTCTAAAAACAATAACAGAAGAGAAAAATAAAGGGGATGTTGTGCACATTTTCAAAAACAACAAAAAATATGAAACAAATATGAGTTGCTACTTTCAACGGAGATAACTTTTGACTCGAGTATCGAAACGACTATTATAATATATCAAATAGAAACTCGTATCAAATAACACAATATGATATGGTATCTCAAAGGAAAATCATTTTTGTACCAAAATCCCATCGTTTACATCACTTACCGAGGGTTTAAATTTTTTGACGCACCATTTTTATTTTACTTACTTCCGGTTTTATTTAATAGAGATATAAAGGAGATATTGGTGCCAAACTAGGGTTGTTTAGTTATGTGTTAAATTAGTCTGTATTCTAAAAACAATAACAGAAGAGAAAAATAAAGGGGATGTTGTGCACATTTTCAAAAACAACAAAAAATATGAAACAAATATGAGTTGCTACTTTCAACGGAGATAACTTTTGAATCGAGTATCGAAACGAATATTATAATATATAAAATAGAAACTCGTATCAAATAACACAATATGATATGGTATCTCAAAGGAAAATCATTTTTGTACCAAAATCCCATCGTTTACATCACTTACCGAGGGTTTAAATTTTTTGACGCTCCATTTTCATTTTACTTACTTCCGGTTTTATTTAATAGAGATATAAAGGAGATATTGGTGCCAAACTAGGGTTCTTTAGTTATGTGTTAAATTAGTCTGTATTCTAAAAACAATAACAGAAGAGAAAAATAAAGGGGATGTTGTGCACATTTTCAAAAACAACAAAAAATATGAAACAAATATGAGTTGCTACTTTCAACGGAGATAACTTTTGACTCGAGTATCGAAACGAATATTATAATATATCAAATACAAGCTTGTAACAAATAACACAATATGATATGGTATCTCAAGGTAAAATCATTTTTGTACCAAAATCCAATCGTTTACATCACTTACCGAGGGTTTAAATTTTTTGACGCACCATTTTCATTTTACTTACTTCCGATTTTATTCATTATAGCTATAAAAGAGATATTGGTTTTACCTAGAGTTCTATATTTATGTGTTAAATCACTCCGTATTCTTTAAAAAATTAACAACAGAGAAAAACATAGGGGATGTTGTCCACATATTCAAAAAAAACAAAAAACATGAAAACAAATATGAGTTGAAACTTTCAAAGGAGATGACTTTTGACTCGAGTATCGAAACCACTATTATAATATATAAATCAAAGATCGTATCAACTTAAAAAATATGATTTGGTCTCACTATGGAAAATCATTTGTGTACCAAAATTCCATCATTTACATCACTTTTTACCTTTTTGTCGCACCATTTACATTTTACTTACTTCCGGTTTTATTTAATAGAGATATAAAGGAGATATTGGTGCCGACCTAGGGTTCTTTAGTTATGTGTTAAATTAGTCTGTATTCTAAAAAAATAACAGAAGAGAAAAATAAAGGGGATGTTGTTCACATTTTCAAAAACAACAAAAAATATGAAACAAATATGAGTTGCTACTTTCAACGGAGATAACTTTTGACTCGAGTATCGAAACGACTATTATAATATATCAAATAGAAGCTTGTATCAAATAACACAATATGATATTGTATCTCAAAGGAAAATCATTTTTGTACCAAAATCCCATCGTTTACATCACTTACCGAGGGTTTAAAGTTTTTGACGCACCATTTTCATTTTACTTACTTCCGGTTTTATTCAATAGAGCTATAAAGGAGATATTGGTTGTGACCTAGATTTCTATATTTATGTGTTCAATGAGTCTGTATTCATAAAAAAAATAAAAAATAGAGAAAAACATAGGTGATGTTGTTCACATATTCCAAAATACCAAAAAAACATGAAACAAATATGAGTTGAAATTTTCAATTGAGATAACTTTTGACTCGAGTATCGAAACAACTATTATAATATATAAAATCAAGGATTGTATCAACTTAAAAAATATGATTTGGTCTCACCATGGAAAATCATTTGTGTACCAAAATTTCATCATTTAAATCACTTTTAACTTTTTTGTCGTACCATTTACATTTTACTTACTTCCGGTTTTATTT
This sequence comes from Hippophae rhamnoides, assembly GCA_033030585.1. Classification (NCBI taxonomy): domain Eukaryota; kingdom Viridiplantae; phylum Streptophyta; class Magnoliopsida; order Rosales; family Elaeagnaceae; genus Hippophae; species Hippophae rhamnoides. The sequence continues at coordinate 39,256,619 of CM065438.1, read as the reverse complement.
AATAGAGATATAAATAAGATATTGGTGTTGACCTAGGGTTCTTTAGTTATGTGTTAAATTAGTCTGTATTCTAAAAAAAATAACAAAAGAGAAAAATAAAGGAGATGTTGTTCACATTTTCAAAAAAAAACAAAATATTAAAAAAATATGAATTGCTACTTTCAACGAAGATAACTTTTGACTCGAGTATCGAAATGAATATTATAATATATCAAATCGAAGCTCGTATCAAATTACACAATATGATTTGGTCTCCAAATTGTAAATCATTTTTGTACCAAAATCCCATCGTTTACATCACTTACCGAGGGTTTAAATTTTTTGACGCACCATTTTTATTTTACTTACTTCCGGTTTTATTTAATAGAGATATAAAGGATATATTGGTGTGACCTAGGGTTCTTTAGTTTATGTGTTAACTTATTCTGTATTCTAAAAACAAATAACAGAAGAGAAAAATAAAGGGGATGTTGTTCACATTTTCAAAACCAACAAAAAATATGAAACAAATATGAGTTACAACTTTCAACGGAGATAACTTTTGACTCGAGTATCGAAACGACTATTATAATATATCAAATAGAAACTCGTATCAAATAACACAATATGATATGGTATCTCAAAGGAAAATCATTTTTGTACCAAAATCCCATCGTTTACATCACTTACCGAGGGTTTAAATTTTTTGACGCACCATTTTTATTTTACTTACTTCCGGTTTTATTTAATAGAGATATAAAGGAGATATTGGTGCCAAACTAGGGTTCTTTAGTTATGTGTTAAATTAGTCTGTATTCTAAAAAAATAACAGAAGAGAAAAATAAAGGGGATGTTGTTCACATTTTCAAAAACAAAACAAAATATGAAAAAAATATGAGTTGCTACTTTCAACGGAGATAACTTTTGACTCGAGTATCGAAACGAATATTATAATATATCAAATACAAGCTTGTATCAAATAACACAATATGATATGGTATCTCAAGGTAAAATCATTTTTGTACCAAAATCCAATCGTTTACATCACTTACCGAGGGTTTAAATTTTTTGACGCACCATTTTCATTTTACTTACTTCCGGTTTTATTCATTATAGCTATAAATGAGATATTGGTTTGACCTAGAGTTCTATATTTATGTGTTAAATCACTCCGTATTCTTTAAAAAATTAACAACAGAGAAAAACATAGGGGATGTTGTCCACATATTAAAAAAAACAAAAAACATGAAAACAAATATGAGTTGAAACTTTCAAAGGAGATGACTTTTGACTCGAGTATCGAAACAACTATTATAATATATAAATCAAAGATCGTATCAACTTAAAAAATATGATTTGGTCGCACTATGGAAAATCATTTGTGTACCAAAATTCCATCATTTACATAACTTTTTACCTTTTTGTCGTACCATTTACATTTTACTTACTTCCGGTTTTATTTAATAGAGATATAAAGGAGATATTGGTGCCGACCTAGGGTTCTTTAGTTCTGTGTTAACTTATTCTGTATTCTAAAAAAATAACAGAAGAGAAAAATAAAGGGGATGTTGTTCACATTTTCAAAAACAACAAAAAATATGAAACAAATATGAGTTACTACTTTCAACGGAGATAACTTTTGACTCGAGTATCGAAACGACTATTATAATATATCAAATAGAAACTCGTATCAAATAACACAATATGATATGGTATCTCAAAGGAAAATCATTTTTGTACCAAAATCCCATCGTTTACATCACTTACCGAGGGTTTAAATTTTTTGACGCACCATTTTTATTTTACTTACTTCCGGTTTTATTTAATAGAGATATAAAGGAGATATTGGTGCCAAACTAGGGTTCTTTAGTTATGTGTTAAATCAGTCCGTATTCTTTAAAAAATTAAAAACAGAGAAAAACATAGGGGATGTTGTCCACATATTAAAAAAAAACAAAAAACATGAAAACAAATATGAGTTGAAACTTTCAAAGGAGATAACTTTTGACTAGAGTATCGAAACAACTCTTATAATATTTAAAATCAAAGCTCGTATCAAATTACAAAATATGATTTGGTCTCGCTATGGAAAATCATTTTTGTACCAAAATCCCATCGTTTACATCACTTACCGAGGGTTTAAATTTTTTGACGCACCATTTTTATTTTACTTACTTCCGGTTTTATTTAATAGAGATATAAAGGAGATATTGGTGCCAAACTAGGGTTCTTTAGTTATGTGTTAAATTAGTCTGTATTCTAAAAACAATAACAGAAGAGAAAAATAAAGGGGATGTTGTTCACATTTTCAAAAACAACAAAAAATATGAAACAAATATGAGTTGCTACTTTCAACGGAGATAACTTTTGACTCGAGTATCGAAACGACTATTATAATATATCAAATAGAAACTCGTATCAAATAACACAATATGATATGGTATCTCAAAGGAAAATCATTTTTGTACCAAAATCCCATCGTTTACATCACTTACCGAGGGTTTAAATTTTTTGACGCACCATTTTCATTTTACTTACTTCCGGTTTTATTCATTAGAGCTATAAAGGAGATATTGGTTTGACCTAGAGTTCTATATTTATGTGTTAAATCAGTCTGTATTCTTAAAAAAAATAACAACAGAGAAAAACATAGGGGATGTTGTCCACATATTCAAAAAAAAAACAAAAAACATGAAAACAAATATGAGTTGAAACTATCAATGGAGATAACATTCGACTCTAGTATCGAAATGACTATTATAATATGTCAAATCAAATTTCATATCAAATTACACAATATGATTTGGTCTCGCTTTGGAAAATCATTTTTGTACCAAAATCCCATCGTTTACATCACTTACCGAGGGTTTAAATTTTTTGACGCTCCATTTTCATTTTACTTACTTCCGGTTTTATTTAATAGAGATATAAAGGAGATATTGGTGCCAAACTAGGGTTCTTTAGTTATGTGTTAAATTAGTCTGTATTCTAAAAAAAATAACAGAAGAGAAAAATAAAGGGGATGTTGTTCACATTTTCAAAAACAACAAAAAATATGAAAAAAATATGAGTTGCTACTTTCAACGGAGATAACTTTTGACTCGAGTATCGAAACGAATATTATAATATATCAAATACAAGCTTGTATCAAATAACACAATATGATATGGTATCTCAAGGTAAAATCATTTTTGTACCAAAATCCAATCGTTTACATCACTTACCGAGGGTTTAAATTTTTTGACGCACCATTTTCATTTTACTTACTTCCGGTTTTATTCATTATAGCTATAAAGGAGATATTGGTTTGACCTAGAGTTCTATATTTATGTGTTAAATCAGTCTGTATTCTTAAAAAAATAACAACAGAGAAAAACATAGGGGATGTTGTCCACATATTAAAAAAAACAAAAAACATGAAAACAAATATGAGTTGAAACTTTCAATGGAGATGACTTTTGACTCGAGTATCGAAACAACTATTATAATATATAAATCAAAGATCGTATCAACTTAAAAAATATGATTTGGTCTCACTATGGAAAATCATTTGTGTACCAAAATTCCATCATTTACATCACTTTTTACCTTTTTGTCGTACCATTTACATTTTACTTACTTCCGGTTTTATTTAATAGAGATATAAAGGAGATATTGGTGCCGACCTAGGGTTCTTTAGTTCTGTGTTAACTTATTCTGTATTCTAAAAAAAATAACAGAAGAGAAAAATAAAGGGGATGTTGTTCACATTTTCAAAAACAACAAAAAATATGAAACAAATATGAGTTACTACTTTCAACGGAGATAACTTTTGACTCGAGTATCGAAACGACTATTATAATATATCAAATAGAAACTCGTATCAAATAACACAATATGATATGGTATCTCAAAGGAAAATCATTTTTGTACCAAAATCCCATCGTTTACATCACTTACCGAGGGTTTAAATTTTTTGACGCACCATTTTTATTTTACTTACTTCCGGTTTTATTTAATAGAGATATAAAGGAGATATTGGTGTTGACCTAGGGCTCTTTAGTTCTGTGTTAACTTATTCTGTATTCTAAAAAAAATAACAGAAGAGAAAAATAAAGGGGATGTTGTTCACATTTTCAAAAACAACAAAAAATATGAAACAAATATGAGTTGCTACTTTCAACGGAGATAACTTTTGACTCGAGTATCGAAACGACTATTATAATATATCAAATAGAAACTCGTATCAAATAACACAATATGATATGGTATCTCAAAGGAAAATCATTTTTGTACCAAAATCCCATCGTTTACATCACTTACCGAGGGTTTAAATTTTTTGACGCACCATTTTTATTTTACTTACTTCAGGTTTTATTTAATAGAGATATAAAGGAGATATTGGTGCCAAACTAGGGTTCTTTAGTTATGTGTTAAATTAGTCTGTATTCTAAAAAAATAACAGAAGAGAAAAATAAAGGGGATGTTGTTCACATTTTCAAAAACAAAACAAAATATGAAAAAAATATGAGTTGCTACTTTCAACGGAGATAACTTTTGACTCGAGTATCGAAACGAATATTATAATATATCAAATACAAGCTTGTATCAAATAACACAATATGATATGGTATCTCAAGGTAAAATCATTTTTGTACCAAAATCCAATCGTTTACATCACTTACCGAGGGTTTAAATTTTTTGACGCACCATTTTCATTTTACTTACTTCCGGTTTTATTCATTATAGCTATAAATGAGATATTGGTTTGACCTAGAGTTCTATATTTATGTGTTAAATCAGTCTGTATTCTTTAAAAAATTAACAACAGAGAAAAACATAGGGGATGTTGTCCACATATTCAAAAAAAAACAAAAAACATGAAAACAAATATGAGTTGAAACTTTCAAAGGAGATGACTTTTGACTCGAGTATCGAAACAACTATTATAATATATAAATCAAAGATCGTATCAACTTAAAAAATATGATTTGGTCGCACTATGGAAAATCATTTGTGTACCAAAATTCCATCATTTACATAACTTTTTACCTTTTTGTCGTACCATTTACATTTTACTTACTTCCGGTTTTATTTAATAGAGATATAAAGGAGATATTGGTGCCGACCTAGGGTTCTTTAGTTCTGTGTTAACTTATTCTGTATTCTAAAAAAAATAACAGAAGAGAAAAATAAAGGGGATGTTGTTCACATTTTCAAAAACAACAAAAAATATGAAACAAATATGAGTTACTACTTTCAACGGAGATAACTTTTGACTCGAGTATCGAAACGACTATTATAATATATCAAATAGAAACTCGTATCAAATAACACAATATGATATGGTATCTCAAAGGAAAATCATTTTTGTACCAAAATCCCATCGTTTACATCACTTACCGAGGGTTTAAATTTTTTGACGCACCATTTTCATTTTACTTACTTCAGGTTTTATTCATTAGAGCTATAAAGGAGATATTGGTTGGACCTAGAGTTCTATATTTATGTGTTAAATCAGTCTGTATTCTTAAAAAAATTAACAACAGAGAAAAAGATAGGGGATGTTGTCCACATATTAAAAAAAAACAAAAACCATGAAAACAAATATGAGTTGAAACTTTCAATGGAGATTACTTTTGACTCGAGTATCGAAACAACTATTATAATATATAAATCAAAGATCGTATCAACTTAAAAAATATGATTTGGTCTCACTATGGAAAATCATTTGTGTACCAAAATTCCATCATTTACATCACTTTTTACCTTTTTGTCGTACCATTTACATTTTACTTACTTCCGGTTTTATTTAATAGAGATATAAAGGAGATATTGGTGCCGAACTAGGGTTATTTATTTATTTGTTAAATTAGTCTGTATTCTAAAAAAAATAACAGAAGAGAAAAATAAAGGGGATGTTGTTCACATTTTCAAAAACAACAAAAAATATGAAACAAATATGAGTTGCTACTTTCAACGGAGATAACTTTTGACTCGAGTATCGAAACGACTATTATAATATATCAAATAGAAGCTCATATCAAATAACACAATATGATATGGTATCTCAAGGTAAAATCATTTTTGTACCAAAATCCCATCGTTTACATCACTTACCGAGGGTTTAAATTTTTTGACGCACCATTTTCATTTTACTTACTTCCGGTTTTATTCATTAGAGCTATAAAGGAGATATTGGTTTGACCTAGAGTTCTATATTTATGTGTTAAATCAGTCTGTATTCTTAAAAAAAATAACAACAGAGAAAAACATAGGGGATGTTGTTCACATATTAAAAAAAACAAAAAACATGAAAACAAATATGAGTTGAAACTTTCAATGGAGATAACTTTTGACTCGAGTATTGAAACGACTATTATAATATATCAAATAGAAGCTCATATCAAATAACACAATATGATATGGTGTTTGAAAGGAAAATCATTTTTGTACGAAAATCCCATCGTTTACATCACTTATCTAGGGTTTAAAGTTTTTGACGCACAATTTTCATTTTACTTACTTCCGGTTTTATTTAATAGAGATATAAAGTAGATATTGGTGTGGGCCAAGGGTTCTTTAGTTATGTGTTAAATTAGTCTTTATTCTAAAACAACAAAAGAAGAGAAAAATAAAGGGGATGTTGTTCACATTTTCAAAAACAACAAAAAATATGAAACAAATATGAGTTGCTACTTTCAACGGAGATAACTTTTGACTCGAGTATCGAAACGAATATTATAATATATCAAATAGAAACTCGTATCAAATAACACAATATGATATGGTATCTCAAAGGAAAATCATTTTTGTACCAAAATCCCATCGTTTACATCACTTACCGAGGGTTTAAATTTTTTGACGCACCATTTTCATTTTACTTACTTCCGGTTTTATTCATTAGAGCTATAAAGGAGATATTGGTTTGACCTAGAGTTCTATATTTATGTGTTAAATCAGTCTGTATTCTTAAAAAAAATAACAACAGAGAAAAACATAGGGGATGTTGTCCACATATTAAAAAAAACAAAAAACATGAAAACAAATATGAGTTGAAACTTTCAATGGAGATGACTTTTGACTCGAGTATCGAAACAACTATTATAATATATAAATCAAAGATCGTATCAACTTAAAAAATATGATTTGGTCTCACTATGGAAAATCATTTGTGTACCAAAATTCCATCATTTACATCACTTTTTACCTTTTTGTCGTACCATTTACATTTTACTTACTTCCGGTTTTATTTAATAGAGATATAAAGGAGATATTGGTGCCAAACTAGGGTTCTTTAGTTATGTGTTAAATTAGTCTGTATTCTAAAAAAAATAACAGAAGAGAAAAATAAAGGGGATGTTGTTCACATTTTCAAAAACAAAACAAAATATTAAAAAAATATGAGTTGCTACTTTCAACGGAGATAACTTTTGACTCGAGTATCGAAACGAATATTATAATATATCAAATACAAGCTTGTATCAAATAACACAATATGATATGGTATCTCAAGGTAAAATCATTTTTGTACCAAAATCCAATCGTTTACATCACTTACCGAGGGTTTAAATTTTTTGACGCACCATTTTCATTTTACTTACTTCCGGTTTTATTCATTATAGCTATAAAGGAGATATTGGTTTGACCTAGAGTTCTATATTTATGTGTTAAATCAGTCTGTATTCTTAAAAAAAATAACAACAGAGAAAAACATAGGGGATGTTGTTCACATATTCAAAAAAAACAAAAAACATGAAAACAAATATGAGTTGAAACTTTCAATGGAGATAACTTTTGACTCGAGTATCGAAACAAATATTATAATATATAAATCAAAGATCGTATCAACTTACAAAATATGATTTGGTCTCACTATGGAAAATCATTTGTGTACCAAAATTCCATCATTTACATCACTTTTTACCTTTTTGTCGCACCATTTACATTTTACTTACTTCCGGTTTTATTTAATAGAGATATAAAGGATATATTGGTGCCAACCTAGGGTTCTTTATTTATGTCTTAAATTATTCTGTATTCTAAAACAAATAACAGAAGAGAAAAATAAAGGGGATGTTGTTCACATTTTCAAAAACAACAAAAAATATGAAACAAATATGAGTTACTACTTTCAACGGAGATAACTTTTTACTCGAGTATGGAAATGACTATTATAATATATCAAATATAAGCTCATATCAAATAACACAATATGATATGGTATCTCAAAGGAAAATCATTTTTGTACCAAAATCCCATCGTTTACATCACTTACCGAGGGTTTAAAGTTTTTGGCGCACCATTTTCATTTTACTTACTTCTTGTTTTATTCAATAGAGCTATAAAGGAGATATTGGTTGTGACCTATGGTTCTATATTTATATGTTAAATCATTCTGTATTCTTAAAAAAATTACAACAGAGAAAAACATAGGGGATGTTGTTCACATATTCAAAAAAAAAAATAAAAAACATGAAAACAAATATGAGTTGAAACTTTCAATGGAGATAACTTTTGACTCGAGTATCGAAACATTTTATAATATATAAATCAAAGATCGTATCAACTTACAAAATATGTTTTGGTCTCACTATGCAAAAGCATTTGTGTACCAAAATTCCATCATTCACATCACTTTTTACCTTTTTGTCGCACCATTTACATTTTACTTACTTCCGGTTTTATTTAATAGAGATATAAAGGAGATATTGGTGCCGACCTAGGGTTCTTTAGTTATGTGTTAAATTAGTCCGTATTCTAAAACAATAACAGAAGAGAAAAATAAAGGGGATGTTGTTCCCATTTTCAAAACCAACAAAAAATATGAAACAAATATGAGTTGCTACTTTCAACAGAGATAACTTTTGACTCGAGTATCGAAACGACTATTATAATATATCAAAAAGAAGCTCGTATGAAATAAGACAATATGATATGGTATCTCAAAGGAAAATCATTTTTGTACCAAAATCCCATCGTTTACATCACTTACCGAGGGTTTAAAGTTTTTGACCCACCATTTTCATTTTACTTACTTCCGGTTTTATTCAATAGAGCTATAAATTATATATTGGTTGTGACCTATGGTTCGATATTTTTGTGTTCAATTAGTCTTTATTCATAAAAAAATGACAATAGAGAAAAGCATAGGGGATGTTGTTCACATATTCCAAAATAACAAAAAACATGAAAACAAATATGAGTTGAAACTTTCAATGGAGATAACTTTTGACTCGAGTATTGAAACAACTATTATAATATATAAAGTCAAATATCGTATCAACTTACAAAATATGATTTGGTCTCACTATGCAAAATCATTTGTGTACCAAAATTCCATCATTCACATCACTTTTTAATTTTTTTTGTCGCACCATTTACATTTTACTTACTTCCGGTTTTATTTAATAGAGATATAAAGGAGATATTGGTGCCGACTTAAGGTACTTTATTTATATGTTCAATCAGTTTGTATTCTTCAAAAAATTTAAGAGAAGAGAAAATGAAAGGGGATGTTGTTCACATTTTCAAAAACAACAAAAAATATGAAACAAATATGAGTTGCTACTTTCAACGGAGATAACTTTTGACTCGAGTATCGAAACGACTATTATAATATATCAAATAGAAACTCGTATCAAATAACACAATATGATATGGTATCTCAAAGGAAAATCATTTTTGTACCAAAATCCCATCGTTTACATCACTTACCGAGGGTTTAAATTTTTTGACGCACCATTTTCATTTTACTTACTTCCGGTTTTATTCATTAGAGCTATAAAGGAGATATTGGTTTGACCTAGGGTTCTTTATTTATGTGTTCAATCAATCTGTATTCTTAAAAAAATAAAAACAGAGAAAAAGATAGGGGATGTTGTCCACATATTCAAAAAAAAAAACAAAAACCATGAAAACAAATATGAGTTGAAACTTTCAATGGAGATTACTTTTGACTCGAGTATCGAAACAACTATTATAATATATAAATCAAAGATCGTATCAACTTAAAAAATATGATTTGGTCTCACTATGGAAAATCCTTTGTGTACCAAAATTCCATCATTTACATCACTTTTTACCTTTTTGTCGTACCATTTACATTTTACTTACTTCCGCTTTTATTTAATAGAGATATAAAGGAGATATTGGTGCCGACCTAGGGTTCTTTAGTTAAGTGTTAAATTAGGTGGTATTCTAAAAAAAATAACGGAAGAGAAAAATAAAGGGGATGTTGTTCACATTTTCAAAAACAACAAAAAATATGAAACAAATATGAGTTGCTACTTTCAACGGAGATAACTTTTGACTCGAGTATCGAAACGAATATTATAATATATCAAATAGAAACGGGTATCAAATAACACAATATGATATGGTATCTCAAAGGAAAATAATTTTTGTACCAAAATCCCATCGTTTACATCACTTACCGAGGGTTTAAATTTTTTGACGCTCCATTTTCATTTTACTTACTTCCGGTTTTATTTAATAGAGATATAAAGGAGATATTGGTGCCGACCTAGGGTTCTTTAGTTCTGTGTTAACTTATTCTGTATTCTAAAAAAATAACAGAAGAGAAAAATAAAGGGGATGTTGTTCACATTTTCAAAAACAACAAAAAATATGAAACAAATATGAGTTGCTACTTTCAACGGAGATAACTTTTGACTCGAGTATCGAAACGACTATTATAATATATCAAATAGAAACTCGTATCAAATAACACAATATGATATGGTATCTCAAAGGAAAATCATTTTTGTACCAAAATCCCATCGTTTACATCACTTACCGAGGGTTTAAATTTTTTGACGCACCATTTTTATTTTACTTACTTCCGGTTTTATTTAATAGAGATATAAAGGAGATATTGGTGCCAAACTAGGGTTCTTTAGTTATGTGTTAAATTAGTCTGTATTCTAAAAAAAATAACAATAGAGAAAAACATAGGGGATGTTGTTCACATATTAAAAAAAACAAAAAACCTGAAAACAAATATGAGTTGAAACTTTCAATGGAGAAAACTTTTGAATCGAGTATCGAAACGACTATTATAATATATCAAATAGAAGATCATATCAAATAACACAATATGATATGGTATCTCAAAGGAAAATCATTTTTGTACCAAAATCCCATCGTTTACATCACTTACCGAGGGTTTAAATTTTTTGACCCTCCATTTTCATTTTACTTACTTCCGGTTTTATTTAATAGAGATATAAAGGAGATATTGGTGCCGACCTAGGATTCTTTAGTTCTGTGTTAACTTATTCTGTATTAAAAAAAAATAACAGAAGAGAAAAATAAAGGGGATGTTGTTCACATTTTCAAAAACAACAAAAAATATGAAACAAATATGAGTTACTACTTTCAACGGAGATAACTTTTTACTCGAGTATCGAAACGACTATTATAATATATCAAATAGAAACTCGTATCAAATAACACAATATGATATGGTATCTCAAAGGAAAATCATTTTTGTACCAAAATCCCATCGTTTACATCACTTACCGAGGGTTTAAATTTTTTGACGCACCATTTTTATTTTACTTACTTCCGGTTTTATTTAATAGAGATATAAAGGAGATACTGGTGTTGAACTAGGGTTCTTTATTTATGTGCTAAATTAGTTTGTATTCTAACAAAATAAAAGAAGAGAAAAATAAAGGGGATGTTGTTCACATTTTCAAAAACAACAAAAAATATGAAACAAATATGAGTTGCTACTTTCAACGGAGATAACTTTTGACTCGAGTATCGAAACGACTATTATAATATATCAAATAGAAGCTCATATCAAATAACACAATATGATATGGTATCTCAAGGTAAAATCATTTTTGTACCAAAATCCCATCGTTTACATCACTTACCGAGGGTTTAAATTTTTTGACGCACCATTTTCATTTTACTTACTTCCGGTTTTATTCATTAGAGCTATAAAGGAGATATTGGTTTGACCTAGAGTTCTATATTTATGTGTTAAATCAGTCTGTATTCTTAAAAAAAATAACAACAGAGAAAAACATAGGGGATGTTGTCCACATATTCAAAAAAAACAAAAAACATGAAAACAAATATGAGTTGAAACTTTCAAAGGAGATGACTTTTGACTCGAGTATCGAAACAACTATTATAATATATAAATCAAAGATCGTATCAACTTAAAAAATATGATTTGGTCGCACTATGGAAAATCATTTGTGTACCAAAATTCCATCATTTACATCACTTTTTACCTTTTTGTCGTACCATTTACATTTTACTTACTTCCGGTTTTATTTAATAGAGATATAAAGGAGATATTGGTGCCGACCTAGGGTTCTTTAGTTCTGTGTTAACTTATTCTGTATTCTAAAAAAAATAACAGAAGAGAAAAATAAAGGGGATGTTGTTCACATTTTCAAAAACAACAAAAAATATGAAACAAATATGAGTTACTACTTTCAACGGAGATAACTTTTGACTCGATTATTGATAACTGTATTTTATATAGTTATTTTCATCAATTTTAGTAATAATAATTGCTATGTTCTTTTAGTATTTAGTTAATTTTTGTTAAATAAATTAATATTTTCCTTTTATGTGTTAAAAATACATTTTTAATAAAATTAAATAATTTGTATCGAAAATTTACTTAACTTCATATTTTTGTCCACAAATATAATTTATGAAAATATAGTTTCTTAATTACAATTTATATAAATCGAAAATATAATTTAAATTAAATTTGGGCTTAATTATAATTATTAAAAGTTAAAAATTTAATTTAAAATTAGTAAAGGGCTAAACTGTAATTTAAGAAAGTTTAAAATGTAATTTGAAATTTATTTGTGGGTGAAAATACAATTAATAAAAGTTTAATTTTCGTGCAGTGAGATGAAGTCCACGCCAAGAAGTAAGACTTTCGCCAAACGTGGACCGTCCGATCAAAGTATCCACGGCCGGCTGGATGCTGCGCGTGTCCATCAAACTCGACAAAAGCGAATTCGGGGACAGAGATATTCGCTTTCACGCGGCTCGGGCGTGCGATGGGCCCCACATGTCGCGCGGGCGGCGTCGAGTGGGCCCACAGCCGGCATGCGCAATTCCCCGAGGTGATCTCTCGACGGCCGTTGGATCAATCGACGGTTCAGGTTGACAGCGTCCGGCCCATCCAAGCTCGCCGCACCGAACCGCTCGTGTTACAATCCTGTGTGACGCGGTCCATACAAGGCGTCGTGCATCTTCATTTTTCACGAATAAGAATACGCCACGTGTCCATCGAATATTGCGGCTAATCAAAGTCCGACACGTGGATATTTACAATATGCGCGCCACGTATTGAATTACGCCCGTTTCCGGCCCTCGCTTTTTTTGCGCCGCTAATCTCAGGCGCCGTTCCTACGTGCGGCCGGTTTGTTCACCCAATGACGTCCGCCACGTGGCGCAGGAGACTCTTTCAGTCAATCGACCGACACGTGGCGTCTGCTTTGAATTAAAAAAAATCGAAGCGGCTTTTGTATCACGCGTAAATTAAAATATTAATATCGAAAATCGATACGCGTCGATTCTATTTTCGATACAAAAATATTCCTTACGCGTTTTAAAAAAAAATGAAATATAATATTTTATTAATGTATTTTTTAGCTATAAATAGGAGATAGTTTTTAGTTGTAAAAAAAGGTTTTTTTGTCAGTTTAGAGTTTGGAGTTTTTTTTAGTTTTTATTGTGTTCGGTTTTGGACAGCAGAACACGCAGAAGCCATTTTTTGGCTTTTGTTGTGTTCTGCGTGTGCCAAATATTTCATTTCGTGATGTTTTAATTTTCCTTCTCCTTCTTCTAATTTTTCTGCATATGTTGTAATTTTTATTTTAATTTTATGAAGTAATTTAATTTTTCTAGGGTTGCATTTGATTCAAATTTATGAAGCTTTGATTTTAATTATTTTTGGTTATGGATTTATAAGACGTTCGATTTGTTCGTTTTATCTTGCGTTTAATGCTTTTTGATTATTTACGAATTTTATCAAAATGATTTGTGGCATAAAAATAAACTTGAGAAAGGCATTTTTGTGTAAATTGCTCGTAGATAAAATGACATGTATGATGAAGGATAGGAATATACCCTAATTGTATGTGTGGCCTTTGAAAACTTAGAACTTAATGAATCTTGGTGAATTTAATTCTCATAGAGATATAGTGAATTAATTTAACGAGGTGTGTTTGTACGGAGCTCGGAAGAGATGTATGAATAAAAAAAAAGAAGTTTTTCGGTTGACAAATCAAATGTACCAAAAAATATAAATCCAAAGGAAATAATATGATTGGAGTGGATTAGTTTGGTGAAAAATTGCAATCCTAGAGTTCTTTTATTTTCTTTTTACCTTTTTCTTAAATCAACGATTATTTTGGATAAAATCAGAGAGAAATAATTTTAGTACTCAACAAACTATAGTAACAAATCCTCGTGGGATCGATACTCTACTTATAAATGTTATTACTTGCGACCGTGTATACTTGCACGAGTTCGTGTGTTGAAAAACACGCAACAATTATCGAAACGACTATTATAATATATCAAATAGAAGCTCCTATCAAATAACACAATATGATATGGTATCTCAAAGGAAAATCATTTTTGTACCAAAATCCCATCGTTTACATCACTTACCGTGCGTTTAAAGTTTTTGACCCACCATTTTCATTTTACTTACTTCCGATTTAATTCAATAGAGCTATAAAGGAGATATTGGTTGTGACCAATGGTTCTATATTTATATTTTAAATCAGTCTGTATTCTTAAAAAAATAACAACAGATAAAAACATAGGGGATGTTGTTCACATATTAAAAAAAAACAAAAAAACATGAAAACAAATATGAGTTGAAACTTTCAATGGAGATAACTTTTGACTCGAGTATCGAAAGAACTGTTATAATATATAAAATCAAAGATCGTATCAACTTACAAAATATGATTTGGTCTCACTAGGGAAAATCATTTGTGTTCCAAAATTCCATCATTTACATCACTTTTAACCTTTTTGCGTACCATTTACATTTTACTTACTTCCGGTTTTATTTAAAAGAGATATAAAGGAGATATTGGTGCCGACCTAGGGTTATTTAGTTATGTGTTAAATTAGTCTGTATTCTAAAAAAAATAACAGAAGAGAAAAATAAGGGGATGTATTTCACATTTTCAAAAACAACAAAAAATATGAAACAATAATGAGTTGCTACTTTCAACGGACATAACTTTTGACTCGAGTATCGAAACGACTATTATAATATATCAAATAGAAGCTCGTATCAAATAAAACAATATGATATGGTATCTCAAAGGTAAAATCATTTTTGTACCAAAATCCCATCGTTTACCTCACTTACCGAGGGTTTAACGTTTTTGACGCACCATTTTCATTTTACTTACTTCCGGTTTAATTCAATAGATCTATAAAGGAGATATTGGTTTGACCTAGAGTTCTATATTTAGGTGTTAAATCAGTCTGTATTCTTAAAAAAATAACAACAGAGAAAAACATTGGGGATGTTGTTCACATATTCCAAAATAACAAAAAACATGAAAAAAATATGAGTTGAAACTTTCAATGGAGATAACTTTTGCCTCGAGTATCGAAACAACTCTTATAATATATAAAATCAAAGATCGTATCAACTTACAAAATATGTTTTGGTCTCACTATGCAAAATCATTTTTAGACCAAAATCCCATCGTTTACATCACTTTTTACCTTTTTGTCGCACCATTTACATTTTACTTACTTCCGGTTTTATTTAATAGAGATATAAAGGAGATATTGGTGCCAAACTAGGGTTCTTTAGTTATGTGTTACCTTATTCTGTATTCTAAAAAAAAATAACGGAGGAGAAAAATAAAGGGGATGTTGTTCACATTTTCAAAAACAACAAAAAATATGAAACAAATATGAGTTGCTACTTTCAAAGGAGATAACTTTTGACTCGAGTATCGAAACAACTATTATAATATATCAAATCAAAGCTCTTATGAAATTACACAATATGATATGGTATCACTATGGAAAATCATTTTTGTACCCAAAATTCCCATTATCGTTTACATCACTTACCGAGAGTTTAAATTTTTTACGCACCATTTTAATTTTACTTACTTCCTTTTATTTAATAGAGATATAAAGGAGATATTGGTGCCGACCTAGGGTTCTTTAGTTATGTGTTAAATTAGTCTCGTATTCTAAAAAAAATTAACAAGAGAGAAAATAAAGGGGATGTTGTTCACATTTTCAAAAACAACAAAAAATATGAAACAAATATGAGTTGCTACTTTCAACGGAGATAACTTTTGACTCGAGTATCGAAACGACTATTATAATATATCAAATAAAACTCGTATCAAATAACACAATATGATATGGTATCTCAAAGGAAAATCATTTTTGTACCAAAATCCCATCGTTTACATCACTTACCGAGGGTTTAAATTTTTTGACGCACCATTTTTATTTTACTTACTTCCGGTTTTATTTAATAGAGATATAAAGGAGATATTGGTGCCAAACTAGGGTTCTTTAGTTATGTGTTAAATTAGTCTGTATTCTAAAAAAAATAACAGAAGAGAAAAATAAAGGGGATGTTGTTCACATTTTCAAAAACAACAAAAAATATGAAACAAATATGAGTTGCTACTTTCAACGGAGATAACTTTTGACTCGAGTATCGAAACGAATATTATAATATATCAAATAGAAACTCGTATCAAATAACACAATATGATATGGTATCTCAAAGGAAAATCATTTTTGTACCAAAATCCCATCGTTTACATCACTTACCGAGGGTTTAAATTTTTTGACGCACCATTTTTATTTTACTTACTTCCGGTTTTATTTAATAGAGATATAAAGGAGATATTGGTGCCAAACTAGGGTTCTTTAGTTATGTGTTAAATTAGTCTGTATTCTAAAAAAAATAACAGAAGAGAAAAATAAAGGGGATGTTGTTCACATTTTCAAAAACAACAAAAAATATGAAACAAATATGAGTTGCTACTTTCAACGGAGATAACTTTTGACTCGAGTATCGAAACGACTATTATAATATATCAAATAAAACTCGTATCAAATAACACAATATGATATGGTATCTCAAGGTAAAATCATTTTTGTACCAAAATCCAATCGTTTACATCACTTACCGAGGGTTTAAATTTTTTGACGCACCATTTTTATTTTACTTACTTCCGGTTTTATTTAATAGAGATATAAAGGAGATATTGGTGCCAAACTAGGGTTCTTTAGTTATGTGTTAAATTAGTCTGTATTCTAAAAAAAAATAACGGAGGAGAAAAATAAAGGGGATGTTGTTCACATTTTCAAAAACAACAAAAAATATGAAACAAATATGAGTTGCTACTTTCAACGGAGATAACTTTTGACTCGAGTATCGAAACGAATATTATAATATATCAAATACAAGCTTGTATCAAATAACACAATATGATATGGTATCTCAAGGTAAAATCATTTTTGTACCAAAATCCCATCGTTTACATCACTTACCGAGGGTTTAAATTTTTTGACGCACCATTTTCATTTTACTTACTTCCGGTTTTATTCATTAGAGCTATAAATGAGATATTGGTTTGACCTAGAGTTCTATATTTATGTGTTAAATCAGTATGTATTCTGAAAAAAAAATAACAACAGAGAAAAACATAGGGGATGATGTCCACATATTAAAAAAAACAAAAAACATGAAAACAAATATGAGTTGAAACTTTCAAAGGAGATGACTTTTGACTCGAGTATCGAAACCACTATTATAATATATAAATCAAAGATCGTATCAACTTAAAAAATATGATTTGGTCGCACTATGGAAAATCATTTGTGTACCAAAATTCCATCATTTACATAACTTTTTACCTTTTTGTCGTACCATTTACATTTTACTTACTTCCGGTTTTATTTAATAGAGATATAAAGGAGATATTGGTGCCGACCTAGGGTTCTTTAGTTCTGTGTTAACTTATTCTGTATTCTAAAAAAATAACAGAAGAGAAAAATAAAGGGGATGTTGTTCACATTTTCAAAAACAACAAAAAATATGAAACAAATATGAGTTACTACTTTCAACGGAGATAACTTTTGACTCGAGTATCGAAACGACTATTATAATATATCAAATAGAAACTCGTATCAAATAACACAATATGATATGGTATCTCAAAGGAAAATCATTTTTGTACCAAAATCCCATCGTTTACATCACTTACCGAGGGTTTAAATTTTTTGACGCACCATTTTCATTTTACTTACTTCAGGTTTAATTTATTAGAGCTATAAAGAAGATATTGGTTGGACCTAGAGTTCTATATTTATGTGTTAAATCAGTCTGTATTCTTAAAAAAATAACAACAGAGAAAAACATAGGGGATGTTGTTCACATATTCCAAAATAACAAAAAACATGAAAAAAATATGAGTTGAAACTTTCAATGGAGATAACTTTTGCCTCGAGTATCGAAACAACTGTTATAATATATAAAATCAAAGATCGTATCAACTTACAAAATATGTTTTGGTCTCACTATGCAAAAGCATTTGTGTACCAAAATTCCATCATTCACATCACTTTTTAATTTTTTTTGTCGCACCATTTACATTTTACTTACTTCCGGTTTTATTTAATAGAGATATAAAGGAGATATTGGTGCCGACCTAGGGTTCTTTAGTTATGTGTTAAATTAGTCTGTATTCTAAAACAATAACAGAAGAGAAAAATAAAGGGGATGTTGTTCACATTTTCAAAACCAACAAAAAATATGAAACAAATATGAGTTGCTACTTTCAACAGAGATAACTTTTGACTCGAGTATCGAAACGACTATTATAATATATCAAATAGAAGCTCATATCAAATAACACAATATGATATGGTATCTCAAGGTAAAATCATTTTTGTACCAAAATCCCATCGTTTACATCACTTACCGAGGGTTTAAAGTTTTTGACGCACCATTTTCATTTTACTTACTTCCGGTTTAATTCAATAGAGCTATAAAGGAGATATTGGTTTGACCTAGAGTTCTATATTTATGTGTTAAATCAGTCTGTATTCTTAAAAAAATAACAACAGAGAAAAACATAGGGCATGTTGTTCACATATTCCAAAATAACAAAAAACATGAAAAAAATATGAGTTGAAACTTTCAATGGAGATAACTTTTGCCTCGAGTATCGAAACAACTGTTATAATATATAAAATCAAAGATCGTATCAACTTACAAAATATGTTTTGGTCTCACTATGCAAAAGCATTTGTGTACCAAAATTCCATCATTCACATCACTTTTTACCTTTTTGTCGCACCATTTACATTTTACTTACTTCCGGTTTTATTTAATAGAGATATAAAGGAGATATTGGTGCCGACCTAGGGTTCTTTAGTTATGTGTTAAATTAGTCTGTATTCTAAAACAATAAAATGAGGAGAAATATAAAGGGGATGTTGTTCACATTTTCCAAAACAACAAAAAATATGAAACAAATATGAGTTGCTACTTTCAACGGAGATAACTTTTTACTCGGTTATTGAAACGAAAATTATAATATATCAAATCGAAGATCGTATCAAATTACACAATATCATTTGGTCTCTCTAAGGAAAATCATATTTGTACCAAAATCCCATCGTTTACATCACTTCGAAAGGTTTTAAATTTTTTGTCGCACCATTTACATTTTACTTAATTCTGATTTTATTTAATAGAGATATAAAGGAGATATTGGTGCCAAGCTAGGGTTCTTTAGTTATGTATTAAATTAGTCTGTATTCTAAAAAAATAATGGAAGAGAAAAATAAAGGGGATGTTGTTCACATTTTCAAAAACAACAAAAAATATGAAACAAATATGAGTTGCTACTTTCAACGGAGATAACTTTTGACTCGAGTATCGAAACGACTATTATAATATATCAAATAGAAACTCGTATCAAATAACACAATATGATATGGTATCTCAAAGGAAAATCATTTTTGTACCAAAATCCCATCGTTTACATCACTTACCGAGGGTTTAAATTTTTTGACGCACCATTTTCATTTTACTTACTTCCGGTTTTATTTAATAGAGATATAAAGGAGATATTGGTGCCAAACTAGGGTTCTTTAGTTATGTGTTAAATTAGTCTGTATTCTAAAAAAAATAACAGAAGAGAAAAATAAAGGGGATGTTGTTCACATTTTCAAAAACAACAAAAAATATGAAACAAATATGAGTTGCTACTTTCAACGGAGATAACTTTTGACTCGAGTATCGAAAGAACTATTATAATATATCAAATAGAAGCTCGTATCAAATAACACAATATGATATGGTATCTCAAAGGAAAATCATTTTTGTACCAAAATCCCATCGTTTACATCACTTACCGAGGGTTTAAATTTTTTGACGCACCATTTTCATTTTACTTACTTCCGGTTTTATTTAATAGAGCTATAAAGGAGATATTGGTTGACCTATGGTTCTATATTTATATGTTGAATTAGTCTGTATTCTTAAAAAATAATAACAAGAGAAAAATAAAGGGGATGTTGTTCACATATTCAAAAACAACAAAAAATATGAAACAAATATGAGTTGAAACTTTCAATGGAGATAACTTTTGACTCGAGTATCGAAACAACTATTATAATATATCAAATCAAACTCGTATCAAATAACACAATATGATATGGTATCTCAAGGAAAAATCATTTTTGTAACCAAATTCCATCGTTTACATCACTTACCGAGGGTTTAAATTTTTTGACGCTCCATTTTCATTTTACTTACTTCCGGTTTTATTTAATAGAGATATAAAGGAGATATTGGTGCCAAACTAGGGTTCTTTAGTTATGTGTTAAATTAGTTTGTATTCTAAAAAAAATAGAAAGAAGAGAAAAATAAAGGGGATGTTGTTCACATTTTCAAAAACAAAACAAAATATTAAAAAAATATGAGTTGCTACTTTCAACGGAGATAACTTTTGACTCGAGTATCGAAACGAATATTATAATATATCAAATACAAGCTTGTAACAAATAACACAATATGATATGGTATCTCAAGGTAAAATCATTTTTGTACCAAAATCCAATCGTTTACATCACTTACCGAGGGTTTAAATTTTTTGACGCACCATTTTCATTTTACTTACTTCCGGTTTTATTCATTATAGCTATAAATGAGATATTGGTTTGACCTAGAGTTCTATATTTATGTGTTAAATCACTCCGTATTCTTTAAAAAATTAACAACAGAGAAAAACATAGGGGATGTTGTCCACATATTCAAAAAAAACAAAAAACATGAAAACAAATATGAGTT
Source organism: Hippophae rhamnoides (assembly GCA_033030585.1). Taxonomy (NCBI): domain Eukaryota; kingdom Viridiplantae; phylum Streptophyta; class Magnoliopsida; order Rosales; family Elaeagnaceae; genus Hippophae; species Hippophae rhamnoides. Next base: position 39,235,297 of record CM065438.1, on the reverse strand, counting down.
GAAACTTTCAAAGGAGATGACTTTTGACTCGAGTATCGAAACCACTATTATAATATATAAATCAAAGATCGTATCAACTTAAAAAATATGATTTGGTCGCACTATGGAAAATCATTTGTGTACCAAAATTCCCTCATTTACATAACTTTTTACCTTTTTGTCGTACAATTTACATTTTACTTACTTCCGGTTTATTTAATAGAGATATAAAGGAGATATTGGTACCGACCTAGGGTTCTTTAGTTCTGTGTTAACTTATTCTGTATTCAAAAAAAAAATAACAGAAGAGAAAAATAAAGGGGATGTTGTTCACATTTTCAAAAACAACAAAAAATATGAAACAAATATGAGTTACTACTTTCAACGGAGATAACTTTTGACTCGAGTATCGAAACGACTATTATAATATATCAAATAGAAACTCGTATCAAATAACACAATATGATATGGTATCTCAAAGGAAAATCATTTTTGTACCAAAATCCCATCGTTTACATCACTTACCGAGGGTTTAAATTTTTTGACGCACCATTTTCATTTTACTTACTTCCGGTTTTATTTAATAGAGATATAAAGGAGATATTGGTTTGACCTAGAGTTCTATATTTATGTGTTAAATCAGTCTGTATTCTTAAAAAAATAACAACAGAGAAAAACATAGGGGATGTTGTTCACATATTCCAAAATAACAAAAAACATGAAAAACATATGAGTTGAAACTTTCAATGGAGATAACTTTTGACTCGAGTATTGAAACAACTATTATAATATATAAAATCAAAGATCGTATCAACTTACAAAATATGATTTGGTCTCACTAGGGAAAATCATTTGTGTTCCAAAATTCCATCATTTACATCACTTTTAACGTTTTTGCGTACCATTTACATTTTACTTACTTCCGGTTTTATTTAATAGAGATATAAAGGAGATTTTGGTGCCGACCTAGGGTTCTTTAGTTATGTGTTAAATTAGTCTGTATTCTAAAAAAATAACAGAAGAGAAAAATAAAGGGGATGTTGTTCACATTTTCAAAAACAACAAAAAATATGAAACAAATATGAGTTGCTACTTTCAACGGAGATAACTTTTGACTCGAGTATCGAAACGACTATTATAATATATCAAATAGAAGCTCGTATCAAATAACACAATATGATATGGTATCTCAAAGGAAAATCATTTTTGTACCAAAATCCCATCGTTTACATCACTTACCGAGGGTTTAAATTTTTTGACGCACCTTTTTCATTTTACTTACTTCCGGTTTTATTCAATAGAGCTATAAAGGAGATATTGGTTGTGACCAAGGGTTCTATATTTTTGTGTTCAATTAGTCTTTATTCATAAAAAAATGACAATAGAGAAAAGCATAGGGGATGTTGTTCACATATTCAAAAATAACAAAAAACCTGAAAAGAAATATGAGTTGAAACTTTCAATGGAGATAATTTTGGAATCGAGTATCAAAACAACTGTTATATTAAATAAAATCAAAGATCGTATCAACTTATAAAATATGATTTGGTCTCACTATGGAAAATCATTTACCAAAGTTCCATCATTTACATCACTTTTTCCCTTTTTGTCGCACCATTTACATTTTACTTACTTCCGGTTTTATTTAATAGAGATATAAAGGAGATATTGGTGCCGACCTAGGATTCTTTAGTTCTGTGTTAACTTATTCTGTATTCAAAAAAAAAATAACAGAAGAGAAAAATAAAGGGGATGTTGTTCACATTTTCAAAAACAACAAAAAATATGAAACAAATATGAGTTACTACTTTCGACGGAGATAACTTTTGACTCGGGTATCGAAACAACTATTGTAATATATCAAATCGATGATTGTATCAACTTACATAATATGTTTTGGTCTCACTATGGAAAATCATTTTTGTACCCAAATTCCATTATTTACATCACTTAGCGAGAGTTTATGTTTTTTATGCACCATTTTAATTTTACTTACTTGCATTTCTATTTAGTAGAGCTATAAAGGAGATATTGGTTGCGACCTAGGATTCTATATTCATATGTTCAATGAGTCCATATTCTTCAAAAAATTTAAGAGAAGAGAAAAATAAAGGGGATGTTGTTCACATTTTCAAAAACAACAAAAAATATGAAACAAATATGAGTTGCTACTTTCAACGGAGATAACTTTTGACTCGAGTATCGAAACGACTATTATAATATATCAAATCGAAGCTCGTATCAAATTACACAATATGATTTGGTATCACCAAAGAAAATCATTTTTTTACCTAAATTCCATCGTTTACATCACTTACCGAGGGTTTAAAGTTTTTGACGCACCATTTTCATTTTACTTACTTCCGGTTTTATTTAATAGAGATATAAAGGAGATATTGGTTCCAAACTAGGGTTCTTTAGTTATGTGTTAAATTAGTCTGTATTCTAAAAAAAATAACAGAAGAGAAAAATAAAGGGGATGTTGTTCACATTTTCAAAAACAACAAAAAATATGAAACAAATATGAGTTGCTACTTTCAACGGAGATAACTTTTGACTCTAGTATTGAAACGACTATTGTAATATATCAAATAGAAGATCATATCAAATAACACAATATGATATGGTATCTCAAGGTAAAATCATTTTTGTACCAAAATCCAATCGTTTACATCACTTACCGAGGGTTTAATTTTTTCACGCACCATTTTCATTTTACTTACTTCCGGTTTTATTATTAATAGAGATATAAAGGAGATATTGGTGCCGACCTAGGGTTCTTTAGTTCTGTGTTAACTTATTCTATATTCTAAAAAAAATAACAGAAGAGAAAAATAAAGGGGATGTTGTTCACATTTTCAAAAACAACAAAAAATATGAAACAAATATGAGTTACTACTTTCAACGGAGATAACTTTTGACTCGAGTATCGAAACGACTATTATAATATATCAAATCAAAGCTCGTATCAAATTACATAGTATGATAGGGTGATTATAAGAAAAATCATTTTTGTACTAAAATTCCATCGTTTACATCACTTACTCACGGTTTAAAGTTTTTGACGCACCATTTTCATTTTACTTACTTCCGGTTTTATTCAATAGAGCTATAAAGGAGATATTGGTGCCAAACTAGGGTTCTTTAGTTATGTGTTAAATTAGTCTGTATTCTAAAAAAAATAACAGAAGAGAAAAATAAAGGGGATGTTGTTCACATTTTCAAAAACAAAACAAAATATGAAAAAAATATGAGTTGCTACTTTCAACGGAGATAACTTTTGACTCGAGTATCGAAACGAATATTATAATATATCAAATAGAAACTCGTATCAAATAACACAATATGATATGGTATCTCAAGGTAAAATCATTTTTGTACCAAAATCCAATCGTTTACATCACTTACCGAGGGTTTAAATTTTTTGACGCACCATTTTCATTTTACTTACTTCCGGTTTTATTCATTATAGCTATAAATGAGATATTGGTTTGACCTAGAGTTCTATATTTATGTGTTAAATCAGTCTGTATTCTTAAAAAAATAACAACAGAGAAAAACATAGGGGATGCTGTTCACATATTCAAAAAAACAAAAAATATGAAAACAAATATGAGTTGAAACTTTCAATGGAGATAACTTTTGACTCGAGTATCGAAACAACTATTATAATATATAAATCAAAGATCGTATCAACTTAAAAAATATGATTTGGTCTCACTATGGAAAATCATTTGTGTACCAAAATTCCATCATTTACATCACTTTTTACCTTTTTGTCGTACCATTTACATTTTACTTACTTCCAGTTTTTATTTAATAGAGATATAAAGGATATATTGGTCCCGACCTAGGGTTCTTTATTTATGTCTTAAATTATTCTATATTCTAAAAAAAATAATAGAAGAGAAAAATAAAGGGTATGTTGTTCACATTTTCAAAAACAACAAAAAATATGAAACAAATATGAGTTACTACTTTCAACGGAGAAAACTTTTTACTCGAGTATCGAAACAACTATTATAATATATCAAATATAAGCTCGTTTCAAATAACACAATATGATATGCTATCTCAAGGTAAAATGATTTTTGTACTAAAATCCCATCGTTTACATCACTTACCGAGGGTTTTAATTTTTGGACGCACCATTTTCATTTTACTTACTTCCGGTTTTATTCAATAGAGCTATAAAGGAGATATTGGTTGTGACTTATGGTTCTATATTTATATGTTAAATCATTCTGTATTCTTAAAAAAATAACAACAGAGAAAAACATAGGTGATGTTGTTCACATATTCCAAAATACCAAAAAAACATGAAAAAAATATGAGTTGAAACTTTCAATTGAGATAACTTTTGACTCGAGCATCGAAACAACTGTTATTATATATAAAATCAAGGATCGTATCAACTTACAAAATATGATTTGGTCTCACAATGGAAAATCATTTGTGTACCAAAATTGCATCATTTATATCACTTTTTACATTTTTGTCGCACCATTTACATTTTACTTACTTCCGGTTTTATTTAATAGAGATATAAAGGAGATATTGGTGCCGACCTAGGGTTCTTTAGTTATGTGTTAAATTAGTCTGTATTCTAAAACAATAAAAGAAGAGAAAAATAAAGGGGATGTTGTTCACATTTTCAAAAACAACAAAAAATATGAAACAAATATGAGTTGCTACTTTCAACAGAGATAACTTTTGACTCGAGTATCGAAACGACTATTATAATATATCAAATATAAGCTCATATCAAATAACACAATATGATATGGTATCTCAAGGTAAAATCATTTTTGTACCAAAATCCCATCGTTTACATCACTTACCGTGCGTTTAAAGTTTTTGACGCACCATTTTCATTTTACTTACTTCCGGTTTAATTCAATAGAGCTATAAAGGAGATATTGGTTGTGACCTATGGTTCTATATTTATATGTTAAATCAGTCTGTATTCTTAAAAAAAATAACAACAGAGAAAAACATAGGGGATGTTGTTCACATATTCCAAAATAACAAAAAACATGAAAAAAAATATGAGTTGAAACTTTCAATGGAGATAACTTTTGACTCGAGTATCGAAACAACTGTTATAATATATAAAATCAAAGATCGTATCAACTTACAAAATATGATTTGGTCTCACTATGCAAAATCATTTGTGTACCAAAATTCCATCATTCACATCACTTTTTAATTTTTTTTGTCGCACCATTTACATTTTACTTACTTCCGGTTTTATTTAATAGATATATAAAGGAGATATTGGTGCCGACCTAGGGTTCTTTAGTTATGTGTTAAATTAGTCTGTATTCTAAAACAATAACAGAAGAGAAAAATAAAGGGGATGTTGTTCACATTTTCAAAACCAACAAAAAATATGAAACAAATATGAGTTGCTACTTTCAACAGAGATAACTTTTGACTCGAGTATCGAAACGACTATTATAATATATCAAATAGAAGCTCGTATCAAATAACACAATATGATATGGTATCTCAAAGGAAAATCATTTTTGTACCAAAATCCCATCGTTTACATCACTTACCGAGGGTTTAAAGTTTTTGACGCACCATTTTCATTTTACTTACTTCTGGTTTTATTCAATAGAGCTATAAAGGAGATATTGGTTGTGACCAAGGGTTCTATATTTTGTGTTTAATCAATCTGTATTCATAAAAAAATGAAAAAAGAGAAAAACATAGGGGATGTTGTTCACATATTCAAAAATAACAAAAAGCATGAAAAGAAATATGAGTTCAAACTTTCAATGGAGATAACTTTTGAATCGAGTATCAAAATAACTGTTATATTAAATAAAATCAAAGATCGTATCAACTTACAAAATATGATTTGGTCTCCCTATGGAAAATCTTTTGTGTACCAAAATTCCATCATTTACATCACTTTTTACCTTTTTGTCGCACCATTTACAATTTACTTACTTATGGTTTTATTTAATAGAGCTATAAATGAGATATTTGTTACGACCTAGGGTTTTATATTTAAGTGTTCAATTAGTGTGTATTCTTAAAAAAAATAACAAAAGAGAAAAATAAAGGGGAGGTTGTTCACATATTCAAAAATAACAAAAAATATGAAAAATTTATGAGTTGAAACTTTCGACGGAGATAACTTTTGACTCGGGTATCGAAACAACTATTATAATATATCAAATCGATGATTGTATCAACTTACATAATATGTTTTGGTCTCACTATGGAAAATCATTTTTGTACCCAAATTCCATTATTTACATCACTTACCGAGAGTTTTTATTTTTTTACGCACCATTTTAATTTTACTTACTTGCATTTCTATTTAGTATATCTATAAAGGAGATATTGGTTGCGACCTAGGATTCTATATTTTTGTGTTCAATCAGTCTGTATTCTAAAAAAAATTAAGATGATAGAAAAAGAAAGGGAATGTTGTTCACACTTTCAAAAACAACAAAACATTTGAAAAATATGAGTTGCAACTTTCAACGGAGATAACTTTTCACTCGGGTATCGAAACGACTATTATAATATATCAAATCAAAGCTCAAATCAAATTACACAAAATTATTTGGTCTTGTAGAGGAAAATCATTTTTGTACCAAAATTTCATAATTTATATCACTTACCGAGGGTTTAATGTTTTTGACCCACCATATTCTTTTTACTTACATCCGGTTTTATTCAATAGAGCTATAAAGGAGATATTGGTTGCAACCTAGGGTTCTATATTTATGTGTTCAATCAGACTGTATTCTAAAAAAAATAAAATGAGATAAAAAGAAAGGGAATGTTGTTCACATATTCAAAAACAACAAAAAACATGAAAAAATATGAGTTGCAACTTTCAACGGAGATAACTATTGACTCGGGTATCGAAAAAACTATTATAATATATCAAATCGAAGATCGTATCAAATTACATAATATTATTTTCTCTCACCAAGGAAAATCATTTGTGTACCCAAATTCCATCATTTATGTTTTTGACGCACTATTTTCATTTTACTTACTTCCGGTTTTATTTAAGGGAGCTATAAAGGATATATTGGTGCCGACGTACGGTTTTTTAGTTATGTGTTCAATAGGTCTATATTCTTAGAAAAAATAACATAAGAGAAAAAGATTGTGGATGTTGTTCACATATTCAAAAACAACAAAAAATATGAAACAAATATGACTTGTTACTTTCAACTGAGATAAATTTTGACTCGGGTATCGAAACAAATTTTATAATATGTCAAATCAAATTTCATATCAAATTACACAATATGATTTGGTCATGCAAGGAAAAATCATTTTTCTATAAAAATTCCATCGTTCACATCATTTATCGAAGGTTTAAATTGTTTGACGCACCATTTTCATTTTACTTGCTTCTCGTTTTATTCAATAAGGCTATAAAGGAGATATTCGTGCTGACCTAGGGTTCTTTAGTTATGTGTTAAATTAGTCTGTATTCTAAAAAAATATCAGAAGAGAAAAGTAAAGGGGATGTTGTTCACATTTTCAAAAACCACAAAAAATATGAAACAAATATGAGTTGCTACTTTCAACGGAGATAACTTTTGACTCAAGTATCGAAACGCCTATTACAATATATCAAATAGAAGCTTGTTTAAAATAACACAATATGATATGGTATCTAAAGATAAAATCATTTTTGTACCAAAATCCCATCGTTTACATCACTTACCGAGGGTTTAAATTTTTTGACGCACCATTTTCATTTTAATTACTTTCGGTTTTATTCATTAGAGCTATAAAGGAGATATTGGTTTGACCTAGAGTTCTATATTTATGTGTTAAATCAGTCTGTACTCTAAAAAAAATAACAACAGAGAAAAACATATTGGATGTTGTTCACATATTCAAAAAAAAACAAAAAACATGAAAACAAATATGAGTTGAAATTTTCAATGAAGATAACTTTTGACTCGAGTATCGAAACAACTATTATAATATACAAATCAAAGATCGTATCAACTCAAAAAATATGATTTGGTCTCACTATGGAAAATCATTTGTGTACCAAAATTCCATCATTCACATCACTTTTTACCTTTTTGTAGTACCATTTACATTTTACTTACTTCCGGTTTATTTAATAGAGATATAAATAAGATATTGGTGCTAACCTAGGGTTCTTTAGTTATGTGTTAAATTAGTCTGTATTCTAAAAAAAATAACAGAAGAGAAAAATAAAGGGGATGTTGTTCACATTTTCAAAAACAACAAAAAATATGAAACAAATATGAGTTACTACTTTCAACGGAGATAACTTTTGACTCGATTATCGAAACGACTATTATAATATATCAAATAGAAGCTCCTATCAAATAACACAATATGATATGGTATCTCAAAGGAAAATCATTTTTGTACCAAAATCCCATCGTTTACATCACTTAGCGAATGTTTAAAATTTTTGACGCACCATTTTCATTTTACTTACTTCCGGTTTTATTCAATAGAGCTATAAAGGAGATATTGGTTATGACCTATGGTTCTATATTTATATGTTAAATCATTCTGTATTCTTAAAAAAATAACAACAGAGAAAAACATAGGGGATGTTGTTCACATATTCCAAAATAACAAAAAACATGAAAAACAATATGAGTTGAAACTTTCAATGGAGATAACTTTTGACTCGAGTATCGAAACAACTTTATAATATATAAAATCAAAGATCGTATCAACTTACAAAATATGATTTGGTCTCACAATGCAAAATCATTTGTGTACCAAAATTCCATCATTTACATCACATTTTACCTTTTTGTCGCATCATTTACATATTACTTACTTCCAGTTTTATTTAATAGAGATATAAAGGAGATATTGGTGCCGACCTAGGGTTCTTTAGTTATGTGTTAAATTAGTCTGTATTCTAAAACAATAACAGAAGAGAAAAATAAAGGGGATGTTGTTCACATTTTCAAAACCAACAAAAAATATGAAACAAATATGAGTTGCTACTTTCAACGGAGATAACTTTTGACTCGAGTATCGAAACGACTATTATAATATATCAAATAGAAGCTCGTATCAAATAACACAATATGATATGGTATCTCAAAGGAAAATCATTTTTGTACCAAAATCCCATCGTTTACATCACTTACCGAGGGTTTAAAGATTTTCACATACCATTTTCATTTTACTTACTTCCGGTTTTATTCAATAGAGCTATAAATGATATATTGGTTGTGACCTATGGTTCTATATTTATATGTTAAATCAGTCTGTATTCTTTAAAAAAAAACAACAGAGAAAAACATAGGGGATGTTGTTCACATATTCCAAAATACCAAAAAAACATGAAAACAAATATGAGTTGAAACTTTCAATGGAGATAACTTTTGACTCGAGTATCGAAACAACTATTATAATATATACAATCAAAGATCGTATCCACTTACAAAATATGATTTGGTCTCACTATGCAAAATCATTTGTGTACCAAAATTCCATCATTTACATCACTTTTTACATTTTTGTCGCACCATTTACATTTTATTTACTTCCAGTTTTCTTCAATAGAGCTATAAATGAGATATTTGTTGCGACCTAGGGTTTTATATTTAAGTGTTCAATCAGTGTGTATTCTTAAAAAAAATAACAAAAGAGAAAAATTAAGGGGATGTTGTTCACATATTCAAAAATAACAAAAAATATGAAAAATGTATGAATTGAAACTATGGACGGAGATAACTTTTGACTCGGGTATCGAAACTACTATTATAATATATCAAATCGAAGATTGTATCAACTTACATAATATGTTTTGGTCTGACTATGGAACATCATTTTTGTACCCAAATTCCATTATTTAATTTTACCGAGAGTTTATGTTTTTTACGCACCATTTTAATTTTACTGACTTGCATTTCTATTTAGTAGAGCTATAAAGGAGATATTGGTTGCGACCTAGGATTCTATATTTATGTGTTCAATCTGTCTGTATTCTTAAAAAAATTAAGATGAGAGAAAAAGAAAGGGAATGTTGTTCACACTTTCAAAAACAACAAAACATTTGAAAAATATGAGTTGCAACTTTCAACGGAGATAACTTTTCACTCGGGTATCGAAACGACTATTATAATATATCAAATCGAAGCTCAAATCAAATTACACAGCATTATTTGGTCTTGCAGAGGAAAATCATTTTTGTACCAAAATTTCATCATTTATATCACTTACCGAGGGTTTAATGTTTTTGACCCACCATTTTCTTTTTACTTACATCCGGTTTTATTCAATAGAGCTATAAAGGAGATATTGGTTGCAACCTAGGGTTCTATATTTATGTGTTCAATCAGACTGTATTCTAAAAAAAATAAGATGAGATAAAAAGAAAGGGAATGTTGTTCACATATTCAAAAACAACAAAAAACATGAAAAAATATGAGTTGCAACTTTCAACGGAGATAACTATTGACTCGGGTATCGAAAAAACTATTATAATATATCAAATCGAATATCGTATCAAATTACATAATATGATTTGGTCTCACCAAGGAAAATCATTTGTGTACCCAAATTCCATCATTTACATCACTTACCGAGGGTTTAAGTTTTTGACGCACTATTTTCATTTTACTTACTTCCGGTTTTATTTAAGGGAGCCATAAAGGAGATATTGGTGCCGACGTATGGTTTTTTAGTTATGTGTTCAATCAGTCTATATTCTTAAAAAAAATAACATAAGAGAAAAAGATTGTGGATGTTGTTCACATATTCAAAAACAACAAAAAATATGAAACAAATATGAGTTGTTACTTTCAACGGAGATAAATTTTGACTCGGGTATCGAAACGACTATTATAATATTTTAAATCAAATTTCATATCAAATTACACAATATGATTTGGTCATGCAAGGAAAAATCATTTTTCTATAAAAATTCCATCGTTCACATCATTTTACTTGCTTCTCGTTTTATTCAATAGAGCTATAAAGGAGATATTGGTGCCGACCTAGGGTTCTTTAGTTATGTGTTAAATTAGTCTGTATTCTAAAAAAATAACAGAAGAGAAAAATAAAGGGGATGTTGTTCACATTTTCAAAAACAACAAAACATATGAAACAAATATGAGTTGCTTGATGAATGATCAAAAACCACTAAAGTAACCATGATTTTGTGCAAATTAATTGATTAAAAATATATATATTTATATGTTTTATCATATATTTATATAAATTTGTCTTTTTCGAAATCACATGTATTTTTATTGTTTTTCAGGTATTTTGGCTTAAAAATGCAACTTAAAGACTCAAAAAGGAATACTGGAAGCAATACATCACAAATATATTAATAAATAAATGACGAAAGGTCAAAAAATATGGAAAAATTGGACAAAATGGGTCAAAAAGGTCAAAAATGTCAAAAATATCAAAAAGGATAAATGTTTATAAAAGATAAAAGATAAATACTTCACTATTTATAAAAGATAAAATTTACACAAATGTTTACTGAATCTATGTTTATTATTATGTGAGTAGATTAAAAACATAAAACCCAAAATATCATGACAGGATGTTTAGGATTTAATTTCGTTTTTAAATGTTTGAATAATAAATTAAAAATAACATACATTCCTTCCTTAGATCGACCTTGGGAGTATACTTATCATTTTCTACGAAATGATTCATACACTTGCAAGAGTTTTATAAATATAAAACCAAAGTATTGGCAGGATCGGCACTCCCGGTTTTCGCTCATCAAGTTTTTGGCGCCGTTGCCGGGGATGAGCGAAAACGGGCATCGCCGATCCTGCCAATACTTTGGTTTTATATTTATAAAACTCTCGCAAGTTCACGAATCATTTCGAAGAAAATGATAAGTATACTCACAAGGCCTATCTTAGGAAGGAATGTATGTGGTTTTTATTTTATTATTCAAACTTTTAAAAACGAAATTAAATCCTAAACATCCTGTCACGATATTTTTTTTTTGTGTTTCTAATCTACTGACATAAAAATAAACATAGATTCAATAAACATTTATGCAAATTTTATCATTTATAATAGTGGAGTATTTATGGATATAATAACTAAGTTAATTATGCTTGCTCATATTATTTAGGTTATTAAATATATGAATTGATATTTATTGATTCTCCCTTTTTTGTATGAATACCACCTTTGGTGGGGTTAGATATTCTTTGTTAACTAAACAAATCAATTAACACCTATGGGTGGGGTTGATAACTAATTTGGTTAATTAAATTAATTTCTTTTTCTAAGAGATTGAAAATGAACCATTTAAATGCCACCTTTGGTGGGGTTAGACAGTTTAAACTTTATTCAAGGTGTCAAAATTAATCCTAAGAATTTAATTATCCGAGTACTAACTTTCAAGTTTTAAAACCACTACTCAAAACATGTTGTCAATACATTTTCAGATAATAATTCTTATAAAAACTTTTGAAATAGAGCTTCACTCTAACTACCGGGCGATTGTACCAACAAATAAAAGAGCACTACTCTAAATCAGACCGGATAACTAAACCTTAAAATCTAATTTTCAGATTTAAGTTTGTAATGAAAAATAATATATTTCTCTCTAACATTCTTAATATAAAATCTTGAATAAAAATAAAATCAATTCATTTTAGAGATTTTTACCTATTTAATATTTCGCAAGCATAACAACGTTATTATTATATCATGTTTACAAACAGCCAGTAGAGTTAAATTTAATCACAGACAAATTAAATATAACATGTAAGAATAAAGCATAAAAAATAACTGTAAAGAAAATAAAATCCTTATAGAACTTCGATGCTATTCCCGTTGCTAGAAAACCTCCAAGCGGAATTTGCACTCCCATTTATTGAATCAAAAAGCAAATAAATTACAAAAACATAACTAGTTCTTCCCAAAAAGGTAAGAACTCTAAAACTAAGCAAAACTAACTAAGAAAAGCTAAAAACTAAGAAAACTAAAAAAAAACTAAAAAAACTAATAAATGAGAGAAAGAAAGAGAGAAGAGAATCTTTTTTGAGTTGTGTTTAGAAGTGAAGAGAAGAGGGGTATTTATAGGTGAGGATGGAGAGAAAAAGTAGAGAAACAAATGTTCAAAAAATGTAAAAACACGGATTAGTGATTGCTGACGTCAGCATGACGGGGGGCAGCTGCACGTGAAAATGGGGCGAAATGGGCATCGGCGCGCGTGGAGGGCAGTTGGGCGCGTAGGGGCGCGCGCAGAAGGAGGAGCAACGCGTGATGAACTGGGGCTGGGCGCGCGCGGCTTGGCGTGGACGTGGGGCGCTGTGCACGCAGCTGGGCGGCGTGGCGGTGCGATTTTCTTCTTTTTGACTTTTTTGACCCATTTTTTCCAATTTTTCCATATTTGTTGATCTTTCCCCATTTATTTATTAATATATTTGTGATGTATTGCTTCCAGTATTCCTCTTTGAGTTATTTATTTAATCAATTAATGTGCATAAAATCATGGTTATTTTAGTGCTTTTTGAGCACTCATCATTGCTACTTTCAACAGAGATAACTTTTGACTCGAGTATCGAAATGACTATTATAATATATCAAATAGAAGCTCGTATCAAATAACACAATATGATATGGTATCTCAAAGGAAAATAATTTTTGTACCAAAATCCCATCGTTTACATCACTTACCGAGGGTTTAAAGTTTTTGACGCACCATTTTCATTTTACTTACTTCCTATTTTATTCAATAGAGCTATAAAGGAGATATTGGTTGTGACCTAGGGTTCTATATTTATGTGTTCAATCAGTGTGTATTCTTAAAAAAATAACATCAGAGAAAAACATAGGGGATGTTGTTCACATATTCAAAAATAACAAAAAACATGAAAAAAATATGAGTTGAAACTTTCAATGCAGATAACTTTTGCCTCGAGTATCGAAACAACTGTTATAATATATAAAATCAATGATCATATCAACTTACAAAATATGATTTGGTCTCACTATGGAAAATCATTTTTGTACCAAAATTCCATCATTTACATCACTTACCAAGGGTTTACCTTTTTGTCGCACCATTTTCATTTTACTTACTTTTGGCTCTATTTAATAGAGCTATAAAGAAGATATTGGTTCTGACCTAGGGTTCTTTAGTTATGTATTCAATCAGTCTGTATTCTTAAAATAAATTACAGAAGAGAAAGGAGTGGGGATTCTATTCAGATATTCAAAAACAACAAAAAACATGAAACTAATATGAGTTGTAACTTTCCACGGAGATAATTTTTGACTCGGGTATCAAAACGACTATTATAATATTTCAAATTGAAGCTCATATCAAATGACACAATATGATTTTGTCTCACAAAGGAAAATCATTTTTGTACCAAAATTCCATCCTTTACATCAGTTACCGAGGGTTTAAAGTTTTTCACGCACCATTTTCATTTTACTTACTTCCAATTTTATTCCATAGAGCTATAAAGTAGATATTGGTTGCGACCTAGGGTTCTATAATTATGTGTTCAATCAGTCTGCATGCTTAAAAAAATAACATAAGAGAAAAAGAAAGGGGATGTTGATCACATTTTCAAAAATAACAAAAAACATGAAAAATATATGAGTTGAAACTTTCAAGGGAGATAACTTTTGACTGAGGGATCGAAACAACTATTATAATATTTAAAATCAAAGATTGTATCAACTTACATAATATGATTTTTTCTCACTTTGGAAAATCATTTGTGTACCCAAATTCCATTATTTACATCACTTACCGAGGGTTTAAGTTTTTGACTCACCATTTTCATTTTACTTACTTGCGGTTTTATTTAGTAGGGCTATAAAGGAGATATTGGTTGCAACCTAGGATTCTATATTTATGTGTTCAATCAGTCTATATTCTTAAAAAAAATAAGATGTGAGAAAAAGAATGGGAATGTTGTTCACATTTTCAAAAACAACAAAACATTTGATAAATATGAGTTGCAACTTTCAACGGAGATAACTTTTGACTCGGGTATCGAAAAAATTATTATAATATATCAAATCGAAGATCATATCAAGTTACATAATATGATTTGGTCTCACCACGGAAAATCATTTTTGTACCCAAATTCCATTATTTACATCACTTACCGAGGGTTTAAGTTTTAGACGCACTATTTTCATTTTACTTACTTCCGGTTTTATTCAATAGAGCTATAAAGCAGATATTGGTGCTGACCTAGCGTTCTTTAGTTATGCGTTCAATCAGTCTATATTCTTAAAAAATAATAGAAGACAAAAATAATGGGGATGTTGTTCACATATTCAAAAACAACAAAAAATCATGAAACAAATATGAGTTGTAACTTTCCACATAGATAAGTTTTGACTCTGGTATCGAAACGAATATTATAATATTTTAAATTGAAGCTCGTATCAACTTACATAATATGGTTTGGTCTCACTATAGAGAATCATTTTTGTACCCAAATTCCGTCATTTACATCACTTATCGAGGGTTTAAAGTTTTTGACGCACCATTTTTATTTTACTTACTTCCGGTTTTATTCAAGAGAGCTATAAAGGAGATATTGGTGCCAACCTAGGGTTCTTTATATATGTGTTCAATCAGTCTCTATTCTTAAAAAAAATAAGATGAGAGAAAAAGAAAGGGGATGTTGTTCACATTTTCAAAAACAACAAAACATTTGATAAATATGAGTTGCAACTATTATAATATATCAAATCGAAGCTCCTGATATTAGATTAGGAGACATCAATAAGAAAAATAAAAATATAATGATATTATGTTTAGGATTTAATTTCAATTTTAAGAGTTTGAAAAATAAATTGAAATCACATATATTGCTTCCTTAGATCGACCTTGTGAGTATAATTGTGATTTTCTATAAAATGATTCGTGCACTTGCGAGAGTTTTATACATATAAAATCAAAGTATTTTTAAAATCGGTATTGTTAACCTGATACCGATATCATTCATCCTAACATTGATTAATTATTGACTTCGTGATCCGTGTAAATCCCTTTGAAAATGCCTAAAAATCTATACTCTTCTCTCCCTAGATTTCTCCCTCTAGAAACCTTTCTTAGTTTTTTTAGTATTAAAGTTCTTATATTTTTGAGAATAATAAGTTACACTTTTATAAATTTCTAGTTTTTCACTCAATAAAGAAAAGGCAAATCCGTTTGGTGGTTTTCGAGAAACAGAATTTGCATCAAAGTTTTGTTAGGATTATTTTGAGGTATAATTTTAAAATTAATTATTTATAGTTATTTTTATATTTTATATTTAATTTGTATGTGATCAAATTTAATATAGTTGGTTATTTGTAAATTTAATATACTTACCAAATATTAAATAGATAAAATATTTTTATTAAATTAATTGAATTTGTTTTTATTTAAGATTTTATAATAAGGATGTTTGAGAGAAATATATAATTTTTCATTACAAACTTAAATATGAAAATTAGATATAAAGGTTTAATTATCCAACTTGATTTATAGTAGTATCATTTTATTTGTTGGTATAATCGCCCAGTATTTAGAGAGAATCTTTATTTCAAAATCTTTTATAAGAGCTATTATTCAAAAATATTTTAACAATATATTTTTAGTAATAGTTTTAAATTGAAAATTAGTAGTGGGATAATTAAATTCTTATGTTTAATTTGAACACTTTGAATAAAGTATAAATGCCTAACCCCACCAAATGTGGCAATTAAATGGTTCATTTTTAATCTCTTAGTAAAATAGAAATTAATTAAATTAACCAAAGTAATTATAGACCCCACCCATAGGTGTTAATTGAATAGTTTAATTAACAAGGAATATCTAACCCACGAAAGGTGATATTTATATAAAAAAGAGGTAATCAATAAATATCAATTTATATATTTAATAACTTAAATAATATGAGCAAGCATAATTAGCTTGATTATTATATTCATAAATACTTCACTATTATGAATGATACAAATTTGCATAATTGTTTATTGAATCCATATCTATGTTTATTTTTTTATGTTATTAGATTAGGAAACACAAAAAATATCAATATATCATGACAGGATGTTTATGATTTAATTTGATATTAAAATTTTTAAATAATAAATTAAAAACCACATATATTACTTCCTTAGATCGAACTTGTGAGTATATTTATCATTTTATATAAAATGATTTGTGCACTTGCGAGACTTTTATAAATATAAAACCAAAGTATTTACAATATTGGTATTGCTAACCCGATGCCAATTTCATTCATCCTGACATTGATTAATTATCGACCTTATGATCCCTGAAAATCCCATTGAAAATGCCTCAAAATATCAACTCTTCTATCTCTCTAGGTTTCTCTCTCTAAAAAATTTTCTTTGTTTTTTTAGCCTTAAAGTTTTTCTATTTTTGAGAAAACTAGTTATTCTTTTGTAAATTTCTTGTTTTTTATTCAATAAAGGGAAATGTAAATCTATTTGGAGATTTACTAGAAACGGAATTAGCATCAAAGTTACACAAGGATTCTTTTGAGGTATAATTTTAAAATGATTTTTTTACATTTATTTTTTTTATTCTTATATGTTATATTTAATATGTTTGTGATTAAATTTAACATGGATGACTGTTTATAAATATAATATAATTATAACGTTGTTATGCTTGCGAAATATTAAATAGATAAAACATTTCTATAAAATAAATTGATGTTGTTTTTATTCAAGATTTTTTATTAAGAATTTTTGAGAGAAATATATTATTTTTCCTTACAAACTTAAATCTGAAAATTAGATTTTAAGGTTTATTTATCCGATTTGATTTAGAGTAATGCCCTTTTATTTGTTGGTACAATCGCCCTATAGTTAAACTAAAGCTCTTTTTCAAAAAGTTTTATCAGAAATATTATTTGAAAATGTATTAGTAACATATTTTCAATAATCGTTTTAAAACTTGAAAGTTAGTGCTCGGATAATTAAATTCTTATCTTTACTTTGGACACCTTGAATAAAGTTTAAAATGTCTAACCCCACCAAAGGTTGCATTTAAATGGTTAATATTCAGTCTCTTAGACTAAAAGGAATTAATTTAATTAACCAAATTATTTATCAACCCTACCTATAGATATTAATTGATTAGTTTAATTAACAAAGAACATCTAACCCCATCAAATGTGGCATTTATATAAAAAAAGAATAAATAAATTTTAATTTATATCTTTAATAACCTAAATAATATGAGTAAGCATAATTAACTTAATTATTATATTTATAAATACTCCACTGTTATAAATAAATGATAAAAAATTAAATAATTATTTATTGAATCCATATTTGTGTTTTTTATGTTATTAGATTAGGAAACAACAATAAAAACATATCAAAATATAGTGATAAGATGTTTAGGATTTAATTTCAGTTTTAAAAGTTTGAATAATAAATTAAAAAACACATATATTGATTTCTTTGACCTTGTGGGTATACTTGTCATTTTATATAAAATGATTGGTGCACTTGCGAGAGGTTTGCAAATATAAAACCAACGTATTTGCAAAACCAGTATTGCTAAACCGATGACAAGTTTGTTCATCAAGTTTTTGTTTCCTCAAGATACTTGAAAATCCCATTGAAAATGCCTTAAAATCTCTTCTCTTTCTCTCTTTATCTCTTGCTTTTTCTCTCTAGAAAGTTTTCTTGGTTTTTTTAGTTTTAAAGTTCTTCTCTTCTTGAGAAGAACTAGTTATGCTTTTGTAAATTTCTAATTTTTCATTCAATAAACGGATATGTAAATCGGTTTGTAGGTTTTTGAGAAACAAAATTAGCATTAAAGTTTTATAAAGATTCTTTTGAGGTATAATTTTAAAATGAATTTTTTACGGTTATTTTTTTGTTTTATTCTTATATTTTATATTTAATTTGTTTGTTATTAACTTTAACATGACTTGTTGTTTGTAAATATGAAATAATATTAACGTTGTAATGATTGTGATACTATTAAATAGGTAAAATATTTCTATAAATATATTTATTTTATTTTAATTCAAGATTTTATATTAAGGATGTTAGATATAAATATATTATTCTTCATTACAAACTTAAATCTGATAATTAGATTTAAATATTTAATTATCCAATCTGATTTAAAGTAGTAAAATTTTATTTGTTGGTACAATTCTCCGGTAGTTAGAGTGAAGTTATATTTCAAAACATTTTAAAAGAACTATTATTCGAAAATGTATTGACAACATATTTTCAATAATGGTTTTGAAACTTAAAAGTTAGTAATCTAATAATGAAATTATTAGTTTTAATTTAGACACTTTGAATAAAGTTTAAAATGCTTAACCCCACCAAAGGTTGAAATTAAATAGTTCATTTTCAATCTTTTAGTAAAAAATGAATTAATTTAATTAAACAAATTAGTTATCGACCACACCCATAGGTGTTAATTGAATAGTTTAATTTAAAAAGAAGTTATCAATAAATATCAATTTATATATTTAATAACCTAAATAATATGAGCAAGCATAATTAACTTAATGATTATATCCATAAATACTTCACTATTATGAATGATAAAAATTTGCATAATTTTTTATTGAATCCACATCTATGTTTTTTTTTATGTTATTAGATTAAGAAATACAAACAAATATCAATATCTCATGACAAGATGCTTATGATTTAATTTGATATTTAAATGTTTGAATAATAAATTAAAAACCACATATATTCATTACTTAGATCAACCTTCTGAGTATACTTGTCATTGTCTATAAAATTATTCGTGCACTTAGGAGAGTTTTACAAATATAGAACCAAAGTATTTGCAAAACTAGTATTGCTAACTTGATGCTAAGTTTGTTCATCAAGTTTTTGGTCCCTCACGATCCCTAAAAATCCCTTTGAAAATACCTAAAAATCTATTATATTTCTCTTTTTATCTCTAGTTTTCTCTCTTGACAACTTTCTTAGTTTTTTTTTTTTGTTTTTTTTAAGTTTTTCTCTTTTCGAGAAGAACTAGTTTTTCTTTTCTAAATTTTTAGTTTTTGATTCAATAAACGGAAATGCAAATCCGTTTAGAGATTTTCTAGAAATAGAATTAGTATAAAAATTTTGTAAGGATTCTTTTGAGGTGTAATTTTAAAATGAATTATTTATAGTTATTTTTATGTGTTATATTTAATTTGTCTATGATTAAATTTAACATGATTGGCTGTTTGTAAGTATGAAATAGTAATAACGTTGTTTTGCTTGTAAAATATTTCTATAAAATAAATTTATTTTATTTTAATTCAAGATTTTATATTAAGGATGTTAGAGAAAAATATATTATTTTCATTACAAACTTAAATTTAAAAATTAGATTTTATGATTTAATTATTCGATCTGATTTAGAGTATTATTATTTTATTATTTTGTTACAATCACCCATTAGTTAGAGTAAAACTCTATTTCAAAATTTTTGATAAAAACTATTATTTAAAAATGTATTGACAACATATTTTCAGTAATGGTTTTAAAACTTGAATTTTAGTACTCAGATAATTAAATTCTTTGGTTTCACCTTGAATAAAGTTTAAAATGTTTAACCTCACAAAAAGTGACAATTAAATGGTTCTTTTCAATCTCTTAGTAAAAAAAAGAATTAATTTAATTAACCAAATTAATTATCGACCTCACTCATATGTGTTAATTGAATAGTTTAATTAACGATAAATATATAACCCTATGAAAGGTAATATTTATATAAAAAAGAGATAATCAATAAATATCAATTTATATATTTAATAACCTAAATAATATGATCAAGCATAACTAACTTAATTATTATATTCATAAATACTTTACTATTATGAATTATAAAAATTTGCATAATTGTTTATTGAATCCATATCTATGTTTTTTTATGTTACTAGATTAGGAAACACAAAAAAATATCAATATATCATGAACGGATATTTATGATTTAATTCGATATTTAAATGTTTGAATAATAAATTAAAAACAATATATATTGCTTCCTTAGATCAACCTTATGAGTATACTTGTCATTTTTTATAAAATGATTCATGCAAATAGAAACAGAATTTAAATTCTATGAAAATGCTAGAACATAATTTAAAAGTGTCAATTTTGTTATAATTAATTGAATATCTAACATATATAAACATCCTCTACTACAATAAGTTCCCAAAATAAAAATATATATAAAAATAGGAAAAAGAGAAGAAAATATATATATATAAAGGGGATAAGCTGAAAAGAGCTATAAAAGGGTTGTGTTATTCAAAAAACAAAAAGTGGCATGAATAAAAGAAAAGAAGCCAAAAATGATGTTTGAATCCAAAATAATGAAATTTGACTCTATTTTATTGACATAATTAGTTTTATAATAGTGTTATTTATAAGTATTTTTCTCTTACTCCATGGATTCATGAACTTTTGTTCCTCTTTTTTATTCTTTCATTTAATTGAACTAACAAAAATAGCCCCATATTGTAACCAAATGAAGAGACCTTCCGATTTTAAGGAATACTTTTGTTAAGTGTAGATACAATTTTAAGAAAATGCATATGGTATCTAATTCAACTCTAAAAAGAATAATGATATTTTATAGGAATGAGAGATATTTCAACTTGTTTATGTTAGATGATTTGACTATTACTAATTTATATTATATCACACACACTTTGAGAATGATTATTGTACAATATCTATAATAAAGAGATGATTTGAGATAATATCTAACATTTATTACAATTTAAAGTTATAACATTGTTAAGCCCTTGAGATAAAATATCAAAAAACTTATTTTCATAATTATAGGTGTTGACTTTGCTCGAAGATAAACAAAAAGTAGGTGTGAGGCAGTTTGATAAGTGATATTTTATACTCATTTTTAGATATCAATTCACTTATATTTACTTATTTTATAGGTAGCTGTACTTCTCTTTTTTATCCTCAACGATTCTATCATGACCATGTATCTAATTTTGCATATAATTTATGTATTATCAATCCTAATACCACTCAAAAATATATTAGTTTTTTTCAATATAAATATAAAATAACACTATATATAAATGGAAGCAATATCAAAATTGTACGAAAATTAATAAAAATGTTTTTAAAAAATACAAAAAATATAGAATTTAGCTAGGACAACAATTGAGAAGAAGATGATTCAAGAAGTAATTAAAAGAGTTTAACATCATATTCAAAAATATAAAAAGAATCCTTAGATTTCTTTCCTTTTCTTTTATTGTTTTCATAAATAATTTTTTAAATTTATTATTTGTTATAAATAGCTAATTTCATAATTGACTATGGGTGATTTCAAAACCGTAGACATTGATTGTAATATTTAATAAAATATACAATATTTTGTTCAAATATTCTTTGTGATTACATATTAATTTTACATTTTAATTGTTGTTATTTAAGTGTACAATTGAATAATCAAATTAATTCATCTTTAATCAATTTAGTTGATTGAGAACATAATCGATTAATCTGTTTAAATAATTAGTGATAAATTGCTTGCTATGAAAATTAATATTTAAGATAATCAAACCGAACTTATGTGTTTAACTTTGATCCAATTTGCTTCTTTAAAAATTAATGCTCTTGATATAATAAATTTAGAGAGATTATTCTAAGTTGTCTATTAAAAAGAGCTGAATTAAGAGTTTTTTTAATTTAACAAATCTATAAGAAGGTATGGAGATTTTTGCTTTTGTGTATTTATCTAAGTTCGTATAATTAAAATATAGGAGAATAAGATATGTTTTTGTTGATTGATAATGCATGTTAGTGATAGAGAATGATCATATAATCATTCTTTAATATTTTATTTTTATTTTTATTTTAATTAATACTTAATCGTTAGATTTAATTTTTAGTCTACCAAACAAAACCTTCACTTTTAATAAATAAGAGTTAGTTTCAAAATTCTCTATGGAAAAGACCATTATTTGTTATTTACTAAATAACGATATAAGTTTTAAATTAACTGTTCATTTGAACAAACATCATGTAATGTAATGAGATCAACGTGAGAGAAGTAGCGTGTTGAATGAGAGGATCTGATTGACCAAACGACATGCTATTTGATTAGGGTTGAAGGATTAGGCTAAATGATAAATTGTTTGGCCAAACGAGGGGATTACAACGATATTGTTTTAATCGTTTCTTTGCTAAGTATATCCAATTTCGTATAAGAACATATACATACACATCTAGCTCTAAATAAATCGATGTAAAATAAAATTAATAAAAAATTTAAAATTTTTAAAAGTTTATATTTTCTTATAAAATATAAAATAAATAATACTTAATAATTAAAAAAGGTAAAATAAATATAAATATATAAAATTTAAATAATTAAAAATATATTATTTAAATTATTACTTATCATTTATGTTTCTATAATTTTTTTTATTCGGAATCAGTGCAGCAGTTTTTCTTCGTCAGTTGTATCGGAAAACTGGAAAATATTCTAATATTCTAGAAATGACGGTTCTATCTTTGACCATTTTTTTAATTAAAATTACTTCCAAAAGATTCTTAAAACCATCGGCAAAAGTGTAAACAAGGGATCAAATAATAGGGCACCGTCTGACCAATAAATGATACGGCACCTTAATCTTTGACCATTTATAGAAAGAGAAAAACATAAGAATAAAAGATAATGAAAATATAGAATTGTATTTTTATAGTTTAAACATCATACATTTAAAAATAAAATCTAAATTTATGAATACCAAATTTAGATATAAATATTTTTCTAAAAATATAAATTATCTTAAATTAATAATATTGAAACTTTGTGATATAAATAAATGGTGTTTTTGCTTTTTCTTTGCATCATATCTCGTCAACTTAATCTAGTTACTATTCATTACTTATTTATATACACGTGTTCATTAACGTTTGGTTACGATCCATACCACGTAACTGATGTCGGAGTTGTTTGATCTGGTCTTAATAAGAGTTAGATGTGTGCCACGTGGATAGTCAAAAACACTGTCACTTTGATTTTGAATTTTTTTTTTTAAATTCTCTCATTTAATTAACGTGATATTGATATTTGTGTGTGAGTAAGTCAAGTAACGTGATGTTATTAGTTTGGAGGTTGTAGGGGTATTAAAATGAAGTATGAATAGTCAAAAACACTGTCACTTTGATAGGATATCCTTCTTGCATCATATTATATAAATCTTTTTGTCTTTAATTCGGTAGATACGATGCTCTCGGTTTTTGTGCTTACCATTCCGTCCGGGCAAATTTCTTTGGCTATTTTTACCAGTAGTTTCACCCAATGGCTCGGCTTCAAAAATTAAATCAGTGTATATTTTATGTTGATTTATTTTCCACCGTTAGATCATCCATTTATTTAAGAAAAAAACCAACAGAAACCCATACCTATATTGCTATATATAGGGGTGTCCATGGTCCGGTCCGGTCCAGTTTTTCCTAAAAAAAATTTAACCGGACCGGACCGGACCGGACCGTTTGAAACGGTTTTAAAAAATAAAAACCGGACCGGACCGTTTGACTTATAAAACCGTTCGGTCCGGTTTAATTTTCGATTTGGTTCGATTTTTTATAATTTAATGAAAAATAATTTGAAATTTTTAATATATTATTAAATCGATCCGGTCCGGTTAGAACGGTTTAAAATTAATACAAACCGGACCGGACCGTTTGATTAGTAAAACCGTTCGATTTGGTCCGGTCCGGTCCGGTTTTACGGTTTGGTCCGGTCCAATCCGGTTTTTGGACACCCCTAGCTATATCTAAGAATTAGACCATATTTTTATATTATTTTTATATTTAACCTATACCAATTATTAAATACAATTAAAAAAAATTATCTATATCTAATGGTAGTGGCACACAAGTTTAGATATAGATAATTTTGTGACTACTTTTATATTTGGCAAAAACCAAAGACATTATATAACTCATTAATTTTGTGCAATAGTAACTATTTTTGAAAATTTTAAATTTTTTTAAATGGTACGTTTATATTTTCATGGCTTATCTCTAAATTTCGAAATTATTTAAAATTTTACAATGTTTTAAAGTTTAGGAAAGTTAATTGTAAAATTGAATTTTTTTTACACTAAAAAATTAATAATCTAATCTAAACTAATTATATTTAATCTCACTCAAAATAATAAAAGAGCTCAAGTTTAATTAAAATTTATTAAAAATAATTTTAAAATAATATTTTAGAGTTTTAAAAGTTAAAAATTAAAATTGAAAATTAAGAGTATCTATATTTTCAATTTCTATTACAAATGGTTAAGTGGATGTTACTCCTCACAAGTAAACAATGTTTGAGTCTCCTTGTCCCCGTTTGTAAAGTTAGTAAGTTCATGTTCAATTAAGTGTTTATCGTTTACATAAAAAAAAATTCCAAAACTTTGTAATTGAAAATTCATTTCTAAAATTAAGATACTATTGGGAATGTTAGGAAATTTGGATAAAATGATATAATCACAAATTCTCCCTCCCAAGATCTTTCCTCCCAAGATCTTCCTTTGAAGAATATCAAATAACAGATAAATAAATAATACACAACACAAGAATTATAGTGGAAACTCCAAATTAGAGAAAAACCACTTTCGTTGTCAAAAGACAACCAGAGAAAAATTCACTATGTGGAAAATTATTACAACCACACTCTCAGTAATTTTCTCACACACCCAAAAGACAAGAGCAATTACAAGCCCAAGAGAATTTTCCCACAAAATTCCCTCACTTAAGAACTTCTCATACAAGCTTTTCTCTATTTTTGGGATGATTATCAATGAAGAAATGAAGCCATATTTATAGCCTTCAAGATCTCATTTCATATGCCAAACATTTCTTCATTCAACAAAATTAGGCTACCTAATTTTCCTTTTCTTTATTCAAACAAGGTTAGGCACATCCATCTTTGACAATATGGTAAGCCATCTTCCATGAATTTTCTTCTAAATTAGGCACCTCCTATTTTGACTAACAAAACTAATATTATTTTTAATCAATCATAACAATCTCCACCTTGATTAAAAATAAACATGTTTACCACTACAACACTGTCTATTCATACAGTCATAATTCTCTATACCGAGAATTATCATACTCCACCATAAAGAGTACACCCACTTAGAATTAATCACCAATTCTAAGAATTTCACATCGGCTCATGTCGAAAAAAAACTTGCTGAAATTTATGGTGCAACTCTCACACTTGGTTTTCCCGAGAGTTCATCAGCCATCGATATTCTTTCCACCACACACCTTGCATCTATACCAAGCCAATGCCCGTGTGCAAACTTGTGGACCCGCTACCAGTAACACACCCTCTTTGATGGCAATATTTAGAGACTAGCGGCATGCCATGAGGATGTACACGCTCTTTTCAAAGAGCATCAATATAGTCTTTGAAAACATACATACTATTAGCGTCACTATCGATATTTGAGCTTCTTGTAGGATCAGCTCCACCCTTTTGACAATTTCTTTTGAGGTGCCCAGATTGTCCACACCCCCAGCACACTATCTTCTTTTTCATGAAATTGTTTTTCTTTCGGTTGTCAGATACCAATGCTGAGTTTTCAGGAAAAACATTTCTTTCACCACTCAGCCTTTTTTCTTCAGAAAACAACTTGCTAGTAACTTCTGAAAAAATTATTTTCTCCTTTCCATGAATCAAGATAGGTTTCATGTGATCATAAGAAGATGGAAGAGACTAGATAAGCCTCAAAGCTATATCTTCATCATCAAGTTTAACTCCAATGGTTTTCAGTTCAGAGACAATACCATTGAGAACACTTAGATGGTCAGACATAATAGTTCCTTCATTCATACGCAAAGTATGAAACTACTCTTTCAAATACACCCGATTTGAAACGCCTTTTGCTTGATACAATTCTTCAAGCTTTTTCCAGAGTTCTTTGATCATAGATATTCCATGCACATTTGCAAGAATATTTTTGGCCAAACAAAGCTGAATTGCACTTGCAGCTCTTAGATCAAGATCTTCCCAATTTTCATCACTTATATTGGTTTTACTGGACTCAATACCAGTAACAAGGGCTGGTTTCCCATTTAACGCCTTGTGTAACCCATATTGGATCAACAAATCTTTGACTTGTACTTGCCACAAGCCAAAATTGATTCTCCCATCAAATTTCTCAATGTCAATCTTGACTCCTGACATTTCTCCTTCTTTCTTTGAAATTGGCTCTGATACCAGTTGTTAGGAAATTTGGATAAATAGTATAATCACAAATTCTCCCTCCCAAGATCTTCCTTAGCAGAATATCAAATAAAAGAGAAATAGATAATACACAACACAAGAATTATAGTAGAAACTCCAAATTAGAGAAAAACCACTTTCGTTGTCAAAAGACAACCAGAGAAAAATTCACTATGTGAAAAATTGTTACAACCACACTCTCAGTAATTTTCTCACACACCCAAAATACAAGAGCAATTACAAGCCCAAGAGAATTTTCCCACAAAATTCCCTCACTTAAGAACTTCTCATACAAGCTTTTCTCTATTTTTGGGATGATTATCAATGAAGAAATGAAGCCATATTTATAGCCTTCAAGATCTCATTTCATATGCCAAACATTTCTTCATTCAAAAACATTAGGCTACCTAATTTTCCTTTTCTTTATTCAAACAAGGTTAGGCACCTCCATCTTTGACAATATGGTAAGCCATCTTCCATGAATTTTCTTCTAAATTAGGCACCTCCTATTTTGACTAACAAACCTAATATTATTTTTAATCAATCATAACAATCTCCACCTTGATTAAAAATAAACATGTTTACCACTACAACACTGTCTATTCCAACAGTCATAATTCTCTATACCGAGAATTATCATACTCCACCATAAAGAGTACACCCACTTAGAATTAATCACCAATTCTAAGAATTTCACATCGGCTCATGTCGAAAAAAAAAACTTGCTGAAATTTATGGTGCAACTCTCACACTTGGTTTTCCCGAGAGTTCATCAGCCATCGACATTCTTTCCACCACACACCTTGCATCTATACCAAGCCAATGCCCGTGTGCAAACTTGTGGGCCCGCTACCAGTAACATACCCTCTTTCATGGCAATATTTAGAGACTAGCGGCATGTGATGAGAGCTCAAAAAGCACTAAAATTACCATGATTTTATGCTAATTAATTGATTAAAAATATATATATTTATATGTTTTATCATATATTTATATAAATTTGTCTTTTTCGGAATCACGGGTATTTTTATTGTTTTTCAGGTATTTTCGCTTAAAAACGTAACTTAAAGACTCAAAGAGGAATACTGGAAGCAATACATCAGAATTATATTACTAAATAAATGGGGAAATGTCAACAAATATGGAAAAAATTGGACAAAATGGGTCGAAAAGGTCAAAAATGTCAAAAAGGAGAAAATCGCGCCGGAGCTTGACCCATCCTGCTTGTGGCCAGTGCTGTTCATCCACACGAGTTGGGCGTGCGAAAGCACTGTTCATCCGCGCAGTGCGCGCCAATAAAACGCCATTTCGCCTCATTTTTCACGTGCGATTCTACGACGTCATCAATGACCTCGCGTGTCCATTACACGTTTTTACATTTTTAACATTTTTTTACTCATTTTTTCTCTCCATCCTCACCTATAAATACCCCCTTCCCTTCACTTCAAAACACACCTCAAAACACACTTCTCTCTTCTTTCTTTCTCTCCATTTCTTAGTTTTTAGTTTTTTTTTTAGTTTTTCTTATGTTTTAGCTAGTTTTTCTTATGTTTTAGCTAGTTTCTCTTAGTTTTAGAGTTCTTCCCTTTTTGGGAAGAACTAGTTATGTTTTTGTAATTTATTAGCTTTTTGATTCAATAAATGAGAGTGCAAATTCCGTTTGGAGGTTTTCTAGCAACGGGAATGGCATCAAAGTACTGTAAGGATTTTATTTTCTTTGCAGTTATTTTTTATGCTTTATTCTTAGATGTTATATTTAATATGTCTGTGATTAAATTTAAGCGTGCTATTGTTTGTAAAACTAATATAATAATAACGTTGTTATGCTTGCGAAATATTAAATAGGTAAAAATATCTAAAATGAATTGATTTTATTTTTATTCAAGATTTTATATTAAGAATGTTAGAGAGAAATATAATATTTTTCATTACAAACTTAAATCTGAAAATTAGATTTTAAGGTTTAGTTATCCGTCGATTTAGAGTAGTGCTCTTTTATTTGTTGGTACAATCGCCTTAGGTAGTTAGAGTGAAGCTCTATTTCAAAAGTTTTTATAAGAATTATTATCTGAAAATGTATTGACAACACGTTTTCAGTAGTGGTTTTAAAACTTGAAAGTTAGTACTCGGATAACTAAATTCTTAGGTTTAATTTGGACATCTTGAATAAAGTTTAAATCGTCTAACCCCACCAAAGGTGGCATTTAAATGGTTCATTTTCAATCTCTTAGAAAAAGGAATTAATTTAATTAACCAAATTAGTTATCAACCCCACCCATAGGTGTTAATTGATTTGTTTAGTTAACAAAGAATATCTAACCCCACCAAAGGTGGTATTCATACAAAAGGGAGAATCAATAAATATCAATTCATATCTTTAATAACCTAAATAATATGAGCAAGCATAATTAATTTAGTTATTATATCCATAAATACTCCACCATTATAAAAGATAAAATTTGCATAAATATTTATTGAATCTATGTTTATTTTTATGTAAGTAGATTAAAAACACAAAACTCAAAATATCGTGACAGGATGTTTAGGATTTAATTTTGTTTTTAAAAGTTTCAATAATAAATTAAAAACCACATACATTCCTTCCCTAGATCGACCTTGGGAGTATACTTATCATTTTCTACGAAATGATTCGTGCACTTGCGAGAGTTTTATAAATATAAAACCAAAGTATTGGCGAGGATCAGCGATCTGGGTTTCGTTCATCAAGTTTTTGGCACCGTTCGATGACTCCATTCTTGGGGATGGCATCAAAGTTTTTGGCAATCCAGGTCTCGCTTCATCAAGTTTTTGGCGGATTCTTGGATGACTCCATTGCGGGGATGGCATCAAAGTTTTTTGGCAATCCCGATTCTGCTCATCAAGTTTTTGGCACCGTTGCCGGGGAAGGAATAACGTTTTTAATTTATTTATCAAAATTTTAAAAATATTTTTGTGCTGTAAATAATTGTGATTTTTTTTGTGTTTTTGTAAAAAAATAAAACATTTAATCAAATTTCAAATTTCATAAGAAATAATAAAAATAAATAAAAAATAAAAAAAATTGTAGCGTGAATAGTACAATAATTTAGAAATTTGAATTTTGAAGTAAAAAGTTTTTACCGTTAATGAATAGTAAAAATAAAAAAATAAATAAAAATATAAATAAAAATTGTAGCGTGAATAATAAAATAATTTAGAAATTTAAAATTTGAATTAAAAAAAAAATTTTACCGTTCATGAATAGTAAAAAACAAATTAAAAAAAACATTTCAAAAATTTTAAGTTAAAAAATAAAACAAATAAATAAATAAATAAAAATAAAGACAAAATAAAAAAATAAAAAAAATAAAAAAAATAAAAAAAAAAATAAAAATTTTAATTTTTTGAGTTTAATTTTTACTATTTTTTTTATTTATTTTAAATCATAATTTTATTTTTTTTTCTTTTACCTTTTTCAATTTTATTTTATTTTATTATTTTTTTTATTTTTCTTTCTTTAGCTATTTTTTTTCTTCTTGATTTTTATTTAACTTACTTAACTTAGTTTTTTTTACTAACTTAATTAACTTAGATTTTTTTAACATTAACTTAAGTTTTACTTAAATTTTCATTAACTTAATTAACTTAGTTTTTTTTACTTTATTTAACTTAATTAATTTTTTTTCACTTAACTTAATTAACTTTTTTTAAACTTAATTAACTTATATTTTCATTAACTCAAATTTTTATTTAATTTAACTTAATAACATGAAAACTAAATATCTAAGGAGTTAAATACAAGAGACTAGTTCTTGGAAGCCTTTGTCTTGCCTTAGTCTTTCTTGGGAACGTTGTTAAATCTAGGAGATTGGTTTTTAAGGAGCCTTTGCACCACCATTCTTTCCTGGGAGCACTCTTGGTTAATACTGATTATGTTATTTTTTTTTTCTTAAAAACAAAAAAAACCATAAATTCTGAAACTACCTCCAAAATTTTAAAGTTTTAATTATAATCTAAGGAGTTAGTTGCTTTGTTTAATCTAGGTACAATTGTGTTTTTTATGCCTTAATTATTTGATTTGTACCTAGATGTGGGTTATCTAAAACTCAAAGTATGCCTCTAGTTTTAAGTACAGAAAGAAATCTGAAAATCAATAGGGCATGATTGAAAAAGTATAGGTAGACAACCTTGTCTTACCTGAAGGTTTGATTAACTCAATGATGAGGGGAGATTGAGTTTACTTAAAATGCAATCCCCAAGTTACGTCTTGCTAAGACGTTAAACTAAGCGCTGGATGGGAGGCAACCCATCATTTTAGGTAATTTCTTTTATTTCTTTTATTTACTTAATTATTTCATTTTAATTACATGTGAATAATTTTTAAATTGTTAAAACTAAAAATATTTGTTGAGATGTTAGAAGTTCACAGCAATTTATCTGTATACACTTTAATGATGAATATGATGGATGCACCTGCATTTTCCATTACTACTTGCACATTCTTAGGAAATAGGTAATCTTTCTTCTCTTTTCTCTTTATCTTTAATTTACAATTGTTATATTGAGGACAATGTAAGTTCTAGGTTGAGGGTGGTGAAAAGTTACCATGCTTAATTAAAAAAAAAGTTTTAACAATTTAAAAATAAAAAATAAAAAAAAAATAAAAAATATACTTTTTCATTTTTTGTGTGTTTGGTTTTATTTCTATTTTGTGTGATTTAGTAATTTTTGAAAAAAAATTGCTCACAAAAATTATCATTTCTTTAAATCAAATTTAAGTAAATAGTTAAGTCTCTTGTAGTGTTAGATTAATTTTTGAAAACATATCATGAAATATTTTGTAATTATTTTTTGATAATTAGTTAGTTTTTGTCATAACTAGTATTTCTTGATAAGATGTAGAAATTATATTAAACCCAAAATCGGTGTTTATGAATTTTTTTTAGTGGAGACTACCTTTGTGAGATATAATTTGAGCCAAATTTCCTTTATTCAGAGTGAAATATATATTTTTCTACTCCAAACACATTTCTTATTTCTTCAAATTTTTAGATGATCTCTATAGGTATTAGCATTGAATGTATGAATTTTTTTCTCATCTTAATAGAGTATCGTATATTTTTTATTATTATTTTTGCTTAGATTAAATGATTTGAGTAGAAATTGATAGTATATGCTTATATCTCATTCATGCATGACTGCTACAAAAAAAGAGACATATCTGGGGTTACCTAAACCAAGATCAAACAGAAAAGCCACAAAATTAACCACTCACCAAAATCCAAAAAACAAAATGTACAATCTGTACATGGGTTGACTCTCTAAAATACATATATTAAGAAATATCTTCAGAAAAAAATAGAGAGATAAAGAATATATAGTATAATCTACATACTATAACCCACATTGCCTACAAAGTTGTGAGTAAAAGTTAATTACAAAAGAAAGATATAGGAAATAATTCCCTAAAAAGTCATTGCACTCTCTTCATTTGTAAAAGGCATATATCTTGAAATTCTTTCTTAATGAGTTTGATTTATGCTTGAAAATAATTTTTATATATGATATCTTTATAATTTATACATTTGATTCCTTTCATGAGATCAATGTTAAAATAACACTTTGAGCCTTTATTTTTTATACATATGCGAACATATTAGTTAATTTCTATACATCAACTCTTTCGCATATAAAATAGTATGAGTGTTTGAACCCATAGGATTCAGTGTTTCGAGAGTATTGACTTGTGAGGAATAGAGTCGAAGCGAATTCTAATTCATGACACTGAAATTGGGTGAAATTAAATTGATACATTTTTGACATGAAATATGAAAATGATTTTCGACTAATTATTATAATAAATCATGATTGTTTAAAGAGATTAAAATAACTTATGCTTGAGATTTTAATTATGATCTTAAAGGAGATTAAAAAGTATGAGACATTTTTGTGATATGTTGTTAATTTGTGATTTTGTTGTAAATTTAATTTTTAATTTGTTTGTTTTTATTGTTTCTTTTGATTTTTACATTTAGTTCAATGTTTGTGGGTATCATTACTGAAAACCCTCACGAGACTCAAACTCGTCCACTAGGGCAACCTAGGGGTTTAAAGGCTTGTTGCATAGGCTAAATGCAACCGTGTCAATCCACGGAAGTGATTTAGGATAGTTTAATTTTTAGTTTTTATCGCTTCTCTTGCTAAGGGACTAGCAAGAAGCTGGTTGGGGGTTGTGATGAGTGCTCAAAAAGCACTAAAATTACCATGAAGTGGAGAATTTATGAGATATATTAACTAATGATTATATTTGCTCAATATTAAGTAGGTTATTAAATATATGAATTAAAATTATTAATTATCTCTTATATATACAAATAGAAGATTAATTAAGTCTACCATTTGTTATGAATTAAAATCACTTACCACCTTTAATAGTTAGTTTTAATTAAATTATACTTTTTTCTACTAATGAACCATTCAATTGTCGCCTTCGGTTGGATTTAACAATTGGAACTCACATCAAGTTGTCTAAGTTATGTTTATCATTTAAGTATATTGAACTAATTTTGAGATTTTAAAATTAATATTGAAGATATGCCATCAATATATCTTTTAATAATAATTCTTATAAAAATCTTTGAAATAGAGCATACCTTGAGATCAAATTTAGACTACAACTGTTTAATATCTAAGAGTATTGCTCTAAATCATATTCAGATAATTTAAATCTTATATCTAACTCTCTTGTTTATTATGAAAAATACTTCATTAATATATTCTTTATTTACAAACTTTATTTTAATCTTAATTAAGAAAAAAAATTAATTTATTTTATAAAAATGTTTAATCTTTTTAATATTTTAGAAGTGTAACAACATTACTAATATCCTATATTATTTACAGTCGACATGTATAGTTTAATAAATTATCAATAAATTAAACATATAGCAGGTAAAACAACACTTATAGATAATCTAAAAGAATATATTTGAATATACCTCAACGTAACTCTTTAGAATTGCTTATGTTCTAGAAAATATCAAAACAAAATTATTGCATTGTTGATTGAATTAAAATTAGAAACTATTTTATAAACTAAATTTGTTCAACTTTTAAATGAGATAAGAACTTTAAACTAATAAAAAGAAAGTTTAAGAAAAACTAATAAATGTAAAGAATGGAACATAAAAGATGAAGGGATATTTTTTTAAAATAAAAATAGACTCCTATTTATAAGATGACAAAATGAGAGAAATGTAGAATTTTTAGACTAGTGTTGCGACATACATTTGTTCAACACCACAACATACACATGTTATACACGGTTAGGGCATTATCTATTATATTCGTAACATGGCATACAACATTTTCATGTCGTGGTCCTATCATTTTTGGGATTTATTAATGTCACTCCTATTTACTAATACTTGATAAATCTGAGCATTTTTTGATCCTAATGATATCTTAATTGAGAAAACATGGAGGATGAAATAGGATATCAAATTTGTATTCTAATATAGATCCAAGAAAAATGCGCCTAGAGTGATCTTGTAACACAACTATAAAAATGGGTTTTAAAATCGGTTAAAAACCAACTTTAAATGAAAAGATTTAAAATTTAAAGTCGGTTCAACTTGTGAACCGACTTTAGTTTTTTTTATTACATATTTTACTCATTTTCTACTTTACTTAAAAACCTGTACTCAATGACATATAAATTTATATAACAATTTTGTGATTATAAAGGTTTTTTTTAAATAATTACACTACTTCAAATCACAGGTATTTTAATGAGTATAATATTGTTGAATCATGTCTTTCTCATTTCATAATATTTATATAAAACCTACATAATAAAAATAATAACATACATATACAAAAATTTATACACATAATATACAAAAGATGAAGAGACAAAATGAAGGAAATGAAGAAAAAAAAGTATTTTGTAAGTGAGAAAATGTATACTTTTTTTGAGTATTTTGCTAAAAAAAATAGGGGATCTGGAAAATAATTTAGAGAGGAAGAAAAACCACTAAATGGTGTTAGAATTGGTGGTCGTAGGTGGCCAGAAAATGAGAAAGAGTGGAGCTCACTTTTGGATTTTTGGTGTTGTTTATAACGCTGTAAATTAAAAATTGTGTCTGGTGGGGGAAGAAAGAAGAGAAAAGGAAAAATCCATTCGTATAACGTCGATTCACGTGTAAAACAGATGCAATACGTGGACGTAATGTCGGTTCAACACGTCAACCGACTCTATACGTAACGTCGATTCTTCACAAAATCAACTTTAAATTCTCCAAAAATCGACTTTATATATTAACTTAAATACCACATTTTATAGAAATATAAAAATTTCGTCTTTTATTTTGAATAAGGTATGATGTAACTTATTTGAAAGATTTTAATCTTAATGTTATATATATAACTTATTTGAAAGATTTTAATCTTAATGTTATATATGTAACTTATTTGAAAGAGTTTAATCTTAATGTTATATAAGTATAAATAATAAATAAAATAAAATAAAATTTAGTTTATAATATAATTAATCCTTAATATTAGTTATTTCTACTATTCTGTACGAATACATATAGTCAAATTAATCATTGACATCTAGAATAAAATACTGGTCATAATTTTGATATAAATTAATTATTTATAAACATAAAAAACTATTTATTATAAATTATGATAATTGATATATAATTAATTATATATAAAAATTAAATTTTAATATTTTAACCGATAATTATCTATACTATCAATTAAATTATAACATATTTATAATATAAACAATTGCCCATAAATATATGCTAAACAAATGGGTTGTCGAATAATTAACATAGACCTCATATTAACATAAAACACCAGTTGTCAACTAGCGGGGCCAAATTTGCTAAAATGAAAACCGGACTAAGTAATAGAGAAATTATTGATAACTTGTTATTTTAAATTAATATAATTTTTTAAAATTAAATATTTAATATATTTATGTAATTTGTAATGATAATATATTTTAAATTAATAAATTTTAAGGTTAGTATAATTTTTTTAAAATAATAAATATCGGATATTTGAGTCTGTTACAGCTAACTTCAAGCTGCTAAGCCGTGTGACGGCTCAAAACCAACTCCTTTTTTTTTCTCTCTTTGACCTATTGTGGACCCCATTTTCCCTAAAGAAGGTGTACGCCACGTGCGCTCTTCCCCACTGTTATATTCCCCCTCCTCCAGACCTTTCTCTCACCATCTCAATTCACCCAAACCTCTCAACTTCTCTCCCTCTACCCTCTCCAAACTTCTTCACTTCTCATCCATGGCCGATTCTCAAAGAATTCTGAGACCGAACTCTATCTCCGATGGATCACAACGACAGACGACTAGACTCCATAGGCGAGCTCCGGTTTTACAGATCAGTAAACCGGTCTTCGATTGGAATATCGCTATCCCTCTTCTATCACCGTTAGTATCGCCATCGTCTCCAAAATTAGTTGAAGGGATTATAGAGAATAAATCTCGGGAGGAACCCAAACGGAACCAAATCTCGGAGACTGAGAAGCCAGTGGTGTTCAAGAAGTGGCAGCACCCGGCGGCTCCGTTCTTCTGCGAGCCGACTTCGTTAGTCCCTTCTTTTATTCCCGTGTAGAATGATTTATTGATTATTGCTTTTTGAGATTTAGGTTTTAAGGTATTGAATATTGTAAATGTTAACGTTAAGATGATAATGATGAAGAATAAAGTAGTAGATCTGATCGTGTATGTTTGAGGAAGTTAGTTTGAATCTCACACACATGATCATGATTATCAAATTTTTCTTTCCCCCTCTCTTTTTTTAGGCTCAAGTGTACACATACAGTTTTTGACTTGTGCTCACTGGCCTTGGAGATATAACTGTGTTTTCTTTGTTTATATTATTGATAGCTAAAGATGAAGAAATTACTATTTAATTCGACTGTGAAACTCGAGTAATTATCAGTCTACCCTCTTTTTAATATGATTGTACTTGCAGAGTAATTTTATTTATTATAATTATATTATACTCAACTGATATTTAGTTTATTACGGAACACAATTTTATATATCTAGATGTATTTTATTAATAATATTGTGATATAAAGATATAATCATGACTGATATTTAGTTTATTATTGAAAACAATTTTATATCGGAATATATTTAGTAATAATATTGCGGTAGGCTTTCACTTTTCTATCCATTTGTACGATTTTGAGACGGAAAGTAGCAAGAAGATATGGGTATATTTCTCTTCGCAAAAACTTAAAGGAATATTATGTATGCATTTTTTTTCCTTGAACTTCAAATATTAAAACTTGTTATTTTAATTTTATACATAATTTATTACTCTTATTTAATGGTTGAGATATTTATAAGAAATTAAATGAATTATAAAAAAATTGTGAGAAAAAGTTACAAACATTGATTGTATAGGTTAATCATCATTCTAAACTTTACACATTTGGTCTTCTTCAATTTGTTAAATTAATTTAAGGTTTTCATAATCATAAGCCTTATAAATTTGATGTATATTAAAATATTAGATTAATTATTAGTATTGCATTAGTTATTAAATTTAATTAAATTTAGTTATATATGCTTAAATTTATAAAAGGTAACATTTAGTTTCACAGATTAATTCTTAAACTTTTAAATATTATAATTTAGTTATCAATTTTTTTATAAATTTACATATAAGTTTTAGTTTAGTTTTTAAAATAAATATTTAAAAATTAAAATTTTAAGATTTATATTTAATATGAAAATTAGATACATATTATTTAAAAATTTAAGAAATTAGTTAGAAGTTTTCAAATTTGAAGAGTAAAAGCATATGTTTTCTGGATCGAATTCCGCCAAAACATCATTGGCAAATAAGAAAATAATTGAAAAAAGTTGCATGATGTAACAAATAAAGTAAGATTCTAAGTAAAAATAAAGAAATATCTAAAAAAAATAATTGTTATAAAATTAGAAGAAAAATTACAATGTATAGGTGAATTATTCCTCTTTATATCAAAGAAATATCTATCTCATTAAAACCTTGCGAGAAACCCATAGGATTAAAAAACATTGACAAAGGAAAAAAATTACGATGTATAGTGGATTATTCCTCTTTATAATGTGTATTCAATATATGATATTCTTAAATATTTACATTCGATATTAGTTTTTTATTCTCTTAATAGATAAAGTGAAGGGTCTTGACTAGTAGTAGTTAATCTCACAATTGATGATAAAAATTATCTCATCTTAAATATGCATGAACTGACATTTTAGCTTCAAGTTGTAAGTATTTCAATTGTTTGAAATAAAAATGATTACTTAATAACATATAATAAGTTAGAATGATATTTTGATTGTAAGTAAACACCCTGAAATATATGGAATTCTATTCAGTAGTTACACAAACTTGACTTACAAATGTACCGAAATGGGTTTATTGTTGTAGCGGTGGTTTTGAATTATGAAAAATATTTAGAATTTAAAAAATTAATTTTTATTCATCATATGTTTAATTAATTATAGGTTAGTAGTGATGGTAGTCATGATAATTTTTAATTAAAAAATAGTTAATTTTAACAAATCTTTTAATCAAACTTAAATTAAATTTTCATAGTTTAATGTATGATTTTGTATATTAGATAATGAAAATTTTATTTGAGATTTACTTAAAATTTTGTTTAATTTTTAAAGATTTTTTTTTATAAGTTTGAGTAATTTTTTTTATATTTATACTTATTAAAAAATATAAATATACATGGACATATATACTATTCTTTTATATTTAACAAAAAATGAGATAAAAAGTTAATTTTTTCATTGACCGATATTTTTTCACACAAATGACTTCAATGACATATTTTTCATAAACAATGGGATTTAAAAACACTTTTTTTTAAACAAAAAGTCAAAACAATACATTTCACCTAAATAAAATGCAAACTAATTAAAGTGAGAGCGATGAAGAAGAAAGCCTGAATATTTGTGTTATGATTTCATTTGATAACATGTAGTACAAGAGTTCTATATATATATACAATTGAAGTAAGCAATTGCACTTGATTAAACCATTTCATGTAGATCCAAGAGCATAGATAGCACCAATAAACTAATAGAAAATAGTTACAACGCTAATATAAGAATACAAAAAGTTAATAGCACTAACACTATGCTAATGCATGGCTTAATATCCTATTCAAACTTAAGGTGTAGGAATCACCATGAGTTTGGTTTTCAAAGAATGAAAGGCACCTTTAACAAGAGGTTTTGTGAGGGTGTTTATGAGTTGATCACAAGAAGAAATGTGCTTCACATTAAGCAAGCCTTGGATAACCTGATCACGAACAAAATACCCATTGATTTCAACATATTTTATGCGAATGTGCATGATAGGAGTGGCAACAAGTATTTTAACATTCATATTGTCACAATATAGCACTAGTACATTGGGCAAATTTATGTTCAATTCAAGCAAAACAGACTTGATTCAAGTCATTTCAGCGAATGAAAGCAAGTGCTCCATATTCTACTTCAATGCTTGATCTGGCTACTACCTTTTGCTTGGAAGACATCCAAGAAATAAGAGAATCTCTTAGGAACACAACAAAGCCTCCAGTGCTTCTTCGTTACTAGCCTAAAATAAATGACAGTATCCCACAAAATCTAATGATTATGACTTATATAGAGTTATGCAATGAGTGATTGTCCCTTTCAAAAATGTTAGTTATTATCTAGTGGACACATGAGGAAGCATGCTTATTGATAGAGAAGTCTATATCAAGGCATATTAACACAGTATTGCAAAGCCCTACTAAACTTCCATAATTAGAAGGATCAGGAAGAACAATGCCTTCGAGCTTGGAAAGAACAACACTTGATTTCATAGGAGTTTTGGCAGTTTTAGATGCTTCAAGACTAAACTTTTGGAGAAGATCTTTAACATATTTTTTCTGGTTAATCTGCAATTTAGAAGAAGTCTTGTAAATTTCTAAGCCAAGAAAGTAGTGAACATCACCTAGAAATTTGAGAGCAAATTTTTTTAAAAGCTAGCACCAATTCATCAAGAAATTTCTCATTGCTACCAAATAATAGTATATCATCAACATAGATAAGCATCATAGTAAACTCACTCCCCATTCTTCTGAAAAATATTTTGGGATCAGCTTTAGAGTTTGTGAAACCAAGATCAATTAGAGCACCACTTAGTTTTTGATATCAAGATCGAGGGGCCTATTTAAGGCCATAGAGTACCTTGTGGAGTTTGCAAACCAAATAAGGTTTAGAGGCATCTTCAAAACCAGGTGGTTGTTTCATAAAAATTGTCTTATGGAGATCCCCATTCAAGAAGGCACTATTGATATCTAGTTGCTAGCATGTTAGGTATGAGCAAGAGCTAGATTCAAAACAATTTGAACTATTTAATGCTTGATTACAGATGACAAGGTTTCTATGTAATCAATTCCTTCAACTTGATTGAATCCTTTGGCTACTAAGCGCGCTTTATATTTATCAATCAGACCATCAATTCAAAGCTTGACTCGAAAGACCCATTTACAACCAATAGGCTTGTCTTACTTAGGACATTCGACTAGTGACCACATGCCATGGTGTAAAAAGAGCTTCAATTTTCTACTTTATAGCTTCATACTATTCTGGAGTGCTTAAGGCTTTAGAGATAGAAATGGGAATTTCTAAGGAAGTTAGGTGAAAGTCACCATTTGAAGTGGAGATAAATTGAGCATGAAAGGCAACATGTTTGGGTTTATGAACACTTACCTTAGCTCGAGTTATCATTAGGTGAGAGTTACTAGAAGTAAAATTTAATGGAGGATTCTTAACAATGAATTGAATATTGTTATTATGATCAGGTAGAAGCTCAAGGGGATTAGGACATTAATGGAAAGATGAAAGGACAAAATGAATAGAAAGCTTGTTGCTTTGAGCTGAGTAGGACATAAAAGGAACTTGCTATAAGGAAGAAGACAACAGGGGTGAGGAAGACAACTATGGTGAAAAAGACATCATATGTGAGGAGGATAACTGTGGTTAGATAGACACCACACGTGAAAAAGGCATGACGAGTGATGAAGGCATCACATGTGATGGTAACTTCTCAGGAACCCTTGAGATTATAGGAGAGGAGGATAAAAATAAAGGTGATATCATAGAAGAAGACTTTGGAAAAGTTGAATAAGAAGATGTCATCCCTGAATTACTATTCTTAAGATGAAAAGTAGAATCATGAAAGAGCACATATCTACAATTATATAGTTTTTTTTGACACAATGTCTAGGCAAAGATAGCCTTATTATTGAGGGAACATAACCACATAACCAAGAAGTAAACAACATGAGGATCTTGGTT
Organism: Hippophae rhamnoides; assembly: GCA_033030585.1. Taxonomy (NCBI): domain Eukaryota; kingdom Viridiplantae; phylum Streptophyta; class Magnoliopsida; order Rosales; family Elaeagnaceae; genus Hippophae; species Hippophae rhamnoides. Next base: position 39,193,726 of record CM065438.1, on the reverse strand, counting down.
GTGACTTGCGTTTGTTGTGTAAAAAGGAAAGTAGAGTACCAAAAACTCTTTGAAAAGAATAATGAGGAACTCTTTTGTATTAGTTCATGTGGAGATTTGTTTAGAAGAGTTTTTCGAAGGAAGTCTATTGATGGTAAAAATAGAAGCTCTAAAGGAATCAATCCATTATTTCATTAGGAGAGAAGCCTGAGGCAACATGTCTAGACCTTTTTCAACAACATATCTATTCGTGCATTCAACACTTTCATTTTATTTGGAAGTATGTGGAAATTTTTTTCCTGTTATTTATGCATAGTTTAGATAAGAGTGTATAAACAAAAGTGAACTACTTTCCACCATCAATTTGAATGGATTTGATTTTAGTGGAAAAGTGCCTTTCTACCATATACATAAAAGAAGTGAAACAACTTCAACATCAAACTTAACATTTTGGAAATAAATCCACTAATAGTGTGAAAAATCATCCATCATGAGAAGGAAATAACATGCATCAGTTATAGAAACTATAGGCGAAGCCCTTAAGTCCATGTACAGGAGTTCAAAAGGAGTAGTAACATGTTTATGAGAATGTGTTAAAGGTAGTTTTTGAGATTTTACAAGAGGGAAAATCTCACATTTACACTCATTTATAGTATTAGAAGATAATTGCAAAGTAGTATACACACTTTTAAGGACTTCCTTTGATGGATATGCCATGTAAGTATGCCAAATGAAATTCCTATGATCAAGAGTAGTGGTAGAAGCAAGATAGGATGCATTAAGTTCCACCAAATTTTAAGCATCCTTACTAAGGGTATATAGTCCATTACTGGCCTTGCCCCGAGTGATAAGCTTATTGGTTTAAGCATCCTTAATGAGAAACTCATTAGCATGCAATTCAACAAATTTATTATTTGTATCACACAATTTTTGAAATGAAAGTAAATTGTGTGAGATAGAGGGTGTATGAAGCACATTATCGAGTTTAAGTATGTAATTATTCAATTGAATATATGCATTGCCAAAATTCAGAATAGGTAAGGTAGAGCCATTATTGATAATAATGTTATCATTGCCAGAATAAGAGTTAGGATCTTGAAGAAGATAGTCATCTATAATCATGTGATGAGATGCTCCTAAGTCAAGAAGCCAGGCTATGTTAGGACTATTACCTTTGTTATTAGAGGTTAAAGCTTTAGCATGAGGCCCCCAAAGGTTTTTCCAAGACTTAGATAGTGAACCCTAAAGCACTGATTAGTAGTATGACCATTCTTGTTGCAAACTTGACATTGAACCTTTTCATAAGTTCAATTGCAACTAGGACTCATTAGTTTCTTGTTTCTTGAATTATAAGAATTGGCACTAGATTGATTGTTGTTGTGAACAGATCTTGAAGATTCCAAGCTGGTATATTTTTATTGTTATTGTGACCATCATGAACATTTATGTTATTACCTTATGATTTAATGTGTAGATTATTCATCTTAGTAATATTCGCTTGAATGACGTGATTTCCAAATTGATGATCAAGAATCCTTTCATGTGCAAGGAGATGCTATAAAGCTCATTAAATATGATTATTGTATACTTTAAGGCAATACCAAATATAAAGGAATTCCAATTGGAATCCAAACCTCCTAGGGCATAGAAAACCATATCATGATCTAGAATTGGCTGACCTATAACAACTAGATGATCAAAGATAATTTTGATTCAAATATTATAATCTTCAATAGGCAAGTCACCTTTCTTAAAAGTTTGAAATTAAAGATATAAATCCATCACTCGAGCTCTTGATGATTAGAAAAAATTGTCTGTAATTTATGCCATATATCTACTGCAAAACCAGATCTTACAAGGTGTGAACACATGCTAAGGCTAGATAAAGAATAAAAATGAATATAGTATTGAATATATTTTTACTAAAATTATATATATTTATATATATATTAATATGTATATGGTGCCCTTATTAGATATGAATATTAAATTTAATTTGTCACTTATTGCAGCTTAAACAAGATTAATGAATTATGCATGTTAGTTCATATATGAAAACATCTTAAGTCATTTTATAAAAGAATATATTATCTATAACAACACAATACCAAAAACGTTGTTTGCACCACCAATTGAACCAAAACTTGATGAACCCACCTTCCTAGATAAATAATCATATTTAGCTCTCATAGGAGCTTGATACATCTTTGATCACTTCTCCGACCATTAGCACAACATTTACATCAACCATAAAAATTGACACATAGCTGTTGAAGAGCATTACCTCCCACAAGCTTGAGGTTTTGGGAGAATTGGTGCCTATACTTCTACATGGTATCATATCAGCAAGGTCTTGGGACAAATCCTTGTAACAACCCCCAAAATCAATTAAAATTCCCAAGTTTGATAGGTCTTATAAAAAGACAATGAAACCTACTCTTAAAGAAAGTTCAAGTGATATGCCTTGGTAATGACAAAATAGCCCATAATTGAAGGGGAATGCTTGAAGAATATCAATAATTGTTAGGCCTACCTCCTACAAACTTGGACTTTTGAGAGAATTGGTGCTTGATATTTCTACAATGGAAAACATATTGATACAACCTCAGATATCCAAGGAAGGATATGAAGTAGCATAATCACTCAAGCTTGGTGAAAGGAAAAAAAATCTTAAGTATCCATTACAAATATGAATTTACATCTCTATTGAATGAATTCCAATACTCAATGAGCAATGTCTAAGGAAAAATGAAACAAAGTGCTAAAACCTATGACAATAGTGACTACTTCTCTTAAAATTGATCAAAATATTGTATTACCTATAGCAACTGGTGGCAAAAGTGAGGAATATATGGAGTGTGCAAATAAGTATGGTTGTTGTCGCGTGCACAGGTATGGTGAGTGTCACATGAATTGGTATGGTTGCTTTGTTCAACCACTATTAGGTAGCTAGGGTTGAGTATGGATGGCAAGTGTGTGTGGGCCATGAAGAAGATAAGGAAAAATAGTAATATTGATCTAGGTTGGTTCTTCAAAAATTGGAAAATTTAAAAAGAAAAAAGAAAATTGATCGGTTTACTTAAATTGGTAAAATATTTGGAGAATATTGGATCGATTTTTCAAAATTGGTGAAATATTTGGATAAAATGGGATGATTTTCTAAAAAATCAACAAAATTTTTTGTTTTAGTTTTGATAAATTGACGAATTTCAAATTTTCTCCAATTTTCGATAAACTAGTGAAATATAAGTGAAAATAGTATAATATTATAGTTATGTATGCCATTTAAGACATGATGTGGATGCTTTCAATGTTCAAACATTTTGTACTGTTGGAGGTTGATGGTGGCATATTGGATAAGATAATACGACTCAAGGGATGAGAGAGAATAGAGACTTAAGAAATGGCATTGGGTATTTGATGAGTGCTTAAAAAATACTAAAATTACCATAATTTAATGTACTTTAATTGATTAAATAAATTTATATTTGTACAATTTTATCATATTTTTATATAAATTTGTCCTTTTGAAATCATAAATATTTTTATTATTTTTTAGGTATTTTCTTTAAAAAATAACTTAAAGACTCGAAGAAACATACTGGTGGCAATATATCACAAATATGTTAAGAAAAAAATGAGAAAAAGTAAAAAAGATGGAAAATTGGACAAAATGGGTCAAAAATGTCAAAATCTTGGACACAATCGCCTATCCGCGCCGATTTCCGTGTGCACTAGCGCACACCTGTGCCATGTCCCACACATGCTAGAACACGCCCATGTCATGTCCTAGGCGTGCCAACATATGCCTACATCGTGTCCCGTGTGTGCCCGCAAACACCAAACACTCGCCTACCGCAATTTTCCTCATCTATACAAAAACCTCTTTCCCCAATGTAAAAGACAATTTTCTCATCTCTTTCTCTCTCTAGAATTTTTTTAGTTTGTATTTTTAAAGTTCTTCTCTTTTTTGAGAAGAACTAACTATGTTTTTATAGATTTTTTAGTTTTTGATTCAATAAACGGAAATACAAATCCGTTTAGAGGTTTTTTAGCAATAGAATTAACATCAAATTGCTATAAGGATTCTTTTAAGGTATAATTTTAATGGATTCTTTACAGTTATTTTTTTGTTTTATTCTTATATGTTATATTTAATTTGTCTGTGATTAAATTTAATATGGCTGACTGTTCGTAAATATGATATAATTATAATGTTGTTATGCTTGCGAAATATTAAATAGGTAAAACATTTTTATAAAATAAAATTGATTTTGTTTTTATTTAATATTTTATATTAAGGATGTGAGAGAGAAGAGAGAAATATATTATTTTTCATTACAAACTTAAATCTAAAAATTATATTATAAGGTTTAATTATCCAGTCTCATTTAGAGTAGTACTTTTTTATTTGTTTGTGCAATCGTCCAGTAGTTAGTGTGAAGCTCTATTTCAAAAGTTTTTATAAGAATTATTATTCGAAAATGTATTGACAACATATTTTCAGTCATGGTTTTAAAATTTGAAAGTTAGTACTCGGATAATTAAATTCTTAAGTTTAATCTAGACACCTTGAATAAAGTTTAAAATGTCTAACCCCACCAAAGGTGACATTTAAATGATTTATTTTCAATCTCTTAAAAAAAGAATTAATTTAATTAATCAAATTAATTATCGATTGTATCCATAGGTTTTAATTGATTTGTTTAATTAATAAAAAATATCTAACCCCACCAAATGTTGTATTTATATAAAAAAAAAGAATCAATAAATATCAATTTGTATCTTTAATAACCTAAATAATATGAGCAAGCATAATCAACTTAATTATTATATCTATAAATACTCCACTGTTATGAATGAGAAAAATTTGCATTAATGTGTATTGAATCATATCTATGTTTATTTTTATATTTTAAGATTAGGAAACAAACAAACCAAAAAATTGTGACATGATGTTTAGGATTTAATTTCATTTTTAAGATTTTGAATAATAAATTAAAAATCACATAAATTTCTTCCTTAGATCGACCTTGGAAGTATACTTATCATGTACTATAAAATGATTCGTGCACTTGGGTAAATTTTATAAATAATAAAACCAAAGTATCTGTAACATTAGCATTGCATTCCGATCTTGTCTCATCAATATTCTAGAAAATATCTTAAAATTTTGAAACTATTTGAGGGTTTATGACAAATTAGCAAAAAAACTACTTTTCTTTCATAATTTATCTAAATCATCTTTTTTGTATCTTCTAAAAGACTTTTGTATATATTGGGATCTTCATCGAGTTCATCTTCTAAAGCATAAGTCATCTCCATATCATCCATAGTATTAATTCTTATAAATCTTTTAGGTAACATTGTCTTAAGGGACTGACATTATCCTTATCAACAATATACTTATGAAATATCCTACTTATATATAACCTTGGTCAATCCTACTTTCAATAACATGTCCTCTTATGGCATCCAATTTTTGTTTCCGAATATTAACACATTTCATTCAAGGTCATTGTAGATCATTTGGATCAATTATATTCTTTTGACCTACTTCTACGAAGCTCTCTAATTTAGTTAAAAATTCATTCAAATCTTATATATAAAAGTTAAAAATTATTAAATTATAAATACATTCAAAACTATAGGAAACTTTGACACAAGCTGCTATAAGTACAATTGACGCATATCGTAATATTTGAAAACTTCAATTAAATCTAACATAACACACATATTTTCATGTATAAAAAAATGTTCACATATAAATTATAAAATGCAAATAATGAAAAAACAAAATGTATAATATATTTTCATTATCTTTGTTTTATCATATATATATATATATTTACATTTAAATTAACTAATTATAACTAACTATAACAAAAAATTATTTATCATAAAATATAGGCATTCATAGAAACAAAAATAACATACAATAGGTTTAAATAAAAATAAATATACAACATATTTATATACAAATAAACATACAATATATTTATATACAAATAAACATATAATATATTGTACAAAAATAATATCTTCTTCAATACAAGGGTAAAACACAAAAAAATTGATAAATATAAAATTAGAAAATAATTAAAATGAAAAATAAAGGAAAATTGAAAATGGGTTATGTTGTGTGTTTTGCAACACACAGAAAATCGTGCAAGTATACACGGTCACAAGTAATAAAGATTTGTAAGTAAAGTATCGTTCCCACGAGGATTTGTTACTATAGTTTGTTGAGTACTAAAATTGTATCTCTCTAATTTTATCCAAAACAATCGATGATTAAGAAAAAGGTAAAAAGAAAATAAGAGAACTCTAGGATTGCAATTTTTCACCAAACTAATCCACTCAAATCATGTTATTTTCTTTTGATTTATATTTTTTAGTACATTTAATTTGTCAACCGAAAACTTCTTTTTTATTCATACATCTCTTCCGAGCTCCGTATAAACACACCTCGTTAAATTAATTCACTATATCTCTATGAGAATTAAATTTAATAAGATTCATTAAGTTCTAAGTTCTCAAATGGCCACACATACAATTAGGGTATATTCCTATCCTTCATCATACATGTCATTCTATTTACGAGCAATATACACAAAAATGCCTTTCTCAAGTTTATTTTTATGCCACAAATCGTTTTGATAAAATTCGTAAATAATCAAAAAGCATTAAGCATAAAATAGAACGAACAAATCGAACGTCTTATAAATCTATCAAAAATAATTAAAATCAAAGCTTCATATATTTGAATCAAATGCAACCCTAGAAAAATTAAATTACTTCATTAAATTAAAATAAAAATTACAATAGATGCAGAAAAATTAGAAGAAGAAGAAGGAAAATTAAAACATCACATAGAACTAATATTTGGCACACGCAGAACAAAACAAAAGCCAAAAAATGGCTTCTGCGTGTTCTGCATTCCAAAACCGAACAACACAAAAATTCTAAACCAAAAAAAACTTCTAAATTCTATCATAATATCACCTATTTATAGCTAAAACAATACATCAAAAATATTAAAATATCATCCACGCGTCACAATTTGTATCGAAAATAAAACCCCGACATTCCCCTTAATATCCGCGGTCACGCGAAAATCAAAAAATTATTTTAATTCACACGAGACAAGGAGCCGTTTTTGCATTTTTTTATTCATTGTGCGTACCACGTGTCAGCGTTTGATTCGCTGAATATATTGGTGTGACACGTGGCAGAAAATAATAGGGAAGCAAGGACGGGCTCATGGATAATTGCCGCACCGGATTGTGGCACGAGATGTGGGGGACAGCGGCTGGAACGGGTGCGAGATTCGGCACTTTTTCATTCCCCAAAACGTTCCACGCGTCCGCTCTTGATTGGTGCAAGGGGAACGTTGAACACGTGGCATACTTTAAATGGTTGGAGGGAACGATTGCACGCCGGCTTGCGCGGCAGGTGGGCCTCACTCGGGCACCGAGCCGCGTGAAAGCGCAGAGTCTGCACGCATTCGCTTTGGTCGGGCTTGAATTACACGTGCCAATCTTGACCGTTTATACTTTGATCGGATGGACCACGTTGTACGCGTGGATGTTGAAGCGTGGAACTTCTTTCCTGCGAAGATAAATAACTTCTATTAATTATGTTTTCACCCACAAATATATTTCAAATTACATTTTAAACTTTCTTAAATTACAGTCAAGCCCTTTGCTAATTTTAAATTAAATTTTTAAACTTTTAATAATTATAATTAAGCCCAAATTCAATTTAAATTATATTTTCGATTTTTATAAATTGTAATTAAGAAAAATATTATTTGAAATTATATTTGTGGACAGAAATATGAAATTAAGTACATTTTCGATACAAATTATTTAATTTTATTAAAAATGTATTTTTAGCACATAACAGGAAAATATTAATTTATTTAACAAAAATTAACTAAATATGTAAAGAACATAGCAATTATAATTGATAAAATAGATGAAAATAACTATATAAAATACAATTATCAGGTTACCAAGTGGAGAGAAAAGGGGAATATGGGAGAGGTGGAGCTCGAGTTGGGCTAGTGTGGGCTAGTGTAACAATGAAGGGTGGTTGGTGGTTTGTGGAGCACTACTAGTGGTGTTTTCTTGGGTATTTGGATTGCTTCTCACTAGTGCTATCAACTCGAGTATGGTTGTTAGTGGCAATTGTAGATGGCTCGAGATGTTGCTAGTGGTTTTTGGAGGATAGATTGCTCACAATGCCTGAAAAAGTGAGGATGGATTGAAGTGGTTGAGCTATTGGTTATTTTAGGTTGTGAGAAAAAGTGAGGAGTAAAAAGTGAAAATTGAACACATAATTGACATTTTCTTTTTAAAAAAATTATCAGTTTTGAATCGATGAAAAAATATTTTCATTTGAAATTCTTGTGAGTTTAAACAAGAATTTTTTTTAAAACAATTATCAATTTCCAATGAACCAATAAAAACTCTATTATGAGTTAGTTGTTTAGTTAATCAATGAAAAACAAATTGACAAAACTATCATTTATTGTAACAGTGATCTACTAGTTAAATTGTTCACATGAGTTCACATGACAAAAACTTTAAGTATTGTTACCTAAATGATGGGGATAATATTTATTTTAAAACTTATTATGAAGTACATAAATGATACATTCATCACACCCAAAAACTAAGTAGTAGATTTTGGCAAATAAAAAAAATTGGTGATAATTTGGTTAGTTTACACTAATGAAACAAAGAGCTATAATCTATTGAGATCAGAGATTTAAGAAAATAACAAAGATCATTATGGAGCTCAATAATATTTAATTTGATAAAATCATATTTTTTTTCATTTATAGTTGGTATGTATCTATACATAATATATATAGGGTAATCACGCCCTTCAAATTCATAATAACTATTTAATATAAATTCATTTTGTTAGTGACAATTAATAGCAACCTTTTATAGTCATAACAGTTAATTCAACACTTCCCTTCAAGTTATGCATAGATGTTCCACGTGCTTAATTTGTCGAAAAAATTTAAGAAAACTCAATATTAGATTTCTTTGGTAATATTACCACCTAACTAAACCTTTGAACAAAGCTTAGGTAATTCCATCATCTTTCCATCTAACTTTTTCTTGATGAAAAAATCTATCTACCTTAACGTGTTTTGTACGAACATGTTGAACTGGATTATGTGCAATATCACATGCTATTTTATTGTCACAAGATTAGGTCCTGTAAAGGTAAAGTCACCAGAAGTAGATCACTTATCCTTCTTATCACTTGCCCAATTGACATCAATATATGCTTCTATACTTTGATGGTTTGTATTTTTAGTGAATAATACTCCTTTTCCTAGAGTAGAATTTAGATACCTCAAAATATACATAAATACATTCATGTGTTATTCTCTAGGATTATACATAAACTGGCTAATAATACTTAGAGCATAAGCTAAATTTGGTCTGGTATAAGACAAGTACACCAATCTTTGTACAAGTCTTTGGTATCTTCCTTTGTTAATAGGTACTTGGTTGGACTCAACACACAAGTTTTGACCTTTTTCTACTAGTATGTCAATTAGTTGACATGCTAACATACCAATCTCTTATAGTAGATCTAAGGTATATTCATAAAATTAGTCCTTTATTAGATTGAGATACTTCAATCCCAAGAAAATATTTCAAAGGACCTACATCTTTCATTTCAAACTCTTTGGACAAGTAATTCTATAAGGAATCTCTTTCTTTAGGGTCATTCTGTGTAACAACCATGTCATCCACATATATAATGGGTGTAGTTATTTATCCAACTATTTTTTTAAGAATAGAGTATGATTTGAGTTGTATTGATAGTAACCGAAGGCTATCATGGATTTTACGAATCTTCCAAACTATGCTCTTGAAGATTGTTTTAGCCTATACAATCATTTCTTTAGTCTTTATACCTTCTAGATATACCCTTTTTTTATTATGCATCCAAATAGGAGATCTATGTAGATTTCTTTAGATAATTCACCATATTGAAAAGCATTCATCATATCAAATTGTTGTAATGACCAATTCAAATTAGTAGTTAAAGATAACATAACACGAATTCTGTTCATTTTGGCTATAAGTGCAGTTGTTCGTGTGTAGTTAGTCCCATGGATTTGAGTGTATTCCTTTGCTATCAATCTTACCTTAATACATTAAATTATGTCATTAGCATTATATTTCATGGTGAAAATCCACTAACGTTTCGCTTATTTCTTCCTTGGTAGAGGACTAATTAGTTCTTATGTTTCATTTTTTCCCCAAGATTTCATCTACTCGTTTATAGATTCTTTCCACCTAGGATCAACTAAGGCTTCCTACACATTGTTAGGTATAGTAGATAGTTGATTGATAATTTATTGATTTTTTGACAATCGATATATAGACATATAATGGTTCATGAGATATTTTACTTTAGTAGACAATTGGGTCTCATATGTAGGTTTTGGAATACCTCTAGTGAGACATTATGGTAACTATCTCCTAGATGACTTAAGCACATATAAGGAATATCATTAGACAATTATTTATTTGGTGTATCAATTGGGAGGGACTCAGTCTTGAATTCATAAGTTTATTGGTCTTTTAGGTGCTCATTTTCAATTAGATCTTTGTTTTGACCACTAGATTCCAACTCATCCACTTCTAGCTTATTATATCGTTGAGTAGGGTATCACCACCTACATCTACTTATATGCTTATTGTGTCGTTGTGTTGAGTATCACCACTTACATCGAATTTTTGACCACTAGGATCCAAATCACCTACATTTTGATCATATACTTCGACATCATCTTCCTCAAGGTTGTATACAAGTCTAAATTTTCTCAAGACACTCCCCTGAAAAGTTAGACTTAAAGAAATATATAGTATCTTTAAGAAAGACAACATTCATAGGGTTAAACATATATTTAGTAGGGGGGTGATAACATTTGTATCCTTTTTAATGAATAGCATATCTAACAAAGACAAATTTCAAGGCTCAAGGAATTAACTTACTGCTTTGGCGTTTATGAAGATGAACATATGCAATACATTTGAAGAAATAAGGGGATAGATTTGGGACTATTGGAGCAAAAAAAAAAAAAAATTCTCCAGGTGTCTAGAAGGGTTTTTTGAAGTTGATAAGATGAGATGGAACATGATTGATGAGATTTGCGACAAAGAGAAGAGCTTTCCCTCAGTAGCATAAAGGCATATGAGCTTTGATTAGGGAAGCGTGAATTACTTCTAATAAGTGTATATTATTGCATTCAGAACACCATTCTATTGAGGTGTATCTGAATAACTAGTTTGATGAATTGAGCCATGAGAGTCCAAATATTTGTGAAGTTCAAAACTATGGCACTCCTCACCATTATCACTTCGTAACACTTGTATTTAGGCATTGTACTATGTATGAATGGAGTTATACAACTTTTGATTTGGATTTCATCAAACACAACCAAGTCATCACAATCATCTATAAAGATAACAAACTAATATGACATCCATTGAGGTAACTTTGGATGGTCCCCAAACATGAAAGTGAATAACCATAAAAAGAACTAGACTTTTATTTAAAATTAAAGGAAATGAAACACGATGATTTTTTACAAGTTCACACACATCACATTTGAAAATAGAAATATCCAAATTTGTAAATAAATTAGGAAATAACTTTTTTAAATAACCAAATAAGGCATGTCCCAAACATCGATGTCAGAGCTACATCTTAGTGGTCTTCTTTGGTAAACCAATGCTTTCTAATGCTAAAGCTTGTTGTAATCTACTAGAAGTTTTTAACTCTAAGTCCAAGTAATACAACTTCTATCTCTTGACACCCTAATCAATTGTTTATCTAGTCTAAATATCCTTAAACACATAATATTCAGGCCAAAAAATAACAACACAAGATAAGATAGTAATGATTTGAGAAAGTGATAGAAAGTTATAATCTAAAAAGGGAACAACTAACACAAAATCAAGATATATAGTATTAGTAAGATCTGATGACCCATCCCCAATAAGTGGGTTGGTATTACCATTGGACGTGGAGACACAATTTTGGGAGGATAGATTAAGGGTTAGGAATTACCTAACATCAAATATCATATGATTAGTAACACTAGAATCAATTATCCATGTACCATTCAAAATTGGTGTCAAAATGTTTAAGACTTTACCTCCAGTGTTTGTAGTGGTTACTAATGCTGATGATGTATGAGTGGCATCGTTTTCTTTTATTTAAGCGATTGTTGTAGTAGGCAATCGCTTGAAATTTTGATGCCATATTGGGTTCCATCAATCTGAATATTCCATAAGTTCAAAGCAATGACTTTTAGAATGACCTGTTTGATTGCAGTGAGTACATTTGTATGTAGGTTTGTTCGAATTGTTGGAATTCTTCATATCGGTGGATATTGGTTGATCTTGTGACATTTAACTAGGTTGATGGTGGGAAATCATAATAGAAACGTTAGGTTTCTCAATGTCTTCATTCAAAGTAGTAGAGCGTATGTCATCACCATAGTCTAAGGAATAACACTCATCTAAACTTAGGGGTGGTTCCTAACGTTAAATTTCTTCAAATTTGATCAATTTTTTTATCCAATCTAGCAAGAAGAATGTGTACTTGGGTTCATTCAATAGACTACTAGTGTGTTGTATCATCATTAGGATCCTTCGTGACTACTTTATCACGATAACCTAATTCTCAAAAGATTTCTGTTAACTCCCTGTGGTATAATGAGAGTGATTTGATATATTATTTAGTTGAGAAGGTTTTTTGATGCAAATAATATACATGCATCTCGTTATTATTGTCATAAAAGGTTTTGGAAAAAGTACTTCAGATTTCATGGGTAATGGGTATTCAGATTTCACAAGCAGTAGATATGTGGACATAGTGCTTTGTGATGTTAGGAAACATGGACAAACATGAACATCAGAAGCGAGAGTTTCACCTTCTAATTTTTAACAATATGTATCTTCATCAATTAAGATCATACATCATGATTTGTTTAGGTGAGTAAAATATTTGTAATAAAAGGACCCTTAAATTGAACAAGAACTTGAACAAATTGAGTTTCTAAGGATTCAATATGTTTACTCTTTTTTTTTTCTTCCCCTTTTTAATCTGTATTTTAAATAAAATAATAATAATAGCAGCTAAACAAATATATACTGTCTTTTCATTTTCTCTGCTTCATTGATTTTATGGTTACGATTGTCCATTTTGTGTGCTTAGGACAAAAGGATTGAGAAATGGCTCACGTGATGAACGATGTCGACCATCAAAATGCAAACAGCTCCGTCGACCTTGACCAGACGGCGGAACTTAATCAGAAAGTGGACTTGTTGGAGTGAGAGAATGGGGATATCAAAGAGATTGGGACTTATTGAGAAACTGACGAAAGAGATTGGGAAAAAAAAATGAAAGACTATCAAACTCCAACTGGGTAGACAACATGATGGCGGTGGGAAAAAAATTATGGGATAGAGAACATAATGGCAGTGGAGATCTGAAATGAAGAACTTCAACTGGGAGTCTCCGGAAAGGCCGGGCAGCGAAATTGTCCAACTGGAAGCAGTGAAACAACGTAGGTTTGGGATATTTTAGTGTTTGGTTGGTGTAGCTAGCAATGAAAATGTTGTAGCAGCGGAGGTTTGGGTGGCGATGGATTTGCTGTTTGATTTCAACGATGGAATGTTGAAATTTTGGAACAAATAATTCAAATAGTTGGCTCTAATATATGTCTAATATTCATATTTGATATATATATATATATACAATCAAACTCTTTCAAATTCATAATTATTTAACATTAATGATAACCTTTCCTATTCATAACAGTTAATTTAACAAATAGGAGAGAAATATTTGAAGTGATTGAATTTGCGATATTTCTTTTGGCAGTTAGGATTTCCACACTATATATTTACCATAGACAAATATATGAAGCTCTTAACCTACAAGAAAATTGGATTGCCACACTGCGCTTCTAGTTGAACCAAAGAGATGTTAGCAAGAACAACTACAGTTTGAGTGATCAAAATTAAAGATTATTTGTTAATTCTATTTTAACTATATATTTTTGTCGATGACAATTTCAATATTATTTGTCCCTGAACAACTATTTCCAGCAATAAGATTTGAATGGTCATACTCGATCAATGAGCTACAAAAGCTAGAAGACAAGAGAGAATCGAAACATTATCAAAGTTAGGAAAGGGAATATTTATTAATAAAAATGAGAGAATATTGGATTATACTTGCATAAGCAAATAAATAAATAAATAATAAAATAAAATAAATAAAAATAATGTGGATTTCGGTGTCTTTTTGTTAATTCAAGAAACAAGAATGAAGAATGGTACGCCGTCTATGGTAGGTTGTCAACTTTATTGAGCAAGCTTCGAGTAAACATTTTTTTTTAATTCCTTTTAATTAATCAATGATAAATAACACTTATCTCAAAGAGCTTGAGATATGAACTTATCAAGTATAGTGGAAAACAAAATGCTTTAATCAAATTAAAAATAAAATGAATATATTTAAGTAAAATAGATTCCTAATTTGGAGCATATGAGCCAAGGGTTTGTATTCCACATGTCTGTATACCCTGATCTAATCTTTTTTTTTTCCTTCAACTTTTTTTTTTATTTTTCAAGACAAAGTGAAAAAGAAAATCTGGTAGTTTGGAAGCATATATAGCCGGAATAAATTGTTTTACTCCCTTAAAAAATATACTTTAGTTTAATTTATGGTGATGAAACAAAAAATTAAACATTTTTTTTAATGTATATCAAAATGTCAAATTTACTATTTTAAAAAGTCATGTGATTTGCATTTTGAAAATAAAGTTTCAACTTTTTTGTTTTAGTCATAAGAAATTTAACTTAATTGTAAATTTTTGGAATTGCAAACATTCATTTGCCACTAACATATGTAAAAATAATAATTTATTATTTTTAATATTTTTTGTTTTAATTAACTATTTGTTGATGTCGATTTCTACTTGTTACGTTCTTTGGAAGCATGGACCTTCAAAATTATTAAAAAATCATGTCAAAAGGTACGACACATATAGGTGTCATATCTACTCTAATGCTTAAGTTAGTTTCTAATGAAAAAACTTAAATTAGAGAGAGTTTGAGAAAATTTGTAGTTTGATCTTACGCAATTAACTTTTTAAGTTTTGAGGACCTATTTAAAAATTTGATAGATGGAATAACCATAAATAATAAATATCTATTAATTAATATATAATGATATTAATTTACCTTATATAATTAGATATCATCGTTAATATAGGTTTTTGGTTTTAAATAATAAAAGATATGCATGACAATATAGGTTTTTGGTTTTAAATAATAAAAGATATGCATGACAAAATATTGTATCCATTTGACTTTCAAATGTTTCCATGGACCAATCAAGTGGTGTTGTATGTACCTCATGATTTTCCTACCCAACACAAGTTCCCTAGAATGCCTAGGCTACTACTGGTTAGGCGGGGTAGGTAGTCTAGTTATCTCATCCATGTACGGTGACTTAGTAAAAGTTGGTTTCAAAGCATCTTAGTTGAATTGTTCAACGAGTACCCTATATAACTATATGCCATCATGATCCTAAGGTCAGAAGCTTTCCAATGATTATTTTCAATGTCTCAATCAGAATCTCACTTAGAAAGTTGTACTCGGTCAAAGTGTAAGGAAAAAGTTAACTACAGATTCATTGTTTGACTTTCATAATCTAATGTTTTTATAAGTTTGATTCTACGGGCTTTTGAGTTGATAGGTTGATGGGAGGTTGAGAATGAGCTTGATGGTTTATTTAAATACCTATTCGTTATCAACCTCACTCAAGACTTAGTTTAGAGAGCTTTGAGTAGAAAAATTGAAGAACAATTTCAAGTGCATCCAACTTTAGGTGAGTGGATCAACACCTTTACTTTTTTAACTTTTTTCTTCAACTTTTCCTTGAATTTGCATGAACTCTATGAACTTGAACATTGTAACCCATAAAACTATTTCCTTTTCTCTTTTTGTACATCTAGAACAGTAGAGTAGGAATTTTTTGAAGATTTGTTTTTTTAGGAGCTAGGAGTCTGCTTCAGCTTTGATGAACTCACTTCTTGGAATATGATGTATGGTAACAAGACCTGTGAACGCTACTACCATAAGAAAGGATCCAGAAAAACTAGGATAAATATAAATCCAAAATAAAGAGTAGACACCTAGACAAGGATGACTCACACTATGCAAAGTGGGATACATTGGACTTGTGGGCATGCTAGAACATGATGAAATGATGGAACAAGTGGGAACCGAAATAGTGGGTCGATTGGGAGGACCACATCATTGATCAAAAAGGGACAAGATGAATGAATCACACCCCACTAAAATTAGTGGTTAGAAGTCCAATCGGCGAATCAACCAACTGATCGACCTGGCGAACAGTGTGGCATAGGTTACTTCTTCCTCCTTTGGTGGGAATAGTGACTCCATTGGTACTACTGACGGTGATGTTGGCTCCAGAATTTGTTCTAATTCCCATCTTTAGAATGAACCTATTAATCCTATATATTGACATTTTTGATTCTTTTTTTTATTAAAGACATTCCTAAAGAATTACTGAATTCTAAACCCAAGTGTATAGTTGATTATGAAGTTGATTCATTGGCTGTAATCGCTACTAAACTCATGATGGAAAAGTTGCAGGAGATATTTTTAATTCTTGAGACATGGTAATTATTCTTCCTAAACAAGTTGTGATCCCTAGTAATCCCCCACCAAGGGATCACCATTTTTATTGATCAACTTTTTGGTAGTCTGAAGCTCCTGGTTCCCCTACTAGTATGGCAGTTTCTTTGTAGACTTGAGGCTCTTTTAGGAAAATTCCTTCCTAATTTCTAGAGAATTCTTCTATCTTGCTTCATCCTATAGAAGTATCATGGTAGAGACTTTACCTTAGCTGATTCTATTCTCTGTACTATCTTCTTTATGTGAGTGGTTGATGGTACAATCTGAAACCATGTACTATCTTCTTTATGCGAGTGGTTGATGGTACAATCTGAAACCATATGATAACCGTAGGTTTGTTAATGTTATTTAAATGGCCCAAAACAAACGTGTCCCAAGATACAATACTAAATAAACCCTATAGTCATTTTTCATATATATATATATATATTAACTAAGTTTGTTTAGTTTTTTTGGTGGGTGAATAGCCGAAAGAAGCAGCAGCTGATATCAGAGAAGAATAGATCATAAATCCAGCCCTCTACGTCATTTTTCATTGTTGTTCTACGCATGTCTCTTCCTCACCATTCCTCAACAACGCAAGCACCACCAGTGACATTGTTTCCAGCTTCATTCCCAATCGCTTGCCATCGTAATAGTCGTCCTTCCTGGTCTGTTGCTACATGAACTAAGATAGTGACGGCATTCGGTGTCGTGAGCCTCTGCAGATTTCAGCCTCATCTAGTTTATATCAGATTTTGGTGCCGCTGGTGGTGTTTATGGTAATATCTGATTTAATAGCAAGTTTGTTAATTTATCTTGCTATATATTACCAGTAAATTAGAGTGGATATTTTGTGGGTTGATTTTGGATTTTGGTATAATTTGTGAAGCTCTCAAAATTGGTGTTTATATCTCCGTTTGATTATTAGTTGATTTTCCTAAGTGTGCCGTCGTGAGTGGAGTAGACTTTTCACATTGAAAAGTTGAACCACTTAAATCATTGTATGCCATTTATTTTCTTACTGGTTATTATTTTACTGTTATCCATTATTATTAATTTGTGCAACCAAAATTGGACCCGATCTTCGCTTCCGCAAGTGCTAATTCTTAACAAATTGGTATAAGAGCATTGGATTATTCTGCTATTTATAGGAACTGATCAAGTTTGCTCTTTTGGATTTATTTTGAGCTTCTGGTTATCTGATTGGTTTCATATATTTCTGAGTTGTGCTTCTGTTTATTTAATATTGGGTTTTCTACCATGACGGAAAAATACGAAATTGAGAAATTCAATGGTAGAAATGATTTCAGTCTATGGCGTATGAAGTTGCGGGCTGTATTAGTTAAAGAAGGGCTTGTTTAAACACTTGAAGGTAAGGATAAATTTTTCAAAAAAATTGACTGATGAAGAAAAAGATGTATTGATGGAAAATGCTCTCAGTTCAATTCAGTTATCCTTGTCTGATGAGGTATTACGCGAGGTTGGTGATGAGGAATCTCCTGCTGGGTTATGGCTTAAATTGGAGAATTTGTATATGACCAAGTCTTTGACAAGTCGGTTATATTTGAAGCAGCGTTTGTATACATTCAGAATGTTAGAAGGTAAACCTTTACATGATCACCTTGATGAATTTACTAAAATTATTCATGATCTGAAAAATGGTGGTGTTAAGATTGATGATGAGGATCAGACCTTAGTTCTATTATGTTCTTTACCTCATTCATTTGAACATTTTGTTGATACCATGCTAAATGGATAAGACACTATTTCTTTGGAAGATATCAAAGCAGCTTTGAATTCCAGAGAGTTGAAGAAAAAGTGTCTACAAGCAATAATGATACTAGTAGTGGTTTATTTGTTAGAGGTAGAAATCAAGAAAAAGGCACAAGCAATAATAGAGGCAAGTCTAGATCCAAATCTAGAAAAAGAAAAGATAAATGCAACTATTGTTGTCAAGAAGGGCACTGGAAAGTAAATTGTCCGAAACTCAAATGTAAAGGAAAATCTACCATAGCGTCTTCTAGTATTTATGATGTTGCTGGTGTTACAGATAGTTCTGCTTTCAATGGTGAAAATGTTCTATCAGTATCTATTGGTTCTCCTAGAGATGTTTGGATTCTTGATTCAGGTTGCACTTACCATATGTGCCCCAGTAGAGATTGGTTTGCTTCTTATCAGTTTATTGATGGGGGTGTTGTCTTGATGGGAAACAATATGTCCTGCAAGGTTGTTGGTATTGGTACTATCCGAATTAAGATGCATGATGGTATTGTTAGGACTTTGAAAGATGTTCACCATGTTCCAGATTTGAAAAAGAATTTGATATCTTTGGGTACTCTTGATTCATAAGGCTACAAGTATGTAGGTGAAGGTAGAGTTTTAAAAGTTAGTAAGGATGCTCTCATTGTTATTAAAGGGCAATTGTTGCATGGTCTCTATATGCTTCAGGGTAGCACTGTTATTGGCAGTGTTTCAATTTCGTCCTCGACAGATCAAGATTCAGACACTACTCGATTATGGCATATACGGCATGGGCATATGAGTGAGGCAGGGATGTCTATTTTGAGAAAACATGATTTGTTTTATGTCAGAAAACTGGAAAGCTTGATTTCTGTGAGCATTGTGTCTATGGAAAGCATCAGGGTCAAGTTCAGTAGAGCCATCCATAAAACAAAAGGTACTGTTGATTATATTCATTCAGATCTTTGGGGTTCTTCTCGTGTTGTGTCTAAGAGTGGTGCCCAATATATGTTGACTTTTATTGATGACTTCTCCTGTCATATCTGGGTGTATTTTATGAAGAATAAGAATGATGTGTTCTCAAAATTTGTGAAATTCAAGGCTTGTATAAAAAATCAAACAGGCAAGAAAATCAAGCATTTGAGAATTGATAATGGTTTGAAATTTTGTGATAGTCAGTTTAATGAGTTCTGTGAAAGAAATGGCATAATGAGACACCACACTATGTGTCACACACCACAACAAAATGGAGTAGCAAAACGTATGAATATGACTCTCTTAGAAAGAGCTCGTTGTATGCTCTTTCAAGCTGACATGTATAAATCCTTTTGGGCTGAAGCTTGTAACCATGCCTGCTATTTGGTGAATCAGTCTCCATCAATTGCAATTGAGTTGAAGACTCCATTTGAGGTATTCTTTGGTATTCCTGCTAATTATTTTGATTTGAAAGTTTTTGGTTGTCCTGCTTATGCTCATGTTAATGATGATAAACTTGAGCCTAGGGCATTTAAATGCATATTTTTGGGATATCCTTATGGGGTAAAGGGTTATAGATTATGGTGTGTTGAACCCAAGTCACCTAAATTTTTGATTAGCATAGATGTTAAGTTCGATGAGTTTTCCATGTTGTAAAAAAAAAGAGTCTATTGTTAGAGATAAAGACCACGGTGTTGGTGAGTAGGTGGAGCTTGAGAGTGGAGCTCCTAGTCAAATGCAAGAGGGCACTTCAGATCAACCATTTGTGGATGAGATAGATGATTCTGCTCATAATGTAGCAGACGAGCAACATGAGCAACCATATAGTATCGCTAAGGGTAAAGGAATAAGAGAGATTCGACGCCCTCAGAGGTACAGAGATGCAGACTTAGTTTCTTTTACAATGTCTGTTGCAGAGTCTATTGAGGTACATGAACCTTATAGCTATCATGAAGTTGTCACTTGTGATGAGTCTGTTCAGTGGTTGGTTGCTATGAATAAAGAGATTCAATCACTTCATAAGAATCATACTTGGGAATTGGTGAAACTGCCTAAGGGGTATAAGATTATTGGAAACAAATGGGTCATCAAGAAAAAGAAAGGTATGCCTGAGGTTGAAGCAGCTAGGTTCAAGGCACGTGTTGTTGCAAAAGTCTATTGTCAGAGGGGTTTGTTGTTCCAGGTAAGGAAGATCATGTTTGTTTATTGAAAAAGTCTTTATATGGGCTAAAACAATCTCCTAGGCAGTGGTATAAGCGGTTTGATTCTTTTATGATTGATTATGGTTACTCTAGGAGTGATTATGATATTTGTGTTTATCATAAAAGATTTCATGATGGTTCATCCATTTATTTATTGCTTTATATTGATGACATGCTTATTGCTTCTAAGACTAAGTCTGAGATTCAGAAATTAAATTCTCAACTTAATGGTGAGTTTGAGATGAAAGATTTGGGTGTAGTGAAGAAAATTTTGGGCATGGAAATTTACAGGGATAGACAAGCGGGCAAGCTTTATTTGACTCAGAGAAGTTATATTGAAAAAGTTCTTGAACGCTTTGGTATGAAAGAGTCTAAACCTATGAGTACACTATTAGCTGCACATTTCAGGCTTTCTTTGGATTGTCACCACAGTCAGAAGAAGAAGAGCGGTACATGTTTCAGGTTCCATATTCTAGTGATGTTGGTAGTTTGATGTATGCTATGGTTTGTAATTGTCCAAACATTTCACATGCAGTTAGTGTTGTCAGCATATATATGGGTAATCCTGGTAAGGATCATTGGCAAGCAGTGAAATGGATACTTCGGTATTTGAGAGGTACATCTAATTTTGGTTTGGTATATGATGGAAGTTCTAATACTGGTTGCAGTGTTATTGGTTATGTGGACTCCAATTATGCTGGTGATTTGGATAGAAGAAGATCTCTGATAGGTTATGTCTTCACTCTTTCTCATTGTGTCATTAGTTGGAAGGCTACTTTATAGTCTACAGTTGCTTTGTCTACGACAGAGGTAGAATATATGGCAACAGAAGCAGTGAAAGAAGCCATTTGGCTTAGAGGTTTGGTTTGGGATTTGGGTTTATAGCAGGATACTTCTTTTGTATTTTGTGATAGTCAGAGTGCGATACACTTGACTAAGAATACTATGTATCATGAAAGAACCAAACACATTGATGTCATATATTACTTCGTTTGTGACATTGTCTCTTAGGGTGCTATTGCTGTCAATAAGATAGTCACTACAGAGAATCTAGCTGATATGTTAACTAAACCAGTTCCATTTAATAAGTTCAAGCATTGCTTAGACTTGATTGGTATTTGTAGAAGATGATCACCCTTCGGGGCTTGGTACGACGGTTATTTGGTAATCCGAGGAATTTCATATTTGAAGAACTTGTTTTGTGTTTTGAGCCAAGGTGGAGATTTGTTATTTAAATGGCCTAAAACAAACATGGCTTAAGACCCAATAATAAATAAACCCTGTATTCATTTTCCATATATATATATATATTAACTAAGTTTGCTTAGTTTTTTCGGTGGGTGAATAGCCGCAAGAAGCAGCAGCTGATATCAAAGAAGAATAGATCATAAATCTAGCCCTCTACATCATTTTTCATTGTTGTTCTACGCCTGTCTCTTCCTCACCATTCCTCAGCGACACAAGCACCACCAGTGACGTTGTTTCCAGCTGCATTCCCAATTGCTTTCCATCGCAGCAGTCGTCCTTCCTGGTCTGTTGCTGCACGAACTAAGATAGCGACGACATTCGGTGTCGTGAGCCTCTGCAGATTTCAACCTCATCTAGTTTATATCAGATTTTGGTGCCGTTGGTGGTGTTTATGGTAATATCTGATTTAATAGCAAGTTTGTTAATTTATCTTGCTATATATTACCAGTAAATTAGGGTGGATATTTTGTAGGTTGATTTTGGATTTTGGTATAATTTGTGAAGCTTTCAAAATTGGTGTTTGTATCTTCGTTTGATTATTAGTTGGGACACGTGGCATCATATCATTTGTTGAAGGGAATGGGCGCACACAGAACTTGTCGCACGGAAGCCAACGGCTACATCGAGGGGTGAGATCCAGCGCGGTCGTGCTCATTGTAACATGCCACGAGTCGGAATATTATTTGCTGAAATATTAAGTGGGACACGTGGCATATTCTGGGTCGTGGAATAACCGGGCGCACGTGAATCAACCGCACTGGAAAAGGAGCGCGCGATGGTGGGGGATAGCGGCTGCGACGCGTCAGACACGTGGGTCCCACACTGCACGCCGGCCTTCGCGGCAGGTGGGCCCCACTCGGATGTCGAGCCGCGTGAAAAATTGAGACCTGCACCCACTTCTTTGGTCGGGTGTGATAAGGACGCGTAAATCTCAGCCGTGTCTTATCTGATCGGACGGTCCACGATTCGCGCTTATAGATTGGCGCGTACATTCTTCTCACCTGTGCAGAAAATTAAACTTTTATTAATTATATTTTCACCCACAAATATATTTCAAATTACATTTTAAACTTTCTTAAATTACAGTTAAGCCCTTTACTAATTTTAAATTAAATTTTTAAACTTTTAATAATTATAATTAAGCCCAAATTTAATTTAAATTATATTTTCAATTTTTATAAATTGTAATTAAGAACTATATTATTTGAAATTATATTTGTGGACAAAAAATATGAAATTAAGTACATTTTCGATACAAATTATTTAATTATATTAAAAATGTATTTTTAATGCATAAAAGGGAAATATTAATTTATTTAACAAAAATTAATTAAATATTAAAAGAACATAGCAATTATCATTACTAAAATTGATTAAAATAACTATATAAAATACAGTTATCAACACCTACAAACTTAAGTTTTTGTTAGTCCTCGAGCAAAAGGAAGGAAATAAAACACAGATAACTGTATTTAAAATAGTGATTTTCAAAATATCTCTTTTTAAACATTCCAAATAACATAACTCAAAGAAATAAAAGAATTTTATCTAAGTATCATATTCAATTTAAAAGTATATAACCTTTTTACAAAGAACTTTAAGTGTGTGTGTGAAGTCTTTTCAAATTTCATCACATGCAATCCGGATCAGTTTATACAAATATGAAATCAAACAAATTATCATGAAATCACAAATCTCATAAGTTTATTTTTCATTTCTCTCTCCACTAATGTAGACAAACACAAAACACCAAATCAATAGGACTTTATTAAGCTTGTAATGTATGGCTTAGGTAAAGGTAGGATAAATGAT
Organism: Hippophae rhamnoides; assembly: GCA_033030585.1. Classification (NCBI taxonomy): domain Eukaryota; kingdom Viridiplantae; phylum Streptophyta; class Magnoliopsida; order Rosales; family Elaeagnaceae; genus Hippophae; species Hippophae rhamnoides. The sequence goes on along the minus strand of CM065438.1, from coordinate 39,170,004 downwards.
AATATTTAGCTCAATTTTTTTTCCAACCACAACATTTTAGGATTGTAAAAGATAACTTCTATCATGAAAATAAACACTACCCAATTTGGGATTTATCATCACATATCAACCACTCTTTTTTTCTTTTCTGCTCTTTTTTTTCTTTTTTTTCCTTTTTCAGAATCTGTTTTTTTTTTCTTTTTCAGAATCTGTTTTTTTTTTCTTTTTTTTTCGAATCTATTTTTTTTCTTTTTTTTGTACCCTCCTTTTTTTCATGATCTATCTTTAATTTACCAAGTGTGGGACCCACATGTCTGACGCGTTGCAGCCGCTGTCCCCCACCATCGCGCGCTCCTTTTCCAGTGCGGTTGATTCACGTGCGCCCGGTTATTCCACGACCCAGAATATACCACGTGTCCCACTTAATATTTCAGCAAATAATATTCCGACTCGTGGCATGTTACAATGAGCGCGACCGCGCTGGATCTCACCCCTCGATGCAGCCGTTCGCTTCCATGCGACAAGTTCTACGTGCGCCCATTCCCTTTAACGAATGATATGATGCCACGTGTCCCACTAATTGTTTTCGCGAATCATAACGCGACACGTGGCAGCGTGAAAAAAAAAAACAGAAACGCACAACAAGTCCACTCACTTTTTTTGATTCCATTTTTGATACAATTTTTGTCCCCCACGCGTGTAATTTATTATTTTCGCCATACTTCATTGTCCCCCGCGTGTATTAATTTTAAATATTTTTGATATATTTTTTTAGCTATAAATAGGAGATAGTTTTTAGTTTTAAAGGAGATTTTTTTGGTTTAGAATTTTTGTGGTGTTCGGTTTTGGACTGCAGAACACGCAGAAGCCATTTTTTGGCTTTTGTTGTGTTCTGCGTGTGCCAAATATTTTGTTTCGTAATGTTTTAATTTTCCTTCTTGTTCTTCTAATTTTTCTGAATCTGTTGTAATTTTAATTTTTAATTAATGAAGTAATTTAATTTTTCTAGGGTTGCATTTGATCTAAATTTATGAAGCTTGGATTTTAACTATTTTTGAAAGATTTATAAGACATTCGATTTATTCGTTCTATTTTGTGCTTAATGCTTTTTGATTATTTACGAATTTTATCAAAACAATTTGTGGCTTAAAAATAAACTTGAGAAAGGCATTTTTGTGTATATTGCTCGTAAATAGAATGACATGTATGATAAAGGATAGGAATATACCCTAATTGTATGTGTGGCCATTGGAAAGCTTAGAACTTAATGAATCTTGGTGAATTTAATTCTCATAGAGATATAGTGAATTAATTTAACAAGGTGTGTTTGTACGGAGCTCGGAAGAGATGTATGAATAAAAAAGAAGTTTTCGGTTGACAAATTAAATGTACTAAAAAATATAACTCCAAAGAAAATAATATGATTGGAGTGGATTAGTTTGGTGAAAAATTGCAATCCTAGAGTTCTCTTATTTCTTTTGTTACCTTTTTACATATCAACGATTATTTTGGATAAAATTAGAGAGATACAATTTTAGTACTCAACAAACTATAGTAACAAATCCTCGTGGGAGCGATACTCTACTTACAAATCTTTATTACTTGTGACCGTGTATACTTGCACGATTTTTGTGTGTTGCAAAACACACAACATGTACCGTCGTAAGTGGAGTAGAATTTTTATATTGAAAAGTTGAACCAATTAAATCATTGTGTGCCATTTATTTTCTTACTGCTTATTATTTTGCTGTTATCCATTATTATTAATTTATGCAACCAAAATTGGACCCGATCTTCGCTTCCACAAGTGCTAATTCTTAACAGTTAATGAATTTCCTAAGTCCAATAAGGATTGACATCTTTCATGGTTCATTGCGATAGGTGCTTATGATGTTGCATGTCATAAACTTGGTGCTATGCATACTAAGTTTGTTCCTAGTGGTGAGTTTCCATGTTAATACAACTTGCATTTTTGAGGTCACATTACTGCTTGGTTTTTTTTGTTAACTCGTTATCTCTTTGGTGTAGTACACTGGAAGGGTGTCAAATGTACTGACAAGAGTGGAATTCATTGATAAATTATTTTCTCTACCTTTTAGAGTGAAAAGATGTGAGAGATGACTGCTAATTGTTGAGAGAATTGCCTACTGTCAATTGTAGCTCACAACTCTAAGTCTCATTTAAGAGACAAACTTGTTGAGGTCACCAGACTTAGAGTTGTGAGGCTATCTAAGAAGTCTAGCAAGGTACAAGCTACTCTTCAAGAGCTCTTTTATGAGGTTCAGGATTCTACTGATCCAATGGAGGAGGTTTTTTATAATTCCATGGTTGAGAGAAATCAAGCCTTAGGTTAACTTGAGTAGGCTTGACATGATAGTCAGTATGATGTCAATGATATAAGGGGAGTATAGCATGCCTAAAAAGCTTCTGAAAAGGCTCTTATCAATTTAGAAGATGCTCATATGGTCGATCTAGGTGTTAAGATATATGAACTATCCCAACAACTTGAAACTACAACTAAGGAAGTAGATTTTGAAGACTTTAAGTTTTACACTAGTGTTTCTTGGGCTTATGTCTTTGAGTATGCAAAGAGAAAATTTAATAAAGTCTATCCAGACTTAGCTCTTCCTCTATATAACTTGTTGGATTATAACAATGTTGAAATTAAGTACGGTGAGTATAATGATAGCTCAGACATTGAGTGGGCTGAGACCTCATCTAGAGTAATAATGAATACCTATTTTGATGCTAAGAATGAGACCCAACCCTAGCCAATTGCTAGGACATAGAAATTAGTAGATGCGGTACTTGTCTGAGGATACGATAAGGGGTGATAGCCACAGGACTTAGGAGTTAGGATACATATTTTGCTTTTGTATTTTTGTATTTTTAGTTTTTGCTTATAGCCAAACGATTAGTACTTAGCTTTACTTTTTAGCTCTGAAAGCATTGGAAATTTTGAATGAGATCAACATTTACTTTGGATATTTTTGCTTGTACTCCAAACTTTGCAATTTTTGGCTTGCTTGTTGAAGGTTAAACTTGAAAACATTTAGCACTTTAGTAGACTTGGACCCGCACTTGGTAAATTTCTTGTAACCTTAGGAGATCACATTTTTTCTAATGAACATGGAAGATCACATATATTTATTTTTATGACCTTGAGAGATCATAACTCTTGGTTGGTGAGTATCATAACACTTGCATTAGGATAACTCTTAATCATTTTTTTTCATCAACGTTTTTGGAAGTTATAAAATAGAACTAATGTAAATCAATCCTAGATGTTTAGGATGAGATTGGATCAGAATTTGGTGAGGACCTTGGAGGATCATAGATGGTACCCAGTAAGATAGAGCATAATGGAAGCAAGATCGAGCATAGGTTATGTAGGGTAGACTACAAACTATTTCACGAATAGTGGTGGCTAAGTCTTTAGGAGACTAAGTGACCAGGAAAGTAGGTCATTGGGAAACTGAGTACCGACTACCTTATGCAAAGTAGGGTGTAATATGTGCAGGAGGTGTGAAGTTAATGGAGATACTATGCGATTTTTGGCCGACTGTGCAGTCAAGTGGTTAGGTATTCCACCGATAGTTTGGCTCTTAATAGTTAAACTTTATCATATGGGTGGCCAGTCAATTGAGTCCTATTGACTGTGACCGTAGCAATCAATTTTAGGTCACCCACACATCTTGGCTTAGAATTTGATGAGTGATGGTCCCCTATTATTCGTGCTACGACATTTCCAAATGCGACTTACCCAAACTCCAAAATCTTAATTTTTCTACTAACTCCATCATTTTTGTGAATCCATTGTTTTTGAATCATCTTTTCCTCTAAATTCATTTTTACATATTCTACTTTTTCTAAACTCGTCCTTTTCTTTATACTACATTTTTTCTAGATTCCATCTTTTCTCTCCAAACTCCATTTCTTATGCATTCCATTTTTTTCTCTAGACTCCATTTTTTCTACATTCCATCTTTTTTCTCTAGACTCCATTTTTTCTACATTCCATCTTTTTTCTCTAGACTCAATTCTTTCTTGACTCCAAGTTTTTCCTTGATGTCAATTATTTCTTGACTCCAATTTTTTCCTTGGCTCCTAGTTTTTAGTTGATGCTAATTTTTCCTTAACTTTAAGTTTTTCCTTGATGTCCATTTTTTCTTGACTTCTAGCTTTACCTTGATGCCAATTTTTTCTTGACTCCAAGTTTATCCTTGATGCCAATTTTTCCTTAACTCCATTATTTTCTTTGATGCCATATTTTTTTTTAAAATTGGTGGTGGTTTGGATTCCATCTTTTTGATTCGTAATAGCCCTAGGATGTTTTCCTAGTTCCCTCATATTCCTTAAGAGATTTTTTGGTGGTCTAGATTCCATCTTCTCTGGATTCCTAATTTCCTTTGAATTCCCTACGTTCTTGGGAAGTTTTATGATTCTCCCACGTTCCTTAGGAAATTTTTAAAATGGGGTAGTGTAGGCTCCTACTCTCCTATTCCTCTTACTTAGCGGGCTTCTTAAGTGTGGTAAGTAATGATCTTTATCTTCACCCATATTTTTGTAGAGGTGTGGTCTCCGCCTTTTCCTTGGAAGTTCTATGAATGTTGTTGAAGCTTGGGAAGGAGTTTACCAGGTGTGGAGGAGGTTATGCCTCTCTTCATTCTCTAGCGTACCTTTCCTAATCCATGTATCTGGATCTTGGATCATTGTCATTGTGGACATTTGAGGGTCATGTCCTGGCTCTATTTTCCACATAAGACTAAGTCTATTAATGCACAGGTTTATGTTATTACCTTGATCCTAGATCATAGTCATTATGGGTGTAGAATAAGCATAAAGCACTATTTTCTTCCCCATAGTAAATGATGCATTAAGGTGATCAAAATAACTTATTTTGTTCCTGGATCATGTTCCTTTTGGGTACTCTTTATCCTCGTAGGACTTTGTCCATTGAGAAAATGGTTTTGTAGAGCTAGGTTAGATTCTAGATTGCATTCATTACGGGCAAAAAAGGTGTAATCCTTACTTCTCATACTGATGAGTGCTCAAAAAGTACTAAAATTACCATGATTTTACGCACGTTAATTGATTAAAAATATATATATATATATATATATATATATATATATATTTATATAAATATATCTTTTCGGAATCACGGGTATTTTTATTGTTTTTCAGGTATTTTCGCTTAAAAAAGTAACTTAAAGACTAAAAAAAATACTAGAGGCAATACATCACAAATATATTCATAAATTAAATGAGAAAAGGACAAAAAATATGGAAACAATTTTCGACTAATTATTATAATAAATCATGATTGTTTAAGAAGATTAAAATAACTTATACTTGAGATTTTAATTATGATATTAAAGGAGATTAAAAAGTATGAGACAATTTTGTGTTATGTTGTTGTTTTTTATTCTTAAAAGTTAATTTTTGATTTTGTTGTAATTTTAGTTTTTAAGTTGATTGTTTTTATTATTTCTTTTAATTTTTACATTTAGTTCAATGTTTGTGGGTATCATTACTGAAAACCCTCATGAGACACAAACTCATCCACTAGGGCAACCTAGGGGTTTAAAGGCTTATTGCATAGGCTAAATGAAACTGCGTCAATCCACGGAAGTGATATAGGATAGTTTAATTTTTAGTATTTATCGCTTCTCTTGTTAAGGGACTAGCAAGGAGCTAGTTATGGGGTGTGATGAGTGCTCAAAAAGTAATAAAATTACCATGATTTTATGCACGTTAATTGATTAAAAATATATATATTTATATGATTTTATCATATATTTATATAAATCTATCTTTTCGGAATCACGGGTATTTTTATTGTTTTTCAGGTATTTTCGCTTAAAAAAGTAACTTAAAGACTCAAAGAAAAATACCAGAGGCAATACATCACAAATATATTCATAAATTAAATGAGGAAAGGTCAAAAAATATGGAAAAATTGGACGAAATGGATCAAAAATGTCAAAAAGGAGGAAATCGTGCACGCAGCCGGCCAGCCGTGCCAAGCAACGCGCACGCCACGCCAGCACAACGCCTTTTCCGCGCATGCCCATGCCAAGCTTGCATGCACCTGCACCCATCAACACCCAGTCCGCGCTCGCCAGTGTCTATCTACGCCTAGTCCGCACGCACCGCTGCGTCATCAATGATGTCATCATTCACTACTTCGCGTTTCCACGATTTTTAATCATTTTTTCACCCAATTTGTCTTCCTCTCCTCACATATAAATACCCCCATTCTCTTCACCTCAAACCACACCTCAAAAACATCTTCTCTTCTCTTTCTTTCTCTCCATTTCTTAGTTTTTTTAGTTTTTCTTAGTTCTAGAGTTCTTCTCTTTTTGAGAAGAACTAATTATGTTTTTGTAATTTATTTTCTTTTTGATTCAATAAATGGAAGTGCAAATACCGTTTGGAGGTTTTCCAGTAACAAGAATAACATCAAAATACTGTAAGGATTTTATTTTTTTTACAGTTATTTTTTATGCTTTATTCTTACATGTTATATTTAATTTGTCTGTGATTAAATTTAACTCTGCTGGCTGTTTGTAAACATGATATAATAATAACGTTGTTATGCTTGTGAAATATTAAATAGGTAAAAATCTCTAAAATGAATTTATTTTGTTTTTATTCAAGATTTTATATTAAGAATGTTAGAGAGAAATATATTATTTTTCATTACAAACTTAAATCTGAAAATTAGATTTTAAGGTTTAATTATCCGGTCTAATTTAGAGTAGTTCTCTTTTATTTGTTGGTGCAATCTCCCGGTAGTTAGAGTGAAGCTCTATTTCAAAAGTTTTTATAAGAATTATTATATGAAAATGTATTGACAACATGTTTTCAGTAGTGGTTTTAAAACTTGAAAGTTAGTACTCAGATAACTAAATTCTTAGGTTTAATTTGGACACCTTGAATAAAGTTTAAACTATCTAACCCCACCAAAGGTGGCATTTAAATGGTTCATTTTCAATCTCTTAGAAAAAGGAATTAATTTAATTAATCAAATTAGTTATCAACCCCACCCATAGGTGTTAATTGATTTGTTTAGTTAACAAAGAATATCTAACCCCACCAAAGGTGGTATTCATATAAAAAAGAGAGAATCAATAAATATCAATTTATATCTTTAATAACCTAAATAATATGAGCAAGTATAATTAACTTAGTTATTATATCCATAAATACTCCCCTATTATAAAAGATAAAATTTGCATAAATGTTTATTGAATTTGTATCTATGTTTATTGAATTTGTATCTATGTTTATTTTAATGTTATTGGATTAGAAACACAAAAACCCAAATATCGTGACATGATGTTTAGGATTTAATTTCATTTTTAAAAGTTTGAATAATAAATTAGAAACCATATATATTCCTTCCTTAGATTGACCTTGGGAGTATACTTATCATTTTCTATGAAATGATTCGTGCACTTGCGAGAGTTTTATAAATATAAAACCAAAGTATTGACAGGATAGACGATGCCGGTTTTTGCTCATCACATACTCATAGGAATTTTTCCATTAAGAAATTGGTTGTAGTGTCTTGATTTTAGATCCCGTTCATTGTGGTTTTATTGAGCTAGTATAGATCCTCGACTATAATCGTTATGGGTGAAAGGGTGTAATCCTAACTTCTCATCCTTATAGGAATTTGTCTATTAAGAAATTTTCTACACTATCTTGATCATGGATCCTATTCACTATGGGTGGAAGGGGTGTAGTCCCTACCTCATTTTCTTACCAGAAATTTGTCCATTAAGACAATGGTTTTGTAGAGTCAATTTGGATCCTAGAATATAGTCATTCTCGACAGAAGGGGTGTAATCCTTACTTCTCATCCTTATAAGACTTTGTACATTATAACATTGACTATATTGTCTTTATCTTGGATTCCATTCTCTATGAATGGAAGGGCTGTAGTCCTTCCTTCCTTTCCCATAGAATTTGATCCATTAAGACATTGATTATGTAAAGCCAATTTGGATCCTAGATTATAGTTACTGTGGATAGAAGGGTGTAATCCTTACTTCGCATGCTTGTAGGGCTTTGTCCATGAAGACATTGGATACATTATCTTGATCCTAGATCTCATTCTCTGTGTGTGGAAAGGGTATAGCCTTACTTCCTTTCTCACATGATATGACCCATTGATACAATGGTTTTGGAATACATTTTCTTGACCATAGACTCTGTTCGCTATGGTTGGAAAAGGTATAGTACATACTTTCTAGCCTCACAGAACTTTGTCCATTGAGACAATAGTTTTGTGAGCCAGTTTGGAGTATAGATTATAATTATTTTGGGAAAAAGATTTGTAATACTTTCTTCTCATCCTCAAAGGACTTTGTCCATTAAAACATTGGCTATGCTAGCTTAATCTTGGATCCTATTCTCTATGGATGAAAGGGGTGTAGTCCATGCTTTATATCCTCATATAACTTTCTCCATTGATATAATGATTTCGTAGAGCCAGTATGGATCCTGGGCTGTAGTCATTATGCACATTAGGGGTGTAATCCCTACTTCTCATCCTTGCATGAGTTTGTCCATTATGACATTGGCTACACTATCTTAATCTTGGATATTATTCCCTATGGGTGGAAGAGATTTAGTCCTTGGTTCCTTTCCCACAGGATGTGATCCATTGAGATAATGGTTTTATATAGGGACTAGTATATTTCTTGTCTTGGATGAGTGGTTGATTCTCATTCTAATGTTATATCCTTTCTAGATGCAAAGGTGGCATGACCAGAATGGTCTAGGGTTTCTTCTTGGGTGGAACATGAGTTGAAGAGGTAGCTGACTTTGAGGCACATAAACTTGATGGTCAAATTTTATATTTATAAAGCTTGCAAGTGCATGAGTCACTTATAATAAGCGATAAATATACTCTCAAAATTGTGTTTCAAGAAATTAAAGTTGTTTTAAAAAGTTAAATTATTTTAATTTAGTTAAAAAAAGGTGTTCTTAACATTCTAACAATTTGTCGGTTTGATAGAAAAGAGCTTAAAATTCCAATTTAAAGTATATCTAAAGAAAGTAAGTAAATTATCGTAGATAAATCAAAGAGATAAATTAAAACAATAGATTATACTATAGCCGAACCTATGATGATGGATATATATGGAATTTTAGTAAGTTTAACCCTTCATGGATAGAACAAATTAAGTGATTTAATTACAAGCTAGATTTATTGATTTTTTCTTTTTAAATAAATGAACTTCCTATAATTATGGTGAGTTTCCAATTATATTCAATTAATCAATTCTTTCTTGGGGGGTTGAAATTGATTAATTGGTAAACTAAAGAAATATATATGAACCAAAATCTTCAATAAATTAATAACTCCCTTGGTGAGATTGGAAATTAATAAATTAATAAACCTAAGGTAGATATATTCTTTAATTATAAACCAAGATTTGACCCATCTTTAATTTATAATTAAAGTTAATTTTCAACCATCTAATTTAATACAAATAAATAAAATTAAAATAGACTCTTATTTATTATGCATAACAAAGCACAAATGTTGTGTTTAATGCTTGATTCTAAAATGTTCTCTTTAATTATAAATCAAGACTTGGCCAATCGTGAATTTATGATTAAAGATTTGAAGATTATGAACAAAAAAAAATATAAAACTTTTATTTATTTAAATCATAAAATTATTCTTCTAATCATTAGAAGTATATACTAATCTTATATAAAGATTTAGCCAATCGTAGCTAAATTAACAAAAGTTAATTTAAATACAAAAGGCATCAAACTATAGAAAATAGATAAAAGATATAACAATTAAAAATATCCCTTCTTATAGAAGGCGAATCTAGATCTATGAACAATTTTTCACTAGCTTCTCCAAATCCTTTAATCTTCTTCAAAATAAGGAGGTTTTCTTTTTGTAACTCTTAATGAGAATAGAACGCCAACCTAAATTCTACACTAAAAACTTTGTGGATGGCTCCTAAATTACAAAATTAAAGCTGAATCAAACCTAATTCTTAGGTTTATATTTATAAGGAAAAATGTGTCCAGAGGGCTCGCAATCAAAATTCAACATTGTGTACTATGACATGACTTTTCCCAACTATGACACAAGGTTTGTTTGGTTATCATAATATTTTCTTGAGAGGATCATGATGTGGCAAATATTTTTCCACACCACGACACACAAAACTCAATGTTTGTAAAAATCTCGCAAGTGCATGAATCATTTCATAGAAAATGACTAGTATACTCCCAAGGTCGATCTAAGGAAGAAATATATGTGGTTTTTAATTTATTATTCAAAATTTTAAAAACAAAATTAAATCCTAAACATCCTATCATAATATTTTGGGTTTTTGTGTTTCTAATCTAATAACATAAAAATAAACATAGATATGGATGCAATAAACATTTATGCAAAATTTTATGATTCATAATAGTGGAGTATTTATGTTAATTATGCTTGCTCATATTAATTAGGTTATTAAGGATATAAATTGATATTTATTGATTCTCTCCTTTTTATATGAATACCATCTTTGGTGGGGTCGATAATTAATTTTCTTAATTAAATTAATTCCTTTTTTTTTCTAAGGGATTGAAAATGAACCATTTAAATGCCACATTTGGTGGGATTAGACAGTTTAAACTTTATTCAAGGTGTCCATATTAAACCTAAGAACTAATTATTCGAGTACTAACTTTCAAGTTTTAAAATCATTACTGAAAATATGTTGTCAATATATTTTCGAATAATAATTATAAAAACTTTTGAAATAGAGCTTCACTCTAACTACAGGGCAATTGCACCAACAAATAAAAGAGCACTACTCTAAATCAGACCATATAATTAAACCTTAAAATCTAATTTTTAGATTTAATTTTGTAATGAAAAATAATATATTTCTCTCTAAAATTCTTAGTATAAAATTTTGAATAAAAACAAAATCAATTCATTTTTTAGAGGTGTTTTACCTATTTAATATTTCTCAAGCATAACAACGTTATTATTATATCAAGTTTACAAACAGCCAACCAGCTATATTAAATTTAATCACAGACAAATTAAATATAACATGTAAGAATAGAACAAAAAAATAACGAATCACTTTGATACTAATTTTGTTGTTGGAAAACGTCCAAACGGATTTGTATTTCCATTTATTGAATCAAAAAGCTAGAAATTTACAAAAACATAACTAGTTATTTTCAAAAAGAGAAGAACTTTAAAACTAAAAAACTAAGAAACTAAGAAAACTAGAGAAAAAAAGAGCTAAGAAAATGTACTTTAGGTGTGTTTTTCTATGGAGGAGAATGGGGTATTCATAGGTGAGAAGAAAGGTTAAAAAGTGGATTTTTTTTTATAAAAATTGGGTAAAAATGCGTAATAGACGGACGTTGATGTAAGCATTGATGCAGAATGGATAGGTGCTGACATAGGCAGTGGCGCGTATGAGTTCAACGTTGTGCGGCATGACTGGGTGCATTGCTCGGCGTGGTGTGGCATTGCTGCGGGCGGGATTTTGGTCTTTTTGACATTTTTCATCCTTTTGACCCATTTTGTCCAATTTTTCAATCTTTTTGACTTTTTCTCATTTATTTTTTCAATATATTTGTGATATATTACCTCTAGTATTTTTCTTCGAGTCTTTAAATTATTTTTTTGAAGCGACAATAATTGAAAAAATAATAAAAATACATGTGATTCGAAAAAGATTAATTTTATAAAAATATGATAAAATCATATAAATATAAATCTTTTTAATCAATTAAAGTACATAAAATCATGGTAATTTTAGTGCTTTTTAAGCACTCATCACAACCCCCATCCAGTTTCTTGCTAGTCTCTTAGCTAGAGAAGTGATAAAAACTAAAAATTAAACTATTATAAATCACTTCTGTGGATTAAAACGGTTGCATTTAGCATATGTAACAAGATTTTAAACCCCTAGGTTTCCTTAGTGGACGAGTTTGAGTTTCGTGAGGGTTTTTAGTAATGATACCCACAAACATTGAGCTAAATGTAAAAATTAAATGAAATAACAAAAATAAGAACTCAAAAACTAAAATTACAACAATATAAAAAAATAATAAAATCAAAAATTAACTTAAGAATAAAGAAAACAAAATGAAACAAAACAAAAAAATGTCTCATAATTTTTAATCTCCTTTAGGTTCATATTTAAAATCTAAAGCATAAGTTATTTTCATCTTCTTAAATAATCATGATTTATTATAATAATTAGCTGAAAATCATTTTCATATTTCATATAAAAAATGTATCAATTTAATTTCATCCAAACTTAGTGTCAGGATTCTGAATTCGCTTTGACTCTATTTCTCACAAATCAATACTCTCAAAAATATTGAATCCTATGGGTTCAAACACTCGTACTAATTTATATGCAAAAAAGTTGATGTATAGAAATGAACTAATATGTTTGCATAATTATAAAGAAGAAAGGCTCAAAGTGTTATTTTAACGTTGATCTCATGAAAGGAATCGAATATATAAATTATAAAAAAAATTATTTTCATGCATCAATCAAACTTATTAAGCAAAAATTTCATGATATATGCTTTTTAGACGTGTAGGAAAAATAAATGTAATGACTTCTAGGGATTTACTTCCTATAACTTTCTTTTGTAATTAGTTTTTACCCACAAATTTGTAGGCTATATGGGTCATAGTATGTAGATTATACATTTTTGTAGGATTTTGGTAAGTAGTTAATTTTGTGACTTTTCTGTTTGATTTTGGTTTAGGTAACCCCATATATGTTTTTTTGTAGCAGTCATGCATGAATGAGATAAAAGCATATACTATCAATTTCTACTTAAATCATTTAATCTAAGCAAAGATAATAATAAAAAATATACGACACTCTATTAAGATGAGAATAAAATTCATACATTCAATGCAAGTACCTATAGAGATCATATAAAAATTTGAAGAAATAAGAAATGTGTTTGGAGTAAAACAAATTATTTCACTCAAAATAAAGGAAATTAGGCTCAAATTATATCTCACTGGAGTAATCTCCACTATTTGATTCCTAAATACCGATTTTGGGTTTAATATAATTTTCACATATTATCAAGAAATACTAGTTATGAAAAAAACTAACTAATTACCAAAAAAAAATACTCCATGATATGTTTTAAAAAATTAATCTAACAGTGGAAAAAACTTAACTATTTACTTAAATTTGATTTAAATAAATGAATAATTCTAAAATTCTAAAAATTACTAAAATACACAAAGAAAATAAAATCAAACACAATAAAAATGAAAATGTGAACATAATTTTTTTATTTTTTATTTTTTTTAATTGTTAAAAGTTTTGAAATTAAGCATGGTAACTTTTCACTACCCTCAACCTAGAACTTACATTGTTCTCAATGTAATAGTTGTAAATTAAAGATAAAACGAAAAGAGAATAAAAGTTACATATTTCCAGAGAATTTGCAAGTAGTGATGAAGAAATGCAGGTTCATTCATCATTAAAGTCCACATAGAAAGATTGCTGTGAACTTCTAACATCTCAACAAATATTTTTACTTTTAACAATTATGAAATTATTTACATTCAATTAAACTAAAATAAAGAAAAGAAATTAAATAAATAAAAGAAAATTACCTAAAATGATGGGTTGTCTCTCATCTAGCAATTAGTTTAACGTCTTAGCAAGATGTAACTTGATGATTTCATTTTAAGTAAACTCAATGTTCCCACATCATTGAGTCAATCAATTCTACAAGTAAGACATGTTGCTTACCTATACTTTTTTAGTCATGCAATATGGATTTTCAATTTTATTTCACTTAAAACTAGGGACATGATTGTGGGTTTTAGATAACCCACGTCTAGGTGCAAAACAAATAATTAAGGCATCAAAACATAGTTATACCAAGGAATAGTTGTTTTTTTGAAATTTGAAAATTTTCTTTTACTATTCACGGATAATAATTGTTTTTTTTTTGGAATTTTAAATCTCAAATCTTAAATTTAAATTTTAAATTTTTTTTGTACTATTAACGAACAGTAATAGCTTTTTTTTAATTTGAAATTTAAAATTTGAATTTTTTTAACTCAAAATTAATAAAAAAAATCACAATTATTTATAGAACAATTTTTTTTTAAACTATTGATAAAAAATTTAAAAACACTATTTAGTCCTCGGTAACGACGCCAAACACTTGACTAGCAAAATCGACATCGGTGTTGTGTGGGAGGATGCGCACAGATTTCAGCATTGTGTGGCGCAACTAGGTGCATTGCTCAGCGTGGTGTGGCGAGATTGTGCACATTTCTTGGCACAATGCGGCTCAGCTATGCACGTTTCGTGTCGCGGATAGGTGGCTACGAATGATATTTTGACATTTTTGACCCTTTTGACCCAATTTGTCCAATTTTTCCATCTTTTTGACCTTTTCTCATTTATTTTCTCAATATATTTGTGATTTGTTGCCTCTAGTATTTTTATTCTAGTCTTTAATATATTTTTTTGAAGCAAAAATACCTGAAAACCAATAAAAATACCTGTGATTCCGAAAAGACAAATTTATGTAAAAATATGATAGAATCATATAAATATAAATGTTTTTAATCAATTAAAGTACATAAAATCATGATAATTTTAGTTCTTTTTAAGCACTCATTAGGCACTACGGCACATAAAGTCAATATTTTATGTTGTTCTTCATATGTTGACAAATTTGTCTATTTTGAAGCTAAAAACACGTCAAATACAATAAAGTATGCATGTGATTCTGAACATATATATTTGTGTAAAAAATGATATAAACATGTCATAATTGAATCTATTTATTTCAATCAAGTACAATAATATCATAAAATATGAGTGGTTTTCAAGTACTTATCACAACCTCAACTAGCTTCTTGCTAGCCTCTAACAAATAAAGAGATTTAAAAACTAAAAAAAAATAAACTAACTAAACTAACGTTAATCATTACAATATATTGACAATGTTGCATTTAGTATATATAACAAGCCTTTAAATCCCTAGGTGGCCCTAGTGTACAAGTTTAAGTCTTGTAATGGCTTTCAATGATAATATCCACAAACATCCTACTATGAAAAAAATTAAAAACTAGAAAGAATAACAAAAATAAAATCAAAAATATAAATAATAAAATAAAAACTAAAATCAATAAAAATTCTCATGTTTTAGTTTTTTTACAGTTTATAATTAAAATCTCAAGCATAAGTTGATTCAATTATATCCCAAAGAATCACAGTTTATTGTTCAAATTAGTTACAAATCACAAATTCATGTCCCATTACAAAAATATATCAATGTTGACTCACCTAATCCTAGTGTTAGAAATCTAAATTTGTTTTGACTCTAATTCTCACAAGGCATACTCTCAATTCCATGATGATCCTATATGTTCAAGCACTCAACAAGGTATATGTAAACTAAAAAGAATAAAGCAATAATGTTCACATATGATAAACAATAAATGCTCAAATGTGCATAACATTGATATCATGAAAGGAATCAAATTCTAGGATTATGAATATATCACATTGCTAATCTTATACTTCAATCAAAATCATTAAGCAAAAATATCAAATGTGTGCTTCAAGATGAATGAAAATGCTTTTGATTTCAAGCGAGGAATTTTATATTATTTAGTAATAACAATCTCACTACTTTAAGAATTCAGGATCATAGTATTTAATTATACTATTTTTTTATTTTTAGAGAATGGACCCATATACATAAATGTGTTATGGTGAGTGGCTATATTTTTTTAAGAGAAATATATATATATATATATATATGAATGTCAAAAGTATTCTATATAAGTCAAGTATGAATGAAGATAGGAAAAAACTTTCAATTTCTACTTCAACCATTCAATCTAAGTAATGAAAATAAGTACATGATACTTTATCAAATGTTTTGAAATCCTTAAGTTCAATACAAAATCTATAAAGATAATCTAATAATGTGAAATAATAAGAAAATTATTTAAAGAGTACAAAAAATCATCATTCAGAATAAAATGCTATAGGCTTAATAATATCAATCTCAACATCCATGCATGAAACATAAACTATGAATAGAACTAATTCTTACATTAATCCATGAACATGTTTAAGATATCAAACAAAAAATGTAAAGACTCAATTATTAATTTTAAATTTATTAAAGACATGATAATTTTGTAATAATCTACATTATCCTCATGCTTCAAATGTAAATCAAATCAAAAGAGAGGAAAAGAAGAAGAAGAAGAAGAAGAAGAAGAAGAAGAAGAAGAAGAGTAACCCAATTGTAATAGCATAATGTGATTAAGTAGGTGATGTTACTATTGTTGTTGTATCCATGATCTAGTTCATGTTCTATCACAAAGAGAGAATCATTGTATACTTTTCATGAGTCATTCATTATCAAGCAATTATGAAAATAATAGTTTTAAATAGCAGAAATATCGTTCACAATAATAGAAATAAAAATAAGAATAAATTAAATTAAAAACAAAATAAAATATAATAAAAATAAACATAAAATAAAAAATCTACAAGTATGACAAGATTGTCTATCTATACCATTAAATATTTTACCATGCCTTTTGGACATATGAAAAAATTATTAACTAATTGTAGGACATGGTTGTGGGTTTGAGATTATCCATTCCAAGCTGCAAGCATAAAGAATAAGGCATTAAATTAATACTTGTACCTAGATCTAGCATAGTAGTTACATTCCTTTTATCACCAATGGTGATATCAACATAAAAGCTTTGAGAATATTTGTAGGTAGCTTTAGAATTATTTGTGTTTCCTGCACCATTAGGTAAATATTTAGAAAAATCAGGGAAATCAATGTCTAGTAACTTGTCATTTTGAAGGGCTGTAATAGCCTTCACATGTTCATTTTGACTCGGAAACTTTTTCTCTTGCTAGCTTTTGCACATGCACAATTAGTTGCTCCACTTACACTTCCACTCTTTTAATTGATGCCTCTAAAGAGACCAACTTTTGATTTTTTAATCTAGTTGTCTTTGCTAACTTGAATAAAACAATTAATGTTATCCTTTAACGTTGATATAATTGGACATAAGTAGGGTCATTTTTCTTCCAAGAGAACTTGTGATGATTTATCCACCCCTAATTATAAGTGTTTTCATAAGAGTCATTCCTAGGTCTAGGTTGATAACTCTCCAACGTATTCACTTGTTCAGGGCCTATAATTGATTATCTTTGATAATTGCACATGTTAGAACCATGTCTATAATTACTACACACTCTATAAACTTCTCTATTTTGAGTGTTCTTAGTGGCAAGAAGTGCAACTTCTTGGACAATTGTGCAAGTTACAAAAGACATTTCAATATCAGAGTCTATCTCATTGACTCCATCTTTTCTCACTCTAGTACTCTTTTATTGGGAATTAGCACCCAACATCTCATAGAGATCATAAGTATCTAAGGTTTTTATTTCTCCTATAGCTCCACCTACAACATTGCCAACTGTGAATTGACACTGTTGTGTCAATCCATCATGGAAAAATTGATTTTGCAATGGTAGTGGAGAACTGTATTATAGGCATCAAGTGAAAAATAATTTGAACCTATCCCAATTTTCATTGAATGGTTTCTCATCCATGTGAGAGAATTTATTAATTTTTTTTGTTCTCAATTAGAAGTTTTCTAATAGGAATAGTGTCTTTCCATGGATTTATTGTAGATTCTCTCCTAAGTTAACAAGGAGCTAGGTGGGTGAGTCTTTAGCCAAACCTTAGCAATATGTTTGAGTGTGTATAATAAACACCACATTTTTACTTGGTTCTCAATAAGCCCATGCAAAAGGAATGTCTATATAGTTGAGTAGAAATCTCTAATAAAGCTCAAGTGGTCTTCATTAATAATTTTGTAGAAGGATGACAACATGGAAAAATGAATATTTTTATATTCATAGTTCTTATTTTCCTCCCCCAATTATATAGAGGAAATAACAATGCCAATGATAAACATTGCAGACTCTTTCATTAATACCCCCTTTGGTAAAGTGATGAGTGCTTAAAAGCACATAATATATCATGATTTTATGCACATTAAATGATTAAATAAATTTATATTTGCTTAGTTTTAGTATCATTTTAAATAAATCTATCTTTTCAGAATCACGCGTTTGTTCCAAAAATCTTGAAAGATAACATATGTTCCAAAAATGATATACAAGAAAATATGGGTTTAAAGTTGATCAAAACAACGTGGGACGTGGTGTGAAAGTTTTATGTGGCGTGGCACTAGGCTAATGGGTATTCATCAAGCATACTAGAATTGGTGTGGGCCATAGTGTGAAAATTTTGTGTCCTAAGAAGCATGTGCAATGGATCGTGTTCCAACCAATTAAAGCTTGTATCCTGTCGCGATATTGTAAGAATTGTACCACGATGCCAGTCTTTTGATCCAACATTTTCTCCTTTAGGACCCCATTTTCATTGTATTTGATATCCCTTTCATCCCTTTCTCCCATCCTTCTCAGCTTCTATCTAAGCTTTTCTAATTTTTCTTTTCTTAGTTTAAAGTTCTTTTCTTAATTGAGAGTTGAACATAGTTGCAGTTTTATGTAATAGTTTAGTCTAAATTCAATAAATAATATTGGCAATTCTGTTTTGAAGTTTTTCAGTTACAGAAACAATACTAAAACTTTGTATTTGTAAAGATACACTTGAGATATAATTTAAATGTAATATTCTATTTTTAGATTAATTTATGTGTTATTCTGAATACTATGTTTAATTTTATGATCAATTATTAAATTAAGCATGTTTGTTTGAAATTATTATGGGATATTAGTAAATTTTTTATGTTTATTAAAATAGGTAAAAAAATTTACAAAATTAAGTATTATTTTCTACTCAAGAATTCTACAATTTTGTTATAGAAAATATAGTGATGTCAAAATTTTCATAATAAATTTAAAACATGAAAGTTAAATTTAAGATTTAATTATCTAGATCTGATTTAAAGTATTTCTCTTTTATCTTTGATTTGGTTTATATGTATGTTGTCTCTTTAAGAGAACATAAAAACGTGCAAGTATACACGGTCATAAGTAATAAAATTGATAAGTAAAATTATCATTCTCACGGAGATTTGTTACTACAGTTTGTTGAGTACTAAAATTATTTCACTCTGATTTTATCCAAACAAATGAAAGTTGATGAGAGTATTAACTAAATTGATTTTTTTAAAACAATAAATAAGAAAATTCTAGGATTGTAGTTTCACCAAATTAATCCACTCGAATAATATTATTTTCTCTTGATTTATATTTTTGAATTTAATTTGTCAACCAAGAATTACTAATTTTATCCATACATTTCTTCCGAGCTCCATATAGACACATCTCACTAAAATAATTCACTATATTACTATGAGAATTAAATTCACCAAGATTCATTATATTCAAAGTTCTAAAAAAGCCACATGTACAATAAAGGTATATTCCTATCCTTTATATATATATATATATATATATATGTTATTCTATCCACGAGCAATTACACGAAATGCCTTTTTCAAGTTTATTTAAGTGTCACAAAAATTCATTTCTCAAGTTTATTTATGTGTCACAAATCAATTGATTAATCTTCCAATCAATCAAAAGCATTAAGCATAAATAGAATAAACAACTTAAAAACATTTCACAAATCATTCCAAAATAATTAAATCCAAGCTTCATAAATTTAGCTACACAACAACCCTAGAAAAAATTAAATTAGTTCATAATAAACATTAAAATTACAATGCGAAAATATATTAAGACATTTTAAGGAATATTAGCTCAATAACAACACAAAGAAAAATTAGAATTTCATCTATGTAGAAAAACAACAGAAGCCAAAAATGGCTTCTGCGTGTTCCACAATCCTTATCCATCCAACCCCCCTTAATTTATCGCAATAATCCCCTATTTATAGCTCCAAAATTAAAAAAAATACATCATAAAATATAATTTTTTAGACACGCGGGAAGCAAATATTACATCGAAAATAATAATTAATACACACGTGGGAGACAAAACATTATATCAAAAATAATATTTAAATACGCGTGGGAGACAAGCATGTGCCGTTTCTGCGTTTTCATTTCAATTCATGCATGCCAAGTGTCAGCATCTGATTGGCTAGAAGAATAATCGAGACACATGGCATCTTTGCATTCGTTGGAATGGAAAGGAGCACGAAGATTGTGTCACACGGGAAAATTGCTTTTGTAGACTCGTGGGTGACGCAAAAATGGCTGGAAAAAGTGTGCCATTTTTGTGTTTTTATTTTACAAAACTTATGCCACGTGTCAGAATTTGACTTGTTAGAGGAATAATCAAGACACATGGAATCTTTGTATTCGGTGGAATAGCAGGGCGCACGAAGTTTACATGGACCTCGTCGCACGATAATATTGCTGGTACAAACACATGGGTCCCACCTTACATGCCGGCCTACGTGGCCAGGTGGGCCTTACTCTGCGTGTCGAGTAGTGTGCCACCTGGGAAACGTGTCCACTCTCCTATGTCACGCGTGCATCTCACTCGCCTGATCATTACCATTGATTTATGATCTGACGGTGCATAGCGTGCGTGGATAATAGGTACGCGTGGTCTTCTTTCCTACGCACAAAAACAAAGTTTTATTTAATTGCTTTTTAGCCCTCCAATTTAATTTAAATTAACTTTTAAACTTTTGATATTTACAATTAAGCCCTCTTTTAATTTAAATTATATTTTCTACTTTTATTATTTACAATTAACTCCTTTTTTAATTCAAATTCTTTAATTTTCCTTAAAAATATATTCCTTACAAAACTAACTATAAATATTATTTTAATACATTAAAATTAACTAAAAATATCAAGAACATATAAATTATAATTAATAAAATGGATAAAATAACTGTATAATATACAATTATCCATGTATTATTAGAGCGTAAACTCTATTTGAAAGATTTTTATCTGAACTACTATTCAAAAAATATATTAAAGACATTGTTTGTAGAAGTTGATAACTCTATGAAAGTAGAGTTATTTAGCCACTTTTAAATCACTTATTAATATTTTTATGTGTTAAAATATGATGAAAAATTTTAATTTGTGTTAAATTATATCGATATAGGTGGAATGATGGAAAACAGGGTGAAAACATGTGAAAAATGGAAAGAATCAGCACCATGCCATGACGAGAACTTTTCTGTGCTATAATGTCCTTTTTTTGGTGCCGTGGTGTGTGATATATGGATGAAAATTCATTGGTGATCAGAGGAGACCAAGCACAGGCATGCCTTTCTTTGACACCATTGTGCGCATTCATAGCTGGACATCAATCTTATTTTTAATCAAACAATGACTATCAACTTTAATCCTCAACCATTGGATCATTTTAAGAGATGATCTAATGGTCCATAGTTCATTCTTCCTTTAAATAAACACCATGCTTGCACCAATTAAACAAAAAATTAAGAATAAAAAGCCCTAGTAGATGCCAAGAAGAAAGAAAAGAGAGAAAAATTTGAAGAAGAGATTAAATAAGACATAAATTTTTGAAGGATTCAAGAAAAGATTAGTGCTTCAAATTAAGAGATTGAGTGTATCTTCTCTTCTTCTTCTTTCTTTATCAAATTTTATGTCTTTTTTTTTATTATGAAAAATCTTAACTTTATGAACTTAATTATGTTAAGCTAATTTATTAACCTAGTAGTCTTAAAACCTAATTTTCTACATGTGATGATCTAACATTTTACTCAAATTGTGATTTCAATTCAATTATATTATTTAATCTTATTTTTATGCTATTAATATTTGATCAATAATTAATCTATAGTGGCAATTAAATATATTTGAGAGAATTATTTAATTATTTGTCTCAATTAAATAACATGCATAGTTTCTAGGCAGAGATATATGATTCTTATGTGTATGGTCTATAATTGATGAACTTAATGAGTATTATATAATCTAATTGATATGAGAGTTTGATTAGGTTCATTATTATATGGTGTGTAGTTTACTTGAGAGAGGAATGCATGCTTGGTTAGATTCAATTGATCATGTAATTGGTGGATAATTAATTTGGAGAAAATTTGTGTGATTCATATGCTTAGGAAATTGGGGGATTAAGATTGTTAGGTCATTTTCTTATATATTTTTGTAGCTGTTGAATTTAGTGATTTAGAATTTGTTGTCATTTATTTTTTAGTTTTTATATTTTGCTATTGTCCAAATAGTATTCGTAATAATTATATTAGTACTCAGTTATGAGTTACACGATTCCCTATGAGATCAATATCCGTACGTAGGTACATTATATTTCTTATAAGACCTATATACTTTAGGTAAGAATGCCATATTTTTGGCACCAATGGGGAGGTTGATTGGTGAAAATCATGTTCCTTTTGATCTGAAAGTAGAAAGAAGCTTACTTCAATTAAGAAGGAAACACTTAGCACAAGATCAATGAAAGGTTATGGAAAAATAAGGGGATAACGAGCTATAGATTGGGAACCAATGTTAACAATTTTGAACTCAAGCTAGGTGTCATTCAAATGGTACATGCAAATTAGTTTGAAGGGTTAGTCAATGATGATTCAAATTTTCACTTGGCCTCATTCTTGGAAATATGTTACATCTTCAAGATGAACTGTGTATCATATGATGCAATTTGCCTTGGATGGCTTGCTTTCTCATTGAGGGCCAAAGTTAAGCTTGAGTACAGTCAGTACCTACTGTCAATCACTACATATGATCAATTGACTCAAAAATTCTTAACACAGTACTTCCTACCTTGAAAGACAGCTAAGCTTAGGGATGACATCACATCTTTTTAGTAATTTGAAAGAGAATCACTTTATGAATCTTGGGAATGCTACAAAGAGCGGTTAAGAAGATGCTCACACCATGATATTCCCAAATGGTTGCAAGTGTAAACATTCTATAATGGAATGATGGGGCAACCAAGGACTATAATTGATGTTGCATCTAGAGGAGCTTTAAAGTAAAATTGAAGAGGAAGCTTTTACACTACTTGATGAGATGGCATCCAATAATTTCCAATGGCATAAGGAGAGGCTTAACCCTAAGATACTGTATGTTGCAATAGATGTAGACACTATAGTAGCATTACAAGTTCAAAAATATTTTATACTATTAGGTTTAACTAATAAACTAGATGGTAGCAGTGTGGGGGTAAATAGGGTACAAAGCCTATTCGTGGTGTGTGATTATTACAATGGACCTTACTCTATTTAGGTATCTAGGAATATTTCTGAAGTAGTAAACTATGTCAATAATCAAAACCGCCAAGGAAACCCATACTCAGACATACATAATGTAGGATGGATAAACCACTCAAATTTCTCATTGAATGATAACAACAATTAGGATGGTAATCAATTCAATTTTCAACCCTTCCCACCACTAGGTTTTCAACAACCACATAGAGTTCACTCATGGGGCCTCTATATGAAATTTAGAGATCCAAATAGGGAAACTTGCCAAAACCATAAGTCAAAGGCCTTATGGTAACCTCCTAAGAAACACAGAAGTAAACCCAATAAGAGAAGTTAAGGAGCATTATAAAGCAATAGCCTTGAAAAGTGGTAAAACTTTAGAAGAAAATCCAGACACTAAGAAGGATGAGGAGGAAAAAATGTAAAAAGAGAGTACTAAAAAGGAAATAATTCAACCATAGAAGAATAGCCTCTATAACATAATGATAGCTTCCCCTAAAACACTCCAGAAGAAAAAGTTAGACATGCAGTTTTCAAAATTTGTAGATGTCTTCAAGAAGTTACACATAAACATACCATTTGCAGATGCACTTTATTAGATGCCTTTTTATGCCAAATTCATAAAGGACATTATGTCTAAGAAAATGAGGCTTGGAGATAATGAGACAATAACCTTGACTAGAGGTTGTAGTGCCATCCTTGATAGAAAACTAACAAAAAATTGAAAGATTTGTGTAACTTTGACATCCTTTGTACAATTGGGAATATATATTTTGGAAAGGTACTTTGTTGTTTGGGTGCAAGTATAACCTTATGTCACTATTGGTTTTCAAGAGATTACGGGTTGGTGAAGCCAAACTCATTTTAGTAACATTGCAAATGGTAGATAAATCATTAAAGCAATCACGGGGTGTAGTAGAAGATGTGCTAGTAAAAGTGGACAAGTTCATTTTTATGTCTTGAGATAGGTTCTAGGCTCAAACCATCCATTGAGAAGCCATCTAAGTTAAAGCTAAAATCTTAACCAAACCATATCCATTTATGCATTTTTGGTTATGAATGAGACACTTCCAATCATAATTTTTGCTAGTACAAGTGTGCAGCGAAAAAAGTCACTATAAAGGTGCTTAGTAAATTCAAAAGAGGTATGGGTTGGTCTATTACTGGCATCAAAGTCATAAGCCCATCCATATGCATGCACTAAATCTTGTTAGAGGATAGAGCTAAGCCCATAAGGGATGCACATCATCAGTTAAACCCTATTATGAAAGAAGTGGTGAAGAAAGACATTGTCAAGTGGCTGGACATGGGCATTATTGATCCAATATCAGACAATAAATGGGTAAGGTTAGTTCAATATGTACCAAAAAAATGAAGAATCACTATGATGGAAAATGATTTCAATGAGTTAATACCCAGAAGGACTGTCACGGGATGAGAGTATGCATGGAGTTTCATTAGGTGAATAAAGCTACAAGGAAGGACCATTTTCCTCTCCCATTCATGGATCAAAAGCTTGACAGATTAGCCAAGAATTCCTTTTTTTTAGCTTATAGATGCATATTATAGCTATAATTAGATATTCGTAACACTTAAAGACCAAGAAAAGACTACCTACACATGTCCTTATGAAACTTTTTCTTTTAGGAGAATGAAATTTGGGTTATGTAATGCACCAATAGCATTTCAATGCTAAATGATGGATATTTTCTTAGACATGGTGGAGAATCATTGAGAGATCTTCATGAGTGACTTCTCAATCTTTAGGAACACATTTGATGAGTTTTTACACTATCTCTCCCTAGTGTTGCAAAGATATGAAGAAACCAACTTGGTTTTCAATTAGGAAAAATGCAACTTCAAGGTACTTGAGGGTATTATCTAGGGTTACAAAGTCTCAACTAAGGGTATTGAGGTGGATAGAGCTAAGAAAGAAGTGATTGAGAAGCTACCACCAACTATTTGTGTAAGAGGGGATATGAGTTTTCTTGGGCATTTAGGATTTTACCATAGGCTTATTAATGATTTTTCCAAAGTCCCCAAATCCTTATGTAAATTTGGAGAAAGACGTGCCTTTCTGATTTGATGATAAATATTTAGAGGCATTTCGAGTACTTGAAGCTAAATTAGTGTCAGTACTAGTTATAGTATCTCCAGATTGGAGCAAGATTTTTGAGTTAAAGTATGATGCAAGTGATTTCACTATTAGGGTTGTTATGGGACAATGAAGAGACAAGATGTTCCCTATCATACATTATGCAAGTAAAATTCTGAATGATGGTTAAATAATTTGTACAAATATAGAGAAGGAACTCCTAGCCATTGTATATGCCTTTGAGAAGTTTATATCTCATTTGGTTGGGACCATGGTGACTAACTACATGGACCATTATGCAATAAATTATCATATGACAAAGAAGGATGCCAAATCAAGACTAATTATATAAGTTTTCCTTCTACCAGAGTTTGGAATGGAAATATGTGATAAAAGAGGGACATAAAATTAGGTGGTAGATCATTTATATAGACTAGGGAAGGAAGCCAATATGGATGATAGTATTATGAGTGGGGAATCTTTCTTGATGAGAAACTTCTTTCAGGGGCTCAAATTGACATCTCATGATATGTAGACATTGTAAACTTCGTTGTTGCCAATGTCATTCCACCTGATCTCACATGTCAACAAAAGAAGAAATTCTTCTATGATAGAAAACCATAGTTTTGGGATGACCCTTACCTCTACAAAGAATGTAGTGATGGTATTTAGAAAAGGTGTGTCCCTTATGATGAACTTCGAAGTATTCTTTACCATTGCTATAGCTCAGACTATGGAGGCCACTTTGGAAGCACAAAAACAAAAGTTAAGGTACTTGAATTTGGTTTTTTTGGCCTACACTTTTTAGTGATGCCTACCTTTATCCAAAGACATGTGATAGATGGCAAAGGATAGGTAATATTTCCAAAAGCGATTAGATGCCCCAAATAATATACTTTTAAAGTGGAATTATTTGATGTTTAGGGCATTGAATTTATGATACCATTCTATTCATCCTTTGGTAACCAATACACATTAGTAGATGTGGATTACTTGTCAAAGTGGGTAGAAGCCATGGCCAGCAACAAATGTGATGCCAAAGTTTTCATGAAATTTCTAAAGAAAAACATTTTCAATAGGTTTGGAACTCCTTGGATTATCATTAGTAATTGCAGTAGTCACTTTTGTAAAAGAGCCCATAATTATATATTGCCTAAGTATGGAATTAAACATAAGGTATCTACCCTTATCATCCCCAAATAAATGGGCAAGCAGAGGTGTCCAATACAGAGGTGAAAAGAATCTTGGAGAAAATAGTTAATAATTCTAGAAAGGATTGAGCCTCCAAGTTAGATGATGCATTATGAGAATAAATAATTGCATTTAATATAGAAATTGGTACCACCCTATACAAGAAAGTCTATGGAAAGGCATATCACCTACTAGTGGAATTGGAGAATAAATTATATTTGGCATTGAAACAATTGAATATGGCCATAGATGTAACTAGTGGGAAAAGAATGCTATAATTAAATGAGCTAGATGAGCTACGGTGGAGTACTTATGAGAATGAAAAGCTTTACAGAGAGAACAAAAAGATGGCATGATAAGAGTAGATGGTGAGGTATATTCACTACCATACTTTTGAATCAAGACAACAATTATTATTGTAAAACTCAAGACTTAAATTATTTTTGGGTAAACTTAAGAGTAGATGGTCAGGTCTATTCACCATCACTAAGGTAACAAACCATAGAGCCATTTATTTTAGAACAAAATAAAAGAATAGTTCATAGTTAATGGGTATAGAGGAAAGCACTATCTTGGAGATCAATTACCAAATAAAAACATTGTGTTGACCTTGGTGGAAATACCTTAGGAGTTTATATGCCTATCTAGGTAATGATGTTAAACATGGTGCTTGTTGGGAGGCAACCCAACCTTATTTTACTTATATATTTTCTATTTTGTAGATGAATAAATATGGTGAGTAATGGCACAATGAAGATTGAGCAATTTCAGTGACAAATGTGGTGTGCTAATTCTAAGGGAGTTTTCTTTCCTTTCACTCTTTTTCATAATCATATAGCACATTGGGGACAATGTAAAATTGAAGTGTGGGGGAGAAAACTTAATTCTCTACTTTAGTATTTAGTATGCATTTTCATTTTTAGGATGTTTTTGATAATGATTTGGGTAGAAATTGATGAATACATGGAAACCAAATGCATACATATATGATATGAAACATATGAAACTAATGATAGAATTGGTTGTCATGACTAGGAGAAGGAATAAAAAATACTCATTAAAATACCTACATTAATAATGTGATATACCTACATTAATCTTGTGATTAGCTTGCTAGTTTTGATTGAATTTATTAAGATTTTTATGCACATGCTAATAATTGATTTTGTTGTTCTTATTAAAAGCAAATTTAGGGTGAGTTATGATAGTTGATGGGGTCTACAATATTTTAGAATCTATTTGATCATCCTTTGAGGAAAAATCCTAAATAGTATTTGGCTTGAGATATGATTTAGGCCTTAATTGGATCGATTGAGCCCTTCAAGCTAACCATTTTTTATATCCTCAGTCACCCTTTTGAGCCTAACTAAGCACCATATTAATATCTCTAAGACACATTTTTAGCCTAACCAATAAGAATTACATCTACCCTTACACCTTTAGCTTGTATGAAAAATGCAATAATGTGCCATGCTATAGAGTGAAGTGAGAGGTAATGAATCCTGTTTCTTTGCCTCCACAAAAAAAAATGCAATTACACTTCTAAACAAAAAGGAAAAAAATTAAATTAAAGATAAGTTTGGGAGTGTTGTGAGGCTATTAAAAGTATAAAAAGAAAAGAAAACAAAGAAAAAAAGAAAGAAAGAAAGAGAAGAAGAGATGTGGAATAAAATAATGAAAAAATAGGATGCACAAGAATATCAAATGAATGCTCAATTGAAGTTAAATATTGCATGATGAAAAAAGAGAGCTAAGATGTGGAAAAATCCTAAATATCTATTTATCTGCCCCCACCTAAGCTTTACACTACAAGCATGTAAAGCCCTATTGATCTTTAGTAAGTGCTTATTTACATTAGTGGAGAAGGGTGTGAAAAGTAGACCTATGAAATTTGTTATAAGACTTAGTTGATTATTATGCTCATACAAGTTGGTTTCATGAGTGCTTTGGATGAAATTATTTGAAAAATACTCACATGAATAAATCATCAAAAACCTTCCATATTCTTGCATTAATTGAACATTAATTTATGGATATGTGAATCTCCTTGTTATAGAATTGTGAAACTTATGAGGGGGACAATTTTACTGACCATGCATGCATCAATATATATATATTTATGAATTTACTGCCCATATCATTTTAGCTAGATATACTTGGATTTGATAAACACCAAGCAAAGAGTTAAGTTTGAGGGTTTGCTAACTCCATAAAAGTAGAGTTATTTAGCCACTTTTAAACCACTAATTTATGTTGTTATGTGCTAAACTATGATGAAAAAGTTAAATTTTGTTTAATTATGTTAATGTAGATGGAATGATGGCAAATAGATTGAAAGTGAGAAAAAATGGGAAAAATCAGCACCATGCGTATACCATGCCACGATATGCTCTTTCTTAGCACCATGACACACAATCTATGGTGTGACATTCATTGGTGGTCAAAGGAGACCATGCTGAGGCATGAATTTTTTAGCACTGCAGTGTGCATTCGTAGCTGGGCATGAATCCTATTTTTAATCAAACAATGGCTATCAGCTTTAATCCTTAACCATTGGATCATTTTAAAAGATGATCTAATGGTCTAGATAAGTTCATTTTCCTTTAAATAAAAACCATTCTTGCATAAATTAAATACACAATTAAGAATAAAAAACCCTAGTAGTTACCATGAAGAGAGAAAAGAGAGAAAAAAATTCAAGAAGAGATTAAAAAGAATTAATTTGTGAAGGATTCAAGAGAAGATTAGTGCTACAAATAAAGAGTAAGTGTATCTCCCATTCTTCTTCTTTCTGTATTAGTTTTTATGCTTTCTTTATGAACAATATGAGCTTTATAAACTTAGTTATGTCTAGCTAATTTATTAATCTAGGGGTCTTGTGAACCCAATTTTCTATATGTGATAATCAAATATTTTATCCTAATTGTGATTTGAATTCAATTATATTATTTAATCTGATTTTTATGCTATTAATTATTTGGCCAAAAATTAATCAATAGAGGAAATTAAATAGATTTGAGATAATTATTTAATTGGTTTTCTTGATTAAATAACATGCATAGTTTCTGGGTAGAGATGTATGATTCTTATATGTGTGATATACAATTGAATGTAATGAGTAGCATGTATAGTTTACTTGAAAGAGGAATGTATGCAAGGTTAGATTTAGTTGATCATATAATTGGTTGATAATTATTTTGGGGGAAATTTTAGTTTTTAACCTGCTTAAGTAATTGGGATATTAAGATTCATAGGTCGTTTTCTCATATATCTTAGTAGTTATTGACTTTTGTGATTTAAAATTAGTTTTCATTTATTTTTTTAGTTTTTCTAATATGTTATTATCCAAATAGTATTCATAATAATTATATTGGCATTCAGTTATAAGTTACACAACTCTCTATGAGATTAATATCCATACTTAGGTACATTATATTACTCGTACGACCCATATACTTTCTCTAAGAATGTCAAGTTTTTTATGCCATTTCTGGGGAGGTTGATAGGTGAAAATGTTGTTAATTTTGATCCAAAATTAGGAGAACCTTAAGAAGGCAATGATTAGCAAAGGATTAGTTAGGGTTATGGTAGAACAAGGGGATCAACGAGGTATAGTGGTCCTCAAACCTTTAAGGGATTTTGTAGTCCCACAAGTAGATAGAGCCTAATAATTTATCAGAAGATCGGGAATCAATACTAATAATTTTGAACTCAAGCCAGGTGTCATTTAGATGGTATAGGTAAATGAGTTTGTAGGGTTAGTCAACAATGATCCAAATCTTCACTTAATTTCATTCTTGGAAATATGTGACACCTTCACGATGAACAATATATCGGATGAAGCAATTTTTTGTTGTTTCCTTTCTTATTGAGAGACAAAGATAAGGATTGATTACACTCACTACCTACTGGGTTAATCACTCTATGGGAATAATTGACTGAAAAATTCTTAGAAAGTACCACCTATATTCAAAGACAACTAAGATCAAACATGATATCACATATTTTCAAAAATTTGAAGGAGAATTACTTTATAAAGCTTGGGAATGCTACAAAGAGCTATTAAGAAGATGCCCACACCATGGTCTTCCTACTTGGTTGCAAGTGAAAACATTCTCTAATGGATTAATGGAAAAACCAAGGACCATAACTGATGTTGCAGTTGGAGGAGCTTTCATGAGTAGAATTGAAGAGGAAGCTTTTGTACTACTTGATAAGATGACATCCAATAATTACCAATGGCTAGTGGAGAGGCTCACAATAAGGGCATTGATTAGAGGAGTAGATGCAGACACTATAGCAACATTGCAAGCTCAAACAAATGCTATATTATTAGGTTTGACTAAGAAACTAGATGATAGCAGTGTGAGGATAAATATGTTACAAAGTCTATTTGTAGAGTGTGATTGTTGCAATGAACCTTACTCTACTACGGCATATGGGAACCTTCTTGAAGTAGTAAACTATGTCGATAATCAAAACTTCAAAGGAAACCTATACTCAAATATATGATGCCTAGAATAGAGAAACCAACCAAATTTCTCATGGAATAATAACAAGAATTAGTGTGGTAATCAATTCAACCATCAACCCTTCCTACTACTAGGTTTTCAACAACCACAATAGCCACAAGCCTAGGAGAAGAAGCCATCTAGTAAGGATAACACAAGTGTTTTAATGGGAATGATGAAAGACTTTATCCATTCAATAAATACAGAAGTCGATCATATAGAGTCCACTTATGGGGCTTCTATACAAAATTTGGAGATCCAAATGGGGCAACTTGGCCAAACCATAAATTAAAAATCTTAGATCAACCTTTGAAAAACAAATAAGTAAACCAAAAAATAAAAGGTAAGGAGAATTGTAAAGCAATAGCCTTGAGAAGTGGTAAACATTTAGAAGAAAAGCTGCAAACTAAAATGGACGAGGAGGAAAAATTGGACAAAGTGAGTATTGAAAAAGAAATAATTTGGCCAAAAAAGAAGAACCTTTATAAACCCATGATAACTTTCCCTCAAAGACTCAAAAAGCAAAATTTTGACACACAATTTTCAAATTTTCTGAATGTCTTTAAGAAACTACACATAAACATATCATTTGTAGATGCACTTGAAAAAATGCCTTCATATGCCAAATTCATGAAGGACATCTTGTCTAAGAAAATAAGGTTGGTAGATAATGAGACATTAACCTTGATTGAAGTTTGTAATTCCATGCTCGATAGAAAACTACCATAAAAACTGAAAGATCTGGATAGCTTTGATATCCCTTGGGTGCAAGAGTTAACCTTATGCTTATCTCAATTTTCAAGAGATTGGGGTTGATGAAGCCTAACCAACTTTAGTAACATTGCAAATGGAAGATAGGTCAATCAAGGGACCCTAGTGTGTGGTAAAAGATATGGTAGTAAAAATGGAAAACTTCATATTTATGATAGATTTCATTGTATTAGACATGGATGAGGACTGTGACATTCCTATCATACTTGGTAGTCTATTTTTAGCAACTGGAAGAGCACTCATTGATGTATGAAAGCGTGAGTTTACAATGAGAGTACAAGATGAATATGTAACTTTTCTCTAGTTATTTGTTTATTTACTAACTTAGTTTGATTTTAGTACTACTTTTTTTAATTTACTAATTAATTTAATTTCTTTTTCTATTTGTATTTTAACTTTATTTTTTATGTTCTTTTCTTTCTTTATTTTTATTAGAATTATTTTTCTAATTTTCTAATTTTCTTTTATCTATTTCTTTATTTTATTTTTATTATTTTATTATTTTTTACTCTTAGTTGTTTATTTTTTCTTTTATTTGTTTAATTTATTTTTATTTATTAATTTTTTTTATTTAGTACTTAATATTATATTGGTTATAGTATTAATAGGAAAAACCTTTTTGAAGCTACCTTTAAAGATTTTGAAAATTTTAATATTACCATGAGTGATAAAAAATGAGGTAGCTTTTATGTTGAATCTTTGTGTGAGTATAAATTTAATGCCTTATTTATTATACTTGTAGCTAGAAGTGGGTTAAGTAAAACCCACAACCATGCCCTTATTAATAAGTGGATAGTTTTTTTAATATCCATTGGGCATGGTAAATGATTTTAATAGTATAGGTTAACAAACTTATCATGCCTATAGATTTTGTTATTTCAATAAACTTAATAACGATGGGCACATTGAGTATATTAAATTCTAAAAATAGAAATTTCTCTCAGAAACGTCTTGCTAAGATGTTAAACTAAGCGTTAAATGGGAAGTAACCCACCGTTGTTGGTAGTATTCTTTTCTCTAATTTTATTTTATTTTGTTTTATGTTATTTTACGTTTTGTATAATTTGTTTTATTTCCTATCATATGAACAATGTTTATCTTAAAACTATTAAATTTATAACTATTTGTTGAGATGTGTAAGAAGTACATAACAATCTGTTTGTGAATTTAAATGATTTAAATGATGGATGCAATTGAATTCTCACATTAATGTTTGAGCATGTTCAACAAATGGGCAACTTTTTATTTCTTTTATCTTTATCTTTAATTTACATTTGTAGATTGAGGGCAATGTAAGTCCTAGGTTAAGAGTGAGAAAGGTTACATTATAAATTTGAGCAATTTAAAATTTTTATTATACATTTGTTCACATTTTTATTTGTTTTATTTTTGTATGATGTTATTTATTTTATTGGTTTAGGAATTTTAGATTTGATTTTAATTTGTTTTTCAAAATTATCATGTCTTTTAATTAATTTTAAGTAAATGATTAAGTCCTTGCACTGTTTGGTTAATATTTTCAACATTTCATGTAGTAATGTGATAATTAGTTAGTTTTGGTCATAATTTATATTTCATGATAAAATTTCAAAATTAGTGTTTAGGAATCAAATAGTGGACACTATCGTGTGAGAATATTTTTAGCTATTATCCTCCCATTCTAGGTGATAATAATTTTCTACTCATTTAAACACACTTCCTATCAATTCTAAATTTCTAGATGATCTCTATAGGTCTTTACATTGAATGTTAGGATTTTTACATCTAACAAAGTGTTATATATTTATTTTTATTGCTTAAATTGAATGACTTAAGTAGAAATTGAAAATATATGCCATTTTTTCTTTCATGCTTGACTTATAAAAAAGAAACACATATGTGGTTATCTAAACCAATAAAAAAGAAAAGGTCACAAATTAGTTACTCACTTTATCATACAAAAATATGTACAATCTATGAATGGATCTTCTCTCAAAAAAAGAACATCTCTAAAAAAAGAGAAAAGAAACAAATAAGAAAAAAGAGAAAAAAATGAATACTATGACCCAATATCCTACAAAGTTGTAAGAAATGGCTAAATACAAAAAACAAAATATGAAATAATTCCTTAAGAAGTCATTTTTCATTTTATTCTACTCTTTAAAGGCATATTACTTGAAATTTTATTTGATAGATATGATTGACGTATGAAAGTAATATGTGATTTCTTTATAAAATCCTTTCATTTGATTTCTTTATAAAATCCTTTCATTTGATTTATTTCATGAGATACCACTTTGAGCTTTTTATTCTTTTTACATATGAAAACCTATTAATTCATTTCTTTAAATAAATTCTATTTTCATATCCTTTTGAGTGAGTGCTTGAATGAATTGGATAATTTGAATATTAATACAATTTTTATTTGAATATGAAAGTGATTTTCAAACTAATTATTATTAAACATGAATATTTAGAATATTAAAATAACTTATGTTATAGATTTTAATTATTAACTTAAAAGAGATTAAAAAGCACGAGAACTTTTGTTATTCTTTTTATTTTGTGTTTTTTTTTAATTTTTACTTTGTTTGTTTATGTGTTATTTTTGTGTTTTAGTTATTTATATTTATTTTTTTATTTTCAAATTTGATGTTTGTGGGTATCATCTCTGAAAGCCCTCACGAGACTTAAATTCATCTACTAGAGAAACTTTGGGGTTTTGGAGGCTTGTCTCATATACTAAATACATCCATGTCAATCTATAAAAATGATTTAGGATAGTTTAATTTTATTTTAGTTACTTTTCTCCGTTCTTGCTAAGAGATTCATAAGAAGTTGGTTGGGGGTTGTGATGAGTGTTTAAAATCTCTTAATATATCATAATTTTGTGCATATTAAATGATTAAATAGATTTGTATATGCTTAGTTTTACTATTATTTTAAACAAATCGACCTTTTCGTCACAAGTATGTTTTGTTGTTTTTCAGATATTTTAGCTTCAAAAGGATACAATTGATCAACACTTGAAGGATATATCTAAAAGCATTCTATTACAACTTTAAAAGCTAACATTTATAAAGCATTGCATATGTTCCAAAAAGAATATATAAGAAAATATGATTTAAGGTTGATGAGAACATGTGCCATGGCATGAAGGTTTTATGCACTGCAACGTGAGCTAACAAATTGAATAACATGCCTCCCATAATTAATGCGGATCACAATACAAATTTTTTGTGTGCTATAGTATATGTGTAGTGGATCATGTTCCATCCAATTACAACTTTTATAATATTGTGGCGTGGAAAATTTTGTGTTACGGTGCCAGTCTTATGATCCAACATTTTCTCCTTTTTTATACTTATAAATTGGACCTCATTTTCATTGTATTCCATATTCCTTTCATCTATTTCTCTTATCGTTCTCAACTTCTCTAGAAGCTTTTTTAGTTTTTCTTTTCTTAGTTTAAAGTTCATCTCTCAATTGAGAGCTAAACATAGTTATAATTTTATGCAATAGTTTTGTCTAAATTCAACAAACAATAATTGGCAATTCTATTTAGAGGTTTTTCATTTAAAGAAAATATATTGAAACTTAGTATTTGGAAGGATATAATTGAGGGTAGTTTAAATATATTCTTCTATTTTCATATTAATTTATATGTTCTATTGAATGCTATGTTTAATTTTATAATCAATTATTAAATTAAACATGTCTAGTTAAAAATACTATGGGATATTAGTAAAATTATTATTCTTGTATAATATTAAAATAGGTAAATATTTTTACAAAATTAAGTATTATTTTCTATTCAAGAATTCTACAAAGTTTATAAAAGGTATTTCTTGTATTTAAAATGATTCAACTTGAAGAATTATACTTGAAGTACTCCATGACAACTTCGAGGATTAAAAAGAAAATATATGTAAAGCATTACACATGGAGTGTGTCATGGCATGAATTTATAGTGAGCCATGGGAGAGGCAAAAGGGAAAAGTCAATTGTGTCCTTGGGCAAAATCAAAGTGGATCACACCTAAAACCATGTACAAGTTGTGTGTACCGTGACATGGAAAGGTTGTATGCCGTAGTGCCAAGTTATACTTTTCACATTTTTTTCCTTTCCTCACCCTATAAATAAGATCCTATTTCAATTGTAAAAATCATCCCAAATTTCCATCAATTTTGTTCTAGTTGATTTCTTTCCATTTCTTTCTTAGTTTTTTTATTAGTTTGAAGTTCTTTGCTTAATTGAAAGTTGGAAAAAATTAGTTTATGTAACATTTTTTAATTTCAATTCAATAAACAGTACAACAATTATGTTTGAAGGTTTTCTAGAACAGAAGCAATTCTAAAGAATTATATTGAGGTATATTTAAATGTTTTTTTATATTATCTCTAGATGTTGTTTTATATGCTATATGTTTAATTTATTGATCCTTTATTCAACTATGCATATCTAGCTATATATAATATGAGATAATAGTAATATTGTTATGTATATGAAATATTAAATTAGATTAAATATTTTTATAAAATGAATTAAATTTTATTTATTCGTCAAGATTGAAGCAAAGTTTATAAATGAAAAATACATTGACGAAGTATTTTTCCATAATAAATAAAAGAGTTAACTTTAAGATTTACATAATCTGAATTTGATTTAGAATAGTATTTTTATGAAATATCTTTCCTAATAGATTTTAAATATGAAAGGTAGTTTCAAATACTTAAATTATAAATTCAATTTTGGTAACTTGAGTGAAAGTCTAACTTAATTAAGTGGTTTATTTATTCTTTATAAATAAACCAAAATTTAATAATTAATTAATTGTTTATTCGTACTTTAGGGTGTTAATTCGTTTATTATTAACAAAAGAATTTTGATTATATATTTAATAATCTACTTAATATTAACACGATTATTGTATGATATATATTATTAACTTGTTGTAATTATTTTTATAAGTTATATTATTGTATAATTAATTATTTGTATTATATATTATATTTATATTGCATTTATTTCTTCTTATTTCTTTCTTTTTTTATTGTATAAAATAAAAAAATTGAAAAACAAAAAAAAAGAAAAAAATCATAAAAATTAATAAATTGAAATTTAAAAAAAAAATAAATAAAAATGAAAAGAAATAAAAAACAAAAAAAATGAAAATTAAAAAAAAATTTAAGAAAAGGAAAAAGAAAGTGGAAAACATAAAAAATTGAAAATCAAAAAATTAAAAAAAATCTCTAGACGTATTGAAAATTTTGAAAAATTTGAAAAATTTAAAAATCTAAAAATTCAAAAAAGATTTTAAAAAATATCTAGAGATCTTAAAAATAAAAAAAATTAAAAATCGAAAAAAAGTCAAAAAAATTAAAATTGAAAAAAGAAAATAAAAAAAATTTAAAATTTAAAAAATTCAAAATTCAAAATTTATAATTTTAAAAAATAAAAAATATTAAATAAATTCAAAAGAGATCTTTAAAATGTTAAAAAATCTCATATTCTTTTCTTTCTTTTTTCTCCTTATTTTTTTTCGGCCTTTCTGTCATAATTCACATGTTAGAATGGGCTTGACATGAGTAATACTTGTATTTAGTCTTTAGGCGATTATTTGTTTCTGTCATATTTAGTCTTTATATTATAGATGTTTTCTCTTTCCGCATATATTCCCCAAGTCTTGACAAGTAATCCCGTTGTCATTAATCCCTAGCAGTGCCTCTCTTGCCCCCTCTGCTGTCAAATGTCAGGCAGGTTTGCTCTAAAAGATAAACATTTTATGGCCCACTTTTGTTCCTATTTTGCCCTTCATATATTGCAATGATTATAAAATGTTACACAAATTTATTTCCTCTTATTTTGTTTTAAATTCAAAAGTCTCATGTTAAAGTATAATATCACGAATATTGTAGGCTTGATAATTTATCAAACACAACCATAAAATATTTGATAAATTAACTAATGAAAAAAGCCAATATAGTAGTTTTTACAAAACAGATTTGGAGAGAACTAAGAATGTAAAAGTTGATTCAATTGTCATTGAGAAAACTGTAAGTTTAGGTTTGTCTAAATAGAAGAAGTTGAAGTCCTAGGTTAAAGGCTTATTACAATTATGTCAAAAACATTTAAAAGATCTTTGAAAAGTAACGACCATATGGTAATAAAATATTTTTGCTCTAGTGAAAATTAGGTTAAAGTTAAAGACTTGGCCGCTTGATCGATCTATGTCAAACTTGATCAATGGAACCATAAAAGTTGATGGATCGAAACCCTTTTTGATCTATCCAAAAAAATGATCAAAAGATGATCGATTGATCTAATCAATTCTCGATCAATCTAGGGTAATAAAAAATTAATTTTGTGATAGTAGATCAATCTACCCATTTAATCGATTGAACACTAAACCTCGATTGACTAATCTCAATTGAAAAATAAATCAATGACTTTTGTATCAATATAAATAGATTCTCGATCGATAATCTCATATTGATCATTCTAGACATGTCTCGATTGATCAAGTGACCTATATGAAAAATATTCTTATGAGTCTAATATAAAATCTAACGCGCATAAGAACATTTATATACACTTGAAATGTGTTTATTGGAGGTCTATATTTTCTTTGGCTTGACAAGTATTCTTGAAAGACTCACCTAGAAACTAAATTATATTTAAATATTTTGTTCACGTACAACACTCCTAAACCTTACAGTTTACCCCTTTGGCATATTAGTGTGACAAACCTCTCTCTTACTACCCCACACTCAAAGGAGGAATACATTTTACATAGTGTAACTATCCTATGTTTCGGTGAAGCCATCTTCATTTGAATCTTCAAGACTCATGTAAAATGAAAAAAAATAAAATAAATAGGTACACAACTTTTTCGAAAGACTCATTATTTATTAGTTCAGTGTATATAATAAGAAAGTGAAGAAGAAAATATAAGTAGTAAGTAATAATTGATAAAACATTTAAGTATTACTGCCTCTATATGTCATATTTAAAAGACTTGA
Source organism: Hippophae rhamnoides (assembly GCA_033030585.1). NCBI lineage: Eukaryota > Viridiplantae > Streptophyta > Magnoliopsida > Rosales > Elaeagnaceae > Hippophae > Hippophae rhamnoides. Next base: position 39,131,167 of record CM065438.1, on the reverse strand, counting down.
AAATTTAAAGTGTTTTTTCCCTATAGGCAATCTCTTCCAAAAAACAATTTCAATCAATAACTCTCCCCTTCAATCAATTCTCCCTATTTATATATTTTCAATTAACAGTCAATATCTCTCTCCTCTTTTTTGCCATACAAATAAGTAATATAATCATGAAGTAATGAAAAATAATTGAGCAAGCAAGTAGTGCATTCAATGATTTAAAAGAGGAGTACACGTTCTAAAAAGCTCAATAACAATCAAAATAGAGAGCTAAAAACATATATTTTCCAAAATAAATAAACTCCCCTTAAGTTTTACAATTTCCCTAAATAAATTAGAACAAAGAAATTTTTTATAAAAATTGATAGATAATTGTTTTTTGAATTGAGGGTAGTAGACTTAGCTAAACATGCCTACAATCGTACACATAAAAATATTAATTTTGTTTAAAGTGTGACTATCTATTGACAACATAAATATATATAGCAAGACACACAAACGTAATAATCCATATAGTGATATATCATCAATCACCAAAGTAAAATATGTGTTAGAACTACATTATGATGTCAATTTGTTCATTTATGATCAGCCATGAAAGATTCAAAGAAAATAGTATCACTTATCATTAAAAAATTGTAGTTGAATTCATACTTGCACATAATAAAATTTTATTTACCAAGAGAGAACTTAATTAACTTTTTTTTTGTATTCCCCTCTTGTATTTTAATTTTGAGGGATTGGTTATTTATATTCTTTTTTTTATAACCATTTGCGACTCTTACTTTTTGTGTAGGCAAAAGATTTTGTATTTTTCTTTTTTCCTTTAATATTAATATTCTCTTTCTAATGAAATTTGTTTGGGCCAAAATTAGGTGTCTCCCTATAGTAGCATTTTATGAAGTGAAAGATAAAGCTCAAACACAATTTTGCAATCAATGTTATCTCAAGTTCTAAACATCAAGCATGACATACATATGTGTCCAGTGAGTGTGTGAGTAAGTTCATGACTGCATCGATCGCAAGATGTGAAAAATATGCAAGTACACAAGTGAAAATTTTATTTACACAATGTAAAGTCAATCAAGAAAATTAGAATAATATGAGAGTAGTATATAAAGTTCATGTCAATGTTAAAGCAAGTCTACTCCTTTTTTATAATTAAGGAATTTATTTTAAAGTATTTAAGTTTATTATTTAGTTTAATTATTTTTAGAAGTAATTTGTCCTTTTTTCTCTTACTGCTAATTAAGTATATAAATAATTCATTAAGATTATTTGAATTAAATTTATTGAGTAGGAATTCACAATCACTTTCTTCATAGTCTAAATCAATATTAGACTTACTGTAGCATCCACTTGTAGTTGCAATAAATGCCAAGTAGTTGGTGCCATAATTTTTTGAGTCATTAGGATTGTCATTGTCACTTGTTAAGTCACTAAGGGTAGCATTGAAAGCCCTTCCAATTTTCATCTTTTTGTTAGCACATTCAGCTGCAATATGACCAATCCAAATGTATTCAAAACATTTAGGTCTAATGGGTTTCATTTTTGTACCTTTTGAACCCATAGGTTTGAGTTCTCTTGTATTCCAATCCCTTGAATGATTTGGTTGCTAGTTACTCTATAAATTATTCTAGTTGAAGAGTTTCTTAAGTCTTTTCGCTAAGAGTTTCAATTCTTCATCATCCTCATCATTTCCATTCTCACCATCATCAATAATGGCAGTTTGGAAAACAATACCTTTATTCTTTGGAGGTGTTCGAAAGCTTATCTCAAAGGTTTGAAGTGAGCCAATGAGTTCTTCTATTTTGATGGTGTCTACATCTTTTCTTTCATCAAGGGTAGTGACCTTTGCATGGAAGCGATATGGTAGTAAGTAGAAAATCTTTTGAACTATCCTTAAATCATCAATTTTCTCTCTAAGATTGGCATAGGTGTTAGTAATATCATATAGTTTAACATAAAATTTAGAAAATGTCTCATCTTCTTTCATCCTAAGGTTTTCAAATTGAGTATTAAGCATGCGAAGTTTAGTTCATTTAACTTGTGTAGTTCCTTCATAGGCAACCTCTAAAATATCCTAAGCACACTTATTTGTATCAACATTAGAGATACGATGAAACTCATTAGCAGACATAATATTAAAGATATCATTAATACTTTTCTCATTCTAGTTACTACCAATTTTATCTTCATTAGCCTAGTCATTCCTAGGTTTAAGAGTGACTATATTATCTCTGGTAACGTAGGTTGTTCGAAACAATAAATAATAGAGTTCCAGTTACTCTCATAAATAAAAAAATAGAAAGGCTCTTATACAAGCCTTCTAGTATGGATAGTTAGACCCATCAAAGAAGGGAGCATGTGTTGTAGATGAACCCTTTCTCAAATGATTCATAACAAGGTCCTAAGCATACACTAAGTATATCTAGTGACCCGATCTAATAACAATTGAAATTTTTTATGTTATGTATCTAATTAGCTAGATGGCGTGAAAAATTAGTGAAAATATGAAAAATTAAAATTTTCATAGACATGAGATTAAAATACATGAGATTTTTAGGTGAAAACAACCTAGGCCATAATAATGACCCAAGAGAAAAACCAATGGTCCATGGGACCACCTAATCATCCACTATGAAAATAATGTTGGATTACAAGGCTAGGGCTCAAACTACCCACCAAGGTAATGCCCACAATCACCTACTTACAAGCCTTTGCTTTCTTCCATAGTCTTCATAAAAAATGTGTTCAAATCTAGACCAATGTTTTGATAGACTCAAGTCACACGAGTTATTGAACCCGTTTAGCTAGCACATCAAGCATTAGGAAAAAAACACAAGTGCAATGTGTGTCCTATAATGGATTAAACAATAAAAAAATATAGCTTGAGGATTTAATAGAACGATAGATAAATAAAAATCACTAGAAGCCCTAGAATATATGTTAAAGCACAATATTATAAATATTGTAGGCTAATTAATTGATGAAACACAACCATAAAATGTTTGATAAATAAACTAATGAAAAAAAACCTACTAGAATAGTTTTTGCAAAACAAATTTAGAGAGAAAGCTTAGAATGAAAAAGTTGATTAAATTGTGGTTGAGACAATTGTAAGCTTAGGTTTGTTTAAAAAGAGCATTAAAAGTAAGGACACTATGGTAATAAAACTAAAAGCTCTTTCATTTAGTTATGGATTTTATTATCTTGAGGGCGAGTGAATATAATATTGGTGGAAGTATGACAAATTAAAAGTTTCTAAGCATCCAAGCATGCAATCACATGTAAAAAAAGTAATATGGAAAATAAAGATCAACACATAATATTTTCAGGGAAACAATATAGGTCATACCAATGACCTTAAGAGGAAAACCATTGATCTTCTAAACTACCTAACTATCCATTATGAAAAAAGAGTATCCATTTACAAGGCTAGGACTCAAACTTTCTACCAAGATAATTCCCCCAAGTAGCCCATTTACGTGACACTGCATTCATTATAGTCTCTATAAGAAAGACATTTAGATCCATACCAGTGTTTCAAAAAACTCTAGTCTTATTAGTTAATCAAACTCACACCACTGTCAAGTGAGAAGTTAACATATAAACACAAGTGGACATATGTGTCCTAAAGTAGTTTCAATAATGAACAACCCTAACTAGTTGATCTAAACAATATATCAAATAAAACGAAAACAACTGGAACCTCTAGAACAATCAACTAAAAGCATAATAACATAATTATTATTGTAGGCTTGTTAATCCATTAAAAAAAACCATAAATGTTTGATTAATTAACTTAATGAAAAAGCCTACTTGAAAACTTTTAGCAAAAGAGAGAATAAAAGATAAAGAGATTAAGAACAAGTAAGATATTATGTGGTTAGGTCTATATTTTGAAACACTTTAGGTCAAAGTAAAATAACCACTTTTCCATAAAATAATTTAAATGAGTTGTAAGGAATAAGGACAATATAGTAAAAATCCAATCCAATTCATATTAGAAAGAGGTTTTAAAATCAAAGCCCTGATTGCTTAATCAATCTAATCAAGTGCTCGAGCAATCAAATACATAGTTTGATTGATTGAATGTCCTTTCGAATGAGCCGATTTATTAATTAATTAATTTTAAAAAAATGGATTAATCTAGTTATTAATTCCTGGATCGATCTAGTCATATAAATAATTGATTCAATAGGTAATATAGCTCAATCAAGTTGATTGATCTAGTTCACTACTGGATCAATTAAGTAGCCTATTTTCATATTGTTCCTACATGTTTATTATGCAATATAATATGCATGAGACCATAGATATACCTGAGATGTGATCATTGAGCCTTGACAATTTCTACAGCTTGAAAAAACTATTCTTCTAAGACACACCTAGAAACTAAAATTATAATTTTATGTTTTGTTCACGAATAACACAATACTTATATAAACTTTATAAAAATAATTTGAATTGAGTAAAAATTAGGTTAAAGCTAAAAACCTTTCCATATGATCGATCTAAGTTGAGCTCATTTGATTGAGCCACAAAAATCGATTGAAGCCCTTTTTCATAGATCCGAAATAATGATCAAAATATGATTAATCGATCTATGAAAATAAAAAATTAATTCTAAGATAGGTAGATCGATCTACCCATTTCTTGATCGATTTAGTTCTTGATCAATTCAACATTAAACCTTGATGGATCTACCTAAATTGAAAATTAAACCAATGACTTTTTGAAAAAGATAGATTGATTCCCAATCGATCTACTCACCTTGATCCATTTAGACATGTCTCGATCGATCGAATGACCTTTAGGAAAAATGTTCCCATGTGTCTAATATGAAATCTAACATGTATAAGAATGGATACATATACTTGAGATGTGTTTGTTGGAGCTCGATAATTTCTTTGGCTTGAAAAGTGTTATTGAAAGATTCACTTAGAAAGTAAATTACATTTGAATTTTTTGTTCACGAATATCACCAACACTCATAAATCTTACACCTTAAATAAATTCTATTTGTATATATCTTTGATTGAGTGTTTGAACCTATAGGATTAGGGTAATATTGAGAGTATAATTGTGAGATTTAGAGTCAACAAGAATTTGGAATTCCAATATTGAAATTGGTAAGTTAATATTGATACATTTTTGATATGGAATATGAATTTCTAAATTGCTACTAATTTTTACATTAGCGAATCTTTGGGATGTTTATCTAACTTATGCTTTTAATTTTAATTATCAACTTAAAAGAGACTAAAGCATGAAAAGTTTTTTTATTTTACTTTCTACTTTGTTATTTTCCTTTTAGTTTTTAGTTTGTTAATTTTGGTTTTTATTTTGTTATTTGTTTGTCAATTATTTGTTTTTTATTTTTGTTATTTCTTTTATTTTTTTGTTTAGTAGAATATTTGGAGATATCGTCACATAAAGCCCTCACGAGACTTAAATTCATCTACTAGGGCAACCTAGGGTTTTAAAGGCTTGTTGTATATGCTAAATACAATGTTGTTAATCTATAAAAATGATTTAGGTTAATTTAATTTCTTTACTTTTGGTTTTCATTTTTTTTATCGCTTTCCTTCAAAAGTTGGTTGGGGATTGAGATGAGTGCTTGAAATGTGCTATATTTTCATGATTTATTTGAACTAAAATGAAATAAATAGATTTAAATTTGTATAATTTTATCATTATTTGATCATATATATGTTTTCAAAATCATGAGTATGTTCTATTATTTTATAGGTTTTTATCATTATTACTTTTCAAAATCATACATGAAGCACTCATTTTCAATTTAGAAGAATAAAGGAATAATACACGTGAAGCTTACATGTCATCCAAAAAATTTGTAAGGGGTGAGCAATTAAGTGCTAATTAAACTTCCAACACCATAAACCCATAAGAAAAAGAATAAACTTAAATATAAGTTTGTAGGAGTTGTTTTAAAAAAAGGAAAAGGAAAGCACTAAGTTATTAACAAAAAGCTATATTGCATGATGAAAAGACCTTGCATACACATGTGTTAATGAATTCTTACATAAGTTTATCTCATGAATACACTGAATGACATCATTTGCAAGTTACATACAAGAATTATTTTGTTGAAAAACTTGCAAATGCATGTGTTAATGGAAAATTGATCGATGGCCATGTAAATTTATGAGTCATATAAATGTACAATCTTTGAGGGAAATAAATTCATGTTCAACATGCATCCATCGGAGAAGATGTGTTTATGAATATGCTTCCCATGTTGTGTTGGTATTTATTTTATTATAGTTAAGCTTGTCTTTAGTTAAGGAAAGGTAAAGAGATAAATTTGAAGGTGTTGATAACTCTATAGAAGTAGAATTATTTGGCCAATTGAAGCTAGTTATTTGTTTGGTTTTGCAATGAATATTGTTTAAAAGATCTATGTCATGTTCAACTATGGAAATATAGGTGAAAATATGTTAAATGGAGCAATTATATACAAATTGGATCATAGTCAGAATCAACATGATGGATAGATATAAATATATCAGTTGATTGATTGAGATAGGTTGATTAATCAAAGATCGAGTGAGCAACAAGGAAACTATGCCTCTAAATGGGAAAATTAGAGTTAGATCGATCTACAAGGGTGTCAATCGATCGAGTATTGTTAGACTGATCATGCTTTGATAGAGTTATCTTGGGTTGTAACAATTTCATTGTTAGATCGAATGAGTAGAGCATATTTTGATAAGTTAGCCCTAATTTGAATTCCCTTTTAATCTCAACCCTTGGATTAAAGTTACGAATCCTAATCTAAATTGCACCAATTGTTCCTATTTAAAGAGTCATAAGGAGGCCATAAACAACACACAATTTACAATTAATAAGAGAAAGCATTGATTTCATTGCTACAAAAAGAGATCAAATAAAAGGAGGAATTGGATTATTCATCAAAGTTGGATGTTCATCTTTAACTTCATCTTTCTTGTAACTCTTATGCACTCATATATTTTTAATTAAGATTTTTCAAAATATGTGTATATTGATTTAATAATTTTGATCTTAATGCTTGGATTATTTGCCAAAAAATATATAATTTGAGATTTATGCCATGATGACTCTATAAAAGTAGTCATTAATGCACTTTTTTACTTAATATTTACTTTTTTATTCAATAAATAGTATTTTTGGGGCTACAAATATTAAAATATAAACTTTTTAGTAAAAAAAGGTGAAAATATAATTTTTGGAACACTTTGGGATTTGTTTTTGGAATTTTTATGGATTTTGCATGCATGACCAATATGAAGTTGCCACATGGCCTGTCACTTAAGTAGAAGAACTGACTAGGCAAGCCACACAGACACCATGCAAGCAGGGACAACAAATCATAAATGACATTGTGCCATGTGGTGCTGACTTAGTAAGTGTTTACTTGAACCAGGATTTGAAGTTCATCTAATGGTCCAGATTGCACTTGAGCTATATTTAAACACCTAATCACCCCATAAACCCTAAGGAGCTACCATTAACATAATTTTGATTAGGTTTTGGAGCTAAAAAGAGAGAAAAATATAAAAAAATTCAAAACGAGATACAATTTTGGTTCAAATTCAAGAGAAAATTAGTACTACAATTCAAGAGATTGTTTGTATTTCTTCTTCTACTATTTTCTTTATCAATTTTTATTTATTTCATTATGAAAAATATAAGCTTTATGAAAAAACAATATATCTAGTTAATTTATTAATTTAGGGATCTTATGAACCCAATTTTCACCAGGTGATGATCTAATATTTTACCCCAATTCTAATTTTAATTTAATTATATAATTTAATCTAATTTTTATGTTATTAATTATTTGGCCAACAATTTATCTATAGGGGAAATTAAATAGATTTGAGAGATTATTTAATTGTTTGTTTTAATTAAATAACATGCATAGTTTCTAGGCAGAGGTGTATGATTCTTATGTACATGATCCATAATTGATGAACTTAATGAGTATGTAATTTAATTGGCATGAGAGTGTGAATAAATTAATTACTATATGATATGTTGTTTACTTGAGAAAGGAATACATTCTAAGTTAGATTCAATTGATAATTATATTGGAGAGATTTTAGTTATTCACATGTTTAGAAAATTGAGGGATTAAGTATTCCTAGATATTTTCTCATATATCTTCTTAGTTACCAAATCTAATTTAATTAATTATTACAAATACTTTTAGATATTTTAATTTTGCTTCGATCAATCAAGTGATGTATTTGAACAATGTTTTTATGTGTCTACTATGAAATCTAATGTCCATGAGAATAGAGATATACTTGAGTTGTGATCATTAAGGCTCAATAGTTTCTTCAGAATGAAAATATTCTTGAAAGACATATGTAGAAACTAAAATTACAAACAAATATTTTGTTCACTAATATTGCAACATTCACAAACTTTAAAATCTCCCCATTGGCTTATTCATGTGACATAACCTATCTCGTACTACATAACGCTCATAGGAAAAATATTTACATAGTGGAATTATCCCATGATCCGATGAACCATTTTCGCTTGAATCTTGACAGCTCCTATTTACACTAGGAAAAAAAAACACCAACAATCAAAGCACTTGTCCCAAAGGACTCATTTCCACAATAGGTCAGTGTATCTAATAATATAAAACCAAAATTTTTTTAAAAGGATTAAATAAATTAAAGAAATTAAAAAAAAACTCCCCTATGTGAAATATCCCAAAAATTCAAAGTAATTCAAAAATAAAAACATCCCTCTAAATTAAGTATCCCTTTTTTCGATGTTTCAATTAAAATTTAAAATTTTTGATACCAAATTCACACCCTCTTTTGATCATACGAATATACACACATAAACAAGAGAGAGAAAACAGACAAATAAAACAATTATAAAGTAGAGATAAAAAGATTTCCTTTATACAGAGGGTAGTAGATTAATCCAAACATGACTACAACATTACACACATATAAGAAAAATTAATTTGTGTTCAAGGTGTGATTAGTCATTAACAATATAAATATATGTAAGCAATACATAAAAAAATGATCACACATATAGTGACATATCCATTCACCACAAGTGAGTTGAGTTTTCGAACAACACTAGTATGTCAATTAGTCAAAACATGATTAGTTATGAAAAATTTACCACCAATCATGAAAAAATTACAGTTTAATTCAAACTTGCACAAAAAGAAATTTTACTAACTAAGAGAGAACTTTAATCAATTTTTTTTTATTCCCCTCTTGTATTATTTTTTTGTGAGGGATTGGTTACTTATTTTCTTTTACCATTTGTGTCTCTTTATTTTTGTGCATCCAATTACTTTCATATTTTTCTTTTTCCTTTAAACTTTTACATAAATATGCATGAGCCAAAAACCTAGAAGGATGACTTTCACACTAGTTGTGAGGTAGCCCTTTCCACTCATAGCGGTATATTCACACATCACTGTAGGTAGCCCTCTTAAGACTAAGTCTTTTTATAGCAGAATTTTATTAAGTTTAAGAGAGAGCTAAAACACAATTCTAATAGTCATGGTTATCTAAGTCCCTAAATACTAACATAATCAATCATAAATTTTATACATGACATAAATATGTATCTAGTGAGTGTGTAAATAAGATCATATTGACATCAATGACTAGATGAATAAGATATGTAAATGCATAAGTCACAATATGTGGTTGTTATATACGTATTCAAAAGTATGAGGGTGGTATGTAATGTTCATTTCAGTGTTAAAGTTGTCAACTTCCCTATTTTTTAATTATTTTATCCATTTTTTAACTAAAGAAAAATCAATAACAATAAAATTAAACAAATAAACTAAATATGTTCACTTAGGGTATATTAAGCACTCAAATAAAAGTATCTAGGTCAAAAAGTAAAGAATGATGGTCAAATTACAAGAAATAGACAATCTTTCCTCACTCAAACTTTCTTGAATTTTGGTTTCTTTATATCTTTGGGCTAGAAATCAACTACATTAGTTGTCATTGGCATATTCTTGGATTTACCTTTAAATTTTTCATTCATCCTAAATGAAGATGCAGTATGCAAGGTAGGATAATGATTTTTTAGTCCAAGAATTAAATGCATGAATTTCACTTTCCTTTTTGAGCCAACAACTTCATGCTTTCTAGTAGGAATTTTGAACTTGTTACCATAATATCCATTCATCCTAGAGCATGATTCAACATGCATAGATGGATGATGGTTAAGAGTCCTACTATGTAAAGTAAGGAAATTATTATTACATTTAGGAGCATTTATCAAAAATCTAAACTTGGACCTAATATGACCTTTCCTACCAGAATGATACAAACATGTATAAACTTAACTGATCTTTCAATCATAGCTACAACTATTCTTTGTGCATAAAAAATAACATTAGGAGTAGGGCTAGAAAGCTTTACAGATGTGGTTTTTGATGTTGAAGAAGTGGAGCTCTCATCCTTATAAAGAATGTTCTGCATATTATATGGGAAGGACATATATGAAGGTTTGAAAAATTGAGTTGATTTTGAAGAAGATGACATAGTGAGCTTGTTTAAATATCATAACCCTCTATTTTATCTAGTTGGTTTTCCATAATCCAAAATTTTTTTCAACCTTTGTTTCTAATTGTCAACCTCCTTACTACTTCCTTTAATTTTTCAAGTTCATGCATAAAATTCTAGTTTAACTATATAACATATGCAAGACTTCAATTAAAAACATTAGCACATTCAGAAAGTTCAATTTTTTCTTTTACTATAATTGGAGAATTTATTTCAAATATTTAAGTTGGTAATTTAGTTTAGCTACTTCCCTTTTGCATCTTACATAATTTATGAATATTTCATTGATACTAGTTGATGAACGGAATCGTGCATCGCCGATCCTGCCAATACTTTGGTTTTATATTTATAAAACTCTCGCAAGTGCACGAATCATTTCGTAGAAAATGATAAGTATACTCCCAAGGTCGATCTAAGGAAGGAATGTATGTGGTTTTTAATTTATTATTCAAACTTTTAAAAACGAAATTAAATCCTAAACATCCTGTCACGATATTTTGGGTTTTGTGTTTTTAATCTAATTACAGAAAATTAAACATAGATTCAATAAACATTCATGAAAATTTTATCTTTTATAAATAGTGGAGTATTTATGGATATAATAACTAAGTTAATTATGCTTGCTCGTATTATTTATGTTATTAAAGATATGAATTGATATTTATTGATTCTCCCTTTTTTGTATGAATACCACCTTTGGTGGGGTTAGATATTCTTTGTTAACTAAACAAATCAATTAACACCTATGGGTGGGGTTGATAACTAATTTGGTTAATTAAATTAATTCCCTTTTCTAAGAAATTGAAAATGAACCATTTAAATGCCACCTTTGGTGGGGTTAGACAGTTTAAACTTTATTCAAGGTGTCCAAATTAAACCTAAGAATTTAGTTATCCGAGTACTAACTTTCAAATTTTAAAACCACTACTGAAAACATGTTGTCAATACATTTTCAGATAATAATTCTTATAAAAACTTTTGAAATAGAGCTTCACTCTAACTACCTGGCGATTGTACCAACAAATAAAAGAGCACTACTCTAAATTAGACTGAATAACTAAACCTTAAAATCTAATTTTCAAATTTAAGTTTGTAATGAAAAATAATATATTTCTCTCTAAAATTCTTAATATAAAATCTTGAATAAAAATAAAATCAATTCATTTTAGAGATTTTTACCTATTTAATATTTCGCAAGCATAACAACGTTATTATTATATCATGTTTACAAATAGCTAGCACAGTTAAATTTAATCACAGACAAATTAAATATAACATGTAAGAATAAAGCATAAAAATAACTGTAAAGAAAATAAAATCCTTACATAACTTCGACGCTATTCCCGTTGCTAGAAAAACTCCAAGCAGAATTTGCACTTCCATTTATTGAATCAAAAAGCTAATAAATTACAAAAATATAACTAGTTCTTCCCAAAGAGGGAAGAACTCTAAAACTAAGAGAAACTAGCTAAAACATAAGAAAAACTAGCTAAAACACAAGAAAAACTAAAAAAACTAAAAACTAAGAAAAGGAGGGAAAGAAAGAAGAGGGAAGGGTGTGTTGAGGTGTGAATGAAGTGAAGGGAAGGGGTATTTATAGGTGAGGATGGAGAGAAAAATGAGTAAAAAATGTTAAAAAAAGGTTAAAAATGCAAAAACGCCAGAATGGAAATGTTGAGGTCATTAATGACGCCAAGATGACGTCATGAGGCGGCCGGATGAAAAATGGGGCGAAATGGCGTCGGGCGCACGCAGAGGCAGCGGGCGCGCATATGTGCACGGATGAACAGTACCCGCCGGCATTCAGCGCGCTGGCGCGCGTGGGATGGGTTGCTCCGGGCGCGATTTTCTCCTTTTTGACATTTTTGACCTTTTCGACCCATTTTGTCCAATTTTTCCATATTTCTTGACCTTTTCCCACTTATTTATTAATATATTTGTGATGTATTGCTTCAAGTATTCCTCTTTGAGTCTTTAAATTGTGTTTTTAAGCCAAAATACCTGAAAAACAATAAAAATACCCGTGATTCCGAAAAAGACAAATTTATATAAATATATGAGAAAACATATAAATATATATATTTTTAATCAATTAATGTACATAAAATCATGGTTATTTTAGTGCTTTTTGAGCACTCATCACTAGTGACATTAACTTAGTTAATTAGAAATTCAGCATCACTTTCCTCATCATCTGAATCAATGTCCTACTTGCTAAATTGTCCACCTGCAATTCTAGTAAATTCTAAATAGTTGTTTTCTGATTTGACTGGATTATCGTTATCACTTTTAGAGTCAATAAGTGCAATATTGAAAGTTGTTATAGTTTGGTTCTTCTTTTTTCACAATCAACTATGAAGTGACCAAAACCTATGCATTCAAAATATTGAAGCCCAATGACTTTAGATTTCTTACCATCAGAACTCACAGATTTGAGTTTGAGTTCCCTCATATTTTGATTTTTTGAAAACTTGATTGTCCATTGTTTCAAGGATTCTTTTTGTTGAGGATTTTTTCAATCTTCTGCTTAAGAGTACTAGTTCTTCCTCATCATTATAAATGCCTTCAATCATAGCAGTTTTGAAAGCAATAGATGTATTCTTTGAAGGTGTTTGAAAGCTCATCTTAAATATTTGAAGTGATCCAAAAAGTTCTTTTATTTTGATGGTGTTCACATCCTTGATTTCATCAATGGTAGTGACTTTTAAATGGAAGTGATTTGGTAATGAGTGGAGAATTTTTCAAACTATCCTAAAGTCATCAATTTTCTCTTCAAGATTGGTAGAGGTGTTAGTAATATCATATAATCAAATATAAAATTTAGAGAGAGTTTCTTCTTCTTTCATCCTAATATACTCAAATTGAGTAGTAATCATGAGAAGTTTTATTTGTTTAACTTGTGAGATACTCTCATAGAAAACTTCAAAAATATCTCAAGTATGCTTAGCAGTTTCAACCATAAAACAAAGAGTTCTTAATGCTTTCATCTATAAATTGTAGAAAGGTTCTTATACAAGCCTTCCAATATTGGTAATTAGACCCATCGGAGTAAGGTGCATGGTTTATAAATGAACCCTATCTTAAATAATCCATAATAAGTTCATAAGCACACTAAGTGTATCTAGTGACTAGTTTTGACACCAATTATTAGCTGGCTTTTCATAACTCAAAACGTTTTTTAACCTTTTAGCTCTAATTGTCAACCTCCTTACTACATTCTTTGATTTTTCAATTTCCCATATAAGATTCTTCTTTTCCTATTTAACATCTGCAAGACTTAAATTCAAAATATTAGCACATTTATACAGTTCAATTTTTTCTTTTTTAATAATTGAGGAATTTATTTCAAAGGATTTAAGTTTGTCATTTAGTTTAGCTACTTCACTTTTGATCTTACATGATCTATGAATATTTCATTAATACTAGTGATATTAAATTTGTTGAGTATAAATTTAGTCTCACTTTCCTCATCATCTGCATCAATGTTAGACTTATTGAATTATCTACATATAGTTGTAATAGATGCCAAATAGTTTTCTGATTTAACTAGATTATCGTTATCACTTTTAGAGTTAGTAAGTGTAGCATTGAAATCCAATCTAGTTTGGTTCTTCTTGTTCGCTCAATCAATTGTAAAGTGACCAAAGCCCATACATTCAAAATATTAAATTCTAGTGGGTTTAGATTTCTTACCATTAGAACTCACATATTTGAATTTTCTCAGATTCTGATCCTTTTTACAACTATATTGTCCTTTGTTTTGAGGATTCTTTTTGTTGGGATTTTTTTCAGTCTTCTGGTTAAGAGTACCAATTGTTCATAATCATTTTCACTATCTTTAATCATAGCATTTTTGAAAGTGATACCTTTGTTCTTTGGAGGTTTTTGAAAGCTCATATCAAAAGTTTGAATTGAGCCAATGAGTTCCTCTATTTTGATGTTGTTCACATCCTTACTTTTATCAATGGGAGGGAGATTTCATTGTAGTGATCTGGTAATGAGTAGAGAATCATTTCAACTATCTTGAAATCATCAATTTTCTTTCCAAGATTGGCATAGGTGTTTGTAATATCACATAATCCAATATAAAAATTACAGAAATTTCATCTTATTTCATCATGAGTTCCTCTATTTTGATGTTGTTCACATCCTTACTTTCATCAATGGGAAGAAGCTTTCATTACAATGATCTGGTAATGAGTAAAGAATCATTTGAACTATCTTGAAATCATCAATGTTATTTCCAAGATTGGCAGAGGTGTTAGTAATATGACATAATCTAATATAAAAATTACAGAAAGTTTCATCTTATTTCATCCTAAGATTTTCAAATTGACTACCAAGCTTGTGAAGTTTAGTTTGTTTAACTTGTGTGGTTCCCTAATGGGAAACCTCTAAAATATCCCAAGTATGCTTACCAGTATCAATATGAGAAATATTTTGAAACTCATTAGCAGAGACAACACTAAAAATAGCATTAATACTCTTTTGATTCCAATTACTAGCAATTTTATCTTCATCAGTCCATTCATTCATAGGCTTAGGAGTGACTACATTATCTTTGTTAATTGTGGATGGCTTATAATAATAAATTATAGAGTTCTAGACACTCTCATCTATACATCAAAGAAAGGTTCTCATGTGAGCCTTCCAATAAGGATTATAGACCTATCAATGCAAGGTGCACAAGTAGTGGAAGAACTCTCTCTTAAGTGATCCATAATAATGTTCTGGGCATAAGATCCCTCTCTTAAATGATCCATAATAAGGTCCTAGGCATAGTGTGTGTATCTAGTGACTCACTTTGATACTAATTGAAACATTTTCTTTTTAGTTATAGACCTAATTAGTTAGAGGGTGGTTGAATAGAAGATCAACAAAAGTATAACAAATTAAAAAATTTATAGATAGACCAAATATGAAATCACGAGTAAATAAAGAAATGTGGAAATATGAAGATTGACATAAGAAAGTTTTAGGTAGAAATAACCTGGGTCACACCAATGACCTAAGAGGAAAATCATTGGTCCACCGGAACCTCAACTATCCACTATGAATAATAAGGTCCAATTACAAGGCTCAGACTTAAACTACCCATAAAGGTAATGCCCCTAAGTAATATACTTACAAGCCACTACTTTCATCATATCTCTACAAGAAACATGCTCAAATCTGGATCAGCATTCTGATAACTTAAGTTACATAAGCAATAAACCCAGTCAACCAATACTTAAAAGATTAGCATAATAATACAAATGCAATGGATAAAACAAAATCAACTAGCAATCTTTGAACAATTATTTAAAATCACAATACCCCAAATATTTTAGGCTTCTTAACTCATCAAACATAACCACAAATGTCTGATAAATTAACTTAATGAAGAGGCCTACTTGAGAATCTTTTGCCAAACAATGAAAGAGATACTATGATGTAGAAAATAATGCTTGAATGTGATTATAGAAATTGTGAGCCAATGGTTTGATTATATATCATGAATTAAACCCCTAGGTCAAAGAATAAAAAACTATCCTTAAAAGTATTTAGATAAGATTAAAAACATAAGGATCATATAGTAAAAATACTAATTGGCTTGAGTAAAAATTGGGGTAAATTTGAAAATGTCGCTACTCGATCTATCAAATATGGCTACTTGATCAATCTAGTTAAGCTCAATCAATCAAGTTAAATCTCGATCGATCTAGTAAAAAATTAATTAATTTAGAAATAAGTGCATCGATCTAGTCATTAATCTCAATCGATCCAGTGCTCGATCAATTGAGTCAATGCTGCAATTGATTTAATCATATTAAACATTAATTCATCTAGTTTTAATTAAGCTTGATCAATCTAGTCACCACTCAATCGATCGAGTGACCTATTTGAATAATATTCTTATGTGTCTAATATGAAACCTAACATGCATAGGAATAGATATATATCTCAGATTTGGGGTAAGTGGAGCATTTATTTTGGCTAGGCTATCATCCAGGAATAAAGAAATAACATGTTAAACATCAAGGTACAAATAGGATGACTATGGATGCATATATAAGTTGGCTTGAAATGGTACAAATGGTTCAAAGATGGCCAAAATTATTTCTCAAGCTTTGTATCATCTAGGATTTCTGTTCAAAAGTCTACAGCTTGGATACTATAAGCATTCATCACCATTTTCACTTAAGCTTTCTCTAAATTTATCAAATCATACATGCCTGGAATTATGTGCATAAGAATGAAACATCAACATCAAAACCTAAAAGCATGCAACAAGTCGAATACATGCATCTCAACAATCATTCTTCATTCATCGTCATGTTTTAGGCAACCTAACTTCGTCATTGAATCTATACTATATTCACCCTATATATAACATAATTACCATGATATTCAAATAAACACCATCTATATATCATGTAAATTCAACATAAAAACACAAGGACATGAAACAAAGAAATGAAGTTTCCTCCCCCACACTTGAATTACATATTGTCCTTAAGGAACAAATCAAATAGAGAAACAACATAAATAAATGAATAGAGCAAAGAATGACTCCATCAATGATGCCCTAGTCTTCAAAACTCGATATGTCCATATAACCACCATTGTGTCCCTCTCTTGCTTTATTCACCTAAAACATTAAACAAAAGGCTGATAAATAAATAAAACAAAATTAATTTTAAAAATTCTTAAATTTCCTCCCAAGAAACATCACATTTTAGGTTTTTGACTATATCACTATTATTCATCAAGGTGGATAATAAACATAGTATTTCATGACGAACTACTTAACCATTTTCATGGTTATTGAGCCAAGGTCATCGTGATTGCTTATTGGGTCCTAAACCATATTCCTCTTCCTAGAGGCACCAAGACCCATCTTAAGAATTTGGAAGTCTTCAAAAATAATTTCTTTCTCAA
Source organism: Hippophae rhamnoides (assembly GCA_033030585.1). NCBI lineage: Eukaryota > Viridiplantae > Streptophyta > Magnoliopsida > Rosales > Elaeagnaceae > Hippophae > Hippophae rhamnoides. The sequence continues at coordinate 39,113,681 of CM065438.1, read as the reverse complement.
AGGTGTCATAAATTAAACTATTGAATCTTCCTTAATGAACTTTCACTTCTAAAGCTCATTCACCAAGTCTAACCAATAGTCTTCACTGAAATCTTTAGGAAGGTCCTTGACGTCAAATATCTTAAAAGTTACCCTTTCATTTTTAAATGCTAAGGAAATCTTCCTATTTTGTAAATTAAATTAAATCCTTCGAGTGACTACTAGTAGTGTCTCTAAAATGATAAGAGTCTCTCTTTTTCCTCTTTAGCTATTATATGCTCCTCAATAGCTTTCTTGGGGTCATCTTCCACCACATGCTTGGATTCTTCTATGCACTCCATAACCTTCTATACTTCTTCCAATTAAATTGTATCCTTTTAGTTGTGCTCCTTGATTTCTATGATTGAATCATTTTTTATATCAATAAGCAAGGAACCATAGGGTTTGGTAAGGTTGTAAGATTAATGACTTGGTTGTGACCTTATGTTATGATCAAGCCTTTCTACATGTTGTTCTTTGTGTTTAAATTTGTCTATGAAGCATTGCATAAGTTTCATAGAAGCATTGATAGTATTTGTATGGGATGACTCTTCTTCTTGTGGTGGTGGTTTTCGATGATGGTAGTAATTCATTGTATATGTTGGCCATGAAGAAGGTGTTCCCTCTTGATTGTAGATCCATGACTTGTAAGATTGAATCTACCAATCTAAATTTTGAAAATAAGAGTGTGATGACTTTGGATTGGTGTTAAAGCTATTATAGGTGTGGCTCCCTCAATTCCATCCATGTGTATGCAATGGACTTTGTATGGATTGAGTAGCTATGTAAGATTTCAAATTAAAAATATGAGAATAATCTTGTATAGAAAGATCCCTTATAGTATTAGTTTATTCAATGTAAGCTATGAGGTTGGTTGTCTCCTCAAATGTTATCCTTCAAAAACAAAACTAAAAAGAAGAATAAATAAATGAACGAATAAATTTTGAAATAGAAAAATAAGTTAGTGTGAGAAAAAGTCAATAAAAAATAAACAATAAGAAACAAAACTAGTAAAAATAAATAAGAAAAATTAGAAAACAAAATAATAGTAAATAAAAATAAAAAAGTAATATTTTCGAATATTTGTATATTTTAATGCCTAAACTAGTATTGTTAATGTCTGGTAAAAATATCAATCACAAAATAATGTCAATCCTCTATAACGGTGCCAAAAAATAGAAAATAATTAAGCACATTTTAGTGAATATGGTCATGTATAAATGAAAAGTAATTTAAGAATAAGGGTTGTCATACCCATGATGATAAAAGTATTAGGTGTTTAAGTATCTTACTATGGTTACACTAACACTATCTTGGCTAACCAAAATTGAAACATAAAGTAAAATAAATTAAAAATAATAGAAACATAATATTTATAGTAATATGATCCAACACACCTACAGTTACTACTTTGGTATAAAAAGAGTCATAAATCCAATTTTCACAAATGAATCAATTTATCATCCCAAGCAATTATTCATATTATAAGTCCTATTCCTTTGTGTTTGTGTTGGCTTCCTATGTGCAAAACATGGAGTCTATTTATTTTACTTTGCATATTTTTCTTCCTCTATATAAGGTTGGTTACTTATGATCAGTAATACACACACACATAGTTAGGTACACTTCATATGCAAGCATGTTTACATACACTATAGGGTTGGTTTTTGGAGTATGCATATTAAGTTTCATTGTAGTTTTTGGTGAGTGAGCTTGCAAATAGGCTAACATTGTTACTTGTGATTTTTCTTTTCATTTTGGGTGTAGGTATTTATGAAAATTACTCAATAAATTTGGAAATGAAAATTTGATTTTTTTGGTGACTTGACGAGGCCTTTGACAAGGCCTTTATTAGACCTCTTATTGAACACCCAGTGAGATGGTTGTCAAGGATGCTCGGTGAATCCTTAATGAGGTTCATCCTTAGCTTGGGTGAGTTCCATAAATACCCAAAAATGTAAAAGAGCTCTATCAAATTGACATCTCATTTTTCTATTTTTTGGTCACTATTACATTGAGTGTTGTTCAGTATTAGTGATTCGTGATTAAGTGAGAAAATTGTGCTCTTGAATGGCATGTACTCAAGGTGGTGTCTACGAGTTTGTTTTTAGTGATAAGCTTGTGTGGGAATGAGCCATGTGTCAGTTGGCAATTGCTAAGGATGCAATATTTTTCAATAGGTAAGGATCATATGTGGTGGTGAACCATGTGTTTGACTAAGGGCTTTAGGTGTATGTGGTTGAATGTAGGGGTTGCATCGGATCATAACCGTTGATTTTACACTCATCTAATCCGATCTGACCATCTGATTAGATTAGAATATCTTAATCCACAACCGATCTGATCACCTTTCAAATCTGATGCAATTTGATCCATAATCTATTCGGATTGGATCGTTGAATTCGATCAATCTGACTAATAAACTTAATTAACTCTATTTTTGGTATTTTTGAATAAAACATTTAAATTTTCACGTAACATAAACTTATATAAACTAAAAGAAACCTTAAAATAAGACTAATATAAGAATGACCAATGAGAATATGACTAATATATAAAATATAAATATATATTTAAGTATTTTCGGTTGGATCGGATGATACATAGTGAAATCTGTCATCTGATATGAACTTAACGGATTGAAATTTTTTTCATTTGATCCGATCCGATGGTGGGATCAAAACCATCAAAAAATTAACGGATCAGATTAATCAGATGATCATATTTTTTGCACACCATATCGGATCAAAACTATTGATTTTATACTCATCTCATCCGATCCGACCATCTTATTAGATTAAAATATCTTAATCCACAACCGATCTGATCACCTTTCAAATCTAATGCAATTTGATCCATAATCTATTCAGATTGGATCGTTGAATTCGATCAATCTGACTAATAAACTTAATTAACTCTATTTTTGGTATTTTTGAATAAAAAATTTAAATTTTCACGTAACATAAACTTATATAAACTAAAAGAAACCTTAAAATATGACTAATATAAGAATGACCAATGAGAATATGACTAATATATAAAATATAAATATATATTTAAGTATTTTCGGTTGGATCGGATGATACATAGTGAAATCTGTCATCCGATATGAACTTAACGGATTGAAATTTTTTTCATTTGATCCGATCCGATGGTGGGATCAAAACCATCAAAAAATTAATGGATCAGATTAATCAGATGATTAGATTTTTTGCACACCATATCGGATCAAAACTATTGATTTTATACTCATCTGATCCGATCCGACCATCCAATCAGATTAAACATCCTAATCCGTAACTAATCTGATCACCTTTCAAATTTGATACAATTTGATTCATAATCTATTCGGATTGGATCGGTTGAATCCGATTAATCCGACTAATAAACTTAATTAACTCATTTTTGGTATTTTTGAATAAAAAATTTAATTTTTCACATAACATATACTTATTTGAACTAAAAGAAACCTTAAAATGTGACTAATATAGGAATGACAAATGAGAATATGACTAATATATAAAATATAAATATATATTTAAGTATTTTTAGTCGGATAAGATGATACATAGTGAAATCTATCATCCGATCCGAACTTAATGGATTGAAAAACATTTCATCCGATCCGATGGTTGGATCAAAATCGTCAAAAAATTAATGGATCGGATTAGATTGATCGGATTAGTCGAATGATCAGATATTTTGCACACCCCTATGTTTTTGTTTTTTTTTCTTCAGTTTTTTAACTTTAAAATGATTTAATTAATCGACACTCAAAGAATAGTACTTAAAAGCATTACATTACAACATTGACGCTTAAAAAGATAACAGATGTTCCAAACCATTAAAAAAGGGATATATAAGAAAATAGGTGTTCCAAGTTGAACAGAACAATGTGGGCCACAACGTGGATATTTTATGTGCTATTGTATGAGGCAAACTAACTAAAATCTTACATTCTTGAATTTATATGGGCCATGGCCTAAAAATATTTGTGTGCCACAGTGAATATGTATTGGATCGAGCAATAACAACTGATAACATGTGTATGTCACGGTTTGATAGAAATGTCTACCGTGATGCCACCCTTTTATCCACTATTTTCTCCTTTTCTACCCTAATAAATTGGACCCAATTGCATTGTAATCCTTATCACTTGTCCATCATTCATTTCAATTTTCTCTTAAGCTTTTCTTTTTAGTAGTTTAAAAGTTTTTCTCAATTGAGAGCTTAACGATTCTAATTTATGTAGTAACTTTAGTTTCAATTCAATAAACAATGTTGGCAATTCTGTTTGGAGGTTTTCCCCAACACAAATAATATATGATTTTATTAATGTATAATTTAAATGTATTTTTTCAGATTATTTTTACGTGTTGTTTTTACATGTTATGTTTAATTTATTGATCATTTATTTAATTACACATATGTGGCTGAAAACACTATGAAATATTAGTAATATTGCTATGCTTATGAAATATCAAAAAAGGTAAACATTTTTATAAAATGAATTTAGTTTTATTTCTTCATCAAGATTTAAACGAAGTTTGTAAAATAAAATATATTGACAAAGTATTTTTCATAACAAACAAGTGAGCTAGAGTTAAATCTTGGATTATGGATTTGATTATTTGAATCATTGGAGAACTCTATTTCAAGGATTTTATGAATAATTATTATTGAGAGATATATTGACCACATATCCTTCATAGTAGTTTTAAATTTGAAAGTTAGTTTCCACGTACTTAAATAATAAACCTAACTTTAACAACTTAAATGAAAGTCTAATTACTTGCCTACCCTTAAGAAGTAATCAGATGGTTTATAAATTCATTAGAAATAAATCAGAATTTAATAATTAATCAATTAGTGAATCCTAACCTTAGGATATTAATTGATTTGATTTTAACAAAAAAAATGATAACTTTATTAGGATATTTTCTTATTAAAAAAGAGAATTAATAATCATAATTTATATATTTACCATCCTAATTAATATTGAGCAAGCATAAGTAAGTAGCACATATCCCATAAATTCTCCACCACCTGAATGTTTATTGAATCTATCTTTATTTTTAAGTCATTAGTTTAGATCTTCTAACCAAGATAATTGTAATAGTATTTTTAAGTTATTGTTTGTTTTAAGAATTTGTTGAATTATTTAAAAACTATATGATTTCTTTTTAGACCAATCATGGAAGTATATTTTTTTATTTTTTACAAGTGATTTGTACACTTGCAAGCTATTTTATAAATCATGTAAAATTTGTACAACAAGTTCTCACACATCAAGTTTTTGGAGCCGTTATGCGGAGAAATATCATTTTTAAAGTTTTATTATCAAAATCTTAAAATCTTTTTGTTTTGTAAATATTTGGATTTTTATTCAAAATTTTAAAATATACAAGTTATTAATTAATTTTAGATATTTTAAATTTCAAATTTCAAATTTTCTTCTATTTTATTAAAAAATTAAAAATTAAAATAAAAGGAACTAAAAAATTAAAATTAATATTAAAAAGTTAAAAAAGTTATTTTTTTCCTAAAATTTATTTACTTTTATTTTTAAATTAAGAAAATAAAATAAAAATTATATTATTTAACAACAATAATAATAATATTTTAAAATCTTAAAATATTTGAAAAAATTAAGATTTTGTTTATTTTAAAAATAATTATTTCTATTTAAAATAATTATTTTTCATTTATTTTAAATTTTAATTTTCTTTTCTTTTATTTATTAATTCTTTGATTATTTTATTTCTGTTACTTTATGTTTAGTATTTTTATGTACTAAATTGTTTCTTGTATAATTATTTTCTTTTACTAACTTATGTATAATGTGTATATTTCTTTTTATTTCTTTATAAAACTAATAATGCTTAGTTATTTGTATTAAGTGATCCATTGTCTTGATTTTTGTTATTAATACACCAAAGGTAAGAGATTTTTGAGAAAATAATTCACACTCTGATTAATATCTATAGATTCAAACAATTTCAAGAGAGATGGATATTAATTAGAAGGAAAATGAACATTCCCAAGTGTAAGTAGACATGGGTGATGGTGAATATGAAAAGAAAATGATGAAGGAGTATGCATTTGCTATCATTAGTAATACTAGCTCTTGTATAGAGCTTGGAGGGGTTGCAAAGAATTATAAATTGAAAAATATTCATTATTCCTTGTTGCCCTCATTTTACGGTATCCCTAATAAATACCCTTTAAACTTTATCAGCGAATTTTATGCTACTGAGCAGACAATTGAATTGTAAAGATTAGATGAAGACTAGCTTAGGATAAGGTGTATTCCTTACACTCTCAAGGATAAAACTAAGTCTTGGTTCATGACTCTACAACCAGGTTCATTAACTACTTGGGAGGTAATCTATATTAAATTTATGGGTAGGTACTACTCCTATCAGAAGACTACAGAGTTAAGGGTAAAAATAACAATATTCTTTCAAATGGATGGAGAGCCTTTCTACAAAACTTGGTACAGATTCAACCTTCTTTTGGTTCAATTCCCATGCAATATCTATCCACTATAAGTATAGTATCAACTCTTATATAACGGACTAAAATAATAGTGTTAGCACATTGTTGATAATACTATAGGAGGAGCTATGATAGAAAAAATTGTAGAATAAACTTACGAGCATTATGAGATGTTGGGTGCTAATTCCCAATAAGAGAGTGCTAGAGGAAGATAAGAAGGTGTCAATGAAGTTGGTTCTAGGAATGAAATGGCCTTATAACTTGTAGAATTGACTAAGCAAGTGAACCTCCTTACCACCCATCATTTGTCAAATCACAAGGTATGTGAAGTTTGTAGTTCAATTATACAAGTGCTTTTAGTTGTTCAAATACAAGTAATTCTAGTGTGGATGCCTTGAAGGAAGCCAATTATATACAAATGTATCATTTCAACACCTATAATTATCTTGGTCTTACTTGGAAACCAAAAAATTACCAAACATATACTCAAAACCAAACACAAAGACCACATGAAAACTAACCTTACCCATAAAGTCAATCCAAACCAACTTTAGAAGATAATTTGAATGACTTTACTTGAATTAGATTAGGCAACCACTTGATAAATAATCAAAGGTTAAAATCCATAGAGGCTTCTGTAAAAAGGATTGAATTTAGAGTTAGGTAGCTTGTAAAATGCATGTAAAAGCAAGAAAAATAAAATTACCAATGATTAAGTAAAGGATGTTACAATACTTCGAAATGGAAAGGCTTAATAAATTATTACCTAAAATTACCAATGATTTATCATTTAATGTAGATACTAAAGAAGGTGAAATTATAGTCTCCTATAATGGTGAAACAAGTGCCAATAATGATAAACCTTATGAGAAAACAATTAAAGAGTTAATTGACATTTCCAAAAGTCATAAGTATCAAAACAACAACATCATTCAATACCATCTCCACACCAGCTGAAATAATCTAAACAAGATAAGTATTTCTTTGATCTTTTTAATATTTCTTTCTAAAGTGAATATAAATTTATCATTATTAGAAGTAATCAAAAATATGCCCTCCTATGATAAATTTTTCAAAGAATTAAATAATAAAGAGAGGAGGTATGAGCTTAATGAAAGAGTAGTAGTATCAAACAATTTAGTACTATGCTTAAGCACCAATTACCCCCAAAGTTGAAAGATACAAGAAGTTTTTTAATAAACATCACTATGGGGATATAAAGGTGGCTAAAGCAATGCTAGATTTAGGTGCTAATATAAATTTGATGCCATACTATATTTTCTTATAGCTAGGTTTTGGAGAGACAATCCACTTCAAAGGTTACTACCATTCATGTTACAACTATGAAAAAAACATACAATATTTCTTGTTAGATAATTCATGGCTACTACCTATTATTGATGTCTAAGATGGAAATTTAACAATGATAGTCTTAGGAGATACTGTCCACTTCAAATGTTTAACTCTTTACATTTTCTTTCTAGTTCTATTATTGATGAATGCTTTAAGGTTCATTCAATGTATATACTTATGCATAACACTTTTATTCAGGATAGAATGGAGGAAAAACTAGAAATTTCTCTAATTGTTGAAAATGTAGTAGATGACTGAGATGAGGAGACTAAGGGGTATCATAATGTGGAACTAATATTTGAATCAAGGATACCTTTAGATCTATCTAGAACCCCATCTGGGGAAGAGGCCATTCCACCTAACTTAGAACTTAAATATTTACTTGAGCAACTTAGTATGTGTTTTTGGGAGAAGGAGAAACGTATCTAGCTATTATTTCCTCTTCTTTGACCAAAACCCTAGAAAATGACCTTGTAAATTTACTTGGGAAATTTAAAAAGGCATTAGTTTGGAGTACTAGCGATATTGATAAGTTCTCATAGCATTAGTTTTAAGTGATTCTATAGATTTGTATTTGCTTTCTTTGCTATCATTTTATACAAATCTATCTTTTTAAAACTATGAGTGTATTTTGGTTTTTAGGTATTTATTGTATTTAAAATTATTCAACATACAGAAATCCTTTACAACTTAGAGGATTAAAAAGGAAATCTATGTAAAGCATTACATATGTCTTAAAATAGGAAAAGAAAATACAAAGAAATCCAAATCGATGTACATTGGAGTGTGCCACAACATGAATTTGTAGTGAGCCACTACGTGAGGCAAAATGGAAAAAAAATCAAATGTGTTTAGAATATGATGCGGGTCTTGACATGAAAATATTGCATGCCACGGTGTGAGTAAAGTGATCATGCCCAAAATCACGTAGAGATTGTGTGTCGTGGTGTGAGAAATTTGTATGCCATGGTGCTAAGATAAATTTTTCATATTTTTATCCTTTCCAAACTGTATAACTAGGACCCTATATCTATTGTAAAAATCATCTTAGAATTCCATTAGCTCTCTTCTAGCTCATTTGTTAACATTTTTAGTTTTCTTTTATTAGTTTAAATTTATTCTCCCAATTGAGAGTTGACCAAATTTAGTCTATGTGATAATTTTAGTTTCAATTCAATAAACAGTGTGGCAATCATGAGCTACCACGTGACCTACCACACAAGCAGATGAGTTGACTAGGAAATTCATGTAGATGTCACCCAAGTAGGGACAGTGAATCACGTTACACTAGGTGTGAGAAGGATGAACCATGCACCACTTATCAACACAGCATTCAAACTGAGTTTAGAGATCAATCAAACCACCCTACCACGTGCTGCCACGCCATTCATTTATGTGAATCATGTTGCATTATGTGGCACTGACTCAACGATCATTGAATTTGACCGGTCTCCCTACCATGTTGTGATTGGATAACGTTGTCAACTTTGCTTGTTTGGATTGCAACCCTTGATCTAAAGCGGATATGACGGTCCAGATCGCACCTGAGCTATATGTAAGCCCCTAATCACCCCATAAACCCTAAAGGGGCCATCATTAGCATAATTTAGGTCAATTTGTGGAGGTAAAAAGAGAGAAAAGCATAACTTTGGTCAATTTTTGGAGCTAAAAAAAGAGAAAAATACAGAAAAATTTAGGAGGGGACACAATTTTTGTGGAGATTGAAGAAGAGATTAACACTACAATTCAAGAGATTGATTGTATTTCTTCTTCTAATCTTTTCTTTTTCAATTTTTATGTCTTTCTTTATTAAAAATATTAGATTTATGAATATAATTATGTGTAGTTAATTTATTAATTTAGGGTTCTTATGAACCCAATTTTCACCATGTGATGATCTATTATTTTTCCTCAATTATAATATTAATTTAATTATATTATTTAATCTAATTTTTATGCTATTAATTTTTTGGCCAACTATTTATTTATAGAGACAATTAAATAGATTTTAGAGAATTATTTAATTGTTTGTATTGATTAAATAAAATGCATAGTTTCTAGGCAAAAATGTATGATTCTTATGTACATGATCCATAATTGATGAACTTAATAAGTAGTATGCAATTTAATTGGCATGAGATTGTGATTAAATTAATTACTATACTAAATTCAATTACTCATGTAATTAATTGATAATTATCTTGGGAGGATTTTAGCTATTTACATGTTTAGAAAATTGGAGGATTAAGTATTCTTAGATAATTTCTCATATATCTTTTTAGTTATCAAATCTGATTTGATTAATTATTGCTATTTACTTTTAGTTATTTTAATTTTGCTTCCTTAAAATATAAAAACACAAAAAATTGATTTTTATTTTTTTAGTTTCAAAAATTAATAATCTCCGTAAGAACAATATTTTCTTATCATTATATTACTTATTGCCATACGTATACTTGCGTATTAATTGCACATACTTTGTGTATGACGATCAATGTTTTGGCCCCATTGTCGAGGATTATAAATATTAGAAATTAATAATTTTTTATTATTATTTGTTTTATTTTACTTATTTTCCTTAATTTATTTTTCTATATTTTAATTTACTTATTTTCTTTTGGTTACTTATTTATTTATTTTAGTTAATTTAATTTAATTTTTTTAATTTAATTTATTGTAGAAACATAATGGAGTCTATTGCATGAGCATAGTTCATGAAGGAAAAATCTTACCTTTAGATATTGAAATTGAGTGCACTTTAAGATCAATTGGAAAAACAACAAGTCACCCATGAGAAAGAAATGGCTAATCCATTAGAAATAAACAATAATAAGTTAAACTTGAACAAATCAAATTCTTTTGATGGATGATAGAGATAGAGCTATAAATGAATATGCAATACCTACGTTGGAAGGACTGAATCCAAGTATTACAAGGCCAAACATTCAAGCTAATCAGTTTGAGTTAAAGCCAGTGATGTTTCAAATGCTACAAACAATTGGACAATTCAGCGGATTACCAACAAAAGATCCTTATCTTCATCTCCGATTGTTTATTTAAGTGGTAGATTCATTTAAGTTCAATGGTGTGATAGAGGAGGCAAGGCTTAGATTATCCCTTACTCTTTGTAAGATCGTGCTCGAGCTTGGCTAATTTCTTTTCCACCTAAATCTATTACAACTTGGAATGGATTGGTAGAGAAATTCTTGATTAAATACTTCCCACCGACAAAGAATTCCAAGCTTAGGAATGACATAATTCCTACCAATAATACAAATGAGAATCTTTATATGAAGCATGGGAAAGATTCAAGGAATTGCTAAGGAAGTGTCCTCATCATGGTATTCCATCTTGGAATCAAATGGAGAATTTTTCAATGGTGTAGATGCTCAAACAACAAATATTGTTGATGCATCTGCTAATGGAGCTTTGCTAGCCAAATCTTACAATGAAGCTTATAATTTACTTAAGAAAATGGCTAGCAATAATTATAAATGGCCAATAGATAGAATGAGAGCCATAAGAAGAGTAGCCAAAGTGCATGAGGTAAATGATATCACAACACTTAAAACTCAAGTGTCATATTTAGTAAATCTTTTGAAGGTTCAAAACTTGATAGAAAATATAAACCATGTCCAAAATTCAAGAGTGTCGTGTATTTTTTGGAGGAGCTCATCTATTTGATAATTGTCCAAATAATCCCGAATCTGTATGCTATGTGGGTAATGCGAATTGAAACAATAATCCATATTCAAACACATATAACCCAGGATGGAGAAAACATCAAAATTTCTCTTGTACTAATAACAACAATCAATGTAATAATCAATTCAACCATCAATCATTTATACCACCTGGTTTTCAACAACCACAACAATCATAAGCCCAAGAGAAGAAGCCATATATTGAAGACAATACAAATGCTTTAATGGGGATGATGAAAGACTTTATCCATTTAGTAAATAGGGAAACTCACTTGGGCAATAAGTCAAAGGCCTCAAGGTAACCTTCCAAGTGACACAATTGTAAACCTAAGAGGAGAAGGTAAGGACTAGTGCAACACTATAGTCATGAGGAGTGGTGAAACTTTATAAAAGGGCATAAGACAAAAAAGGATGAGGAGAAACTAATGGATAAAGAGAGCATTGAAAAGATAATAATTCATCCAAAAAAGAGCAACCTTTACAAACCCACTATTCCCTTCCCTTAAAGACTGAAAAAGTAAAAGTCAAATATGCAGTTTTCAAAATTTATAGAAGTCTTCAAGAAGCTGCATGTAAACATATCATTTGTAGAGGTACTTGAACAAATTTTGTCTTATGCCAAATTCAAGAAGGATATATTATCAAAGAATAGGAGGCTTGGAGATTATGAAACAATAACCTTGACTGAAGGTTGTAACACCATCCTTGATAGAAAAATACTATAAAAATTAAAATATCTAGGTAGTTTTGACATCCCTTGCACTATTGGGAACATTTGTTTTGGAAAGGCATTATGTGATTTGCATTCTAGCATTAACCTCATGCCATTACGATTCTTCTATAGATTGGGGGTTGGTAAAGCCAAATCCACTTCAATAACATTACAGATGGCAGATATGTCAATTAAAAGACCCTGGGGTGTTGTAGAAGATTTGCTAGTAAAAGTAGACAAATTCATCTTTCCGACAGACTTTATTGTGCTAGACATGGAAGAGGACCGTGACATTCATATCATACTTGGTCATCTATTCTTAGCAATCGGAAGAGCACTCATTGATGTATAAATATGTGAACTTACAATGAGAGTGCAAGCTAAACAAGTAATGTTTAAAGCATCAGAACCCCTTGATATTGATAATGCTAATGAATGCTTAATGATAAATGTTATTTAATATGGGGATAACTTAAAAGAATCTATTGAGTCACCCACAATTAAGAATGTTACACATGATGCTATGAACAAGGACATAAAATCACCAGATAACAACTCAACTTGTTTTAACTTTGAAAGTATGGCATCGAAGGTTGATATTATGGATAGTGTGAACTTTTTGCAGTACAAGGCTCTCGTGTGTGTATCAAAGGTGATTATGAAAATTTTTGAGAAGGGATCTAAGCTCAAACCATAAATTGAAAAAGCCATTAAGTTTAAACCCTACACTTTTACCCTCCTATCCCCAATCAAGTATGAAAGTGAAAAAGTCCAATGGAGAGGTGAAAAAGCTATTAGAAATACATAAATTAGATGAGTAATGGTGGAGTGCTTATAAAAATGCTAAAAAGTTCAAAAAGAAAACAAAAATATGGTATGAGAAAATAATTGAGCACTATGTTTGTAAGCAAGAACATAAGGTATTATTGAACAAATCAAGACTCAAACTATCTCCAAGCAAACTCAAAAGTAAATGGACACAAATGGATGTACCTTAGGAGATGATATGATTGTCTAGTCAAGGAAGTTAAACGTAATGTTGGTTAGGAGGCAACCCAACGTTATGTTACTTATATTTTCATTTTTTTTGTAGGTGAATAAATGTGGAGAGCAATAGGGAAACAAGAATGAACATTTCAGCGATAAATGTGGTATGCCATGATTAAGGGAATTTTCTTTCCTTTAATCTTTTCATATTTATATGTGCACATTGAGGACAATGTGTAATTTATGTTTGGGGAGGGAACTTCATTCTCTACATTAGTATTTAGTATGCATTTTAAATTTTTAGGGAAAGTTTTTTAGGAATCTTTTAATCATGATGTGGGTTAAATTAACAAATATATGAAAATTAAATGCATGCATGCTTGATATAAAACATATGAAATCAATGATAAAAATTGGTATTTGATGAGTGCTCAAAAAGCACTAAAATAACCATGATTTTATGCACATTAATTGATTAAAAATATATATATTTATATGTTTTATCATATATTTATATAAATTTGTTTTTTTCGGAATCACGGGTATTTTTATTGTTTTTCAGGAATTTTGGCCTAAAAACGCAATGTAAAGACTCAAAGAAGAATACTTGAAGCAATACATCACAAATAAATTGATAAATAAGTGGAAAAAGGTCAACAAACATGGAAAAATTGGACAAAATGGGTCGAAAAGGTCAAAAATGTCAAAAGACGGAAAAACGCTACAAGCAGCTTCGCTGCCATACACAAGCGCGCCAGAGTCACATGGCTGCACAATACAAGCTGGCATCGTTCACGCTGTGCTGCGAATACCACACATATGCAGTGAAGAAGCCCAATAGCGCTTCAACGCGTTTTTGACCCATTTTTCACGTGGTACGACGTCACGCCGACGTCATTGATGACCTCACAGGTCCAAAACACGTTTTTATTTTTTAATATTTTTTTAACATTTTTTTAATCATTTTTTCTCTCCATCCTCACCTATAAATACCCCTTCCATTCACTTCAAAACACACCTCAAAACCACACTTCTCTCTTCTTTCTTTCTCTCCATTTCTTAGTTTTTAGTTTTTTAGTTTTTCTTATGTTTTAGCTAGTTTTTCTTATGTTTTAGCTAGTTTCTCTTAGTTTTAGAGTTCTTCCTTTTTAGGGAAGAACTAGTTATGTTTTTGTAATAATTTAGATTTATGATTCAATAAATGGAAGTGCAAATTCGCTTGGAGGTTTTCTAGCAACGGGAATAGCGTCAAGTTCTGTAAGGATTTTATTTTCTTTACGCTTATTTTTATGCTTTATTCTTACACGTTATATTTAATTTGTTCATGATTAAATTTAACTGTCTTTATTGCTTATAATCGTGATATAATAATAATGTTGTTATGCTTGCGAAATATTAAATAGGTGAAAATTTCTAAAATGAATTGAGTTTATTTTTATTCAAGATTTTATATTAAGGATGTTAGAGAGAATATATTATTTTTCATTACAAACTTAAATCTGAAAGTTAGACTTTAAGGTTTAGTTATCCTGCCTAATTTAGAGTAGTCTTTCTTTTATTTGTTATAATCGCCTTAGGTAGTTAGAGTGAATGTTTCTATTTCAAAAGTTTTTATAAGAATTATTATGTGGAAATGTATCGACAACACGTTTTCAATAGTGGTTTTAAAACTCGAAAGTTAAGACTTGGATAACTAAATTCTTGGGTTTAATTTGACACCTTGGATAAAGTTTAAATCGTTTAACTCACCAAAGGCGATTTAAATTGCTCATTTTCAATCTCTTAAAAAAGGAATTAATTTAATTAACCAAATTAGTTATCAACCCCACCCATAGGTGTTAATTGATTTGTTTAGTTAACAAAGAAGATCTAACCCACCAAAGCGCCAGATTCATATAAAAAAGAGAGAATCAATAAAATATCAATTTATATCTTTAATAACCTAAATAATACGAAAGCGATAATTAACTTGGTTATTATATCCATAAATACTCCACTATTTATAAAAGATAAAATTTGCATGAATGTTTATTGAATCTATGTTTAATTTTCTGTAATTAGATTAAAAACACAAAACCCAAAATATCGCGACAGGATGTTTAGGATTTAATTTCGTTTTTAAAAGTTTGAATAATAAATTAAAAACCACATACATTCCTTCCTTAGATCGACTCGAAAGATACTTATCATTTTCTACGAAATGATTCGTACTTCATGAGAGTTTTATAAATATAAAACCAAAGTATTGGCGAGGATCAGCGATCTTGATTTTATTTCATCAAGTTTTTGGCGGATTCTTGGAAGGAGTAGCGTTTTTAATTTATTTATCAAAATTTTAAAAATATTTTTTGTGTTGTAAATAATTGTGATTTTTTTTTAAAAAAAAAAAATAAAATAAAATAAAATAAAAATAAAAATTTTTAATCAAATTTCAAATTTCATAAAAAAAATAAATAAAAAATAATAAAAAATAATAAAAAATAATAAAAAAAATTAAAAATTAAAAAAAAATAAAAAATAAAAAATAAAAAAATTTTTTTTAAATAGTAAAAAAAATAATTTAGAAATTCGAAATTTGAAGTAAAAAGTTTTTACCGTTTATGAATAGTAAAAAAAAATACTAAAAAAAAAAAAAAAAAAAAATTTAGTAAAAAAAAAAAAAAAATAATTTAGAAATTCGAAATTTGAAGTAAAAAGTTTTTACCGTTCATGAATAGTAAAAAAAAATAATAAAAAAAAAAAAATTAAAAATTTTAAGTTAATAAGAAATAAGATAGCGTGAATAGTAAAATAAAATTACCGTTCGTAAAAAAAAAATTAAAAAAAAAAAAATTTAAAATTTTAAGTTAATAAGAAATAAGATAGCGTGAATAGTAAAATAAAATTACCGTTCGTAAAAAAAAAAAATAATAAAAAAAAAAAATTAAAAAAAAGAAAAAAAAAAATTAAAAATTTTAAGTTAATAAGAAATAAGTTAGCGTGAATAGTAAAATAAAATTACCGTTCGTAAAAAAAATTTTTAAAAAAAAAAAAAAAAAAAAAATTTTAAATTTTAAGTTAATAAGAAATAAGATAGCGTGAATAGTAAAATAAAATTACCGTTCGTAAAAAAAATTTAAAAAAAAAAAAAAAAAAAAATTAAAATTTTAAGTTAATAAGAAATAAGATAGCGTGAATAGTAAAATAAAATTATCGTTCGTAAAAAAAAAATAAAAAAATTAAAAAAATAAAATAAAAAAAAAATAAAAAAATAAAAAATAAAAAAAAAATAAAAAAAAAAACAAAATTTTAATTTTTTGAGTTTAATTTTTACTATTTTTTTATTTATTTTAAATCATAATTTTAATTTTTCTTTTTCTTTTTCTTTTACCTTTTTCAATTTTTATATATATATATATATTTTTTTTTTTTTTTTTTCTTTAGCTATTTGTTTTTTATTCTTGATTTTTAGATACCCTACTTAACTTAATTTTTTTTTACTAACTTAATTAACTTAGATTTTTTTTAACATTAACTTAGGTTTTTACATAAATTTTCATTAACTTAATTAACTTAATTTTTTTTTACTTCACTTAACTTAATTAACTTAATTAATTTTTTTCACTTAACTTAATTAATTTTTTTCACTTAACTTAATTAACTTAGATTTTTTACTTCACTTAGATTAATTAATTTTTTTTACTAACTTAATTAACTTAGATTTTTTTTAACTTAACTTAATTAACTTAGATTTTTTTAATTCACTTAACTTAATTAACCTTTTCTTTAAACTTAATTAACTTAGATTTTCATTAACTTAAAGTTTTATTTAACTTAACTTAATAACATGAAAAGTAAAGATCTAAGGAGTTAATACAGGAGACTAGTTCTTGGAAGCCTTTCTGGCTACTAGTCTTTCCCGGGAACGTTGTTAATACAGGAGGATGGTTTTTAAGGAGCTGCACCACCATTCTTTCTGGGAAGATTTCTTGGTTATCTTGATTATGTTATTTTAAAAAAAAAAAAAAAAAAAAATCTGAACTATCTCCAAAATTTTAATGTTTTAATTACAATCTAAGGAGTTAGTTGCTTTGTTTGATCTAGGTACAACTGTGTTTTAATGACTTAATTATTTGATTTTCACCTAGATGTGGGTTATCTAAAACCGTCAAAGTATGCCTCTAGGTTTAAGTACGAGAAAGAAATCGAAAATCGATAGGGCATGACTGAAAAAGTATAGGAAGACAACCTTGTCTTACCTGCAGGTTTGATTGACTCAATGATGAGGGGACATTGAGTTTACTTAAAATGCAATCCCCAAGTTACGTCTTGCTAAGACGTTAAACTAAGCGCTGGATGGGAGGCAACCCATCATTTTAGGTAATTTTCTTTTATTTGTTTCATTTATTTAATTACATGTGAATAATTTTTAAATTGTTAAAACTAAAAATATTTGTTGAGATGTTAGAAGTTCACAAAGAATCATACGTATACACTTTAATGATGAATATGATGGATGCACCTGCATTTTCCATTACTACTTGCACTTTCTCAAGAAATAGGTAATCTTTCTTCTCTTTTCTCTTTATCTTTAATTTACAGTTGTTACATTGAGGACAATGTAAGTTCTAGGTTGGGGGTGAAAAGTTACCATGCTTAATTAAAAAAAAAAAAGTTTTAACAATTTAAAAATAAAAAAAAATAAAAAAAAAATTTACTTTTTCATTTTTTGTGTGTTTGGTTTTATTTCTATTTTGTGTGATTTAGTAATTTTTGAAAAAAAAAAAAAAAAAAAACTTTTTCACAAAAATTTATCTTTTCTTTAAATCAAATTTAAGTAAATAGTTAAGTCTTTTGTACTGTTAGATTAATTTTTTGAAAACATATCATGAAATATTTTGTAATTATTTTTGATAATTAGTTAGTTTTTGTCATAATTAGTATTTCTTGATAAGATGTAGAAATTATATCAAACCCAAAATCGGTGTTTATGAGTTTTTTTAGTGGAGACTACCTTTGTGAGATATAATTTGAGCCTAATTTCCTTTATTCAGAGTGAAATATATATTTTTTCTACTCCAAACACATTTCTTATTTCTTCAAATTTTTAGATGATCTCTATAGGTATTAGCATTGAATGTATGAATTTTTTTTCATCTTAATAGAGTATCATATATTTTTGATTATTATTTTTGCTTAGATTAAATGATTTGAGTAGAAATTGATAGTATATGCTTATATCTCATTTATGCATGACTACTACAAAAACAAAAAGACATATCTGGGGTTACCTAAACCAAGATCAAACAGAAAAGCCACAAAATTAACCACTCACCAAAATCCAAAGAAATGTACAATCTGTACATGGGTTGACTCTCTAAAAAATACACATATTGAAAAATATCTATAGAAAAAAAAAGAGAGAGATAAAAATAGTGTCATCTACATACTATAACCCGCATTGCCTACAAAGTTGTGAGTAAAGGCTAATTACAAAAGAAAGATATAAGAAGTAATTCCCTAAAAAGTCATTGCAATTTCTTCATTTGTAAAAGGCATATATCTTGAAATTCTTTCTTAATGAGTTTGATTTATGCATGAAAATAATTTTTATATATGATGTCTTTATAATTTATACATTTGATTCCTTTCATGAGATCAATGTTAAAATAACACTTTGAGCCTTTATTCTTTATACATATGCGAACATATTAGTTCATTTCTATACATCAACTCTTTCGCATATAAATTAGTATGAGTGTTTGAACCCATAGGATTCAGTGTTTTGAGAGTATTGACTTGTGAGGAATAGAGTCAAGCGAATTACGATTCATCACACTGAAATTGGGTGAAATTAAATTGATACATTTTTGATATGAAATATGAAAATGATTTTCGACTAATTATTATAATAAATCATGATTGTTTAAAGAGATTAAAATAACTTATGCTTGAGATTTTAATTATGATCTTAAAGGAGATTAAAAAGTATGAGACATTTTTGTGAGATGTTGATAATTTGTGATTTTGTTGTAAATTTAATTTTTAAGTTGTTTATTTTTATTGTTTCTTTTGTTTTTACATTTAGTACAATGTTTGTGGGTATCATTACTGAAAACCCTCACGAGACTCAAACTCGTCCACTAGGGCAACCTAGGGGTTTAAAGGCTTGTTGCATAGGCTAAATGCAACCGTGTCAATCCACGGAAGTGATTTAGGATAGTTTAAATTTTAGTTTTTATCGCTTCTCTTGCTAAGGGACTAGCAAGCAGTTGGGGTTGTGATGAGTGCTCAAAAAGCACTAAAATAACCATGATTTTATGCACTTTAATTGATTAAAAATATATATATTTATATGTTTTATCATATATTTATATAAATTTGTTTTTTTCGGAATCACGGGTATTTTTATTGTTTTTCAGGAATTTTGGCCTAAAAACGCAATGTAAAGACTCAAAGAAGAATACTTGAAGCAATACATCACAAATAAATTGATAAATAAGTGGAAAAAGGTCAACAAACATGGAAAAATTGGACAAAATGGGTCGAAAAGGTCAAAAATGTCATAAGACGGAAAAACGCCACGAATTTCAGCGCCCGCGCTAAGGCCACATACAAGGCTACACACAATAGAGCACATAGGCCAGTTGCTGATGCTGCCCGCGCGCAAGGCTGGCACTGCTCACGCACGGCGGCGCGCCAGAGCCACAGCGCACGGCAAGAAATGTAGCGCGCCCTAACGCGTTTTTGACCCATTTTTCACGTGCAGCCGCTTCATGACGTCACGTCGACATCATTGATGACCTCGGCAGGTCCAAAACACGTTTTTATTTTTTAATATTTTTTTTAACATTTTTTAATCATTTTTTCTCTCCATCCTCACCTATAAATACCTTCCATTCACTTCAAAACACACCTCAAAACCACACTTCTCTCTTCTTTCTTTCTCTCCATTTCTTAGTTTTTAGTTTTTTTAGTTTTTCTTATGTTTTAGCTAGTTTTTCTTATGTTTTAGCTAGTTTCTCTTAGTTTTAGAGTTCTTCCCTTTTTAGGGAAGAACTAGTTATGTTTTTGTAATAATTTAGATTTATGATTCAATAAATGGAAGTGCAAATTCCGCTTGGAGGTTTTCTAGCAACGGGAATAGCGTCGAAGTTCTGTAAGGATTTTATTTTCTTCTGATTATTTTTATGCTTTATTCTTACATGTTATATTTAATTTGTCTGTGATTAAATTTAACTGTGCTAGCTGTTTATAATCATGATATAATAATAATGTTGTTATGCTTGCGAAATATTAAATAGGTGAAAATTTCTAAAATGAATTGAGTTTATTTTTATTCAAGATTTTATATTAAGGATGTTAGAGAGAAATATATTATTTTTCATTACAAACTTAAATCTGAAAGTTAGACTTTAAGGTTTAGTTATCCGGTCTAATTTAGAGTAGTGCTCTTTTATTTGTTGGTACAATCGCCCGGTAGTTAGAGTGAAGCTCTATTTCAAAAGTTTTTATAAGAATTATTATGTGGAAATGTATTGACAACATGTTTTCAATAGTGGTTTTAAAACTTGAAAGTTAGTACTCGGATAACTAAATTCTTGGGTTTAATTTGGACACCTTGGATAAAGTTTAAACTGTCTAACCCCACCAAAGGTGGCATTTAAATGGTTCATTTTCAATCTCTTAGAAAAAGGAATTAATTTAATTAACCAAATTAGTTATCAACCCCACCCATAGGTGTTAATTGATTTGTTTAGTTAACAAAGAGTATCTAACCCCACCAAAGGTGGTATTCATATAAAAAAGAGAGAATCAATAAAATATCAATTTATATCTTTAATAACCTAAATAATACGAGCAAGCATAATTAACTTAGTTATTATATCCATAAATACTCCACTATTTATAAAAGATAAAATTTGCATGAATGTTTATTGAATCTATGTTTAATTTTCTGTAATTAGATTAAAAACACAAAACCCAAAATATCGTGACAGGATGTTTAGGATTTAATTTCGTTTTTAAAAGTTTGAATAATAAATTAAAAACCACATACATTCCTTCCTTAGATCGACCTTGGGAGTATACTTATCATTTTCTACGAAATGATTCGTGCACTTGCGAGAGTTTTATAAATATAAAACCAAAGTATTGGCAGGATCGGCGATGCCGGTTTTCGCTCATCAAGTTTTTGTGTGATGAGTGCTCAAAAAGCACTAAAATAACCATGATTTTATGCACATTAATTGATTAAAAATATATATATTTATATGTTTTATCATATATTTATATAAATTTGTCTTTTTCGGAATCACGGGTATTTTTATTGTTTTTCAGGAATTTTGGCCTAAAAACGCAATGTAAAGACTCAAAGAAGAATACTTGAAGCAATACATCACAAATAAATTGATAAATAAGTGGAAAAAGGTCAACAAACATGGAAAAATTGGACAAAATGGGTCGAAAAGGTCAAATCATAAATGGTATTTAGCAAGAGAAATGATTTAGGTCTTATTTGGATTGATTGAGCCTTTCATGCTAACCATTGTTAATATCTTTAGTCACCCATTTGAGCCTAACAAAGAACCTTTCATATCTTTACGCCACATTTATTGCCTAACTAATAAGTATTACCTTTACCCTTGCACATTTAGCTTGTATGAAAAGAAAAAACAATGCAATCATGTGTTGTGCTTTAGAGTAAGGTGAAATGTAATACACCCTATAAGAAAAGAAAAAAAGAAGCAAAACTCACAACACAATTATTCTTCTGAAGAAAATAATATAGAATTGAAAATAAGTTTGGGGGTGCTACGAAGTTACAAAAAAAAAAGATGTGAAAAAAATAATATGAAAAAAATGATAAAAGAGGGTGCACTGAAATATCAAGTAAAAGCTCAATTGTAGTTAAAAAGTGCATGATAAAAAAAGCTAAGGTTTGGAAAGAGCCTAAGTGTCTTCATTTATTGACCCCCACCTAAGCCTTATATTACAACCATGTAAAGTCCTTATTGATCTTGAGCTAAACGCATATTTATATTAGTGGAAAAGGATGTGATGAATATACTTATAAGACTTGTTCTAAGATTGAATTGATTAGCATACCCATATAAGTTGATTTCATGAGCGCATTGGATAATATCATGTGCAGCATACACATATGAATCAATTTGTCAAGCACCATGCATATCGTTTGTATTGATGGAACGTTGATTGATAAATATGTTAACCTCTTTATCATAGGATTGTACGACTTTTGAGAGGAATAGTTTTCGTGAAATATGCATGTACTAATAGAAGTATATTTATTAATATACTACCCATGTTTTTTTCTTTAGTTATATTTGGCTTTACTTGAGGTAAAGAAAAGAGTTAAGTTTGGTGGTGTGATGACTCTACGAAAGTAGAGTCATTAGCACACTTTTTTATTTAATATTTACTTGTTTTATTCAGTAAATAGTACTTTTATGGCCAAAAATATTAAAATATAAACTTTTTAGTGAACAAGGGTGAAAATATAATTTTTTGTATTTTTCTAGAATTCTTTATGAATTTTTAACTTAAGGCCAATTTGGAGGTGCCACGTGGCCTACCACGCAAGCAAAGGAGCTAACTGGGCAAGCCATGTAGAAGCCACTCAAGCAGGGAAAATGAATCAAGTTACACTGCATGTGATGAGGACGAATGATGCACCACATGTCCATACGGCATTCAATCCGAGTTCGGAGATTGGTCAAACCGTGTCGCCACTCCATCACTCCCTACAATCCACCCATGTGCCATGCCATCCATTTTTGCTAATCACATTGCATCACATGGTGCTAACTTAGCAAGAATTGACTTTGACCAATCTCCTTTTCCATGTGTCGCGCTCTGATTCACCCAGTGAATTTCAAATGCCATGTATCGCGCTGATTGGATGGCACTGTCAGCTTTGCTTGTTTTGATAGCAACCGTTGATCTAAAGCTAATATGACATTTAGATCATACATGAGCTATATTTAATCCCATAATCACCACATAAGCCCTAAAGGGGCCATCATTAGCATAATTTTGTTCCATTTTTGGAGCTAAAAAGAGAGAAAAATACAGAAAAAATCAAGAGGGGACACAATTTTGGTGGAGATTCAAGAGGAGATTAACAGTACAATTCAAAAGATTGATTGTATTTCTTATTCTACCCTTTTCTTCATCAATTTTTATGTCTTTCTTTTTGAAAAATATTAGATTTATGAATACAATTATGTGTAGTTAATTTATTAATCTAGGGATCTTATGAACCCAATTTTCACCATGTGATGATCTAATATTTTTCCCCAAATAAAATTTTAATTTAATTGTATTATTTAATCTGATTTTAGGCTATTAATATTTTGGCTAACATTGTATCTATAGAGACAATTGAATAGATTTGAGAGACTTATTTAATTGTTTGTCTTGATTAAATAACATGCATAGTTTCTAGGTAAAGATGTATGATTCTTATGTATGTGATTCATAATTGATGAACTTAATGAGTAGTATGCAATTTAATTGGCATGAGGGTGTAATTAAATTAATTACTATATGGTGTGTAGTTTACTTAAGAAAGGAATACGTGCTATGCTAGGTTAGATTCAATAGATCATGTAATTAATTGATAATTATATTGGGGGGATTTTGGCGATTCACATTTTCAGAAAATTGGGGGATTAAGTATTTTTAGATATTTTCTCCTATATATCTTTTTAGTTACCAAATATGATTTAATTAATCATTTCTATTTACTTTTAGTTATTTTAATTTTGCTTCCTTAAAATATAAAAGCACAGAAAATTGATTTTTAATTTTTTAGTTTTAAAAATTAGTTTCTAATAAAGTAATCTTCATGGGAATGATCTTTTCTTATCATTATATTACTTGTTATGATACTTATACTTGTGTATTCATTTCACACACTTTGTGTGTGGTGAACACAATACTTCACTTCAATTCTTGATTTGCACTCATTTACATACAAGCTGGTTTTACAAATAAGGCTTACAAGTATTATGCTTTTAAGCTTCTAATATGTAAATAAATGCTTTAGGTGTTATTCTTCAAGTGTTGATCAACAAATATTTTTAAAGCTAAATATATTTGAAATACAACAAAAAACACCTGTTATTCCAAACATATAGGTTTACTTAAATAATGATTTTTGAATATATTTTTTATATTTAAGTGCAATAAAACAATGAAATCCTAGTGCTTTTCAAGCACTCATCACAACCCCTAACTAGCTTCTTGCTAGTCTCTAAGAAGTTAAGCGATCTAAAAACTAAAGACAAGAAATGAACTAAACTAAACCAACCAAAATCATTTTCATATATTAATCGGGTCACAGAGGGCTCTCGGATGGTAATTGGGTTGAAGAAAATGATTTTGTGCAGTGGCATGAATTTTATGTGAGTGATGGCACACTGGTCGTATACACCATGTTATGAAACATTGTGTACCCCATGGCTTGAAAACTTTGCACCATGTTATGTAACCCTTTTTACAACAAAAACCCTAGAATGCATACTAGACTAGATATAAAATGTTTTTTCTCATCTTCTTCTTTTGTACACTACTACAAAAAGGGGTATTTAAGTCGCTATGTAAAGTTAGTTTTTGGAAAAAAATGACTTATAATGAATTTAAAGTCGGTTCGGTGTAGAACTGATGCTATCCACGTCAATCGACACTACGTCCTACGTGTATTTTTTAAATTAAAAAATGTAGTTTACAATTGAAAATGTTTTTTAGGTATAATGTTTGTTTTAGGTCAATTATTATTTTAGTTGACTCTTTAAAATTTAAGTTGGATATATATAGTATAATTTTTTCTTTTTTTTAGACAATTGGTTTTTAAAATTATATAATTTTTTGTATTTGTTTGGATATTTAAATTTCTTTACGTATGTATAATATATCTTTATCTAATTTTGTGTATTTGTTTGGATATTATTTTAAAATTATTTTTTTTTCTTTTTCTATAGTACATATATATATATATGAGTTCAAATAAAATAATAATTGACAAAAAAATTCAATTTTAAATTGCATGAATAGTGTCGGTTAACGTGGCGAATCGAACCTACACACGTGGCTAGCATCAGTTCGACATGTCAATCGACGCTAGCCACACGTTATTACCATTCTTCTCTCTTATTCCAGCAGAATTCCAAAATTTCTCATTTCTCTTCCCCCTTCTCCCAAAACCGAGCTCACCCACCACTCTTTCTCAATTTTTGGCCACCTCCGACCACCATTTTCAACGCCGTTTTGTGGGTTATATTCCTCTTCTCATTATCTTTCAGATCCCCTATTTTTTTGAGCGAAATACTCAAATTTTTTATACCCATTTTCTCACTTATTCTCACTTAAAAAACACTCATTTCTTCTTCATTTCCTTCATTTAGTCACTTCATTTACTCTTGTAAGTATTTCTTTTAATTGTTTTTCTTATTATTTAGTTTGCTTTATTTTTTGAATAAATTTTTAATTTATGTATGTTTTGTATTATGATTGTTATTATATGTTTGACATATTTTCTATAGAAATAATATTTATATTCAAACGAGTGACTGTTCAATTGTTATGTGAAAATTGCAATATTATTATGAGCTTTTCTGTTACTATCTTGCAGATTTAAAGGAATAGTGGGTACTAGTATAGTGATTGAAGTATTTTATTTTTATAATTTAAAATAATTGTGTTTTATTTTTAAAAAAATATATATTAATTTTAAAAGTTTAAAGTAATACTTATAATTTTGAATTTTTAAGATTTAATTGAATAATTTTTTAGTCATGGTCGGGGTTGGAATGTTTTAGTTGAAGATAACATAATTAAAGGATTCATTTTATAAAAACAATGAGTTGTGTTTAAAGAGTAGTTTTCTAATTATTATTTTATAAAATAAAATAAATTATTATTATTAAAATAATATTTTTTAAAAAATTAAATAATTAAAATGGATAAAATACGAGATAAAATAAAATTTTAATGTAAAATTATTCTAAAAAATTTAATAATAAATTCTAACATAAAATTATTTAAATATATTATTTATTTAAAAATAAAAATAATAAAATGTGCAAAAAAATAGTGACAATAAATAAATATTAAAAAATTATGATTTATAATTTTTAACTATTTATTTATTTAATACCTATTTTTTTAAAGATTATTAAAACTATATATATATTGTTTGTATAAAAAAGATATCTCTTAATTATAGCGTCTCTTAATTTATATATAATAATACTTGAAATATGTTTATTAGATACATAATTAACTAATATGCTTAATTAATGTCATTAATAAAAAATGAACAAATCTTGGATGTCAAATTGTAGAATTGAGCAGGACTACATTTCTGGAGTTGAAAGTTTATGGAATTTGCTTGTAGAAATAGTAATACTGGAACTATTATGATTCGATGCGCATGTGTTAAATGTAAAAATGAGCGATTTCATGAATTTGATTAGGTTAAGTATCACCTTATCCGTAGTGGTATTCTTTTGAGCTATAATACTCATAGGGAAGAGATAAATAAGAATGTGAGTGGATTACATACATCTTATCATAATGTACAGACATAAAATATGTTTCATGGTGTTGAAGATGAACTATGTGAGGATGATCCGAAAACCTTTAAAAAACTTCTAGAAGATGCCGAAAAAACGGTGTATCCAAAATGCAAAAAATACACTAAAATATCGAGATTGGTTCATTTGTACAATGTGAAGGCAAAACATGGTTTTTCTGACAAGGGATTCACAAAATTACTAAATCTACTCATCGATATGTTTCCTGAGGTTATTGAATTTCCATCTTCAATGTATGAAGTGAAGAAATCTCTTAGTTGATTTGGCATGGAATATTAGAAGATTCATGCTTGGCCAAATAATTGCATTCTTTATAGAAAAGAATATGAGATATTAGATGATTGTCCGATGTTTAAAGAATCGAGATGAAAGCATGGTACAAATGAGACAACACATAAGAAAGGCGTGCCTGCAAAGGTTTTTTGGTAATTTCCTCTGATTCCTCGTTTTCAAAGGTTGTTCAAAAGTAAAGAGACATCAAAGATGTTGACTTGGCATTCAGATAATCAATCTGATGAAGGGGTGCTAAATCATCCTTGTGATTCTCCAAATTGGAAAGTAGTAGATAATTTATCTCCTCAATTTGCATCTTATCCGCACAATCTTCATGTTGCCATTGATGCTGATGGAATTAATCCACATAATCAATATTTGCCTAATCATTGGTGAATAGTAATTGATCAATCATTGCTTCATGATTGTCCACTACCTATGCCTTTTGATGCTACCATAGTCCAATAGGTGGTTGGACAGTATGTGGCTTGGCCATCGATTCAAGTTTTTCTAAATTTTGACATGGTACTATTTTTTAACTTAAAAGATAACACTTGTTTACTACTATTATTTTATTATATCTTTTATTCTTAATAATATACATAATACTTTGTTTTAGTCTATTATACCATAACTTTTAAATGTGACACATTTAAGAGATACGAAGCAAGTATCTAGTGCTAAATCTATGTCTAGTGGCCAATCATCGCCCACCAATTCATTCAAGAAGAAGCCTTGGAAAAAGTATAGTTAGAACTTAGCCAAACTTATATATCGATTGAGTGCATATTGCAACTATTTGAATAGCAAATGATCGATTTAAGTATAATTCAAGTGTGGACAAGGTGAGTCCTCAATCTATTTAATTTTCTTTCATTTATGTATAACATATATAATTATATTTATATTATTTAATTACTTATATATATATCATTTATATAGGGTGTGTTATTATCAACTTCAACATAATCACTCATCACATTTAGCAATGTTCTATGATTCTTCATATGCCAATCAATATCAAGAGAAGGATGTTAGCATCAGAGCTAAACAATTATATGATAGGGCATTAATGCTTAACATAAATCAAAAGTTGATAATCCCTTGGCCACTAAGGTTTGAACAAGGACAATATCATTGGATATTGGTAATCATTGATCTGTTCAATAATCATGCTTGGTACTGTGACTCAACTTTCATAGAATTGAGTAAATATACAAAAGCAGTTGTTGAAATGTAAGAGTTATAGCTAGATATTGGTTTCTTCTATTATTTTTTGTAATATTTAATAAAAAACTAACCGTTTTAAACCTTGATAGGGCGTGAAAGTTATGGAACAAGTTTAAAGGCATTGCCCTTAAACAATCTCATTAGCTTTTATGGAAAAAAGTTATGATATGTACAAGCGAATATTAATAATTTTATTAATTCTACAATTGAATAATAAAGATGTTCGAATATGAAAAATCATGTACACTTATTTTTTATAGGTTCCACAACAAAATAATGGAATCATATATGGTTATTATGTCATGAAGTTTATGAGCGAAATCATCACAAATATCAAAATTCCAATTAATGATGTGGTAATATCTTTTACCCATGTACAAAAAAGTTTTTAACATATTTGAGTTTTTTTTGTAAATACATGAAATTACATTCTTATTTTGATTTTAAATACATGTAGTTCTTTGGTTGGAACAAGACGGGCTACGACCAACAAATTTTTGATGATTTACGAGAGGAATGTGCAAAACACATGGTTCAAATTATATCATCACAAGAAGAATCAGGAGAAGATTCTAATGATCTTGAATAGCATATGACAACATAAGGGTAATTTTTTTAATGATTTAATTTCTCTATTCTTGTGTCTCAAGTCCCTTGTTTGATGGATGGTTATGTGCTCATGTATTTAGGGGAATATATTGTTTTATGGACTTGTTTTTGGCCCAAACTTCATCTCATCTCTCTTGCCTACTTTCCTTATGACAACATCATGGTAGCACTTTATTAATCATTTGTCTATAAATATGAAGTTATCTGGAATCTCTGCTGGTATTTTTAATGTTATAATGAGCTCTAATATGAAGTTAGGTGTAACTCATATTTTGTTACTTGGCTTGTATGAGTTTTGGTGCCCATGAACATATTACAAAATTATTCCATACGTTTAAGGGCACCAAAACTCATACAAGCCAAGTAACAAATCAGAGTTACACTTGATTTCATATTTAGAGCTCATTATAGCATTAAAATACTAGTAGAGATTCCAGATAACTTCATATTTATATACAAATGATTAATATAGTACTAATATGAGTTCGAAGGGTTATATCACTCGGATGTTGCTGTGGTAATCTCTTTTTGATGGTAATATTTATAATGATTTAATTTATCCATTCGTATGTCTCTGAAGTTTAGACTGCTTATTTGATGGATGTTTACATGCTCATGTATGTAGGGGAGTGAATTGTTATATGGATCAACTGGTTTTTGTCCAATTTCCTTATCACAATGCTAGTGATTCTAAGCCAACTAAGCTTGCTCGCACAATCTAATTACACTTTGATGACATTATTTTATTTGTAATTTAAGTTAACTATATATATATATTGTATATACATTATTTTTTTTTGTAATAAATTTAATTATCAAGTCATTAATTATATTTAAATTTTCAATTATTTGTATTATTATTATATTTTGGTTTTTTATGCTATATAAATTGAATACAGGGTGGAGTGAAAAATGTGAAAAAAAAAATATTTATGTGTAAAGTCGGTTCACGCAGTGAACGAACTTTACATTTTAAGTCACTTAACTTTAAGCCCGTTTTTGAAGTAGTAGTAACCCTAATTCTCTCTCCTCAAAAACCCACTTGTCACCAAAACTTCATCTTCTTATCCAAATCTTTTCAAATTTCTTCCCATATTTTCATCCCAAAGTATCTTACAAGCCATCTTTGCGAGGTTTTATTTTCAAATCCTTATTAAGTTTCATCTTCAAAGTGGTATACATATCAACTCTATCCTCCTCAAAGGGATTTACTAAAATCAAAAGTAAGTCAACAATATTCTAAAACTAATTACCAGGTTTTATTTTTTGAAATTTTAATTTATTATTTTTTGGATTAAAGAGAATAAAACCCTAATTTGATTTAGTAAGGGTGAAGAAGAATTTAGTTGAAATATGTTTTGGAATTTTATGGATGTTTAATTTTAGGAACTTGAGAATAATGGCACCAAATTAAGAGAAACAATAGTGAGAAGGGAAAAGAGAAAGAGATTCTACAAGAACAAAATAGAGCTAAGTTTTTTAGTCTTGAGGCTAAACTAAGGTTAGATAAAGCAAATACGATAAATTAAAATTTTAATTATGGAAAGGGGATTGGAGTTTGAGCAAAATCCGTTCGAGGATGTAACTGATACAACAATTTCCTCGGTTGGAGACAATTCCTTATGAACTAAAAGGCTACTATTATTTTAATAGTATATGAGTTTTATGCAATGTTCCTGATGCTATAAATAATCAAGTAATGGTAAGGAGTGTGTTTGTCCAATTTAGCCTTTCTTCTATAAATGCCTTCTATGGAATGAAGGGTGCTGGCCAAGGAGAGTATAAGGACTATTTATAGAATGTGGATTTATCATGAAATAATAAAAGCCTTAACTATGGAGGGGTTGAGTGTGATTGTCAATGGGAGACATAAATATTTTGATGGAAAATATTTAACAAAGGTCTCTTGTACTTGGCAGCATTTTATCTAGTTGAGATTGATGCCCACCCTAAATTATAGTACAATGGACAAAGAATGGGCTATACTCAATATATAAAATGGATAAGTGGGAAAATGCATTCTTCTCTCAAATCTTCACCAAGTTGTATAAAATTTTGAACTTTTTCTATATTTTTTCTCTTCTTGGCACCAAAACCTTATAAAAAATATTATAAATTTGGCTTGTCGGGTTTTTGGTACAATTAGGGGGTTAAATTTTCCTCAGATGGAATCTAGCCTATTAGATCAACATCAGATCAAATGCTGAGATGAAGAAAGGAAAATTAAATAGTACTGGCCAATGGGATTAGGACACGTGATAAAGGAGAAATACCAGACTATTTGGCGCGAGACACATGGTGGGTCAGACTTTCATGGTCAACGTGTGCTGAGTCAACTACACGTGGTACATTGTGATTTACTGATATAGATTGCAAGGCACCTGATGGAATGAATAGAAGAATTCTATGATGATGCATGGTGGGCTCATTGATGGCTTAAAAAAATTCAGTATGAATGCCTTATGGACACATGGTAAGCCTAAATCACCTTGTACATGTGAGACGCTTTGATTGACTCTATTTTTCTTGTGTGGTGTCCACGTGGGGATGAATGGTCATCTGTTCATATGGTACCCTTTGATAGGCTTTATTGGTTGTGTGGCATCCATTTGTCTTATCCTAATTGGTTATGTATTAAAATATTCATAAAAAAATCCATCAATTCCAAAAAATTCAAAAACATTCCTGAAAACTATTCTTTCATCTCTTTTCACTATAAAGTTCATATTTTAATTTTTTACCCCACAAGTACTACTTATTAAAAAAAAATAAAAAAAATAATACATCGAAAAGTACACTGATGACTATACTTTCATAGAGTTATTAATGTTTTATTAATGGGAAATGAATTTGTATTGTATAACTGATTTACCCAATAAAATTTGATCCTTTGAGATGTTTAGTGTGCATGTGCTTGAGATTTTATTTATGAACTGAAAAGAAACTAAACATAAGAATTTTTGTTATTAAGTTTTTATTTTTATTTTTAGTTTTTGCATATTATGATGCTTATGGGTATCATCGCTAAAAGCCCTTACAAGACTTCGGTTCATCCACTATGGTCACCTAGGGGTTTGACGACTTGTTGTATACTCTAAATGCAACCATATCAATCTACGAAAATGATTTAAGTTAGTACGGTTTAGTTTATTTAGCTTTTGTTTTAGGTTTTTAGATCACTTCATTTCCTAGAGATTGGAAAATAGCTAGTTGGGGGTTGTGATAAGTTCTTAAAAAGTACTCATATTTTGTGATTTTTCTGTACTTTTTTGGAATGAATATGTTTGATTATAGTATATTACTGTAGGGTTTATGTAAATCTTCCTTTTCGAAATCATAGGTATGCTTTGTTGTATTTAAGGTGTTTTTATCTTCAAAAGAGATAAACATATCAACACCCGAAGACATAACACTTGGATAACTCAATTAACACTGTAAGAGATAAAAAGACTAAGGCATGTAAGCCTTAAATCAAGAGACAACCACTATGTAAGGGGCATAAGAAAATATCAACACAAAGGTACATTTCCATGTGACTAAAAAACATGCATATGTTGTGATTTATTGGAATTAAGATATTGAATTAAGCTTTAATATCGCATTTTAACATAAGTATTTCTTAAATTATGTTTTTGAAATCACAGGGTATGTTTTGATGTATTTTAGACATTTTTGGACTTAAAAGATTCAAATGACAAAGGATCAATTAAATCCTCACATCCAGGTGCATAATTGTCATACAAGATACATTAAAGACAGGGTCAAAAATTAAATTTTCAAAATTGATTATGCAACGTGGCATGAGTATGCACTACGACATAACACCTTTAGTATGAATTTCATAGAATTTGTAAAAAAAAGTGGC
This sequence comes from Hippophae rhamnoides, assembly GCA_033030585.1. NCBI lineage: Eukaryota > Viridiplantae > Streptophyta > Magnoliopsida > Rosales > Elaeagnaceae > Hippophae > Hippophae rhamnoides. Next base: position 39,080,834 of record CM065438.1, on the reverse strand, counting down.
ACTATTGTTGACGTGCATACAGATGGATATACACATTAATCTCCATATTTTCAGCACATGTTTATCCAAACTACTCCAGATTTGTCAGATTAGCCTTTTAAATGTTATAGATCTCTACGACCCTATCCTAACTATAACTCTTTTATTATAAATATGTAGTTAGGGCTAACAATAAAAAGAGCCACAGACTAAACAAAAAATTACAAAAAATATGTAGGTCAATAAGGAAATTAATGGCAAGAGGCAAGATGCAAGGTGTGTAACTCTTTTATTTTGTATTGATTTTAATTATGATTATGCCTAGCTAATTTAGTTATGTGATTATGAGAAATTTTCAAGTCTTAGACTATGATTGTAATGAATAAAATGTTATAATGATTTTTAAATAATATCCTTGAATTTTGATATGCTCAACTATATGATTGAATTCCATTACTACATGTATATGCTTAACATTAGCTTAAGATGTTACTAGATTATCCTATGAATAAAATATATTTCTATTTATTCTTTTTAGCTATGGTATTCATTAATATTCTTATTCAAAGTAGTAGCTTGTTACTTTGTGATAGTGTTACAAGTAGAGTTGATACATTCATTAAAGGTTGCTAAAAATTGTGATTTTTTGAAGTTTAGTAATCTCCTTTTTCGAACATAATGTAATGAATGAACTTTATCTAGAAACTATGACTAGGTTTATATTTTGATTTAGGATTGGTTAATAAGTAGACTCTTAATCAATTACAATCTAAGAAAAGGTGCATTATGAAGTATTGGCTTTGTTGCTTAGATTTCCCAAGCTACTTCAAGTATAGTTCTAGTATTGATTTTTATATAATTGGTCAAATAATAGGTTGGTGGTGATAATTATTCCATAATCACATATTTATCTTGATCTTTGTTGCTTATGTATCTTATTTATTATTTTATGTTTTCTTTTTGTTTTAGAAAATTTTCCAAAACCCACTTTTTAATTTATTAATAAGCTAATAATTTATGATATTTATTATAGCATTCCAAATGGGTTTGGCAATCTGTATTCCAAAATTACTTATCACTTATAAAATTTGATCATGCACACTTGTGTGCCTTTAAGCATATCCAGGTTTTGGCACCTTTGTTAGGAATCAAACCTAGCATTATCAACTTGATATACCAGCATTAGGTTTTTGATGTAGTTGTCGAGGATTGTCTTAGCTATATGAAATTTAAAATTTAATTTATCAATTTTTTAGAGTTATTATTTGGGTTTTTTTTACAATTTTGTCATTAATTATTAGTTTAAATTTTCTTTTTATTTAATTTAATTCAAAAAATAAAAAAAATATTATTGTTTTTTTATTATTATTTTTTATTTAGTTTATTGTTGTATTTTTTATTTTTAAAGAAAATTTTAAAATAGATAATAGAAAAATATTTTTTTATTAATTTATAGTTATTAGATTAATTTTTTTATTTTACTTTTTCCTAACTTCTTTTTATACTTTTGTTTTACATTTTTGTTTAGTAATTTTTTTATTTTTTTTATTTTTATTTTAGTTGAAGTTCTTTATATATTTTTTTACTTTTAGTTCACTAACTTTTATTTTATTTAAATTTTATTATGTTTCTTTCATAGTTAGTTTATTTTCGTCATATGGTCGTAATGTGGATATTACCTTGGTTGGATGATGCAATACCATCAAATATAGTTTTGGTCATTTATTTCCTTTTATTTTATTTTATTCTAGAATTTTGTTATATATTTTGTTGAACCTATTCAATTTATAACTTTGTTGGTGATATTGTTATTTGTGAGGTACACTTAAATTCTTAATGAATGTTAGAAAAGATATGTATGATGGATTGAGAAAATGAACCTTATGTTTAGAATAGCCAAAATTCATCACTAAGGTAATTGTTCTCTTTTTTTATTCTCTTTAAATACATTGGATCATTGAAGATAATGTAGATTTTAGGTTGAGAGTGGGAAATGTCCTTTTATATTTTTGTTATGAGTTTAAACAAAATTTCATATGTAATATTTCAAATTTTTTATTTTTTTTCATATTTGAGTCGGTTTTAAATTTGTTTTGTTTTCGTGTTTCAAGATAATTTATACGTCAATGATATGAATATAATTGTGATAATTTTAATATATAGAGGGCTCTAAGTTTAACTTCAATTACGGAGTGATTTGAGAGTAAATTGAACTTAGTGTGACACTCTTATGAATAGTGGTTAGAATGATTCAATAATATGAGTACTTAAGGATATTTTGTGTGTGAATGTTTCATAGACCATTTTTGTACTGTTTGTACCTTTTCAAGTCTACCACTTGTGTATTTTTCATTAGTAACCCATTTGAGCTTATATGAATTATAAAACTTTTCTTTCATTAACATGTTATAACCTACCATTTTATGAGCCAAAAAAATAAAGTAAAACAAAAAAATTGAGTATAACCCAGAAAAGACCAACTGAAAGAAAAAACAATGTATTGAAAGTAACAGATTGGGGATTTCAAAAAATCTAAATAAAAAAAGGGTAAGAAGTTTGTAATATAATTTGGTATCTCTTCATTTTCTTATTCTTACAAAATTTAGATGAAGAGAAAAAAAAATAGAATAGCAAGGAGAAACCGTAAAATGGAAGATTGATATTTGATACAATGTAAAATTGTATCCATAGTATACTTAGCTATAGATGTGAAGTTCAATACTGACCTAAATTTATAACCTTGAGAAAGACGTATTGATCTAAAGTATTGTGACCATTCTACGTTATTGGGAATGATTTGAAAGGTAAGCCTATGGAGTTTGGGAATACTATACACACATAACGTATTTCCATAATCTATAGACCAATAATGTTGTTCTATGAATGTCATGCAAAAAATAATCTGGTATGAAGATTATATGTTTGAAGTAAGATCGATGTCTAAGAGTTTATAACAAAAGTGAAATTAATATTTGAATTTATCATTGAAAAAAGTGAGATTTAAATAATACATGTCTTGAATATTATGGGCAATCTTTGAGATAAATGTATAATTGATTGATATGAGAGTCTTTATTTAGTTTTTATATTTTATATTTTTTATATTTTGTTTCAGTTTAGTTGTGATGTTTGTGGGTATCATCACTAAAAACCTTCACAAAACTATAACTTGTCCACAAGAACACCTAGGGATTTATAGGCTTGTTGGATATGCTAAATACAATCACGTCAATCTACATAAATGATTTAGTTTAATTTAGTTTAGTTTAGATTAGTTTAATAGTTTATTTATTTATTATCTTTTTAAGAACCTCTTTTTAGCACTTATGTTGCTATAAACTAGCCATAAGCTAGCTGGGGGTTGTGACACATGCCTAAAAGTACGCATATCTTGTGATTTATTGGAATTAAAATAATAAATTAGGTTTAAATATTTCATTTTAACCTAAGTATTTTACAATTTTTTCAAAATCTTGGGATATATTTTAATGTATTTCAAGTATTTTTGAACATAAAAGGATCAAATGATAAAAGATCAATTAAATCCTCACAACTATGAGTATAATTGTCATACAATGAAGGACCTAATATAAAAATTTATATAAGATACATCGAAGAGGGATCAAAACATAAAACTGTGAAAATTAATGGTGTACTATGGCTTGAGTATATATGCACCGTAGCACAACACCCTTGGTATGAATTTCACTAAACTAGAAAAAAAGTGGCATTACCGCATAAGTTGACATGCGTCGTTGCTTGATGAGTTCTAAAAAAGTATTAAAATTATCATAATTTTATGCACCTTAATTGATTAAAAATATATATATTTATATGATTTTATCATATATTTATATAAATCTATCTTTTCAGAATCACGGTATTTTTATTATTTTTCAGGTATTTTCGCTTAGAAAAGTAACTTAAAGTCTCAAAGAAAAATACCAAAGGCAATACATCACAAATATATTCATAAAGTAATTTAGGAAAACTATCGATCAGCGCTGGCCAAAGATCCATCTCACAAGACAAATTGTAGACGCTGTCGACCACATCAAAGATGACGTCATCAATGATGTCATCATTTTAGTTTTATCTGTGATTAAATTTAACTTTGCTGGCTGTTTGTAAACATGATATAATAATAACGTTGTTATACTTGTGAAATATTAAATAGGTAAATATCTCCAAAATGAATTGATTTTAGTTTTATTCAAGATTTTATATTAAGAATGTTAGAGAGAAATATATTATTTTTCATTACAAACTTAAATCTAAAAATTAGATTTTAAGGTTTAGTTATCTGGTCTGATTTAGAGTAGTGCTTTTTTATTTGTTGATACAATCGCCCGATAGTTAGAGTGAAGCTCTATTTCAAAATTATTGACAACATATTTTCAGTAGTAGTTTTAGAACTTGAAAGTTAGTACTCGGATAATTAAATTCTTAGGTTTAATTTGGACACCTTGAAAAAAGTTTAAACTATCTAACCCCACCAAAGGTGGCATTTAAATGGTTCATTTTCAATCTCTTAGAAAAAGGAATTAATTTAATTAACCAAATTAGTTATCAACCCCACCTATAGGTGTTAATTGATTTGTTTAGTTAACAAAGAATATCCAACCCCACCAAAGGTGGTATTCATATAAAAAAGAAAGAATCAATAAATATCAATTTATATCTTTAATATCCTAAATAATATGAGTAAACATAATTAACTTAGCAATTATATCCATAAATACTCTACTATTATAAAAGATAAAATTTGCATCAATATTTATTGAATCTGTATCTATGTTTATTTTTATGTTCTTAGATTAGAAAAACAAATCCCAAAATATTGTGACAAGATGTTTAAGATTTAATTTCGTTTTTAAAAGTTTGAATAATAAATTAAAAACCACATATATTCCTTCCTTAGATTGACCTTGGGAGTATACTTATCATTTTCTACGAAATGATTCATGCACTTGTGAGAGTTTTATAAATATAAAATCATATTATTGGTAGGATCGGCGATGCGGTTCTATCAAGTTTTTGAAAGAAAAAAAATTTTAAAATTTTATTTTATTTTATTTTATGTTCATATTTTCATTTTTATTGTGTTTGGTTTTATTTTTTTTGTGTGATTTAGTAATTTTTGGAATTTAAAAAAAAACAAAAAAAAAAAATTTCTCACAAAACTTTATCATTTCTTTAAATCAATTTTTGAAAACATATCATGAAATATTTTGTAATTGTTTTTGGTAATTAGTTAGTTTTTGTTATAACTAGTATTTCTTGATAAGATGTGGAAATTATATTAAACCCAAAATCGGTGTTTATGAATTTTTTTAGTGGAGACTACCTTTTTGAGATATAATTTGAGCCTAATTTTCTTTATTCAGAGTGAAATATATATTTTTTCTACTCCAAACATATTTCTTATTTCTTCAAATTTTTAGATGATCTCTATAGGTATTAGCATTGGATGTATGAATTTTTTTATCTCATCTTAATAGAGTGTCATATATTTTTTTATTGGTATTTTGCTTAGATTAAATGATTTAAGTTGAAATTGATAGTATATGCTTTTATCTCAATCATGCATGACTGCTACAAAAAAGAAGAAGACATATCTAGGGTTACCTGAACCAAAATCAAACAAAAAAAAAAGAGCCACAAAATTAACCACTCACCAAAATCCTAAAAACAAATGTACAATCTGTACATGGGTTGACTCATTATTGTCCGCGTAGACAAATATGCAAATATAACCTCCAAATTTTCAGCACATGTTTATCAAAATTGTTCCATATTTGTTGGATTAGTATTTTAAATATTGTTTTTATCTCTACAAGCCTATCCTAACTAATTGTAATTACCTTGTAACTCTTTTAATGTAAATAAGTTGTTAAGGTTAACAATAAAAGGAGCCACAAATTAAACAGAAAATTATAGAAAATATATAGGTCTATAGAGAAATTAAAGGACAGGGGCAAGATAGGAATTCAAATATTCTAATAAGAAATTTTAAACTAGCCATTAATACCAATCATAAGCTTCTTATTCTTTTTATTTATCTTCTCCATTATTTTCTAGTTATTTTAATTATGATATTTCCTAGCTAATTTATTGATGCAATTATGGGAAATTTTCAAGATCTAGACTATGATTTTAATGAATAAAATGTTATAATGATTTTTAAGATCCTTCAATTTTGATATGGTCGACTATATGATTAAATTCCATGATTATGTGTGTATGAATTGGAGTAATTAAGTAATTTACAACATTTATATGTTCCATATTAGCTTAAGATATTACTAGATTATTTTGGGAATAAATAGATTTCTATTTAATCTTTTCAACAATGGTATTCACAAATATTCTTATGGAAAGTCGTAGCTTATTGCTTTGTGATAGTGTGACAAGTAGATTTGTTATCTATGTTGAAGGTTGCTAAGAATTGTGATCTTGCAAGGTTTAGTTCGAACGTAATGGAAGGAATGAATTTGTAATTCATGTTGTCCTTTGTCTCTTTGGTGGCTTCCCGTGGGCAAAACATTAAGTCTATTTTTTTACTGAGTGTTTTTGTCTTCCTTAGTATAAAGTTGCATACTATTCATGAGTAATGCACACACATGGTTTGGTACATTGTGCTTGAAAGCATGTTATACACACACCACAATGTTGGTTTCTTAATAGACATGCTAGGTTATGAGTGGTGGCTTTTATTTTGTTTTGCGTGTAGGTATTTATCAAAATTACTCAATAATTTTGGAAACAAACTTGGCACCTCGACAAGGTTCTTGACAAGGCACTTTCACACCTATCATCAAATCCCCATTGAGGTGGTCATTCAGGACCCTCAATAAGGCCTCAATGATGGTAGTCGGTAGTGCCTAGTGTTTCTATCATCATGGCCATAACTCTTGATGAATATAGATGAATTCAAAGTTACACAACCTCAAAGAAAGCATGTGATATTTTGGAGACTACACTTCAAGGTACCTCTACAATTAAGAGATCCAAAATACTGAAGTTAAGCAGTGACTTTGAATTATGTATTATGGAAGAGGATGAAACATTTGAAAATTTCTATGCTCCTTTTCTGAACATTGTCAAATTTTATTACAATTTAGGAAGACCAATTAGTGAAGAGAAGCAAATTGAAAGGATTTTCTATATTCTCCCGTATCGATTTCATGCTAAAGGAGTTAGTTTGTGACTGGTAAGTCTTCAAACTTCATCACCTTTTACCTATATAGAACCAAATTGTTGCTAAAATAGGAAAGAGCAACACTCTCAAGACCACCAAAGGAAGTGATTCCAGCAAGCACCACTATGTTAAGTGATGATGATTTTAGCCCGGATGAAGATTTGACATTACTCATCAAAAAGGTCACCAGATTCTTTAAAAAAAAAAGAAACCTCCCTCTAGTGGAGTCAAAAGAGAATGTTCGAGCACTAAAGGCTTAAAATCAAGAAAGGTTGAGGAAGAATTAGAGAAAGAGGGTGAAAGACCTAGTAGAAGCCATGTCAACAAAATCAAGTTCTTTATGTATGGGTAGCCTTGTCATATTGCTATAAATTGTTTTTGTAAACAAAAATTCATGAACAAACACGCAATGAAGGCTGAGATTAGTATTTTCTATAGTACCAATAGTGGAAATATGGATGACACTAACTTTGGCCTTCATAGCTTCAAGTACTGTCATAGATCCTTAGATTGCTACCTTAGATGTTCTAGAGATAAATTGTGAAAGATGATGAAGATAAGCAATATGAGTTACTATATTCTTACAATAAGTTCTTATAAGAGCATATTAATTCTAAAAAGTAAAGAAAAAGTTTTTGAAGAGCCTAGAAGAAAAGCAGTTCGAGATAAGCACATTAAAAATCACTTCTAAGGAAAGGAAGTACTCAATTAGGGGTGAACAAAATGATCTTACATAAAAGTGTGAGGTCATTCAAAAGAGATACACTAATCTGTAAGAAAGATTCAATGTAAATCATGGAAAAAGAATAAGTGTTAAGAAGCACCTAAAGTGTTCTACATCTGGTAAAGATACTATTCTATATCTTACCTAGAATCTTTTCTTAAGGAAAAACAAGATGTGATGAAAGCTTTAAAGAATAAGCTCAGTATGAGTGAGAGGAAACTTGCTCAATCTTCCTTTATAGTCAACAAATTGATGACTTGTTCAATAAAGTTAAGTGATGTCATTAGTAGCACTAAGTCGTTTGGTGATAAATAAGGAATTATGTATGATGAAATGTATCTACTTCAATAATAGTAGCACCAAATTGTTTTAATTCATCCACTCAATAGCCAAATGTGAAATCAATTGCTACCATTCCCAAAGATAAGTAAGTTTCTACGTTCTAGCCAATTTCCTCTAGCATGGTGAATATCTCACCTAAGGAGAGTTCTTCTCCATGCTGTGGTAGTGGTCTATTGTCCTTATCAACTATTCCTTTTGCATGTCTCCATTGTGGTGAACGAGGGTGATCGACACACGAATTGTGTATAATGAATACGTAAGTATACATATCGTAACAAGTAATATAATGATAAGAAAAGATCGTATCCATGAATATTATATTATAAGAAACTAATTTCTGAAACAAAAAAAAAAGAAAAATAATTTTGTTTTGTGTTTTTATATTATAAGAAAGAAAAATTAAATAAACTAAAAACAAATAGCAATAATTAATTAAATCAGATTTTGCAACTAAGAAGATATATGAGAAAAATATCTAGGAATACATAATCCCCCAATATAATTATCAATCAATTACATGATTAATTGAATCTAACCTAGCATGTATTCCTCTCTAAAATAAACTACACACTATGCATGTTATTTAATAAAGACAAAAAATTATGCATGTTATTTAATCAAGACAAATACTTAAATAATTCTCTCACATCTATTTAATTGCTTCTATAAATTAATATAGTTTGCCAAATTATTAATAGCATAAAAATCATATTAAATAATATAATTGATTTGAATTCATAATTTGGGGTAAAATATTAGATCATCTCATGTTGAAAATTTGGTTCATAAGGCCCCTAGATTAATAAATTAGCTAGACATAATTTTTTTAAGCTCATATTTTTCATAAAGTAAGACATAATAATTTATGAAGAAAAGACAAGAAGAAGAAATACAATCAATCTCTTAAATTCTTGCACCAATCTTTTCTTGAATCTCCACCAAAATTGTATCTTTTGATGAATTTTTGTCTCTTATTGGCTCTAAAATCTAATAAAAATTATGTTAATTTTGGCTCATTAGGGTTTATGGGAAATTATGGGGTTAAATTAAGCTCAGGTTGAATCTGGAACGCCAAATCACCTTCAAATCAAGGGATAAGTTCAAAGAAGGAAAAATTAACAGCGCTAGTTAATAGGAACATGCCATATGGCATGAAGAAAAGACATCCAATTAGTGAGCGATATGTGGAATGGGTGATTGGTGATGAGTACTTGAAAAGCACTAAAATTACCATGATTTAATGTATTTTAATTGATTAAATAGATTTATATTTGTATGATTTTATTATATTTTTATATCAATTTTTCCTTTTGGAATCACATGTATTTTTATTTTTTTTCATGTATTTTTGTTCAAAAATAATTTAATGACTCGAAGAAAACTACTGTAGGCAATACATCACAAATATGTTGGGAACAAAATGAGTAAAAGTCCAAAAATGAAAAAATTGGACAAAATGGGTCAAAACGTTCCAAAATGTCCAAAATACTGAGTCCAGTGCCCGGGCCGTGCATACAGCAAGCACGCATGTGCGAGCAGCCAGCACGCACACGCGAGTAGCTAGCACAAGCCCAGCACACACCTGTGCAGAGCCAATACATGCCCAGCACACACCCGTGCATGCTAGCACATGGTTGTGCTAAGTCCCGTGAACACATGATGAGCAGAATCGGGATCGCCAAAAACTTTGATGCCATCCCCGCAACGGAGTCATCCCCTAAGAATCCGAGTCATCCACAACGCATCTTCACAAACTTGATGAGTTTAAAACCGGCATCGCTGATCCTCGCCAATACTTTGGTTTTATATTTATAAAACTCTCGCAAGAGTGCACCTAATCATTTTGTAGAAAATGATAAGTATACTCCCAAGGCGTCGATCTAAGGAAGGAATGTACGTGGGTTTTTAATTTATTATTCAAACTTTTAAAAAGGAAATTAAATCCTAAACATCCTGTCACGATATTTTGGGGTTTTTGTGTTTTTAATCTAATTACGTAAAATTAAACATAGATTCAATAAACATTCATGCAAATTTTATCTTTTATAAATAGTGAGTATTTACGGATATAATAACCAAGTTAATTATGCTTGCTCGTATTATCTAGGTTATTAAATATATGAATTGATATTTATTGATTCTCCTTTTTGTATGAATACCACCTTTGGTGGGGTTAGATATTCTTTGTTAACTAAACAAATCAATTAACACCTAAGGAAGGGGTTGATAACTAATTTGGTTAATTAAATTAATTCCTTTTTCTAAGAGATTGAAAATGAACCATTTAAATGCCACCTTTGGTGGGGTTAGACAGTTTAAACTTTATTCAAGGTGTCCAAATTAAACCTAAGAATTTAGTTATCCGAGTACTAACTTCCAAGTTTTAAAACCACTACCGAAAACATGTCGTCAATACATTTTCACATAATAATTCTTATAAAAACTTTTGAAATAGAGCTTCACTCTAACTACCGGGCGATTGTACCATCAAATAAAAGAGCACTACTCTAAATCGACCGATAACTAAACCTTAAAATCTAATTTTCGTGTTTAAGTTTGTAATGAAAAAATAATATATTTCTCTCTAACATCCTTAATATAAAAATCATGAATAAAAATAAAATCAATTCATTTTAGAGATTTTTACCTATTTAATATTTCAAGTAAGCATAACAACGGCTATTATTACATCATGTTTACTAAACAAACAAGACAGCTTAAATTTAACCACAGCATAAATTAAATATAACATGTAAGAATAAAGCATAAAATAATCAGAAGAAAATAAAATCCTTACGTAACTTCGACGCTTATTCCCGCTGTTGAAAACTCCAAGTAGAATTTGTACTCCCATTTATTGAATCAAAAGCTAATCAAAAATATAACTAGTTCTTCCCAAAAGGAAGAACTCTAAATCTAAGAGAAATTAACTAAAAAACTAAAAACTAAGAAAACATAAGAAAAACTAAAAATCTAAGAAAAGAGAGAAAGAAAGAGAGAAAAGAATGTATTTGGAGGTTTTTAAGGTGTTTGAAGGTGTGTTTTGAAGTTGAAGGGAAGGTGGGTATTTATAAAGTGAGGACGGAGAGAAAAAATGAGTAAAAAATGTTAAAAAAATATTAAAAAATTAAAAAATGTGTAATGGAAATGCCGAGGTCATCAATGACGTCAAAGATGACGTCACAGTGGGCCGCTGCGGAAAATGGGGTGAAAACACGTTGGCGCGCATGGAGGGGCGGCCGCTGGCGCTGAGCGCCGCTGGTCAGTGCGCCGCGCTGCGTGACAAGAACTCACACAAGAAGGCTACGCTGCATGAAGAATCTGCTGCAAGAAGGTCGCGCGTACGAACAGATCACAAGAAGGTCGCGCTGGGCGCATGAACAAGATCGCGCGCAGCTGGGGCGGAGTCGGGTGTCGCGCGGCGGGCACGGCGGCGCGTTTTTCTCGCTTTTTTGAAATTTTTGACCCATTTTGTCCAATTTTTCCATATTTGTCGACCTTTACGCATTTATTTATTAATATATTTGTGATGTATTGCTTCCAAAGTATTCTCTTGAGTCTTTAAGTTGCATTTTTAAGCCAAAATACCTGAAAAACAATAAAAATACCCGTGATTCCGAAAAAGACAAATTTATATAAATATATGATAAAACATATAAATATATATATTTTTAATCAATTAATTTGCATAAAATCATGGTTATTTTAGTGCTTTTTGAGCACTCATCAACACACCCATGCATGTCCCGCGTGTACGTGCCAATGCCCCTTTGCTGCAAATCTCACCCCTCACATTTGTGCCAAACTGTCTATACGCATCCAAAATCAACTTTTGAGATATTTTCCCAATTTTTGGTCCTTTTCCTCATCTATAAAAGGACCTTCTCCCCCATTTTAAAAATCATCCCTAAAATCCCTCAAACAATTCAAATCCTTCAGATTGCAAAAATCACAGACATCTCTCTCTCTCTAGCTTTCTCTCTTTAGTTCTTATTTTTTTTAGTTTTAAAGCTCTTCTCTTTTTTAGAAGAACTAGTTATGCTTTTATAGATTTCTAGTTTTTGATTCAAATGAAAATCCATTTGGAGGTTTTCTACCACCGTAACTAGCATCAAAGTATAATTTTAAAATGAATTCTTTATAGTTAGATTTTTACGTTTTATTTTTATATGTTATGTTTAATTTCTTTGTGATTAAATTTAACATTACTATCTGTTTGTAAATATGATATAATAATAACATTGTTGCGATCTTTTATTTCAAATTTTTTTCTAAGAATTATTATTCAAAATGTATTAACAACATATTTTTAGTAATGGTTTTAAAACTTGAAAGTTAGTACTCGGATAATTAAATTCCTAAAATTTAATATCGTTTTTAAGACTTTTAATAATAAATTTAAAACCATATATATTCTTTCCATAGATTAACTTTAGGAGTATACTTGTTATTTTATATGAAATGATTCATGCACATATATTCCAATCTTGTGTTATTCATCAAGTTTTCGGCATTATTGCGGGGAAAGGAATAACACTTTAAAATTGTTTATCAAAATTTTAAAAAAATCTAATTAAATGGTAAATTTAAAATTTACAAAAAAATATAAATAAATAGTGAATCAAAAAACTTTTAAATTTAAACTTAAATTAAAAAAAAGAATAAAAACTCAATAGTTATTGTTCCGAATACTCTTTTGTGAACAATAAATGCAAAAACATTAAAAATTAAAATTGATAATTAAATTTAAAATTAAAAAAAAAACGTAAAATTTAAATAAATTAATAAAATTTAAAATTAATTTCTAAATTTAAATTTAAATTTTTTAACTAATTAAATGGTAAATTTAAAATTTACAAAAAAATATAAATAAATAGTGAATCAAAAAACTTTTAAATTTAAACTTAAATTAAAAAAAAGAATAAAAAATCAAGAGTTATTGTTCCGAATACTGTTTTGTGAACAATAAATGCAAAAAAATTAAAAATTAAAATTGATAATTAAATTTAAAATTAAAAAAAACGTAAAATTTAAATAAATTAATAAAATTTAAAATTAATTTCTAAATTAAAATTAAAATTTTTTTAAAAAATTAAACTTTAATTTATATAATTATTTTCTTTTCTAAAAAAATAAACAAAATTTGTTTTTAAAAAAAATTTAACTTTTAATTTTTAATTTTTAAATTTATATTAAAAAACATTAAAAAAAATCTTAAGTATGTAATAGCATGAAAAGTAAAGATCTAAGAGAAAACTCTTGGTTAGTACTTATTATGTTATTAATAAAAAAATTAATTAATATTTTTCTTTTATTTTTAATTTTAATTTTAATTTATAAAAACATATTAACTTAGTTTTTAGCTTAGATTTTAATTATTAACTTAACAATGATTAACTTCTTTTGATTATATTAATTTTAGTTTATTACTTTTATTTATTATATAGTATTTCTATGAACTAACTTGTAGATATTGTATGCTATAATATGTAAAAAAATGTGTTTGTATTATATATTAAATAGAGTGTGTTATATTTTGTACAATTTAATAATATATATTTATTTGTATAAAAATATGTTTGTATTATAAATTAGATAGAATGTATTATAAATATTTATTCTCTTTGTAAAAAAATTGTTTGTATTATATGGTAACACGTGGCGACAATGGTTGACCAATTTTTGAACTCGCATTGAACACTGTGCTCACATGTGACACATGTTTCGTCCTCCTCCATGCTGCATAATGTGATTGCATGGCATCTGTGTGGCTTGCCCAGTTAGCTTCCCTGCCTACATGTCATGACACGTGGCAACTCCTTATTGGTCTTACGTTAAAAATTCATAAACAATCCAGAAAAACCCCAAAAAATTCTAAAAATAATATTTTCACACATTTTCATTAAAAAGTTTATATTTTAATATTTTTGACCCAAAAATACTATTTATTGAATAAAACAAGTAAATATTAAGTAAAAAAGTGCGCTAATGACTCTATTTTCATAGAGTCATCACACCCACAAACTTAAATCTTTGCTTGTCCTCAAGTAAAGCTAAGTATAACTAAATAAAATAACTTGGGTAGTATATTCATAAATATAATTCTATTAGTACATGCATATTTCATGAAAACTATCCCTCTCAAAATTCGTACAAGTCTATGATAAAGAGGTTCACATATTAATCAATCAACGTTCCATCAATACAAGGATAAGCAAGGTTTTTGACAAATTGATTAGTGTGTGTGTGTTGCATATGATATCATCTAATGCAATCATGAAATCAACCTATATGAGCATGCTAATCAATTCAATCTTAGAATAAATCTCATAAGTCTATTTTTCACATCCCTCTCCACTAATATAAATATGCACTTAGCTCAAGATCAATAAGGACTTTACATGGCTGTAATGTAAGGCTTAGATGGGTGACTAAAGATATTAACAATGGTTAGCTTGAAAGGCTCAATTGATCCAAATAAGGCCTAAATCATTTCTCTTGCTAAATACTATTTAGGATTTCGCCTCAAGGGATGATCAAATAGATTCTAAAACTTGGTAGATATCATCAACTCGCATAACTCAATACAAATTTTCTCTCAATAAGCACATTAAAATCAATCATGAACATGTGCGAAAAAATTTGAATCAATCAAATCAAACTAGCAAGCATATCACATGATTAACGTAAATATCTTAACAAATATGTTACATTCTTTATCCTAGTCATGACAACCAATTTTTATCATTGAGTTCATATGTTTCATATCAAGTATGTGGTGCATTTAGTTTCCATATATTTATCAATTTCTACCCAAATCATAATTAAAAACATCCTAAAAATTAAAAATTTCCTAAAAATTAAAAATGCATATTAAATTCTAATATAGAGAATGAAGTTTCTTCCCCCAAACTTAAGTTACACATTGTCCCTAATGTGCACATATAAATATGATAAAGTAAATGGAAAGAAAACTCCCTTAGTCATGGCATACCACATTTGTCACTGAAAATGTTCATTCTTGTTGCATCATTGCTCTCCACATTTATTCACCACGTCATGTTTAACGTTCTTGACTAAACAGTTCTATCAAGTCCTAAGGAGCATCCCTTTGTATCCATTTACTTTTGAGTTTTCTTAGAGATAGTTTGAGTCTTGACTTGTTCAATATTACTTTGTGTCCTAGCTTGCAAACATGGTGCTCAATTCTCTTCTCATGCCATATTTTTGTTTTCCTTTTGAACTTCTTGGCATTCTTATAAGCACTCTATCGTAACTCATCCAATCTATGTATTTCTAACATTTTTCTCACTTCTCCATTAGACTCTTTTACTTTCATATTAAACTGGGGATAAGAGGGTAAAAGTGTGGGGTCCAAACTTGGTAGCTCATTAATTTATGTTTTGAGCTTTGATCCTATCCCAAAATTCTCCATAATCGGTAGAGCTATCATTGGCCTAGCAGGACCTCCAAAAAGTTCACACAGTCTACAATGTCAACCTTTGATGCAATACTTTCAAAGTTAAAATAGGTTGAGTTTTTTTCTTGTGAGTTTATGTTCTTATTCATAGCATCACATGTAATAGTCTTAAGTGTGGGCAACTCAATAGATTCTTTTAATTTGTCCCCATTTTTAGTAGCATTTATCCTTAAAAATTTAGTAGCAATATCAATGTCAAGGGGTTCAGATTCTTTAAAAACTTTAAACATTATTTGTTCATATTGCACTCTCATTGTAATTTCACCTTTTTGTACATCAATGAGTGCTCTTCCAGTTGCTAAGAATGGATGACCAAGTATGATAGGAATGTCATGATCCTCTTCCATGTATAGCATAATGAAGTCTGTTGAAAAGATGAATTTGTCTACTTTTACTAGTAAATCTTCTACCACACCCAAGGTCTCTTAATTGATCTATCTACCATTTGTAATGTTACTGAAGTGCCTTTGGATTTACTAACCCCGAATCTCTTAAAAATCGATAATGGCATAAGGTTAATGCTAGAACCCAAGTCATATAGTTCCTTGCCAAACTGGATGTTCCCAATAGTGTAAGGAATGTCCAAACTACCTAGATCTTTCAACTTTTGGGGTAGTTTTCTAGCAAAGATGGCACTACAACCTTCAGTTAATGTTATTATTTCCTTATCTCCAAGTCTCTTTTTCTTAGACAATATGTCCTTTAGAACTTTGGCATAAGAAGGCATATTTTCAAGTGCATCTACAAATGATATATTTATGTACAACTTCTTGAAGTAAAATTTTGAAAACTGCGTATCTGCCTTTTTCTTTTGCAATCTTTGAGGGAAAGGAATAGTGGGTTTGTAGAGGTTGCTCTTTTTTGGCTAAATTATTTCCTTTCCATTACTCTCTTTGTCCTCTAATTCCTCATTATCCTTTTTAGTTTCTAGTTCCTCCTTATCCTTTTTAGTCTCATAGTCCACCTTATCCTTTTGAATCTCATCTTCCTACTCTAAATTTTTACTACTTCTCAAGGCTAATGATTTAAAATGGTCCTCACCTTTTCTTCTTTGGTTTATAATTGTGTCACTTGGAAGGTTATCTTGAGGCATTTGGTTTATAACATAAGCAAGATGTCCCATTTGATTCTCCAAATTTTGAATTTAAGCTTGTTGAGTTGACACTTTTGTATTAAATGATTGGATGAAGTCTTTCATCATTCCTATTAAGGCATTTGTATTGTCCTCAGTAGGTGGTTTCTTTTCTTGGGTTTGTAATTATTATGGTTGTTGGAAAGTAGGTGGTGGAAATGATTGAAGGTTGAATTGATTACCACATTGATTGTTGTAGTTCCAAGACAAAATTTGGATGTTGCCTCCATCTTAGGTTATATGTAATTGTGTTTGAGTATGAATTATTGTTTTGATTCACAATACCCATATAAAAGACCGATTCAGGATTATGTGGACAATTATCAAACAAATGGGCTTCATCACAAAGCACACAAGACACCATTAAATCTTGGACCTAGTTTATACTGGCAAGTTTTGAACCATTAAAAGATTTACCAAAGAAGACACTTGAGTTGTAAATGCCATAATATAATTTACCTCGTGCATTCCACCTACTCTTCTTATGGCTATCATTTCGTTCGTTAACCATTGATAATTATTGCTAGCCATTTTCTACTCTATGCTTCTAATAGCACTAAATGATGTGTCTAAAATAAAAATAAATAAAAATAAAAATAAAAAAATATAAACAACTAAATAAATAAATAAAATCAAAGACATTAACTGAAATAAATAAGTCAGTGAAAAGAATAAGTAAACTAAAATTAAAATTAAAGTAAAGAAAAATAAATTAAAAAATAACTAAAATAAATAAAATAAAAACAAAAAAATTATTAATTTCTAATATTTATAATCCTTGGAAACGACGCCAAAAAATTGATCGCCACACATGAAGTGTGTGCAATGAATATGCAAGAATACGTATTGCATCGTGTCATATAATGATAAGAAAATATCGTTCCTAAAGAGATTATTTTATTAGAAACCAATTTTTAAAACTAAAAATAATAAAAATCAATGATTTATTGGTGTTTTTATATTTTAATGAAGCAAAATTAAAATAATTAAAATTAAATAGCAATAATTAATTAAATCAAATTCAGTAACTAAAAAGATATATCTAGGAATACTTAATCCCCCAATTTTTTAAACATGTGAATTGCTAAAATCTCCACAATATAATATCAATTAATTATATGATCAAATGAATCTAACGTAGCATGTATTCCTCTCTCAAGTAAACTACACACCATATAGTAATTAATTAATCAGACTCTCATGCCAATTAAATTGCATACTACTCATTAAGTTCATCAATTATGGATCACATACATAAGAATCATATATTTATGCCTAGAAACTATGCATGTTATTTAATCAAGACAAATAATTAAATAATTCTCTCAAATCTATTTAATTGCCTCTCTAGATAAATTATTGGCCAAACAATTAATAGCATACAAATCAGATTAAATAATATAATTAAATTATAATTATAATTGGGGTAAAATATTAAATCATTACATGGTGAAAATTGTGTTCATAAGATCCTTATATTAATAAAGTAATTAACCATAATTGTGTTCATAAAACTCATATTTTTCATAAAGAAAAGAGTAGAAAAAGAAATACAATCAATCTCTTGAATTGTAGTATTAATTTCTTCTTGAATCTCTACCAAAATTGTATCTTCTCTTAAATTTTTCTGAATTTTTCTCTCTTTTTAGCTCTAAAAATGACCAAAATTATGCTAATGGAGGCAAATTAGGGTTTATGGAGTGATTAGGGGCTTAAATAATGCTTAGGTGTGATCTAGACCATCTAATTAACTTCAGATCAAGGGCTATGATCAAAACAAGAAAAAGTGACAGTTTTAGCCATTCACAGCATGACACTTGGCATTAGGAATTCATTGGGCGAATCAGGGAGCGACGCATGGCAAGAGAGACCATCAGAGTCAACGCTCACTGAGTCAATGACATGTGGTGTGATGTGATTAGTGGAGATGGATGGTGTGGAGCATGGGTGGAACGTGTGGAGCAATGGCATGGTGACATGTGGTGATGAGGTTTGACCAATTTTTGAACTCGTATTGAAGGTCGTACTGACACATGGCACGCGTTTCATCCTCCTCCATGTGGTGTAACATGATTTTCTCTCCGTGATTGTGTGGCATCTGTGTGACTTGTGTAGTCAGCTCCTCTTCCTACATGGCATGACACATGACAGCTTCTGATTGATCATGTGTTAAAAATTCATAAAAAATCCATAAAATTCCCAAACAATTCCAAAAATTATATTTTCACCGCTTTTCATTAAAAAAGTTTATATTTTAATATTTTTGACCCAAAAATACTATTTATTGAATAAAACAAGTCAATATTAAGTAAAAAAGTGCGTTAATGACTCTATTTTCATAGAGTCATCATATATCTAGGGTTACCTTTACAAATACAAATAGAAAAGCCAAATATTAACCACTCACCTTACCATATAAAAAACGTACAATCTATACTTGCGTCCACTCTTCAAAAAAATATATTCTCTTATAAAAAATGAATATAAGAGAAAGAAAAAAAATAAAAAGAAAGAGAGGAAAATGAATAGTACATTATATATACTATGATCCAAAAAGCCTAAACAGTTGTGAGAAATGGTTAAATGCAAAAGAAAATATAGGAAGCAATTCCTTAAAAAGTCATTGCATTTTCCTACATTTTCTAAAAGGCATATTACTTGATATTTTTATTTGATGAATTTGATTGATGCATGAAAATAATGTATAATATTTTATATATCCTTACATTTGATTCCTTTCATGAGATCAACGTTAAAATAACACTTTGATCCTTTCTTCTTTATACATATGCGAACATATTAGTTCATTTCTATACATTAATTCTTTCACATATAAATTAGTATGAGTGTTTAAACCTATAGGATTCAGTGTTTTTAAGAGTATTGACTTGTGAGGAATAGATAGTCAAAACGAATTCGAATTCTTGACACTAAGTTTGGGTAAAATTAAATTGATATATTTTTATTATTAAATATGAAAATGATTTTCAACTAATTATTATAATAAATCATGAGTGTTTAGGAAGTTGAAATAATCTATGCTTAATATTTTAATTTTGAAATTTAAAAGAGATTATAAGCACGAGATATTTTTTATTTCATTTCTTGGTTTTATTTTAGTTTTTTACTAGATTTTAAATTTTAGTTAACTTCTTATTTTATTTTTTTGATTTTTTTTTCATTATTTTTGTTAGTTTTTGTGGGTATCATTACTGAAAACCCTCACGAGAGTTAAAGTGATCTACTAGGGAAACTTAGACATTTAATGACTTGTTGCATATGCTAAATGCAACCGTGTCAATCCAAGAAGTGATTTATGATAGTTTAATTTTTAGTTTTTACCACTTCTCTTGCTAAGTGAGTAGCAAGAACCTAGTTGGCGGTTGTGATGAATGCTTAAAAAAGACTAAAATTATTATGAATTAATGTACTTTAATTTATTAAATATATTTATATTTGAATGATTTTATCATATTTTTATATAAATTTGTCTTTAATGAATCACAGGTTTTTTTTATTATTTTTCAAGTATTTTCATTTATAAATAACTTAAAGACTCGAAGAAAAATATTGGAGGCAAGACATCACAAATATGTTGAGAAACAAATGAGGAAAAGTAAAAAACTAGAAAAATTGCACAAAATGGGTCAAAATAGTCAAAAATTTCAAACATGTGAGTCCCGCACGGGCGTTGCGTTCATAGCCAGCCCACGCATGCGCATGCTGCCAGCACACATTTAGCACACGACCACGCATGTGCTAAGTCTCGATCATGTTAGCACATGCCCAGGCTTGTCCCGCGCGTGCGAACCAAACACGTGCCAGCTTGTTCAAACACATCCAAAATCAATTTTTGAGATATTTTCTCACTTTTTTTGGCCTTTTCCTCATTTATTAAAGGATTATCTTCCCATTGTAAAAATCATCCCTAAAATACCTCAAACCCCTCAAATCCCTCAAATTCTAAAAATTACAAACCTCTCTCTATCTAGTTCTTAGTTTTTTAAATTTTAAAGTTCTTTTCTTTTGAAAAAAAACTAGTTACATTTTTATAGATTTCTAGTTTTTGATTCAATAAAAGAAAATGAAAATCCTTTTGAAAGTTTTCCAGCAACTGAATTAACATCAAAGTTCTATAAGGATTCTTTTGAGATACAACTTTAAAATGAATTCTTTCCATTTATTTTTTATGTTTTTATTTTTATATGTTATGTTTAATTGGTCTGTGATTAAATTTAACCAGACTGGTTGTTTGTAAAACATATCTATAAAATAAATTGATTTTGGTTTTGTTCAAGATTTTATATTAAGGATATTAGAAAAAATATATTATTTTTAATTACAAACTTAAATCTGAAAATTTGATTTTAAGGTTTAATTATTTGTTCTGATTCAGAGTAGTTCTCTTTTATTTGTTGGCACAATCTCATAGTAGTTAGAGTGAAGCTCTATTTCAAAAACTTTTATAAGAACTATTGTTCAAAAATATATTGACAATATATTTTCAGTAATGGTTTTAAAACTTGAAAGTTAGTACTTGAATAATTAAATTCTTAGGTTAAATTTGAACACCTTGAATAAAATTTAAAATGTCCACCAAAGGTGGAATTTAAATGGTTTATTTTCAATCTCTTAGAAAAAAGGAATTAATTTAATTAATCAAATTAATTATCGATTCTACCCATAGGATTTAATTTATTTGTTTAATTAATAAAAAATATCTAACCCCACCCAAAATGATATTCATATAAAAAAGAAAGAATCAATAAATATCAATTTATATCTTTAATAACCTAAATAATATGAGCAAGCATAATCAACTTAATTATTATATCCATAAATATTCCACCATTATGAATGATAAAAATTTTCATTATTGTTTATTGAATCCATATCTATGTTTATTTTTTTAGTTATTAGATTAGAAAACACAAATCAAAATATCATGATAGAATATTTTGGATTTCATTTCATTTTTAAAAGTTTGAATAATAAATTAAAAACCACATATATTCCTTCCTTAGATCGACCAAGGGAGTATACTTGTAATTTTCTATAAAATGATTCGTGCACTTACGAG
The DNA here is from genome assembly GCA_033030585.1 of Hippophae rhamnoides. Classification (NCBI taxonomy): domain Eukaryota; kingdom Viridiplantae; phylum Streptophyta; class Magnoliopsida; order Rosales; family Elaeagnaceae; genus Hippophae; species Hippophae rhamnoides. The sequence continues at coordinate 39,058,896 of CM065438.1, read as the reverse complement.
AGTTTTACAAATATAAAACCAAAGTATTTGCAAGATCGGTATTGTTAACTCAATGTCGGTCTTGTCTTCATCAACTAGTCTAGTTCAATGTAAGCTAACTCATCACCACATGGCTATCTATGATTCGTGGTTATGACTTGCATGGTGAATGGGTGGAAAAAATGGACGATTTTGGTGATAATGCATGGTAAGCGCATTGACCAAGCTACTAAAATTAGAATGAATGCTATTCTGACAAGTGGCATGGTACTACCTTACACTATACATGCATCATTGCGTGATTGGCCCTCTCCACGTTTATGTCATCCACATGGCATGCTTGGTCAGATCCCATGCTTACGTGGTCTTCACATGGTAGTTATGATTGGTCTTGCATTAAAATATTCATAAAAAATCCAAAAAAATTTAGAAAATTCTCAAAAATTGTGCTTTCACCCTAATTTATTAGAAAGTTTATGTTTTAATATTTTTAATCTCAAAAATACTATTTATTGATAAAAACAAGCAAATATTAAGCAAAAAAGTGCACTTATGACTCTACTTTCATAGAGTCATCACACCTCCAAATTTAACTCTTTCCTTCTCCTCAAGTATATCCAAGTCTAAATAAATAAATTGACATGGATAGTATATTCATAAATATATATTAATACATGCATATTTAGCAAAAAATATCCCTTTCAAAAGCTACAATTCTCAAACAAGGAGGTTCACATATTCATCAATCAACGTTCTATCAATACAAGGATATGCAAGGTTTTTGAAGAATTGATTCATGTGTGTTGCACATGATATCATCAAACGTACCTATGAAATCAACTTCTATGAGCATGCTAATCAATTCAATCTTAGAACAAATCTAATAAGCCTATTTTTCACATCCCTCTCCACTAATATAAATATTTGCTTAACTTAAGATCATAAAGGACTTTATATGCTTGTAATGTAAGGCTTAGGTGAGGGTCGATAAATGAAGACATTTAGGCTTCATTTAGACTCTTTTCACACCTTAGGTTTTTTTTATTCATCACACACTTTTGACCTATAATTGAGCTTTTACTTGATATTTTAGTGCACCCTATCTAATCATTCTTTTTATATTCTTTTATTCCACGTCTCTTTTTTCCTAACTTTATAGCAGTCCTAAACCTATTTTTAAATTTATTTTCTTTTTCTTTAGAGGAATAATTGTGTTGTGAGTTTTTGTGTTTCTTCTTCCTTTTTTATATAGTGCATTACATTTCACCTTACTCTAGAGCATTACATAGGACTGCATTTTTTTCAAGCTAAAGGTGTAAGGGTAATGGAAATTCTTATCGGTTAGGTACAAAATGTGGCTTAAAGATAGTTATGAAATGTTCTTAATTAGGTCTAAATGGGTGACTAAAGATATTAACAATGGTTAGCTTGAAAGGCTCAATTGATCCAAATAAGGCCTAAATCATCTCTTTTTCTAAAAACTATTTAGAATTTTGCCTCAAAGGATGATCAAATAGATTACAAAACATGGTATATCTCATCAACTAGCATAACTCACTACAAAGTTTCTCTCAACAAGAGTACCAAAATCAATCATGAACATGCACATAAAAATTTGAAATAATCCAATCAAAACTAGCAAGTATATCACACGATTAATGTAAGTATCTTAGCAAGCATGTTACATTATTTATCCTAGTCATGAGAACAAATTTTTATCATTGAGTTCATATGTTTCATATCAAGAATTTATGCATTTAGCTTCCATATAAAAACATCCTAAAACAATTCCTAAAAATTTTAAATGCATACTAAATACTAAAGTAGAGAATGAAGATCCCTACCCTAAACTAAAATTTCACATTGTCTATAATGTGCACATATGAATATGAAAAAGTAAAAGGAAAATAAACTCACTTAGCTTTATCATACCACATCTGTCGTTGAAACTGGTCAATCTTGTTACACCATTGTTCTCCACATGTAATCACATATAAAATAAAAACAATAAAAATATAAGTAATATAAAATTGGGTTGCATCATAACTAGTGTTACATTTAACGTACTTGACTAGACAGTTATATCTACTCCTAAGGTACATCCCTATGTGTCCATTTACTTTTGAGTTTTCTGAAAACAATTTGAGTCTTGATTTTTTCAATAATACTTTATATTTTGGTTTTAAAATATAGTGTCAATTATCTTATTATGCCATATTTTTGTTTTATTTATGTACTCTTTGGTATTCTTATCAGCACTCCATCATAACTAATCTAATTTATGTATTTCTAGTTGGCATTCGCTATTAGAGTCTCTCACTTTCCCACTTGATTGAGGATTTTTGGGTAAAGGTGTGAGGTCTAAATTTGGTGGCCCTTCAATAGACGGTTTGAGCTTAGATCCTATCTCAAAATATTCAACAACCATATTAGGTATACACATGGGAAGGGTAACCTCTAAATAGTTCACACAATTAACAATATTAATCATAGATTCCATAATTTCAAAATTAAAATAGATTAAGTTGATTCTTAGTGAGTTTATTAATAATTATTCACAACAACATGTATAGTAGTCTTAAGTGTGGGTGACTTAACAGATTCTTTTAAGTTATCATTATAATCAGTCACATTTATCCTAAAGCATTCATTAGCGTTATCAACAACAGGGGTTTTAGATGCTTTAAAAACTTTAAATGTCACTTGTTCATCTTGAACTCTCATTGTAAGTTCAACTTTTTGTACATCAATAAGTGTTTTTTCGGTTGCTAAGAATGGATGACCTAGTATTATAGGAATGTTATGATTCTCTTCTATGTCTATTACAGTTAAATCCATTAGAATTATGAACTTGTCTACTTTTATTAGCACATATTCTACTACACCCCAAGGTTGCTTAGTTGATCTATCTACCATTTCTAATGTTAGTGAAGTTTGTTTGGATTTATCAACCCCTAATCTCTTAAAGGCCAATAACGGCATAAGGTTAATATTGGAATCTAAGTCACATAATGCTTTCTCAAAGTGTATGTTCCCAATAGTGCAAGCGATGTCAAAACTAACTAGATCTTTTAGTTTTTGGGATAGTTTTCTAGTAAGTATGGCACTACAACCTTTAGTCAGGGTCATCATTTTATTATCTTTAAGCCTCATTTTCTTAGACTAGATCTCCTTCAAAAATTTGGCATAAGAAGGATTTTGTTCAAGTGCATATATAAATGGCATATTTATGTGCAACTTCTTGAAGACATCTAAAAATTGTAAAAACTCCATGTCTAACTTTTGCTTGTGTAGTCTTTGAGGGAAAGGAATAGTAAGTTTATAGAGTTTGCTCTTTTTTACCTAAATTATATCCTTTTCATTACTCTCTTTATGCATTAATTCTTGGGTCTTTTTATCCACTAATTTATGCTCATCCTTGTTAATTACATATTCCTCCTCATTCTTTTTAGCTTCATGTTCCTCCTTTAAATTTTAACCACTCCTCAAGGCTATGGCATTGTAATGTTCCTTACCTTCTCTTCTAGGGTTTATAATTGTGTCAATTAAAAGGTTAGCTTCAGGCCTTTGACTTATAGCCTAGGAAAGTTACCCCATATGGGTCACTAAGTTTCGAAATGAAGTCTCTTTAGTGGACACTTTTTTATTTACTAATTGTATTTCATCATCCTTATTAAATAATTTGTATTGTCCTCAGTAGGTGGCTTCTTCTCTTCGGCTTGTGATTATTGAAAGCTAGGTAGTGGAAATTATTGATGGTTGAATTGATTACCACCTTGTTATTGTTATTACTCTAAGAGAAATTTAGATGTGTTCTCCATCCTGAGTTATAGTGTTTGAGAATAGATTACAGTTTCAGTTCATATTACCCGCATAATATGTTGATTTAGTATTATTTGGAAAATTATCAAACGAATAGGCTTTTCCCAAAACACACAAGACTCCCCTGAATCGTGGACATAGTTTATACTCGCTAGAAAGTTTTAAACCTTCAAAAGATTAACCAAATATGACACTTGAGCTATAAGTGCCTTGATACCATTTACCTTGTGCCCTCCCGCTACTCTTCTTATGTCGTCATTTTGTCCATTGCTATTGATAATTATTGCTATCCATTTTCTCAAGTAACTTATACACTTGATTGTACGATTTAGCTAGTAGAGCTCAATTAGTAGATGCATCAACAATGGTTCTTGTTTTATCAATGAGAAAATTGTAGAAAGTCTGAATTTGGATCAAATGAGTGATACCATGGTGAGGAAACTTCCTTAACAATTATTTGAATCATTTCCATCTTTATATAAAGATTCTCCTTCATATTGTTGGTAGAAGGTGATGTCATTTCTAAGCTTGGCATTCTTTATTGATAGGAAGTATTTTATCAAAAATTTATCCCCTATATAATTCCAAGTTGTAATGGAATCAAGTGGTAAAGTGTTAAACCAAGCTCGAGCATAGTCTCACAAAGAGTAAGGGAATAATCTAAGCCTAAGTGCCTTCAATGATACCACTAAATTTAAATGAATCTAAAACTTCAATAAACAATATGAGATGTAAATGAGGATCCACTATTGGTAGTCCGTGGAATTGTCCAACTTTTTGTAACATTTGAAACATCACTAAATTTATTTCAAACTAATTAGCTTCAATGTTTCACCTTGTAATACTTGGATTGAGCCCTTCCAACATAGCTCTGGTATATCCATTCAAATTTAGCTTATTATTGTTTATTTCTAATAGATTAGCAATTTTTTCTACTTGGGTGACAACTTGCTGTTTTCTTATTGATCTCAAAGTACGCTCAATTTCAGGATCTGAAGGCAAAACTTAGTCTTTATGGATTTTGCTTATGCAATACATTCAACTATGTTTCTAATGGCACTTAAGGAGATTTCTATATAAAAAATAAATAACTAAATAAAAAAATTTAAATTTTAAAATATAAATAAATGAAATAACTAAAGAAAATAACTAAAATAAGTAAATAAATAATAAAGAAAAATAAAAAAATAACTAACTAACTAGATAAATATATAAAAATTACAAAAAATGAATAAAGAAAAATAACTAAAATAAAATAAAATAAAAAATTTAATTTCTAACATTTTTAATCCTCGACAATAGTGCCAAAAGCTTGATCGACACATCAATTGTGTGCAATAAATATGCAAGTATATGTATCATAACAAGTAATATCAAGATAAGAAAAGATCATTCCCACAGAGATTATGTTATAAATTAAACTAATTTCTAAAGCAAAAAAATTCAATTTATTTTGGGTTTTTATGTTTTAAGAAAGAAAATTAAAATAACAAAAAATAAATGGCGATAATTAATTAAATCCTATTTGATAACTATGATGATATATGAGAAAAATATCGAAAAATACTTAGTCCCCCAATTTTCTAAACATATGAATCACTAAAATCCCCCAATATACTTATCGATCATATACATGATCAATTGAATCTAACCTAGCATGAATTCTTATGTTAACTAAACTACATGTCATATAATAATTAACCTAATCACACTCTCATGTCCAATAAATTGCATACTACTCATTAAATTCATCAATTACGGATCATATACATAGGAATCATATATATATATCTACCTAGAAACTATGCATGTTATGTAATCAAGACAAATAATTAAATAATTCTCTCAAATATATTTGATTGCCTCTATAGATTAATTGTTGGAAAAGCAATTAATAACATAAAAATCAGATTAAATATTATAATTAAATTGAAATCATAATTGGGGTAAAATATTAGATCATAACATGTTGAAAATTGGATTCATAAGACCCCTAGATTAATAAATTAGCTAGACATAATTTTGTTCATAAAGCTTATATTTTTTAAAAAGAAAGACATAAGAATTGATAAAGAAAGGAGAAGAATAATAAATATAATCAATCTCTTGAATTGTAGCACAAATATCTTGTTGAATCTCCATCAAAATTATATCTCCTTTTCAATTTTTTGTAGTTTTCTCTATTCTTGGATCCAAAATCTTAAAAAAAATTATGTTAATTTTGGGTTATTAGGGTGTTTGGAACAATTAAGGGTTAAATTAAGCTTATGTGAAATCTGAACCATCATATCTGCTTTAGATTAAGGGCTCAGATCAAGGGTTGAGATAAAAAAGGAAAAAATAATAGTTCTACTTAATAGGAATGCACCATATGTAAAAGACTAATCCAATCAGCGTGTGACGAGTAGCAAGGGTGATTGGTCTAGGTCAATGAATGATGACTCATCACCATGTTGGCTATTTGTGATTCGTGGGTATGGCTTGCGTCATGCATGGGTGGAAAAAATGAATGAATCAAGTGATGACGCATGGTGAGTGCTTTGACGAAGTGGCAAAAATCGCAATGAACATGATTTTGAAAAGTGGCATGAAGCTACATCATATGGTACATAATGCAATGCATAATTGCCCCTCTCTACTTGTGTGTCATCTATGTGGTATGCCTGGTCAGCCCCAATGCTTGCATGGCAACCACGTGGTAGTTTATGATTGGTCATATATTAAAAAATTCATAATAAATCCAAAAAATTCCCAATGCTTTTATTTTCATCCCATTTCACTAGAAAAATTATATTTTGATATTTTAACCCTAAAAATACTATTTATTGAATAAAATGAACAAATATTAAGACTGCAAAAGTGTGCACTGATGACTCTACCTTTATAGAGTCATCAACAGGCATTTAAGACTGCACTGTGCGTCTCTTATCCTCATATGATAGTTAATGTGAGAACTTATTTCTCTTGTCCTACGTATACTACTTCTTGAAATTAGAGACCTAGATTCCCTAACTCCTTTACATGTTTGTGCCATCTTTATGGCATTGTAAACCTTGCTAAGTAGTGTCCTAGATCCTTAGGGAATACGTCTCAAAGTTCTCCACCTCTCTCACCCTCATCTCTTATGTTAGGATGTAGCTAATGACTATGAAAATAGTCATTAGTGCACTTTTTTAATTAATATTTACTTGTTTTATTCAATAAATAGTATTTTTGGGGCCAAAAATATTAAAATATAGACTTTTTAGTGAAAAGGGGTGAAAATATAATTTTTGGAATCTTTATGGATTTTCAACTAAGACTAATCAAGAATTACCATGTGGCATGCCACGTAATTAGATGAGTTGACTAGGAAAACCACGTAGATGCCACACAAGCATGGACAACGAATCACTTTACGCCGCGTGTGAGGAGGACGAAACTCGTGCCATGTGTTAGCAAGGTGTTTAATCTGAGTTCAAAGATCGGTCAACGTGCCATGACACCTGTCACTATGTCATTGCTCCTCACAATCCACCCGTGTGCCACACCATCCATTTCCACGAATCACATCATGCTACGTGTCGCTGACTCAATGGGCATTGACTCTGACCGGTCTACCATGCCACGAGTCACTCCTTGATTCGCCTAGTGAATTTCTGATGCCACGTGTCGCGCTGTGATAAGTTACAACTGTCATTTTTTCTTGTTTTGATCGTAGCCCTTGATCTAAAGCTGATCTGATGATCCATATTGCACTTGAGTAATATTTAAGCCCCTAATGACTCCATAAATCCTAATTGGCGTCCATTAGCATAATTTTGGTCAATTTTTGGAGTTTAAAAGTGAGAAAAATTCAAGAGATGATACAATTTTGGTAGAGATTTAAGAGGAGATTTACACTACATTTCAAAAGATTGATTGTATTTCTTTTTCTACTCTTTTCTTTATCAATTTTATGTCTTTCTTTATGGAAAAATATAATCTTTATGGATATAATTATGTGTAGTTAATTTATTAATCTAGGGATTTTATGAACCTAATTTTCACCATGTGATGATTAATATTGTACTCCAATTATAATTATAATTTAATTATATTGTTTCATCCGATTTGTATGCTATTAATTGTTTGGCCAAAAATTTATCTATAGAGGCAATTAAATAGATTTGAGAGAATTATTAAATAACATGCATTGTTTCTAGGCAGAGATGTATGATTCTTATGTATGTGATCCATAATTGATGAACTTAATGAGTAGTATGCAATTTAATTGGAATGAGAGTGTGACTAAATTAATTATTATATGATGTGTAGTTTACTTGAGAGAGGAATACATGCTAGGTTAGATTCAATTGATCATGTAATTTAATTAATAATTATATTGAGGGGATTTTATCGATTCACATGTTTAGAAAATTGGGGGATTAAGTATTCTTTGATATTTTTTTATATATCTTTTTAGTTACCAAATTTGATTTATTTAATTATTTCTATTTACTTGTAGTTATTTTAATTTTGCTTCCTTAAAATATAAAAACACAAAAAAATTGATTTCTTTTTGTTTTAAAAATTAGTTTCTAATAAAATAATATTAGTGAAAATGATCTTTTTTTATCATTATATTACTTGTTATAATACGTATACTTGCATAATTATTGTACATACAATTTGTGTGACGATCAAGTTTTTGGCGCCATTGTGGGGGATTATAAATATTGGAAATTAATAATTTTATTTTATTATTTTATTATTTTAGTTATTTTTATTAATTTATTTTTCTCTACTTTAACTTTAATTTTAATTTACTTATTTTATTTTACTAACTTATTTATTTATTTTAGTTAATTTATTTATTTAGTTGTTTATTTTTTAATTTTAATTTATTATATATTTTTAATTTAGACAAATCCTTTAGTGCTATTAGAAGCATAGAGTAGAAAATGGCTAGCAATAATTATCAATGGCTAATGAAGGGAATAATAGCCATAAGAAGAGTAGGTGGAATGCTTGAGGTAAATGATATCATGGCAGTTACAACTGAAGTGTCATCTTTGGTAAATCTTTTAAAGGTTCAAAATTTGCGAGGGAGTATAAACTAGGTCCATGATTTAAGGGTGTCGTGTGTGTTTTGTGATGGAGCACATTTGTTTGATAATTGTCCATATAATCCTTAATATGTATTTTATATGGATAATGTGAATGAAAATAATAATCTATACTCAAACACATATAACCCAGGATGGAGACAACATCTGAATTTATCTTGGAATAACAAAAATTAGGGTGATAATCAATTCAACTATCAATCATTTCCACCACCTAGTTTCCAACAACAATAACAATCATAAGCCTAAGAAAATAAGCCACCTAATGAGGACAATACAAATGCCTTGATGGGGATGATGAAAGACTTCATCCAATCATTTTAATACAAATGTGTCAACTCAAGATACTTCAATTCAAAATTTGGAGAACCAAATGAAGCAACTTACTCAAGCTATAAGTCAAAGACCTCAAGGTAACCTTCCAAGTGACACAATTATAAACCCAAGAAGAGAAGGTGAGGACCATTGTAAATCATTAGCCTTGAGGAGTGGTAAAACTTTAGAGCAAGAAAATAAGACTTAAAAGGATTATGAGGACTTTGAGACTAAAAAGGATAAGGATGAATGTGAAACTCAAAAGGATAAGGAGGAACTAGAAACTAAAAAGGATGAGAATGAATTAGAGGATAAAAAGAGTAATGGAAAGGGTATAATTCAGTCAAAAAGAGAAACCTCTACAAACTCATTATTCCTTTCCCTCAAAGATTGCAAAAGAAAAGGTCAGATACGCAGTTTTCTTATTTTTTGGAAGTCTTCAAGAAGTTCTACATAAGTATATCATTTGCATATGCACTTGAACATATGCCTTCTTATGCCAAACTTCCAAAGGAAATCTTGTCTAAGAAAAGGAGGCTAGGAGATAATGAAATAATAATCTTAACTAAAGGTTGTAGTGCCATCCTTGCTAGAAAACTACCACCAAAAGTTGAAAGATGCAGGTAGTTTTTACATTCCTTGTACAATTGGGAACATCCACTTTGAGAAAGTAATATGTGATTGGGTTCTAGAATTAACCATAAGCCATCATCAATCTTCAAGAGAATGGGGTTGATAAAGCCAAACCCACTTCAGTAACATTACAAATAGTAGATAGATCAATTAAGAGACCTTGGGGTGTGGTACAAGATGAGATAGTAAATGTAGAAAATTCATCTTTTCGGCAGACTTCACTTTGCTAGACATGGAAGAGAATAGTGAAATTCCCATCATACTTGGTTATCCATCATTAGCAACCAGAAGAGCACTCATTGATGTATGAAAATGTGAACTTACAATGAAAGTGCAAGATGAATAAGTAAGTTTAAATTTTTTTAAATCATCTGAACCTCTTGACATTGATAGTGTGAATGAATGCTTAAGCATAAATGTTACTAATTATGGGAATATCTTAAAAGAATATGTTGAGTCATCCACACTTAAGAATATTACACATGATGTTATGAAAAAGGACATAAACTCATTAGAAAACTACTCAACCTATTATAACTTTGAAAGTATGGCATCGAAGGTTGATATTGTGGACTATGTGAACTTTTTGGAGGACGCACCTTTCATGTATGTATCAAAGGAGATTATGGAAAATTTTGAGATAGGATATAAGCTCAAACCATAAATTGAAGGGCCATTTAGTTTACATCTCACACTTTTACCCTTCCATCCCCAATCAAGTAGGCAAGCGAAAGAGTCCAATGGAGAGGTGAAAAAGATGTTGAAATAAATAAATTGGATGAGTTATGGTGGAGTGGTTATAAGAATGCCAAAATTTTTAAAAAGAAAACAAAAATATGGCATGAGAAGAGAATTAAGCACTATGTGTGTGAACTAGAGCATAATGTCATGATCTTAAATTTCAAATAGCAATCGTGCGGTACTTAGCACAGTCCATTGCACGAAGCCTGCATTTCAACCGGAACAAAACACTCCAAAGAGACTATAAAGAGACTTAGAGATTTAGAGGATTCAAGAGCAAAATAAAGAACACAAGAGAGTTTGTAAAGAATGCCTTGTATTGCTCTTTAGAGAGGTTATCTTACAATTTACCAAGATGAAAACAAATGAAGACCAATAGGTCTATTTATAGTGTGGCACCAACCTTAAGACTATGCCATAACTTTCTAGATCCTTCTATGTCTAGAATGTACAAGATTGTTCTAGTTTTATCTACAATATGCCACAAGGTTCTGGGACCTTCTACCTAACTCTAGAGTCTTCTAGGATTGTCTAGTTCCTTCATACAAGTTCTAGGATGTTTCGTAAGCTTCTAGAGACTTCTACATCCTTCCTGAACCATCCAACATGTTCTAGAATATTCCAATCTCTTTTAGCACCTTCCAGCACATGCTAGTATACTTTGGAACATTCTAGAGTCTTCAAGGCTTGAGTTGAGTCCATCCAACTCTAGCTCCTTCTAGACATCTCTAGGCCACTCTAGAACTTTCCCATGTAGAAAAGTCTATATCCTTTAGGCAAGCACCATTTCTTTGGATTGTAAGGGACATTTTAAGCGGGACGTAACACCCTCCCACACTTAAGTTCACGATGCCCTCGTCGCGCCTTCAAGCTTGAACCTTTCTATGTAATATTTGAATTACAACAAAGAGTTTTCAGGTTCCCATCTTGCCTCTATGTCCATGGCATTCTTCCACTTAACCAAGTATTCCCAATAACTTGGTACATCCCTACACCGAATTAGGCGGTCTGCCAAGATAGAGTCCACTCTTCTATCGAAAGAGGTTACTACTATGGTGGGTGCCCTATTTGATTCTCCCTGACTTGTGTCTTCCTTGTCTCAATGATAAGGCTTCAACATGCTTACATGAAAAACTGGATAGATTTTAAGCTTTGGAGGGAGTTGTAATTTGTAAGACACCTTACCAACTTGCTTAAGGATTGGAAATGGCCCTTCCTACTTCCGTACCAACCCCTTGTGAACCTTTTGTAAGGACTTGAACTATTGGGGCAATAATTTGACAAGGACCAAATCTCCTTCCTGAAATTCAACCATCCTCCTTTTCTTGTCAGCCCACTGCTTCATCTTTTTAGACGCCTTGTTTAAATAGGCTCGGGCTAACTCTGCTTGCTCATGTTATGCCTTAGCAAATTTGAAAGTAGCAGGACTCTTCCCTTCATAGCTTGTGGCCAAAGCATGAGGAGTCATGGGTTGCTGTCCCATGATGATCTCAAAGGGACTCTTTATGATGGACTTGATCCTCTATAAGTTATAAGAGAATTGGGCTACATCCAGCAACTTAGCCCAATCATGTTGATTGGCACTAACAAAGTGCCTAAGATAAAGCTCCAACAATGCATTGGCATGTTTCGTTTGTCCATCACTTTGTGGACGAAAGCTTGTGGAGAAGTTCAAGTCTAGTCCCAACAATTTGAACAATTTTGTCCAAAACTTCCCAGTAAATCGAGGGTCTTGATCACTCACAATTTTGCATGGAATTCCCCAATGCTTCACGACGTGCTTGAGAAACAACTATGTTGTCTCATCCACAGTGCAATTTGCTGAGGCAGGTATGAATGTTGTATACTTGCTGAAGTGATTGATGATCATAATTATGCTACCAAAGCCCTCTGATTTTGGCAAGCAAGTGATGAAATCCATTGAGATAGTCTCCCATGGTCTCTCTGGAATAGGCAGCTGCTCTAGCAAACCTCTGGGTACATGCTGCTTTGTCTTGTCCTGTTGGCTGATGAGCAAAACTGGCATTGCCGATCCTGCCAATACTTTGGTTTTATATTTATAAAACTCTCGCAAGTGCACGAATCATTTCGTAGAAAATGATAAGTATACTCCCAAGGTCTATCTAAGGACGGAATGTATGTGGTTTTTAATTTATTATTCAAACTTTTAAAATGAAAGTAAATCCTAAACATCCTGTCATGATATTTGGGTTTTTGTGTTTTTTAATCTAAGAACATAAAAATAAACATAGATATGGATTTAATAAACATTTATGCAAATTTTATCAGTTAAAATAGTGGAGTAATTATGGATATAATAACTAAGTTAATTATGCTTGCTCATATTATTTAGGTTATTAAAGATATAAATTGATATTTATTGATTCTCCCTTTTTTGTATGAATACCACCTTTGGTGGGGTTAGATATTCTTTGTTAACTAAACAAATCAATTAGGACCTATGGGTGGGGTTGATAACTAATTTGGTTAATTAAATTAATTTCTTTTTCTAAGAGATTGAAAATGAACCATTAAATGAACCATTTAAATGCCACCTTTGGTGGGGTTAGACAGTTTAAACTTTATTCAAGGTGTCCAAATTAAACCTAAGCATTTAATTATCCGAGTACTAACTTTCAAATTTTAAAACCACTACTGAAAACATGTTGTCAATACATTTTCACATAATAATTCTTATAAAAACTTTTGAAATAGAGGTTCACTCTAATTACCGAGCGATTGTACCAAAAAATAAAAGAGCATTACTCTAAATCAGACCAGATAACTAAACCTTAAAATCTAATATTCAGATTTAAGTTTGTAATGAAAAATAATATATTTCTCTCTAACATTCTTAATATAAAATCTTGAATAAAAATAAAATCAATTCATTTTAGAGATTTTTACCTATTTAATATTTTGCAAGCATAACAACGTTATTATTATATCATGTTTACAAAGAGCCACCAAAGTTAATTTTAATCACAGACAAATTAAATATAACATGTAAGAATAAGGCATAAAAAATAACTGTAAAGAAAATAAAATCCTTATAGTACTTCGATGCTATTTCCGTTGTTGGAAAACCTCCAAACAGAATTTGCACTCCCATTTATTGAATTAAAAAGCAAATAAATTACAAAAACATAACTAGTTCTTCTCAAAAAGAGAACTCTAAAACTAAGAGAAACTAACTAAGAAAAGCTAAAAACTAAGAAAAAAATAAAAAAGAAAAAAAAACTAAGAAATGAGAGAAAGAAAGAGAAGAGAAGATGTGTTTTGAGGTGTGCTTAGTTGTGAAGAGAATGGGAAGAAAAAGTGGGTGAAAAAATGATAAAAAATGGTGGAAATGCGGAGTGGTGAATGATGATGTCAGCATGACGTGGGGGTGGCTGCGCGCGGATTGGGGCGTAGATGGCAGCAGCGTGCGGAAGGAACCAGTGGCGCACGCAGAACTGGAGCAAGGTCCATGCAGTTGGCACAGCACTGGGAGCGGGCACGCGCGGGACTGGGCGTGTAGTTGGGCGGCACAATTTCCTCCTTTTTGACATTTTTGACCCATTTTGTCCAATTTTTCCATATTTGTTGACCTTTCCTCTTTTATTTATTAATATATTTGTGATGTATTACCTCCAGTATTCCTCTTTGAGTCTTTAAGTTACTTTTTTAAGCAAAAATACCCATGATTCTGAAAAAGAGAAATTTATACAAATATATGATAAAATCATATAAATATATATATATATTTTTAATCAATTATCCAGCTGCCCTCCGCGCACGCCGACGCCATTTCTCCCCATTTTTCACGTGCAGCTGCCCCCATGATGTCATGCTGACGTCATCAATGACCTCCATAATTGCACTACGCGTTTTCACCATTTTTTAACATTTTTTCACCCACTTTTTCTCTCCATCCTCACCTATAAATACCCCCCTTCTCTTCACTTCAAAATACACCTCAAAAACACACTTTTCTCTTCTTTCTTTCTCTCCATTTCTTAGTTTTTAGTTTTTTTTAGTTTTTCTTATGTTTTAGCTAGTTTTTCTTATGTTTTAGCTAGTTTCTCTTAGTTTTAAAGTTCTTCCCTTTTTGGGAAGAACTAGTTATGTTTTTGTAATTTATTAGCTTTTTGATTCAATAAATGGGAATGCAAATTCCGCTTGGAGGTTTTCTAGCAACGGGAAGAGCATCGAAATACTGTAAGGATTTTATTTTATTTGCAGTTATTTTTTATGCTTTAGTCTTACATGTTATATTTAATTTGTCTGTGATTAAATTTAACTATGCTAGCTGTTTGTAAAAATGATATAATAATAACGTTGTTATGCTTGCGAAATATTAAATAGGTAAAAATCTCTAAAATGAATTGATTTTATTTTTATTCAAGATTTTATATTAAGAATGTTAGAGAGAAATATATTATTTTTCATTACAAACTTAAATCTGAAAATTAGATTTTAAGGTTTAGTTATCCGGTCTGATTTAGAGTAGTGCTCTTTTGTTTGTTGGTACAATCGCCCGGTAGTTAGAGTGAAGCTATATTTCAAAAGTTTTTATAAGAATTATTATCTGAAAATGTATTGACAACAGGTTTTTAGTAGTAGTTTTAAAACTTGAAAGTTAGTACTCGGATAACTAAATTCTTAGGTTTAATTTGGACACCTTGAATAAAGTTTAAACTGTCTAACCCCACCAAAGGTGGCATTTAAATTGTTCATTTTCAATCTCTTAGAAAAAGGAATTAATTTAATTAACCAAATTAGTTATCAACCCCACCCATAGGTGTTAATTGATTTGTTTAGTTAAAAAAGAATATCTAACTTAGTTAACAAAGAATACCAAAGGTGGTATTCATAGAAAAAAGGGAGAATCAATAAATATTAATTCATATCTTTAATATCCTAAATAATATGAGCAAGCATAATTAACTTAGTTATTATATCCATAAATACTCCACTATTTATAAAAGATAAAATTTGCATGAATGTTTATTGAATCTATGTTTAATTTTATGTTAGTAGATTAAAACACAAAACCCAAAATATCGTGACAGGATGTTTAGGATTTAATTTCGTTTTTAAAAGTTTGAATAATAAATTAAAAACCACATACATTCATTCCTTAGATCGACCTTGGAAGTATACTTATCATTTTCTACGAAATGATTCGTGCACTTGTGAGAGTTTTATAAATATAAAACCAAAGTATTGGCAGGATCGGCGATCCCGGTTTTCACTCATCATTGTACCCCGAATATCCATCAAGGAAACAATAATAAGCATGTCCAGCCAATCTTTCCAATATCTGATCAATAAATGGCAAAGGAAAATGATCTTTTCGGGTGGCATCATTCAACTTTTGATAATCAATAATACTCTCCACCCAGTCATTGTCCTTGTTGGAATAAGCTCATTGTTTTCATTTTCTATAACTGTGATTCCTCCTTTCTTTGGTACACAATGAATTGGGCTTATCCAAGCACTATCTGAAATCGGATAAATTACCCCGGCATCCAAAAGCTTAATCACCTCATCCTTGACCACTTTTTGCACTGTTGGGTTTAAGCGCCTTTGTGGCTGAATTATGGGCTTGTAATCCTCATTCATCAAGATTTTATGCATGAAAATAGAGTTGCTAATCCCTTTGATGTCCGCCATTGTCCATCCAATTTCCATTTTGTGACTCCGAAGAACTCCTAATAGCTTGTTTTCCTCTTCACCATTCAAAGAATTTTTAATAATAACAGGAAAGGATTCTGAGTCTCCAAGATAGGCATACCTTAGATGGGATGGCAGTGGCTTTAGCTCAATCTTGGCGGCTTCCTTCTTTACCACTGAGGTTGGATTTTCATTTGGTCCCAACTCCTTGAATGTTTCATCACTGAACAAATATTTATCAAGTGCTGCCAGTAATTCAGAACATTGTCTCACTCCCTCATCTTCCTCCTCAATTGTTGTTGATTTTACAAGGCAAGCTTCTAGTGGTAGCAATGGATTTCTCTCCTCAAAATTTTCCGAGATTATCCTGTCAAGAGTGTTAATTTGAAAACAAGAATGTACCTCACTTGGAAATTTCATTGCTTCAAAAACATCAAAAGTCACTTGTTCATCTTGCACCCGTAGAATGAGCTTTCCTTGCTAAACATCAATCAATGTTCTTCCAGTTGCAAGGAACGGTCTCCCTAATATCAATGGTACCTCTCTATCTTCTTCCATGTCAAGCACCATGAAATCTACAGGGAAAATAAATTTTTCAACTTTAATTAAAACATCCTCAATTACCCCTCGAGGATATTTCACCGATCGATCCACTAATTGTAGAGAGATTGAAGTGGGTTTTACTTATCCTAGGCCTAGTTTTCTGAAAATAGAAAGTGGCATCAAATTAATGCTTGCTCCTAAATCACATAGGAATTTATCAAAATTGCAACTTCCTATAGTACAAGGTATAGTAAAACTCCCTAGGTCTTTCAATTTCTATGGCAGTTTTCTTTGAAGAACTGCACTGCACTCCTCATTTAGCATGACCATTTCATAATCTCCCAACTTATTCTTCTTTGATAGGATTTCCTTCATTAATTTTGCATACTTGGGCATTTGTTCCAACATCTCTGCAAAAGGAATTTTAATATGCAATTTCTTAAAAATATCCAAAAATTTATCGAATTGATTATCAAGCTTTTTCTTATTCAATCTTTGAGGATATGGGATAGGAGGCTCATATTTCACATTTGGGGAAGGTTGAACATCTTGGGATATTGATGGCTTATCATTAGATTCTTCCATCTTTTTCTGTGATTTCCCCTGCATTTCAAGTTCTTTACCGCTTCTAAATGTGATAGCCTTTACATGCTCTTTGAGATTTATTGTGTCACTAGGCAACGATCCTTGAGACCTTTCTATAATCTGCTTTGAAAGCAACCCCAGTTGGTTTTGAATGTCCCTGTTGATTGCCTCTTGATTTCTGAAATTTGTTCTTGACTCCTCAATGAACTTTCCCAAAATTCCTTCCAAATTTGTTTATTTCTTCTCTTGGGGTTGGTACGAAGATGACGACGGTTTAAATCCCCCTTGGTTATTTCCCCATGACAAATTTGGATGATTTCTCCAACCTGGATTGTAGGTGTTCGAATATGGGTTATGTTGAGGTTTTTGGAAATTTGAAACATAATTTGCTTGCTCAACATTTGGTGAAGCAAATGGATTTCCATCTTGGCACTCGATACTAGCATGATTTTCACCACATAAATCACATTGTGCAGTTGGTTTGGATTCGAATTTGGATGACAAAGATTCCATCTTTCTTGAAAGAGCAACAACTTGAGCTGACAAAGCATTCACTGAATCAATTTCATGCACTGCTATTGGTCTTTTGCAATTACCCGCTCTGAATGCCACTGATTGTTGTTTTCTACCATAATCTCTAACAACTCATGACATCCTCCGGTGTTTTTCCATTTAAAAACCTTCCAGCTGTAGCATCAATCATTGCATGATAGTTTGAAACCAACCCATTATGAAATGTAGAGACTTGCAGCCAAATTGGTATACCATGATGTGGGCACTTCCTCAACATTTCTTTGAATCTTTCCCAAGCTTCATACAATGATTCTTGGTCATATTGTGTAAAAGATGTGATTTCGTTCCTCAATTTTGCTGTCTTAGCAGGAGGAAAGAACTTGGAGAAGAATTTTTGAACCAATTCATTCCATGTTGTAATTGATCCTGGTGGTAATGATTTTAGCCACTCCTTGGCTTTATCCCGAAGTGAAAAAGGAAAAACCCTCAATCTTATAGCATCTTCAGACACACCATTTATCTTGTAAAGATCACTCACCTCTAGAAAGTAAGCAATATGTGCATTTGGATCATCCTTTAACATTCCCCTAAAATGATTTGATTGAACCATTTGGATAAAGGATGGTTTTATCTCAAAGTTATTTTCTTGAACAGTTGACCTCCTTATACCTGGAGTAGTTCCAGCAACATTGGGCACAACATAATCCCTCACAGCTCTATGATTTCCACCTCCCTCAACAAATGGTGGATCCATAGTTGATTGTCTATTATGAGGTGAGGTTGAACGCTGTCTCTCTCGGTTTAGACGCCTAAATGTTCTATCAATCTCTGGATCAAATGGAAATTTGTTAAGGCTTCTTGTACGTCTCATACAACAATCCTACAACCAGAAAATTAACTAGCACAAAAACAATGCAAAGTTACCTTTTTTTATGATAAATGAAATAAAAGAGCAAAATAAACAAAATTAAAAATGCAACAATGATAAAGCAAATTAACTTCAAATTAAAACTAAGATTAGGTAGTATCGATATTAATAAAATCAAACCATTCCCCGGCAACGGCGCCAAAAACTTGATTCGTATTTTTGCAAGTGTACGAATCGTTCAAGTAATAAAGTGTACAAAAGTACGGATATCGAACCCACAAGGAATGGCATTACTAAGTACCAAAATTGACTAATAATTTTATTTGAAAACCGAATTGTTGAATTTTTTTAAGAAGTAAATTAACTTAAAACTAAACGCAAATACCAAAATTTAATGTTTTTCACAAATGATTAAAAATGCTAAGGCATTTGATTTCGCTAAATCAATGCAATTCGATTTCAAGTCATGTTATGTGAGAATCAAAGTTAAAAGTGATGGTTGAAAAACCAAAATTTACCTAATACTCTCTCTCGAGTTATACTAGAATTACTTATCTATGAAAACCGACTATATTTCTATGAAGATTTAATCACAAACAAGCACATTATGATTTATGGAATTTCTAGAATAACCACATACATCATGCATTAGTTCTCACACTCGCATTCAACATACGGTATTTATCACAAGAAGCGTTCATTACACATCTCCTCTCGGTCTCAATATAATGCAACAAATCATTTAAATCTTGATTATAAATTTAAAAGCATTAAGCATGTAAATAAATACTCAACTTGAAAACAATGAATTCATATAACGATAACACAAGAAATCATATTTTCTTGATTCAACTACATCATAGCCTTAGCAAAAAGGAATTAGTTCATAACGAAAATAAGAACAAACATATTCTCAATTGAATCCATGAAGAAACAATCTGAATAAAATGCAGAAAATAAAAGCTAAGGAGAAGAGACGAAAAACTCTTGAAGATGAAGACTTGGTAGCAACAATGGTGATGATCCTTCAAGCTTATCCAACCTTTCTCTCCAAAATTTCCTTTTCTCCTCCAAAAATACTTAGATCTGCTCTCTCTACCATCCCCCTCTTTTTCCATCATAATGTATATATAGATCTAGGGTTTGGGGGCAAATTTGGAACAAAAAAACATAAAAAATGTGTTTTCAGACGAAACTCGCCAGCGGCGACATTATTCTCGCCGCGATGAGATTTTTGGAAAACTTGCGATTTTGGTTCCACTAAATCTCGCCGGCGGCGAGATTATTGTGGCCGGCGGTGGGATGCACTTGGGGGGCGATGAGATTATTGTGGCCGGCGGCGAGATGTACTTGGCTGGCGGCGAGATTGATTTGGCCGGCAGCGAGATTGCTTTGCCAAAATCTGTGCTCCCTGCATGATTTTTAACATTTTCTCCATAAGGTTTTTGCCGGCAGCGAGAATATTCTTGCCGGCGGCGAAATTCCAAATTTTGAAATTTTGTTTTCTTTTTATTTGCACCTAATCCTGTTCATTGAAATTTGTCCCAAACATCTCCAAAATTATGATTTTACCTGAAATTTCACTTTAAACACAAAATTCCTGTGAAATGACATTTGTGGATTAAATAATCAAATAAACATAATTTTCACAGAAATATCAACATTTAAATCATAATAAAAATGCAATAATTTAGCTCTTATCATATAACATGTAAGAATAAAGCATAAAAATAACTATAAAGAAAATAAAATCCTTACAGTACTTCGATGCTATTCCCGTTGCTGGAAAACCTCCAAACAGAATTTGCACTTCCATTTATTGAATCAAAAAGAAAATAAATTACAAAAAAATAACTAGTTCTTCTCAAAAAGAGAAGAACTCTAAAACTAAGAGAAAATAACTAATAAAAGCTAAAAACTAAGAAAAAAACAAAAAAAAACAAGAAATGAGAGAAAGAAAGAGAAGAGAAGATGTGTTTTGAGGTGTGTTTAGTTGTGAAGAGAATGAGGGTATTTATAGGTGAGGATGGGAAGAAAAAGTGAGTGAAAAAATGATAAAAAAAGGTGGAAACGTGGAGTGGTGAATGATGATGTCATTTGATGATGTCAGCATAACGTGGGGGGCGGCTGCGAGCGGATTGGGGCGCAGATGGCAGCGGCGTGCACGGAATGCAGTAGCTACATGCATAGGCACATGTGGAAAAGCCAAGGGCGTATGCTGAATTGGAGCATGGCGCGCGCGATTGGGACGGCACTGGGCATGGGTGCGTGAGGAACTGGGCGTACGGTTGGGCGGCGCGGCGACGCAATTTCCTCATTTTTGACATTTTTGACATTTTTGACCCATTTTGTCCAATTTTTCCATATTTGTTGACCTTTTCTCATTTATTTATTAATATATTTGTGATGTATTGCTTCCAATATTCCTCTTAGAGTCTTGAAGTTACGTTTTTAATAGAAAATACCTGAAAAACAATAAAAAATACCCTTGATTCAGAAAAGGAAAAAATTATATAAATATATGATAAAACATATAAATATATATATTTTTAATCAATTAATGTACATAAAATCATGGTAATTTTAGTGCTTTTTGAGCACTCATCATTGGCATACAAGACAAGTCCATACATGGGCTTCAACATCATCCCTTAATTGAGGCCAATAGTAAATAGACTTGATTAGGGCAAGGTTGTGTCTCATTCCTAGGTGTCTAGCCCATAGTGAGCCGTGACATTCCTTGATGATCTCCTTCCTTAGGTTCCCTCACTTTGGCACAAAGATATGATTACGCTCGGCATAGATTAGTCCATCACTCAGCCAAAATCGCCTTGTCTTTCCTTCCTTAATAAGGGCAAGGAGGTTTTGAACCAAGGCATCATGCTCAAGCCTTTCTTTGATCCTTTCCAGCAAGGGACTGCTTGGTCTACTCAAGGCTGCTAACTCCACCTTTTGACTTAGCACATCAGCCACCACGTTGGCCTTACCGGGCTTGTATTCTAGCCTATAGTCAAACTCTACTAAGAAGTCTTGCCATCGTGCTTGCTTGGGACTCAACTTCTTTTGAGTATGGAAGTAGCTGGTTGCCACATTGTTTATTATGATAACAAAATCAGAACCCAATAAGTAGTGTCGCCACACCCTTAGGCAATGAATGATAGCTTTCATTTCCTTTTCTTGCACCATGTAGCAGCGTTCGGTATCATTAAGCTTGCAACTCTCATAAGCTATCGGACACCCTTTGTTGTGTGTTTTGGAACACACAGAAAATCGTGCAAGTATACACGGTCACAAGTAATAAAGATTTGTAAGTAGAGTATCGTTCCCACGAGGATTTGTTACTATAGTTTGTTGAGTACTAAAATTGTATCTCTCTGATTTTATCCAAAATAATCGTTGATATGGAAAAAGGTAAAAAGAAAATAAGAGAACTCTAGGATTGGAATTTTTCACCAAATTATTCCACTCCAATCATATTATCTTCTTTTGATTTATATTTTTCAGTACATTTAATTTGTCAACCGAAAACTTCTTTTTTATTCATACATCTCTTCCGAGCTCCGTACAAACACACCTCGTTAAATTAATTCACTATATCTCTATGAGAATTAAATTTAATAATATTCATTAGGTTCTAAGTTCTCAAATGGTCACACATACAATTAGGGTATATTCCTATCCTTCATCATACATGTCATTCTATTTACGAGCAATATACACAAAAATGCCTTTCTCAAGTTTATTTTTATGCCACAAATCGTTTTGATAAAATTCGTAAATAATCAAAAAGCATTAAGCACAAAATAGAACGAACAAATCGAACGTCTTATAAATCTATCAAAAAAATAATTAAAATCAAAGCTTCATAAATTTAGATCAAACGCAACCCTAGAAAAATTAAATTACTTCATGAAATTAAAATAAAAATTACAACAGTTCAAGAAAAATAAGATGAAGAACACAGAAAATTAAAACATCACGAAATGAAAAATTTGGCACCACAGTAATCACAACAAAAGCCAAAAATGACAGGTGTTCTAAAATTCTAAAACCGAACACCACAAAATTTCTAAACTAAAAAAAACTCCCTAACTCTATCATAACATCACCTATTTATAGCTAAAAAATACATATAAAATATTAGATTTTTATTTTATTTTTTTTATCAAAAACGCGTAATAATTTTTATCGAAAAACAAAAATCACGCGTATCGATTTTCGTATCAAAAAATATTATTTAATTCACGGGTGAGACAGGGGCGCCGATTCTGCATTTTTTAAATTCTTTATGCGTGCCACGTGTCTAAATCTGATTCGCTGCAAGATTCCCTATGGCCACGTGGCATCATACCATTGGGTGAACAAACCGGATGCACGCAGGAACGGTGCACGGGATTGGGGCGCCGAACTGTGAGGCAACGGCTGGAACGAGGTGTGATCCAGTGCGGTCACGCGCATTGTAAAATACCACGTGTTGGAACATGATTCGCTTAAATATTAATGGGACACGTGGCAGATTCTTATTCTGTAAAAACTGAGGATGCACGCTGCTACCATAACCCACGTCACACATGATTTCTACACGAACGATTCAGTGCGCGACAGCTTGGTTCCACGCGCTTCAATCTGGACCATGCAAGAGATCCAACGGTCGGCCGATGCGCGCTCGGGAATCTGCGCGGCCGACACGCGGGTCCACTCGACGGCCGCCACGCGGCAGTGTGGCCCACCGCACGCCGAGCCGCGCGAAGATTTTACACGCGATTTTGCCTCGTCTGGTTGTACTGCCAAATCCGGGACCGTTGATGCTTTGATCGGACGGTGGGTGATGAACGTCGTGATTTGTGCGAGTGCGATTCTTTTCTGCCACGAGTAAAATTCAAACTTTTATAAATTATATTTTGACCCACAAATTTAATCCAAATTACATTTTGCACTTTCTTAAATTACAGTTAAGCCCTTTGCTAATTTTAAATTAAATTTTTAAACTTTTAATAATTATAATTAAGCCCAAATTTAATTTAAATTATATTTTCGATTTTTATAAATTGTATTTAAGAAACTATATTATCATAAATTATATTTGGGGACAGAAATATGAAATTAAGTACATTTTCGATACAAATTATTTAATTTTATTAAAAATGTATTTTTAGCACATAAAAGGAAAATATTAATTTATTTAACAAAAATTGACTAAATATTAAAAGAACATAGCAATTATCATTACTAAAATTGATGAAAATAACTGTATAAAATACAGTTATCACCCTTCCTACATCAACAATCCACCAATGGTAAAGTCTAAAGCATCTGTATGTAGTTTGTACATGTTGGAGGGGTCTGGTAAGCAAAGCATCGGTTCTCCACAGATGGCCTTCTTTAAATATTCAAAAGAGGCTTGGCATTTTCTTGTCCATTCCCAAGACTTGTTCTTTTTGAGCAGATTAGTCAATGGGGTTGCTCTTGTTGAGTAAGACTTGATAAACATCCTGTAATAGTTCACAAGTCCAAGAAAATACCTTAAGTTGGGGACCTTGGTAGAAGGTTCCCATTCTTGGATGGCTTTCACCTTGGTTCCATCCATTATAAGCTTCCCATCCTTTATCCTATGCCCTAAGAAAATCACCTCATCTTGGGCAAAGGAAAATTTTTCCTTCTTGACATATAGTTCATTTTCCTTTAAGACCTCTAACACCTTCCTCAAGTGCTTAAGATGTTCTTCCAAAGTCTGACTATATATCATAATGTCGTCAAGATATACTACCATGAAACAATCGAGGTAGGGATGGAAAATCTTGTTCATAAGAGTGCAAACACCATCTAGCTCATTAGTGAGACCATGCCTTCGTCTCCATAATAGCATAGCAATGTCAGACAAGTACATGGTAGTAGTTCGGATGTTGCGGTATGGTCCGTTATGCCAGTAGCCTCAAAATATTGTTCAAGCCCCCATATGAAGTTATCAACTTCCCTAGCATTCCTAGCACCATTGAAGGTCTTTGGCTTGGGAATATCCACCTTTTGGGCCTCAATGATGGTGGTTGTGCTAGTTCCTATGGCCATAGCTCACTTACAAAGAGCTAGGTCCCTTCCCATATCCTCGACTCTAAGCAACATATTAGCAACTTCTCTTTGGAAAAGGTCTAGTACCTTGGCAAGCTCATCCTTCAACCCATCGATCTCTTGCCTTAACCACCATCTAGCTCATTGAAGGACATCTTGACAGCTGCACGGATCTCTACATCCTTGAATTCCAAGCCATTTCAATGTTCCTCCAAGTTGTCCATCCGGTCAAAAAGCTCTCCTAAGCTATCCTGCGCACTCCCAACACGTGCTTCTAAGCTAGAAAATATGTATTTTGACTTGGCTTGAGACTCCTTTGGCGGTTTTCGAACTTCCTCATTCCCATGTTCCATTGGTGGAACATCCACACTTGGTGTAGCTAGGGCACTATTCTTCATTATACCAAGGATAGTAATGCTTCAACCTAAAGCTCTGATACCAACTATCACAACCTTAAATTTCAAATAGCGATCGTGCGGAACTTAGCACGGTCTGTTGCACTAAGCCTTCCTTTCAACCAAAATGAAACACTCCAAAGAGACTAGAAAGAGACTTAGAGATTTACAAGATTCAAGAGTAAAAGCAAGAACACAATAGAGTTTGTAAAGAATGCCTTGTATTGCTCTTTAGAGAGGTTATCTTACAATTTCCCAAGGATTTCCCAAGATGAAAACAAATGAAGACCAATAGGTCTATTTATAGTGTGGAACCAAGCTTAAGACTATGCCACAACTTTCTAGATCCTTCTATGTCTAGAATGTAGAAGATTGTTCTAGTTTTATCTACAACATACCACAAGGTTTTAGGACCTTCGAACCACCTCTAGAGTCTTCTAGGATTGTCTAGTTCCTTCGTGCAAGTTCTAGGATGTTCTGTAAGCTTCTAGAGACAACTACATCCTTCATGAACAATCCAACACGTTCTAGAATATTCCAACCCCTTCTAGCACCTTCTAGCACATGCTAGTATACTCTAGAACATTCTAGATTCTTCAAGGCCTGAATTGATTCCATCCAACTCTAGTTCCTTCTAGACATCATTAGGCAACTCTAGAACTTTCACATGTAGAAAAGTCTAGATCCTATAGGCAAGCACCATTTCTTTAGATTGTAAGGGACATTTTGAGTGGGATGTAACAATAAGGTATCATTGGACAAATCAAGACGCAAACTATTTCCAAGCAAACTCAAAAGTAAATGGACACATAGGGATGTACCTTGGGAGTTGATATGATCGTCTAATCAAGGACATTAAACGTAACACTGCTTGGGAGGCAAGCCAACTTTATTTTAGTTATATTTTCATTGTTTTTCTTTTTTAGGTGAATAAATGTGGAGAGTAATGTACAATTTAAGTTTGGGGGAGGGAACTCCATTTTCTACATTAATTTTTCTATTATGCATTTTAAATTTTTAGGGAATTGTTTTTAAAATTTTAGGTTATTTTTTAATCATGATTTGTGTAGAAATTGATAAATGTATGGAAACTAAATGCATTCATGGTTGATATGAAACATATGAATTTAATGATAAAAATGGGTTATTATGACTAGGATAAGAAATGTAACATATTTGTTAAGATATTTACATTAATCATGTGATATACTTGCTAGTTTTGATTGAATTGATTCAATTTTTAATGCACATGTTCCTGGTTGATTTTGGTGTGCTTATTGAGAAAAAATTAGTAGTGAGTTATTGATAACTGTATATTATACAATTATTTTGTCCATTTTATTAATTGCAATTGCTATGTTCTTGGTATTTTTAGTTAATTTTAATGTATTAAAATAATATTTACTGTTGGTTTTTTAAGGAATATATTTTTAAGGAAAATTAAAGAATTTAAATTAAAAGTGGGTTTCATTGCAAATATGAAAAGTATAAAAGTTAATTTGAATTAAATTGGAGGGCTAAAATGTAATTAAATAAACTTTGTTTCTTTATGCAGGAAGAAGACCACGCTCACGTATTGTTCATGCTCCACACGCACCGTCAGATCAGAAATCAACGGTAATGATCAAGCGAGTTAGATACATGCACCACCTAGGCGAGTGGACACATTTCCCAAGTGGCACAGTGCTTGGTGCACAAAGTGGGGCCCACTTGGCTGCGTAGGCCGGCATGTAGGGTGGGACCCACGTTTCTGTACAAGCAATGTTCCCGTGAGACAAGGTCCATGTAAACTTCATGCACCCTCCTATTCTACTGAATACAAAGATGCCACGTGTCTTGATTATTCCTCCAGCAAGTTAGATTCCGACACTTGGCCTGCATTTTGTAAAATAAAAACATCGAAACGACGCACATTTTCCAACTGCTTCTACATCACCCACGTGTCTGTGAAAGTAATTTTCGCGTGCGACGTGGTCCACGTGCATCCTATCATCACAACAAAATAAAAGCTGCCACGTGTCTCGATTATTCTTCCAGCCAATCAGATGTAGAAATGACGCATGCTTGTCTCCTACGTGTATTTAAATATTATTTTCGATATAATGTTTTGTCTCCCACACGTGTATTAATTATTATTTTCGATGTAATATTTGTCTCCCTTGTGTCTAAAAAATATATATTTTATGATGTATTTTTTTAGAGTGTTGGAGCTATAAATAGGAGATTATTGCAATAAATTTAGTGGGGTTGGAGAGGTGACTATGGAACACGCAGAAGATTGGAAAATTTATCAATTGATATGTGGCACTTAAATAAACTTAAAAAAGGTATTTTTGTGTATATTGCTCGTGTTTAGGATAACATGTATGATGAAAGGAGAGGAACACCCTTTATTGTATGTGCAGCTATTTGAGAACTTTGAATGTAATGAATCTTAGTGGATTTAATTCTCATAGGAATATAGTGAATTATTTTAGCAAGATGTGTCTATTTGTTATGGGAAGAGACATATGGATAAAATTAGTAGTTCTCTGTTTACAAATTAAATTCAAAAATATAAATTAAGAGCAAATAATATGATTCGAGTGGACTAATTTGGTGAAACTGCAATCCTAGAATGTTTTTATATATTTTGTTATAAAAATCTTAGTTAATATTCCATGAACTTTCGTTTGTTTGGATAAAATCAGAGTGAAACAATTTTAGTACTTAAGAAACTATAGTAGCAAATCTTCGTGGGAACGATAACTTACTTATCAATTTTATTACTTGTGACCGTGTATACTTGCACGTTTTTATGTTCTCCAAAAGAGACAACAGTTATACAAGTTGATAAGATCTACCAAGTTTTAGAATCTATTTGATCATCCCTTGAAGCGAAATCCTAAATAGTATTTAGCAAGAGAAATGATTTAGGCCTTATTCGGATCGATTGAGCCTTTCAAGCTAACCATTGTTAATATCTTTTGTTACCCATTTGATCCTAACAAAGAACCTTTCATATCTTTAAGCCACATTTAATGCCTAACTAATAAATATTACCTTTACCCTTGCACCTTTAGCTTGTATGAAAAGAAAAAATGAAATCATGTGTTATGCTATAGAGTAAGGTGAAATATAATGCATCCAATAAAAAAAAGAAGCAAAACTCATAACATAATTATCCCTATAAAGAAAAAAATTGATAATAACTTTGGGTGTGTTGTGAAATTACAAAAATAAATGAGAAAAAAGATGTGGAGAATAAAGAAACTGAAAAGAATATCAAAGGAAGGTGCACTGAAATATCAAGTAAAAGCTCAATTGTAGTTAAAAAGTGCATGAAAGAAAGAAGCTAAGGTGTGGGAAAAGCCTAAAATGTCTAATATATATACCCCACCTAAGCCTTACATACAACCATATAAAGTCCTTATTGATCTTGAGCTAAGTGCATATTTATATTAGTGGAGAGGGATGTGAAAAATAGACTTATGAGACTTGTTCTAAGATTGAATTGATTAGCATGCTCATATAGGTTGATTTCATAAGTGCATTGGATGATGTCATGTGTAGCACACACACACAAATAAATTTTTCACAAAGCTTGCATATCCTTGAATTGATGGAACGTTGATTAATGAATATGTGAACCTTTTTATCGTAGGATTGTATGACTTTTGAGAGTGATAGTTTTCGTGAAATATGCATGTACTAATAGAAGAATATTTATGAATATACTACCCAAGTTATTTTATTTAGTTATACTTGGCTTTACTTGAGGTCAAGTAAAGAGTTATGGTTGGTGGTGTGATGACTCTACTTTTCGTAGAGTCATTAGCACACTTTTTTACTTAATATTTACTTGTTTTATTCAATAAATAGTATTTTTGAGGCTGAAAACATTAAAATATAAACTTTTTGGTAAAACGGGGTGAAAATAAATTTTTTGAAATTTTTATGGATTTTTTCTGAATTTTTAGGTAGGACCGATTAGGAACTACCACGTGGTATGCTACATAAGTAGAGGAGCTATTTGGGCAAGTCATGCAGACGCCACACAAGTACGGACAGCGAATACGTGCCACATGTCAACACAGCATTCAAATTGAGTTCGAAGATCCGTCAACTCACCGTGACACATGTAGCTACGCCATTGTTCCACGTATTCCACCCG
Source organism: Hippophae rhamnoides (assembly GCA_033030585.1). Taxonomy (NCBI): domain Eukaryota; kingdom Viridiplantae; phylum Streptophyta; class Magnoliopsida; order Rosales; family Elaeagnaceae; genus Hippophae; species Hippophae rhamnoides. The sequence goes on along the minus strand of CM065438.1, from coordinate 39,029,538 downwards.
TATGCCACACCATCCATTTTGGCGAATCATGTCACTCCGCTAATCACTAACTCAATGAGTATTAACTCTGAACGGTCTCCCATACAACGCGTCCCTCCCTGATTTGCCTAGTTAATTTCTGATGCCATGTGTCGCATTGTGATTCGTTAGAGCTATCAGTTTTTCTTGTTTGGATCGTAGCCCTTGACCTTAAGCTGATTTGATGATCCAGATTGCACCTGAATAATATTTAAGCCACTAATCACTCCATAAACCCTATGTGGCCTCTATTAGCCTAATTTTGTTCAATTTTTGGAACTAAAAAGAGAGAAAATTACAAAAAATATTCAAGAGATGACACAATTTTGGTGGAGATTTACACAACAATTCAAGAGATTGATTGTATTTATTTTTCTACTATTTTCTTTATTATTTTTTATGTCTTTCTTTATGAAAAATATGATCTTTATGGACACAATTATATGTAGTTAATTTATTAATCCAGTGATCATATGAACCTAATTTTCACCATGTGTTGATTTAATATTTTACCCCAATTATAATTATAATTTAATTATATTATTTAATCTGATTTGTATGCTATTAATTTTTTGGCCAAACATTTATCTATAGATGCAATTAAATAGATTTGAGAGAATTATTTAATTGTTTGTCTTGATTAAATAACATGTATAGTTCTAGGCAAAGATGTATGATTCTTATGTATGTGATTCATAATTGATGAACTTAATTAGTAGTATGCAATTTAATTGGAATGAGAGTGTGATTAAATTAATTACTATATGGTGTGTAGTTTACTTGAGAGAGGAATACATGCTAGGTTAGATTCAATTGATCATGTAATTTAATTGATAATTATATTGGGGGGATTTTTGCGAATCACATGTTTAGAAAATTGGGGGATTATGTATTCCTAGATATTTTCTCATATATCATTTTAGTTACCAAATTTGATTTAATTAATTATTTCTATTGACTTGTAGTTATTTTAATTTTACTTCCTTAAAATATAAAAACACAAAAAAATTTATTTTTTTGTTTTTTTGTTTTAAAAATTAGTTTTAAAAATAATCTCCATGGGAACGATCTTTTTTTATCATTATATTTCTTGTTACAATACGTATAATTGCGTATTCATTGCATACAGAATTTGTGTGGCGATCAGTAGCTATTATGGCTCATTTGAGCATCTATAAGTAAGGTACATTATTCATATCAGGCATAGTACTAAAAGAAATAAATCTTCTTAAAAACTTTTGCCTGGTTGTGTTTATATGGATCACTCGGTAATATTTTCTAGAACTTCTAAACAAAATATACTTTCAGTACCATATGCATATGCACCAAATGCTCATCTAACATGGAGGCTAACTCTTGACTTTATTACCCATAATAAATTTTTTATACCGAGGGATAGAGTTTGATCACTATTTTTGGGTGATCTATTTGGGGTTGAGTAGTTTATTTGTTTTGTCTCCTTTATTATATATTAATTATGTAAATGTTTTATGTGCAAGTTTGTCTAATTTATGTTTGTATTATTTTTCCTTACTTTATTACTTTTAAAAAGAATCAAAAATATTGTTGTGTATGGGTTTGGTATTCTTGTTCTTTCTTTCTCTCTTACCCAAGGACACTTTGTACATTTTGCATCACATCTCATGACACCCCTCATATAGGACTCGTTGGACCTCATTTTCCGCACTCGTCAAGGGGCTCATCGAGCACTCCGGTAAAAAGGTTGGCGAGGACCGCAACAAGGTGTGTAAGACCCTATATATGGATTGTTTATCTCGTATTTCATTACATCTTAAATTTATATCATTTCTCTTCTTAATACACCTATTACCTTTACCCTATAATATTTACTTAAAATGGCTCCTAAATAAACCCGAAGCTCTAAGAAGTCGAAGTAGTCTGAGCCTATTGGCCTCTCGAGTTAGGAGCTCATTCTTTGTCAGCTTCTTGTGGTTATCCATGAATTTTTTGGATTTATGTTGCATAAATTTTGTATTTAATAATAGCTCACAAGTGTAAGAATCACTTTGTAGAAAGAGAAAAGTATACTTCTAAAGCCAGTCTAAAGATGAACTACGTGGTTTTAAATAATTCAAAAAACACTTTAAAACAAACATGAAAAGTTGACCTTAGCATTTTGTTACAACAGTTTTGGTTTTGAAAAGTCTAAACTAATAACATAAAATTAAAATATAAGGCTAAAATTGTTTCAAACAAATATTAGGCATATAAACAATTAAAACTCATGGAGAATTTGTAAGATTTATTAGCTACTTGACCATGTTTACTTAGAATTAATTAAGTTATTAATATAAATTTAAATTATTGATTTTTCGTTTAATGTATGAAAAGGTTTTTTGACAAGGATCAATTTCATTATTAATTAAATCAATTAAAATATTTTGGCACGAATCAGTAACTAATAAGATTAAATTATGCTTTATTCCTACCGAAATAACAAATTTTTTAAATCAATACTTTTAGCAAGACTATCAATTTAAATACTTATTCAAGGTGTCAAATCATATCCTAAAATCTAACTTTTATATTTTAAATCCATTACAAAGTAAAAAATATGTTGTTAATAAATCTATTAGTAATAAATTTTATAGAAAAGAAATAAACATAATTTATTTTGTAGAAATATATACAAAATTTAATTTTCACAAACACTATAACATAACTAATATGCTATAGTAATATTTAGTGGACATGCTTAGATATAATGAATAATAAATAAATTAAAAATAACTTTTAAAATGGTAAAAAAAATTGAATTTGTAAATAATAGAATATAATTAAAATTAATAACTCAATTTATTCCTTAGTTTAACAAACTTTTATTAACGATCTGTGATATGATAAAACTCTAAATAGATTTTCATATACTATTTATTGAATCAAACTACTACATTAAAGAAAAATAAATAAAAAACTTCCTAAGCTACATAGAAAAAAATTATATCTGATGTTGGTATCAAATATTTTGGTGTCTTTAACAAATGAAAAATGATACTTATTTATAGTTGAGACAACGCAAGAAAAGGGGATCATGAAGGAAAATTCACCATGCATTGTGACCTAATGTTTCCTCCACCATGACCTATCTTTTATTTGGCATTCCCCAAATAAGTCCTAAAATATGACATTGCATCCTAATGTTTTCACCACTGTGGTCCAAGTAAAAGTGCATGAATTTGATTTTGGACACTAAGAAGTTCATTGTGGCCCATTTTATTTCATGTTGTGGCCTTCATTGCTTTTCTTTACTTTCTTATTTCACCCATATACAACCATTGGATCACATGTAAGCTTTACATGTATTATTCTTTTATTCTTATAAGTCAAAAATATGTGCTTCAAGCATGATTCTTCCTGTATTGGTCAATTTAATCAATTTGAAGCCAAAAATATCTTAAAAACCACAATACATACCCCTGATTTCAAACATATATGTTTTATTTTAAATAATGATAAAATCATGCATATGCAAATTATTTATAACATTTAAGTGCAAAAATCATAAAATATTAGTGCTTTTCAAACACTTATTACAACCCCTAACAGCTTCTTACTAGTCTCTAGTATGGAAAGTGATAAAAATTAAAAAAAAACCAAAAATAAATAAATTAAACTCATGTAAATCATTTTAGTAGAATGATACAGTTGTATTTAGCATATGTAACAAAATTTTAAATCCTAGGTTGTCCTAGTCGATGAGTTTAAGTCTCATGAGGGCTTTCAGTGATGATAATCGCAAACATTCTGCTAAGTACAAAACAAAAAAGAAATAACTAAAACAAAAAAAAACGGCAAATAACACATAACAAAATTAAAAAAACTAATAAAGTAGAAAAATGTATCATGCTTTTGTCATTTTATGTTCATAATCAAAATCTAAAGCATTAGCTACATCAATATCCCTAAAATTCACATTTTATTGTAAAAGTTAGGTACAAATCACAGATTCATGTTCCATATCAAAATATTAATGTTAAGAATCTTAATTTGCTTCCAGTCGAATCCTCACAAGTGGTACTCTCAATATTTCACTGATCATAAGAGTTCAAGCAGTGAATCAAAGTTATATGTTAATAGAAGTTATGTAAAGAAATGAACTAATAGGTTCAAATATGATTAGATTAGAAAGGGTCAAAAAGTGAATAATATTGATCTCATGAAAGAAATTAAATGATAGGATTTATAAATAAAACATATACTGTTCTCATATGTCAAAAGTAATCACTAAACAAAAATATCAAATAAATGCTTTAGAGATGAATAAAAATGTAATGACTGCAATGGATTTTATTTCCTATGTTTTTTTGTTTTTTAATAGCCATTCTCACAACTATGAAGAACTTTTGTGTCATAGTATTTAGCTATAATATTTATTTTTCTCTCTTTTTGATAAATGCTCTTTTTAGAGATTGGTTCCATGTATAAATGTGTATTTGGTAAGTGGCTAATTTTTGTCTCTTTTGTATTGGATTCAAGGAACCCTAGATATATATATATATATATTAAAGTCATGCATGAATGGAATAGGAAAATACTTTCAATTTCTATTTAAATCATTTGATTTATGTAATAAAAATAAGTACATGATACTTCGTCAGATGTTAAAAGTCCTAACAATCAATGAAAAAACTATAGAGATCATCTAGCAATTTAAATAATTAAAAGAGTGTTTAAAGGAGTAGAAAAAGCATTATCACTTATAATGAAAAGATTATAGGCTCAAAATCATCCCACATGGTAGTCTCCACTATTTTCTTTCTATACACCAATTTTGGGATGTATCTCAATCTCAACATTCATTCATGAAATAAAACTAGGATGAAAGAAAAAAAGCTAATTATTACAATATTCCATGACAAATTCAAGACATTAACCCAACAGTGCAAAGACTCAATCAATAGGTTTAAATCAACTAAAAACATGATAATTTTACAAAAAGTTTTATAATGAACCTAACTATCCCAAACCAATAAATAAACCAAATGAAAGAAAATAAATATAAACACATGTTTAATAAAAAAATTAAAAAATCCCTAAATTTATATAACTTTTCCTCCATTCCTAATCTAGAATCTACAATGTTCTCAATAAAATAACCATAGTTCACATAAACAAGAAATAAAGTGATTAAAATAAAACAAATTACATAAAATGAAAATAAAATATGAAATTTAGTTTAATTAGTTAAGAGTCTAATTAGTGAAAATGAAAGGACGTAAGACAAATTAGATTTTCAGATGCACCCAAACAACCAATCACCTACATTTAAATTAATGAAGAGATAAAAAATCAAAATAGGATATTTATAGGTGGAAACAACATAGGCCATACCAATGACCTAAGAGGAAAAATCACCGGTTCACCAAACCACCTAACTATCTACTATGAAAAGTAAATATCCAATTACAAGGGTAGGACTCAAAATATCCACCCAAGTAATGCCTTCAAGTAATCTACTTATAAGTTGCTACTTATATCATAGTCTCTAAAAGAAAGGTGTTTCGATTTAGACTAGCATTCCAACAAACTAGAATTCCATGAGTTAATCGAACCTACACTATTGTCACCTAAAAAGTTAGCACATAAACAACTGCAAGTGTGTGTCCTAGAGAAGATTCAATAATGAACAACCCTAACTAGTTAATAAGTCAAAAATAACTAGCAACTATAGAACAATCAGTTAAAAGCATAATAACATATTGTAGGCTTATTAATCCATCAAACACAACCACAAATATTTGATAAATTAAGTTAATAAAATGTCCCATTTAAAAACTTTTAACAAAACAAGAGAGAATAAAATATGAAGTGAATAAGCATAATTAAGCTCTTGTGTGGTTTATTTCAAATGTGTGCTTATGTTTGTATTTATAGAATATTTTGAAGCACATTAGGTTAAAGTAGAATTACCATATATTGTTTGTAAAATCAGTAAAAACGTATTGGGAAATGATGACAATACTATAAAAAGCCAATCCACCTCTTAATAGAAATAGATATTAAATTCAATGACTTGTGGGCTCAATCAATCGAGAACATAGGTTGATTGATCGAACATACTCTCGATCAATCCAGCGAACATTTAATTAATATTCAAAAAAGGTAGATCGATCTAGTCCTCAATATATTAAGTCAAAACCACGATCAATCTTAATGTACTAAAATCAATTTATTCAGGTAATATTACTTGATCAATCTAGTCACTACTCGATCGATTGAGTATCCTATTTTTATATTGTTCTTATTATGTATAATATGCAATTTAACATGTATGGGAACAAAAATATACCTGATATGTGATCATTGAAGCTCAATAGTTTCTTTGACTTAAAAATATTTTCTTAAGACACCAAGAAACTATAATCATAATTATATGTTTTGTTCATGAATATCAGCAACACTAATAAAAATCTAACAATCTCTCCCTTTGGCATATTGGTTTGAAAAAACCTCTCTCTCACTATATAAGGCTCATAGGAAAATTAATTTTTTTACATAGTGGTACTATCCTATGATCCAGAAAAACCATCTTTGCTTGAATCTTGGAAGCTAATATTTACAATGAAAGTCAAAAACATAAATATCCAAACAACTTCTTCTGAAACATTAATTGTTCATTAATTCATTGTATGTGCTAATATAAAAAGCAAAGAATATTCATAAGTGAGTAATCATTATATTGAAATTTAAAACATTACTCCCCTATGTGTAATATCTCCAAAGTGCTCTACCTAAATTAGTCTCCCTTTTTGTTTATATTTTAATTAAAGTTATAATATTTCTCCATTTTTTTGTCATAAAATAAATAATATAATTATGAAATAATGAAAAACAAGTTGACCAATAAAGAAATGAATTTAATGACTAAAATGAGGAGTAAAAATTCTGAAGATCTTGATAACAATCAAAATAGAGAGCTAAAATCAATATGTTTCCTAAAAATGAATAAATTTCCCATAAGTTCTAAAACTCCTCTAAATAAATTAGAATAAACAAAATTATGAAAATTGATATATATATATATATATATATATATATATATATATATATTTCAATTGAGGGTAATAGACTTAGCTTAACATGACTACAATAGTACAAACAAATGATGAAATTAATTTAGTTCAAAATGTGACTATCCATTGACAACATAAATATATATAGACAAAACATACAAACATACTAAGACATATTATGACATATCGATAATTATCAAAAGTAAATATGTGTCAAAGCTACAATAGGATGTAAATGTTTTCATTTATGATCAGTTATGGAAGATTCAAAGAAAAGAGCATCACCTATCATGAAAAAGTTGTTGTTGAATTTGTAATTACACATAATAAAATTTTACTTACCAAGAGAGAAATTTAATCTATTTTTTTATTCACCTCTTTTATTTTTTTGTGAGGGATTCATTATTAATTCTCTTTTTGTATGACCAATTGTGACTTTCTTTTTATGCATGTAAAAGCTTTCGTATTTTTCTTTTTTCCTTTAATAATATTATTGTTATTTTCTTTTTGTATGAAAAATTGTGACTCTTTCTTTTTGTGCATGCAAAAGCTTTCTTATTTTTCCTTTTTCCTTTAATATTATTATTTTTTTTAAGGAAATATGCACAAGCCAATATACCTAGTATGATGACTTTCACACTATGGTAGTTTTTATATATCACAGTAAGTAGCCCTTTTAAAACTAGTTCTCTCTTTATAGCAAAATTTTATACAGTGAAAAACGAAGTCCATCCATAATTTTCACAATCAAGGTCATCTCATGCTCTTAAATCACACATAATTAATTATAAACTTTTATCATCACATACTTATATGTCCAGTGAGTGTGTGAGTAGGTTGATGTCAACATCGATTACCAGATGTGAAAAATATGTAAATGCACATCAAAATATCCATTTGTATAATATATAGCTAATAAAAATAAATATGAATGGAGTATGTAATGATCATATCAATATTAAAGCATGTCTACTTCCCTACATTTTTTAATTTTTAACTTTTAATTTTTAGCCTTTTTTGAAAATAAAGAAAAATCAATGAAAAAAACTAATGATGCTTACCTAGGGTCTACTAAACATTCAAAAAAATATCAAAGTGAAAAATAAATGATGATCAAGTAACCTGAAAGAGACAATCTTTCCTAACCCAAACTTTCTTGAATTTTTGTTTCTTTATATCTTTGAGATGGAAATTACCATAGTTTTCATTGAGATATTCTTGGACTTACCTTTAGAAATCACATTTATCCTAAGTAAAGATGTAGCATGCATGGCATGATGATGTTAATTAGTCCTAATTACAAGTGTTGAATTTCACATGATTCTTTGAACCAATAACTTCATGCTTTCTAATAGCATTTTTGAACATGTTACTATAATTTTCATTCATCCTAGAATATGATTTAGCATGCGTAGATGGATGATGGTTATGAGTCCTACAATGTGAAGCATGTAAGGCATTGTTATATTTAGGAGAATTTATCAAAAATATACACTTGCGCCTAATATGACCTTTCCTACCATATTGATGACAGACAAGTACAAGTTTAACAGAAATTTCAATCACTTTTGTGCAATTGTTCTTTGTGAATGATGAGTAACATTATGAATATGGTTAGAAGGCCTTATAGATGTGATCTTTGATGTTAAGGCTATATATATATATATATTCTGTGAAGCATAAGGGTTGGAGAGTTTTACAAAATCAGTTATTTTTGAAGATGATAGTGTAGAATCCTCATCTACATAGCCTAGTTCTCTCTTATCACCAATAGATTTTCCATAATTTAGAATTTTGGTTATCATTTATGCTCCAATGGTTAACCTCGTTACAACCTCTTTTGATTTCTCAAGTTCCTACATTAGATTCTTATTTTCTTGTTTAAAATCTACAAGACTTGAATTCAAAATATTAGTATGTTTAGACAATTCAATTTTTTTCTTTTTCTATAATTGAGTAGTTTATTTCAAGGATTTAAGTTTATCATTTAATTTAGTTACTCCTACAAGAAAATTATCATTTTGTCTCTTACTATTAACTAAATCAGAAAGTAATTCATCAAAACTATTTGCATTCAATTTATTGAGTACAAATTCAACATCACTTTCCTCATCGTTTGATATACTACCCTAACAAAATAATCCATAACAAAGTCCTAGGCATACTAAGGGTATTTAGTGATTGGATCTAATACCAAATGAAGGTTTTTTTATTTAGTTATAGATCTAATTAGCAGAATACCAACATAAATAAGAGAAATTAAAATTTCATAAGGAAACAAATAACCAATCATATGTACATAAAGTAATGTACAAATAAAAATATCAACACATAAGATTTTCAGGTGGAAGCAACCTAGGCCACACCAATGATCTACTGATAAGCCATCAGACTGCCAAACTTTTCCCTATGAAAAATAAGTTTTTAGTTACAAGACTAAGACTCAAACTACCCACCCAGGTAACACCCCCCAACTTACCTACTTACAAGCTACTACTTTGATCACATTCTCTACAAGATAGGAATTCAGATGAAGACCAACGTTATGACAAACTTGAGTCCGATGAGTTAATCGAACCCTCACTGCTATCACGTGAAAGGTTAGCACATAAACATAGAGTAGATTCAATAATGAACAACCCTAACTGGTTGATTTAAATAACATATTAGATAAGTTGAAAACAACTAACAACTTTAGAACAATCAGTTAAAAAAAAAATAAAATAATTATTATTGTAGGCTTATTAATCTATCAAATGAAACCACAAATGTTTTGATAAATTAACTTAATGATAAAGCCCACTTAAAAACTTTTAGCAAAATAAGAGAGAATAAAATAGGAAAAGAATAAGCACAATTAAGCTATTGTGTGGTTAGATTCAAATGTGTGCTTAGGTTTGTATTTATAGAATATTTTGAAGCACATAAGGTTAAAGTGGAATTACCATAATGTCCATAAAATCCATCAAAACATTATTAAAAAATAAGGGCAATATTATAAAATTACAATCCAACTTATAATATAAATAGATACTAATTCAAAGACTAGACAGCTCAATCTATCTAACCAAGTGCTCGAACAATTGAGTGTATAGGTCAAACAATTGAACATACTCTCAATTGATCTAGTGATCATTTAATTAATATTCAAAAAAGGTGCATTGATCTAGCAATTAAACTTAATCAATCTAGTCCTCGATCGATTGGGTAAATAATTCAATTAATCAAGTAGTCTATTAAAAACAATTTATTTAGGCAATATTGCTTGATCAATCAAGTCACTACTTGATCGATCGAGTTACCTATTTTCTGATTATTCTTATTGTGTCTTATATGCAATCTAATGTGTATAGGAATAAGAATATACCTGGTATGTAATCATTAAAGATCGATAGTTTCTTTGACTAAAGCAATTCTTCTAAGATACACCTAGAAACTAAAATTATAATTATATGTTTTTTTAATGAATATAGCCAACACTAACAAAAACCAAACAAAATAAAATCCAAAGAAGAAAAAAAATTAAAATAGAAGTTCATACGAACAAACTAAAATAAAAATAATAAATAATAAAAACTAATAAAACTCTAATGTAAGGTAGAAGCACAATCCTCCATATTATTTAGTCCTTGATCTTTACCATGTGGATGTTTGGGTAGTGTAAAAATGAAATTATACCCTTGATTCTTAGGTTCTCTCAAATGACTTAAATCAACATCGAGATGAGAGAGAGTTAACCATTGCATTTTAAGGAGAATGGGTAGTTTTGTGGTTAGTTATCAAATCATTATCTCTATAAGTACACGGTTTGATTATGGGTCTCTCATATGCAATTTGCTATTTGAAGTGGACTGTGCCCCATGAGGTTGATACTAGTTACACTACTTATAGTTACAAATTAGTGGTTTCCAATCACATCACCTTGGGTGGTGTTGGCTGTGGATGATAGTCGGGTTTCCATGTTGAACCAAATAGTTACAAAAGTAGCAAGTAAAGAGAAACAATAGGCAGTTTGGACAGAGGTTCTAGCTAATAGAGGTAATAGTAGTTTTATTGTTTATTAGAGTTGTAACTATTTTATTGTTTAGTGAATTATTTGCTACTAAGTAGTTTCCTTAAGTAACTTGAGGATGTTACCACATAGATATGATCTCCACAGAAATTGTTTGTGCAATGAATACACAAGTATATGTATCGTAACAAGTAATATAATGATAAGAAAAGATCGTTCCCATAGAGATAATTTTATTAGAAACTAATTTTTAAAACTAAAAAAATAAAAATCAATTTTTTGTGTTTTTATATTTTAAGGAAGCAAAATTAAAATAACTAAAAGTAAATAGTAATAATTAATTAAATCAGATTTGATAACTAAGAAGATATATGAGAAAATATCTAGGAATACTTAATCCCCCAATTTTCTAAACATGTGAATAACTAAAATCCTCTAATATAATTATCAATTAATTACATGATCGATTGACTCTAACTTAGCATGTTTTCTCTCTCAAGTAAACTATAGACCATATAGTAACTAATTTAATCACACTTTCATGCCAATTAAATTGCATATTACTCATTGAGTTCATCAATTATGAATCACATACCTAAGAATCATACATCTCTACCAAGAAACTTTGCATATTATTTAATCAAGACAAATAATTAAATAATTCTCTCAAATCTATTTAATTATCTCTATTGGTTGAACAATTAATAGCATAAAAATTAGATTAAATAATATAATTAAATTATAATTATAATTTGGGTAAAATATTATATCATCACATGGTGAAAATTGAGTTCATAAGATCCCTAGATTAATAAATTAACTAGACATAATTTTGTCCATAAAACTCATATTTTTCATAAAGAAAAACATAAAAATTGATAAAAAAAAAAGAAATACAATCAATCTCTTGAATTATAGTACTAATTTTCTCTCGAATCTCCACCAAAATTGTATATCCTTGTGAAATTTTCTGTATTTTTATCTATTTTTAGCTCAAAACAATGAACAAATTTATGCTAATGATGGTTCATTAAGGTTTATGGGGGTGATTAGGGTCTTAAATATATATAGCTCAAGTGCAATCTGAAATGTTAGATCAGCTTTAGATCAAGGAATGAGATCAAAACAAGAAAAATTGACAATACTAGCCAATCATAATGCGATAAGTGGCACATGTAATTTAATTGGAAAATCATAGCATAATTCATGGAAATGTTATTTGCGTATGTAGATGGCGTGGCACTCTTGTGGATTTAGGGAATAATAGAATGATGATGCATGTCAGTATTGTTTGACAGTGATCTAAGCTCGGATTGAATGCTTTATTGACACATGTTAAGTGCTACATTCCTCCTCATACACTACAATTTACAATTTATTTTCCTAGCTTGTGTGGCATCAGTATGACCTTCCTAGTCAGCTCTCTTTGCTTGTATGGTAGGCCACGTGGTAGCTTTTGATTGATCCTACGTTAAAAATTCATAAAATTCCAAAACAATTCCAAAACAATTCCAAAATTTATATTTTCACCCCTTTCATTAAAATGTTTATATGCTAATATTTTTAGCCCCAAAAATACTATTATTGAATAAAAAATTAAATATTAAGTAAAAAATGCACTAATGACTCTACTTTTTCAAAGTCATCAAGATATAGTCTCTATATGGGTTTATCTCGTTATATCGCATGTTATACTTGATTAGTTGTTGTGCTAGTATAATCTGAGCTTGCTGGGTGTGTGTTTCAACATATTGAAGCATAAAGTCTGATTAGAAATAATTTATTATTTACTTGCTTTTTGCTTGATATATAATATACGTTGTTATAAGTTATCTACATTATCTGATATTATGTTATCTATACTTCTGTTGCATGATCTGTATAAGTGTGTACTTTCTTGCTTGTGTTAGTTAGGGCTACGTTTTTAAGGAGTATGTATCTCCATACCATGATTGTGTACAAGGTTGTGGACTCTTTCAATTGGTATCAAAATAGGTGTACCCTTTTAGTCTTAGTTGCTGATGACACTATGAAAAGAGAGTCATTAGCGTACTTTTTTACTTCATAATTACTTTTTTTATTCAATAAATAGTATTTTTATGTCCAAAAATATTAAAATATAAACTTTTAGTGAAAAGAGGTGAAAATATAATTTTTGAAATGTTTTGGGATTTTTTTGGAATTTTTATGCTTTTTTAACACAAGACCAATCAGGAGGTACCATGTGTCATGCCACATAAGTAAAGGAGTTGACTAGGCAAGCCAGGTGGATTACACGTAAGTAGGGACAACAGATCAGGCTACACTACATGTGAGGAGGACTAAATCAACACCACGTGTCAGCACGAGGTTATATCCAAGTTCAAAAATTGGTCAACCTTTGTTGCCATTGCTCCAAGCATTCCACCCGTGTACCATGCCATCCATTTCCATGAATCACATCGCATCACATTTCTCTGACTTAGTAAGCATTGACTCTGACCAATCTCCCTTACCCTAGGTCGCTCCTTGAATCGGCCAATGAATTTCTGATGCCATGTGTTGCACTGTGATTGGCTGGAGTTGTTAATTTTGCTTGTTTTGATCATATCCCTTTATCTGAAGCTGATCTAACTGTCCAGATCACACCTAAGCATTATTTAAGCCCCTAATCACTCCATTAGCATAATTTTGATCAATTTTGAAGCTAAAATGCGAGAAAAATATAGAAAAATTCAAGAGAGGACACAATTTTGGTGGAGATTCAAGAGGAGATTAATTCTATAATTCAAGAGATTGATTGTATTTCTTGTTCTACTCTTTTCTTTATCAATTTTTATGTCTTTCTTTATGAAAAATATGAGCTTTATAAACACAATTATGTGTAGTTAATTTATTAATCTAGGGATCTTATGGCGAACAATTTATCTATAGAGGCAATTAAATTGATTTGAGAGAATTATTTAATTGTTTGTCTTGATTAAATAACATGCATAGTTTCTAGATAGAGATGTATGATTCTTATGTACGTGATCCGTAATTGATGAACTTAATGAGTAGTATGCAATTTAATTGGCATGAGAGTGTGATTAAATTAATTACTATATGGTGTATAGTTTACTTGAGAGAGGAATATATGATAGGTTAGACTCAATTGATCATTTAATTAATTGATAATTATATTGGGGGGATTTTAACGATTCATATTTTTAGAAAATTGAGGGATTAAATATTCCTAGATATTTTCTCATATATATTTTTAGTTATCAAAATTTGATTTAATTAATTATTGTTATTTACTTTTAGTTGTTTTAATTTTTCTTCCTTAAAATAGAAAAACACATAAAAAATTGATTTTTATTTTTTTAGTTTTAAAAATTAGTTTATAATAAAATAATTTTCTTGGGAATGATCTTTGCTTATCATTATATTACTTGTTGCAATATGTATACTTGTGTATTCATTGTACACACTTCTTGTGTAGAGATCAACCACTCAAGTGTTGATTCTTTTAACCCATTTTTTCCCACACATTCTATTTGATGGAGTCACAGATTGAGGTAATATAGATAGACTTTCACTTTTCAATAGGCTAAACTATGCCTATTGAAAATCAAAAATAATGGTCTTCTTGTGGTCCCAAGGAGACCACGTGTGGCTCCTTATTGCAAATGGTTGGACTTATCAAACCAAAACCCTTCCTAATAATACCATGATTGAATGGACTAATGATGAAAGTAAGAAATTTGAATGGAATTGCAAGAGACTTTATGCATCCATCAAGGCTGCTATGTCAAATGAATATCTAAGAATTCAAAGTTATACTTCTTCAAAACAAGCATGGGACATTCTAAAGACAACCCATTATGCACTTTTTCTATAAAAAGATCTACAATTCTAAAGTTGCATAGAGATTTTGAACTCTATATAATGTAAGAGGATGAAACCATGGACAAATTCTATTCACATTTTCCAACATTGTCAATTGTTCTTACAACTTAGGTAGACCTATTAGAAAATAAAAGCATATTAAGAAAATAATTTATAGCCTACCTTATCAATTTCATGCCAAATTTATCTTGCTTGAGTTAATGTACAAGCATGGTGAGCTTATTGTTAATAAGTTAGTTGGTGATCTGCAAGTCTTCAAAATTCATCACATGTTGCCCACACAAGATCAAACTGCTTTTGAGAAGGGAAATATCTTAGCTCTGAAGACAACTAAGGGTGGTAGCCCAGTGAAAAAGCTAAAGTTACTACTATTTGTGATGTTTTTGACCCTAATAAGGAAGAAATGGCTTTCGTTGCTCAAAGATTAACAAGATTCTTTAGAAAGAAGAAACCCTCATTTGAGGTATTGGAAAAGGTAGTTTGAGCTCTAAAGTCTCAAAATCTATAAAAGTTAACAATGACTTAGATAATGAATATGAGAAACCAAGAAAATGGCACTTAAATAAGAGCATATGCTTTTAATGTGAGAAGCATGGTCATATTGCAGCAGATTACCATCATAAATAAAAATGCATGAGTAAGCTTGTAATTAAAGCTAAGGTTAGTATTTTTATGGTATTAGTAGGGAAGATGATGATGGAATTAACTTCCTTGCTTTCTTTACTTTAAGCAATTTTATTGACCCTCTAACTACCACGTTAGAAGATGAAGAAGCTATAGCCAAAAATGATGATAATAAAGACAAGCAAGATGCATTTCTAGATTCATACAATATACTCTTGTTGGAGCATGTCAAATCAGAAAAACAAAACCTAAGAAAAAGGCTTTATAGAGCTTGGATGAAAATGAGTAAGAGATAAGTGATCTAAAGAAAAATATTGAGAAAAGGAAGTCTTCAACTGATGATCAACAACATGATCTCATTAACTAGTGTAAGATCATTCAAAAGAGACATTTAGATTTATAAAGCTACTCCTTTTTATGTCAATCATTATACCTTAAATGATCAGAAAAATGAAATTGAATAGTTAAAGAAGTAAATAATTGTCCTTGAAAGTGCCAAGGAGTATCTTACTTATGCTCTTACTGAGAAAGAAGTTGAAGTGGAATAATTGAGTAAAAGATATGGGTTCTCAAAAATTCAACTACTTACCTAGAATATTTCCTTAAGGAAAAGGAAGATTTGATATAACTTAAAATCTACATGAGTGAAAAAGAATTGACTCAGTCTTCCTCTACTATCAACAAAATGATTTTTGGTTCCCAAAAATTAAGTGAAATGATCAGTAACACAAAGCCATTTGGTGATAAATGCATCGTGTGGTATAATGAAAGGGTTTATACTTCTACTTTTACTACTAAGTTTTTTAAGTGCTGATCAAGATTTTATGTTGAAGTTAGTTATGATCACCCCTAAAGGTAAGTTGGGTGTCAAGTTCCAGCTTGGTTCCTCTAGCAAGGTGAACCTTTTAATTAAAACACTTATTTATGTTGTTAAAATCATATCCTAAAATCTAACTTTAAGATTTTAAATCCCTTATGAATAATATATCGTCAATATATTTCTCAGTAATAATTTATGTAGAAATCTTGAATGAAGAAATAAACATAATTTATTTTGTAAAAATAGTCACCAAATTTAATCTGCAGAGACATGGTAACATAACTAATATCCCATTGCAATATTTAGCCATTTATGCTCATATTTAATGAATGATTAGTAAATTAAAAGTAGCATTTATGAAGATATATAAATTTTGAATCTATAAATAATAGAATATAATTAAAATTAATACCTTAATATATTATTCAGTCTACATAATTTTTGTAACGATATATGATTTTTTAAAACTCGAAAAAGATTTGCCTATAATGTTTAATGAATCAAATTACTAAAGAAATTGTAAAAAATAAAACTTCCTAAGCTACTCATAAATAAATTATATCTAAGGCTAGTATCAGATTTATGTTTTCCTTTTCAAAAGAAAAATGATACTTATTTATAGGTAAGGAAAGAGGAGAAAAAAGGATCTTGCAGGAAAATTTTGTTCTTATTGCGGTCCAATATTTCCTCTGCTATGACCTATTTTCATTTGGTACACCTCAAATCAATCCTAAAATGGTCGTGTCGAGGCCTAATGTGTACACCATCATGTCCTATGTAAAATTACATGAATTTGATTTTAGATAGCAAGAAGTGTGCCACGGTCCACTACACTTTACTTCATGTCATAGCCCGCATTACTTTTCTTCACTTTCTTATTTCACCCCTTTAAAACTGGTTGAATCATATGTAAGCATTACATATAGTATTATTTTATTCTTCTAAGTTTAATGTAAGGGATTTAGTCATTATTCTTCATGTGTTGATCAATTTAGTCAATTTGAAGGAAAAATAACATAACATACTTATGATTCTGAGCACAAATTTTTTTTTAATCTATCTATAATATTTAATTTCAAATAAATCACATAGTATTAGTGCTTTTCAAGCACTTATCACATTTTAGGATTTGTTTTGGCTCTTTATCCATATTCTTTCTTATTCTTATGATGATAATTTTGTTAAGGAGTTTTATGATTTTTGCCACTACTAATTTCTATACAACTCATCCTTAGAGGGCAAAGATACAATTCCTCTAGAGATGATATTGTCGAACTAATTTATCTTTCTGATGTTAAGGATCCTTCTTTCCCCATCATCCTTTTCTTCGAGAATCTCGTTTCAAACTACCTTCCTAATGAGTATTCTATTATGAATGAATGCAATCTCATTAAGATGGCATACCAGTTAATTGGGCTTGGGCACTCCTTTGTTGAAGGTGCACTTACTATAAACAATGATCCCTTGGATCATAATTTTAATGATGTTGTTAGCACTATCATTCATCCCACTCTCATCATCATACTATTACCCCATGCAGAGGATAGTTCCTTTTTTCTATTCTTTACAATAAGACTATAGTCTAGCAGGTATGATTTATACGATAATCATTTTTCAGTCTTCTACTCCTTGTCTTTCTTTGGGTTACGATCCTTAGTTGATTTGTAGGTAGGTTTCCAACCTTTTTCAAGCCATTTCCTTTTCTTATCATAGCAGAGTTACACTCTAATATCATTGTATCCTTCTAGTCATGGCTTACAACATTCATCAGTTATCCATTCCTCTTCTTCTTCTTATAATGCTACTCACTCCAAGCATTGTAATTTTATTCCTGTTTCTTGCTTTTCGTCTACTTCTTCTATTCATCTTAGTAAAGATTATATAAGTGCTATCAATAATCTTTTTAATGAGTTACACACCTTCAATCAAAGTTGTTTGGATATGTAGAGGATTCAAACACTTACTTAGGCTATGATGACTTCTTACCACCCTATTCCACCACCACATATTCATGGCTCTTCTATCTCTTCTACCTTAGCTAGACCATGACCTACTAACTTTGGAGGCCATACTCACTCGGGTAACTCACCTTTTGGTTCTCTCTCTTTCCTTTTTAGAAAATTTGGTGGAGATGAAATAGACCCTGCTACTACCCAAGTTCTTTAGAACCATTTTTTCCCTCCATCACCTGTACCGCCTCTTACCGCAAGTGATTTTAGCCAAACTTTGTATAGTGATGTCGACGAGGATAATGATGTTAGAGAGGGTGACAGAGAATGTTGAACTTGTCCTATTATTTAGTATGTTAGCCTAATTGAGGATGGATATTTGATCCATAAAGATGGACAGAGTGCATAAGATGGATAAACTTGGTATAGGTGCATTTTTTGGGTGTTAGGGTGTATCAATGTTTTAGTCATGGGAACTAACATCCTTAGGTCATCTTCATAATCATCTCATATTTGATGTGAATTTGTACTTATTTGTGGAATGTTTTATAATGGAAAGCCAAATGGGGAGAATGTAATTCATATATTCCTTTGTTTCTTTGTTGGCTTCCCATGTGTAAAACATGGAATTTGTTTATTTTACTCAATGTAATTCATATATTCCTTTGTTTCTTTTTTTGGTAACTTTTGATCTATAATGCACACACATATTGTTAGGTACACTTTGCTTGAAAGCATGTTATACATATAGCACAAGGTTTGTTCCTTGTATGAATGCTAGGTTGTAAGTGAAGGTTTTGGTTCATTTTAAAAGCAGGTATTTATGAAAATTACTCAGCAGTTTTGTAAATGAAAAATTGAAATTTTTTGCAGCTCAATGAGGTTCGCAACAAGGCCACTAGTGAATCCTTCATCGGACCCCTAACATGGTGGTTGGTGTGGACCCTCGGTGAGGGTGCTCGATATTGCCTTGTGTTTCTATAAATAACACATTTTCTCTCCTTTCCTAAGCATTAAAACATACCAAAATGCTACCAAAATTAACTGTAAAATTACTTATGTATCAAAAATTACATTATTAAAGGTAAAATATTGTGCTTGAGTGTTGAGAGCTGTTGACTCTTTCACATATTTTGTGAGAACAACACTATGAGATTGTGTTGGGTAGTATTCTTTGAATTTTTATATCAGTGGTGTTTCAGTGTTTATGGTTGAGTGTATTTCCCATGTTGGTTGTTATGCTTTATGGTTGAGTGTGTTTCTCACAATTGGTTGTTCAATTTCTAGTTCACTTTACTGATCGTTGGTAAATGACGCATAAGCAACCCGAGGGTTTACCATATAGATAGGAGTTCTATGAGAATTTTTTTTATTATTCCTAGTGTTGTGCATACTCTACTGTTTGTCTAGTACAATATGAGTTTAAATTGTGTATGTTTCAACATACTAAATTTTAAACTCTTATTAGAAAGATTTTAATATTCATTAGTGGGTTAGTCCAGTGCATGTGGTACCAAAGAATCTGGGATAACAGTTGTTAAAAATGACAAAAGTGAATTAGTGCCCACTAGAATAATCACTGGATGGAGAATGTGTATAGATTTTAGGAAACTAAATTTATATACGAAAAAGGATCACTTTCCTCTTCCATTCATTAATCAAATGTTGAAAAGATTAGCTGGGCACGAATTTTACTGTTTTTTGGATGGATTTTCTGGATATTATCAAGTACCCATAGCACCAGAAGATCAGGAAAAGACCATATTTACATGTCCTTTTGGGACATTTGCTTTTCGTAGAATGCCATTTGGGTTATGCAATGCCCCTGCCACTTTCTAGAGATGCATGATATCTATTTTCTCGGACATGGTGGAAAAATTCATTGAGATCTTCATGGACGATTTCTTTGTCTTTGGGAACTCATTTGATGATTGCTTACATAAATTGACTTTGGTTTTAGAAAGATGCATTGAATGCAATCTCACCCTTAGTTGGGAGAAAAGTCATTTTATGGTTCAACAAGGGATAGTTTTAGGACATATAATTTCAAACAAGGGTATTGAAGTTGATAAGGCAAAAGTTGAATTGATATCCAAACTACCTCCCCCTACATCTGTGAAGGGGATAAGAAGCTTCTTAGGACATGCAGGATTTTACAGACGATTTATTAAAGACTTCTCTAAAATAAGTCACCAATTGTGTAACTTGCTATCTAAAGATGCTTATTTTGAATTCAACAATGACTACCTTATCTCCTTTAATACCTTGAAAGAGAAACTAACATCTACCCCTGTTATTATGGCACTGATGAGTGCTCAAAAAGCACTAAAATAACCATGATTTTATGCACTTTAATTGATTAAAAATATATATATTTATATGTTTTATCATATATTTATATAAATTTGTCTTTTTCGGAATCACGGGTATTTTTATTGTTTTTCAGGAATTTTGGCCTAAAAACGCAATGTAAAGACTCAAAGAAGAATACTTGAAGCAATACATCACAAATAAATTGATAAATAAGTGGAAAAAGGTCAACAAACATGGAAAAATTGGACAAAATGGGTCGAAAAGGTCAAAAATGTCAAAAGACGGAAAAGCGCGCATGACGCGTTTTTGACCCATTTTTCACGTCTGTGCCCCCATGACGTCATCTTGGCGTCATTGATGACCTCAGAGGTCCAAAACACGTTTTTATTTTTTAATATTTTTTTAACATTTTTTTAATCATTTTTTCTCTCCATCCTCACCTATAAATGCCCCCCTTCCCTTCACTTCAAAACACACCTCAAAACCTCACTTCTCTCTTCTTTCTTTCTCTCATTTCTTAGTTTTTAAGTTTTCTTTAGTTTCTTTCTTAGTTTCTAAGCTTTTCTTAGTTTTTAGTTCAATTGTCTTAGGTTTAGAGTTCTTCTCTTTTTGAGAGGAACTTGTAATGTTTTGTAATAATTTAGATTTTTGATTCAATAAATGGAAGTGCAAATTCCGCTTGGAGGTTTTCTAGCAACGGGAATAGCGTCAATCTTGTAAGGATTTTATTTTCTTTACTGATTATTTTTGTGCTTTATTCTTACATGTTATATTTAATTTGTCTGTGATTAAATTTAACTGTGCTATTGCTTATAATCATGATATAATAATAATGTTGTTATGCTTGCGAAATATTACATAGGTGAAAATTTCTAAAATGAATTGACTTTATTTTGATTCAAGATTTTACATTAAGGATGTTAGAGAGAAATATATTATTTTTCATTACAAACTTAAATCTGAAAGGTAGACTTTAAGGTTTAGTTATCGGTCTAATTTAGAGTAGTCTTTCTTTTATTTGTTGATGATCGCCTTAGGTAGTTAGAGTGAAGCTCTATTTCAAAAGTTTTTATAAGAATTATTATGTGGAAATGTATTAATGACGTGTTTTGATAGTGGTTTTAAAACTTGAAAGTTAGTACTCGGATAACTAAATTCTTGGGTTTAATTTGAATACCTTGGATAAAGTTTAAATTGTCTAACCACCAAAGGTGGCGTTTAAATGGTTCATTTTCAATCTCTTAGAAAAAGGAATTAATTTAATTAACCAAATTAGTTATCAACCCCACCCATAGGTGTTAATTGATTTGTTTAGTTAACAAAGAGTATCTAACCACCAAGGTGGTATTAAATATAAAAAGAGAGAATCAATAAAATATCAATTTATATCTTTAATAAATTTCGCAGATAATATGAAGCAAGTAATTAACTTAGTTATTATATCCATAAATACTCCACTTAATTTAAATGATAAAATTTGCATGAATATTTATTGAATCTGTAATTATATTTATTTGTAGATAAATATTTATTGAATTTGTATCTATGTTTATTTTTTTATTTAATTAATCTGTAAATATGTTTATTTTAATGTTATTAGATTAGGAACACAAACCAAACTATCGTGACGGATGTTTAGGATTTAATTTCGCTTTTTAAAAGTTTGAATAATAAAATTAAGAACCACATACATTCCTTCCTTAGATCGACCTTGGGAGTATACTTATCATTTTCTACGAAATGATTAAGACTTCTTGAGAGTTTTACAAATATTAAAACCAAAGTATTTGCGAGAATTGGCGATCTTAGGTTTATTTCATCAAGTTTTAGCGTGGATTCTTGAAGGAGTAAGGTTTTTAATTTATTTATCAAAATTTTAAAAATATTTTTGTGTTGTAAATAATTGTGATTTTTTAAAAAAAAAAAATAAAAAATAAAATAAAATAAAAATAAAAATAAAAATAAAATAAAATAAAATAAAATAAAAAAATAAAAATAAAAATTTTTAATCAAATTTCAAATTTCATAAAAAAAATAAATAAAAATAATAAAAATAAAATAAAAATTAAAAAATAAAAAAAAATTTTTTTTAAATAGTAAAAAAAATAATTTAGAAATTCGAAATTTGAAGTAAAAAGTTTTTACCGTTTATGAATAGTAAAAAAAAAAGTAAAAAAAAAAAAAAAATTTAGTAAAAAAAAAAATAATTTAGAAATTCGAAATTTGAAGTAAAAAGTTTTTACCGTTCATGAATAGTAAAAAAAAAATAATAATAAAAAAAAAATTTTAAAAAAAAAAAAAAAAAATTAAAAATTTTAAGTTAATAAGAAATAAGATAGCGTGAATAGTAAAATAAAATTACCGTTCGTAAAAAAAAAAAAAACGTAAAAAAAAAAAAAACTAAAAGGCATGAAAAGTAAAAATCTAAGGGAGTTCTGTCTAGGAGGGTAGTTCTTTGAAGCTTTGTCTTATTAATCTTTCACAGGAACGTTGTTACATTTAGGAGAGTGGTTTTTAAGGAGCCAATGACCAATTCTTTCACAGGAACATTTCTTGGTTATCTTGATTATGTTATTTAAAAATAAAAATAAAAAAATAAAAAAAAAAAAAAAAAAAAAATTTGTCCAGTGTTTTGTATTAAATGCCATGGAAAATTTCTCTAATTTTCTTTTATTTTTGTTGACAGGAGTTTTAAATTTACGTTTAAAAATAGTCTATGCGCGGTAGGGGATCCTTTGGTGACACCCTTACACCAATTGTAAATAATATTCATAAATTTAAACAAGTGTCAACAACACTGGATCCTACCCATCAACCTGATTTTGAGCCAAACATAGAACGTCTTAATCCTTTACTAGAACCAAAAGAAATGGAGGAAAACCAACATGTTAGGGAAACCACGATGAAAGAGTTTGCAAGACAGGTGATTGGCACGGCAGCTGCATTATCCGATTGGGAGAAGGCTGCTCGGAATTATGACCTTAAAAATATTCATTTTTCTATGCTTCCTTCATTACATGGGCTACCTAATGAAGATTCTCTTTCCTTTATGAGAGATTTCTATGCTACGGTCCAAACATTCCCTCGGTATTCTAAACGAGGATCGGCTTAGAATGAGATGTTTTCCGTCCACCTTAAAGGATAAGGCTAAAGCTTGGTTGATGCCACTTCCCCCTGGTTCTCTGATGACATGGGGTCAAATTTACAATAAATTCATGGGAAAATTCTATTCCCGTCAAAAAACATCAGAGCTGAGAGGAAAGATTGCTACTTTCTCTCGGATGGAAGGAGAACCATTCCGTGAAGCTTGGGATAGGTTCAAAATGTTTCTCACTCAATGTCCCCATCATAGCTTTCCCTACGGTTGCGAGAACCAATTCTTTTACGATGGACTTACACAACAATGTCGGTTCATTGTCGACAACGCTGCAGAGGAGCAATAGGAGAAAAGGCGCATCGAAGCGTATAATCTCTTTGAGATGTTGGGTGCTAATTCAATGAGAAAAGCTCCAGAGTGAGAAAAGGCGGTGTTCGTGAGATTGACTCCGGTAATGAAGTTCAACAACAACTTGTTCAACTGACTAAGCAAGTTGCCGCTTCTCGCTACACAAACAAACACAAATATTGAACAATATGGTTTGTATAGCAACGTGGGACAAAATCTTGGCTTGTCCATATCAAGGAGATACAAGCTGGACTGAGCGAGGTTAATGTGTTGGGAGCGTATCAACGAGACCAAGGTTTGATCCCAATTCAAATACCTATAATCCTGGGTGGAGAAGTCATCCAAATTTCTCTTGGAGGCAAAACAACCCTCATTTCCTCAAAGCTCAAACCAGGCGGGCCAACAATTCCACCCACCTATTCGAAGAAGCATTCCAAATAAACCAACCACGGAGGACAACTTGAATTCTTTTATTCAAGTTTGTAGGGATAATCGATCTAAAACCAATCAACGGTTGGACTCTGTGGAAGCTTGATCAAAAGGTGGAAGTTCAAGTTGAACAGTTAGTTGAACATTTGCAAAAAGGCAAAGATTAAATTGAAACTTAAATGAATTCAATGAAGAGGAGACATTGAGTTTTTCATTCTGCAATCTCCGAGCAACGTCTTACTAGAAGACGATAAATTTTAGTCCTACATGGGAGGTCACCCATTATTGTATTTTCCTTTGTTTTAGTTTGCGTGTAAAAAAAAAAAAAATTCAAATGAAATAAATTTGCTTGTGTTCAAAAATTGTGTCCCTTCGTTTAAATTAAAATAAAAATAAAAAAAAAAATTTAGGTTCCTTGCATTTTTAGAGATATCTACTATTGTTTTTAAGAGCAAAATGTTGATTCACAATAGGAGGAGGATCATTTTCAACTACAAACAACCATGGGAGATGCTGAAGATAGGTGGAAAAAGATGAAAGACTATACAATGCCAATCATTGGCAATGTAACTTCCGGCATCCAATTGCAAGAGGCTGCAAGGAATTATGAATTGAAAAAGATTCATTATTCTTTGTTGCCTTCCTTTTACGGTATCCCTAATGAAGATCCTTTGCATTTCATTCGAGAATTCTATGCTATTGTCCAAACCTTTCCACTACATGCAATTAATGAAGATCAACTTAGGATGAGGTGTTTTCCTTACACTCTCAAAGATAAAGCTTGGTCATGGTTCATTACTCTACGATCAGGTTCTCTTAAAACTTGGGAGGCGATCTATGAAATTTTTATGGGTAGGTTCTATTCCCATCAAAATTTGTTGATCTAAGAACAAAGATAGCAACATTTTCTCAAATGATGAAGAGCCCTTTCATGAAGCTTGGGAACGATTCAAACTTCTTTTCATTCAATGTCAAAATCATAGCTTTCCACTTCTGACTACAAAACCAATTCTTTTACGATGGATTGACACTACAGAGTCAATACATGGTTGATAATCTTCTTTGGAGGTCTTTGTAGGAGAAAAGACCGCAGAGGAAACCTATAATCTCTATGAGCTATTGGGTTCTAATTCCCAACAAAGAGGTGGTAGAAGGAAAGCAAAGGTCAATGAAGTCGGCTTTGATAATGAGATAACCTTGCAAATTGCTGAATTGACTAAACAAGTGAAATTCCTCACGTCTCACCAAATTTCAAATCAAGAGGTATGTGGAGTGTGTTGTTCAATTGGGCATGGTACTCATAATTATTCAAATACTTGTGATTCTAGTGTCGATGCCATAGAGGAAGCCCAATATTTTCAAAAGTATCATCCAAACACCTATAATCACCCAACCTACAACCACCCTTACCCACCAAGCCAATCTTTTAAACCAACCTTAGAAGATAGCTTGAATGCTTTTATTCAAGTTAGTCGTGACAACCAACTGATGACTAATCAAAGGTTGAACACCATGGAGGCTTCGGTTAAAAGAATTGAATCTAAAGTTAGGGCACCGGTTTGAACAAATGCAAAAGAAAGAACCAGGAAAGTTGCCCAGTCAACGGAACAAGCAAAAGATGTTAGAACCCTTAGAAGTGGTAAGGTAGTCAATACCGATTAATGCACTGAAATCTCTAAACTACCTTGTAGTTCATTTAACAAAGAAGGCGACATTCTAATCTCACAAAAAGGAGAAACAAGTGTTAAACTTCACAAGCTTTACGAAAAACTCATTGGGGGTCATCGACACTCCCAAAATTCAAAAGACAACGAGAACCACACCAGATGCAAGTACCTTTTCCCCACCGTTTGAAAGAATCCAAACAAGATAAGCAATTCAATGATCTTTTTAATATGCTCTCTAAAGTAAATATCAATTTACCATTATTAGAAGTGATCATGAATGTGCCCTCATATGCCAAGTTTTTCAAAGAGTTGAACACTAAGAAAAGGAGGTATGAATCGAATGAGCAGTAGTAGTATCGAAATTTCTAGCGTACTTGACCTGAGACAAACTACCACCTAAGTTGAAAGACCCTGGAAGTTTTATTATAAACATAACTATGGGGGATAGGAAGGTTGCTAAAGCAATGCTTGATTTAGGTGCTAGTATAAATTTGATGCCCTACTCTATATTCTCACATTTCAATCTAGGGGATTTAAAACCCACAACTATGTCCACTGCAACTTGCGGATAGATCTCTTAAATATCCGGAGGGAATAGTTGAGGATGTTTTGGTACAGGTAGACAAACCGATAATACCTGTTGACTTTGTGGTTACGGATATGCAAGAAAATCCGGCATTGGACAGAGAGCATACAATATTGCTTGGTAGACCATTTATGGCAACTACTAAAACTATTATTGATGTCCAAGATGGAAATTTGACAATGACAGTCTTAGGAGAGACTGTTCATTTCAAAGTTTTTGATTCTTCACCTTTCCCTTCTATTTTTGCCATCGACGAAATATCTCAAGTTGATCCTTTGGATAATCTTGTCCAAAACACCTTTTTCCAAACCAGAATAGAAGACAAGCTTGAAACCGTTCTTACACTTGAAAAGGTTGAAGAAGATTTAGATGAAGAAATTAAGGGGTACCTTGAACAACTAGACAATAATGAAGTGATGACAAAATCTAGTACACTTTTAAATCTACCCAGTCCTTCATCTGTTAAAGAGGCCAATCCACCTGAACTTGAACTCAAAGACTTACCTGAGCACTTAAAATATGTGTTTTTGGGAGAAGGAGAAACATATCGAGTGATAATTTCTTCAACCTTGACCAAATCACAAGAAAAAGAACTCATCAAAGTGCTTAAACAGTTTAAGAAATCTATAGGTTGGAGTATAGGGGATATAAGAGGCATTAGTCCAACAATGTGTATGCACAAGATCAACTTGGAGGATGGTGCTAAACCTGTACGAGAGGCCCAAAGAAGACTAAACCCAAACATGCAAGAGGTAGTTAAAAAGGAAATCCTTAAATTGTTAGGAGAAGGGATTATCTATCCTATTGCGGATAGTAAGTGGGTTAGTCCGGTAATGTGGTACCAAAGAAATGCGGGATAACAGTTGTTAAAAATGATAAAAGTGAATTAGTGCCCACTAGAATAATCCTTTGGATGGAGAATGTGTATAGATTTTAGGAAACTAAATTTATATAAGAAAAAGGATCACTTTCCTCTTCCATTCATTGATCAAAGGTTGGAAAGATTAGGTGGGCACGAAGTTTACTGGTTTTTGGGTTGACTGTCTGGATATTAACAAGTACCCATAGCAGCAGAAGATCAGGAAAAGAACACATTTGCATGTCCTTTTGGGACATTTGGTTTTCGCAGAATGCCATTTGGGTTATGCAATGCCCGCCACTTTCCAGAGATGCATGATATCTATTTTCTCGGACATGGTGGAGAAATTCATTGAAATTTTCATGGACGATTTCTCTGTCTTTGGGAACTCATTTGATGATTGCTTACATAAATTGACTTTGGTTTTAGAAAGATGCATTGAATGCAATCTAACCCTTAGTTGGGAGAAAAGTCATTTTATGGTTCAACAAGGGATAGTTTTGGGACATATAATTTCAAACAAGGGTATTGAAGTTGATAAGGCAAAAGTTGAATTGATATCCAAACTACCTCCCTACATCTGTGAAGGGATAAGAAGCTTCTTGGGACATGCAGGATTTTCTGAGACGATTTATTAAAGATTTCTCTAAAATAAGTCGTCCTTTATGTAACTTACTATCCAAAGATGCTGAATTTGACTTCAACAATGATTGCCTTATTTCCTTTAATACCTTGAAAGAGAAACTAACATCTACCCTGTTATAATGGCACCAATGGTCTTTACCTTTTGAGATAATGTGTGATGCTTGATTATGCAATAGGAGCGATCCTGGGACAAAGAGTGGATAAGCGTTTACATGTCATCTACTATGCTAGCAAAACACTCAATGATGCCCAAATGAATTACACCACCACCGAAAAGGAATTCTTGGCTATAGTATTCTCTTTAGACAAATTTCGGTCTTATTTAGTAGGATCTAAAGTGATTGTACATTACGATCATCTTTGCTTTAAGATACCTATTAAGTAAACCAAATGCCAAGCCAAGATTAATCGTGGGTCTTACTCTTACAAGAATTTGACCTAGAAATCAAGGATAAGAAAGGCGGTGAAAACTTAGTAGTGACCATTTGTCTAGGTTGATTTCGACTTCAATTCTCTTAAAGATGAGAGTAATGACGATATAGTTGAAACCTTTCTGATGAACAGTTATTTTTCATAGGTTAGAACCCATGGTATCTTGATATTGTAAACTATCTTGCCACTGGTGTTTTGCCACCTAACACTTCATATCGGGACAAGAAAAGGTTTTTTAAAACTATTAAGGACAATTTCTGGGATGGCCCTTATTTATACAAGATTGGTCAAGATCAAGTCATCTGGAGATGTGTACCTGAAGAAGAATATAAGAGCATTCGACTTTTGTCATGAACTTCATTGTGGGGTCATTTTGGAGGTGAAAAGACAGCCCGTAAGATATTACGATCTGGATTCTTTTGGCCCACTCTTTTTAAAGATGCTCATATGTTTTGTGCACAATGTGATAGATGTCAAAGAACAGAAACATAAGCAAAAGAGATGAAATGCCTTTGACATCTAATTTAGTTGTTGAACTCTTTGATGTATGGGGATTGACTTCATGGGTCCTTTTCCCCCATCTAATGGTTTTCAATACATTTTGATTCTTTGTGGATTATGTGTCCAAGTGGGTAGAAGCTATCCCCACCAAAACCAATGATGCTAATGTTGTTGTGAAATTCTTGAAAGATTTCATATTCGGTAGGTTCGAACGCCTAGAGCTATAATAAGTGATGGAGGTAGCCATTTTTGTAACAAACTCTTTGATGGAATACTAAACAAGTACAACATCACACATAAAGTAGCTACTCCATATCATCCTCAAACTTAGGTTTAGTGGAAGTGAGCAATAGGCAAATTAAGGGGAATCTTTGGAACGCGGCGTCCGTCGTCAAGGAAGGATTGGGCATTTAAGCTAAATGATGCCTTATGGGCGTACCGCACCGCTTACAAAACACCTATTGGGATGAGCCCTTACCGGTTAATCTTTGGGAAAGCATGCCACCTTCCTGTTGAACTTGAACACAAAGCTTATTGGGCAATTAAAGAGTTAAACATGGATTTACATAAAGGAGGTGAAAAACGATTACTCGACTTCATGAGTTGGAAGAAATTAGGAATGAAGCCTATGAGAATGCCAAATTATACAAGGAGCGTACTAAGCGCTATCATGACAAGAGGCTAGTTCCTAAGACTCTTCACCCTGGAATGAAAGTTCTTTTATTTAACTCTCGTTTGAGATTGTTTCCAGGAAAGCTGAGATCAAGATGGGATGGACCATTCAAAATAGTTCAAGTATTTGAACATGGAGTAGTGGAACTATTGGACTCCAAGACACAAAAAACGTTCAAAGTCAATGGCCATCGTGTCAAGCCTTATTTAGAAGAACCAAACAACATTGCTGAAATGGATTGCATTTGGCTGAGTAACCCTTAGCACCAAAAAGATACGTCTTGCTAAGACGTTAAACTAAGCGCTGGATGGGAGGCAACCCATCATTTTAGGTAAAAAAAAACAATAAATAAAAAAATAAATAAAAAAATAAATAAAAAAATAAATAAAAAAAAAACAAAAAAAATAAAATAAATAAAAAAATAAAAAAATTTTATTTGTTTTATTTACTTAATTTTATTGTTTATTTCATTTTAATTACATGTGAATAATTTTTAAATTGTTAAAACTAAAAATATTTGTTGAGATGTTAGAAGTTTACAGCGATCTGTCTGTATACACTATAATGATGAATATGATGGATGCACCTGCATTTTCCATTACTACTTGCACATTCTCAGGAAATAGGTAATCTTTCTTCTCTTCTCTCTTTATCTTTAATTTACAGTTGTTACATTGAGGACAATGTAAGTTCTAGGTTGGGGGTGGTGAAAAGTTACCATACTTAATTAAAAATAATAATATAAAAAAAAAAAAAGTTTCACAAAAGTTTATCATTTCTTTAAATCAAATTTAAGTAAATAGTTAAGTCTTTTGTACTGTTAGATTAATTTTTGAAAACATATCATGAAATATTTTGTAATTATTTTTGATAATTAGTTAGTTTTTGTCATAATTAGTATTTCTTGATAAGATGTTGAAATTATATTAAACCCAAAATCGGTGTTTATGAGTTTTTTCTAGTGGAGACTACCTTTGTGAGATATAATTTGAGCCTAATTTCCTTTATTCAGAGTGAAATATATATTTTATCTACTCCAAACACATTTCTTATTTCTTCAAATTTTTAGATGATCTCTATAGGTATTAGCATTGAATGTATGAATTTTTTTTCATTTTAATAGAGTATCATATATTTTTGATTATTATTTTTGCTTAGATTAAATGATTTGAGTAGAAGTTGATAGTATATGCTTATATCTCATTTATGCATGACTACTACAAAAACAAAAAGACATATCTGGGGTTACCTAAACCAAGATCAAACAGAAAAGCCACAAAATTAACCACTCACCAAAATCCAAAATATGTACAATCTGTACATGGGTTGACTCTCTAAGAAATACACATATTGAAAAATATCTACTGAGAAAAAAAAATAAGAGAGAGATAAAAATAGTATCATCTACATACTATAACCCGCATTGCCTACAAAGTTGTGAGTAAAGGCTAATTACAAAAGAAAGATATAAGAAGTAATTCCCAAAAAGTCATTGCAATTTCTTCATTTGTAAAAGGCATATATCTTGAAATTCTTTCTTAATGAGTTTGATTTATGCATGAAAATAATTTTTATATATGATATCTTTATAATTTATACATTTGATTCCTTTCATGAGATCAATGTTAAAATAACACTTTGAGCCTTTATTCTTTATACATATGCGAACATATTAGTTCATTTCTATACATCAACTCTTTCGCATACAAATTAGTATGAGTGTTTGAACCCATAGGATTCAGTGTTTTGAGAGTATTGACTTGTGAGGAATAGAGTCGGCGAATTACGATTCATGACACCGAAATTGGGTGAAATTAAATTGATACATTTTTTATATGAAATATGAAAATGATTTTCGACTAATTATTATAATAAATCATGATTGTTTAAAGAGATTAAAATAACTTATGCTTGAGATTTTAATTATGATCTTAAAGGAGATTAAAAAGTATGAGACATTTTTGTGAGATGTTGATAATTTGTGATTTTGTTGTAAATTTAATTTTTAAGTTGTTTGTTTTTATTGTTTCTTTTGTTTTTACATTTAGTACAATGTTTGTGGGTATCATTACTGAAAACCCTCACGAGACTCAAACTCGTCCACTAGGGCAACCTAGGGGTTTAAAGGCTTGTTGCATAGGCTAAATGCAACCGTGTCAATCCACGGAAGTGATTTAGGATAGTTTAATTTTTAGTTTTTATCGCTTCTCTTGCTAAGGGACTAGCAAGAAGCTGGTTGGGGGTTGTGATGAGTGCTCAAAAAGCACTAAAATAACCATGATTTTATGCACTTTAATTGATTAAAAATATATATATTTATATGTTTTATCATATATTTATATAAATTTGTCTTTTTCGGAATCACGGGTATTTTTATTGTTTTTCAGGAATTTTGGCCTAAAAACGCAATGTAAAGACTCAAAGAAGAATACTTGAAGCAATACATCACAAATAAATTGATAAATAAGTGGAAAAAGGTCAACAAACATGGAAAAATTGGACAAAATGGGTCGAAAAGGTCAAAAATGTCAAAAGACGGAAAAGCGCGCGCCCAACGCGTTTTTGACCCATTTTTCACGTGCAGCCGCCCCCATGACGTCATGCTGACGTCATTGATGACCTCAGCAGGTCCAAAACACGTTTTTTATTTTTTTAATATTTTTTTTAACATTTTTTTAATCATTTTTTCTCTCCATCCTCACCTATAAATACCCCCCTTCCATTCACTTCAAAACACACCTCAAAAACCTCACTTCTCTCTTCTTTCTTTCTCTCATTTCTTAGTTTTTGAGTTTTCTTTAGTTTCTTTCTTAGTTTCTAAGCTTTTCTTAGTTTTTAGTTCAATTGTCTTAGGTTTAGAGTTCTTCTCTTTTTGAGAGGAACTTGTAATGTTTTTGTAATAATTTAGATTTTTGATTCAATAAATGGAAGTGCAAATTCCGCTTGGAGGTTTTCTAGCAACGGGAATAGCGTCGAAGTACTGTAAGGATTTTATTTTCTTTACAGTTATTTTTGTGCTTTATTCTTACATGTTATATTTAATTTGTCTGTGATTAAATTTAACTGTGCTAGCTGTTTATAATCATGATATAATAATAATGTTGTTATGCTTGCGAAATATTAAATAGGTGAAAATTTCTAAAATGAATTGATTTTATTTTTATTCAAGATTTTATATTAAGGATGTTAGAGAGAAATATATTATTTTTCATTACAAACTTAAATCTGAAAGTTAGACTTTAAGGTTTAGTTATCCGGTCTAATTTAGAGTAGTGCTCTTTTATTTGTTGGTACAATCGGCCGGTAGTTAGAGTGAAGCTCTATTTCAAAAGTTTTTATAAGAATTATTATGTGGAAATGTATTGACAACATGTTTTCAATAGTGGTTTTAAAACTTGAAAGTTAGTACTCGGATAACTAAATTCTTGGGTTTAATTTGGACACCTTGGATAAAGTTTAAACTGTCTAACCCCACCAAAGGTGGCATTTAAATGGTTCATTTTCAATCTCTTAGAAAAAGGAATTAATTTAATTAACCAAATTAGTTATCAACCCCACCCATAGGTGTTAATTGATTTGTTTAGTTAACAAAGAGTATCTAACCCCACCAAAGGTGGTATTCATATAAAAAAGAGAGAATCAATAAAATATCAATTTATATCTTTAATAGCCTAGATAATATGAGCAAGCATAATTAACTTAGTTATTATATCCATAAATACTCCACTAATTTAAATGATAAAATTTGCATGAATATTTATTGAATCTGTAATTATATTTATTTGTAGATAAATATTTATTGAATTTGTATCTATGTTTATTTTTTTATTTAATTAATCTGTATATATGTTTATTTTAATGTTATTAGATTAGGAACACAAAAACCAAAATATCGTGACAGGATGTTTAGGATTTAATTTCGTTTTTAAAAGTTTGAATAATAAAATTAAGAACCACATACATTCCTTCCTTAGATCGACCTTGGGAGTATACTTATCATTTTCTACGAAATGATTCGTGCACTTGCGAGAGTTTTACAAATATTAAAACCAAAGTATTTGCGAGAATTGGCGATGCCGGTTTTCGCTCATCAGGCACCAAACTGGTCTTTACCTTTTGAAATAATGTGTGACGCTTCTGATTATGCTATAGGAGCAGTCCTGAGACAAAGAGTGGATAAACGTTTGTATGTCATCTACTATGCTAGCAAAACACTCAATGATGCCCAAATGAATTATACCACCACTGAAAAGGAATTCTTGGCTATAGTATCTTCTTTAGACAAATTTCGGTCTTATTTAGTAGGATCTAAAGTGATTGTGCATTCTGATCATGCTGCTTTAAGATACCTACTAAGTAAACCAAATGCCAAGCCAAGATTAATCAGGTGGGTCCTACTCTTACAAGAATTTGACCTAGAAATCAAGGATAAGAAAGGCAGTGAAAACTTAGTAGCTGACCATTTGTCTAGGTTGATTTCTGACTTTAATTCTCTTAAAGATGAGAGTAATGAAGATATAGTTGAAACCTTTCCTGATGAACAGTTATTTTTCATAGGTCCGAACCCATGGTATGCTGATATTGTAAACTATCTTGCCACTGGTGTTTTACGACCTAACACTTCATATCAGGACAAGAAAAGGTTTTTTAAAACTATTAAGGAATATTTCTGGGATGACCCTTATTTATACAAGATTGGTCAAGATCAAGTCATCCGGAGATGTGTACCTGAAGAAGAACATAAGAGCATTCTAACTTTTTGTCATGAACTTCATTGTGGGGGTCATTTTGGTGGTGAAAAGACAGCCCGTAAGGTATTACAGTCTGGATTCTTCTGGCCCACTCTTTTTAAAGATGCTCATATGTTTTGTGCACAATGTGATAGATGTCAAAGAATAGGAAACATAAGCAAAAGAGATGAAATGCCTTTGACATCTAATTTAGTTTTGAACTCTTTGATGTATGGGGGATTGACTTCATGGGTCCTTTTCCCCCATCTAATGGTTTTCAATACATTTTGGTTGCTGTGGATTATGTGTCCAAGTGGGTAGAAGCTATCCCCACCAAAACCAATGATGCTAATGTTGTTGTGAAATTCTTGAAAGATTTAATATTCAGTAGGTTCGGAACGCCTAGAGCTATAATAAGTGATGGAGGTAGCCATTTTTGTAACAAACTCTTTGATGGAGTACTAAACAAGTACAACATCACACATAAAGTAGCTACTCCATATCATCCTCAAACTTCCGGTTTAGTGGAAGTAAGTAATAGGAAAATTAAGGGAATATTGGAACGCACTGTGCGTCCTTCAAGGAAGGATTGGGCATTTAAGTTAAATGATGCCTTATGGGCATACCGCACCGCTTACAAAACACCTATTGGGATGAGCCCTTACCGGTTAATCTTTGGGAAAGCGTGCCACCTTCCAGTTGAACTTGAACACAAGGCTTACTGGGCAATTAAAGAGTTAAACATGGATTTACAGGTGAAAAATGATTACTCCAGCTTCATGAGTTGGAAGAAATTAGGAATGAAGCCTATGAGAATGCCAAATTAGACAAGGAGCGTACTAAGTGCTATCATGACAAGAGGCTAGTTCCTAAGACTCTTCACCCTGGAATGAAAGTTCTTTTATTTAACTCTCGTTTGAGATTGTTTCCAGGAAAGCTGAGATCAAGATGGGATGGACCATTCAAAATAGTTCAAGTATTTGAACATGGAGTAGTGGAACTATTGGACTCCAAGACACAAAAAACGTTCAAAGTCAATGGCCATCGTCTCAAGCCTTATTTAGAAGAACCAAACAACATTGCTGAAATGGATTGCATTTGGTTGAGTAACCCTTAGCACCAAAAAGATACGTCTTGCTAAGACATTAAACTAAGCGGTGGATGGGAGGCAACCCATCATTTTAGGTAAAAAAAATTTTGTTTGTTATTTGTTTTATTTACTTAATTTTATTGTTTATTTTAGTTTACTTATATGTGAATCATTTTTAAAATTGTTAAAACTAAAAATATTTGTTGAGATGTTAGAAGTTCACAGCGATCTGTCTGTACACACTTTAATGATGAATATGATGGATGCACCTGCATTTCTTCATTACTACTTACATATTCTCAAGAAATAGGTAATCTTTCTCCTTTTTTTTCTCTTTATCTGTAATTTACAGTTGTTACATTGAGGACAATGTAAGTTCTAGGTTGGGGGTGGTGAAAAGTTACCATGCTTAATTAAAAAAAAAGTTTTAACAATTTTAAAAAAATACAAAAAAAAAATAAAAAAACAATTTTTTTAAAAATATATATATATATATATATATATATATATATATATATATAATTTTTCATTTTTTGTGTGTTTGGTTTTATTTCTATTTTGTGTGATTTAGTAATTTTTGAAATTAAAAATAAAAAAAAACTTTCTCACAAAAATTTATCATTTCTTTAAATCAAATTTAAGTAAATAGTTAAGTCTTTTGTACTGTTAGATTAATTTTTGAAAACATATCATGAAATATTTTGTAATTATTTTTGATAATTAGTTAGTTTTTGTCATAACTAGTATTTCTTGATAAGATGTAGAAATTATATTAAACCCAAAATCGGTGTTTATGAATTTTTTTTAGTGGAGACTACCTTTGTGAGATATAATTTGAGCCTAATTTCCTTTATTCAGAGTGAAATATATATTTTTTCTACTCCAAACACATTTCTTATTTCTTCAAATTTTTAGATGATCTCTATAGGTATTAGCATTGAATGTATGAATATTTTCTCATCTTAATAGAGTATCATATATTTTTTATTATTATTTTTGCTTAGATTAAATGATTTGAGTAGAAATTGATAGTATATGCTTATATCTCATTCATGCATGACTGCTACAAAAAAAATACATATCTGGGGTTACCTAAACCAAGATCAAACAGAAAAGCCACAAAATTAACCACTCACCAAAATC
Source organism: Hippophae rhamnoides (assembly GCA_033030585.1). Taxonomy (NCBI): domain Eukaryota; kingdom Viridiplantae; phylum Streptophyta; class Magnoliopsida; order Rosales; family Elaeagnaceae; genus Hippophae; species Hippophae rhamnoides. Next base: position 38,992,698 of record CM065438.1, on the reverse strand, counting down.
CAAAAAAGAAGAAGATAAAAATGTACAATCTGTACATGGGTTGACTCTCTAAAATACATATATTGAGAAATATCTTCAGAAAAAATAGAGAGAAAAAGAATATATAGTATAATCTACATACTATAACCCACATTGCCTACAAAGTTGTGAGAAAAGGTTAATTACAAAAGTAAGATATAGGAAATAATTCCCTAAAAAGTCATTGCACTCTCTTCATTTGTAAAAGGCATATATCTTGAAATTTTTTCTTAATGAGTTTGATTTATGCATGAAAATAATTTTTATATATGATATCTTTATAATTTATACATTTGATTCCTTTCATGATATCAATGTTAAAATAACACTTTGACCGTTTATTCTTTATACATATGCGAACATATTAGTTCATTTCTATACATCAACTCTTTTGCATATAAAATAGTATGAGTGTTTGAACCCATAGGATTCAATGTTTCGAGAGTATTGACTTGTGAGGAATAGAGTCGAAGCAAATTCTGATTCATGACACTGAAATTGGGTAAAATTAAATTGATACATTTTTGATAAGAAATATGAAAATGATTTTCGACTAATTATTATAATAAAATCATGATTGTTTAAAGAGATTAAAATAACTTATGCTTGAGATTTTAATTATGATCTTAAAAGAGATTAAAAAGTAAGAAACATTTTTGTGATATGCTGTTTTCTTTTATTCTAAAAATTAATTTTTGATTTTGTTGTAATTTTAATTTTTGATTTGATTGTTTTTATTTTTACATTTAGTTCAATGTTTGTGGGTATCATTACTGAAAACCCTCACGAGACTCAAACTCGTCCACTAGGGCAACCTAGGGGTTTAACGGCTTGTTGCATAGGCTAAATGCAACCGTTTCAATCCATGAAAGTGATTTAGGATAGTTTAATTTTTAGTTTTTATCGCTTCTCTTGCTAAGAGACTAGTAAGAAGCTGGTTGGGGGTTGTGATGAGTGCTCAAAAAGCACTAAAATAACCATGATTTTATGTACCTTAATTGATTAAAAATATATATATTTATATGTTTTATCATATATTTATATAAATTTGTCTTTTTCGGAATCACGGGTATTTTTATTGTTTTTTAGGTATTTTGGCTTAAAAACGCAATTTAAAGACTCAAAGAGGAATACTTGAAGCAATACATCACAAATATATTAATAAATAAGTGGGAAAAGGTCAACAAACATGGAAAAATTGGAAAAAATGGGTCGAAAAGGTCAAAAATGTCAAAAAGACGGAAATCGCGCCCCGCTGCCCAGCCGCGCGCGTGCCCCGGCGCCACGACCGCGCGCGCGGCCCGGCGCCCGGCCCACGCGCCCCGGCGCGCTAGCACTGTTCACGCGCGCCGAGCTGCGCACGGCAGCCCCGCCCGCGCGCGCGGTGTTCCAAGAAGCCCCCCCGCGCGCCCAACGCGTTTTCGCCCCATTTTTCACGTGCAGCCGCCCCCATGACGTCATGCTGACGTCATTGATGACCTCAGCATTTCCATTACGCGTTTTTTCATTTTTTAACATTTTTTTTAACATTTGTTTACTCATTTTTTCTCTCCATCCTCACCTATAAATACCCCCCTTCCCTTCACTTCAAAACACACCTCAAAACCACACTTCTCTCTTCTTTCTTTCTCTCATTTCTTAGTTTTTGAGTTTTTCTTAGTTTCTTTCTTAGTTTTTAAGCTTTTCTTAGTTTTTCTCTTAGTTTTTAGTTCAATTCTCTTAGTTTTAGAGTTCTTCTCTTTTTGAGAGGAACTTGTAATGTTTTTGTAATATTTTAGTTTTTGATTCAATAAATGGAAGTGCAAATTCCGCTTGGAGGTTTTCTAGCAATGGGAATAGCGTCGAAGTTCTGTAAGGATTTTATTTTCTTTACAGTTATTTTTATGCTTTATTCTTACATGTTATATTTAATTTGTCTGTGATTAAATTTAACTGTGCTAGCTGTTTATAATTATGATGTAATAATAACGTTGTTATGCTTGCGAAATATTAAATAGGTGAAAATTTCTAAAATAAATTGATTTTATTTTTATTCAAGATTTTATATTAAGGATGTTAGAGAGAAATATATTATTTTTCATTACAAACTTAAATCTGAAAATTAGATTTTACGGTTTAGTTATCCGGTCTAATTTAGAGTAGTGCTCTTTTATTTGTTGGTACAATCGCCCGGTAGTTAGAGTGAAACTCTATTTCAAAAGTTTTTATAAGAATTATTATGTGAAAATGTATTGACAACATGTTTTCAATAGTGATTTTAAAACTTGAAAGTTAGTACTCGGATAATTAAATTCTTATGTTTAATTTGGACACCTTGAATAAAGTTTAAACTGTCTAACCCCACCAAAGGTGGCATTTAAATGGTTTATTTTCAATCTCTTAGAAAAAGGAATTAATTTAATTAACCAAATTAGTTATCAACCCCACCCATAGGTGTTAATTGATTTGTTTAGTTAATAAAGAATATCTAACCCCACCAAAGGTGGTATTTATATAAAAAAGAGAGAATCAATAAAATATCAATTTATATCTTTAATAACCTAGATGATATGAGCAAGCATAATTAATTTAGTTATTATATCCATAAATACTCCACTAATATAAATGATAAAATTTGCATGAATATTTATTGAATCTGTATTTATATTTATTTTTAGATAAATATTTATTGAATTTGTATCTATGTTTATTTTTATGTTATTAGATTATATTTAATTAATCTGTATATATGTTTATTTTATGTTATTAGATTAGGAACACAAAAACCAAACTATCGTGACAGGATGTTTATGATTTAATTTCGTTTTTAAAAGTTTGAATAATAAATTAAAAACCACATACATTCCTTCCTTAGATCGACCTTGGGAGTATACTTATCATTTTCTACAAAAATGATTCGTGCACTTGCGATAGTTTTACAAATATTAAAACCAAAGTATTTGCGAGAATCGGTGATGCCGGTTTTCGTTCATCAATATGCAAGCCTTATGTATGTTCTAAACCAATGAAAGAGGTGTAAAGAAAAAGGAATTTCTAGAAGCACAACAACATGTGTGTCGTGGTGAAGGTTTTTGTATGTCACGGTGTAGCATAATCGAATCAAGTTTCCTGATGTGTAATAGGCTAGCTTATGTGATAGTGTAATGAAATGCATATCATGATGTTGGATCCTCTCATCCTCTTTCCTATCTTTTGTAGCATTTTCTACCCTATATAAACTGCCTACTTTATTGTAAAAGTCATCCTTGAGCTTCTTAGTTTCTCTCTTTCCTAGTTTCTTAGCTTTTATAATTTTGCAAAGTTCTTCTCTCAATTTTGAGAGTTGAACATATTTTAGTTTATGTAGTAGTTTTTACAATTCAATAAATAGTGTTGGAAATTTTGTTTGGAGGCTTTTTAGATACATAAATAATATTGACTTCATGTACTTGAAGGATATACATGAGTTATAATTTAAATGTATTCTTTTATTTTAAATTAATTTTGTGTTATTCTGAATGCTACGTTTAATTTACTAATCATTTATTAAATTAAGTATGATTGGTTGAAAATACAATGAGATAATAGCACTTTTGTTATGCTTGATAAATATTAAAGTAGGTAAATATTTTTATTAAATTAAATATTATTTTCAATTCTAGAATTCTACAAAGTTTATTACAGAAAATATAGTGATTTCGGAATTTTTGTAGCAAACTTCAAATATATAAGTTAGATTTAAGATTTCATTATCTGGGTCTAATTTAGTGAATTTCTCTTTTATATTTGATTTATATTAAATTTATAGTTAGAGTGAAACTCTATTTGAAATATTTTACAAGAATTATGATTTAAAATAATATTGACGACATATTTTTAACAGCAGTTTTAAAATCTGAAAGTTAGTTACTAGATGTTCAAATTATAAATCCAACTTTGACACCTTGAATGAAGTATAAATTGTTAGACCCAACCAAATATGAGAATTAAATGGTTTTCTAATCCCTTGGAAGAGAGGCATAATTTAATTAAAACTAACATATAGACCAAACTGAAGGTGTTAAGTGATTTTAATTAATAACAAATAGTAGACCTGATCGAAGGTACTATTTGTATATATAAGAGAGAATCATTAAATCTTAATTCATATCTTTAACAACCTAATTAATAATGAGTAAGCATAAATAACTAACTAATCTATCCCATAAATTCTCTATTGAGTTTAAATGTTTATTTTCTTGATGTTTATTAAATCTATCTTTAATTTTATGTCATTAGTTTAAATATTTAAAAACCCAAATTTTGTGACAAGATAGTTAGATTAAATTTTTATTTTTCAGAATTTGTTGAATATTTTAAAAATCATGTAATTTCTCTTTAGACCAACCTTGGAAGAATACTTATCATTTCATACAAAGTGATTCGTGCACTCACGAGCTATTTTATGAATACAAAACTCGAGCATCAAAATTGGGATAACTACTTAAAAAGCACTATTATTTTGTGATTTATTTGTGGTTAAATGTTATAAATAGATTTGAATATGCATGATTTTTTCATTACTTATGCAAATATATGTGATCAAAATCAAAAGTATTTTTTGTTGTTTTTTAGGTATATTTAGCTTCACTTTGATTAAATTGATAATACTTGAAAAAAATACTTGAAAGCACTCATTCTCCACTTAGAAGAATTAAAGAACAATACATGTAAGGTTTACATATGATCTAGGAAGTTGTAAGGGGGTAAAAACAATAAGTGAAAACTAATAAGTGCTTGAAAAGCACTAAATATATAACATTATTTATATGCATTTTAGTGTGAAAATATATTTGTATTTGCATAAATTTATTATTATTTTAACAAATCAATGTTTTTGAAATCACATGTATGTCAAATTGTTCATCAGGCATTTCTAGCTTCAAATTATTCAACTAATAAATATTTGAAGAATTGTACTTTGAATCACTCAATTGCAACTAAAGAAGAATAAATGAATAAAAGAATAGGTGAGGTTTACGATTCAGAAGGGGAGAAATAGAAAGAAATTTGAAAACATGCAGAACAACCCGTACAATGGTGGTGCTTTAATGTGTGGTGTGGCATATGACTTTAAGATAATGAATGAAATGCATACCAAATATAGGTTGTGGTGGTGGAAAATGTGTGATAGTGCATGACCTTCTCATCCACTTTTATCTCCTTTTTTGCAAGATTTTCCAAAGCTACATAAACATATCATTTTTTAATAGTACACCAACATGAAAGTCATCTTCTTCATTCTTCTATTTAGCTCTTGTTTAGTTTTCTTTTTAGTTTCTCTCAATTTTGAGAGTTACAAATATTTGTTTTATTTGTTTTGTTAAACAATTTAGAATAGGTTACTGTTGGGATTTCCTGTGTATGCCTATATGGTGAGAATTTAAAATTTTCTTATCACCACATGACTCAATACACAAAAGGATCTCATTTTTATGACAATTTCAAGAAAGATTTTCTCTTAAGCATTTCAAATATCTTGAGTTGAGGGAAGTCGATTTCCCTTCTATATCTCTTGAAAACCATCTCTCTTTAGAAAGCACCTCTTGGTTCACCTTGAACCTAAACAATAAACTAGCACACCTCTTAGATTGATGGATGTAAATTTCAAGACATAGATCTAACCACCTAGCAAGAAGAGATGAGAGAAGAGACTTTTGGCCTAGGGTTGAACCACCTAGGTTTTGGCCTTGAGCAAACCTTTCCAATTTTTTGCCTAGGGGAAGGAAAACTTGGCTGCTGAAATGGCAGATTTCAGCTAGGGTTTTGGAGGCAGCATATTAGCTCTAATTTCCTCAATTATGCCTCCTTAAATAGGCAAGGGTTAGGGCAAATCTTTATGTAAGGTTTGAATCAATTACACAAATTCCACTAGCCTTATTTAGCCATCTTATGCTCTCTTTAATCTCAACAAGTGATTGGTTTAATAAATTAATTTATGAACAAATAATATTATTCATATTATGACATTTTATTTTAGCATTTCATCTCATGTATTTTATCTTATACATCATTATGAAATGTAAAATACTTGTTCCTCTTCAGTTGGTGTGATCGTATAGAGGTTCTATCATTACCTTATAGTTTTCCAAACAACATAGTAATTATTTACTAGATCTACTAATTTTGTGTCTATCCTTGTCATATGATATTATGAATAATATGCAAAATAGGATCGTGTCACTTTTGCATTATATTCATTTTCTTGGTCTCTCAAGTGAATTATAACTACAACTACATCAGTTATATTGCATGCAATATAATTCCACTTTACCAAGGGGCCCAGTAATATCATAACTCAAAATCGAGGGACAATGATAATATTAACATATAGATTTCTTCCGCACAGGTTGTACACAACGAACTACTATTTCATTCCCATCATAGGATAGTATTTAAATAGCAATAACATTATATACTTCTCATATGAAAAACCTACACAATTAATATCTAAGATTCTAAAGACATAATGGAAACATTAATGAGACAACACAATCCATATAATGTTTCATCTAGTTAGGTCATGTTCAATATATAAAATACACATTTTATATACTCATATGATTAAATGATAATCCCTTATCAACATTTATAGAACGACAATATACTTTTAATTGACATGACAATCTTTCACGGTAATTAATGTTCCTCCTTAATTACCACAAATGTGAACATATTTAGGCTTACATGTTTCTCATTTTAAGAGGTCTATGGTTCAAGACCAAGTGCATCTTCTTGAACACTTCCAAAATATAACATGTCAATCTCAACACTACTACAATATGTGCTTTTGGTCTCGGACTTTTAGCCTCGGTTTTTAAAAAAACCGAGGCCATAGGTTTTTGGCCACGGTTTGATAAAAACTGAGGCTATAGTGTATACATATAACCTCTGTTTTTTCAATAACCGTCGCTATAAGTTAAATTATAAAAACATATTTAAGTATATATAAACAAATTTATATAGACACGATTATTAAATGACTGATTATAATTAAAATATTAGAATTTTCAATATTAAAATACTGTATGTCATTCATTTAAAAGAAATACAAAAATTAATTTACAATTTTTTTTTATTTTTCTCTATTATTAATTTAATTTAATGTATTTTTATTTCTTATATAATATATATATATATATATATCAAATTTTTTCACTTTCTTTTTTCTCCCTCCCTTCTTTTTCCCTTTTTTCAGAAATTTCCTTTAATTAGGGCACTGAGCGCGTGCCCATACCGTAATATATATATATATATATATATATATATATATTAATATATAATTTCTAATTAAGATATATATATCTTATTATTAATATATATATTATTAAATTTACCTCTCGAGTCACTTGATATTCACTGTGTCCCTCTCCTCGGCCTAGGCAAAACGCGAGTCATTCGTCCCTCTTATTGAGCATCACCGCACCGCACTGCGTCGTGCCACGCTTGTAGAAATTGTAGACTTATAGCAGCTCCTCCTTTCTAGCACCTCCCTCGCACTCATTCCTTTTGTTGCGTGTTTTTCAACACACGAACTCGTGCAAGTATACACGGTCACAAGTAATAATATGATAAGTAAAATATAGTTCCCACAGAGATTTGTTACTAGTATTCGTTAATTATTAAAATTATTTCAACCTAATTTTATCCAAACAGTCGATAATTTGATGCAAATTTACCAACTAAATTTTATAACAGATTGCAAGAAAATTCTAGGATTGCAGTTTCACTAAATTAATCCACTTGAATCATTATATTTTATCTTGATTTATGTTATCGTGTTTAAGTTGTTAACCAAGAACTCCTAATCTATCCATATATCACTTCCGAGCTCCATACAGACACATCTAGTTAAAGTGATTGACTATATTCGTATGCGAATTATATTCAACCGCATTTATTAAGTTACGAGTTCTCTTAACGATTACACATACAATAAAAGTATATTTCTATCTCTTATGTATATACGTTATTTCATCACGAGCAACACACAAAAATGCCTTTTTCAAGTTTATTTAAGTGTCACATATCAGTTAATTAATCTTCCGATAATTAAAAGCATTAAACACAGATAAAATAAACAACTTAAAACAGTCCCATAAATCATTCAAAAATATTTAATTCACATTTCATAATTTATGCTACACTGCAATCCTAGAACAAATGTATTAGTTCATAGCAGAATTTAAAATTACAACATAACAAAAATAAAACATTGCAGAGAAAGAAAATTAAAAGAAAATAGATAAGAAAAAAAACTCTTTCACGATTCCTCAATGAAAAATAAATTTCATTTCTTCTTCTTTGTTGTCTTCTTTCTCTGTAATTTCCCTAAGAAAATACAACATAAAATGTTAAATCAATACTCTGCGTGTTTTGTAACACGCAAACAAGAAAAACAGAAAAATTAAAATGTTACAATGAAGAAAAACATGCAAGAATTACAAGTTTTCTCCCAAAATATTGAGAGAAAAAGAAGAAAGAAAAACACTCTGTTGGAAAACGGAAACTGAACTAAGAGAAAAAAATAAAAAAATAAAACTCTCCCGCTGAATGCGTATCCCCCAAACATATATCACTTTTTTTTATTTTATTTTTATTTTTTTTTATATCATCAGTGGGGGACAAGATGATATGGGCTAGCACGCGTAACAAACACACTCTGCAAATTTTTTTTGAATTTTTTTTCTTTTTCCGCATGCCACGTGTCGCGTTCTGATTCGCGGACACAATTCGTGGGACACGTGGCAGCTTTTCATTGGACGGTAAGCCGGGCGTATGAAGAACGCGTTGCAGGCGATTTCTCGGTTTCGAAAATGGGTAACTAGGGAAGCGGGCGCCGATTCGCGTTTTATTTCACCAAATGCATGCCACGTGTCACCATGTTATTCGCCGGAATATTTATGGCGAGACACGTGGTGGCCATTTTTCCATTTTAAGAGTGAGGGTGCACGCCGCTTGGATGGACCACGTCACACAGGATTTTTGACACGAGCGGCTCGGCCGCGCAATGACTTGGATTGACGCGCTCAATCCGGACCGTTGATCACGATCCAACATCGACATCGCCTGGGAATACGCGCCCAACATGTGGGGCCTACTCTGACGCCGGCCTGCGCGACACGTGGGACCCACTGGCACGTCGAGCCGCGTGAAAGGAATATCTCTATCCCCAATCGCCTTGGGCGAGCTTTATGAACACGCGCGCATCTGAGCCATGGATCCTTTGATCGGACGATCCACGTTTGGCGAGTGTGATCTTGCGCGTGGACTTCATCTCCCCTGAGCGAAAATTAAACTTTTATTAATTATATTTTCACCCACAAATATATTTCAAATTACATTTTAAACTTTCTTAAATTACAGTTTAGCCCTTTACTAATTTTAAATTAAATTTTTAAACTTTTAATAATTATAATTAAGCCCAAATTTAATTTAAATTATATTTTTAATTTTTATAAATTGTAATTAAGAACTATACTATTTGAACTTATATTTGTGGACAAAAAAAATATCAAATTAAGTACATTTTCGATAAAAATTATTTAATTTTATTAAAAATATATTTTTAGCAAATAAAAAGAAAATATTAATTTATTTAACAAAAATTAACTAAATAATAAACGAACATAGCAATTATCATTACTAAAATTGATGCAAATAACTGTATAAAATACAGTTATCACCTTTCCAACAGCTTCTTCTTTTCTCTCTGTTTCTTTTCTATTCATATTCCCTTATTCGCACTAGTCGTCGGCCATTTCTAGTGTCGTCGCTTATGATGCAGCTCCTAGTAAGTGTGATACCCTCAATTTTTACAATATCAATTTATATATGTGTTGATTCTTAGTGGATTAGTTCTGCGTATAATACATTTTAGTTAGGGTTATTTTTTCAGTGTTATACAAATCCATCTCCTGTTATCTGATAATTGCCTCTGAATTTTTTTTCATTGTATTGCATAAGAACAAATTTATAAAATTTTTAGGGATTTGGGAAGTGGCTATTGTTGTTGAGTTTAGATTTGGAAGTATGTTTATATACATGCCAATAAGCCTATACAAATTTTCATTTACAGAAAAGCCAGTGGATTTACAAATTGTCATTCGTTGAGTTTATATAAATTTTCAATATATATAAATAATAGTTTACAGAAAAACATTTAGATTTTCGTTTGCTGAGTTTTTATAAATTCTCTATGTTCATTTTCTTATATACTTTAAAGAATGAAAAATCTCTTGAGATAAAAAATAATAAGAAACAATTGTCAAATAGTAGAAGACAAAACTTGACCAATATATCTTTGAAACATTTAATCTGCTGAAAGTTCTCAAGGTTACAAAGCAAATAAACTTCATAAAAATTCTTTTAAAACTTTAAAAACCTTAGTAACTACTAGATTATTTAGAAAGGTAAAAATTGCTTCAATCTTATAGAGTAAAAGCTCTACGAAAACAATCAATCTAAATGAGGGAAAGTCCTTGGACAATCAATGCATCAGTAAGAACTTGATTGGCTGATTAAGATGGATGTACACTGTCACAAAATACATATTGAGTTCCATTTGAACAAGTTCATATTGAACTAGGATTTCACAAAAACGATGTTGTCTCTATAGTCCCTATACCACAACAACCTCTTCTTTGTTCCGCAAAGCCTACAAAATAATTTTCAAAACATATATTATTATCCATTGAGGTTTAAATTTAAATTACCATTATATGGATTTCTATTGGTTTTGTTTATTACCATATTTGGGTGGAGATTTAACCACATCATAAAGCGGGGTGTAAATGTCAAGACAACAATTTTGAGACTAGACAACTACTTTTGAAGATTAGCCACAGTTGAGTTCATCTTTTTGTTAAATCCTTGAGCAACATTGTTGATCCTAGAGACACAACCTTGTTCATGGAATCCAAACAAGGTGATTGAAGCTGGAAGGCAACCCAATGGAGGTAATGAAGTCACTCCAACTCTCCTTGCTCGCAACCCATACAAATCCTATATTTTTAAACAAACTAATCAATTATGTACTGAATAGTTACAAACTCTATTAAAAGTGGTTTTATAAAGAAAAAAAGAAGCATTTTCAGGTAGAAGCAAGCACAAAATGTGGTTTATGAATCCTGAAAGCGCTTCTAATAATTTTTATCTTGTTTGATCCCGAATTATTTTTTTAATTGTCAGAAGCGCTTTAACTATACCAAAAAGAAGAAACAAATAGACCATACAAATGGTAGAAACATCATTTATTTAGTACCTTAGCAAAGCTTGAGAATCGACCAACAAGGTAGGTACCCTATTGGTTAGGAATGTAGGCTCTGTTAATCAATGGGTTAACATAGTAGTTCTGAAAAAAGTCACTACTTCCAAAGCTCAATATGTAGAGAGCTTCTTTTATTATTGATGATGCCTTCTTATCACATGATACCTTAGTCATCTTTGTATGGTATTCCTTGAAATACTACAACTGTTGGGACAATGGGATTGCATGCTGCCACATAACTTTTATTGTTAATAATTGGGAATGCAAAATAATTCAAATGGTATGTCTCCTTGTGCTTCTATTAAAAGTGTTTTTTTTGTCAAAAGTTATTTCGAAAGAAACTGCTTTTAGGAAGAAACACATAATTTGTGCTTCTGTCTCAAAAAACACAAAATGTGTTTTATGAGTCACTTTTTGTAGTGTCTCAAAAGGGTTCCTATCTAATTAAAGATTGAGTGTTACTACACATAAACATCAAAATTATTACATTTAGAAAGGCATTTCTATCATCATAACCAGATGCAGCGGAAGCAAAGTTAGCTCCAAGCAGAATATTTTTCCCTAATGCCTGTAGGCTAAGATAACGTGGAGCATAAGTCTTAAAGCTTTGAGTTTTAGCTGCAAATTAAAAAAAAGATCATTTTAAGGATAAAATAATTAGCTTCTACATACGTGTATGATAAGATTGATGAATATGCATTTACAATAATATCGGTGGCTAATTTTCCATTACAAAACATTCCAGTGGGTTGATGGTTGAAAATGTCTCTACCATAAGGAGGATAATTGGCCTTGAAAAGATTTTTTGAGATATAGTCATTGTTACCCACATCCATGGCTGAGTCACCAAATGTAATGATGGCTGGTACAATAGTAGATGAATCTTGCCCATTCACAATGCTTGCATATACAAGGACCATTTGTTAAAGAACTACTTGTTATGGACCATTTATTGTATATTCAGGAACAAATGTAGATTGAAGAACTTATTGTGATAATCTAAGGTATTTTTTCTATTCATGTAATCTGGATATTGGTATGTTCACATATAGTAGATATTTATATTCACAGGTACTATCCCACGGTGTCATTTATTATAGACATTTTTATGACATTATAATCATGATGTAACCTATATATTAAGAATAAATAAGTAGAGAGGACTCTTGTGTTCTGGATGTTGTATATGCAGGATTATATTCATGGAAACTGGATGTTGGTATGCTTATACTAGTTATTATGGAACATTTGTTATATATGCAGGAACAGATTTAGATTGAAGAACTTATTGTGTAAATCTGAGGTATTGCTTATATTCATGTAATCTAGATGTTGGTATGCTCATATATAGTAGATGCTTATAATATTCATAGGTATTGTCCAATGCTTGCAAGGACCATTCGTCTGTACCTCTATTATGCGTAATTGATATGGGTATTAGTAAATAATAATGTTGCTGATGTTATTGATATAGGTCGTACTAAATAATAATGTTGTTGTTGTTATTGATATTGATATGGGTATTACTGATTTTGTTGAATTGTATCTCAATTTTTTGTTTTATATCGAGTATCATAAATTTACTTAGAGGCTAGATAAGAATTCCATGATTGTCACTCTTGAACAGGTTGAAGAACTAGTTATTATGGACCATTTGTTGTATATGTAGGAACAGATGTAGATTGAAGAACTTATTGTGTAAATCTGAGGTATTGCTTATATTCATGGAAATTGGATGTTGGTATGTTCATATATAGTAGATGTTTATATTCACATGTACTATCCCACGATGTCATTTATTATAGAAATTTTTATGACATTATAATCATGATGTAACCTATATATTAAGAATAAATAAGTAGAGAGGACTATTATGTTCTGTATGTTGTATATACAAGATTATATTCATGGAAACTAGATGTTGGTATGCTTATACTAGATGCTATTTTTTTATGAGGAAATTAATGCATGCTGTCAAGGACAAAGATTTTGAAGAATACCATTATTACAATGGGACTTACTCTTTTTCAGATTGATTTAGATTGTAGATTATGATTAGTTAGCAGCTTTAAACTTTTTTCGTTTATTTTTTTTATATTTTTGGAACTCTTTAATTAGTTAGTTTTTATTTATATGTGTTTTATTGTATCGTTTTATTAAACTCTTAATGTAATATATCTCTTTTAAATTTAATATAATTAATCTTAATTTTTTCAATTTATATTTGAAAATTTAGTGTAATAATAATTCATTTTGATTATCTATGGTCTCGGTTATACAGTAAAACTATGGCCATAGGTAAGACTTATGGCCTCAGTTATAGCAAAACCGTGGCCATAGGTGAGACTTATGGCCTCGGTCATAGCAAAATCGTGGCCATATGTGAGACTTATGGCCTCAGTTATTGAAAAACCGAGGCTATGTGTATGACATATGACCCCAATTATAGAAAAACCGAGGCCATATGTGCAACCTATGGCCTCGGTTATGAAAAACCGAGGCTATACGTACCACCTATGGCCTCAGTTATGGAAAAACTGAGGCTATATGTGCGACCTATGGCCTTGGTTATTGAAAAACTGAGGCCATAAGTAATGAATTTTGGTCTCTCTCACTTAGGCCTTGGTTCTTATAACTGAGGCCATAGGTCTATGGTCACAGTTAAAAACCAAGGCCATAAGAACATATTTTAGTAGTGCAAGGAACAAGAATACATAATATTCAAAATCATGAACAATACATAAATCTTTATAAAAAAATAACTTTTAAAACACACATCCTTCAATCTCCCACTTGTTTTTAAAGATTCTTATATACATAACAAATGCCTACACTATAAAACTAGAATTGCCTTTTAATCTTCAAGCCACTCCCCATGGTCTTATAGACCCATGGACTCGAAATGAATTTAGCTTTTGGCTTGCAATAAGGGCTTAGTGAAGGGATCAATTGTGTTATTGTTGGTGTCAACCCATAACAATGAAATTTTGCCTTCTTCGATGAAGTCACGAGTTACAAAGTACTTTTTGTCCATGTACTTTGTCTTGTGATGTGACTTTGCCTCCTTAATTTGCAAAATAGATGCACTATTATCACAAAATAGCTCCAAGGGACCTTCACTAGATGAAATGATGCCCAGTTCCTCAAGGAACTTCTTTATCTAGACTCCATCTTTGCTTGCCTTTGTGGCCGTCATGCTTCTGTTGTGATGGTTAAGTCAGTCGTAGTTGATTGCTTCCAACTACGCCAGCTTTTAGGGCATTTGATGTTAGAAGGATGCCATTTGGTTATGCAATTCCCTTGCTAGGTTTCTGAGATGTATAAGGTCAATTTTATCAAACATGGTAGAAAAATTCATTACGGTATTTATGGATGATTTTTCAATTTTTGGAACCTCACTTGATGACTACTTAAATGTAACTTGACATTTAGTTGTGAGAAAAGTCACTTTGTGGTACAATAGTGGAATATGTTAGGACATGTAATTTCTAACAAAGAAATTGAAGTTGACAAATAAAAAATTGAGTTGATTGCAAAATTACCCTATATCTTCTAAAGTGATAAGAAGCTTCTTATAGCATACTGGTTTTTATCGGTGATATATTAAAGATTTTTCTAAAAATAGTAACTTGTTGTCAAAAGATGTCTCTTTTGATTTTAATGATGACTTCCTTATCACCTTTAATACTTTGAAGGATAATTTAACATTTGCCTCTATTATTTTGGGAACTGATTATGCTATATGAGCAGTTTTGGGATAAAGAGTGGATAAGTGTTTGTATGTCATATATTACACTAGCAAAACAATCAATGATGCATGTATTAATTATTTCACCACTAAGAAAGAATTCTTGGTTGTTGCTTTAGATAAATATAGGACTTACTTAGTATGTTGTAAAGTAAATGTACTTTATGATCATGTTGCTTTGTTATATCTACTAAGTAAACCTAATGGCTTTGATCTTTCTTTTTATAATATTTAAAATTATAAAAAGAAATAAAAAATATATTTTTCATTGTTATAAAAAATGACATTATATAGAATTAACACTAAATTGAGTAGTATAAGATGAATAGTACAAGACAAAAAAATAACAGAGAGCAGAGAAAGGGTTATACAAGGTTATATACAAATACTTTACACCTTCTTTTTCGATATTTCTATTTCATTAATTTAATTGAATTTTCTTTCATGATTAAGGCAAAATTTGATAAAAACCTCTGCTTTCTTTGAAATATCATGAATAGTTCCTATAGGTTGAGCCCTTCTTTCAAGAAAATATAGAATGGGAGGAACATTTAAATGGGTTTGATTCTTTAACAGAACATAAAAATCCATTTTTTGAAGATCTCTTCCTTCTAAGCCAAGATTAATCAGGTGGGCTTAACTCTCATAAGAATTTGACCTAGAAATCAAAGATAAAATAGATAGTATAACTTTATTAGCTAATCCTCTATCTAGGTTGATTTAGGAATTCAATTCTTTTGAAGGTACGAATAAAGAAGAGATCATTGAAACGTTTTGTGATAAACAATTATTTTTTTTCAATAGATCAAATCTATGGCATGTTGACATAGTAAATTATCATGCTATTGGTATTTTGATGCCTAAAATTTCTTTTTCTAGTAAAGAAAAATTATTTTTACTCTCAAAGGCTATCTTTTTGGATGTCCTTTTCTATTCAGGATTGGTCAAGATCAAATCATCTGAAGGTACGTGCCTAAAATGGAACAAAAGAGCATTTTGTCATGAACTTCATTATGGCTCCATTTTGGTGGTAAGAAAATGGCCCTAAGGTATTATAGTCTTGATTTTATTGTCCAACTTTCTTTAAGGATATTTATATGTTTTGCATGCATTGTAATAGCTGAAAAAGGACAAGGAATATAGGAAAACAATATTTATATGTTTTGCATGATGCTACTGTTGTGAAATTCTTGAAAGATTCTATATTTAGTAGGTTCGGGACCCCTAAAGCAATAATTAGTGAAGGGGATGTTTTGCAATAAAACTTTTTGATGTGCCACTAAAGAAGTATAGCATCACATATAGAATAGCCACTCTTTATCACCACAAACATCATGTCATGTGAAAGTAAGTAATAGTTGAATCAAAAGAGTTATGGAATGCATTGTGTGCCCTTCAAGGAAGGAATGGGCAATTGATAACTCTACAAAAGTAGAGTTATTTGGCATCTCTAAACCACTTATTAGCCTTGTTTTTTCTTAAATATCATGAACAAGCTTGATTGGTATCTAATATGAAAATATAGGTGAAAATATATCAAATATATCAAAAATAAAAAAAAACTAGGACAAATACAAGATCAATAAGGAAGTAGATTGATTTAGGCATCTATAGATCAATCAAAGATTTATTACTCAATCGAACAACAAGGAATAGATCAATAGGGGGTTTCTCACTCAATTGATCAAGAATAGGCTCGATTAATCAAGTGTGAAGGATTTTAACATATCAACCTTAAATTGATTTCCATCTTTCAATCTTAACACTTGGATAAAAGTAATATGAATCCTAATCTAATGAGGATCAATTTAAACCTATATAAAGTACCATAGGGAGGAACTAAACAAGACACAATTATGAATAAAAACCTTAGTAGCTACCAAGAATAGAAAATAAGAGAACAAGTTCAATAGAAGATTAAAAGACACAAAACTTTGTGAAGGATTCAAGAGAATATTAATGCTATAAATCAAGAGATTGAGTATATCTCTTCTTCTTCTTCTTTCTTTATCAAATTTGTTATCCTTCTTTTTGAAAAATCTAAGCTTTAATATTACAATTTTATCTAGCTAATTTATTAATCTAAGGGTCTTATGAACCCAATTTTCTATATGTGATGATATAAAATTTTACTCCAATTGTTATTGCAATTAAATTATATTATTTAATCTGATTGTTATAGTGGTAATCATTTGGCCAACAATTGATCTATAGTGGTAATTAAATATATTTGAGAGAGTTATTTAATTAATAGTCTTGATTAAATAACATACATAGTTTCTAGGAAGATATATATGATTCTTATTTATGTGATCTATAATTGATGAACTTAATATGTAGTATCACTACTACAATATGTACCTATGGCCTCGGTTATTAACCGTGAACATAGATCTTTGGCCACGGTTATAAGAACCGAGGCCTAAGTGAGAGAGACCATAGGTAACAACCTATGGTCTCAGTTTTCTAACCGAGGTTATAGGGTATACCTATAACCTCAGTTTCTTATTAACCAAGGCCATATTTAACAACCTATGGCCACGGTTTTGAAAAGAACCGAGGCCTAATTGAGTGACATATGGTCTCGGTTTTCTAATAACCGAGGTCATAGGTTTAAACTATTTCCTCGGTTTTGAGAATAACTGAGGCGATAAGTTGTTACCTATTACCTCAGTTTTTCTAATAACCGAGGCCATAGGGGGTAAATATGGTCACGATTGTTTAATAACCTTGGCCATAGGTATACCTTATGGCCACAGTTTTTAATAACCGAGGTCATAGGCTTGAAATCAAAATTATATATAGATTATTTTAGTTACAATATTTAAATCATGATTATATAAATATAAATTAAGCTAGATTTCAAATATAAATTAAAAAAACTAAATTAATTATATTACATTTAAAGGAAATATTACACTAAGAGTTTAATAGTTCGATACAATAAAACACATAATAAAAACTAGTTAATTAAAGTGTTCAAAAAATATAAAAATATACATTAAAAAAATTTAATGCTACTATCTAATCAAATTATTTACTATGTAAATCAATCTAAAAATATTTTGTTCCATTGTAATGTTGTTCTTCAAAATCTTTGTCCTTGACAGAATGCATTAATTTTCTCATAAAAAAACATCCTCTAGTATGATCGAGCACACCAACATCTAGATTCCATTAATATAATCCTGCATATAGAACACAAGAGTTCTCTCTAGTTATTTATTCTTAATATATATGTTACATCATAATTATATTGTCATAAAAATATCTATAATAAATGACACCATGTGATAATATCTATGAATATAAACATCTAATATATATGAACATACTAATTATATCCAGATTACATAAATATAAGTAATACCTCATATTTTCACAATAAGTTCTTCAATCTACATATATCTGTTACTACATAAACAACAAATGCTCCATAATTCAATGAAATGAGTACTACCCATATGAATAATAATAACAACATTATTATTTAGTACTACCGATATCAATAACAACAACATTATTATTTAGTATTATCCATACCAATGACAATAACATTATTATTTAGTATTATCCATATCAATTATTATTTATTAATTCGTAATACCCATATCAATTATGCACAACAGAGTGACAGAGAAAAAATCCTTGCAACGTTGGACAATACCTGTGAATATAAGAATCTACTATATATGAGCATACCAACATCTAGATTATATGAATATTATCATGCATATACAACATCCAGAACACACAAGAGTCTTCTTTACGTGTTCTAAAAATGAAAAAGAAATTCCAAATTTTCGTTTAAAAAACCAATTATGAACATCCCACATCATTCACCTTAGCGTTTTATTTGACTATATGGTGAGTTATAACTGTAAGAATCGATTTTTGAATTCTGCCCACTCATTCCGCATCTCATCAACTTCAGTATCGGTGTAAGTTCCTTCATGATTAAGCTATAATGTACACACATTTTAACATATTGTTAGCTAATTCACCACCTATTTTGATTAATTAATTGAAATCATGAATAAAATAAGAAATAAAAATGCACAAAATTACTTAAATTATTACCAAGTCAATAATAGAAACAAGTGGATTGGCAATAATTATCCTCTTAAACATAAGGACATAATACCCACATGTTACCAAATCATCTTGCTTAGGACACTGTACATTAGAACGAAAAATGAGTTGTAAGCTTAATATATATTATCTAATTAAAAATATATTCGTTTATTAAACCATGCATTTATAACTTACTCTCATTCTATACCATATTGGTAAACTTTGAGACCTTCGATTTTGATGACCATTGAACATAATATGAACTCTATATAAAGAAGGAAAAATAAGTAAGAGTTACTTGTGAAGATACATAAGAAAAATAAATAAGAGTTACTTGTGAAGATACATTGAACTTAATGTTTACAAGAACATCAAATTTTATTTTGAAAATAGAACTTACTCATTCATGATGTTTTCAATATCAGACAACACTTCACCCTACATTGAATCCAAATAATAAATGGTATTTATGAATGGCTCGTACACAATTAAGACCCAATGGTACCTACATCAATTTATAGTAAGATATATATTGGTAAATGCATTTGATTACATAACATAATTTTTTGTAAATGTTATACAACTAATATCCACTTACCCTCCATTATATGGAATAATCCACTTATCTCCCTCTTGAGAATTTTGAATCCTTTCAAAAACTTGTCTTGCAATTTGAGTACGTGTTCTCTTTTTCTTAATGACATACAACCAACTTGGATCGATAAATTTAATCATAGCATTCAACTGTTTCTTTTTCAACTCATCATAGCATCGCCTAGAAAATAAGTTTTAAAAGGTTAATGACAAAATAACAATCAAAACAAAATATCAAGTGAGTAATTTTTAACTTATCATAAAATTAGAAATAAATTAAACTCAAATTAACTAACTGTATCCACAATTTGACAACTGAATAGCCAATCTCCACCTTTGTATAAAATTGTTCTACACACTTAACTGATAGAAAAATAGGCAGTTCATTGCCTAAGATTTGAATTTCCATTGGCACTTTAACAGCAAGATCATTAACCGAAGATGCAGATGAGCATGCAACTATAAGAAATCTAACATGCTTAGGAAAACCACTCGTTTGGTCATATGTATATGAAATTGGTTTTTTTGTTGGTACCAAAGAAGGCGTCTTAGAAGATATTTTGTCCATCGGTTTTTCCTTTGAGCTTCCTTTTTTGTTGCCAATGGTAATACGTAACTTTGATTTCTCCTTGGTCAAATCCTATTTATTCAAAATATGAAGAAATCTAATAAAATTATATTTGTATTTTTAAATTAATTAACAATAAAAACAATATATAAAAGGTAAGGAAAATATCCTTACTGCATCCTTTCCTAATTGATTGCTTCCATAATTGTTTTATGTTCCCTTGTTGGTATAGGTAAGAGACAATTCTTTTCAATATCATCCACAACAGAAACCTTCCAACTACCATTCAAAGGTTGTCCATGACAAACACCACTAGAGGCATCACCTACCTTCCCACGTGCCACAATACGAGATGGTGTCTCATATGCAAGCAAACAATTTCTTCCCTATATAGTATTAGAACAAACATATATAATATAACTTAAACACCACACAAAACAAAATTAAAATTACGATTGTGAAGGAATATTAAAGATTACTTAGAACTAATCCCATATGAAAGGTAGGCACATCAGGAGGAGTAGCAATTTGTTGGATGTGTGGTGTAGATGTAGGTGTAATAGTTTTTGTACAAGGAGTCACATTGGAACTATCAATTGGATTATTATGTTCTGGATAAGGACTTGAATGTCCTACACTCCTATCTCCCTGTAACTCGGCTCGTAGTGCATCTATCTCTGACTTCATGGTATCAAAGCTTGCAAGCTTTTCTTTCATTTCCATCATCTCATTTAAGATATTTACCATATCATTGGATCGATAATTAGTGCACTTTCTAGGCATGCCAAAATATTCGGTAGATGTTGTATATTGGGAGCATCCTTTAAGACGACCTGGATGATCCTTCCCCAATGCCATTACTATTGCATCGACACCCATCTCTTCTTCAATCTCACCACTATCAATCTTATCTTGCATTTTACTCTACATCAATTCACACATAAAATAATAAGCATAAATATAATCGATTAATCATAACATATTATCTAAAATTTTGAATAATTACCACTTTTCCAATTTATCTTGAACTTGTTTACTTTTGAACTCTCCTTCTTTAGGAGTGTTAGCTGCGATAAATACATGAGATCGTCGAATTTGTATGCCACCACTTTTTGACTCCTATAGATATGTATAATTGATGAGCAGAATCGGGATCGCCAAAAACTTTGATGAGCGAAAACCGCATCGCTGATCCTACCAATACTTTGGTTTTATATTTATAAAACTCTCGCAAGTGCACGAATCATTTCGTAGAAAATGATAAGTATACTCCCAAGGTCGATCTAAGGAAGGAATGTATGTGGTTTTTAATTTATTATTCAAACTTTTAAAAACGAAATTAAATCCTAAACATCCTGTCACGATATTTTGGGTTTTGTGTTTTTAATCTACTTACATAAAAATAAACATAGATTCAATAAATATTTATGCAAATTTTATCTTTTATAAATAGTGCAGTATTTATGGATATAATAACTAAGTTAATTATGCTTGCTCATATTATCTAGGTTATTAAAAATATGAATTGATATTTATTGATTCTCCCTTTTTTGTATGAATACCACCTTTGGTGGGGTTATATATTCTTTGTTAACTAAACAAATCAATTAACACCTATGGGTGGGGTTGATAACTAACTTGGTTAATTAAATTAATTCCTTTTTTTTCTAAGAGATTGAAAATGAACCATTTAAATGCCACCATTGGTGGGTTAGATAGTTTAAACTTTATTCAAGGTGTCCAAATTAAACCTAAGAATTTAGTTATCCAAGTACTAACTTTCAAGTTTTAAAACCACTATTGAAAACGTGTTGTCAATACATTTTTAGATAATAATTCTTATAAAAACTTTTGAAATAGAGCTTTACTCTAACTACCGAGCGATTGTACCAACAAATAAAAGAGCACTATTCTAAATCAGACCGGATAACTAAACCTTAAAATCTAATTTTCAGATTTAAGTTTGTAATGAAAAATAATATATTTCTCTCTAACATCCTTAATATAAAATCTTGAATAAAAATAAAATCAATTTATTTTAGAAATTTTCACCTATTTAATATTTCGCAAGCATAACAACGTTATTATTACATCATAATTATAAACAACTAGCATTAAATTTAATCACAGACATAAATTAAATATAACATGTAAGAATAAAGCATAAAAAATAACTGTAAAGAAAATAAAATCCTTACAGAACTTCGACGCTATTCCCGTTGCTAGAAAACCTCCAAGCAGAATTTGCACTTCCATTTATTGAATCAAAAAGCTAATAAATTACAAAAACATAACTAGTTCTTCCCAAAAAGGGAAGAACTCTAAAACTAAGAGAAACTAGCTAAAACATAAGAAAAACTAAAAAAAACTAAAAACTAAGAAATGGAGAGAAAGAAAGAAGAGAGAAGTGTGTTTTGAGGTGTGTTTTGAAGTGAAGGGAAGGGGGGTATTTATAGGTGAGGATGGAGAGAAAAAATGAGTAATAAAATGTAAAAAAAATGTTAAAAAATGTAAAAACGCGTAATGGAAATGCTGAGGTCATTAATGACGTCAGCATGATGTCATGGGCGTGGCTGCACGTGAAAAATGGGGCGAAAAGGCGTTTGGTGCACGGAGGGGGCTGGCACTACGCGCGCTACGGGACTGCTGTCATTTCTGGCGTGAACAGTGCCAAGACGCTGGGCACGCACCTGGCGACGCGTACGAGGCGCTGGGGCGTGCGGGCTAGGGCGCTGGGTAGCGGGGCGCGATTTCCGTCTTTTTGACATGTTTGACCTTTTCGACCGATTTTGTCCAATTTTTCCATGTTTGTTGACCTTTTCCCACTTATTTATTAATATATTTGTGATGTATTGCTTCAAGTATTCCTCTTTGAGTCTTTAAATTGCGTTTTTAAGCCAAAATACCTGAAAAACAATAAAAATACCCGTGATTCTGAAAAAGACAAATTTATATAAATATATGATAAAACATATAAATATATATATTTTTAATCAATTAATGTACATAAAATCATGGTTATTTTAGTGCTTTTTGAGCACTCATCAATAATGAGTTACATAAACATTGTATACCTAAATATCTAATTAATTATCATTCAAATGGAATTGAAGATAACTCACCAATTGAATTCTTAGGTTGGAAAAACCCATTCTTCCTGTATGATGATTATACTCATTATGCTTCATCAACTCAGCATGTTTGCAACTTGATTTCTAATAAGAGCATATATATGAATAAGGTTGTTAGGGCATATGAATTCAAAAGATTAAATGAAAATATTTATACTTCTGTATTCAATAATACCTTGAATTGCTCAGATTGTGTGTAATTCACAAACGCATTCCAATCATTGTGTACACATTAATACTTCTTAGGTGGTTTGTATAGCTTCTTCTCATTCAATGGGTCTAAATAAGGCTTAATGTATTTTTTCCTCAAATTCTTTTTGAATGTCTTCCATCCCGAAGCAGCCGTCTTAAGGCACTTACGTTTGTATGCCTTTGAAATATTGTATTTTTCCTATAAATTCACATGAAAACTTAACAATAAAACTAAATAAGAAAGGACCAAAAAGTACAAGTGCAATATATATATATACTTACATTCAATGTCACCCATATCATATCTTTTTCTGTTGTAGAAACTTCCTTCCGCCAATCATTATAAATAATCCTAATCATTGTTTTTCCTAACACACATATCCAACTAATCATTTTTGAACCCTTCTTTCCAATTGGGTTGCATTCATTATCAAATTCAACTGTAATTGTTTCTGTGCACGTTGATTTAGCAATTTTCTTCATCTTTGTTATACCTCTTTTATTTTTAACTTTTTCTTTTTTCCTCCTTTTAGATGGTCTTTCCATATCTGAAGAAGTATCATCATTCGTATAACTCTCCTCATCAGTGGAATCATGTTTGTTCATAACTCTTTCATCTTTGTCACGATCATCAACAATCTCATTAGGATCCATATACCTATAAACAAAGAATGAAAACACTATAAATGAATATATATATATATATATATATATATATATAATATTTATCAATTTATAATAAAATTGGAATTACAGACATAAATTATAAATATAAACAAACACATGACATATTTTACAATCCATACCTAACAAAAACATTTCAAATAAAGAAAAAGTTATCTTTCTCGATCAATCCAAGTTGCCTCACAATCATTGCGCATATATATTGAATTATCATCTTCTAAATCATTAGCGTCATTTGAGTTAGGTATATTGCTTGCAAAAGATCCATATTCAGACAAAATTTCATTTAATTCTTCCTCTTTGTGATAAAACTCTCTCTTAGGCGGTATCAACACAACTGACCACTTTGTGTCTGTAGGATCTTCTATATAGAATACTTGGTTAGCATGTGTGGCCATGATGAATGGGTCATTTTGACGACCTATCTTACCAAGGTTAACAAGAGTTAATCCTAATTCACTCTTACAAATTGCATTTTGATTATCATCAACCCAGTCACACAAGAATATGGGAACACGAAACATATGATATTCTAACTCCCAAACTTCTTGAAAAATTCCATAATAAGTCCTTTCAGATAGTACCGGGTTATTATCCGTAGAACTTGAAAATTGCAAAGCTTAAGCATTTAACATAACCCCACTATTTTGATTAACACGAATCTCATCCCTTGCCTTTGTTGTAAAAAGAAAACCATTTATAACATATCCAGGATACTTGATAACATCATATCGTGGCCCCTTTGCTAGCCACCTTATAGTTTCTGTGATGGAATTATTAGGGACACTTAACTCATCAATAACTTTATCTCGAAACCAATAAATAAAATTACGATTATGTTCATCTTGAAACCATTTCTCTCCTTTTCTCCTGTTCTGAGGATCTGCCTTTAACATATCCATATACATCCTATTAAATATGAGTAATGTGAGTAACATATGAAAATAAAATTTAAGAAATTATGAAATGTATATTTAAATGACAGCTAGAATACCTTATGTATGGTTCAATCTCTTTATTGTTTGCAAGCACCAAACGATGACTTTGTTCCCATTGAACTTGCACAACGGTTTCAACTGAGCCTGAACTTATTGGTTCACCAATATTCTCTAAACCACCACCCAATGAAAACCTAGGCCGAGCGATTCCAATTGTAGATACACTAGATAGATACTCAGAGCAAAACTCAATAGCTTCTTCTGCAATATAACACTCAACTATGCACCCCTCTGGTCTATTACGGTTACGAACATAACCTTTCAAGAACTTCATGAATCTTTCAAAAGGATACATCCATCGCATGTATACAAGACCACATAGTTTCACTTCTCTAACAAGGTGAACAATTAAGTGAACCATGATATAAAAAAATGATGTTGGAAAATAATTTTCAAGTAATCATAATGTCTCAACAAGTTCAACTTATAGTTTATGTAACTCAGATTCTACAATTGTTTTCTTGCAAATGGAATTGAAGAAAAAACAAAGACAAGTGATTTCACGACGAACATGCTTTGGAAGAATTGATCTAATTGCCACTGGCAATAATTGTTGCATAAGAGCATGACAATCATGTGATTTTAAACCATATAACTTTAAGTCTTGCATTGATACTAGGTTTTTAACATTTGATGAGTAACCTTCGAGAACTTTCAATCCTAATAAACAGTTGCAAAATTTTATCTTTTCATCCCTAGAAAGTGTAGAAAAAGCAGGAGGTAACTTAACCTGTGATCCTTGTTTAATTGGAACCAGTTCTTTTCTAATACCTAATTCTTTTAGATCCATGCGTGCAGCAATACCATCCTTTGATTTAAAAGGAATATCAAGAAGTGTTCCAATTAGAGTATCACATACATTCTTTTCTATGTGCATCACATCTAGTATATGGTGAACAGGCAATGTTTCCCAATAAGGCAACTTCCAAAAAATTGACATCTTCTTCCAACATTTCTCACCGTTGTTAGGTTTTACCTTATTCTTTGTAATCATTTTGAATTTTCTTTTCCCTAGAATACCTTTTTGTTTTTGCATTTCTTTTCCTTTTCTTGTTCCTTTTCATTTTCGTTGTAATTTAGCCGTTGCTTTCAGAACTAAGTCCTACTTTCCGAACTTCTTGAAGATCATACCTTGTAATTTTTGTAACACTTCTTCTCCCTGCAAAGCCACCGGAGTATCTTCTTCTTCATTTTTACTTACACCTTTCTTTCGAGATCGAAACTTATGCCATTTTGGCAAGAATCGGGTATGTCCAGTAAAAGAAATCTTTTTTGAATGTAATAGATATTGAGCACAAGTTTTCTCACTACATACTAGACATGCATTGTACCCCTTGGTCATATGTCCACACAAATTTCCATAAGCTGGAAAATCATTTATTGTCCACAATACCATTGCTTTAAGATTGAAGTATTCATTTTTGTATAATTCATACACATCAATTCCTTCATCCCAAAAATTTCTTCAAGTCATCAATAAGAGGCTCTAAGTAGACATCAATATCATTACCCGGCTGTTTTGGTCCGGATATTAACATAGAAAGCATCATAAACTTCCTTTTCATGCATAACCAAGGAGGAAGGTTATATGTGATAATAATCACTGGCCAACAACTGTATCTACTACTTAGATTGCTATGAGGGTTGATCCCATCAGCGGCAATAGCAAGACGCAAATTCCTAGGCTCCGACCCAAAATCTGGCCATTTTTCATCTACTACCTTCCAACACGGGGAATCTACTGGGTGATGCAAAATACCATCCATGGATTTGTTATCTTTATGCCACGTCAACATCTTTGATGTCTCTTTACTTTTAAACATTCTCTTAAAACGAGGTATTGGCAAAAAGTACCAAAGCACTTTAGCTAGCACTCCTTCTTTTACTTCATTACCATTTGATGTAGCCTTCCATCTTGAAGTACCACACTCCGGACATTGAGTAGCATTTTCATATTGTTTCCTAGAAAGGATACAATCATTTGGACAAGCGTGAATATTTACATACTCTATACCAAACTTACTCAATGTTTTTTTTCACTTCATACGTAGAAGTAGGCAACTCATTTATCTTTGGGAGAATTTCATGAGTTAACTTTAATATAGCAGTGAATCTGACATCAGAGAACCCATGTTTTGCTTTAAGGTTGTATAATTTCACCATTGCAGACAACTTGGTGAAATTTGTGCAACCAAGATAAAGCGTTTTTCCTGCATCTTCTAACAACTTGTTAAATTCATCCTGATTTATGTTGGGTTCACTTTCTATTGCATTTACCATCTCAACAGTAGAATCCTCCATATCTATGGATTTGATCCGATAGTTTAGTTATGTGTTTGTTTCATCATTCTCTTGAATTAGGGGTTCTCCATGCATATACCAATTTATATAACTTCGAACAATCCCTTTACAAATAAGATGATCTCGTATATCATCAATATTTTGAAACTCTATGTTTATGCAATCTTTACAAGGACATCGAATAGGCTTATCATCTATAGCATTCAACCAAGAAAAATTCAAAAATGATTCTACTCCTTCTATATAATCTTGTGAAACTCTTGGTTTATGCATCCAAGACTTATCCATTCTAAATGACACAACACATGTATTGGTTAGAAAAACATATTAGAAGGATAAAATACAAGTATACACTTGGATTGAAAAGATTATGGCAATCAAATAAAATTTTTATGCATCTCAATGATAAGTGTGTGTGTATAATTACAAGCAATCACAACCTAATTAAATAATTAATAACAATAATTTCTAGTTTTGCACATCTTATATGTGTGTGTATGTATATATATATAATTTTTAAAATTAATTATATAGATGAGATTGCTTTAAAAAATCTAATGGTTGATAAGTGTTAGATGTATATTATAGGAGGTGTATGATAGAATCTATTAAACTAATTATGATATTAGTCTTTTGGTGCCCTGTTTCAGAACTTATTTCTTTTTCCATTTTTTTGGTTTCGTTTCTTCTTTCCAAGAAACATGAAAACAGAGAAAGCATATATCAAGTAGCTCAAACCTAAACAAAGATTTTTCATTTAAAAAAAGAAAAAAACCTAAAAAAAGTTTTAAAAAGCTCAACATAAAACTGAAAAAGAAGCAGAAAATGTAGATTTTATAGCATAATGCAGTAGAGAAATAGTTAGTTAATTAGGGACTCACTATATTATCACAAATATATATATATATATATATATATAATAAACAAATTTTTTCAACAAGTCTGCTTGTCAATCATGACCAAATTAAAGCAAAAAATTATATTTGATAACACAATTTGTTCAACAAGTTTGCTTGTCAGGACCAAATTAAAGCAAAAAATTATATTTGATAACACAATTGAAGAGACCAAATAGAGGAGGCATTGGATTGAAAGTGATTAACAAATTAAAAATAAAGAAAATATAAAAATCTGAATTTAGCCGATGATGAATATTGTTTGTTTGGTTTAGCTAATTTTAATCGTTGTAAGCCATCACAATCTAGCTATCACTTTCTTCTGAATGCATAGAGACGCTTGTGACTTAATTTCTTAAAGTTTCTTTATAATACACTTGAAAGTTAGGAGTTAGGACCACAGCTTAATCCATATTAATCGGTGAAAAGGTTCTTTTCAAGCTTCATTAATATATATATATATATGATTTTATATAGTAATAAAACAGGGTATTATACTTACTTGAAGCTAAGTCGCCAACAATGATAGGGTCGGGCGTTGAGTTGCGAAGAGGAGAATATGAACAGAAACAAGTTAGAGAGAAAAGAAGAAGAGAGGTTCACATATAAAATAAAGACTTCCCAACCCAAGGAAATAAACAAGATTGAAGAAGTAGACAAGATTGAAGCTCCTTGCTTGGGTTCAGTTATCATTAAATGTATAAGGCCATTTTTGGTATTCAAGTGAAGGTACTTGCATAAATAGAAACTTTGGGGTAGAAGTTATTTCTGATACGTCAAAAAAGAAGCCGATTCTACCCCATAAAGGAAGGGTGTGCCCAGTCACTAACCAGAAGTGGTGTTCATCAAGCCCTCTTTGTAATAACATATGCAAGTATGCTAGCTAGGATCTAGACATAGACAATAATTAGGAGAGAAGATAGAGTGTTGAAAACGCCTTTGTTTGGTATTTCAAGGGAGCAACTTTAGACCAACGATGTTATGAAGAAATTCTTTCTCCTAGGGCTTGCCTAAAATCCTTCCTGGTGTATTGAGGTAGCA
This sequence comes from Hippophae rhamnoides, assembly GCA_033030585.1. Taxonomy (NCBI): domain Eukaryota; kingdom Viridiplantae; phylum Streptophyta; class Magnoliopsida; order Rosales; family Elaeagnaceae; genus Hippophae; species Hippophae rhamnoides. Next base: position 38,963,166 of record CM065438.1, on the reverse strand, counting down.
ATTGGATGCCCTTCTAAGCCTGTTTAAGCCACCATCATTGGAAGAGTAACCAACCCCCATATAGAGGGGAGCAACCATCGTTGACCAATTTCAGTTTGTACTTTTTTAGTGCTCATTTACTTTTTCCTCATGGTATTCTGTGAAACTGATGATTTGAAGGGTCTATATCCTTTCTTTTTAAAGGCCTTTTTGTGGTGTCTCTCAAGTAAGGCAACATTGAAAACATTCGTTGTAAAGTCCCATTTTCTAGATAAGATGATTCTTGGATGGCAAACTTTGTGGAAGTAGTAGTTACATTGCTCTCCTCTTTCTATATATGGTAATGAGATCAATCTACATGCTTACACTAAGGTGACTGAGAGTGGGACCACTAACCTTTGTATTTGCTTTACCGTGTGGATTCATGACTTTCTATCTATAGAGCTAGTGCAATCTATGGTTGGTCCTTTTCTTCTGGTAGTCCTAGCCAACCTAGTGAGTAGCTAACTTAATCGATTGCTACTCTTTTTTGGATTAGCCTTTTCCTAGCAACAAAGCAAGGTTTATGAGTCATTTTCCCATTATCTATTGCCCCTTCCTCTTCCTACCACTATTTGGGTGCTAAGTAGCAGACATCACATAGTAGGTTCTAGCTGGTGAAGTCATCAAGTTAAACAGTCGGCTTTGCCCCAACTTTTTAGGTGTTAGGTCTTTCATCAATTTTCTAAGTTTGAATATCTTGAGGAGGCATTAGGAACTGGAATAAAGATAAGCTCTCTATGCCATTGGTGATTGCCAAAAAAGGTAAACTAGAAGTTGAAAAATAGAATACAAGTACTTTGCTCCTGATGTTCATACATAATAATGGGATTTTCATTCTTAAGTTATAGCTTTAAGCTTAAGTCTTCGAATAGGAAAGGGCCTAAAAAACAGACTTACAAAAATGGTTGAATAACATCGATAACTTGGTGAAATTCGTTGGGTATATAATTCAGAAAGATTATAATATATCAATAGAAGGTGTTCCAAAGAACAGGAATTGTAATGAATAGACATCGCTCTCTCCTTGCGCCAACAACAATTATATTTATGAGAACAAATGAAATCTGATTCAATGTATTAAATAAGAATTTGCTCATCACTCTTTCCTTACCTTAGTTCTTCTCCCTATTTTTTCCTTATCACTAGAGATTACCCCGATCCGAAGCACCCGTTTTCCATTCAAAGAGAGATCCAATCGCAAAATCAATAAAAGGCTACTACGTCTTCTAGAATAAATAAAACAGGGGCTTCCTAACCTTTTTCCCCAGCAAGATATGGAAAAACTACCTTAGAGACTGGAATAGAAATATGCCTCAATAAGTAACTGAAATTTTTTTATAAGCTCAACCAAACCCCTTAGTTATAGATGCTAGTTGGTGGGCCATATGCTAAACCTATCCCTAGTCTAAGTACAAGGGGGTTTGTCCTGAGGCTCCAACTTGATCTTGTGGTAGACTGCTCTTCCTAGGGGGAATTTGGAAACTCACTCATATGGCATGATATCCCAAAATTCCTCAAGTACTTGCTTTGCACTTCATGAGAAAGAAGTCATCTGGGTATTGGATCTGCTCTTTTGTTAGCATGAACATGAATTATATTCTATTTGTCTTCTTTATTCTTAAGAGAACCCCCCACCTGAGCCATTCTTAAGACCACCATGCCCTCTCGAATGAATTCTACTACAGAAGCTTTCAATGTACACCCAGGGAAAAATATTTCACTCATTAAGAAGTGAAAATCATGTGAATAGATCGTCCTAAAGACGGATGCGATGGGAAGAAATGACATTTGGAAATGTTGTTGACTTAATATTTAGGTTTTGGCATAACAAAGTTTGCACTATCTTTTCAAACTTAGGGGCACATCGTGCCATTGGTAATGATTCTACTACGGTGCCCCAAATTAGCAAACTGATCCTAAGTAATCGTTGTTGTTTATTGGATTTTGGAAGAACTAATTTGTTAGGATTGGGGAATTGTTGCGATTCTTCCTAAATAGCCTTGATTCTCCCATTGAGAGTCCCTTTGAAAGTATTACCTAAATTCTTCCAAATGAATATTACAAAGTCTATAAAACAACCAGCTTCTATCATTTCTACATTATAAATTGAGATCTTCTTCAAACTTAATGCACAAATAGATGGAATAGCAGCAAATAGCATCTTTGTATCCGTGGAAAAAATCTCATTTAGAAAACTTCTCTCTGTATTTCAGGAACTAAATGGGAAGTGGTTTAGGAAAGGACTTGAGAAGCGGATGCAATCATCCAGCGAGAAAGGCTCTGACTCTACCAACCAAGTCAAAATAAAAAAGAAAGAAGAGAACGAAAAGAGAAGTTCATATTTTGGTAATTCTTTAGGAGTCATGTTTAACCTTGAACATTATTAATATATTCTAAAAAAATAGTCCCTCGCACCCATAAAATAATAATGAAAATGGCTAACCCAATAGAAGATTCCACATGATGAGAATCATCGAGCTCTACAAATTCCAAGTGGACCAATCACAAGGTTTAGGAAAGCATAACTTGAAAAGGCTTTAAATGGGCACCTAAATTGGGAGTGCAAGGATTGGGACAATCCTAGGATGGAAATTAGGGCCAAATTGGCAAAAAGAAAACTAGGCACATTGTTGTGCCATTTGGACTTTTTTGGGCAACTTCATTTTCAGCCCTTAGATGGAAACAAGAGTTAAGATGTAATGTTTTATAGGGTTTATTTTGTTCTCAGCTGCTCCATATTTTGCTCAAATTTTGGAGTGCCATTTTGACTAATTTTGGCCAGTTCTCTTTTCAGCACTTGGATGAAATCAAGGGTTAAGATGTAATATTTTAGAGGATTCCTTTGTGGCCAGTTGCCCCATTTTTTCCATGTTTTGGTCAATGTTTCCTGCAACCTTTTGGGATTTTTGCCTGTTTTTACTTTTCAACCCTTGGATGTGATCATGGGATTTGATGTAGTATGGCTTAGGGTTGGTTTGTATCCTATTAAGAGCAGCTCAACTGCTGTAAAACAAAATTTGGAATGAAGTTTGAATATTTAGATAATTTGAGAGCTCATTCTAGCTCTTTGTTCCGCTTCAAGCAACTTATCAAGGGATTGGCAACCTTTATGGCGTTGTTTAGCAACCAAGAATTTGTGGTGAGTAATATCCATACTTGTTAGGGTGTTATTTATGCTAGACTTATCAAGGAAATAGCAGCTCCTTGTGGCGTCTTTTCCCCTCAGAAAGATGGTGAGTAATATCCATTGATTTATGGAGAAACCCTTTGCTATATAATCTGAAATTAGCTAGGTCCTAACCCTTTGGTTCATATCATTTGGTATCAGAGCTTTTGGAGCTAATTTTCATATTCCTATCCTTTATTTTTTCTTGTTCTTGTTCTTGTTGTATTTCTGATACATAAAAAAAACGAAAAAACTATCATTCTGTTGTGTTCTTGCTGAAATTTATTCTCCAGACCCTAAAAATATTGCTCTTCTTTGTTTCCACATTTTTTTGCATTTTCCTTTCAAATTCTATTGTGTCCAAATTTTTTCAGTTATTACATTGCATATCCGGCTGTTTCTAAAAGCATTTTGAATTTTCCTTTCATATTCTGCATTTTCCTTGCAAATTCTGCTATTTCTTAATCTATTTTGCATTTTCCTTGCTTATTCTACAATATCTGATATATTCTACAGTTTTTGGTAGTTTTCTAGTATTTTTGTGGTAGTTCCTGCAGTAATTTCATTTTACCTTTGTGTTGTAATTTATGTGCTATTTTACCTATCTTAAAAATTCCTTAAACACATATTGAAAGTATTGTATTGATTTACTCTTGAGTTATTAGCATATTTGTTCCAAAAAGAAAAAAAAAGAGTTGCCAAAATTAATTCAAAAAATAAAAAAAAGACAGAAAAAAAGAGAGGCCAAATTGCATTTGCTAATTTCTAGTGAGTATTAGAACTCATAGTTTCAAGGATTTTACACTTTGATTATAAATCTTCCATTGTGTGCTTAGTTTCTTTGGGGAAATTGTTGTTTTCCAATCGTGTTGATCTATTGCTTTTCCTTGTGCTTACTAGTCCAAACAGTTTGAGTTAGTTTTCTTTGTGCTTTAACAAGTGGGATATTGTGAACTATTTTTTGTGTGTGTTTGATAATTTTACAAATTGGTTTAAATTCCTGGATTTGGTTGCTTTGATTAGGAACTAAGAGGGTTTGAGCGATCAATCCGAGCGCTAAACACGTGAGGTATTGTGTGAATTTACATTAGTTCTATTTTATTACACTAACCTCTTGTTGTGTAGAATTGCAAAAAAAATGTCAAACAGTAGTCCCGAAGGAAGACCGGATATGATGTTCATGATGAGGGCGCTGCAACAATCTTTTGAGAGGATGAATAACTTGGTTGTTGATATGAATGAAAGATTGGAAAGGTAAAAAAATTCCTTAGCCGCTTTACAATGAGAAACACCTCCACCCAATGTTAGGAGGGTTAATAGGCAAGCTCATGTTAGGGATGATATAGAGGAAGAATATTGGGAAGAAGGGGGAAGAATGCCTAGAGGAGGAAGAAATGGTAGAGGAGGTATGTGGAGACCCCCACCTTGAACTCAAGATGGAGTTGATAGATATCTAAGTAGTATAAAAATGAAGATACCACAATTCGAAGGAAAGAATGACCCGGAGTTGTATTTGGAGTGGGAGAAGAAAGTGGAGTATATTTTTGAATGCCATAACTACTCCACGGAGAAAAAAGTAAAACTTGCTGTAATTGAGTTTTCTGACTATGCATTGAATTGGTGGGATCATTGGTCATTGGTAGGAGGAGAAACTGTGAAAACCCATAGCTAATTGGGAGGACAAGAAGGCCATCATGAGAAAGAGGTTTGTGCCTAGCTACTACTATAGAGAGTTACACTAATGCCTACAAAGATTGACTCAAGGATATAAATGTGTTAATGAGTACTACAAGGAAATGAAAGTGGCTATGGTAAGAGCTAATGTCGAGGAAGATAGAGAGGCAACCATGGCTAGGTTTCTTAGTGGGTTTAATCCGAACATAGCCAACATTGTGGAACTTCATCATTATGTGGAGTTGTATTCGGTTTCTTGGTAATGGTCATATAGCCTCTCATTGTCCTAACAAGAAGGCAATGATCACCTTAGCAAGTGGTGAGGTTGGAACGGATAATGAAAGTGAAGAAGATGAGATGCCATCTGCAGGGAAAGCTAGTGAAGAGGACATAGGACCCGTGGATGGGGAATCACTTGTAATAAGGTGGTCTTTGAGCACTAAGTCAAGGAGGATAAACTTGAACAACAAAGAGATAACATCTTTCACACAAGATGTCATGTAAGTAACAAAGTGTGTAGTGTTATCATAGATGGGGAAATTTGCCCCAATGTGGCTAGTACTACCTTAGTTGAGAAATTAGGGTTGCAATGGTTAAATGATAGCGGGGAGGTGAAGGTTAATAAGCAAGTATTAGTGAGCTTCTGCATTGGAAAGTACAGGGATGAGGTGATGTGTGATGTGGTACCCATGCAAGCTGGACACATCTTGCTAGGTAGGCCTTGGCAATATGATAGGAGGGTTACACATGATGCATATAGAAACAAGTGTTCGTTTATGAAGAATGGTAGAAACATCACACTTGTACCCCTTTCACCCAAGAAGACTTTGAAGATCAATTGAGGATGGTTAGGGAAAAAGAACAAAAAGAGAAGAATGAAAAATAAAAAATAAAAAAAAGAGTGAAAGAAAAAGAAAGAGTGAAGAAAAAGGAGAGGAGAGTGGAAAATAATAGAAAACAAATGTGAATTTTTATGCTAAGGCAAGTGAGGTCAAGAGGGCTTTTTATTCAAAACAGCCCATAATTGTACTTTTGTACAAGGAGGCTAATTTTTCTATGAATGAATGACATATTGGGATATAGCCCTAATTGGGAAACATATATCAAAACAGCCTTTGAACTATTGAGACAACATAAGTTCTTCCTCAAATTAAAAAAATATGTATTCAGGCCTTACATGATACTACATAATGTTTGTTCGTCACTATGGCATCATCACTCAACCTCTGATTAATCTCCTCAAAAAATTGAACTTTGGATGATAAAATGAAGCCAATGATGCCTTCTAGACACTCAAGCAGGAAATGACTACACCACCAACTCCTACAATGCCAAATTTCAAAGAACCTTTTGTTATTGAAACAAATGCTTCGGGTGAGGGCATAGGAACAATCCTTTCTTAACAAGGTAAGCCCCTTGCATTCATGAGCAAGTCATTAGGACCATCCAAAAGAACGTGGTCCACTTATGCTAAGGAAATGGTACATGCTATTCAGACTAGGAAATCGTATTTGATTGGACATAAAGTATATATTCAAACATACCAGACGACTCTTAAATATATGCTAGAATAACGCATCACCATATCAGAACAAAAAAAAAGGGTCTCTAAACTACTGGGATATGACTATGAAATCACCTATAAGCCAGACAAACAAAACAATGCTATTGATTCTCTATCTTTGTTTATAAACAATCCTACTCTTAACACCATGGTCATTTCACAAGCTCAAATATGGGACATTATTAAATCTGAAGCAAAGGCTGACCCCTACATGCAAAAAATCAATAGATAAGCCCTTGACGAGCTAGAAGTTCCTTACACATGGAAAAATGAAATGGTCTTCTACAAAGATAGAGTGGTTCTTACTCCTAAATCACCAATCATTCATCAATTATAACAAGACTTTCACAATTCCATCTTAGGAGGACACTCAAGTTTGCTCAAAACGTATAAACGAATGGCTTAACAATTCTATTGACCATCAATGTATAACACTATAAAGAATTATATTGCCTCTTGTTAAGAGGGCCAAAGATTCAAAATTGAGACTCTATCTCATGTACAACTTCTTCAAGCACTATTGATTCCCTATCAAATTTGGGATGATATAATAATGGATTTCATTGATGGTCTCCCTTCCTCCCAAGGAAAATATGCTATCTTAGTTGTCATGGACGGCCTTAGTTTGAGATTCATGCTCTTTGTTCCTCTTAAGCAACATATCAAGGGATTGGAAACCTTTGTTGTGTTGTTTAGCATCCAAGCATTTGTGCTGACTAATATCCATACTTGTTAGGGTGTCATTTATGCTAGACTTATCAACGAGTCAGCACCTCCTTGTGGTGTATTTTCTTTTCAATTTAATGGTGAGTCATATCAATTGTTTTATGGAAAAACCCATTGCTATATAATCTGAAAATTAGCTAGGTTGTAACCCATTGGTTCTTATCCTTAACTTAGTAACAGTAGCTAGCCATTTGATGAGAATCATGGAGCCAAACAAATCCTAAGTGGACCAATCACAAGGTCTAGGAGGGCACAACTAGAAAAGGCTTTAAATGGGCTCATTAATGAGGTCATGCATAACCAAAGGATCCAAATTGGGAGTGCAAGGATTGGGACAAGCCAAGCAAAATTGGAAAAATGATATGAACTAAGGGGATAGGATCTAGCTAATTTCAGATTATATAGCAAAGGGTTTCTCCACAAATCAATGGATATTACTCACCATTTTTCTGAGGAGAAAAGACGCCACAAGGAGCTGCTATTTCCTTGATAAGTCTAGCACAAATGACACCCTAACAAGTATGGATATTACTCACCACAAATGCTTGGATGCTAAACAACGCCACAAAGGTTGCCAATCCCTTGATAAGTTGCTTGAAGAGGAACAAAGAGCAAGAATGAGCTCTCAAATGATCTAAATATTCAAACTTCATTCAAAAATTATGTTTTATAGTAGCTGAGCTGCTCTTAATAGGATACAAACCAACCCTAAGCTCTACTACATCATAGCCCTTGATCTCATCCAAGGGTTCAAAATAAACACAGCCAAAAAACAGAAAAGCTAGCAGAAAACATTGACCAAAATATGGAAAAAATGGGGCAGCTGACCACAAAGGAATCCTATAAAATATTACATCTTAACCCTTGATTTCATCCAAGGGTTGCAAAGAAAACTGCCCAAAAAGAGTCCAAATGGCACATGGAAATTGGAGCAAAATATGGAGAAGCTGAGAACAAAAGAAAACCCTATAAAATATTATATCTTAACCCTTGTTTCCATCTAAGGGCTGAAAATGAAGCTGCCCAAAAAAAGTCCAAATGGCACAACAATGTGCCTAGTTTTATTTTGCCAATTTTTCCCTAATTTCCATCCTAGGATTATCCCAATCCTTGCACTCCCAATTTAGGTCCCCTTGATTATGCATGACCTCTTGAATGAGCCCATTTAAAGCCTTTTCTAGTTGTGCCTTCCTAGACCATGTGATTGGTCCACTTGGAATTTGTAGAGCTCGATTCTTCAAGAGGATTCATCCTCAAATCATCACCTGCATAATCAAAAGGAGAAAGATCAGAGACATTAAAAGAGGTACTAACATCCCTTTGTTGGCTCTATAATCATAATCCTTATTTCTCTTCTCAATTTGCTCATGAATGCGTTCATGGAGCTTCTTCACCGTTTCAGCCTTCCTAGCACCATCTAGGTTAGTTTTCTCTGAAATAGGAATAGGTAATAAGTCCAAAGGAGTTAGTGGATTGAAACCATAAACAATTTCGAATGGAGAATGATCAGTAGTTGAATGCACACTCCGGTTATAAGAAAATTCAACAAAAGGTAAACAATCCTCCCAATTTTTCAAATTCCTTTTTATTACCGCCCTAAGCAACGTGGACAGAGTCCTATTGACTACCTCAGTTTGCCCATCTGTTTGAGGGTGACAAGTAGTCGAAAATAAGAGTTTAGTGCCCATTTTAGCCCAAAGAGTTTTCCAAAAATAACTAAGGAATTTAACATCTCTATCAGACACAATGCTCCTAGGAACTCTATGAAGCCTAACAACCTCCCTATAGAACAACTCTGCGACATTAGTGGCATCATCGGTCTTATGACATGCTATAAAGTGTACCATTTTAGAAAACCTATCTACAACCACAAAAATGGAGTCTCTACCCTTCTTAGACCTAGGTAACCCTAAATTTGGATTTGGCTTGCTTACAAGTGATGCATCTAGAACATATTCTCCCGACATCCTTCCTTATTGTTGGCCAATAAAAATGCTCATGCAAAACATCTAAAGTCTTCATAATTCCAAAATGCCCCATTAATCCCCCCATGGGCCTCCTTAATTAACAACTCACGCATGGAAAATTTGGGTATACATAATTTATTTTCTTTAAATAAATACCCATCTAATTTATAAAACTTTTCAAAAGAAATTTTTTCACATGCATGGTAAATAGCAGAGAAGTCATCATCATTAGCATATATTTCCTTAACATATTCAAATCCTAGTAGTCTAGCATTTAAAGTTGAGAGTAAGGCATAACTCCATGATAAAGTATCGGCTACAACATTCTCCTTACCTCTCTTATATTGAACAATATAGGGAAAAGTCTCAATAAATTCCCTCCATCTAGCATGCCTCCTATTCAATTTACCTTGGCGCTTCAGATGTTTTAGAGATTCATGATCGGTATGGATGACAAATTCTCTTGGCCAAAGGTAATGTTGCCATGTCTCCAGGGTCCTAACCAAGGCATATAGCTTCTTGTCATACGTTGGATAATTAAGGGTTGCTCCAGGAAGTTTCTCGCTGAAATAAGTGATAGGTCGCCATTCCTGCATCAAAACAGCTCCTATACCTATTCCTGATGCATCACACTCAACTTCAAAGGTTTTAGTAAAATTAGGTAAAGATAAAACAGGTGCAGAACACAAACTATCCTTCAATGCTTTAAAGGATCTCTCCTGATTCTCGCCCCATTTGAAACCAACATACTTTTTAATGACCTCGGTTAGAGGTGCAGCTAGTGTACTAAAATCTTTGACAAACCTTCGATAAAAGCTAGCTAAGCCGTGAAAACTTCTAACCTTGGTTACAAATTTAGGTGTAGGCCATTCTCGAATAGCCTTAACCTTTTCCTCATCTACCTCTACCCCCTTAGAACTAACAACAAAACCAAGAAAAACTAACTTGTCCATGCAAAAAACACACTTTTTCAAGTTCGCATACAATTGTTCTTTTCTCAAAATTTCAAGCACATACCTAAGATGTAAGACATGTTCTTCAAGATTTTTACTGTAAATGAGAATATCATCAAAATAGAAAACAACAAATTTTCCAATAAATGCACGCAGAACATGATTCATAAGCCTCATAAAAGTGCTAGGTGCATTTGTTAGACCAAAGGGCATGACTAACCACTCATACAATTCATGTTTAGTTTTAAAAGTGGTTTTCCATTCATCACCCTCTCTCATCTTAATTTGATGGTATCCACTTCTCAAATCAATTTTTGAAAAAATGCAAGAACCATGCAACTCATCTAACATGTCATCTAGTCTAGGGATAGGATGTCGATATTTTACCGTAATGTTGTTGATGGCTCGACAATCAACACACATCCTGCTTGATCCATCCTTCTTGGGAACGAGTAGCACAGGAACAACACATGGACTCAAGCTCTCCCTAACTTGACCTTTGATCAAGTACTCTTGAACCTGTCTTTGAATCTCCTTAGTTTCTTCGGGGTTGGTCCTATAGGCAGGTCGGTTTGGAAGAGAATTCCCTCGTATAAAGTCAATTTGATCCTCAATCCCCCTAATTGGTGGCACCCCATCTGGAATCTCTTCAGGGAACACGTCTTCAAATTCCTGCAATAGAGAAATAGTTGTACTAGGCAAAGACTGGTTAAGATCGTTAATAGAAAAAATTGCCTCCTTGAACAAAAGTACAAGTATGGCTTTTTTGAATAAAAGGCCCTCTTGACCTCACTTGCCTTAGCATAAAAATTTACATTTTTTTTCTCTATTATTTTTCCACTCTGCTCTCCTTTTTCTTCACCCTTTTTTTTCTTTCACTCTTTTTTTCTTTTTCATTCTTCTCTTTTTGTTCTTTTTTCCTAACTCAATTGATCTTCAAAGACTTGCTTGGGTGAAAGGGGTACAAGTGGGATGTTTCTACCATTCTTCACAAATGAATACTTGTTTCTATATCCGTCATGTGTAACCCTCCTATCATATTGCTAAGGCCTACCTAGCAAGATGTGTCCGGCTTGCATGGGTACCACATCACACATCACCTCATCCTTCTACTTTCCAATGGAGAAGCTCACTAATACTTGCTTATTAACCTTCACTTCCCCACTATCATTTAACCATTGCAACTTGTAAGGCTTAGAGTGTTCAAATGTAGGCAACCCTAATTTCTCAACCAAGGTAGTACTAGCCACATTGGTGCAACTTCCCCCATCTATGATAACACTACACACTTTGTTTCTCACATGACATCTTGTGTGAAAGATGTTATCTCTTTGTTGTTCAAGGTCATCCTCCTTGACTTGAGTGCTCAAAGATCACCTTATTACAAGTGCTTCCCCATCCACGGGTCCTATCTCCTCTTCACTAGCTTCCCCTGTAGATGGCATCTCATCTTCTTCACTTTCATTATCTGTTCCAACCTCTCCACTTGCTAAGGTGATCATTGCCTTCTTGTTGGGACATTGAGAGGCTATATGACCATTACCAAGACACCGAAAACACTTAAAGTCACGATTACGAAATGGGGTGTCGATTTTACCTTTGTCCTTACTAGCCCCCATCTCTTTGGCTTTGTAAGGCTCAAATCTTGGTTTGGATGTAGCTATTTCATCTTTTTTCTCATTGGACTTCCAAGGACTAGTAAGGTTTGGTTTTTGAGTAATAGGACTAGACCTTAATGGTTGGGATCGAAAACTTCGTTTCTTTAATTGCCTTTCCACCTTGATTGCCATGTGGACCATGTCTTCCATCTCCATATAATGATGAAGTTCCACAATGTTGGCAATGTCCGGATTCAACCCACTAAGAAACCTAGCCATGGTTGCCTCTCTATCTTCCTCGGCATTAGCTCTTGTCATAGCCACTTCCATTTCCTTGTAGTACTCATCAACACATTTATATCCTTGAGTCAATCTTTGTAAGCGTTGGTGTAACTCTCTATCGTAGTAGCTAGGCAAAAACCTTTTTCTCATGATAGCCTTCATGTCCTCCCAATTATCTATGGGCCTTTCACGGTTTCTCCTCCTACTAATGACCAATTGATCCCACCAATTCAATGCATAGTCAGAAAACTCAATTACAACAAGTTTTACTTTTTTTCTGTGGAGTAGTTATGACATTCAAAAATATGCTCCACTTTCTTCTCCCACTCTAAATACAACTCCGGGTCATTCTTTCCCTGGAATTGTGGTATCTTCATTTTTATATTACTTAAATCTCTATCAACTCCATCTTGAGCTCTAGGTGGCGGTCTCCACATATCTCCTCTACCATTTCTTCCTCCTCTATTCCCATTTCTTCCTCCTCTAGGAATTATTCCTTTTTCTTCCTCCACTTCTTCTTCCCAATCTTCTTCCTCTATATCATCCCCAACATGAGTTTGCCTATTAACCCTCCTAACATTGGGTGGAGGTGTTTCTAGTTGTAAAGCTGCTAAGGAATTTTCTTGCCTTTCCAATCTTTCATTCATATCAACTACCAAGTTGTTCATCCTTTCAAAAGATTGTTGCAGCGTCCTCATCATGAACATCATATCCGGTCTTCCTTCGGGACTACTGTTTGACATTTTTTTCTTCAATTCTACACAACAATAGGTTAGTGTAATAAAATAGAACTAATGTAAATTCACACAATACCTCACGTGTTTAGCGCTCGGATTGATCGCTCAAATCCTCTTAGTTCCTAATCAAAGCAACCAAATCCAGGAATTCCAACCAATTTGTAGAATTATCAAGCACCAAGAAAAAATATAGTTCACAATATCCCACTTGTTAAAGCACAAAGGAAACTAACTCAAAGTGTTTAGGGTAGTAAGCACAAGGAAAACAATAGATCAACACGATTGGAAAACAACAATTTTTCCAAAGGAACTAAGCACACAATGGGAGATTTATAATCAAAGTGTGAAATTCTTGAAACTATGAGTTCTAATACTCACTAGAAATTAGCAAATGTATTTGGCCTCTTTATTTTTTTGTCCTTTTTTTCCAATTAATTTTGGCCACTTTTTTTTTCTTTTCTTTTTTTGGAACAAGTATGCTAATAACTCAACGGTCAATCAATATAATACTTTCAATATGAGTTTTAGGAATTTTTTAAGATAGGTAAAATAGCACATAAATTATGACATGAAGGGAAACCGAAATTTCTGCAGGAACTACAACAGAAATACTAGAAAACAACCAAAAACTGCACAATATTTCAGATTTTGTAGAATAACCAAGGAAAATGCAGAATATGAAAGAAAATTTCAGAATACTTTCAGAAACAACAGGATATGCAAGGTTACTACTGAAAAACTTTTGACACAATAGAATTTGAAAAGAAAATGCAGAAAAAACGAGGAAACAAAGAAGAGCAATATTTTTAGGTTATGGAGAATAAATTTCAGCAAGAACACAGCAGAATGATATTTTTTTCGTTTTTTTATGTGTCAGATTTATAACAAGAACACAAGAACAACAAATATAAATGATAGGAATATGAAAATTAGCACCAAAAAGCTCTGATACCAAATGATATGAACCAAGGGGATAGGATCTAGCTAATTTCAGATTATATAGCAAAGGGTTTCTCCACAAATCAATGGATATTACTCACCATTTTTCTGAGGACAAAAGACGCCACAAGGAGCTGCTATTTCCTTGATAAGTCTAGCACAAATGACACCCTAACAAGTATGGATATTACTCACCACAAATGCTTGGATGCTAAACAACGCCACAAAGGTTGCCAATCCCTTGATAAGTTGCTTGAAGAGGAACAAAGAGCAAGAATGAGCTCTCAAATGATCTGAATATTCAAACTTCATTCAAAAATTATGTTTTACAGCAGCTGAGCTGCTCTTAATAGGATACAAACCAACCCTAAGCTCTACTACATCATAGCCCTTGATCTCATCCAAGGGTTCAAAATAAACACAGCCAAAAAGCAGAAAAGCTAGCAGAAAACATTGACCAAAACATGGAAAAAATGGGGTAGCTGACCACAAAGGAATGCTATAAAATATTACATCTTAACCCTTGATATCACCCAAGGGTTGCAAAGAAAGCTGCCCAAAAAGAGTCCAAATGGCACATGGAAATTGGAGCAAAATATGGAGCAGTTGAGAACAAAAGAAAACCCTATAAAATATTACATCTTAACCCTTGTTTCCATCTCAGGGCTGAAAATGAAGCTGCCCAAAAAAAGTCCAAATGGCACAACAATGTGCCTAGTTTTATTTTGCCAATTTTGCCCTAATTTCCATCCTAGGATTATCCCAATCCTTGCACTCCCAATTTAGGTCCCCTTGATTATGCATGACCTCTTGAATGAGCCCATTTAAAGCCTTTTCGAGTTGTGCCTTCCTAGACCTTGTGATTGGTCCACTTGGAATTTGTAGAGCTCGATTATTCTCATCACAAAAGCTAACTAGGCACATTGTTGTGCCATTTGGAATAATTTGGGAAGCTTTTTTTTAACCCTTGGATGACAACAAAGGTTAAGATGTAATATTTTATTGGGATTCCTTTTTTCTCAGCTGCTCCAATTTTGCTTCACATTTTGATGTGCCATTTGGACTGATTTTGGGCAGTTTTCTTGAGCCTTGGATGAAATCAAGAGTTAAGATGTAATATTTTCATAGGATTCCTTTTGTAGTCAGCTGCCTCATTTTTCTCCATGTTTTGGTCCATGTTTTCTGCTACCTTTTGTGTTTTTTGGCTATTTTTATTTTCAACCCTTGGATGAGATCAAGGGCTATAATGTAGTAGAGCTTAGGGTTAATTTGTATCCTATAAATAATTAAGAGCAGCTCAGCTGCTGGGAATTTTACAATTTGACTAAATTTTTTTTCAGATCATTTGAGAGCTCATTCATGCTCTTTGTTCCTCTTTAAGCAACTTATCAAGGGATTGTAAACCTTTGTGGCGTTATTTAGCATCAAAGCTTTTGTGGTGAGTAATATCCATACTTGTTAGGGTGTTATTTATGCTAGACTTATCAAGGAAATAACACCTCATTGTGGCATCTTTCCCCTCAAAAAAATGGTGAGTAATATCCATTTATTTGTGCCCTTTGTTATATTATCTGAAAATTTGCTAGGTCCTAACCCTTGGTTCATATCACCATTCCTACCAAAAGCTTAAGTTGTCAATAGGGGGTGCCAACATCATCTAATCCAAGTTCGTCACACTTAACCTGGGTTCGAAGCCCACACCAGGTCAAATGGATGTTACCCACCATCTGCCACACATGCTCTACTAAATGACCCTAAGATTTTATCCACCAAAGTTACCCATAACAATGGGCCCATGGATGTTATTCATCATGGTCGTATCAGTGCTAATGATATCCCTTAACGGAAATCATTTTCTTTTTAGCCTATAATCTCATTTGTGGCCATCTTTGTCATCTAACTTGTTTGTTGTTATGTTACTTGTCTATTTCTTTAAAACTGTGTTTTTCTTCCTTTACTACTTTAAGTCATATAAATATATTTGTCTATGGTTGTTTGTTAATCTCCTTCTCTTTTTCTCTCTCTTCTCAAGAGTGCTCAACACGTTCTTTTGTTCATCCTTCTTGCTGCAAGTATAATAAAGTTAATAGGGGCTTTATTGGTTTTTGAGTGGCATGCATTTTCCTTGAATTGAAATGTGGTTTTAATGACACGTGTTTTCAATGAGCATATGTATGGCTATTGGTTGACACTGTTAATTTTTCCTTTTTCATATTAGTCCATGATCTGAACTAAATTTAACAGTTCCGATTCCACTTGAGCTATAAATCCCCAAATTTCCCTATAAACCCTAAGGAGCCAAAATAAACATAATTTTTATCATATTTTGGAGCCAAAAAGAGAGAAAAACATAGAAAAATCCAAAAGGAGACATAATTGTGGTAGAGATTAAAGAGGTGATTGGTACTACAATTCAAGAGATTGATTGTATTTCTTCTTCTTTTGCTCTCTTTATGAATAAGTCTTTCTTTATGAAAAATATGAGTTTTATGAACAAAATTATATATAGTTAATTTATTAATCTGGGGTCTTATGAACCCAATTTTCACAATGTGATGAAGTTGAATAGCTATAAAATACAATTTTGAATGAAGTTTGAATTTTCAAATCATTTGAGAGCTCATTCTAGCTCTTTGTTCCTCTTTAAGGAACTTATCAAGGGATTGGCAACCTTTGTGAGATTGTTTAGCATCCAAGCATTTGTGGTGAGTAATATCCATACTTGTTAGGATGTCATTTATGCTAGACTTATCAAGGAAAAAGTAGCTCCTTGTGGCGTCTTTTCCCCCCAGAAAAATTGTGAGTAATATCCATTGATTTGTGGAGAAACCCTTTGCTATATAATCTGAAATTAGCTAGGTCCTAAACCCATTGGTTCATATTATTTGGTATCAGAGCTTTAGGTGCTAATTTTCAAATTCCTATCCTTTATATTTGTTCATGTTCTTGTGTTCTTGTTTTGTTTTTGATACATAGAAAACAAAGAAAAAAATCCTTGTGTTGTGTTCTTGCTAAAATTTATTTTCCAAACCCTAAAAAATTGTTCTTCTTTGTTTCCACGTTTTTTTCTACATTTTCCTTACAAATTCTATTGTGTCCACTCTCCTCTCCTTTTTCTTCACTCTTTTTTTTTCTTTCACTCTTTTTTTCTTTTTCATTCTTCTCTTTCTGTTCTTTTTCCCTAACCATCCTCAATTGATCTTCAAAGACCTGCTTGAGTGAAAGGGGTACAAGTATGATGTTTCTACCATTCTTCTCAAACGAATACTTGTTTCTATATCCGTCATGTGTAACCCTCCTATCATATTGCCAAGTCCTACCTAGCAAGATGTGTTCGGCTTGCATGGGTACCACATCACACATCACCTCATTCTTGTACCTTCCAATGGAGAAGCTCACTAATACTTGCTTATTAACCTTCACCTCCCCACTATCATTTAATCATTGCAACTTGTAAGGCTTACGGTGTTCAAATGTAGGCAACCCTAATTTCTCAACTAAGGTAGTACTAGCCACATTGGTGCAACTTCCCCCTTGTGTGAAAGATGTTATCTCTTTGTTGTAACAAGGTATGTAGTGTTATCATAGATGGGGGAAGTTGTACCAATGTGGCTAGTACATTATTTGAGAAATTAGGGTTAATTACATTCGAACACCCTAAGCCTTACAAGTTGTAATGGTTAAATGATAGTGGGGAAGTGAATGTTGATATGCAAGTTTTAGTGAGCTTCTCCATTGGAAAGTATAAGGATGAGGTGATGTGTGATGTGGTACCCATGAAGGCCGGAGACACCTTGCTAGGTAGGACTTGGCAATATGATAGGAGGGTTATACATGACAGATATAGAAACAAGTATTCATTTGTGAAGAATGGTTGAGACATAACGCCGGTTGACTATTGGTTGTAGTTGTTTCCGGCACGCCGTAGTCATAACAATCTAAATAATGGGGATGGAAAAGGGGGTGGTTGGTGCAGGCCTAGAAGGAAGTAGAAGCGTTCGAGTGAATCTGATGTACCCCTTTTACCCAAGCAAGTCTTTGAAGATAAATTGAAGATGGTTAAGGGAAAAGAAAAGTGTAAAAATGAAAAAAAGAGAAGAGTGAAAGAAAAAAGAAGAGTGAAAGAAAAAAAAGAGTGAAGAAAAAGGAGAGGAGAGTGGAAACACAAGAGAGAAAAAAAGTGAATTTTTATGTAAGGCAAGTGAGATAAATGAGGCTTTTTATTCAAAACAACCTATACTTGTACTTTTGTACAAGGAGGCTAATTTTTCTACTAACGATATTAACCAATCTTTGCCTAGTGCCATTGTTTCTCTTTTGCAGGAATTTGAGGACATGTTCCCTTAAGAGATTCTGAATGGGGTGCTACCAATTAGGGGGATGGAGCATCAAATTGACTTCATACCGCAAGCTTCTCTTCCAAACCAACCCCCCTATAGGACCAACCCTAGAGATAGTAAGGAGATTCAAAGACAGGTTGAAGAGTACTTGATCAAAGGTCAAGTCAGGGAGAGCCTAAGTACATGTGTCATTCCCATGCTACTCATTCCCAAGAAGGATGGATCAAGCAAGATGTGTGTTGATTGTTGAGACATCAACAACATTATGGTAAAATATCGACATCCTATCCCTAGACTAGATGACATGTTAGATGAGTTGCATGATTCTTTCATATTTTCAAAAATTGATTTTTAGAAGTGGATAGCATCAAATTAGGATGAGAGAGGGTGATGAATGGAAAACTGCTTTTAAAACTAAACATGGATTGTATGAGTGGTTAGTCATGTCCTTTGGTCCAATAAATGCACCTAGCATTTTTTGAGACTTATGAATCATGTTCTGTGTGCATTTATTGAAAAATTGTTGTTGCCTATTTTGATGATTTTCTCATTTACAGTAAAAATGTTGAAGAGCATGTCTTACATCGTAGGTATATGTTGGAAATTTTGAGAAAACAACAGTTGTATGTGAACCTAAAAAAGTGTTGTTTTTGCATGAACAAGTTAGTTTTTCTTGGTTTCGTTGTTAGTTCTAAAGAATTAGATGAGGAAAAGGTTAAGGCTATTCGAAAATTGCCCACACAGAAATATGTAACCGAGGTTACGAGCTTTTAGTACACTAGTCGCACCACTAACCGAGGTCATTAAAAAGGTTTTCAATGGGGCAAGAATCTGGAGAGAGCCTTTGATGAGATGCATCGAGCTCTGCAAATTCCAACTGGACCAATCACAAGGTCTAGGAAGGTAGAACTCGAAAAGGCTTTAAATGAGCTGATTCAAGAGGTCATGCATAACCAAGTGGACCTAACTTGGGAGTGCAAGGATTGGGACAATCCTAGGATGGAAATTAGGGCAAAATTGGCAATGGAAAACTAGGCACATTGTTGTGCCATTTGGACTTGTTTGTGCAGTTTCATTTTCAGCCCTTGGATGAAATCGAGGGTTAAGATGTAATATTTTATAGGATTATTTTGTGGTCAGTTGCCACATTTTTTTTCTATGTTTTGGTCAACGTTTTTTGCTACCTTTTGTGCTTTTGGGCTGATATTATTTTCAACCTTTAGATGACATAAAGGGCTATGATGTAGTAGAGCTTAGGGTTGGTTTGTATCCTATTAAGAGTATCTCAGCTGCTGTAAAATACAATTTGAATGAATTTTGAATTTCCAGATCATTTGAGAGCTCATTCTAGGTCTTTGTTCCTCTTTAAGCAACTTATCAAGGGGATGGCAACCTTTGTGGCATTGTTTAGCATCCAAGAATTTGTCGTGAGTAATATCCATACTTGTTAGGGTGGCATTTATGCTAGACTTATCAAGGAAATAGCAGCTCCTTGTGGAGAAACCCTCTGCTATATAATTTGAAATTAACTAGGTCCAAGCGCTATACACGTTAGGTATTGTGTGAATTTACATTAGTTCTATTTTATTACACTAATATCTTGTTGTATAGAATTGTAAAAAAAATGTAAAACAGTAGTCTCGAAAGAAGACCAGATATGATGTTCATGATGAGGGCGCTGCAACAATCTTTTGAGAGGATGAACAACTTGGTGGTGGGCATGAATGAAAGATTGGAAAGGCAAGGAAATTCCTTAGCCGCTTTACAACGAGAAACACCTCCACCCAATGTTAGGTGGGTTAATAGGCAAGCTCATGTTGGGGATGATATTGAGGAAGAAGATTGGGAAGAAGAATTGGAGGAAGAAGGGGGAAGAATGCCTAGAAGAGGAAGAAATGGGAATAGAGGTGGAAGAAATGGTATAGGAGTTATGTGGAGACCACCTGGAGCTCAAGATGGAGTTGCTAGAAATCTAATTAGTATAAAAATGAAGATACCACAATTCCAAGGAAAGAATGATGCGGAGATGTATTTGGAGTGGGAGAATAAAGTGGAGCATATTTTTGAATGCCACAACTACTCCACGGAGAAAAAAAGTAAAACTTGTTATAATTGAGTTTTCTGACTATGCATTGAATTCGTGGGATCAATTGGTCATTAGTAGGAGGAGAAACCGTGAAAGGCCCATAGATAATTGGGAGGACACGAAGGCCATCATGAGAAAGAGATTTGTGCCTAGCTACTACTATATAGAGTTACACCAATGCCTACAAAGATTGGCTCAAGAATAGAAATGTGTTGATGAGTACTACAAGGAAATAGAAGTGAGTATGGTAAGAGCTAATGTCGATGAAGATAGAGAGCCAACCATGCCTAGGATTCTTAGTGGGTTGAATTCGAACATTGCCAACTTTGTGGAACTTCATCATTATGTGGAGATGGAGGACATGGTCCACATGGCAATCAAGGAAGAAAGGCAATTAAAGAAACGGGGTTTTCGATCCCAACCATTAAGGTCTAGTCCCATTACTCCAAAACCAAACCTTACTAGTCCTTGGAAGTCCAATGAGAAAAACGATGAAATAGCTACATCCAAACCAAGATTTGAGCCTTACAAAGCCAAAGAGATAGGGCAAGTAAGGACAAAGGTAAAATCGATAGCCCAATTTGTAATCGTGACTTAAGGTATTTTTGGTGTCTTGGTAATGGTCATATAGCCTGTCAATGTCCCAACAAGAAGGCAATGATCACCTTATCAAGTGGTGAGGTTGGAAGCGATACTGAAAGTGAAGAAGATGAGATGCCATCTACAGGGGAAGCTAGTGAAGAGGAGATTGGACCCATGGATGGGGAAGCACTTGTAATAAGGCGATCTTTGAGCACTCAAGTCAAGGAGGATGACCTTGAACAACAAAGAGATAACATCTTTCACACAAGATGTCATGTGAGTAACAAAGTATATAGTGTTATCATAGATAGGAGAAGTTTCACCAATGTGGCTAGTACTACCTTAGTTAAGAAATTCGGGTTGCCTACATTTGAACACCGTAAGCCTTACAAGTTGCAATGATTAAATGATAGTGGGGAGGTGAAGGTTAATAAGCAAGTATTTGTAAGCTTCTTCATTGGAAGGTATAAGAATGAGGTGATGTGTGATGTGGTACCCATGCAAGCCAAACACATCTTGCTAGGTAGGCCTTGGCAATATGATAGGAGGGTTAAACATGAGGGATATAGAAACAAGTATTCGTTTGAGAACGCAACATCTTACTTGTACCCCTTTCACCCAAGCAAGTCTTTGAAAATCAATTGAGGATGGTTAGGGAAAAAGAACAAAAAGAGAAGAATGAAAAATAAAAAAAGAGTGAAATAAAAAAAAAGAGTGAGGAAAAAGGAGAGGAGAGTGGAAAAATAATAGAGAAAGAAAATGTGAATTTTTATGCTAAGGCAAGTGAGATCAAGAGGGCTCTTTATTCAAAACAACCCATACTTGTAATTTTGTACAAGGAGACTAATTTTTCTTTTAACAATCTTAACCAATCTTTGCCTAGTACCGCTATTTCTCTTTTGCAAGAAATTGATGAGGTGTTCCTTGAAGAGATTCTGGATGGGTTGCCACCAATTAGGGGGATTAGGGTTATTTATCATCAAATTGACTTTATACCGAGAGCTTTTCTTCCAAATCGACCTACCTATAGGACCAACCCTAAAGAAACTAAGGAGATTCAAAGACAGGTTGAAGGGTACTTGATCAAAGGTTAAGTTAGGGAGAGCTTGAGTCCATGTGCTATTCTCGAGCTACTCGTTCCCAAGAAGGATGGATCAAGCAGGATGTGTGTTGATTAGGACTCTAGAGACATGGCAACATTACCTTTGGCCAAGAGAATTTTTCATTCATACCGATCAAGAATCTCTAAACCATATGAAGTGCCAAGGTAAATTGAATGGGAGGCATGCTAGATGGATGGAATTGATTGAGAGATTTCCATATATTCTTCAATATAAGAGAGGTAAGGAGAATGTTGTAGCCGATCCTTTATCACAGAGGTATGCCTCACTCTCAACTTATCAAGGGATTGGCAACCTTTGTGACATTGTTTAGCATCCAAGCATTTGTGGTGAGTAATATCCATACTTATTAGGGTGTCATTTATGCTAGACTTATCAAGAAAATATCAACTCCTTGTGGCGTCTTTTCCCCTCAGAAAAATGGTGAATAATATCCCTTGATTTGTGGAGAAACCCTTTGCTATATAATCTGAAATTAGCTATGTCCTAACCCCTAGGATCATGTCATTAAACTTCGGAATAATAGCTAACAATTCTTACTAAAAACTTAAGCTGTCAGTAGGGGGCACCAACTACCCTTTATTCAGCCCATTACACTTAACCTAGAATTCGAGTTCCACCAGGACATATGGATTTGACCCATCATGAACCAATCAAGCCAAGGGGTGGGCCGCAGCCAAACAAGTGATGCATCACTCCCTCCCTCGCAAGATAAGTTCGTCCTCGAACTTGCGCTTTTCGAAATTCGAATTCGGGAGCAAGCTTTGATACCAAACTTAGGAATAGTAGCATATCATTCCTACCAAAAGCTTAAGTTGTTAGTAGGGGGCCCCAACTACCCTTTATTCAACCCATTACACTTAATCTAGAATTCGAGTTCCACCAGGACACATTGATATGACCCACCATGAACCACGCAAGCCAAGGGGTGGGCCGCGGCCAAACAAGTGACGCATCAGCCTTTAAAGCATTAAAGGAAAGATTGTGTTCTGCACCTGTTTTATCTTTACTTGATTTTTCTAAAAACTTTTGAAGTTGAGTGTGATGCATCAGGAATAGGTATAGGAGCTTTTTTGATGCAGGAACAACGACTTATTGCTTATTTCAGAGAGAAACTTCACGGAGCAGCCCTTAATTATCCAATGTATGAAAAAGAGCTATATATGCCTTGGTTTGGTCTCTGGAGACATAGCAACATTACCTTTGCCCAAGGGAATTTTTCATCCACATCAATCATGAATCTCTAAAACATCTTAAGCGCCAAGGTAAATTGAATAGGAGGCATGCTAGATGGATGAAATTCATTGAGACATTTCCTAATCAAAGCAACCAAATCCAGAAATTCTAAACAATTTGTAGAATTATCAAACACCCAAAAAGGTAGTTCACAATATCTCACTTGTTAAAGCACAAAAGAAACTAACTCAAAGTGTTTAGGATTCTAGATTAGAGTAGTAAGCACAAGGAAAATTAAATAGGTCAACACTATTAGAAAAACAACAATTTACTGAAAAGAACTAAGCACACAATGGGAGATTTATAAACAAAGGGGAAAATTTTGTGAACTATGAGTTCAAATACTCACTAGAAATTAGCATATGCAATTTGGCCTCTCCTTTTTTCCTTTGTTATTTTTCTGAATAAATTATGGCCACTTTTTTTTTGTTTTCTTTTTGGGAAAAATATGCTAATAACTCAAGAGTAAATCAATTCAATACCTTCAATATGAGTTTGAGGAATTTTTAAGATACATAAAATAGCAATTACGACAGAGAGGGGAAATGAAATTTCTGCAGGAACTACTATAGAAATACCAGAAAACAACCAAAACTGCAGAAAATGCCAAATATTGCAGAATATGCAAGGAAAAATGGAGAATAGTTTCAGAAATAGTAGAATTTGTAAGGAAAATGCATAATATGAAAGATAAATTAAGAACACTTTCAGAAACAGCAGGATATGCAAGGTTACTACTGAAAAACATTGGACACAATAGAATTCGTAGGGAAAATGTAGAAAAAAACGTGGAAACAAAGAAGAACAATTTTTTAGGGTTTGGAAAATAAATTTTAGCAAGAACACAACACAAGGATTTTTTCTCTTTGTTTTCTATGTATCAAAAACAAAACAAGAACACAAGAACATGAACAAATATAAAGGATAGGAATATGAAAATTAGCACCTAAAGCTGTGATACCAAATAATATGAACCAATGGATAGATCTACTTTTTAGGGAAACAGAATGACAATTAGCATAGCCTTGAATAGATCTACTTCACCTTTTGGGGTTTCACGATCAACAAGAAATAGTCTCTCTCGTTGATGAAGGCTCGGTGTAGATAAAGGAATAGGCCTTCTTAAGTATTGGTCCTATACTACTCTTCTTGTTATATAGTGATAGCGATAGCAACACGCTATAGCTACATATGAATGGAAGATGGCTTGGCTTCGGTTGGTGACTGAACATGTAGATAGAGCCAACATAATAGGGATGAAGAAAGACCCCAAACACTATGCATTAATCCTACGGGACTAAAGCCCTTATATACTCCAATAGTTTGCCTAGTGGCTTTAGATACTCCAAGCCTTGGTATAGTCCTTGCAAGTCTTACGCCATAGGCTTAGGAGATAGGCCTATTGATATGTATTCAACCTACTCGCTTCTCTTATAGAACTTACTTGGTTGCCAATCTCCTACTCTATTGACCAGAGATGACATGACTCCTTACGCATGAACTCTATCAACTAGAGCACCAATGGAAGACAACCCTATGCTCACATTTATGGGCTTTCACGATCACAAATAGAGATTTCTATCACTGTAAGGAATGTATTCATGAGCATTCTACATCGACCGTATTCTCCTACACTTTTTATCGGTCAACAATAGGTTGATGACTATGACTGTTTGGCATACTACACCATAAGGTGTTGATCACCTTCATAATCAGCTTTATAGCCATATATTTCACCACCTTATTAGGGCTAAATGATGCAGACGCTTTAGGCTAACAACCTAGGAACCCACAAACTCAAGAGAATTGAAACGATTGATTTGTTAAGAACGTGTTGAATATGATCAGATTAGAACCCTAAGGAAAGAGTCTTTTAAACCCAAATCTTGAGATGTCAAAAAGGATGATCACTCCTTTTGATAAGTTGAATTCAAGCATTCAATCAAGAATACAAGAAAGTAAAGTAAGAAGCTTTCTAAAATTTCCTTTACATTAAAGAATATTTATTCTTCGCCTATTACATAGCTCTTCTTAATAAGCAAGAAAGTCTAAAAGATAAAACAAATCCTAGATGGAATGAGCCATATTTAGTTATGGATTGGGCCTAATCCAACCTTAAAAAATAAAAGACTAACTAATCTCAAGAAGTAACCATTTTATTGGTGACAATCTCAAAAGAAAGACTAACTAATCTCAAGAAGTAACCAAGAGTCTTTCTTTAGAGTCGTCTTTGGCCAAGAGTCTTTCTTTAGAGTCTTCCTTGGTCAAGAGTCTTTCTATACTTGTTCAAGAGTGTTTCTTTAGAGTCCTCCTTGTAAAGAGCGTTTCTTTAGGGCCCTCTTTGGAATTTCCTTTTGTCATACTTTGCCATTAAGTTTTTTCAAAATTCTGAATTTTGAGATTATTATCCATAAAATGGTTACTTCTTGAGATTAGTTGAATTCCTTGATTTTGTTAAGAACACAGAGGAGGTTAGCATGAGCTTTGTGTCGTAAAAAAATCGAAAAAAATAGTGTAAAAAAAAGAGAGCAAAAAATAGTGTGAAAAAAAGAGTATTAACAATCTTATTTTAGAGCAAACACGTGAGGGTGTACATGGATTATCTTATTTTATTTTACAGGTTGACAACATGAGTAAGGAAGGAGGAGAACCACAAGAGATTGACTTGAAATTCTTCATCAAATCTGTTCATGGCCAATTTAAGAAGCTAAATGCAAGGTTGGATGATTTGGAATCCTCTTCCGGTTCTAAATTATATAAAAGAAGACATAGAAAGCTCATAATTCAAGGAAGAAGATGCTAATTTCATAATGGAAGAGAGAACAAGTTGTAAATAGGACAAAAAAGATCATGGTTGTACAAACAAATGGTGAAATCAAAAGTGCCAATTCATGTGATGAAGAGATACAACTAGTGAAGGATTGTTCTAGTGTTGAAATGGAAGAACATGTGCATAGAGATTCACTTTTCACAAAGAGAGTCCTGAATATATCGTCTAATGATGAAGAAGATGACAAGCACTGTGATCATATTTTCCATACAAGATGCCATGTGAAGGATAAAGTATGTGCATTAATTATTGATAATATGAGCTACACTAATGTTGCTAGTACCTTGTTGGTAGAAAAGTTAAATTTGAAGTGGCAGGAGAATCCCAAACCGTACAAGCTACCATGGTTAAATGTATGTGGAGGAATGGAGGTTAACAAACAAGTATGGGTTCCTTTTTCAATTGGAAAATATGAAGAAGAGGTTCTTTGTGATGTGGCATCAATGTATACTACTTATATATTGCTTACTCGACCTTGGTAGTCTAATAGTAGGTCTCATGTGATGGATACATAAATCATTATTCTTTTGAAATGAACAACCAAAAAGTTGTATTAGCCCCTCTCAAGCCTTTGCAAGCTTAAAAAGACCAAATTAAGATAGCAGGAGAGTGCAAGATGTGGGAAAAACAAAAGTGTGAGCAAGAGGAAAATAAAAAAAAAGAGTAAGTGAGGTAGAGAGAAAAACAATGGAGAGAAAAGTGAGCAAAAAAGAGAAGAAAACAAGCACAGAGAAGAGAAGAGTGAGAAAGGAGGAGAAAAAAGAGAAGAAAGTGAGCACAAAGGAGAGAAGAGTGAGAAAAGAGAAGAGAAAAGTGAGTAAAAAGGAGGGAAAAATAAAAGGAGTGTATTTGCTGAAAAACAAGAGATTAAGAGTGCTATGATGGCAAGGAAAAAAGTAGTTGTACTTATGTACAATAATGTTTATCTTTCTACTAACGATCCTAACTCATCTTTTCCTAGTGTCATTGTATCTTTATTGTAGGACTTTGAGGATCAACTTCCTAAAGAGATTTCTCACAGATTACATCCTTTGAAAGGCATGTAACATCAAATAGACTACATACCCAAACCTACAATACCAAATCGACCTGCTTCCTAAAGAGATTCCCCACGAATTACATTCTTTTCATAGATTAATTGTGGTTCACTTCATTCTCATAATATTCAGGTGGAGTAGTGAAGCTCGACATATAAGGGCTTGAGAGCAACTTGGGTCTGATCTAGGAATCACATATCGATTGTGGCGTTTTTGTCTGTTGCATATCAATTGAGTGTGACATAAAACAATGATTTAAGGGAATTTCAAATGTTTCTAAATTTGGAGATTTTGATTGAGATATCCCCCATGGGTATGGTACCTTTTCCATTGACTTCTCTACTGCTTCATTGAAGGAATGTGACACAAGTCGATTTTGTTGATGAATCACCCCTTTTCCCTTGGCTTCTCCACAAAGTTTTTCCAAGCTATGCCTATTGAAATATTGGACCTTAAGCCTACATATTGAAATCTTGCTTGCTTGAAACAGGACTATTAAAGCTAACGACTACCGCTTTGGAATCAATTCTCCTAACGGCAAGCTCGGAATTAAGGGAACTAGGTGTGGTTATAAATCCTTGATTCCTTGACTTATAGTTTGAAAATCAAATCAATGGCATCATTTGGAATGGAAATTCAAGCAATGGGTTTCATTGGACCGTTGTAGAATGAAGTGAAGTAAGTACTCTTTTTTGAAAGGCAAAAAAGGGGAAAGAAAGCCTTCACATATTTCCCTCTTATGGTTACTGCAATTCTGCTCTTAAATTTAGTGCACCATCGGATGAGGGCATCCCCAACGAGAAAGAAGGGAATTTTCAGTTCATAAGCCAAATAAACCATATTTAACTTACTTTGGCTGGTATACGAGTAGGAACAACCTTAGTTCAAAAATCATATGTCTATAGATTAAGAAAATATGACTCTCTTAGGAACTATTTTTTAACCCATATTTATGTATTTCTTCAATACCGAAATTCTTAGATGTAGAGGTGCATGAGTTCGTTATGCCAAGGATTCAACTACTTATTAAGGCCGAGATAGGGCCAAGCTCTATTCCATTGTAACAAGGTGCCACACTATATGCTTTCTTTGCTTCATCTTTCTCTATCACCATGGATTCCCTTTTGTCTTTAATAGATTATTTAAAATGGATAATGCACTAGAACCTTATGAGTCTTTCAATCCCTCTGAATTTTCATGTTGAGATGAAAATAGAGGGGGATACGTTTTGAGAATTCAAGATTCCTTGTAGAAACAACTACTGCAAATTCAGATACTAATACTGGCTAATGCTTTTCTCTCTCCTATCAAAGATTCTCAAAAATATCAATCAACCGTGGGACTCCTTTCTATCAGAAGAGATTCCTTTGATTGTTGTCGATCCCTATTCAGAGAGACTTTAACAGACAGAAGTCGAGAGGAGAAAAGTTGGCAATTCCATGAGTTCTACCGTCCAAAACATGCAGGCTATTATAAGTTTATAGGTTGGGTAGGATAAGACTAGACAAAATTGGTTGAATTTGTGGAATCTTAATAGATTAGATCCAATCAGATCAGATCATAGCTTCGAGTTCAGGTGTTGTACCACGGTTAGACCGGAAAGGAAGGGGCCAGTGAACCTCCTACCAAGAAACAAGGTAGATGCTAACTCTCAGCCACTTGATTGTTGGGGGTAATCAATGAGAAGGGAAAAATAAGGTAGATTATTTGATTCTTTTTCCACCTTTTATACGGATAGAATTTAATAGATAGGGGTTGATGAAATTGGAATTCGTCTTTTCTTTGTTTGTATCACTGAGACACCCGAAAGGTTGGCCATATGTACTCCGATAGCCACTCTCGAAGCTGATGCGTGGTCAGATACTTCTTTTTCTGATGTAACAGAGTATATTCATTACAAATCTGAATTCTCATGTTTCTTTTATCACTAGATATTCCCCTATGTGGATGAGATATATTAGCCCTTAAGCTATTGAGTAGTAAAATCTTTTTTTTGTTGGTGCAGGTATAGTATTAGTAGTAGCTTCCTGAGCGATGAGAACCTTCCACCACTATATTAGCCAATAGTAGAACTCCAAGGTGAAAAGTAAATTCTAAAAAAGAGTAGTTTCTCTATCTACTATATGCTTGAACCTTGACTTTCAAAATCTTCTACACCAAAAAAGCTCGTTCATCTCTTCTTTCTTGGAAATATGGAATTAGAATCTATTTGGTAGAGTCTACCATGGGAAACCCTTAGTGACTCTATTAGATAATAGTTATCACCTAATTGAACGTATAGTTCCACCTCTGGAAACACGGTTGGATTGCTAACTTTTTATCCAATGGGACGGGTCTTTTCTTCCTCTTCCTTTTAAGGAGGGTTATGAATAGGGCATATAGGGGGCTCGATCGAAGAGAGACAGTGGTGACTCACCAAAAAGGATTTTAGAAGTGTTACCTGAAGTCGGTTGATGTAATAAAGTCTGCCATTATGGAATCATTATCAGTAGCACGTGAATATGCTAACTCGTACAAAGTGATAGTGTTTATTTCATTTATACAGATTCAATTACCTTAGTTGAAACATATCAAGTGTGCTACAAATCAATAAAATCATGTTCGTTCGGATGTACATGGGAGGACCATAGCCCAAGCCCCTAGGCCAGGAAAGGTTTCTTTCATATAGATCCACTTCTTGTCACTCTTCTCATAATCTAATGGTGGAGCTCTTCTTTCTTGAATCATATACATTGGTTTCCCATGAAGAGATGAAAGAGACTTGTGAGTCAAGTGGACGGAAATAACATAAATGGAGCCTCTAAAAGAAGCAAGTGCAAGTCCTAGGAAAGTAGCTACTAGCTAATGTCAGAGGATCTTTACTTGATTCGACTTCTTCCTTGATATGCCTCCTCCTTTTTCAATATGAAATTCAAGATTCACTAGCTTCGTCAGTCACACAAAAAGTAGTAGCGAAGGGTTTAGTTGCATTAACTTCTACGGATACAAGAGAGAACTCGCTATTCCTAATACTAAGACTGCGTCTCTTACATACACTTACTAAAATGTAGATAATCTTGAATGACCGTCAGTCATTTTCAGGTGGTGAAAGCCTAATGTATTCATTTTTTCTTTGATTCTGGCCATAGGTGCTAACAAATAAGTAAGAAGTAGGTCCGATAATGAAGAAAGAACACTTGCTTGGTACAACTCTCATGTGGACATCATGCTTGATATAAGTAATCAGTAGAAACTAAGACAATAAGTAGAGGCTATTAGTCAAGCGTGTGATTGCCTTAGGAATTTAATGAATACGATACCTTCTATTCTATTGATATGGAATTGGGCCAATACGATTGATAGTTAAGGTCGTTGCCTTTTTAGGTAATGAGCTAGACAAAGAAAATTTCTCTATCCACGTGTGGACTAGACCGATTGAAAAGATTGGAATCCCAGATCAGGCCAAAAGACGGGTATTACTCTTCTATAAGAATGGACATTTAGAAGCATCTCGATTAATTTGTACCATTTGTAATTGGTAATGAAAATAAGTGTCAATTCTCTACTTGTAGACAAGAAGTCAATTCTGTCTTGTTCTTTTTATTCTGAGTATGCCAAGTACTACTTTTGGATGATCATAAGCCCTCAGATAATGATTGTATCGGTGCATGATTACTTGAAGTCTTAGTGTGGCTGACAAAGGGGCATATAAGAATGAAATGTTTAACTAGCTCTCACGGAGAAGATATATTTGTTAGTAATGAAGTGCTAAACTCGCAGTCAATTTTTAAGAAGCGGTAGAGAGAGTTGTGAATCATGAATCAGCAAGCATTCTAACAAAGGATTTTGTCGTGGAGATTTGGTGAAAAGCTTGCATTCGCACATAAAATAAAGACTTCCCAACCCAAGAAAATAAACAAGATTGAAGAAGTAGACAAGATTGAAGCTCCTTGCTTAGGTTCAGTTATCATTAAAATGTATAGTGCCATTTTAGGTATTGAATTGAAGGTACTTGCATATATAGAATCTTCAGGGTAGAAGATATTTCTGATACGTCAAAAAAAGAAGCCGATTCTACCCCATAAACGAAGGTTGTGCCCAGTCACTAACCAGAAATGGTGTTCATTAAGCTTTCTCTATAATAACATATGAAAGTATGCTAGCTAGGATCTAGACATAGACAATAATTAGGTGAGAATATAGAGTGCAAAAAGCACCTTTTTTTGGTATTTAGAGGTAGCAACTTCAGACCCACGATGTTATGAAGAAATGCTTTTTCCTGGGGCTTGCCTGAAATCCTCCCTAGTGTATCGACGTACCAATTGGATGCCCTTCTAAGCCTGTTTAAGCCACCATCATTGGAAGAGCAATCGACCCCCATATAGAGGGGAGCAACCATCGTTGACTAGTTTCAGTTTGTACTTTTTTAGTTCTCATTTACTTTTTCCTCATGGTTTTGTGTGAAACTGATGATTTCAAGGGTCTATATCCTTTCTTTTCAAAGGCTATTTCGTGTTGTCTCTTAAGTAAGCCAGCATTGAAAACATTCGTTGTAAAGTCCCATTTTCTAATGGAGATGATTCTTGGATGGTAGACTTTGTGGAAGTAGTAGTTACATTGCTCTCCTCTTTCAATTTATGGTAATCAGATCAATCTACATGCTTACGCTAAGGTGACTGAGAGTGGGACCACTAACCTTTGTATTTTCTTTACCATGTGGATTCATGACTTTCTATGGTTGGTCCTTTTCTTCTGGTAGTCCTAGGCAACCCAGTGAGTAGCTAAATTAATCGATCGTTGCTCTCTTTTGGATTAGTGTTTTGCTAACAACAAAGGGAGCTTTATGAGTTATTTTCCCATTATCTATCCCCACTTTTCTCTTCCTACCGCTGTTTTGGTGAAGTCATCAAGTTAAACAGTCAGCTTTGCCCCAACTGATTAGGCGTTAGGTCTTTCATAAATGCATGCAGAATATGATTCATAACCCTTATAAAAGTGCTAGGTGATTTGTTAGACCAAAGGGCATGACTAACCACTTATACAATCCATGTTTAGTTTTAAAACTAGTTTTCCATTCATCACCATGCAACTCATCTAACATGTCATCTAGTCTAGGGATAGGATGTCGATATTTTACCATAATGTTGTTGATGGCTTGGCAATCAACACACATCTTCCTTGATCCATCCTTCTTGAGAACGAGTAGCATGGAATATTTGCATCCAGTTTAATCTCCATCATTAACCCTTGATTTCATCCAAGGGTTGAAAAGAAAGCTCCCCAAGATCATTCTAAATGGCACAACAATGTGCCCAGATCATTTTAAAGAAAGACTCTTGTATAAGGACAACTTGAAAGAATCACATACTACTATGTTCTTCTTTTCTTCTTCTTCTTCTTCTTTCTTTTTTCTTTTTTTACTATTGTTGCTGCTACTTTTATGAATCAAAACTTCACAAAAAAATTTGCAACCCTAATGAGCAAGAATCGAAAACAACACAAAAAGCGGCGACCAATATTTATCCCCTCAGTAAGTGGTCCAAACGACAGAATTTGGGGTCAAAAAATGTCTGGAACATAAGAAAATAGTATTTGATTATAGGAATTGAAACAAGCTTCGATATTAAAATATTAGTCATTTCGTTACCCAAGTCAAAAGTTATGGTAGTTCAAAGTTGTAACTCTGATTTATCAAAAACAAATTTGAAACTGTAAACAACAACCCTCTTCTCCTTTTTTTAGTTTTTTTAAGAAAAAAGATGATTGAACACAGAAAAATAAAGAATCAAGAAAAAGAATTGAAGAATTTAAAGAAAACTATGAAACAAAATCCAAATACAAAAACAACGACAACAATATTGAAAGAAAACACAAGACTCAAAAAGACAATTTTTTTTGTGATTTGTGACTTAAGAATGCAGAAAACAATCAAAGGATAGATAACTTGTTTTCAATAACCAAGGCTCTTATATCAAATGATGCAGACCCTTTAGGCAAACAACCAAGCAACCCACGAATTCAAAGGAATTAAAACGATTGATTTACTAAGAACGTGTTGAAGATGATTAGATTAGATTACCCCTATTCTGACCGAAGAGAATAGGTCGTTTGAAAAGGAGATTACGAAATTACGGAGGCTTGGTTCGATCAAGCTGTCGATTGGAAACAGATAATAAAATTTACTCCTGGTAATTCTATTGAAGCACAAAATTGGTTCAAGATCACATGGCGTTTAAAATAAGAACGCTATTTTTTTATTTTTTATTTTCATTTAATTTTATATTCTTATTTCTTTTTATTTAGTTTTAGTTGATTTTTTCAAAATTTTGCTATTTTTGTTATAATAAATTATTTGTTATTATTAATAATTTGTTGTCTCAATCAATTGGATCATTTCTTTGGGAAGAACCAACCCCAAAATTTAATTATATCCCCTCTAAGATCTTCTATTTTGTCTAATGTTTTGTAGGGATAAACGATATGTAGGTAAAGTAGAGAATAATCAGACGAAAAAAAGAGATCCTCGATTGACTACATAGAAATATACGGGGTCTCTCTTAGTAATGACTGCTTGCATGGTTTGGAATATAATAATAATAATTTATTCTATGTAAGAAATAAAGTAGCTTCATTTTAGAACTTCTGGTTGAGATATCAATATGCTAGGCTTCATCACGTCAATTCAAAGTTCAAAAAAAGGGTTTTATAAGATTCAAAAAGATACGACTATGTTATAATAGATCCTAAAACTTGCCCAAGATTAGTTTTTAGATCATTAGGGAATAAATTAAAAAATAGATGGGTGGGAGATAGAATATCAAAAAAGGTTTAAACATCTCTAATAGGTTCACCAATTACTTAACTATCAGAAGTTAAAATTTTGGTAGATTAGGATCCAGTAAAAACTTCTTTTGATGAATGGGCCAGACCAGGTCATTTTTTAAGAACAATAGCTAAAGGGCCTGATACTACCACTTGGATTTGGAACCTAGTGATTTGGAGATCTTTCGAAAAGTATTTAGTGCCCATTTCGGTCAACTCTCTATCATTTTTCTTTGGTTGAGTGGTATGTATTCCCAAGGTGCTTGTTTTTCTAATCATGAAGCATGCTTAAGCGAACCTACTCACATAAGACCTAGTGCCTCGGTGGTTTGGCCAATAGTGGGTCAAGAAATATTGAATGGTGATTATGTAAGCGGCGAATACAAATAATGATGAGAATCATCGAGCTCTACAAATTCCAAGTGGACCAATCACAAGGTCTAGGAAGGCACAACTCGAAAAGGCTTTAAATGGGCTCATTCAAGAGGTCATGCATAATCAAGGGGACCTAAATTGGGAGTGCAAGGATTAGGACAATCCTAGGATGGAAATTAGGGCAAAATTGGCAAAATAAAACTAGGCACATTGTTGTGCCATTTAGACTTTTTTGGGCAGCTTCATTTTCAGCCCTTAGATGGAAACAAGGGTTAAGATGTACTATTTTATAGGGTTTCTTTTGTTCTCAGTTGCTCCATATTTTGCTCCAATTTTGGAGTGCCATTTGGACTCTTTTTGGGCAGCTTTCTTTTCAGCCCTTGGATGAAATCAAGGGTTAAGATGTAATATTTTATAGGATTCCTTTGTGGTCAGTTGCCCTATTTTTTCCATGTTTTGGTCAATGTTTTCTGCTAGCTTTTCTGCTTTTTGGTTGTGTTTATTTTGAACCCTTGGATGCGATCAAGGGCTATATTGTAGTAGAGCTTAGGGTTGGTTTGTATCCTATTAAGAGCAGCTCAGCTGCTGTAAAACATAATTTTCAATGAAGTTTGAATATTCAGATCATTTGAGAGCTCATTCTTGCTCTTTGTTTCTCTTCAAGAAACTTATCAAGGGATTGGCAACCTTTGTGGCGTTGTTTAGCATCCAAGCATTTGTGGTGAGTAATATCCATACTTGTTAGGGTGTCATTTGTGCTAGACTTATCAAGGAAATAGCAGCTCCTTGTGGCATCTTTTCTCCTCAGAAAAATGGTGAGTAATATCCATTGATTTGTGGAGTGTTTCCTTTGCTATATAATCTGAAATTAGCTAGATCCTATCCCCTTGTTTCATATCATTTGGTATCAGAGATTTTTGGTGCTAATTTTCAAATTCCTATTCTTTATATTTGTTCTTGCTCTTTTGTTCTTGTTGTATTTCTGACACATAAAAAAACGAAAAAAAATATCATTCTGCTGTGTTCTTGCTGAAATTTATTCTCCATACCCTAAAAATATTGCTCTTCTTTGTTTCCACGTTTTTTCTACATTTTCCTTTCAAATTCTATTGTGTCCAAAGTTTTTCAGTAGTAACCTTGCATATCCTGCTGTTTCTGAAAGTATTTTGAAATTTTCTTTCATACTCTGCATTTTCCTTGGTTATTCTGCAAAATCTGAAATATTCTGTTGTTTTTTTGGTTGTTTTCTAGTATTTTTGTTGTAGTTCCAGCAGAAATTTCATTTTCCCTTTATGTCGTAATTTATGTGCTATTTTACCTATGTTAAAAATTCCTCAAACTCATATTGAAAGTATTGTATTGATTGACTCTTGAGTTTATTAGCATACTTGTTCCAAAAAAAAAAACAGAAAAAGAGTGCCCAGAATTAATTGATAAAAAAAGACAGAAAAAAGAGGCCAAATTAAATTTGCTAATTTCTAGTGAGTATTAGAACTCATAGTTTCAAGAATTTTAGACTTTCATTATATATCTCACATTGTGTGCTTAGTTCCTTTGGAAAAATTGTTGTTTTCCAATCGTGTTGATCTATTGCTTTTCCTTATGCTTACTACTGCTGTGCCATTTGGAATTGTTTGGGTAGCTTCATTTTCAACCCTTAGATGGAAACAAAGGTTAAGATGTAATATTTTATAGCGATCCCTTTGTTCTCAACTACTCCAATTTTGCTCCACATTTTTCTCCATTTGTACTGTGGCATTTGGACTTTTTTGGGCAGCTTCATTTTCATCCCTTAGATGAAAACAAGGGTTAAATGTAATATGTTATACGGTTTCTTTTGTTCTCAGCTGCTCCATATTTTGCTCCAATTTTGGAGTGCCATTTGGAATGATTTTGGATTGCTTTCTTTTCATCCCTTTGCTGAAATTAAGGGTTAAGATGTAATATTTTATAGGATTTATTTGTGGTCAGCTGCCCCATTTTTCCATGTTTTTGTCAATGTTTTCTACTACCTTTTGTGCTTTTTGGCTGTTTTTATTTTCAAATCTTGGATGAGATCAAGGGCTATGATGTAGTAAAGCTTAGGATTGGTTTGTATCCTATTAAGAGCAGCTCAGCTGCTATAAAATACAATTATGAATGAAGTTTGAATTTTCAGATCATTTGAGAGCTCATTCTATCTCTTTGTTACTCTTTAAGCAACTTATCAAGGGATTGGCAACCTTTGTGGCGTTGTTTAGCATCTAAGAATTTGTGGTGAGTAATATCCATACTTGTTAGAGTGTCATTTATGCTAGATTTATCAAGGAAGTAGCAGCTCCTTGTGGCATCTTTTCCCCTCAAAACAATGGTGAGTAATATCCATTGATTTGTGGAGAAAACCTTTGCTGTATAATCTGAAATTAGCTAGGTCCTAAGCCCTTGGATCATATCAGGATGACAAAACACTAATTAAAATAAGAAGCCAACACAAAAGCACAAGAACAACAAGAATTACAATCTCCCATATTGGCTTTCGGTGTCAAAACACAACACAACTAAATACATAAATTCATTAAATATGAGATGATCATGAAGATGTCCTAAAGTTGTTTGTTCCCATAAAAATCACAACGACATACACAAAAAACCCAAAAGAGACACCTACTCCAAGTGTATCCATCTTGAGTGCTCAATCTAGCTTCATGAATCAATCATCCAATCCTCTGTTACAAAGAACTCAGCACCACTATGTAGAACACACTTGAAACAAAAAGATTTCATTATACACATGTAACCTACACATATGAAACAAAAACATTCCACACGAACCTTTCATTCAAAAACAACATGTGGTCTATCCAAATACTCTCGTGTTACCCCTACATAGGTACACATGATAGGCAGGCTAAGTACAATTAACATGTAACACATGTAAACACAACTAACATGTAATAAAAATATGCAAACTACACAATCTACATGCAACATATCTTCAATTTCATATTTTATAGTAGTTGTTTTGTTATCCAAGTCAAAAGTTATAGTTGTGGTTCCGTTGTATCAAAAACAAAAATAGCAGCCCTCTTGTTTTTTGAATAACAAGGATAGATTGAACACATAAATATAGAACAAGAAGAATTCAAAAAAACTAAGAAACAAAATCCAAATATGAAAACAACGACAACAAAATTGAAAGAAAACACAAAACTTGAAAGAACGAAATTTCTCTTCTTTTGTGTGATTTGTGACACAAGAATGTAGAAAAATAATTAAAGGACAATTTTTTTTGAAATCTAAAATTCAAAACAAAAAAAGATGAAAATAGATAACCTGTTTTTAGCAACCAAGAATCTAATACCAAATTATTAAGGAATGGCTATTATTAGATTTGCATGAAAGAAGGGGATGAATGGAAAACTGTATTTAAGACTAAATATGGTTGTATAAATGGTTAGTAATGCCTTTTGGTTTAGCTAAGGCACTTAGTACATTCTTGAGGTTAATGAACCATGTCTTTCATGCTCTAATGGAGAAATTTTTGGTAGTTTACTTTGATGATATTCTAGTTTATAGCACAAATTTAGAGGAACATGTGGAACACTTGCATGCAGTTTTTAGTGTGTTGAGAGAGAACAAGTTCTATGGTAATCTTAAAAAGTGAACATTTTGCATGGAATCTATTGTGTTTCTTGGATTTGTTGTTAGTTCACTGGGTATTAGTGTTGATGACGAAAAGTAAGGGCACTAAGGGATTGGCGTACCTAAGAATGCCAATAAGGTAAGAAGTTTCCATGGTTTAGCGAGTTTTTATTAAAGGTTTGTTAAAGATTTTGGTTTTATTGCAGCACCTTTGAATGAACTTGTTAAAAATAATGTTATTTTTAAGTGGTATGATGTGCATGATTGAGCATTTTAACACTTTAAAAGATAACTAACAAGTGCACCTTTGTTTTGTTTGCCTTTGATTAAACTTTTGAGATAGAATGTGATGCATTGGGGATCGGCATAAGACTTGTTTTAATGCAGGATTCCAAACCAATTGTATATTTCAACGAAAAGCTAAGTGGGATAGTGTTGAATTATCCTACTTAGGACAAGGAGCTTTATGCATTACAGACAACTCTTCAAACATGGTAGCATTACTTATGGCCAAGGGATCTCAACTTTCATTCGGATCATGAGACTTTGATGTTTTTGAAGACCTAAGGTAAGCTTAATAAAAGCCATGCTAAGTGGTTGGAGTTTATAGAATTGTTTCCTTATGTAATCAAATAAAAGCATGGGAAGGACAATGTTGTGGTTAATGCATTGTCAACGAGGTACGTATTACTCACTACAAACTAATTGCTCAAGGAATTCTTTGATAATGATTTTGATTTTTACCAAATACGGAATGTATGTGATAAGTGTACGTCTGGTGATTTTTATAGGCATGAAGGATTTCTATTCAAGAAAGTTAAATTATGTGTGCCTATTTGTTTTGTTCATGAGTTACTTGTTAGGAAAAGTCATGGGGGAGGTTTGATGGGTCACTTTGGTGTTCTAAAGACTTTAGATATTTTACATGAACATTTTTATTGGCAATATGAAGCATGATATGCAATATGTTTGTGAAAAGTGCCTTACATGTAGGTAAGCAAAATTTAAAGTTACTTGTACCTAATCAACCTTGGATTGATATATCTATCGATTTTATTTAAGGATTATCATGGTCTCAAAGTGGTAAGGATGCTAATCTTTGTTGTTGTTGATAGGTTTAGTGAAATGGCTCATTTTATTGCATGTTCTAAAACCAATAATGCAAAACATATTGTTGATTTTCTTCTTTAAAGAAGTGGTTCGTTTGCATTGGTTTCGTGATAGAAATGTTATGTTCCTAAGTCATTTTTGGAACACTCAATGGAATAATATAGGAACTAAACTATTATTTTATACTATTACACATCCTTTCAAACTGAAGTAGTTAATAGGACACTTACTTCTTTGATGTGCACTATTATTCAAAAGAATATAAGGCACTGGAAAAAGGGTTTGCCACACATTGAGTTTGCATATGATATGACTGTTAATTCTACTTCTTCATTTTCTCCTTTTGAATTTGTTTTTGGCTTTAATCCTTTAACACCTATTGATAGTTTACCTTTGCCTACTAATGAGCATGCTAATCTTGATGGTAAGAAAAAGGCATATTTTGTGAAAGATTTACACTTTAGAGTTTGGGCCAACATTGAAAGGAAGAATGAGCAATATGCTAAGCAAGCCAATAAGGGGCATTTAAAGGTTTTTTTCCAAATTGGAGATTGGGTTTGGGTGCACATGCGTAAGTAGAGGTTTCCCATACTACCAAAATCAAAATTGTAGCCTTAAGGAGATGGACCTTTTCAAGTCTTGGAATGGATCAATGATAACACCTACAAGATAGATTTGTCAAGTGACTATGGTAATGTTAGTTCAACTTTTAATTTCGTTGATTTATCTTTGTTTGATGTAGGTGGTTTGAGGACAAATCTTTTCGAAGAGGAAGAGAACAATGGAGATCAAGTTTGATGTTCCCAAATATTTTCAAGAAGATCTTTGAAGGGAATTGGCTATCTAAAGACTAGGGAAAGACTAAGAGGATGAAAGAAACTTTGCAAGATTGGTCCATTTGGAATTTGTAGGGCTCGATGATTCTCATCATTCCCCCACTCTTCAAGAGGATTTGTCCTCGATTCTTCACATGTATAATCAAAAGGAGAAGGATCATAAACATTAAAGGAGGTGTTGACAATATACTCATCAGGTGCTAACATTATATTCATTGATCCTTTCGATGGCTTGGAATGAACCATCTCCCCGTGGTAGATAGTTTGATTTTGTTTGTTCTATAAAATGCTCTTTTCTTATGTGAACCCATTCCCAATCATCAGTCTCAAAGATCATCCTATGACGTCATTTGTTGGTTTTATTTGATATATTGTTCAATCCTCCTCTCAATGTGCATTCTCTTTTTCAAAAGGTTTTGCAAAGTTAGGTAAAGACAAAAAAGGAGCATGAGTCAATTTTTCCTTAAGTAGTTGGAATGATATTTCTTACTCTTCTCCCCATTTGAACCTAACATTCTTTTTGATGATTTCAGTTATCGGTGCTGCTATGCTAAAATCTTTCACAAATCACCGATAGAAGCTAGCAAGTCCATGAAAACTTCGACATTACTTACACTTCTTAGGCTTGGACACTCATGGATAGCTTGAATCTTTTCTTCATCAACCTATACTTCTTGCGCAATCACAACAAAACCTAGAAACACAAGCTTTTCGGTGCAAAATTTGCACTTCTTTAGGTTAGCAAATAGTTTCTCTCTCCTAAGAACTTTAAAAAGAGATTGTAAATGTATCAAAAGATCTTCCAATATTTTGTTATAAATGATAATTTGATCAAAAT
The DNA here is from genome assembly GCA_033030585.1 of Hippophae rhamnoides. Classification (NCBI taxonomy): domain Eukaryota; kingdom Viridiplantae; phylum Streptophyta; class Magnoliopsida; order Rosales; family Elaeagnaceae; genus Hippophae; species Hippophae rhamnoides. The sequence goes on along the minus strand of CM065438.1, from coordinate 38,922,726 downwards.
AGACAGCTACAAATTTTCCAATCAAAGCATGCAAAACATGGTTCATTAATCTCATGAAAGTAATAGGAGCATTATTTAAACCAAAAGACATGACTAACCACTCATATGAACCATATTTTGTCTTAAATGCAATCTTCCATTCCTCACCATATTTCATTCTAATTTAGTGATATCCACTTTTCAGATCAATTTTAGAAAACACACAAGAACCATGCAACTCATCTAACATATCAACTAAGCGAGGAATAGGATGACGATAATTTACCATGATATTGTTGAGTGTTCGGCAGTCTACGCACATCCTCCATGTCCCATCCTTCTTAGGGACCAAAATTACTGGAACAACTCATGGACTCATACTTTCTCCCTCGTACCCCCTTTTCATCAATTCACTAACCTGTGTTTGTAGTTCTTTCATCTCCTTGGGATTACTGCTATAGGATAGCGGTTTGTAATGTTAGCACCAAGTACAAAATCAATTTGATGTTCAATCCCTTGGATAAGAGGTAATCCATTAGGAATTTTCATAGGAAAGACATCCTCAAATTCTTTTGCATAGACATTTGTTTTTCTCTCTTCTTTTTTCTAAAACTTTTCAATCTCTCTTTCCTTTTCTTTTTGATTTTCTCTCAATTTCTTTTTATCAATTTCTTTGTCACTATTTTTATATTGTTCACTCTCTTTTTTTTCTTTCACTCTTTTCACTCTCATTCTTTTATTTAGTCTCACTCTTTTTTTCATTTTCATGCTTCTATTTTTCTCTCATTCTTTTCTTTAGTCTCACTCTCCTTTTCATTTACACTCTTTTATTTTTCTCTAACCATCTTCATTTGATCTTCAAAGAATTGCTTGGGTGAAAGGAGGACAAGTATGATGTTACTACCATCCTTCATAAATGAATACTTGGTTCTATATCCGTCATACGTAACCCTCGTATCATATTGCCAAGGCATACCTAGCAGGATGTGCCCAACTTGGATGGGTACCACATTACACATCACACATCACCTCATTTTAATACTTTCAAAAGGAGAAGCTCACTAATACTTGCTTATCAACCTTTACTTCCTCCTATCATTTAGATATTGCAACTTGTAAGGCTTAGTGTGTTCGAATGTAGGCAACCCTAATTTCTCAACTAAGGTAATACAGGCCACATTAGTGCAACCTCCCCCATCTATGATAACACTACACACCGTATTGCTCACATAACACCTTGTGTGAAAGATATTATATCTTTGTTGTTCAATGTCTTCCTCCTTCAAACTCAAAGACCACTTTATTACAAACATTCTGTTAAGGTGTTTCCCGTTATAAAACTGCTAAGGCACTTTCTTACCTTTCCAATCTTTCATTCATATAGACCATCAAGTTGTTCATCCTCTTAAATGATTTTTGCAAAGCCCCATCATTAGCATCATATTTGGTCTTCCTTCGGGACTACCATTGTTGGACATTGTTTTTTTGCAATTCTACACAATAAGTGTTAGTGTAGTAGAACTAATGTAAATTCAGTCAATACCTCACATGTTTAGCTCTCGGATTGATTGTTCAAACCCTTTCAACTCTTAATCAAAGCAACCAAATCCAGGAATTTCAAACAATTTGTAGAATTATCAAACACCCAAAAACGTAGTTCAATTTAACACAAAAGAAACTAACTCAAAGTGTTTTGGATCTTAGACTAGAATAATTAAGCACGAAGGAAATCAAAAGATTAAAAATATTGGAAGAACAACAATTTCTTCGAAGAACTCAACACACAATTAGGAATTTAAAATAATAGGGTAATGTTTTTAGAACTATGAGTTCAAACACTTACTAGAAATTAAAATATGTATTTTGGCCTCTTTTATTTTTCTTTTTTTTGGAATAAATTCTGGCCATTCCTTTTCTATTTTTTTTATTTATCTAATATGCTAATAACTCAAGAGTAAATCAATACAAGACCTTCAATATGAGTTTGAGGAATTTTTTTACAATACGTAAAATAGCACAAAAATTATGACACAAAGGGAAAATGAAATTTCTATAGGATCTATCACAGAAATACCATGAAACTGTAGAAAATATCAAATACTACAGAAGATTTAAGGAAAAATGCAGAATTTGTAAGTAAAATTCAGAATACTTTCAGAAACAGCAGAATATGCAAGGTTACTGCTGAAAACTTTTGGGAAAAAGAATTTGCAAGGAAAATGTGGAAACAAAGAAGAATATTTTTAGGGATTGGAAAATAAATTTCAACAAGAACATGGCACAAAGAGATTTTTTTTTCTATGTATCAAAAATAAAACAAGAACAAATACAAAGGATAGGAATATGAAAATTAGCTTCTAAAACTCTGATACTAAATGAAATAAACCAAGGGGTTAGGAACTAGTTAATTTTCAAATTATATAGCAAAGGGTTTCTCCACAAATCAATTGATATTACTCACAATTTATCTGAGGGGAAAGATGCCACAAGGAGGTGTTATTTACTTGACAAGTTTAGCATAAATGACACCCAAAGAAGTATGAATATTACTCATCACAAATGCTTAGATGCTAAACAATACCACAATGGTTGTCAATCTCTTGATAAGTTGCTTAAAGAGGAACAAAGAGCATGAATGAGCTTTCAAATGATCTGAAAAATAAAATTTTATTCCAAATGTGAATAATTCCTACAACTGAGTTGCTCTTAAGTATTTATAGGATACAAATAAATCCTAAACTCTACTACATCACAACCTTTGATCTCATCCAAGGGTTGAAAATAAAAACATCCAGAAAGCACAAAAGGAGGCAGAAAACATGGAGAAAAATAGGGTAGTTGACAATAAAGGAATCCTATGAAAATATTACCTCTTAACCCTCGATTTCATCCAAAGGGCTGGAAAGAAAGTTGCCCAAAATCAGTCCAAATGGCACATCAATGTGCCTAGTTTTCTTTTGCCAATATTTCCCTAATTTCATCCTAGGCTTGTCCCAATCCTTGCACTCCCAATTTGGGTCCCCTTGGTTATGCATGACCTTTTGAATGAACCCATTTAAACTTCTTTGAGTTGTGTCCTCCAAGACCTTGTGATTGGTCCACTTGGAATTTGTTGGGCTGGATGATTCTCATCAGGATGGATGTGGAAGATCAAGTTGGAAGCAAAGATTGATTTAGGAAGTAATATTTTTGTTTTAGCTAATTAAGGGCCTTTTATTTTTAACAATTGTATTTTTAGTTAATTATGGGCCTTTTATGTTTAGTAATTTTTGTTTCCAAAAATATTCACAAGATCTTTTGCAAGGAATTGGCGGTCGAATGTCTAGGGATAGATTTGGAAGATGAAGTTGGGTGCAAGGGTTACTCTAGAAAGTAATTTTTGTTTTAATTAATTGTGGGCCTTTTATGTTTAGCATTTTTTTTCTATTAGTGAATTGTGGACTTTTATTTGAAGTCTTTTAGTCTTTTATTTTTTATGGTTGGATGAGGCCCAATTCATAATTAAATAGGCCATTTAGGCCCATTACACCTAATGTTTTTTTTCTTTTAGGGTTTTGTTCTTATAAAAAAGAACAAGTATGTAATTGGGAGGAAGAACGAATGTCATTAATGAAAAGTATATTTCATACAGCTTTTGTTTTGCCTTCTTGGGTTCTTGATTGAATGCTTGAATTCTACTTATCAAACTTTGAATTTATCTCTCTGAAATGTATGTTGAAATTGAAAAAAAATATTCGAAGCAAGAGTGTTGATCAAAAGTAGCAAAAAAAGACTATTTTGATGAATTTATGATAAAAGTAATAGAAAAGTGGGTCAAATTAGTCAGCTATCAAGCTAGGTGAGCTTGGAGCTTAGGTACTGGGTAAGATAGAAGAAGGATCCAACAAGGCTGAATGAAGTATTGGGAATGGCAACAGGAAAGCTAGTATATCGAGGAAGTTCTCTTTAGGGCAGGCTCTTCTCGTTGGCTTTCTCGAGCATGGGATATTTATTATGTCAAGAAGATACAATTGATAGAAAAAATAATGTTTTCACACAAGTATCTCGTATTTATAAGCAAGGGGGTATGGAGGCTAGGGAGCAATAGAGCATAGTTTTTCTCTTCGAAAACAAAGAAAAAGGTGCTGAAAAACACAAATGAGATGAATGGAAGATGTCTTTGGAACTTTTCTAGATCAATCAAGGTGTTCATTGAAAAATCTCAATGCCATCTTCGACTGCAAATTCATTCCTCCAATTCAAAACACGATGTTGCACCACCTTCAACACGATCATCCAGAGTTTTTCGAGAAAGCCTTCTCAATCTCTCTATCTAGACTAGCCATGCTATGCCTTAGCTAAATAGGGCACTGGGAGAAAGTCTAGTTCATAACCAAGAAGACCAAAGGGTGTTCTGTTAATGATAGAACCAGGACGATACAAAAGTAGTACTTTAGGATCCATTACGTTTCCTTTGTCTCTTGGGATTGATTTCATCTGGGAATGACTTATACAATTCAGGCAGTTTATGTACGTTTTAGATTCTAGTACCTCGGGCCATGACATTTATTTGCTACTATCAAGAGCCAAAGGTATCTATCCATATCAACTTAGTGAATATTCGTTGAAGGGGTTTTGAAAGAGAGGTGCCTTGTGTTGGAATAAGAGAAGTTTAGGAGTGAAGCAACTCGAACTAGAATAAAGGAGAGGCGATATGGAATATCAATAAGAGGAGCGGAGCAACTCGAGCATCAGGAAAGGAGCTAAAACATGTCAAATAAGAAATTCTATATAAGGAAAAGATAGGTCAATAATCGGATCATTAGGAATGTTTTTCTTAAAAATAGAAGAAAACTTTGGTAAGTCAACCACTGAGAGTGTTGGCAAGTAAACCACTGAAGCTGAAAAGATGGGGCCAACTATTCATTGCCCAGTTGTACAGATAAAGATGATTTAGTTTGATGCATTTATACCAGAAGGTTGCTCTGCCTGCCCTACTTGAAAGACGGTTTCTAGCTGCTAATTATGATTATACCATGGACCATTACTTCATGACCTAATTATGAAACCTGGCTTCTAGACAAGGCATAAGCTACTCAATAAGAAAGGGATTCTTTTCTTTCCTAATTCTTTTAGTTTATAGATTCCCTTGGTAAAAAGAAAACGAGAGCTAGAGCTTGAATCAAAGAGTCTAATGGCAATCATTCCTGTTATTGTCTGACGGGCTCTTGCTTTGAACCTTAACATATCAATAAAAATCCCTTTCTCATTTTAGAATAGGGCTCTCTTTAGAAATAATGGAATTTCTCTATTTCAGATGATGTCTCCTCAGGCCCTTCGAATGCATTGTTTTCATGGTCGCTAGGAGAGAGCCTTCTAGCAGCCTTCAGGAGACTTTGAGGAATTGAGCAAAATGGACCAGGTCTTAAAATGAAATTATGGCTAATCAATAAGGAACCCATATGGATAACAAAGCAGGAACCAATCCATATAGGGGGCCATCAGTCAAAAATTGTTGAGAATACTATCCAAAAGCGGTTGTTTCCAATTCTCTAGGAAATTTCCTTGGAAGGGCTAGTTTGGATGGGGTAAAAACATCAGGAAATTTTTTTTGTTGAAAACAAACATGGAAATCTATGTATGTGAAGTCTCGATGTTGCTACATAAGCAAAGATCCAACACGCTACTCAAGAAGGGGAAATAAATGCCCTTTTAGCATTGCCACTTGCTTCAAGATGCTCTTTCTATAAGTTAGATTCCAGTAGTGATTCGAGAAGGAATTCATGAGTGACTAACCATCCAGCCTTTTCTTCATATGGGATCGGACAAGCCAGTGAATCGAATAGTGTAGCAAGTAAACAAGTCTTAATGCTGGAAATCTAGCAAGGGAAAAAGCATTAATTTGAGGTTGATAAGAAATTATTAGTGAGCTTCTCCATTGGAAAGTACAAAGATGAGGTGATGTGTGATATGGTACCCATGCTAGCTGGGCATATCCTGCTAGGTAGGCTTTGGCAATATGATTGGAGGGTTACACATGATGGAGATAAAAACTAGTATTCATTTGTGAAATATGGTAGAAACATCACACTTGTCCCCCTTTCTCCCAAGCAAGTCTTTGAGGATCAAATGAAGATGGTTATAGGAAAAGAAAAGATTGAAAATGAAAATGAGAGTGAGACTAAAGAAAAGAATGAGAGAAAAGAGAAGAGTAAAAATGAAAAGGAGAGTGAAACTAAAGAAAAGAATGAGATTAAAGAAAAAGTGAGAAAAAAGAGTGAATAATATAAAAATAGTGACAAAGAGAGTAAGAAAAAGAAATTGAGAGAAAATTAGAAAGAAAAGGAAAGAGAGATTTAAAAATTTGAGGAAAAAGAAGAGAAAAACAAATGTCTATGCAAAATTAAGTGAAATCAGGAGAGCAATATTTCTTAATCAGCCAAAGATTCTACTTCTTAACAAAGTTGCATTTTTGAATACTAAATAACCTGATGATTCTTTGTCTAATTCCATTGTTTTTATCTTGGTGGAATTTGAGGATGACTTTACTGAGAAAATTCCTAATCGATTACCTTTTATCCAATGGATTGAACATCAAATTGATTTTGTACTTGGTGCTAACATTCCAAATCGACCATCCTACAGAAGTAACCCTAAGGAGATGAAGGAACTACAAATGCACATTAGTGAGTTGAAGGAAAAGGGGTAGAGAGAGGAAGCATGAGTCCATGTGTTGTTCCAGTAATTTTGGTCCCTAAGAAAGAGGGGACATTGAGGATGTGCGTAGAATATCAAACAATCAAAAATATCATGGTGAATTATCAGAATTCCTATTACTTAGTTGATATGTTAGATGAGTTACATTGTTCTTGTGACTTTTCTAAAATCGATCTGAAAAGTGGATATCAACAAATTAGAATGAAAGAAAGTGATGAATGGGAAACTGTATTTAAGACAAAATATGGTTTATATGAGTGGTTAGTCATGCCATTTGGTATAACTAATGCTCCAGTACTTTCACAAGATTAATGAACCATGTTTTGCATGCTTTTATTGGAAAATTTGTAGTTGTCTATTTTTATCATATTCTCATTTATAGCAAAAATTTGGAAGATCATTTGATACATTTACAATCTGTTCTTGTAGTGTTTAGGAAAGAGAAATTATTTCCTAACCTAAAGAAGTGCATATTTTGCACAGATAAGCTTGTGTCGATGGGTTTCATTATAAGTGCACAAGGTGTTCAAGTTGATGAAAAGATTTGAGCTGTCTAGGAGTGGCCCAACCCAATAGGTTTAAGTAATGTTTGAAGTTTTCATGGATTTGCTTGCTTTTATCGGCGATTTGTGAAAGATTTTATCATAGTAGAGAATGTTAGGCTCCTTTATTGTCTTTACCTAATTTTGAAAAAACTTTTGAAAAAGAGAAAGCAAAGCTCAACATTGAGAGGAAGATTGAATAATATATCAAACAAGCCAACAAAGGATATCATAGGATCATCTTTGACCCTGAAGATTAGGTGTCGGTGCACATGAGAAAAGATCATTTTATAGAACAAAGAAAATCAAAGTATCTACCATGGGGAAATGGTCCATTTCATACCATCAAAAGGATCAATAAAAATACCACAAGCTAGATTGCCTGGTGAGTATAATGTTAGCACCTCCTTTAATGTTTTTTATCTTTCTCCTTTGATTATGCAGGTGATGATTCAATGATGAATCCTCTTGAAGAGTGAGGGAATGATGAGAATCATAGAGTTAAACAAATCCAAAGTGGACCAATCAAAAGGTCTAGGAGGGCATAACTTGAGGAGGCTTTTAATGGGCTCATTCAAGAGGTCATGCATAACCAAAGGACCCAAAATAGGAGTGTAGGGATTGGGACAAGCCTAGCATGGAAATTAGGACAAAATTGGCAAAACAAAATAGGCACATTGCTATGCCATTTGGACTAATTTGGGCAACTTTCTTTTCAACCCTTGGATGAAAACAAGGGTTAAGATGTAATATTTTATTGGGATTCCTTTGTTTTTAGCTACTCCAATTTAGCTCTACATTTTGCTCCATATTTTGTTGTTCCATTTGGATTGATTTTGGCTAGCTTTCTTTTTAGACCTTGGATGAAATAAAGGGTTAAGATGTAATATTTTCATAGGATTCCTTTGTAGTCAGTTGCCCCATTTTCTCCATGTTTTCTACTACCTTTTGTGCTTTTTGTTTGTTTTTATTTTCAACCCTTGGATGAGATCAAGGGTTATGATATAGTAGAGTTTAGGGTTTATTTGTATCCTATAAATACTTAATAGCAGCTCAGTTGTTGGAATTTTGACATTTTGAATGAAATTTGATTTTTCAGATCATTTGAGAGCTCATTCATGCTCTTGGTTCTTCTTTAAGCAACTTATCAAGGGATTGGCAACCTTTGTGGCATTGTTTAGGCTCCAAGCTTTTGTGGTGATTAATACCCATACTTGTTAGGGTGTCATTTATGCTAGACTTATCAAGGAAATAACACCTTCTTGTGGTGTCTTTCCCCACAAATAAATGATGAGTAATATCCATTGATTTTTGAAGAAATCCTTTGCTATATAATCTGAAAATTAGCTAGGTCTTAAACTCTTTGGTTCACATCACTAAGACTTAAAATAAAAAGAACACAATTAACTAAAACACAAAATATTCCTTCCTAATTTATTCCTTGCATCAAATTTAACATTCCAAATCTATCCCTTGTGTAGGATCTTGGGAATATTTAGAATATTTGTAAACATCTACTTGGTTAGCACCTCAATCTCCATTATTCCCCTCCTCTTTGAAAATATTTATCCTCGAATCTTAGCTTTGTAAGCAGGTTTATTTGGTATAATGGATCTAGGTCTAAAGTCTATTTGATGCTACGTGCCTTGCAAAGGATGTAATCCATCGGGAATCTTTTCAAGAAGTTTATCCTCAAAATCCTACAATAAAGATATAATGACACTGGAAAAAATGAGTTAAGATCGTTAGTAGAAAGATAAACATCCGTGTACATAACTACAAGTACTTGTTTCCTTGTCATCATTGCACTCTCAATCTCATGTTTTTCAGCAATTACACTCACCCTTTTATTTTTCTCTCTTTTTTGCTCAATTTTCTCCCCATTCTTCTAACTGTTCTCACCATTTTTATTTTTCTTTGCCGTTGTCGGCCAAGAAATATATGAGTAGTTACATTTTTACCACATCACAAAGAACCTCATCTTCCTATTTTCCAGTTGAAAAAGGAACCCAAACTTGTTTGTTAAACTCCACTTCTCCACAACCATTCAACCATGGTAGTTTGTATGGTTTGGGATGGTCCTAACACTTCAAATTTAACTTTTCTACTAACACGGGTACTAGCAATATTAGTGCAGCTCGTACTATCAATAATTAATGCGTATACTTTATCCTTCATATGACATCTTGTGTGGAAAATATGATCACGGTGCTTGTCATCTTCTTCATCATTAGGTGGTATATTCAAGACTCTTCTTGTGACAAGTGAATCTCTATGCATAGGTTCTTCCACTTGAGCATTAGAACCATCCTTCACTAGTGGTATCTCTTCGTCACATGAACTGACACTTTTGATTTTTCTGGTTGATCCTTGACGAATAAAAGAAGAATTTGTAGAAATTCTAATAGGTGAAGCAAAGCAAACGTATTTTAAGACAAAAAAGATAAAAAAAAGAAAAATTCAGTGGCCCATAGATTCTATGGGAAATTGGAAACGTTGAAGGATATTCAGGAGATTACGTTGGAGTTATTTTCATTCGCTCTGCTCAGGAAAAGAAAAAAAGAAAAGCATTATTGAATTGGAATCAATAACTTAAGCCTATTTCATGGCGTCTAAAGAGCGCGACTCTAGTTTTTGAAGCTTAATACTCTCATCTAAGAGAAAGATTGTCCAAAAGGGTACCTTTTCTCTTTAGATGAGAACACACCATTGACTAATATAATAAAAGGTAAGGCAAAAGCAAGAGTGAAACTACGAGCTAAAAGCAGGCATGCTCCTATTATAAGATAATACGATACCACCTCCCACTTTTGGCTCACTTGTTTGATGAGCTAAGCTTAAGTGCCCATTAAGTCAAAAGCTAGCCTTACAACTAAAAGCAAGGTCAAAAATCAATCCTTTTTTTCCTGTGCTTTACTAGTAGGGCTAATGAAAGAGCCTTTACTCTATGTCATTCCCAATTCAGCTAGATCTAATTAAAAATTCCAAAATGAGTGGAGCGAAGGGCTTTAGAGGGAAAAGTTGGGGGTGAACTTTAATTGAAGTACAGAGTCAATTGGCAATGAGACTATAGTTTACTAATAAAGACTATTACGACTAAACTAGCTACCCAAGGAAAAATAGCATATTTTTTAGATATCCCAGAATTAGAGCTATTAACTTAGCTGGAGTTTTGCTTCCCCGATTGAGTATGGAACGCTAGCTTTCTCTACTTTAACACTTTGTTCACTGCTAGCCAGGAGTAAGACATGCCACCTTAATGCACTATCCAGTTATATGGATTTGAACTACTACTGAATCGGCCTTCAAGATGAAAGGAACAAAAGTAGGCAACATGAGTATGTTACTTCTTGCAAGAATGCATTCTAATGGTTTGTCATACTCCTACTCCAACTCCTGTGAGAATGGCCATCCCTACTATAGACTATGCTTGGAAATTTAATGATAAGCAAGAAGAGAAGTGAAAATTTTGAAAGAAAAAAAGAGAAGTCCCGAGAAGTACTTCACTTCACCTTTCTCTAGTAGTTCTTCCCCCATCCTAACTGCTCTTCGCTTGACTTGAGTTGGGAAGAGTCATGTTCATATTCCTTTTCTTTTATAAAACCCCTATAGTTCTTGTATTCCCTTAATGAATGGAAGGAGTGGTTCCCTCTACTCGCCTGCTAATGGACTATAGGCGAAATGAAGGCACAAATTATATACCAAGTTTTTCCTATTCTACTAGTCTCGCTCAGCTCCTTAGCTTTGGTTTTAGCCCATTTCCACTTTATCTAATAATAAGGTAAGCTTGCTTGTGTTTGGGCTTTCGAGTTTGATATCACAATATACTAGTGTTAGTGCGAGTGAAAGCCTCGAAAATGGCTTAGAGCTATTTCCTAGCAACAAAAGGTAGGATAGAAAGGCAAGAGGAGCTATAGTAGCTACATGAAAGCAAGTCATTTTTTCTAGAATACTTGCTGGTATGCATGACAAGACTGTAACCAAGGCCAAGGGCAAGAACTCTACCAACAATTGTATTACATTAGGGACAAAGCAACTAATTTTATATCCCTAGTAGAAAGGTGGTGTTATACATTGAGATATTAAAGCTTCTATTATAAATATAATGAATAGTCCAGTAGATTTTCCTGATTAACCCTTTTTCCCTCCCTAGATTAAAGTTTCACTTTGTCATCTCGTTGTCTCCATTGCGTGCTTCTTTAGTAGGATACTTCCTTTGATGGTCGTCATCGGATTCTTTTCCCAACTTTGCCTCCTAAAGTACCTCAACCCATCCGAGTTCATAAGAAAGCGATTGTCATTAATGAGACCACCAACCCATTTTTAAACGAACCTTAAGACAATTGGTATGTATCTGACGAAGCTATTAATTCAGTCTTATAGAATCTTTACATTAAGTTAAAAGCTATTGAAGAGAAAAAAATTCAGTCTTATATAATCTTTACATTAAGTTAAAAGCTATTGATGAGAAAAAAGACTTGGTCCACCTACTGAAGAAAGCTACTAAAGAAGTCTTACTACGTTCAAAATATGGGCCCCTATATGGGCTGGGTGAGACTTGAGGCCAAAAGGTCAACCCGCTTCAGGGGGAGTCAAGTTTAGCATGGGATTTACCAACTGACCCAAAACTGGATCCAAAACTTAGTGCTATTCCTAAAGACCAAGCTAACTTAGATGTGGGTAATCCCACTTTTACACAGGTTCCTTCTAAAGCTCAAACTAAGAACGCTTCTCAACTAACTGTGGATAATGATGCAGCCTCGAAATCTACGGCTAGGGAACTTCGTCAAAACTTTTGCTTGATCTCTATTGTGCAACCTAAAATGGTTAGTGCGGTTATCAAGAGGAGAAGATGTTTGAGAAGGATTAAGTGGTTGATAGTGAGTGATCTCGACTAAGGAGGATGTTTTAGAATTTGAGCAAGACACGTTTACGTCTTTATCTTTATCTCATTCTCAAGACAGTGTAGCCATTGCTCATCATCCACGTGCCCCTACTATTTATCATGCTTGGTACTACTAAATGGATGTTCTCTATTAGGGAAAATTACTAAGAGTGGTGATACTCATTCTACTATTTCTGCAAATGAGGATCATTATATGGAACACGAGGTTCTATTTCATACCCCCTTTCTTCCAGCAATTTTATCCAAACAAATTTTATCATATGGCAAATGTTAAGGTAATAATATAAACCACACTCTTTGTGGATAGTGGTTCAGATATTATCAAGAAACTTGGTTTTCTCATTCTATTTATGTATCTTTTTCTCTTCTTTCTATTGTTTTAGATTAGGGGTATTTGGCTTCTCTAGAAGGAGGAAGCATGTGTTATAGAAGAAGTCTAGTCCTTTTCAAGAACAATACATGTTCTAGGTTCGGCAAAAAACTAGGACATTCTTGGTTGTTTTCTATGGTCTATGCATGGGCTCAAGCTTGCCATCAGCATGAGACGTGCAACACTATTTGAGCGTTTGGACATTACTTCTGTTAATGTAGATTGGAGATATATGTACCCAGATGTATTTCTTATCTATCTTCCTATCATACGATTTGACCAAGTACAGAAAACTACAGTGCGCTAACGAGTAATCAACTAAAGCAAGAAAGCAAATAATAAGAAAGAACATCGTCAACTACTCAAATAGGAGAAAACTAACTACTAGGATAGAAACTCAAAACGAGCTACTAGCTAGTAGGAGAGGAAGTTCCACATCCAAGAAAAAGTGCTACCTAATCCATTCCAATCTATCTTTACTTTCCTTTATTCCTAGTGAGAGAAAGGAAAGGAATGGAAGCTAGATCTAGAAAGTAGGAGATAGATTCTATACTACATACAACTAGCAACATAAAATCGAATAAATGATCAATATAATTCCATTCTTATATGCCTAGCTTGCTCTAACAATAAAGGAATTATTAAACATCCAACTACCGAGCTATAAGAAGAGACCTTAACTTAGTATGGAGGGTAGACTACCTTCTTACCGAGTGCTATATCCCAAGAAGAGCATACCTTTCTTTGAAAAATCGTATGATACTTGATCTAGATACCTAGTTACTAGAAAAAGAATAATAGTAGATAGCTTAAAATGCTTAATAGAAGGGAATGTTGGGCCTAAACCTAGAGGGAAAGACTTTATATTCTCTAGCTCAGTAAAACAATTTGAATACAAGGATGCAAGGACGAGACCGGGCTAGAGGACTCTCAATCATCCCTATCATCCTAACAGCCGAACATGCAATTAGAGCTACGTTTGATTGTTCTTAGGCAATAGAATTAGTAACATAATAAGGAGTACCGAGCTTTCCTTAATATCGGGATAGAAGGAGGTCCACGAAACTAGGCTGTTGGCCGAGCTAAGTTAATGAAGTTAGACCTAGATAAACGATTGAAACGATTGATTTGTTAAGAACGTGTTGAATATGATCAGATTAGAACCCTAAGAAAAAAAGTCTTTTAAACCCAAATCTTGAGATGTCAAAAAGGATGATCACTCCTTTTGATAAGTTGAATTCAAGAATTCAATCAAGAAAGACTAAAAGATAAAAAAAAACCCTAGATGGAATGAGCCATATTTAGTTATGGATTGGCCTAATCCAACCTTAAAAAATAAAATACTAAAATACTAAAAAGAAAAATGCCCACAATTTAATAAAATAAAAATTTCTAAACATAAAAGGCCCATAATTAAATAAAATACTAAGACTTAAAATAAAAGCCCACAATTAACTAAAATAAAATTACTAAACATAAAAATTCCCTAATTAACCAAAACAAAACAATTCCTTCCTAATTTATTCCTTACATCCAATTATTAACCAAAACAAAACAATTCCTTCCTAATTTATTCCTTACATCCAATTTATACTGCCTATATTACTATATTCTTTATAGTTTAGTCTTTTTGTCCCATTTATAACTAGTTCTCTCTTCCACATTGGAATCAACTTCTTCTTCCTCGAACTCATGTCTTCTATGTGATTTAGAACTGGAAGAGGATTCTAAATCATCCAACCTTATATTTAGCTTATCAAATTGGTTATTAAAAGTCTTGAAGATTTCTTTCAAGTTGACCTCTTCTGGTTCTCTTCATATCTTACTTATATTTTAAAACTGTAGAAAAAATGAGATAACTCACACACTCTCTCACGTGTTTGCTCTCAAATCAAATTGTTATCACTTTTTTTTCACTATTTTGATTTTTTTTAGTATTTTGGCCTCTTTTTATCACTATTTCGACCTATCCTTTATCACTTTTTTCGCATCTCTATTTTTGCTCTTTTTTTTGTTTATCACTCAAAGCTCACGCCAAACTCCTTTGTGTTCTTAAAAAAATCAAAGAATCCAACTAATCTCAAGAAGTAACCATTTTATTGGTGACATTCTCAAAATTCAAAATTCTAACAACTTAACAGAAAAATCTGACATAAGGAAAGTCCAAAGTGGACTCTAAAGAAAGCCTCTTGACCCAAAGAAGACTCTAAAAAAAACTCTTGACCAAAGAGGACTCTAAAAAAAAACTCTTGACCAAAGAGGACTCTAAAGAAAGACTCTTGAATAAAGAGGACTCTATAGAAAGACTCTTGACCAAAGATGATTATAAAGAAAAACTCTTGATCAACTATGATTCCCTTTTTTTTAAATCATTCTTGGATAGCAAGAAAACAAGAATTAGATTCTTGAATAATCTACTACTATGTTTTCGGTTCTTGCTCATAGGGTTGCAAATTTTTTTCTTGTGAATTTTCTATTCATAGCAGCAGTAAAAAAAACAAAAAAAAAAGAAAGAAAAAGAAAAGAAGAACATAGTAGTAGATTGTTAAAGAATCTAATTCTTGTTTTTTAGGTAAGTTTTCTTTTTGAAATTAGGTTTCCTTTATTTTGTTCTTACTGCCCAAGAGTCTTTCTTTAGAGTCCTCTTTGGTCAAGAGTCTTTCTTTAGAGTCTTCCTTGGTCAAGAGTCTTTCTATACTTGTTCAAGAGTGTTTCTTTAGAGTCCTCCTTGTTAAGAGCGTTTCTTTAGGGCCCTCCTTGGAATTTCCTTTTGTCATACTTTGCCATTAAGTTTTTTCAAAATTCTGAATTTTGATATTATTATCCATAAAATGGTTACTTCTTGAGATTAATTGAATTCCTTGATTTTGTTAAGAACACAAAGGAGGTTAGCGTGAGCTTTGTGTCATAAAAAAATCGAAAAAAATAGTGTAAAAAAAAGAGAGCAAAAAATAGTGTGAAAAAAAGAGTATTAACAATCTTATTTGAGAGCAAACACGTGAGGGTGTGCATGGATTATCTTATTTTATTTTACAGGTTGACAACATGAGTAAGGAAGGAGGAGAACCACAAGAGATTGACTTGAAATTCTTCATCAAATCTATTCATGACCAATTCAAGAAGCTAAATGTAAGGTTGGATGATTTGGAATCCTCTTCCGGTTCTAAATTACATAAAAGAAGACATAGAAAACTCATAGTTCAACGAAGAAGATGCTAATTTCATAATGGAAGAGAGAACAATTGTAAATGGGACAAAAAGATCATGGTTGTACAAACAAATATCACTATATTAGCCAATAGTAGAACTCCTAGGTGAAAAGTAAATTATAAAAAAGAGTAGTTTCTCTATCTACGATATGCTTGAACCTTGACTTTCAAAATCTTCCACACCAAAAAAGCCCGTTCATCTCTTCTTTCTTAGAAATATGGAATTAGAATCTATTTGGTAGAGTCTACTGTGGGAAACCCTTAGTGACTCAATTAGATAATAGTTATCACCTAATTGAACGTATAGTTCCACCTCTGGTAACATTGTTGGATTGCTAACTTCTTTTCCAATGGGACGGGTCTTTTCTTCCTCTTCCTTTTATGGAGGGGTATGAATAGGGCATATAGGGGGTTCGATCGAAGAGAGACAGTGGTGAATCACCAAAAAGGATTTTAGAAGTGCTACCTGAAGTCGGTTGATGTAATAAAGTCTGCCATTATGGAATCATTATCAGTAGCACGTGAATCTGCTAACTCGTAGAAAGTGATAGTGTTTATTTCATTTATACAGATTCAATTACCTTAGTTGAAACATATCAAGTGTGCTACAAATCAATAAAATCAAGTTCGTTCGGATGTACATGGGAGGACCATAGCCCAAGCCCCTAGGCTAGGAAAGGTTTCTTTCATATAAATCCACTTCTTGTCACTCTTCTCATAATCTAATGGTGGAGCTCTTCTTTCTTGAATCATATACATTGGATTCCCATGAAGAGATGAAAGAGACTTGTGAGTTAAGTGGACGGAAATAACATAAATGGAGCCTCTAAAAGAAGCAAGTGCAAGTCCTAGGAAAGTAGCTACTACCTAATGTTAGAGGATCTTTACTTGATTCGACTTCTGCCTTGATATGCCTCCTCCTTTTTCAATATGAAATTCAAGATTCACTATCTTCGTCAGTCACACAAAAAGTAGAAGCGAAGGGTTTAGTTGCATTAACTTCTATGGATACAAGAGAGAACTCACTATTCCGAATAATAAGACTGCGTCTCTTACATATACTTACTAAAATGTAGATAATCTTGAATGACCGTCAGTCATTTTCAGGTGGTGAAAGCCCAATGTATTCATGTTTTCTTTGATTCTGCCCATAGGTGCTAACAAATAAGTAAGAAGTAGGTCCGATAATGAAGAAAGAACACTTGCTTGGTACAACTCTCATGTGGACATCATGGTTGATACAAGTAATCAGTAGAAACTAAGACAATAAGTAGAGGCTATTAGTCAAGCATGTGATTGCCTTAGGAATTTAGTGAATATGATACCTTCTATTATATTGATATGGAATGGGGCCAATACAATTGATAGGTAAGGTCGTTGCCTTTTTAGGTAATGAGCTAGAGAAAGAAAATTTCTCTATCCGCATGTGGACTAGACCGATTGAAATGATTGGAATCCTAGATCAGGCCAAAAGACATGTATTACTCTTCTATAAGAATGGACATTTAGAAGCATCTCGATTAGTTTGTACCATTTGTAATTGGTAATGAAAATAAGTGTCAATTCTCTACTTGTAGACAAGAAGTCGATTATGGCTTTTTCTTTTTATTCTGAGTATGCCAAGTACTACTTTTGGATGATCATAAGCCCTCAGATAATGATTGTATCGGTGCATGATGACTTGAAGACTTAGTGTGGGTGACAAAGGGGCATATAAGAATGAAATGTTTAACTAGCTCTCGCGGAGAAGATATATTTGTTAGTAATGGAGTGTGATGAGAATTATCGAGCTCTACAAATTCCAAGTGGACCAATCACAAGGTCTAGGAAGGCATAACTCGAAAAGACTTTAAATGGGCTCATTCAAGAGGTCATGCATAATAAAGGGGACCTAAATTGGGAGTGCAAGGATTGGGACAATCCTAGGATGGAAATTTGGGAAAAATTGGCAAAATAAAACTAGGCACATTGTTGTGCCATTTAGAATTTTTTGGGCAGCTTCATTTTCAGCCCTTAGATGGAAACAAATGTAATATTTTATAGGGTTTTCTTTTGTTCTCAGCTGCTCCTTATTTTGCTCCAATTTCCATGTGCCATTTGGACTATTTTTGGGCAGCTTTCTTTGCAACCCTTGGATGAAATCAAGGGTTAAGATGTAATATTTTATAGGATTCCTTTGTGGTCAGTTGCCCCATTTTTTCCAGGTTTTGGTCAATGTTTTCTACTAGCCTTTCTTCTTTTTGGCTGTGTTTATTTTTAACCCTTGGATGAGATCAAGGGCTATGATGTAGTACAGCTCAACTACTGTATAACATAATTTTGAATGAAGTTTGAATATTCAGATCATTTGAGAGCTCATTCTTGCTCTTTGTTCCTCTTCAAGCAACTTATCAAGGGATTGGAAACCTTTGTGGCATTTTTTAGCATCCAAGCATTTGTGGTGAGCAAATATCCATACTTGTTAGGGTGTCATTTATGCTAGACTTATCAAGGAAATAGCAGCTCCTTGTGGTGTCTTTTCTACTCAAAAAAATGGTGAGTAATATCCATTGATTTGTGGAGAAACCCTTTGCTATATAATCTGAAATTAGCTAGATCCTATCCCCTTGGTTCATATCAGAGTGCTAATCTCGCAGTCAATTTTTAAGAAGCGGTAGAGAGAGCTGTGAATCATGAATTATCAAGCATTCTAACAAAGGATATTTTCGTGGAGATTTGGTGATAAGCTTGCATTCGTACATAAAATAAAGACTTCCCAACCCAAGGAAATAAACAACATTGAAGAAGTAGACAAGATTGAAGCTCCTTGCTTTGGTTCAGTTATCATTAAATGTATAGGGCCATTTTAGGTATTGAATTGAAGGTACTTGCATAAATAGAAACTTCAGGGTAGAAGATATTTCTGATACGTCAAAAAAAGAAGCCGATTCTACCCCATAAAGGAAGGGTGTGCCTAGTCACTAACCAGAAATGGTGTTCATTAAGCTCTCTCTGTAATAACATATGCAAGTATGCTAGCTAGGATCTAGACATAGACAATAATTAGGAGAGAATATAGAGTGCCAAAAGCGCCTTTGTTTGGTATTTCAAGGTAGCAACTTTAGACCCACGATGTTATGAAGAAATGGTTTTTCCTGGGGCTTGCCTGAAATCCTCCCTAGTGTATCGAGGTACCAATTGGATGCTCTTCTAAGCCTGTTTAAGCCACCATCATTGGAAGAGCAATCGACCCCATATAGAGGGGAGCAACCATCGTCGACTAGTTTTAGTTTGTACTTTTTTAGTTCTCATTTACTTTTTCCTCATGGTTTTGTGTGAAACTGATGATTTCAAGGGTCTATATCCTTTCTTTTCAAAGGCTATTTCGTGCTGTCTCTTAAGTAAGCCAGCATTGAAAACATTCGTTGTAAAGTCCCATTTTCTAATGGAGATGATTCTTGGATGGTAGACTATGTGGTAGTAGTAGTTACATTGCTCTCCTCTTTCAATTTATGGTAATCAGATCAATCTACTTGCTTACGCTAAGGTGACTGAGAGTGGGACCACTAACCTTTGTATTTTCTTTACCATGTGGATTTATGACTTTCTATCTATAGAGCTAGTGCAATCTATGGTTGGTCCTTTTCTTCTGGTAGTCCTGGGCAACCCAGTGAGTAGCTAACTTAATCGATCGTTGCTCTCTTTTGGATTAGTGTTTTGCTAGCAACAAAGGGAGGTTTATGAGTCATTTTCCCATTATCTATCCCCACTTTTCTCTTCCTACCGCTGTTTGGGTGGTAAGTAGCAAACATCACGTAGTAGGTTCTAGGTGGTGAAGTCATCAAGTTAAATAGTCGGCTTTGCCCCAACTGATTAGGCGTTAGGTCTTTCATCAATTTTCTAAGTTTGAATAGCTCGTATATGGTTGTTCTTATCTCAAAATTTCAAGCACATACCTAAGATGTATGACATGCTCTTCAATATTTTTACTATAAATGAGAATATCATCAAAATAGACAAAAACAAATTTTCCAATAAATGCATGCAGAATATGATTCATAACCCTTATAAAAGTGCTAGGTGATTTGTTAGACCAAAGGGCATGACTAACCACTTATAAAATCCATGTTTAGTTTTAAGACTTGTTTTCCATTCATCACCAAGCAACTCATCTAACATGTCATCTAGTCTAGGGATAGGATGTCAATATTTTACCGTAATGTTGTTGATGGCTTGGCAATCAACACACATCTTCCTTGATCTATCCTTCTTGGGAACGAGTAGCACGGGAATATTTGCATCCAGTTTAATCTCCATCATTAACCCTTTATTTCATCCAAGGGTTGAAAAGAAAGCTCCCCAAGATCATTCTAAAGAAAGACTCTTTGTGCCCAGATCATTCTAAAGAAAGACTCTTAAATAATGACGACTTTAAAGAATCACTTACTACTATGTTCTTCTTTTCTTCTTCTTTTTCTTTTTCTTCTTCTTTCTTTTATCTTTTTTTACTATTTTTGCTGCTGCTTTTATGAATCAAAACTTCACAAAAAATAATTTACAACCCTGATGAGCAAGAATCAAAAACAACACAAAAAGCGACGACAAATATTTATCCCCTCAATAAGTGGTCCAAACGACAGAATTTGGGGTCAAAAAATGTATGGAACACAAGAAAATAGTATTTCATTGTAGGAAACAGATAATAACATTTACTCCTGGTAATTCTATTGAAGCACAAAACTGGTTCAAGATCACATGGCGTTTAAAATAAGAACGCTGTTTTTTTTATTTTTTATTTTTTATTTTCATTTAATATTATATTCTTATTTCTTTTTAGTTAGTTTTAGTTGATTTTTTCAAAATTTTACTATTTTGTTATAATAAATTATTTGTTATTATTAATAGTTTGTTGTCTCTCTCAATTCGATCATTTCTTTGGGAAGAACCAACCCCAAAATTTAATTATATCCCCTCTAAGATCTTATATTTTGTCTAAGACATAAAGTAGCTTCATTTTAAAACTTCTGGTTGAGATATGAATATGCTAGGCTGTATCACGTCAATTCAAAGTTCAAAAAAAGGGTTTTATAAGATTCAAAAGGATACGACTATGTTATAATAGATCCTAAAACTTGCCTTAGATTAATTTCTAGATCATAATTGCTCTAGTGAATAACTTAAAAAATAGATGGGTGGGAGATAGAAGATAAAAAAAGGTTTAAACATCTCTAATAGGTTCACCAATTACTTAACTATCAAAAGTTAAAATTTTGGTAGATAGGGATCTAGTAAAAATAGCTAAAGGGTCTGATACTACCACTTGGATTTGGAACCTAATGATTTGGAGATCTTTCGAAAAGTATTTAGTGCCCATTTCGGTCAACTCTCTATCATTTTTCTTTGGTTGAGTGGTATGTATTACCAAGGTGCTTGTTTTTCTAATCATGAAGCATGGCTAAGCGATCCTACTCACATCATACCTAGTGCCTTGGTGGTTTGGCCAATAGTGGGTCAAGAAATATTGAATGGTGATGATGTAAGCGACGAATACAAATAATGATGAGAATCATCGAGCTCTACAAACTCCAAGTGGACCAATCACAAGGTCTAGGAAGGCACAACTCGAAAAGGCTTTAAATGGGCTCATTTAAGAGGTCATGCATAATCAAGGGGACCAAAATTGGGAGTGCAAGGATTGAGACAATCCTAGGATGGAAATTAGGGCAAAATTGGAAAAATAATACTAGGCACATTGTTGTGCCATTTCGACTTTTTTGGGCAGCTTCATTTTCAGCCCTTAGATGGAAACAAGGGTTAAGATGTACTATTTTATAGGGTTTCTTTTGTTCTCAGCTGCTCCATTTTTTGCTCCAATTTCCATGTGCCATTTGGACTCTTTTTGGGCAGCTTTCTTTTCAACCCTTGGATGAAATCAAGCGTTAAGATGTAATATTTTATAGGATTCGTTTGTGGCAGTTGCCCCATTTTTTCCAAGTTTTGGTCAATGTTTTCTGCTAGCTTTTCTGCTTTTTGGCTGTGGTTATTTTCAACCCTTGGATGAAATCAAGGGCTATGATTGCATAGGGTTGGATTGTATCCTATTAAGAGCAGCTCAGTTGTTGTAAAACATAATTTTTGAATGAAGTTTGAATATTCAGATCATTTGAAAGCTCATTCTAGCTCTTTGTTCCTCTTCAAGCAATTTATCAGGGGATTGACAACCTTTGTGGCGTTGTTTAGAATCCAAGAATTTGTGGTGAGTAATATCCATACTTTTAGGGTGTCATTTATGCTAGACTTATCAAGGAAATAGCAGCTCCTTGTGGCGTCTTTTCTCCTCAGAAAAATAATGATTAATATCCATTAATTTGTGGAGAAACCCTTTGCTATATAATCTGAAATTAGCTGGATCATATCCCCTTGGTTCATATCATTTGGTATCAGAGACTTTTGGTGCTAATTTTCAGATTCCTATCCTTTATATGTGTTCTTGTTCTTGTGTTCTTGTTGTATTTCTGACACACAAAAAAAAACGAAAAAAAATATCGTTCTGCTGTGTTCTTGCTGAAATTTATTCTCCATACCCTAAAAATATTGATCTTCTTTTTTTCCACGTTTTCCTACATTTTCCTTTCAAATTCTATTGTTTACCTTTTTATGAATTTTCTTATAACCGGAGTATGCATTCAACTACTGATCATTCTCCATTCGAAATTGTTTATGTTTACAATCCACTAACTCCTTTGGACTTATTACCTATATCTATTTTAGAGAAAACTAACTTAGATGGTGCCAGGAAGGCTAAAATGGTGAAGAAGCTCCATGAACATATTCATGAAAAATTTAGAAGAGAAATAAGGATTATACTTGCAAGGCCAACAAAGGGTGACAAAGAGTCATTTTTAAGCTGGCGATTGAGTTTGGATGCATATGAGGAAGGAACGGTTTCCTTAAAAAAGATGGTCCAAGTTGCAACCTCGAGAAGATGGACCCTTTTAAGTGATCGAGTGAATTGCCTACAAAATCGATCTTCCTAGTGAGTATAATGCCAGTACCTCTTTTAATATTTCTGATCTTTCTCCCTTTGATTATATAGGTGACGAGTCAAGGATGAATCCTATTGAAGAAAGGGGGAATGATTTGAATCATTAAGCTCTACAAATTCTAAGTGGACCAATCACAAGGTCTAGAAGGGCACAACTCGAAGAGGCTTTAAATGGGCTCATTCAAGAGGTCGTGCATAACCAAGGGGACCCAAATTGGGAGTGTAAGGATTGGGACAAGAAAAGGATGCAAATTAGGGCAAAATTGGCAAAAGAAAACTAGGCACATTGTGGTGCCATTTGGACTAATTTGGGTAGCTTTCTTTTCAGCCCTTAGGCACAACAAATGTTAATATGTAATATTTTATTGGGATTCCTTTATTCTCAAATGCTCCAATTTTGCTCTACATTTTGCTGTGCCATTTGGAGATATTTTGGATAGCTTTCTTTTCAGCCCTTGGATGAAATCAAGGGTTAAGATATAATATTTTCATTGGATTCCTTTGTAGTCAGTTGGCCCATTTTTCTCCATGTTTCAGATCATTTGAGATCTCATTCATGCTCTTTGTTCCTCTTTAAGCAACTTATCAAGGGCAACCTTTGTGGTGTTGTTTAGCATCCAAGCATTTTTGGTGAGTAATATCCATACTTGTGAGGGTGTCATTTATGCTAGACTTATTAAGGAAAGAGCACCTCCTTGTGGCGTCTTTTCCCTGAGATAAATGGTGAATAATATCCATTGATTTGTGTATATACCCTTTACTATATAATTTGAAAATCCCCTTTCATACCATAGCTACTGACTATGGTACCCAATTTTCATTGTTCACACATCACATATGGATTGGTGGAGTTATCATAGTTGGTATGGCTGCGCATTCAACCATTTTTATGGTAAGTGACTAAGCCGTCCAACCTAATACAACGATCTATTAAATCTTGTCATTAGATATCGTAATGCAATCATATCACATCTCAACTGGGTATGTATATTTTTAGGCTTTCACAGTTTTGGTTTGTATATTGATAATGATACTGTGAGCGCTTTAGGGCATCCCAAAGATATGTTTCTCTATACAACTATACAACTATACAATTACAACCTGTTTTGCTCAATGGATACAAAACACCCATGCTTTAGCACTCGATGCAATGGCTCCTAGTGCAATAACAAGAACTAGTTTGACTTGGGGAGTGGTGATTTAGTAGTAATATGCGGCAAGGTTGCTTCATTACCTATTCCATTAAGAACTGTAGAATTTTTGGTACATCACATTCGTGCATTTTTGACGGACCTGGAAGAAAGGGGGCGTGTCAAGTATCCGGTTGGGATCATGTCTTCTTAGGGCTATTCTGGATGTATAATTAGTAATAATATTCCATTTCAATTGGAAAATGCAGTTAGATGTTTGCGGTAGTATAAGTGATCAAGGGGTGGTAACTCATACCACGGGAGGAAAGTTTGCATAAAGTTCCATTACTATTAATGGGTGGGTCCGCAATTTCTTATGGGCACAAGTATCATATGTAATTTAGTCCTAGGGCTCTACATATGACTTCGAGAGTCATGATGATATTACTAGGGAATATCTTTATCAGAATATGTTTTCTTCTCATTTTGGTCAATTAGAAAGAATTTTTCTATGAACTTCAGGAAATTTGTTTCATGTAGCAAGCAAGGCAACTTTGAGGCATGGTTACAGGATCCTTTACACATAAGACCCAATGCTCATGTAATTTGGGATCCTCATTTTGGTCAACCGGCTTAGGAAGCTTTTACTCAATGGGGTGCTCTTGGCCAAGTGAATATCCCATATTCTCGTGTTTATCAATAGATATTACTCACCATTTATCAGAGGAGAAAGATGCCAAAAGGAGGTGGTAGTTACTTGATAAGTCTAGCATAAATAACACCCTAACAAGTATAGATATTACTAAGCATAAATTCTTGCATGCAAAACAACACCATAAAGGATGCCAATCCCTTGATAAGTTGTTTAAAGAGTATTTAAAGAGCATGAATGAGCTCTCAAATATTCTGACAAATCAAATTTCATTCAAAATAGGAAATTCTCAACTGCTGAGTTGCTCTTAAGTATTTATAGGATACAAATAAACCATAAGCTCTACTCCATTATAGCACTTCATCTCATCCAAGGGTTAAAAATAAAAACAGCCAAAAAGCACAAAAGGTAGCAGAAAACATGGACTAAATCATGGAGAAAAATGGGGCAATTGAGTAACAGTAGCTAACTATTCCTACAAAAAGCTTAGGCTGTTAGTAGGGGGCACCAATATCATCATATCTAGAACAATTGCACTTAACCCAGGTTCAGAGCCCACACCAAATCACATGGATATTACCCACCATGTGCCTCACAAGTAAGACAAAATGACCCTTGGATGTTACGTACCAAGGTTACCCATAACAATAAGCCCATGGATGTTACCATGATTGCATCATTCCCTTCTTCAAAAAGGAAATTAGTCATTGAACTTGTGCTATTTTGGGACTCGAACTTGAAAATAAGCTCTGATACCAAACTTAGGTGTAATTGCTAACCATTCCTACCAAAAC
Source organism: Hippophae rhamnoides (assembly GCA_033030585.1). Classification (NCBI taxonomy): domain Eukaryota; kingdom Viridiplantae; phylum Streptophyta; class Magnoliopsida; order Rosales; family Elaeagnaceae; genus Hippophae; species Hippophae rhamnoides. The sequence continues at coordinate 38,897,424 of CM065438.1, read as the reverse complement.
TTTAAGCTGTTAGTAGGTGGCGCCAAAGTCTTCTTATATAGAACTGTCACACTTACCCAGGTTCAAAGCCCGCACCATGCACTACAACAGTAAAACTAAATGACCCTTGGATGTTACCTAGCAAATGATATGAACCAGACCTAACTAATTTTCACCTTATAGCAAAGGGTTTCTCCACAAATCAATGGATATTACTCAAGAATTATTTGAGGGAAACACGACACAAGGAGGTGATATGTCCTTGATAAGTCTAGCATAAATGACAACCTAACAAGTATGGATATTACTCACCACAAATTTTCACATGCTAAACAACACCACAAAGGTTTCCAATCCCTTGATAAGTTGCTTAAAGAGGAACAATGGGCATAAATGAGTTCTCAAATGATCAACAAATCAAATTTCATTCAAAATGTGAAATTCCTAACAGTTGAGCTGCAATTAAGTATTGATAAGATACAAATAAACCCTAAGCTCTACTATATCATAGCCCTTGATCTCATCAAAGGGTTAAAAATAAAAACAACCAAAAAACACAAAAGGTAGCAGAAAACATGGACCAAAACATGGAGAAAAACGGGGCAGATGAGGAACAATAGCTAACCATTCCAAACAAAAGCTTAAGTTGTTAGTAGAGGGTGCCAATATCCTCTTATCTAGAACCCTCACACTTAACCAGGTTCAAAGCCCCCATCAAGTCACAAGGATTGTACCCACCATGCACCACACAAGTCAGACTAAATGACCCTTGTATGTTTACCCACCAAGGTTAACCATAACAATGAGCCCATGTTGTTACTCACCATGGTCGCATCATTCCCTCCTTCGTAAAGGAAGTTTCTCCTCAAAATTGTGCATTTTTGGGACTCGAACATGAGACTAGGCTTTAATACCAAACTTAAGACAACATCTAACTATTCCTACCAAAACCTTAAGCTGCTAGTAAGGGACCCCAATATCCTCTAATCTAGAACCATCACACTTAAGCCAAGTTCAAAGCCTACACCTAGTGACATGGATGTTACCTACCATGTAACACACAAGTTAGACTAAATAACCCTTGGATGTTACCCAAAAAATGATATGAACCAAAAAGTTAGGACCTACCTATTTTTCAGGTAATATAGCAAAGGGTTTCTAGAAATATCAATGGATAAATGACACCCTAACAACTATGGATGCTACTCACCACAAAAAACTTGCATGCCAAACAACACCACAAAGGTTTCCAATCCCTTGATAAGTTGCCTAAATAGGAACAAAGAGAATGAATGATCTCTCAAATGATGTGACATATGAAATTTCATTCAAAATGTGAAATTCCCAACAACGGAACTCCTCTTAAGTATTTATAAGATACAAATAAACCCTAAGCTCTACTACATCATAGCCCTTGACCTTATCCAAGGTTTGAAAATAACAATCAACCAAAAGTACAAAATGTAATAGAAAACATGGACCAAAACATTGGGCAGCTGAGATATAGTAGCTAACAATTCCAACCAAAAACTTAAGCATTCATTAGGGGCACCAATATCCTCTTATATAGCACTGTCACCCTTAACCTAGGTTCAAACTTAGGAACAATAGCTAACCATTCCTACCAAAATTTTAAGCTATCAGTAGGGGTGCCAATGGTCAAAGCCCATACCAAGTCAAACCGATGTTGCCCACTATACGCCACACATGTCAGACTAAATGACCCATGGATGTTACCTAGCAAATGATATGAACCAAGGGGTTAGGACCTAGCTCATTTTCATATTATATAGCATAAGTGTTTCTCCACAAATCAATAGATATTAGTCACCATGTGGCATTTGTACTTTTTTGGGCAGCTTCATTTTTAGACCTTAGATGGAAACAAGGGTTAAGATGTAATATTTTATATGGTTTCTTTTGTTCTTAGCTACTCCATATTTTGCTCCAATTTTGGAGTGCCTTTTGGACTGATTTTGGGTTGCTTTCTTTTCAGCCCTTGGATGAAATCAAGGGTTAAGATGTAATATTTTATAGGATCCCTTTGTGATCAGCTGCCCCATTTTTCCATGTTTTGGTCAATGTTTTCTGCTACCTTTTGTGCTTTTTGGCTATTTTATTTTCAACCCTTGGATGAGATGAAGGGCTATGATGTTGTAAAGATTAGGGTTGGTTTGTATCCTATTAAGAGCAGCACAACTACTATAAAATACAATTATGAATAAAGTGAATTTTCAGATCATTTGAGGGCTCATTCTAGCTCTTTGTTCCTCTTTAAGCAACTTATCAAGGGATTGGAAACCTTTGTGGCGTTGTTTAGCATCCAAGAATTTGTGGTGAGTAATATCCATACTTTTTAGGGTGTCATTTATGCTAGACTTATCAAGGAAATAGCAGCTTCTTGTGGCATCTTTTTCCCTCAGAAAACTGGTGAGTAATATAGATTGATTTGTGGAGAAACATTTTGATGTATAATCTGAAATTAGCTAGGTCCTAAACCCTTTGTTCATATCATTTGGTATCAGAGCTTTTGGTGCTAATTTCCATATTTCTATCCTTTATAGTTGTTCTTCTTCTTGTGCTCTTGTTGTATGTCTGATACATAAAAAAATCATTCTACTGTGTTCTTGCTGAAATTTATTCTCTACACCCTAAAAATATTGCTCTTCTTTGTTTCCACGTTTTTTCTACATTTTCTTTTCAAATTCTATTGTGTACAAAGTTTTTCAGTAGTAACCTTGCATATTTTGCTATTTCTGAATTTATTCTACATTTTCCTTGCTTATTCTGCAATATCTGATAAATTCTGCAGTTTTTGGTTGTTTTCTAGTATTTTTGTGGTAGTTCCTGTAGAAATTTAATTTTCCCTTTGTGTCATAATTTATGTGCTATTGTACCTATCTTAAAAATTCCTTAAACTCATATTGAAAGTATTGTATTGAACTCTTGAGTTATTAGCATATTTGTTCAAAACAAAAAGACAGAAAAAAAGAGAGACCAAATTTCATTTGCTAATTTCTAGTGAGTATTAGAACTCATAGTTTTAAGAATTTTACACTTTAATTATAAATCTTCCATTGTGTGCTTAGTTCCTTTGGGGAAATTGTTGTTTTCCAATCGTGTTGATCTATTGCTTTTCCTTGTGCTTACTACTCTAAACACTTTGAGTTAGTTTCCTTTGTGCTTTAACAAGTGGGATATTGTGAACTATTTTTTTTGGGTGTTTGATAATTCTACAAATTGGTTGGAATTCCTGGATTTGGTTGCTTTGATTAGGATCTAAGAGGGTTTGAGCGATCAATCCGAGCACTAAACACGTGAGGTATTGTGTGAATTTAAATTAGTTTTATTTTCTTACACTAACCTCTTGTTGTGTAGAATTGCAAAAACAAATGTCAAACAGTAATCCCGAAGGAAGACTGGATATCGTGTTCATGATGAGGGCTTTGCAACAATATTTTGAGAGGATGAAAAACTTGGTGGTTGATATGAATGAAAGATTGGAAAGGCAAGAAAATGCCTTAGCAGCTTTACAACGAGAAACACCTCAACAAAATATTAGGGGGGTTAATAGGCAAGCACTTGTAACAAGGCGGTCTTTGAGTTTTCATGTCAAGGAGGAAGACATGAAACAACAAAGATATAATATCTTTCACCCAAGGCGTCATGTGAGAAACAAGGTGTGTAGTGTTATCATAGATGGGGGAAGTTGCACCAATGTGGCTAGTACTACTTTAGTTGAGAAATTAGGGTTGTCTACATTCAAACACCCTAAGCCTTACAAGTTGCAATGGCTAAATGATAGTGGTGAAGTGATGGTTGATAAGCAAGTGTTAGTGAGCTTCTACATTGGAAAGTACTAAGATGAGGTAATGTGTGATGTGGTACCCATGCAAGCCGGGCATATCCTGCTAGGTATGCCTTGGCAAGATGATCGGAGGGTTACACATTATGGATATAGAAATAAGTATTTATTTGTGAGAGATGGTAGAAACATCACACGTGTACCCCTTTCACCCAATCAAGTATTTGAAGATCAAATGGAGATGCTTAGAGGAAAAGAAAAGAGTGAAAATGAAAAGGAGAGTGCGACTAAAGAAAAGAATGATAGAAAAGAGATGAGTGAAAATTAAATGAAGAGTGAGACTAAACATAAGGAATGAGATAAAAGAAAAGATTGAAAAAAAGAGAGTGAACAAAATAAAATTCATCGCAAAGAGAGTGATAAAAAGAAATTGAGAGAAAATTAGAAAGAAAAAGAGAGATTGAAAAATTTGAGACAAAAGAAGAGAGAAAAAGAAATGTCTATGCAAAAAAGAGTGAAATTAAAAAAGAAATATTCATTAATCAACCATTGATTGTAGTTCTCTATAATGAGGCATTTTTGAATACTAAACAACTTGATGATGCTTTGCCTAGTTCAGTTGTTTCTATCTTCGAGGAATTTGAGGATGTCTTTCCCGAGGAAATTCCTAATGGATTACCTCTTATCCGAGGGATTGAACATCAATTTTTATCATCAATTTTTATCATCAACTAATACTCCAAGTACTTTCACAATATTAATGAACCATGTTTTGCATGCTTTTTTTGGAAAATTTGTAGTTATCTATTTTTATCATATTCTCATTTATAGCAAACATTTGGAAGACCATTTGAAACATTTACAATCTGTTTTTGAATTGCTTAGGGGAGAGAAACTATTTCCTAACCTAAAGAAGTGCACATTTTGCACCTATAAGCTTGTGTTGATGGGTTTCATTGTGAGTGCAAAAGGAGTTCACGTTGATGAAGAAACGATTTGAGCTATCCAGAAGTGGCCCAACCCAAAAGTTTAAGTAATGTTCAAAGTTTTCATGGGCGTGCTTGCTTTCATCGACAATTTGTGAAAGATTTTAGCATAGCAGCACCGATAACCGATGTCATAAAAAAGAATGTTAGATTCAAATGGGGAGAAGAGCAAGAAATTTCATTCAATTGCTTGAGGAAAAATTGACTCGTGCTCCTTTATTTTCTTTACCGAACTTTGCAAAAACTTTTGAAAAAGAGAAAGCAAGGCTCAACATTGAGAGGAGGATTGAACAATATATCAAACAAGCCAACAAAGGACGTCATAGGATGATCTTTGAGCATGGATATTGGGAAGGGGTGCACATGAGAAAAGAGCATATTATAGAACAAAGAAAATCAAATTATCTATCATGGGGAGATGGTCCATTTCAAGCCATCGAAAGGATTAATGAAAATGCCTACAAGCTAGACTTTCATGGTAAATATAATGTCATCACCTCTTTTAATGTTTCTGATCTTTCTCCTTTTGATTATGTAGGTGACGATTCGAGGACGAATCATCTTGAAAAAAGGGAATGGTGAGAATCATCAAGTTCTACTAATTCCAAGTGGACCAATCACAATGTCTAGGAGGGCACAACTCAAAATGGCTCTAAATTGGCTCATTCAAGAGGCCATGCATAACCAAGGGGACCTAAATTGGGAGTGCAAGGATTGGGATAATCCTAGGATAGAAATATAGGAAAAATTGGTTAAAGAAAACAAGGCACATTGCTGTGCCATTTGGAATTTTTTGCGTAGCTTCATTTTCAACCCTTAGATGGAAACAAAGGTTAAGATGTAATATTTTATAGGGATCCCTTTGTTCTCAACTGCTCCAATTTTAATCCAAATTTTTCTCCATTTAGACTGTGTCATTTGGACTTTTTTAGGCAGCTTCATTTTCATCCCTTAGATGAAAACAAGGGTTAAATGTAATATTTTATACGGTTTCTTTTGTTCTCAGCTGCTCCATATTTTGGTCCAATTTTGGAGTGCCATTTGGATTGATTTTGGGTTGCTTTCTTTTCAGCCCTTGGATGAAATTAACGGTTAAGATGTAATATTTTATAGGATTTATTTGTGGTTAGCTGCCCCATTTTTCCATGTTTTTGTCAATGTTTTCTGCTACCTTTTGTGCTTTTTGGCTGTTTTTATTTTTCAACCCTTGGATGAGATCAAGGGCTATGATGTAGTAAAGCTTAGGATTGGTTTGTATCCTATTAAGAGTAGCTTAGCTGCTATAAAATACAATTCTGAATGAAGTTTGAATTTTCAGATCATTTGAGAGCTCATTCTATCTCTTTGGTACTCTTTAAGCAACTTATCAAGGGATTGGAAACCTTTGTGGCGTTGTTTAGCATCCAAGCATTTGTGGTGAGTAATATCTATACTTGTTAGGGTGTCATTTATGCTAGACTTATCAAGGAAGTAGCAACTCCTTGTGGCGTCTTTTCCCCTCAGAAAAATGGTGAGTAATATCCATTGATTTGTGGAGAAAACCTTTGCTGTATAATCTGAAATTAGCTAGGTCCTAAGCCATGGGATCATATCAGGATGACAAAACACAAATTAAAATAAGAAGCCAACACAAAAGCACAAGAACTACCAGAGTTACAATATCCCCTATTGGCTTTCAGTGTTGAAACACAACACAACTAAATACATAAACTCATTAAATATGAGATGATTATGAAGATGTCCTAAAGTTGTTTGTTCCCATAAAAATCACAACGACATACACAAAAAACCCAAAAGAGACACCTACTCCAAGTGTATCCATCTTGAGTGCTCAATCTAGCTTCATGAATCAATCATCCAATCCTCTGTTACAAAGAACTCAGCACCACTATGTAGAACACACTTGAAACAAAAAGATTTCATTATACACATGTAACCTACACATATGAAACAAAAACTTTCCACGCGAATGTTTCATTCAAAAACAACATGTGGTCAATCCAAATACTCTCGTGTTACCCCTACACAGGTACACATGATAGGCAGGCTACGTACAGTTAACATGTAACACAAGTAAACACAACTAACATGTAATAAAAATATGCAAACTACACAATCTACATGCAACATATCTTCAATTTCATATTTTATAGTAGTTGTTTTGTTACCCGAGTCAAAAGTTATAGTTGTGGCTCCGTTGTATCAAAAACAAAAATAGCAGCCCTCTTCTTTTTTTGAATAACAAGGATAGATTGAACACATAAATATAGAACAAGAAGAATTCAAAAACACTAAGAAACAAAATCCAAATATGAAAACAACGACAACAAAATTGAAAGAAAACACAAAACTTAAAAGAACGAAATTTCTCTTCTTTTGTGTGATTTGTGACACAAGAATGTAGAAAAATAATTAAAGGACAATTTTTTTTTAATCTAAAATTCAAAACAAAAATAGATGAAGATAGATAACTTGTTTTTAGCAACCAAGACTCTAATACCAAATTATGCGAACCCTTTAGGCAAACAACCAAGGAACCCACAACCTCAAAGGAATATAAACGATTGATTTGCTATGAACATGTTGAATATGATCAAATTAGAACCCTAAGGAAACAAAGTCCTTAAAACCCAAACCTTGAGACACCACAAAGTATGATAACTTCCTTTGATAAATTGAATTCAAGAATTTAATCTAGAACACAAGAAGACAAAGAAAATGCTTTATGAAATATACTTTTCATTAGTGATATTTGTTCTTGCCTCCAAACTACATAGCTATTCTTCTTTATAAGCAAGAAATCCTAAAAGAAAAAACCCTCAATGGAATGGGCCTATTTAGTTATGAATTGGGCCTAATCCAATCTTAAAAAATAGAAAAACTAAATGACTTCAAATAAAAATCACACAATTCAATCGGAAGAGATGAAATTGATAATGCTTAAGACGTTCATACCTAGCCATTACTATAGGGATCAATATAGAAATTTGCAAGGGCTAGTCCAAGGTTTCATGAGTGTAGAAGATTATTATAAGGAGTTGGAAGTCGTCATGATTAGATCAAACGTTTTGGAAGATAGAGAAGTGACAATGGCTGGATTCCTTGCCAGGTTAAACATGGAAATTATTGATATGGTTGAATTGCATCGTTACATAGAAATGGAAGAACTACTATTATTGATAGTGTGAGCTGCACTAATGTATCTTGTATTTTAGTGGTAGAAAATGTGAATTTGAAGTGGCAAAAGCATCACAAATAGTACAAGCTACAATGGCTTAGTGATTGTGGAGGAGTGAATGTCAACAAACAAGTTTAGGTTCCCTTTTCAATTGGCAAGTATAAGGATGAGGTTCTTTGTGATGTGGCACCAATGTATGCTACTCATATTTTGCTTAGGAGACGGTGGCAGTTTGATAGGAGGGTGATGCGTGAAGGGTATAAAAATCAGTACTCTTTGGAAATGAACAATCGAAAAGTTGTATTAACCCCTCTCAAACCTTTTCAAGCTTATGAGAACCAGATTAGGATAGCAAGAAATGAAATTTGAGAGAAAAACAAATGGTGAGCAAGAGGAAAATAAAAAAGGAGAGATAAGTGAGCGCAAAAGAGATAAAAAGTGAGAAAAGTGAACAAAATAGAGAGAAAATTGAGCAACGAGAGGATAACAAAATGAATGAGTGCATTTGCTAAAAAACAAGAGATTTAGAGTGTAATGGTGGAAATGCAAGTACTTATGTACAAGGATATATCTTTCTACTTACGATGTTAACTCATATTTGTCAAGTGTTGTTTTGTTTTTATTGCAAAACTTTGAGGATCTATTTCCTTAAGAAATTCCCCATGGATTACCTCCTTTGAGAGAAATTGAGCATCAAATAGGCTTCACAATCATATGTGCAATAATATTATACCGACCTACTTACAGAACTAATTATGAGGAAATGAAGGAAGATACGAAGGCAAGTGGATGAGTTTCTACAAAAGAGATTTGCAAGGGAGAGTCTAAATTCATGTTCGGTTCCTATCATCTTAGTCCCAAAGAAAGATGGAACATGGTGCATATGTCTCAATTCATGAGACTTTGATGTTTTTGAAGACCTAAGGTAAGCTTAATAAAAGACATGCTAAGTGGTTGGAGTTTATAGAATCGTTTCCTTATGTAATCAAATACAAGCATGGGAAGGACAATGTTGTGGTTGATGCATTGTCAATGAGGTACGTATTACTCATTGCAAACTAATTGCTCAAGGAATTGTATGATAATGATTTTGATTTTTGCCAAATATGGAATGTATGTGATAAGTGTGTGTCTGGTGATTTTTATAGGCATGAAGGATTTCTATTCAAGAAAGATAAATTATGTGTGCCTATTTGTTTTGTTCATGAGTTGCTTGTTAGGAAAAGTCATGGGGGAGGTTTGATGGGTCACTTTGGTGTTCTAAAGACTTTAGATATTTTACATGAACATTTTTATGTGCCTAATCAACCTTGGATTGATATATCTATGGATTTTATTTAAGGATTATCATGGTCTCAAAAAGTGGTAAGGATGCTAATCTTTGTTGTTATTGATAGGTTTAGTGAAATGGCTCATTTTATTGCATGTTCTAAAACCAATAATGCAACACATATTGTTGATTTTCTTCTTTAAAGAAGTGGTTCGTTTGCATTGGTTTAGTGATAGAAATGTTATGTTCCTAAGTCATTTTTGGAACACTCAATGGAATAATCTAGGAACTAAACTATTATTTTCTACTATTACACATCCTTTCAAACTGAAGTAGTTAATAGGACACTTACTTCTTTGATGCGTACTATTATTCAAAAGAATATATAAGGCACTTGGAAAAGTGTTTGCCACACATTGAGTTTGCATATGATATGACTGTTCATTCTACTTCTTCATTTTCTCCTTTTGAATTTGTTTATGGCTTTAATCCTTTAACACCTATTGATAGTTTACCTTTGCCTACTAATGAGCATGCTAATCTTGATGGTAAGAAAAAGGCAGATTTTGTGAAAGATTTACACGCTAGAGTTTAGGCCAACATTGAAAGGAAGAATGAGCAATATGCTAAGCAAGCTAATAAGGGGCATTTGAAGGCTTTTTCCAATTTGGAGATTGGGTTTGGGTGAACATGCATAAGTAGAGGTTTCCCATACAACCAAAATCAAAATTATAGCCTTAAGGAGATGGACCTTTTCAAGTCATGGAATGGATCAATGATAACACCTACAAGATAGATTTGTCAAGTGACTATGGTAATGTTAGTTCAACTTTTAATTTCGTTGATTTATCTCTGTTTGATGTAGGTGGTTTGGGGACAAATCTTTTCGAAGAGGAAGAGAACAATGGAGATCAAGTTGATGTTCCCAAATATTTTCAAGAAGATCTTTGCAAGGAATTGGCTATCTAAAGACTAGGGAAAGACTAAGAGGATGAAAGAAACTTTGTAAGATTGGTCCATTTGGAATTTGTAGGGCTCGATGATTCTCATCATTCCCCCACTCTTCAAGAGGATTTGTCCTCGATTCTTCACATGTATAATCAAAAGGGGAAGGATCATAAACATTAAAGGAGGTGTTGATATTATACTCATCAGGTGCTAACATTATATTCATTGATCCTTTCGATGGCTTGGAATGAACCATCTCCCCGTGGTAGATAGTTTGATTTTGTTTGTTCTATAAAATGCTCTTTTCTTATGTGAACCCATTCCCAATCATCAGTCTCAAAGATCATCCTATGACGTCATTTGTTGGTTTGTTTGATATATTGTTCAATCCTCCTCTCAATGTGCATTCTCTTTTTCAAAAGGTTTTGCAAAGTTAGGTAAAGACAAAAAAGGAGCATGAGTCAATTTTTCCTTAAGTAGTTGGAATGATATTTCTTACTCATCTCCCCATTTGAACCTAACATTCTTTTTGATGATTTCAGTTATCGGTGCTGCTATGCTAAAATCTTTCACAAATCACCGATAGAAGCTAGCAAGTCCATGAAAACTACGACATTACTTACACTTGTTAGGCTTGGACACTCATGGATAGTTTGCATCTTTTCTTCATCAACCTATACTTCTTGTGTAATCACAACAAAACCTAGAAAAACAAGCTTATCGGTGCAAATTTTGCACTTCTTTAGGTTTGCAAATAGTTTCTCTCTCCTAAGAACTTTAAAAAGAGATTGTAAATGTATCAAAAGATCTTCCAATATTTTGTTATAAATGAGAATTTGATCAAAATAGACAGCTACAAATTTTCCAATCAAAGCATCCAAAACATGGTTCATTAATCTCATGAAAGTAATAGGAGCATTATTGAAACCAAAAGACATGACTAACCACTCATATAAACCATATTTTTTCTTAAATGCAATCTTCCATTCCTCACCATATTTCATTCTAATTTAGTGATATCCACTTTTCAGATCAATTTTAGAAAACACACAAGAACCATGCAACTCATCAAACATATCAACTAAGCGAGGAATAGGATGACGATAATTTACCATGATATTGTTGAGTGTTCGGTAGTCTACGCACATCCTCCATGTCCCATCCTTCTTAGGGACCAAAATTACTGGAACAACTCATGGACTCATACTTTCATCAACTAACTAACCTGTGTTTGTAGTTCCTTCAACTCCTCGGGATTACTGTTATAGGATAGCGGTTTGGAATGTTACCATCAAATACAAAATCAATTTGATGTTCAATCCCTTGGATAAGAGGTAATCCATTAGGAATTTCCTCTGAACAGACATGCTCAAATTCTTTTGCATAGACATTTGTTTTTCTCTCTTCTTTTTTCTGAAACTTTTCAATCTCTCTTTCCTTTTCTTTTTGATTTTCTCTCAATTTCTTTTTATCAATTTCTTTGTCACTATTTTTATATTGTTCACTCTCTTTTTTTTCTTTCATTCTTTTCACTCTCATTCTTTTCTTTAGTCTCACTCTTTTTTTCATTTTCATGCTTCTCTTTTTCTCTCATTCTTTTCTTTAGTCTCACTCTCCTTTTCATTTACACTCTTTTATTTTCCTCTAACCATCTTCATTTGATCTTCAAATAATTTCTTGGGTGAAAGGAGGACAAGTATGATGTTTCTACCATCCTTCACAAATGAATACTTGGTTCTATATCCGTCATACGTAACCCTCGTATCATATTGCCAAGGCATAACTAGCAGGATGTGCCCGACTTGCATGGGAACCACATTACACATCACTCATCACCTCATTTTAATACTTTCAAAAGGAGAAGCTCACTAATACTTTCTTATCAACCTTTACTTCCTCCTATCATTTAGATATTGCAACTTGTAAGGCTTATTGTGTTCGAATGTAGGCAACCCTAATTTCTCAACTAAGGTAATACAGGCCACATTAGTGCAACCTCCCCCATCTATGATAACACTACACACCGTATTGCTCACATAACACCTTGTGTGAAAGATATTATATCTTTTTTGTTCAATGTCTTCCTCCTTGAAACTCAAAGACCACTTTATTACAAACATTCTGTTGAGGTGTTTCCCGTTATAAAACTGCTAAGGCATTTTCTTACCTTTCCAATCTTTCATTCATATAGACCATCAAGTTGTTCATCCTCTTAAATGATTGTTGCAAAGCCCCCATCATGAGCATCATATTCGGTCTTCCTTCGGGACTACCATTGTTGGACATTGTTTTTTTGCTATTCTACACAATAAGTGTTAGTGTCGTAGAACTAATGTAAATTTAGTCAATACCTCACATGTTTAGCTCTCGGATTGATCGGTCAAACCCTTTCAACTCTTAATCAAAGCAACCAAATCCAGGAATTTCAAACAATTTGTAGAATTATCAAACACCCAAAAACGTAGTTCAACTTAGCACAAAAGAAACTAACTTAAAGTGTTTTGGATCTTAGACTAGAATAATTAAGCATGAAGGAAATCAAAAGATTAACAATATTGGAAGAACAAAATTTTCTTCGAAGAACTCAACACACAATTAGGAATTTATAATGATAGGGAAATGTTTTTAGAACTATGAGTTCAAACACTTACTAGAAATTAACATATGTAATTTGGCCTCTTTTCTTTGTCTTTTTTTTAATAAATTCTGGCCATTCCTTTTCTATTTTTTTTATTTATCTAATATGCTAATAACTCAAGAGTAAATCAATACAACACCTTCAATATGAGTTTGAGGAATTTTTTTACAATGCGTAAAATAGCACAAAAATTATGACACAAAGGGAAAATGAAATTTCTATAGGATCTATCACAGAAATACCATGAAACTGTAGAAAATATCAAATAATATAGAAGATTTAAGGGAAAATGAAGATTTAAGGGAAAATGTAGAATAGTTTTAAAAATAGCAGAATTTGCAAGGAAAATCCAGAATATGAAAGGAAAATTCAGAATACTTTCAGAAAAGCAGAATATGCAAGGTTACTGTTGAAAAATTTTGGGCAAAAGAATTTGCAAGGAAAATGTGGAAACAAAGAAGAATATTTTTAGGGATTGGAAAATAAATTTCAACAAGAACACAGCACAAAGAGATTTTTTTCTATTTTTTCTATGTATCAAAAATAAAACAAGGATAGGAATATGAAAATTAGCATCTAAAACTCTGATACTAAATGAAATAAACCAAGGGGTTAGGAACTTGTTAATTTTCAAATTATATAGCAAAGGGTTTCTCCACAAATCAATTGATATTACTCACAATTTATCTAAGGGGAAAGATGCCACAAGGAGGTGTTATTTGCTTGACAAGTTTAGCATAAATGACACCCAAAGAAGTATGAATATTACTCATCACAAATGCTTAGATGCTAAACAATACCATAATGGTTGTCAATCTCTTGATAAGTTACTTAAAGAGGAACAAAGAGCATGAATGAGCTTTCAAATGATCTGAAAAATAAAATTTCATTCCAAATGTGAATAATTCATGCAGCTGAGTTGCTCTTAAGTATTTATAGGATACAAATAAATTCTAAACTTTACTACATCAAAACATTTGATCTCATCCAAGGGTTGAAAATAAAAACAGCCAGAAAGCACAAAAGGAGGTAGAAAACATGGAGAAAAATAGGGTAGTTGACAATAAAGAAATCCTATGAAAATATTACCTCTTAACCCTCGATTTCATCCAAAGGGCTGGAAAGAAAGTTGCCCAAAATCAGTCCAAATGGAACATCAATGTGCCTAGTTTCCTTTTGCCAATTTTGCCCTAATTTCATCCTAGGCTTGTCCCAATCCTTGCACTCCCAATTTGGGTCCCCTTGGTTATGCACGACCTCTTGAATGAGCCAATTTAAACCTCTTTGAGTTGTGTCCTCCAAGACCTTGTGATTGGTCCACTTGGAATTTGTTGGGCTCGATGATTCTCATCAGGATGGATGTGGAAGATCAAGTTGGAAACAAAGATTGATTTAGGAAGTAATATTTTTGTTTTAGCTAATTAGGGGCCTTTTATTTTTAACAATTGTATTTTTAGTTAATTATATGCCTTTTATGTTTAATAATTTTTGTTTCCAAATATTCACAAGATCTTTTGCAAGGAATTGGTGGTCCAATGTCTAGGGATAGATTTGGAAGATGAAGTTGGATGCAAGGGTTACTCTAGAAAGTAATTTTTGTTCTAATTAATTGAGAGCTTTTTATGTTTAACAATTTTTGTGTTATTTAATTATGGGCCTTTTATGTTTAGCATTTTTTTTTCTATTAGTGAATTGTGGACTTTTATTTGAAGTCTTTTAGTCTTTTATTTTTTATGGTTGGATGAGGCCCAATTCATAATTATATAGGCCATTTAGGCCCATTCCACCTAATGTTTTTTTTTCTTTTAGGGTTTTGTTCTTATAAAAAAGAACATGTATGTAATTGGGAGGAAGAACGAATATCATTAATGAAAATTGTATTTCATACAGCTTTGTTTTTACTTCTTGGGTTCTTGATTGAATGCTTAATTCTACTTATCAAACTTTGAATTTATCTCTCTAAAATGTATGTTGAAATTGAAAAAAAAATATTTTAATTTTTGTTTCGGAATCTATAAATTATACATTTTCCGATTGAATCATAACAACTTCTTTCAATTTTTATTCTATTTCTTGGTAATATAGGTAAAACAAATATGTTGAATCCTTCTAAAAATAGAACTTAGAATCATATTTGGACTATTCAAACGAATCCAGTCCAATATACACCATTGGGAAATAATTTAGTAATCAAAGGGAGTGATCATTGTTTGCGGCATCTCAAGATTGGGTTTTTAAGGATGTTATTTCCTTAGGGTTCTAATTTGATTATCTTCAACACATTCTTAGCAATTCATTTGTTACTATTACTTTGAGTTCGTTGGTTCCTTGGTTGTTCGTGGTCTGCATCAGATGGTGTGTGGGTTAGTTTGATGCACGTGGTACCAAAAAATCTGTATAATAATTGTGAATTATAATAAGAATGAACTAGAGCCTACTCAAACAATTACTAGGTGAAGGATGTAGATAGATTTTAGGAAACATAATTTTTACACCATATTGGATCACTTTCCTCATCCATTTATTGATCAAATGCTAGAAAGACTAGCTAGGCATAAATTCTATTGTTTTATTGTCATGTTCTCTTTATGCCAGAAGATTAGGAGAAGACCAATTTTACATTCCTTTGGGGCATATTTTTAGAAGGATTCCATTTGGGTTATGTAATGCCCTCGACATATTTACGAGATGCATGATTTTAAATTCTATTGTTTTATTGTCATGATTTCGGAACCTCACTCAATGATTTCTTGAAACAGAAGATTATTTTAGAACGTAAAATTACAAAAAAAAAAAAAGAATTGTTGTTAAACTCTTGTATGTATTACTTCTATGATGACCCTTATCTATTCAAGATTGGCCAAGATCAAATTATCTAGAGGTGTGTGCTTGAAGAAGAACATAAGATCATGATATGAACCAAGGGGTTAAGACCAAGCTAATTTCAGATTATGTAGCAAAGGGTTTCTCCACAAATCAATGGATATTACTCACCATTTTTCTGAGGGGAAAAACGCCACAAGGAGGTGTAATTTCCTTGATAAGTCTAACATAAATGACACCCTAACAAGTATAGATATTACTCACCACAAATGCTTGGATACTAAACAACGCCACAAAGGTTTCCAATCCCTTGATAAGTTGCTTAAAGAGGAACAAAGAGCATGAATGAGCTCTCAAATGATTTGAAAAATCAAATTTCATTCAAATTGTAGAATTCCCAGCAGCTGAGCTGCTTTTAAGTATTTATATTGGATACAAATAAACCCTAAACACTACTACATCACAGCCCTTGATCTCATCCAAGGGTGGAAAATAAAAATAGCCAAAAAGCACAAAAGGTGGCAGGAAACATTGACCAAACATATGGACAAAAATGGGGCAGCTAACTACAAAGGAATCCTATGATAAAATTACATCTTAACCCTTGATTTCATCCAAGGGCTGAAAAGAAAATTGCCAAAAATCAGTCCAAATGACACAGGAAAACATGGAGAAAATATGGGGCAGCTGAGTACAAAGAAATTTCAAGAAAATCTTACATCTTAACCCTTGATTTCATCTAAGAGCTGAAAAGAAAACTGCCCAAAATCAGTCCAAATGGCACAACAGAAATGGAGCAAAACGTAGAGCAAAATTGTAGTAGCTGAGAACAAATGAATCCCAACAAAATATTACATCTTAATCCTTGTTTTCATCCAAGGGTTGAAAAGAAAGTTATCCAAAATTAGTCCAAATGACACAACAATATGCCTAGTTTTCTTTTGCCAATTTTGCCCTAATTTCCACGCTAAGCTTGTCCCAATCCTTTCACTCCCATTTTGGGTCCTTTGGTTATGCATGACCTCTTGAATGAGCCAATTTAAAGCCTCCTCAAGTTGTACCCTCCTAGACCTTATGATGGGTCCAATTGGGATTTAGTTGGATCCATGATTCTCATCATTCCCCTACTGACATTATACTTACCAAGAAACTCTAGCTTGTAATCATTTTCATTAATCCTTTCGATGGCTTGAAATGGACCATCTTCCCATGATACATACTTTGATTTTCTTTGTTCTATAAAATGTTCTTTTCTCATGTGCACCCACACCCAAATCTCTAGGCTCAAAGATCATCCTATGACATTCTTCGTTGGCTCGTCTAATATATTCAATTGTTCTCTCAATGTTGAGCCTTGCTTTCTCTTTTTCAAAAGTTTTTGCAAATTTCGATAAAGACAATAAAGGAGCACGAGTCAATTTTTCCTTAAGTAGTTGGAATGAAATTTCTTACTCTTCTCCCAATTTGAACTTAACATTATTTTTGATGACTTCATTTATCGGTGCTACTATGCTAAAATCTTTTACAAATCACCGATAAAAGCAAGCAAGATGTGTCTGGCTTGCATGGGTATCACATCACATATCACCTCATCCTTGTACTTTCCAATGGATAAGCTCACTAATACTTGCTTATACCCCACTATCATTTAACCATTGCAACTTGTAAGGCTTATGGTGTTCAAATATAGGCAACCCTAATTTCTCAACTAAGGTAGTACTAACCACATTGGTGCAACTTGCCAAATCAATGATAACACTGCACACTTTGTTACTCACATGTTACCTTGTGTGAAAAGATGTTATCTCTTTGTTGTTCAAGGTTATCCTCCTTGACTTGAGTGCTTAAAGATCGCCTTATTACAAGTGCTTCCCCATCCACGGGTCCTATTTTCTCTTCACTAGCTTTTGCTACAGATGGCATCTCATCTTCTACACTTTCATTATCGGTTTCCAACCTCACCACTAGCTAAGGTGATCATTGCCTGCTTGTTTGGACATTGAGAGGCTATATGACCATTACCAAGACACCGAAAACACTTAAAGTCACGCTTACGAACTGGGGTATCGATTTTACCTTTATCCTTGCTAGCCCTCATCTCTTTGGCTTTGTAAGGCTCAAATCTTGGTTTGGATGTAGCTACTTCATCTTTTTTCTCATTGAACTTCCAAAGAGTAGTAGGGTTTGGTTTTGGTGTAATGGGATTAGACCTTGATGGTTGGGACTGAAAACTCGGTTTCTTTAATTGCTTTTCCACCTTAATATCCATGTGGACCATGTCCTCCAACTTCACGTAATGATAAACTTCCACAATGTTGGTAATGTTTGGATTAAACCCACTAAGTAACCTAGCCATTGTGACTTCTCTATCTTCCTCGACATTAGCTCTTACCATCGCCACTTCCATTTCCTTGTAGTACTCAACAAAGCATTTATATCCTTGAGTCAATCTTTGTAGGCATTGGTGTAACTTTCAATAGTAGTAGTTAGGCATAAACCTTTTTCTCATGATGGCCTTCATATCCTCCCAATTATCTATGAGCCTTTCACGATTTCTCCTTCTACTAATTACCAATTGATCCCACCAATTCAATGCATAGTCAGAAAACACAATTACAACGAGTTTTACTTTTTTTCTCTATGGAGCAATTGTGGCATTCAAAAATGTGCTCCACCTTCTTCTCCTACTCTAAATACAACTTCGGGTCATTCTTTCCTTGGAATTGTGGTATCTTCATTTTTATACTATTTAGATCTCTATCAACTCCATCTTGGGTTCTAGGTGGGGGTCTCCACATACCCTCTCTACCATTTCTTCCTCCTTTATACCCATTTATTCCTCCTCTAGGCATTCTTCCTTCTTCTTTCTCCAATTCTTCTTCCCAATCTTCTTCTTCTATATCATCCCTAACATGAGCTTGCCTATTAACCCTCCTAACATTGGGTGGAGGTGTTTCTCGTTGTAAAGTTGCTAAGGAATTTTCTTACCTTTCCAATCTTTCATTCATATGCCACATCAAGTCGTTCAACCTCTCAAAAGATTGTTGCAGTGCCCTCACCATGAACATCATATCCGGTCTTCCTTCGGGACTACCCCTATTGGACTTTTTTTTTGCAATTCTACAAAACAAGAGGTTAGTGTAATAAAATAGAACTAATGTAAATTCACACAATACCTCACGTGTTTAGCGCTCAGATTGATCACCCAAACCCTCTTAGTTCCTAATCAAAGCAACCAAATCTAGGAATTCCAAAAAATTTGTAAAATTATCAAACCCAAAAAAGTAGTTCACAATATCCCACTTGTTAAAGCACAAAGGAAACTAACTCAAAGTTTTTAGAGTAGTAAGCACAAGGAAAATCAATAGATCAACACAATTGGAAAACAACAATTTCCCAAAAGGAATTAAGCACACAATGGGAGATTTATAATCAAAGGGTAAAATTCTTGGAACTATGAGTTCAAATACTCACTAGAAATTAGCAAATGCAATTTGGGCTCTCTTTTTATGTTTTTTTAACAAATATGCTAATAAATCAATAGTAAATCAATACAACACCTTCAATATGAGTTTAAGGAATTTTTAAGATACGTAAAATAGCACATAAATTACGACACAAATGGGAAATGAAATTTCTACAGAAACTACCACAGAAATACTAGAAAACAACCAAAAACTGCAGAAAATAATTTCCACGCTAGGCTTGTCCCGATCCTTGCACTCCCATTTTGGGTCTTTTGGTTATACATGACCTCTTGAATGAGCCAATTTAAAGCCTCCTCAAGTTGTACCCTCGTAGACCTTATGCTAGGTCCAATTGGGATTTGGTTGGATCCATGATTCTCATCATAGCATCCATGCTTTGTCATGATTTTTATTACGGGGGCCATTTTAGAGGCTACAAAATTGCCCGTAATGTATTAGAATCTAGATTTTGCTAACGTTTTAAAGATGCTAATATATGTTACGTTGAATGTGATAGTTATCAAGGACAAATAATATAGGAAAACCAGATGAAATGCCTTTGATATCTAATTTTAGTATATCAATTTTTTGATGTATGTGAGTTTGACTTTACAGATCCTTTTCCCCCATGTTCTGGTTATGAATATATACTAGTTGTTGTGTATTATATTTCTATGTGTGTAGAAGCTCTACCCAATAAAACTATTAATGCTAATGTTGTTGAGACATTCTTGAAGGAATCAAGTTTTAATAGGTTTAGGATATAACTAGAGCAATAATAAGTGAAGGAGGGAGCCATTTTTTGAACAAACATTTTGATGAGGTACTGAAGAAGTATAACAACAACCACAAAGTGGCCACTCCATAACATTTTCAAACTTTTGATCCAGTGGAAGTGAGTAATAGACAAATAAAAGGTTTTTAGAATGCATTGTGTGCTCTTCAAGGAAGGATTGGTTAATAAAGTTTAATGAAGCCTTATGGGCTTACCGCACAACTTACAAACACTCATTGGGATGAGCCATTTCCAATTAATCTTTGGGAAAGAATACCACTTACCTAGAGAACTTGAACACCATAATTATTGGGAAATTAAATAGCTAAATATGGAACAAAGCAGGTGAGAAATGATTGTTGCAACTTATTGAACGTGAAGAGATTAGGGCCGAAGCTTATGAAAATGAAAAGTTATACAAAGAACGTACATAGTGCTATCATTATAAGAAGCTAGTTTATAAGTCTTTTATCCTTGAAATGAAAGTTTTTTTATTAACTCTCCTCTGAGATTTTTTCCAAGAATACTAAAATCAAAGATGGATGAACATAATTACCCATTTTTTTCTAAACAAAGTGGTGGAATTATTTAATCTTAAGGCAAAGAATGTTCAAGGTCAATAGGCATTGTGTGAAGCCCTTTTTACAAGGAGGATACAATTTAGAAAATATTGAGATCATATAGATATAAAATCCTTAGTAACATGAAGTTTCTTCATAAGATGTTAAACTAAGTGCTACATGAGAGGCAATCCATCATTGTAAGTAAGGGTTTCCTTGTGTAGTTGAAGAAGTGTGTATGATTAAACTCATACCACTAGACCATTCATCTGTAGGTTTTAATAGTCTCTTATACTATCTAAATCTAGAATATAAGATCTATAATTTTCATGAAATTTGAATTCTAGTAGGACACTTGTTCCCCAATGCAACTCTTTTTTCCATTTTGGATTGTTGTTTTCTTCTAGAAGGAAGGTCAGGTTTTTTTGGCCTTTACCTATTTGTTTGTTCCTTATGTGGATCAGATGTTCTTTCTCGATGAGGAATTGGTAATGAAATAAGTCTCAATTGATTTTTTGGGATCATATTTTCTGGTTTAGAATCAATTTCCCTCACTATTTTCACATCATCTTCCTCATTATTTGTACAAAGTTTTTATTTATAATGTCTTCCAAATTCTTCATCATTTAGGGTTAAAAGCTAACTAATTTTTCTTTGTCCCTATTCTTAGGGTCCTTAAATTATTCTTCTAATTATTTTCTATATCCATTAACATGGGACTATAGCTTATTTTTTATATTTTGATTTTCCTCGTTCTTTCTTTCCTTATTCCTAGGTATCAATGCATCTGATCTCCTAGGTGGTTCTTCTTTTCAATTCTTCCAATGCATTAAACTTATAACCTATAATTTTATTGTCTCTAGGTATGTTATTTACACCTTCTTATATCTATAAATTACTTATGTATGTCTTTTTGTAATTTCTTATTATAACCATATTCTCTTATTTCTTTTAGGGGTTCTCTTTGTGTTTCATTTATGTCTTATAAGGAGTTAATGTTTGATTTTTGTGCTATATCCATTTCTTCTACTAAAAGAATAAGCTTCTGTTATTTTCATTTGATTTTTGTTATTCTTGTTAGGCTACCATTAAAATCTATTTCTATATCCTATAGATTGTTTTCTTAACATTGTTAGGATAATAATGACATCATTTTCTTCCTAATATTACTTCATGTAATAATTCTTATATTTTTTTAACATTTTGTTTTAGATTTTCACCTCCCTTTTTTTGTTAGAGGTTTCTCGTTAGATATAAATGTAAACCTTGTTGCATTGCTTTTCCTTACTACATTACTTTTTCTTCCTGGTATCAAAGATCTCTCTTTAACATCTAATTCTCATTATTTTAATTTAAGCCCACTTTTTAATTCAATTTAAATTTTCAACTTTTCTTTTTTGCATTTAAGTCCTTTTTTAATTTAAATTGTTTAATTTTCTCTAAAAATATAATTTCTTACAAAAATAACACTAAATAATAATTTAAGAACTTAAAATTAACTAAAAACATTAAAAATATAGCAATTATAATTAATAAGTTAGACAAAATAATTCTAAAACATAAAATTATTAAATTGAATGCGTGAAAGGGTAATAATCTATGCAATTAATCTTTTTATTTAATAATTTTAGCAAATAATATGACCTCCATTCTAAAATTTAACTATCTTTTATGTTTGTTTGTCATGGTAGCAATGAATACGTAAATATCATTTTTTTCATAAGTAGAAAAACATTTTCATTTTGGGTATGAGCAATTTACATCATTATCATTTATTATTTTATGAATAGATATCAACTCATTATTTGTGAATCTCATTTCAGCTCGTTCATTTACGTGAAAATTTGCTCAACACACTTCTCATTTCCCAATATTGCTTTCAATTCTCTTACTCTTACACGCCCCTTTTTGGTTAGTTTTCCAAGTCCTCGTTTTTACTTTGTTTCTTCTCTTCAGGTCATTTTTTTAACGTTCGCGAAATTCCTCGCTCACTTTCCAATTGTTGTTCTTGGTTCATTCTTTTGAGCCCCTCTTATTCAAGGTTCATTACTTGTTTCATTTTCTTTTTTGTTTTGTTAACTGACATCTTCCTCTGAGAAATCACGCTATATCTCACTTATTTACCAATTTCCAGTCTTGTTCTTGAAGAAGTCACGCTATTTTCAAACGTTTTCTCATGTCTCCATTTCTAGCTTCTCGTCTTCTTTCAAGATTTCATTTATTTTTTGGTTCATTTTTTGTTTTCCTTTTGTTAATCACTTGCTCTAGTTCTCCATTTCACTTCACGGTCATTGCTACGTTTCATCTTTATCCATTTTTAGTTCCTCTTTTGCATTTTTTGAAGTTTATTTGTGCTTTTCATTTTCTTTCATTCTTGATTTTTTATTTTTGTTTTCATTTTTGATTTTATATTTAGTGCTCTCATTTTTCTTTCAAGAGATATTTAGCTCACTAATTTCGTACCTTTTTGTTCGTATTATTCATTTTCACTTCTATTATTTTTTCAATTATTCTTTGTTTCATTTTTTTACTTTAGTTATTTGTTGTAATGTTTTATTGCTTTTATTTCTTTTTCAAAATTTTGTCTAAATCTTGATTTTTTAGACACTAAGTAACATTTTTTAGGTATGTTTTATTATAAATGTTTTCTATTTTTTAATGCTTGTATTTCTTAGTCTTTATTGTTGTTTATGCTTTTAAAAGATGATTTATTTATATTTATTATTTTTGTTCTTTTGTTGCATGTCTTGGATTTACTATTTTCTTTTTTTTATTTTTGATTTTCGTTTTCAGCTTCTTTTCTTTCAAGATTTTAGTACAGAGATGGATAGAAATAGAGAAGCTAGAAGAGCGAATATGGAAGCCATAACTGGCTTGTGAAACTATTCTTGGTTCATTCTTTTCAACCCCTCTTATTCAAAGTTCGTTAACACAAAAGAAGAAAGAAATTTCATCCTTCAACTCTTGCATTTTCTTTCAATTTTGTTGTCATTGTTTTGTCTTTAGATTTCATTTCGTAGCTTTCTTTAAATTCTTCATATCTTTTTCTTGTTCTTTTTTTTTGTGTTCAATCTATCTTTGTCCTTCAAAAAAGCAAGAGAGTTGCTGCAGTTCACAGTTTAAAAAAATTATTAATTGGGGTAGCAACTCTAAACCGTTATAACTTTTAATTCGTATATCGAAATAACTATTATAATATATCAAATTGAAGCGCGTTTTGATTCCATAAAATACAATGATGCATTAGTTCCGTTATGTACATTTTTGAACCCAAATTCCATTGTTTACTCTACTTACTAAAGTCTTAAATTTTGGTCGCAACTTTTTTGCGTTTTTTCGGTTCTTGTTCTTAAGGGTTTTATTCCGATCATCTTAAGCATGTTCTTAGCAATTCAACTGTTCCTATTCCTTTGAGTTCCTATGGTCCTAGGTTGTTCACCTAAAGGATCCGCAACATTTGGTATCCGAGCCTTGGTTGCTGAAAATACGTTATATATTTTCATCTACCTATTTTTGAATAAAAATCGTTATTTGATTGTTTTCAACGTTCTTGAGTCATAAATAAAAAAAGTAAGAAATTTTGTCCTTCAAGTCTTGCGTTTTCTCTCAATTTTGTTGTTGTTTTTTTCGGCTTTGGATTCCGTTTCATAATTTTCTTTAAATTCTTAGTATCTTTTTCTTGTTCTTTTTTTTCTATGTTCAATCTATCTTTGTTCTTCAAAAAAACAAGAGAGCTGTTGCACTTCACAGTTTCAAAAATCAAAAAGTTATTAATTGGGATTGCAACTTTAAACCATTATAACTTTTAATTCATGAATCGAAATAACTATTTTAATATATCAAATCGAAGCTTCTTTCAATTCCTATAAATAATAGATAATATCAGTTCATTTTTCCTCATTTTTGAACCCAAATTCCATCGTTTACTCTACTTATTGACGTCTTAAAGTTTGTTGGCACCTGTTTTTGTTGTTTTTGGGTCTTGTTCGTAAGGGTTCTATTCCGATTATCTTAAGCACATTCTTAGTAATTCAATCATTCATATTCCTTTGAATTCCTTAATCCTAGGTTGTTTGCTGAAAGGATCCACATCATTTAGTATTATAGTCTTAGTTGCTGAAAATAGGTTATTTATCATCCCTAAAAGCTTTTGAATTTTAGATTTTTAAAAAATCGTTATTTTATTGTTTTCTATGTTCTTAAGTCATAAATTACAAAACAAAGAAAAAAAATTTATCCTTCAAGTCTTGTGTTTTCTTTCAATTTTGTTGTCGCTATTTTCATCTTTAGATTTCGTTTTGGATTTTTCATTAAATTCTTTGTACCTTTTTCCTGTTCTTTTTTTTTCTGTGTTCAATCTATGTTCTTCAAAAAAACAAGAGAGCTACTACAGTTTACAGTTTAAATATATTATTAATTGAGGTTGCAACATTAAACTGTTATAACTTTTGATTCATGCATCGAAATGACTATTATAATATATCAAAAAGAAGCTCGTTTTGATTCCTAAAAACACAACATAGGATTGGTTTAGTTCTCCATGTTTTTTAATCCAAATTCTATTTTTCACACCACTTTCTGACGTCTTAAATTTTGGTCACACCTTATTGCGTTGTCTTCGATTCTTGTTTTTTAGTGTTCTAATTTATCATCTTAACTACGTTCTTAGCAATTCAATCGTTCATATTCCTTTGAGTTCCTAGGTTGTTCACCTAAAAGATACGCATAATTTAGAATCACAACCTTTGTTGCTGAAAATAGGTTATCTATCTTCCTCTATCCATTTTTGAATTTTTAATTTTAAAAAAAATCATTATTTGATTATTTTCTGCATTTTCAAAAAAAAAAAATTAATCCTTCAAGTCTTGCATTTTCATTCAATTTTGTTGTCATTGTTTTCCTCTTTAGATTTCTTTTCATAGTTTTCTTTAAATTCTTCGTATGTTTTTTTGTTCTTCTTTTTTTTTGTGTTTAATCTATCTTTGTTCTTCAAAGAATTTTTCAGATCATTTGAGAGTTCATTTATGCTCTTTGTTCCTCTTTAAGCAACCTATCAAGGGATTGGCAACCTTTGTGGCATTGTTTAGCATCTAATAATTTTGGTGCTTAATATCCATACTTGTTAGTGTATTATTAATGCTAGACTTATCAAGGAAATATCACCTCATTGTGGTGTCTTTCCTCTCAAATAAATGGCGAGTAATATTCATTTATTTATGGAGAAATTATTTGCTATATAATCTGAAAATTAGCTAGGTCCTAACCCCTTGGTTCATATAATTTGTTATCAAAGCTTTAGGTGCTAATTTTCAGATTCCTATCCTTTATATTTGTTCTTGTTCTTGTTCTTGTGTTCTTGTTTTATTTTTGATACATAGAAAAAAAAAGAAAAAAATTATCCTTGTGTTGTGTTCTTGCTAAAATTTATTTTCCAAACCTTAAAAATATTGTTCATCTTTTTTTCCATTTTTGTTCTACATTTTCTTTGCAAATTCAATTGTGTCCAAAATAGTTCAACAGTAACCTTGCATATTTTACTGTTTCTAAAAGTATTCTGAATTTTGCTTGTAAATTCTGCTATTTCTAAAATTATTCTGCATTTTTCCTTGCATCTTCTAGAATATCTGATATTTTCTATAGTTTTCTGGTATTTCTGTAGTAGTTCCTACAGAAATTTATTTTTCCCTTTGTGTTGTAATTTATATGCTATTTTACATATCATAAAAAAATTCCTCAAACTCATATTGAAGGTGTATTGATTTACTCTTATATTATTAGCATTTTATATCAAGAAAAAAGAAAAAAAAAACAGAAAAAGAAGTGGCTAGAATTTATTCAAAAACAAAAGACAAAGAAAAGAGGCCAAATTATATATGCTAATTTGTAGCGAGTGTTTGAACTCATAGTTCCAAAAAGTTTTCCCTATTATTATAAATTCCTAATTGTGTGTTGAGTTCTTTGAGGAAATTGTTGCTCTCCCAATATTGTTAATATTTTGATTTTCCTTGTGCTTAATTAATTATTCTAATCTAAGATCCAAAACACTTTGAGTTAATACCCTTTTAGGTGTTTGATAATTCTTTAAATTTTTTGGAATTCATGGATTTGGTTACTTTGATTAGGAGTTAAGAGAGTTTGAGAGATCAATCCGAGTGCTAAACACGTGAGGTATTGAGTGAATTTACATTAGTTCTATTTTATTACACTAACCTCTTATTGTGTGGAATTGCAAAAAAAAATGTCCAACAATGGTAGACGCGAAGGAAGACCAGATATGATGTTCACGATAGTGGCTTTGCAACATTCCTTTGAGAAGATGAAAAACTTGATGGTCTATATGAATGAAAGATTGGAAAGACAAGAAAATGCCTTTGTAGCTTTACAACGACAAAACACCTCAACAGAATGTAAGGAGGTTAATAGGCAAGCACTTGTAATAAGGCAGTCTTTGACTTTTCAAGTCAAGGGGGAAGGCATTGAACAACAAAGATATAATATCATTTGCCTAAGGTGTCATGTGAGCAACAAGGTGTGTATCATTTATCCATTGCAACTTGTAAGGCTTAGGGTGTTCGAATGTAGACAACACTAATTTCTCAACTAAGGTAGTACTAGCCACATTGGTGCAACTTCTCCCATCTATGATAACACTACAAACCTTGTTGCTTACATAACACCTTGTGTGAAAGATATTATATCTTTGTTGTTCAATGTCTTCCTCCTTGACTTGAAAACTCAAAAACTGTCTCATTACAAGTGCTTGCCCATTAACCACCCTAACATTCTGTTGAGGTGTTTCTCATTGTAAAGTTGCTAAGACATTTTCTTGCCTTTCCAATCTTTCATTCATATCAACCACTAAGTTGTTCATCCTCTCAAAAGATTGTTGCAACGCTCTCATCATGAACACCATATCCGATCTTCCTTCGTGCCTACCCTTGTTGGACATTTTTTTTGCAATTCTACACAAAAAGAGGTTAGTGTAATAAAATAGAACTAATGTAAATTCACACAATACCTCACGTGTTTAGCGCTCGAATTGATCGCTCAAATCCTCTTAGTTCCTAATCAAAGCAACCAAATCTAGGAATTCCAAACAATTTGTAGAATTATATCAAACACCTAAAAAAGTAGTTCACAATACTGCACCTGTTAAAGCACAAAGGAAACTAACTCAAAGTGTTTAGAGTAGTAAGCACAAGGAAAATCAATAGATCAACACGATTGGAAAACAATAATTTCCCCAAAGGAACTAAGCACACAATGGGAGATTTATAATCAAAGGGTAAAATTCTTGGAACTATGAGTTCAAATACTCACTAGAAATTAGCAAATGAAATTTTTCCTCTCTTTTTTTTTGAATAAATTGTGGCCACTCTTTTTCTATTTTTTTTAAACAAATATGCTAATAACTCGAGTAAATCAATACAACACCTTCGATATATGTTTAAGGAATTTTTAAGATACGTAAAATAGCATATAAATTACGACACAAAAGGGAAATGAAATTGTTGCAGGAACTACCACAAAAATACTATAAATGAACCAAAAACTGTAGAAAATATTAGATATTGTTGAAATATGCAAGGAAAAATGAAGAATAGTTTCAAAAATAGCAAAATTTGCAAGGTTATTACTGAAAAACATTGGAAACCATAGAATTTGCAAGGAAAATGCAAAACAAAAAGTGGAAACAAAGAAGAACAATATTTTTAGGGTTTGGAAAATAAATTTCAATAAAAACAAATTACAAGGATTTTTTTTCTTTTTTTCTATGTATTAGAAACAAAAACAAGTACATAAGAACAAGAATAAATATAAATGATAAAAATTTGAAAATTAGCATATAAAGCTCTAATACCAAATGATATGAACCAAGAGGTTATGACCTAACTAATTTCAGATTATATAGCAAAGGGTTTCTCCACAAATAAATGGATATTACTCACCATTTTTCTGAGGGGAAAGACGCCACAAGGAGGTGTTATTTCCTTGATAAGTCTAGCATAAATGACACCTTAAGAAGTATGTATATTACTCACCACAAGTGCTTGGATGCAAAACAATGCCACAAAGCTTGCCAATCCCTTGATAAGTTGCTTAAAGAGGAATAAAGAGCATGAATGAGGTCTCAAATGATTTGAAAAATCAAATTTCATTCAAATTGTTGAATTTCCAGCAACTGAGATGCTCTTAATAGGATATAAACAAACCATAAGCTCTATTACATCATAACTTTTAATCTCATCCAAGGGTTCAAAATAAAAATAGGCAAAAAGAACAAAAGGTAGCAGAAAACATAGACCAAAATATTGAGGAAAATGGGGCAGTTGACTACAAAAGGAATCATATGAAAATATTACATCTTAACCCTTCATTTCATCCAAGGGTTGAAAAGAAAGCTGCCCAAAATCAGTCCAAATGGCATAGCAAAATTGGAGCAGTTGGGAACAAAGGAATCCCAATAAAATATTACATCTTAACCCAAATAGCACAACAATATGCCTAGTTTTCTTTTGTCAATTTTGACCTAATTTCCACCCTAGGCTTGTCCCAATCCTTGCACTCCCAATTTGGGTCCTTTGTTTATGCATGACCTAATTAATAAGCCCATTTAAAGCCTTTTCAAGTTGTGCCCTCCTAGACCTTGTGATTGGACTACTTAGGATTTTTTTGGCTCCATGATTCTCATCAACTACATTAGTTGAGAAATTAGGGTTGCTTACATTTGAACACGCTAAACCTTACAAGTTGCAATGGCTAAATGTGAGGAAGTGAAGGTTGATAAGCAAGTATTAGTGAGCTTCTTTTTTGGAAAGTACAAAGATGAGGTGATGTGTGATGTGGTACCCATGCAAGCTAGGCACATCCTGCTTGGTAGGCCTGATAATAAGATCGGAAGGTTACATCTGATGGATATAGATACAATTATTCATTTGATAAGAATGGTAGAAATATCACACTTGTTCCCCTTTCACCCAAGCAAGTCTTTGAAGATCAAATGAAGATGGTTAGAGGAAAAGAAAAGAGTAAAAATGAAAAGGAAGTGAGACTAAAGAAAAGAATGAGAGTAAATAAAAGAGTGAAAGAAAAAAAAGAGTGAATAATATACAAATAGTGACAAAGAGAGTGATAACAAGAAATTGAGAGAAAATCAGAAAGAAAAGGAAAGAGAGATTGAAAAATTTGAAAAAAAAAGAAGAGAGAAAAACAAATGTCTATGCAAAAGTGAGTGAAATCAAGAGAGAAATATTTCTTAATCAGCCAATGATTGAACTTCTATACAAAGTGGCATTTTTGAATACTAAAGAACTTGATGATTCTTTGCCTAGTTCAATCTTGCACTAATTTGATGATGTCTTTCCTGAGGAAATTCCTAATCGATTACCTCTTATCCAAGGTATTGAACATCAAATTGATTTTGTACCTGGTTTTACCATTGAAAATTAACTAGTCTACAACAATAATCCTGAAGAGACAAGGAACTAGAAACGCAGGTTAGTGAGTTGATGGGGAAGGGTACATGAGAGAAAGAATGTTTCCACCCGTTGTTCTAGTAATTTTGGTCCCCACGAAGGATGGGGGACATGGAGGATATGCATAGACTGCTGAGCAATCAACAATATCATGGTAAATTATCATCATCCTATTCCTTGCTTAGTTAATATGTTAGATGAGTTGCATGGATCTTGTGTCTTTTCTAAATTTGATTTGAAAAGCACATATCACCAAATTAGAATGAAAGAAGGTGATGAATGGAAAACTACATTTAAGAAAAAATATGGTTTATATGAGTGGTTAGTCATGCCATTTGGTTTAACTAATGCTGTAAGTACTTTCACGAGATTAGTGAACCATGTTTTGCGTTCTTTTATGGGAAAATGTGTAGTTATCTATTTTTATCATATTCACATTTATAGCAAAAATTTGGATGATTATTTGATACATTTACGATCTATTCTTGAAGTGCTTAGGAGAGAGAAACTATTTCCTAACTTAAAGAAATGCACATTTTGCATCGATAAGTTTGTGTTTATGGGTTTCATTGTGAGTGTACAAGGAGTTCAGGTTGATGAAGAAAATATTCGAGCTCTCTAGGAGTGGCCCAACCTAACAAGTTAAGTAATGTATGAAGTTTTCATGGACTTGCTTGCTTTTGTCGGTGATTTGTGAAAGATTTTAGCATAACAACACCGATAACTGAAGTCATCAAAAATAATGTTTGGTTCAAATGGAGAGAAGAGTAAGAAATGTCATTCCAACTGCTTAAGGAAAAATTGACTCATTCTCCTTTATTATCTTTACCTAACTTTGCAAAAACTTATGAAAGAGAAATCAAGGCTCAACATTGAGAGGAGGATTGAACAATATATCAAACAAGCCAACAAAGGACGTCATATGATAATTTTGAGCCTAGAGATTGGGTGTGGGTACAAATGAGAAAATAACATTTTATAGAACAAAGAAAATCAAAGTATCTACCATTGGGAGATGGTCCATTTCAAGCCATCGAAAGGATCAATGAAAATGCCTATCAGCTAGAGTTGCCTGGTGAGTATAATTTTAGCACCTCTTTTAATGTTTCTGATCTTTCTTCTTTTGATTATACATGTGAATATTTGAGGATGAATCCTCTTGAAAAGTGAGGGAATGATGAGAATCATGGAGCCAAACAAATCCCAAGTAGACCAATCATAAGGTCTAGAAGGGCACAACTTGAGGAGGCTTTCAATGGGCTCATTCAAGAGGTCAAGCATAACCAAATGACCCAAAACAATCGATTAACAATTTTTTTGAAATCTAAAATTCAAAAACAGATAGGGAAGATTGGTAAGAAATTTTCAACGACCAAGCTTGTGATACCAAATGATACAGATCCTTTAGACGAACAACCTAAGAACTCAAAGGAATATGAACGATTTAATTGATCAGAACGTGGTTAAAATGATCAAATTAGAACCCAAAAGAACATGAACAAAAGAAGATGCAATAAGTTGTGACCAAACTTTAAGTCGTCAATAAATAGTGTAAATTATGGAATTTGGTTTCCAAAACGTGGAGAACTAAACTAATGCCTTGTTGTGTTTTTAGGAATCGAAAAGAGATTCAATTTTATTTATTGTAATAGTCATTCGATACACGAATTAAAAGTTATAACAGTATAAATTTCAACCACAATTAATAATTTTGTTTTTTTAAATATGAATTGTAGCAGCACTCTTGTTTTTTTGAATAACAAATATAGATTGAACCTAGAAAATAAAGAATAACTTTTGCTGTGCTATTTGGATCAATTTTGGGCATCTTTCTTTTGAGCCCTTGGATGAAATCAAGGGTTAAGATGTGATATTTTCTTAGGAGATTTTTGTACTCAGCTGCCCCATATTTGCTCAAGGTTTTGATGTGCATTTATATTGATTTTTGGGCAGCTTTCTTTTCAGCCCTTGGATGAAATCAAGGGTTAATATGTAATATTTTCATAGGATTTCTTTGTACTCAATTTCCCCATGTTTTGTGCCACCTTTTGTGCTTTTTGGCTGTTTTTATTTTCAACCATTGGATGAGATCAAGGGCTATGATGTAGTAGATTTTAGGGTTTATTTGTATGCTATAAATAGTGAAGAGCAGCTCAACTACTGGGAATTTTTCACAATTTGAATGAAATTTGATTTTTCAGATCATTTGAGAGCTCATTCATGCTCTTTGTTCCTTTTTAAGCAACTTATCAAGGGATTGACAACCTTTGTGGTGTTGTTTAGTATCCAAGCCTTTGTGGTGAGTAATATCCATACTTCTTAGGATGTCATTTATGCTAGATTTATCAAGGAAATAGCACCTCCTTGTGACGTTTTCCCCCTCAGATAAATGGTGAGTAATATCCATTGATTTGTGGAGAAATTCTTTGCCATATAATCTGAAACTTAGCTAGGTCCTAACCTCTTTGTTCATATCACCTAAGCCTTACACGTATTAGTGAGCTTCTCCATTAGAAAGTACAAAGATGAAGTATTGTGTGATGTGGTTCCCATGCAAGTGGGGCACTTGTTATTAGGAAGACCTTTCAATTTGATAGGCGAGTCAAGCATGACGGCTTCACCAACAAGTATTCATTTGTTCACAATCAAAGAAAAATTACTCTTTTACCTATGACACCAAAATAGGTTTATGATGGTCATATGAGGTCGCAAAAAGAGAGTGAACAAAATAAAATTAGTGACAAAGAGAGTGAAAAAGACATTAAGAGAAAATCAGAATGAAAAAGAAAGAGAGATTGAAAAATTTTGAGAAAAAAGAAGAGAGAAAAACAAATGTCTAAGCAAAAGAGAGTAAAATTAGGAAAGCAATATTCCTTTATCAACTAATGATTATACTTCTATACAATGAGGCATTTTTCAATACTAAACAACTTGATGATGCTTCATCCAGTTCAATTGTTTCTATCATGCAAAAATTTGAGGATGTGTTTCCCAAGAAAATTCCTAATGATCTTATCCGAGTGATTGAACATCAAATTGATTTTGTAATTGGTGCTAACATTCCAAACCGACCAGCTTGTAGTACTAATCCTGAGGAGACGAAGGAACTACAAACGTAGATACTAGAGTTGATGGGAAAAGGAGTATGTGAGAGAAAGCATGAGTCCATGCATTGGTCCCGTAATTTTGGTCCTTAAGGAGGATGGAAAATGGAGAATGTGCGTAGACTGCTGAACAATCAACAATATTACTGTAAATTATCATCATCATATTCCTCACATAGTTGATATCATAGATGAGTTGATGCGGACCCTTTAGGCGAACAACTTAGGAAACTACAAAATCAAAGGAATAGAAACAATTGATTTGCTAAGAATGTGTTGAGCATGATCAAATTAGAACCCTAAGGAAATAAAGTCCTTAAAACCCAAATCTTGAGACACCACAAAGGATAATCACTTCCTTTGATAAGTTGGATTCAAGTATACAATTAAGTGCAGAAGAAGGAAAAACATGAAGCTTTCTAAAATTTTCTTTTCATTAATGAATATTCATCTTGCCTTCAATTTGGCATTCCAAATCTATCATCTATGTATGATCTGGAGAATCTTTAGAATATTGGTAAACACCAACTTGGTTAGCAGGTTGATTTAGTATTGCAGATTCAGGTATGAAGTCTATTTTATGTTGCATGGATGTAATTCATGGGGAATATATTCAGGAAGCTGATCCTCAAACTCCTGCAATAATGATACAATGACACTAGAAAATGATGAGTTAAGATCGTTTGTATAAAGATAAATATCCTTGTACATAAATACCAGTACTTGTTGCCTTCCCATCATTACACTCTTAATTTCTTGTTTTTCAGGAAATATACTCATTCTTTTATTTTTCTCCTTTTTGCTCACTTTTCCCTCTATTATTCTCACTTTTCTCTCCATTTTTATCACTTTTCTCTCCATTTTTGCTTTCTACCTTACTTTGTTTCCTCTTGATCACACTTTTTTCCCATAACATGCACTCTCTTGCTATTCTAATATGATCTTCATAAGCTTACAGAGGTTTGAGAGGAACTAATACAATTTTTTGGTTTTTCATTTCAAAAGAATAGTGATTTTTGTACTCATCGTGTGTCACCCACCTATCAAATTGCCATGGTCATAATAACATTATATGAACAGCATACATTGGTACCACATCACAAAGAACCTCATCTTCATATTTTCCAATGGAAAATGGAACCCAAACTTGTTTGTTAACCTCCACTTCTCCACAATTATTCAACCATGGTAGCTTGTACGATTTATGATGCACCTTCCATTTCAAATTTAACTTTTCTACCAACAAAGTTGAGGTAACCATGGTAAGTAACATCCATGGGCTCATTTTTATGGGTAATCTTGGTGGGTAACATCCAAGGGTCATTTAGTATGGCTTGTGTGGTGCATGGTGGGTAAAATCCATGTGACCTGGTGTTGGCTTCGAACATGGGTTAAGTGTGAAGGTCTTGGATAAGGGGATATGGGCGCCCCCACTGAAAGCTTAAGCTTTTGGTAGAAATGGTTAGCTACTATTTTGAAGTTTGGTATTAGAGCCTGATCTCAGGTTCGAGTCTTGAAAAGCACAAGTTTAAGGACAAACTTCCTTTGCGAAATAGGGAATGATGCAATTGTGGTGAGTAACATCCATGGCTGCAAGTAGTGTAATAAGGTGCAACCAAACTTTATGACGTCACTAAGTAGTGTAAATAATGGAATATGGTTCCAAAATGCAGAGAATTGAACTAATGATGTTTTGTGTTTTTATGAATAGAAATAAGCTTCGATTTCCTTTATTATAATAATCGTTGGATACACGAATTAAAAGTTATAAAAGTTTACAGTTGCAACCCCAATTAATAACTTTCTTTTTTTGAAAATATGAACTGTAGCAACTCTCTTATTTTTTTTTGAAGAACAAATATATATTGAACACAAAAAATAAAGAATAAGAAAAAGATACAAAGAATTTAAAGAAAACCACGATATGAAATCCAAAGATGAAAACAAGAACAACCATATTGATAGAAAACGTAAAATTTGAATGACAAAATTTCTATCATTGTTTTGTGATTTATGACTGAAGAACGCTGAATACAATCTCCCATTGTATGCTTAGTTCCTTTGGGGAAATTGTTAATTTCCAATAGTGTTGATCTATTGATTTTCCTTGTGCTTACTACTATAAACACTTTGAGTTAGTTTCCTTTGTGCATTAACAAGTGGGATATTGTGAACTACTTTTTTGGGGGTTTGATAATTCTACAAATTGTTTGGAATTCCTGCATCTGGTTGCTTTGATTAGGAACTAAGAGGGTTGGAGCGATCAATCCGAGTGCTAAACGAGTGAGGTATTATGTGAATTTACATTAGTTCTATTTATTACACTAACCTATTGTTGTGTAGAATTGCAAAAAAGAATGTCCAACAGGGGTAGTCCTAAAGGAAGACTGGATATGATATTCATGATGAGTGCGATGTAACAATATTTTGAGAGGATGAACAACTTGATGGTCGATATGAATGAAAGATTGGAAATGCAAGAAATTTCCTTAACAACTTTACAATGAGAAACGCCTCCACAAAATGTTAGGAGGGTTAATAGGCAAGCTCATGTTGGGGATGATATATAGCAAGAATATTGGGAAGAGGAATTGGAGGAAGAAGAAGGAAGAATGCCTAGAGGAGGAAAAAATGTGTATAGAGGAGGAAGAAATGATAGATGAGGTATGTGAGACCCCCACCTAGAGCCCAAGATGGAGTTGATAGAGATCTAAGTAGTATAAATATGAAGATAACACAATTCCAAGGAATGAATGACATGGACTTGTATTTGGAATGGGAGAAGAAGGTGGAGCACATTTTTGAATGCCACAACTACTCCACGGAGAAAAAGAGTAAAACTTGATGTAATTGAGTTTTCTGACTATGCATTGAATTGGTGGGATCAATTGGTCATTAGTAGGAGGAGAAACCGTGAAAGGCCCAGAGATAATTGGGAGGATATGAAGGCCATCATAAGAAAGAGGTATTGTGCCTAGATGTTACTATATAGAGAGTTACACCAATGCCTATAAAGAGGAGATATGACCAGTGGAAGGGGAAGCACTTGTAATAAGGCGATCTTTGAGCACTCAAGTCAAGGAGGATGACCTTGAACAACAAAGAGATAACATCTTTAACACAAGGTGTAATTTGAGTAACAAAGTGTGTAGTGTTATCATAGATGAGGGAAGTTGCATCAACGTGGCTAGTACTACCTTAGTTGAGAAATTAGGGTTGCTTACATTTGAACACCCTAAGCCTTACAAGTTGCAAGGGTTAAATGATAGTGGGGAAGTGAAGGTTAATAAGCAATTATTAGTGAGCTTCTCCATTGGAAAGTACAAGGATGAGGTGATGTGTGATGTGGTACCCATACAAGCCCAAAACATCTTGCCAGGTAGGCCTTGGCAATATGACATGAGAGTTACACATGACGGGTATAGAAACAAGTATTCGTGTTTGAATAATGGTAGAAACATCACCCTTGTACCCATTTCATCCAAGCAAGTCTTTGAAGAACAACTGAGGATGGTTAGGGAAAAAGAAAAGAGTGAAAATGAACAAAAAGAGAAGAATGAAAAAGAAAAAAAAGTGAAAGAAAAAAAGTGTGAAGAAAAGGAGAGGAGAGTGGAAAAAAAAGAAAGAGAAAAAATGTGAGCTTTTACGCTAAGGTAAGTGAGGTTATGAGGGCATTTTATTCAAAACAGCCCATACTTGTACTTTTGTACTAAGAGGCTAATTTTTCTATTAACGATCTTAACCAGTCTTTGCCTAGTGCCACTGTTTCTCTTTTGGAGGAATTTAGGGACGTGTTCCCTAAAGAGATTTTGGATGGGTTCCCCTAATTAGGGGGATTGAGCATCAAATTGACTTCATACCGGGAGCTTCTCTTCCAAATCAACCTGCCTATAGGACCAACCCTAAAGACACTAAGGAGATCAAAAGGCAGGTTGAAGAGTACTTGATCAAAGGTCAAGTCAGGGAGAGCCTAAGTCCATTTTTTGTTCCCATGCTACTAGTTCCCAAGAAGGTTGGATCAAGTAGGATATGTGTTATTTGTCGAGCCATTAACAATATTACGATAAAATATTAACATCCTATCCCTAGACTAGATGTCGTGTTAGATGAGTTGCATGGTTCTTGCATTTTTTCAAAAATTGATTTGAGAAGTGGATACCATCAAATTAGGATGAGAGAGGGTGATGAATGGAAACTGCTTTTAAAACTAAACATAGATTGCATGAGTGGTTAGTCATACCCTTGGGTCTAACAAATGCGCCTAGCACTTTTATGTGGCTTATGAATCATGTTCTGTGTGCATTTATTGGAAAATTTATTGTTGTCTATTTTGATGATATTCTCATTTATAGTAAAAATCTTGAAGAGCATGTCTTACATCTTAGGTATGTGCTTGAAATTTTGAGAAAAGAACAACTGTATACAAACCTGAAAAAGTGTTTTTTTTTGCATTAGTTTTTCTTGGTTTTGTTATTAGTTCTAAAGGAATAGAACTAGATGATGAAAAGGTTAAGGCTATTTGACAATGGCTAGTTTTTATTGAAGGTTTGTAAAAGATTTTAGTACACTAGGTACACCCCTAACCGAGGTCATTAAAAGGTCTGTTGGTTTCAAATGGGGCGAGAATCAAGAAAGAGCCTTTAAAGCATTGAAGGATAGTTTTGTGTTCTGCTCCTGTTTTATCTTTACCTGATTTTACTAAAACCTTTGAAGTTGAGTGTGATGCATGAGGAATAGGTATAGGAGCTGTTTTGATGCAGGAACGACGACCTATCACTTATTTCAGCGAGAAACTTCACCGAGCAGCCCTTAATTATCCAACGTATGAAAATGAGCTATATGCCTTTGTTAGGACCCTGGAGAGATGGCAACATTACCTTTGGCCAAAAGAATTTGTCATCCATACCGATCATGAATCTCTAAAACATTTGAAGCACCAAGGAAAATTGAATATGAGGCATGCTAGATGGATGGAATTCATTGATATGTTTCCTTATATTGTTCAATATAAGAGAGGTAAGGAGAATGTTGTAGTCGATGCTTTATCACAGAGCTATGCCTTACTCTCAACTTTAAATGCTAGATTGCTAGGATTTGAATATTTTAAGGAAATGTATGTTAATGATGATGATTTATCTGCTATTTACCATGCATGTGAAAAAACTTCTTTTGTAATGTTTTATAAATTAGATGGGTATTTATTTAAAGAAAATCAATTGTGTATACCCAAATGTTTCATGCGTGAGTTGTTAATTAAGGAGGCCCATGGGGAGGATTAATGGGGCATTTTGGAATTAAGAAGACTTTAGATGTTTTAAGTGAGCATTTTTATTGGCCAACAATAAGGAAGGATGTAGGGAGAATATGTTCTAGATGCATCACTTGTAAGCAAACCAAATCCAAAGTCCTACCACAAGGACTATATACTCCCTTACCCGTACCGAGCACACCTTGGGTAAATATTTCCATGGATTTTGTTTTAGGGTTACCTAGGTCTAGGAAGGGCAGGGACTCCATTTTTGTGGTTGTAGATAGGTTTTCTAAAATGGCACACTTCATAGTGTATCATAAAACCGATGATGCCACTAATATAGTAGAGTTGTTCTTTAGGGAGGTTGTTAGGCTACATGGAGTTCCTAGGAGCATTGTGTGTGATAGGGATGTTAAATTCCTTAGTTATTTTTGGACTCTGTCTATATTGCTTAGCCAATAATAAAAAAGAATTTGAAAAATTGGGAGGATTGTTTACTTTTTGTTGAATTTGCTTATAACTAGAGTATGCATTCAACTACTAATCATTCTCCATTCAAAATTGTTTGTGGTTTCAATCCACTCACTCCTTTGGACTTATTACCTATACCTATTTCATAGAAAACTAACTTAGATGATGCCAGGAAGGCTGAAACAGTGAAGAACCTCCATGAATACATTCATGATCAAATTGAGAAGAGAAATAAGGATTATGCTTATAGGGCCAACAAAGGGTGGCAAAGAGTCATTTTTGAGCCTGGTGATTGGGTTTGGGTGCATATGAGGAAGGAACAGTTTCCTCAAAAAAGACGGTCCAAGTTGCAACCTAGTGAAGATGGACCCTTTCAAGTGATCGAGAAAATTAATGACAAGCCTACAAAATCGATCTTCCTGGTGAGTATAATATCAGTACCTTTTTTAATGTTTCTGACAAATTCCATGTTCACCAATCAAAAGGTGTAGGAGTTCATAACTCAAAGAGGCTTTAAATAGGCTCATTCAAGAGGTCATGCATAACCAAGGGGAACCAAATTAGGAGTGCAAGGATAGGGACAAGCCTAGGATGGATATTAGGACAAAATTGGCAAAAGAAAACTAGGCATATTGTTGTGCCATTTGGACTAATTTGGGTAGCTTTCTTTTCAGCCCTTAGATGGAAACAATGGTTATGATGTAATATTTTATTGGGATTCCTTTGTTCTTAGCTGCTCCAATTTTGCTCCATATTTTGCTCCATTTTTTACTGTGCCATTTGGATTGATTTTGGGTAGTTTTCTTTTCAGCCCTTGGATAAAATCAAGGGTTAAGATTTAATATTTTAATTGGATTACTTTGTAGTTAGCTGCCCCATTTTTATCCATGTTTTGGTCCTTGTTTTCTGCTACCTTTTGTGCTTTTTGGTTGTTTTTATTTTTAACGCTTGGATGAGATCAAGGGCTACGATGTAGTAGAGCTTTAGGGTTTGTTTGTATCCTATTAAGAGAAGCTCACCTTCTGGAGATTCACAATTTGAATGAAATTTGATTTTTCATGTCATTTGCGAGTTCATTCATGCTCTTTATTCCTCTTTAAACAACTTATAAAGGTATTGGAAGCCTTTGTGGCATTGTTTAGCATCTAAGCATTTGTGGTAAGTAATATCCATACTTGTTAGGGTTCGTTTATGCTAGACTTATCAAGGAAATAGCACCTTCTTGTGGTGTCTTTCCCCTCAAAAAATGGTGAGTAATATTCATTGATTTTTGGAGAAATCCTTTGCTACATAATCTGAAATTAGCTAGGTCCTAACCCCTTGGTTCATATCATTAGTCCTACTGGCTGGTCAGTTTGTAATGTTAGCACCAAGTACAAAATCAATTTGATGTTCAATCCCTC
Source organism: Hippophae rhamnoides (assembly GCA_033030585.1). Taxonomy (NCBI): domain Eukaryota; kingdom Viridiplantae; phylum Streptophyta; class Magnoliopsida; order Rosales; family Elaeagnaceae; genus Hippophae; species Hippophae rhamnoides. Next base: position 38,857,290 of record CM065438.1, on the reverse strand, counting down.
GGATAAGAGGTATTCCATTAGGAATTTCCTCTAGTAAGACATCCTTAAATTCCTACAAGATAGAAAATATTGAACTAGGCAAAGCATCATCAACTTGTTTAGTATTCAAAAATTCCTCATTGTATATGTTGAGTTGATGGATATATTACAGCAAGCCATAAAGGTGGAGGAATAATTCAAATGAAAGGGATTCACTAGGAGGGGACAACCTACGGCTACCACAAGTCCATGGAAGATAGTTCCAAAAAGGGATGAGCAGCTACAAAATAAGCCAAAACATAAACTACCATAGAGTGACAAAACACAAATATCGTCACTAAATCAGGTAACTCCAAGACATCGAGTTTTAAAACATGTGATCTTAAGTGTTTTAAATGTTAGGGGCGAGAACGCATCGCCAGGAAATGTGTGAAAAAAATGATGATGGTGATAAATGCTTAAGGATAGCTTGGGTCAGAGAAAGATGAAGAGGTAGATGATGATGATGTACCATCTATGGAGGATGCCGATTATGAAGAAAATGTTGTGATTGGAGATTTATTGGTAACAAGGCGAGTTCTCAATGTGTAGGTCAAGGAGGAAGAGAGGAAGAAAGTAACCAAAGGGAGAACTTGTTTCATACCTGGTGCTTTGTAAATAACAAAGTTTGTAGTGTCATTATTGATGGCGGAAGTTGCACAAATGTTGCCAGCACTGATTTGGTATAGAAATTGGCATTAACTACCTTAAAACATCCTCAACCTTACCGACTTCAATGGTTGAATGAAAGGTGGCAAAGTCAAGGTGACAAACCAAGTGATGGTGGCATTATCCATTGGATAATATGAGGATAAGGTACTTTGTGACGTGGTTCCTATGCACACATGCCATTTATTGTTGGGGAGACCATGATGGATTCACAAATAAGTATTCTTTCACTCTTAAAGGGAAATCTATTACTATTGTGCCATTAACTCCAAAACAGGTCAGGGAGGACCAATTAAAGTTACAAAGATCAAATTAAAAAAAAGAGTTAAAAAAAAGGAGAGAAAAACATTGATCAAAGTAAACAAAAAAAAGAGGTTCAGCCATAGTGAAAACAAGAGAGGAAAAATTCAATTATATTGCAAAAAAAAGTGAGATCAAGAGAGAATTATTTTCCCATTAACCCTTATTGTACTCATGTACAAATGAGCTCTTTTATGTACTAATGATCTTGTTGGTGCATTACCGAGCGATATTGTTTCTCTTTTACAGGAGATTGAAGATGTCCTTCCTGAAGAGGTACCTTATGGTTTACCTCCGATCTGAGGGATTGAACATCAAATTTACTTCATACCTAGTGCATCAATTCCAAATCGACCTACTTATAGGAGTAATCCGGAGGAGACCAAGGAACTTCAGATGGAGGATGTGTGTTGATTGTCGAGCCATCAACAACATAATGGTAAAGTATTGTCATCCCATTCCAAGATTAGATGATATATTGGATGAATTATGATATGAACCAAGGGGATAGGATCTAGCTAATTTCAGATTATATAGCAAAGGGTTTCTCCACAAATCAATGGAAATTACTCACCATTTTTCTGAGGAGAAAAGACGTCACAAGGAGCTGCTATTTCCTTGATAAGTCTAGCACAAATGACACCCTAACAAGTATGTATATTACTCACCACAAATGCTTGGATGCTAAACAACGCCACAAAGTTTGCCAATCCCTTGATAAGTTGCTTGAAGAGGAACAAAGAGCAAGAATGAGCAGTCAAATGATCTGAATATTCAAACTTCATTCAAAATTATGTTTTACAGCAGCTGAGCTGCTCTTAATAGGATACAAACCAACCCTAAGCTCTACTACATCATAGCCCTTGATCTCATCCAAGGGTTCAAAATAAACACAGCCAAAAAGCAGAGAAGCTAGCAGAAAACATTGACCAAAACATGGAAAAAATAGGGCAGCTGACCACAAAGGAATCCTATAAAATATTACATCTTAATCCTTGATTTCATCCAAGGGTTGCAAAGAAAGCTGCCCAAAAAGAGTCCAAATGACACATGGAAATTGGAGCAAAATATGGAGCAGCTGAGAACAAAAGAAAGCCCTATAAAATATTACATCTTAACCCTTGTTTCCATCTAAGGGCTGAAAATGAAGCTGCCCAAAAAAGTCCAAATGGCACAACAATGTGCCTAGTTTTATTTTGCCAATTTTTCCCTAATTTCCATCCTAGGATTATCCCAATCCTTGCACTCCCAATTTACGTCCCCTTGATTATGCATGACCTCTTGAATGAGCACATTTAAAGCTTTTTCGAGTTGTGCCTTCCTAGACCTTGTGATTGGTCCACTTGGAATTTGTAGAGCTCGATTATTCTCATCATTCCCCCTCTCTTCAAGAGGATTCATCCTCGAATCATCACCTGCATAATCAAAAGGAGAAAGATCAGAGACATTAGAAGAGGTACTAACATTATACTCACCAGGAAGATCAATTTTGTAGGCATTGTCATTGATTCGCTCAATCACTTGGAAAGGTCCATCTCCCGGAGGTTGCAACTTCGACCGTCTTTTTTCAGGAAACCGTTCCTTCCTCATATGCACCCAAACCCAATCACCAGGCTCAAAAATGACTCTTCGCCTCCCTTTGTTGGCTCTGTAAGCGTAATCCTTATTTCTCTCCTTAATTTTTCATGAATGCATTCATAGAGCTTCTTCACCGTTTCAGCCTTCCTAGCACCATCTAGGTTAGTTTTCTCTGAAACACGAATGGGTAATAAGTTCAAAGGAGTTAGTGGATTCAAACCATAAACAATTTCGAATGGAGAATGATCAATAGTTGAATGCACACTCCGGTTATAAGAAAATTCAACAAAATGTAAACAACCTCCCAATTTTTCAAATTCCTTTTTATTACCGCCCTAAGCAACATGGACATAGTCCTATTGACTACCTCAGTTTGCCCATCTGTTTGAGGGTGACAAGTAGTCGAAAATAAGAGTTTAGTGCCCATTTTAGCCCAAAGAGTTTTCCAAAAATAACTAAGGAATTTAACATCTCTATCAGACACAATGCTCCTAGGACCTCCAGCCTAACAACCTCCCTAAAGAACAACTCTGCTACATTAGTGGCATCATCAGTTTTATGACATGCTATAAAGTGTGCCATTTTAGAAAACCTATCTACAACCACAAAAATGGAGTCTCTATCCTTCTTAGACCTAGGTAACCCTAAAACAAAATCCATGGAAATATCTACCCAATGTGTGCTTGGTACGGGCAAGGGAGTATATAGTCCTTGTGGTATTACTTTGGATTTGGCTTGCTTACAAGTGATGCATCTAGAAGATATTCTCCCTACATCCTTCCTTATTGTTGGCCAATAAAAATGCTCACGCAAAACTTCTAAAGTCTTCTTAATTCCAAAATGCCCCATTAATCCCCCCCCCCCATGGGCCTCCTTAATTAACAACTCACGCATGGAACATTTGGGTATACACAATTGATTTTCTTTAAATAAATACCCATCTAATTTATAAAACTTTTCAAAAGAAGTTTTTTCACATGCATGGTAAATAGTAGAGAAGTCATCATCATTAGCATACATTTCCTTAACATATTCAAATCCTTGCAGTCTAGCATTTAAAGTTGAGAGTAAGGCATACCTCCATGATAAAGCATCGGCTACAACATTCTCCTTACCTCTCTTATATTGAACAATATAAGGAAAAGTCTCAATGAATTCCATCCATCTAGCATGCCTCCTATTCAATTTACCTTGGCGCTTCAGATGTTTTAGAGATTCATGATCGGTATGGATGACAAATTCTCTTGGCCAAAGGTAATGTTGCCATGTCTCCAGGGTCCTAACCAAGGCATATAGCTCCTTGTCATACGTTGGATAATTAAGGGCTTCTCCATGAAGTTTCTCGCTGAAATAAGCGATAGGTCGCCGTTCCTGCATCAAAACAACTCCTATACCTATTCCTGATGCATCACACTCAACTTCAAAGGTTTTAGTAAAATCAGGTAAAGATAAAACAGGTGCAGAACACAAACTATCCTTCAATGCTTTAAAGGCTCTCTCCTGATTCTCGCCCCATTTGAAATCAACAGACCTTTTAATGACCTCGGTTTGAGGTGCAGCTATTGTACTAAAATATTTGACAAACCTTCGATAAAAACTAGCTAAGCCGTGAAAACTTCTAACCTCGGTTATAGATTTAGGTGTGGGCCATTCTCGAATAGCCTTAACCTTTTCCTCATCTACCTCTACCTCCTTAGAACTAACAACAAAACCAAGAAAAACTAACTTGTCCATGCAAAAAACACACTTTTTCAAGTTCGCATACCATTGTTCTTTTCTCAATATTTCAAGCACATACCTGAGATGTAAACATGTTCTTCAAGATTTTTACTATAAATGAGAATATCATCAAAATAGAAAACAAAAAATTTTCCAATAAATGCACGTAGAACATGATTCATAAGCCTCATAAAAGTGCTAGGTGCATTAGTTAGAGCAAAGGGCATGACTAACCACTCAAATAATCCATGTTTAGTTTTAAAAGCGGTTCTTCATTCATCACCCTCTCTCATCCTAATTTGATGGTATCCACTTCTCAAATCAATTTTTGAAAAAATGCAAGAACCATGCAACTCATCTAACATGTCATCTAGTCTAGGGATAGGATGTCGATATTTTACCGTAATGTTGTTGATGGCTCGGAAATCAACACACATCCTACTTGATCCATCCTTCTTGGGAACGAGTAGCACGGGAACAGCAAATGGACTCAAGCTCTCCCTAACTTGACCCTTGATCAAGTACTCTTCAACCTGTCTTTGAATCTCCTTAGTTTCTTCGGGGTTGGTCCTATAGGCAGGTCGGTTTGGAAGAGAAGACCCAGGTATAAAGTCAATTTGATGCTCAATCCCCCTAATTGGTGGCACACCATCTGGAATCTCTTCAGGGAACACGTCTTTAAATTCCTGCAAAAGAGAAATAGTGGTACTAGGCAAAGACTGGCTAAGATCGTTAATAGAAAAATTTGCCTCCTTGTACAAAAGTACAAGTATGAGATGTTTTGAATAAAAAGCCTTCTTGACCTCACTTGCCTTAGCATTAAAATTCACATTTTTTTTCTTTAGTATTTTTCCACTCTCCTCTCCTTTTTTTCACTCTTTTTTTTCTTTTTCATTCTTCTCTTTTTGTTCTTTTTCATTCTTGTCTTTTTGTTCTTTTTTCCTAACCATCCTCAATTGATCTTCAAAGACTTGCTTGGGTGAAATGGGTACAAGTGTGATGTTTCTACCATTCTTCACAAAAGAATACTTGTTTCTATGTCCGTCATGTGTAACCCTCCTATCATATTGCCAAGGCCTACCTAGCAAGATGTGTCAGGCTTGCATAGGTACCAAATCACACATCACCTCATCCTTGTACTTTTCAATGGAGAAGCTCACTAATACTTGCTTATTAACCTTCACTTCCCCACTATCATTTAACCATTGCAACTTGTAAGGCTTAGGGTGTTCAAATGTAGGCAACCCTAATTTCTCCACTAAGGTAGTACTAGCTACATTGGTACAACTTCCCCCATCTATGATAACACTACACACTTTTTTACTCACATGACATCTTGTGTGAAAGATGTTATCTCTTTGTTGTTCAAGGTCATCCTTCTTGACTTGAGTGCTGAAAGATCGCCTTATTACAAGTGCTTCCGCATCCACGGGTCCTGTCTCCTCTTCACTAGCTAAGGTGATCATTGCCTTCTTGTTGGGATATTGAGAGGCTATATGACCATTACCAAGACACCGAAAACACCTTAAGTCACGATTACGAATTGGGGTGTCGATTTTACCTTTGTCCTTGCTAGCCACCATCTCTTTGGCTTTGTAATGCTCAAATCTTGGTTTGGTTGTAGCTATTTCATCTTTTTTCTCATTGGACTTCCAAGGACTAGTAAGGTTTGGTTTTTGTGTAATAGGACTAGACCTTAATGGTTGGGATCTAAAACTCCGTTTCTTTAATTGCCTTTCCACCTTGATTGCCATGTGGACCATGTCCTCCATCTCCACATAATGATGAAGTTCCACAATCTTGGCAATGTCCGGATTCAACCCACTAAGAAACCTAGCTATGGTTGCCTCTCTATCTTCCTCGACATTAGCTCTTGTCATAGCCACTTCCATTTCCTTGTAGTACTCATCAACACATTTATATCCTTGAGTCAATCTTTGTAAGCGTTGGTGTAACTCTCTATGGTAGTAGCTAGGCACAAACCTCTGTCTCATGATAGCCTTCATATCCTCCCAATTATCTATGGGCCTTTCATGGTTTCTCCTCCTACTAATGACCAATTGATCCCACCAATTTAATGCATAATCATAAAACTCAATTACAGAAAGTTTTACGTTTTTTCTGTGGAGTAGTTGTGACATTCAAAAATATGCTCCACTTTCTTCTCCCACTCCAAATACAACTCCGGGTCATTCTTTCCGTGGAATTGTGGTATCTTCATTTTTATACTACTTAAATCTCTATCAACTCCATTCCAAGATTAGATGATATATTGGATGAATTATGATATGAACCAAGGGGATAGGATCTAGCTAATTTCAGATTATATAGCCAAGGGTTTCTCCACAAATCAATGGAAATTACTCACCATTTTTCTGAGGAGAAAAGACACCACAAGGAGCTGCTATTTCCTTGATAAGTCTAGCATAAATGACACCCTAAAAGTATGGATATTACTCACCACAAATGCTTGGATGCTAAACAACGCCACAAAGGTTGCCAATCCCTTGATAAGTGGCTTGAAGAGGAACAAAGAGCTAGAATGAGCTTTCAAATGATCTGAATATTCAAACTTCATTCAAAAATTATGTTTTACAGCAGCTGAGCTGCTCTTAATAGGATACAAACCAACCCTATGCCATCACAGCCCTTGATCTCATCCAAGGGTTGAAAATAACCACAGCCAAAAAGCAGAATAGCTAGCAGAAAACATTGACCAAAACATGGAAAAAATGGGGCAGCTGACCATCCAAGGGTTGCAAAGAAAGCTTCCCAAAAAGATTCCAAATGACACATGGAAATTGGAGGAAAATATGGATCAGTTGAGAACAAAAGAAAACCCTATAAAATATTACATCTTAACCCTTGTTTCCATCTAAGGGCTGAAAATGAAGCTGCCAAAAAAAGTCCAAATGGCACAACAATGTGCCTAGTTTTATTTTGGCAATTTTGCCCTAATTTCTATCCTAGGATTATCACAATCCTTGCACTCCCAATTTAGGTCCCATTGATTATGCATGACCTCTTGAATGAGCACATTTAAAACCTTTTCGAGTTGTGCCTTCCTAGACCTTGTGATTGGTCCACTTGGAATTTGTAGAGCTCGATTATTCTCATCAAACTACATGGTTCTTGTGTCTTTACAAATATTGATCTTAAGAGTCGATATCATCATATTAGGATGAAGAAAGGTGATTAATGGAAAACTGCTTTTAAGACTAAATATGGTTTATATGGGTGGTTAGTGATGGCTTACGGTTTAACTAATCCTCTAAGAACATTTATGCGTTTGATGAATCATGTTTTACGTGCATTTATTGGTAGATTTGTAGTTGTGTATTTTGATGATATCCTAATTTATAGCCAAAACTTGGAAGAACATGTAATGCATTCGAAATCTATTTTGGAAATTCTAGGGAAAGAAAGGTTGTTTGCTAACCTCAAGAATTGCACCTTTTGCATGGATAAGCTTGTGTTTCTTGGTTTTGGTTGTTAGCAAAAGAGGAATTGAGGTGGATGAGGAAAAGGTGAAGGCAATCCAAGAATGGCCATTGCCAACAAAAATTAGCCATGTGAGGAGTTTCCCCGGCTTAGCTAGTTTCTATAGACATTTTTTACGTGATTTTAGTAGCTTAGCCACCCCTCTTACTGAAGTCATCAAGAAAAATGTACCATTTAAGTGGGGGAAAGAACAAGAAAAGGCATTTAATATGACCAAAGAAAAGTTAACTAATGCATATTTGCTTGTCTTACCTAACTTTGCTAAAACTTTTGAAATTGAGTATGATGTTTCACGAATAGGTATTGGAGCTATTTTGATGCAAGAAAGGCAACCAGTTGCTTATTTTAGTGAAAATTTGAATGGGGCAACCCTAAATTACCCAACTTATGATAAGGAATTATATGCCTTGGTAAAAGCTTTGGAAATTGGCAACACTATCTATGGCCAAAGGAATTTGAGATTCACACAGATCATGGATCTTTGAAGCATTTGAAAGGACATCAATGGTTGAACAAACACCATCCCAAGTGGGTGGAATTCATTGCAACATTTCCTTGTGTGATTAGATACAAGCAAGGTAAAGAAAATGTGATGGCTGATGCATTGTCCCGAAGGTATTCTTTACTCTCCATTTTAGATAAAAAAACTACTACCTCGGGATAATGGACCATTTCAAGTAGTGGAACGCATAAATGATAATGCCTACAAGCTTGACTAACTAGGTGAGTATGGTGTTAGTGCGAGCTTTAATGTTGTTGATTTGTCTCCTTTCGACTTAGGTGATGATTTGAGGACAAATCCTTCTCAAGAGGGGGAGAATGATGCAAACCAAGGAGCTGGATATTACAATTATAACAGTGGAAATGAAGCTGAATTTGCACAAGACTATCTGTCACTTCCTAGTGGCCCAATGACAAGATTTAGAGCTAAACATTTCAAGGAAGCTTATTATCTTCCAAATTCGTAGTCAATATTTTTTGACCATTAAAGGGTGTGAATTTGAAGACTTTCAACAATATTATAACATCCAATCAATTGAAGAAGCTTATTAGCATGCAAATTTGTAGCCAGCAAAGTTTGACTATTAAAGGGTGTGAATTTAAAGATTTTTTAAGCATATAAATAGAACAACTTGGTCTTGGCTGGACATGTTAGAATACATTGAATCTAGTCATTTACCTATTTAATTGTTGTGTTTAGGAGTCCAAATTGGCTGATTTAAAAGGTCCAAAATAGCTATTTATTAGAGTCCAAAAAAGGTAAAGAACTTGTTTAGTCAAATTTTTGTGCTATAAGTTTGACTTTGCCTATTCTTGGAGGGTTGTTCCTAGTATGAAGAGGAGTGCTACAAATTTTAAAGAACAGATTGGAATTATTATGTAAATTATCTTCTTGTGAGGTGTTGTGTTCCTCTTACTTCTTAAAAGAACTCTTGAACTTATCAAGTTAATCTTCTGGCGTTCAAACAACCAAACTTAACACCCTAAATTCTTGAGAGAATTCTTAGGTTTTCGTGGTGTCGCGTTTCAATCCTTCGTAGTCTGTATTTTAATCTTGTAAGGTGATGGCTTAAGACTCAACAAATCTTGGGGTTTTGATCCATCACTATTACCGGTTTTCATCACAATTGTTGGTGGGTTTCGTATCAAAAGATCTTGTGAATATTTGGAAACATCAACTTTATTAGAGCTTAGGAACATTAACTTGTTTAGCACTGCAATCTCCATTATTCCCCTCCTCTTCAAAAAGATTCATCCTAGATTCTTAGCTGTATAACACGTCTATTTGGTATAATGGATCCATGTGTTCTCTATTTGATGATCAATTGCACTCAAAGGTGGTAATCCATAGGGAATCTCTTCAGGAAAATGATCCTCAAAGTCCTACAATAAAGAAACAACGACTAGGCAAAGATGACTTAAGATCGTTAGTAGAAAGATAAACATTTCCATCATTGCACTCTCAATCTCTTGTTTTTGAGTAATTACCCTCATTTTTTTATTTTATTTTCTTTTGTTTCCTAACAATTCTGTTTAATTAAAAAGTTAAGTTAATTAAGTTAAGTAAAAATCTAATTTAATTAAGTTAATTAAGTAAATAAATCTAAGTTAATTAAATTAAGGGAAAATCAAGATAAAACATAGTTAAAGAAAAAATAAATAATAAATAATAAATAATAAATAATAAAATAAAATTGAAAAAGGTAAAAGAAAACAAAATAAAAATAAAAAATTGAAATTTTCTTTTTATTGATATATTTTTTTAAAAAAAATAATTAAAATTAACATTTAAAATAAAAAACTTTTAACAGTAAATGAAAATTAAAAATTAAGTTTTTATTTATTTATTTAATTTTTTTTAAAAACTTTTTTATGAAAATAATTAATAAAAATTTATTTAAGGTTTTTTTACTATTCATAAACGGTAAGTTTATTTTACTATTCACGCTATAATTTTTATTTTTATTTTTTTGATTATTTTTATTTCTTATGAAATTTGAAATTTGATTATTTTTATTTTTATTATTATAATTTTTTTGTTTTGTTTTTATTTTTTTATTTTTAACTCAAAATAAAAATAAAAATCACAATTATTTACAACACAAAAAGTTTTTTAAAATTTTGATAAATAATTTAAAAACGTTATTCCTTCCCCGGCAACGGTGCCAAAAACTTGATAAAGCAAAAACTGGCATCGCCGATCCTAGCTATACTTTGGTTTTATATTTATAAAACTCTCGCAAGTGCACAAATCATTTCGTAGAAAATGATAAGTATACTCCCAAGGTCAATCTAAGGAAGGAATATATATGGTTTTTAATTTATTATTCAAACTTTTAAAAACAAAATTAAATCCTAAACACCCTGTCACGATATTTGGTTTTTGTGTTTCTAATCTAATAACATAAAAATAAACATAGATACAGATTCAATAAATATTTATGCAAATTTTATCATTTATAATAGTGGAGTATTTATGGATATAATAACTAAGTTAATTATGCTTGCTCATATTATCTAGATTATTAAATATATAAATTGATATTTATTGATTCTCTCTTTTTTATATGAATATCATATTTGGTAGGGTTAGATATTCTTTGCTAACTAAACAAATCAATTAACACCTATGGATGGGGTTGATAACTAATTTGGTTAATTAAATTAATTCATTTTTCTAAGAGATTGAAAATAAACCATTTAAATGCCACCTTTGGTGGGGTTAGATAGTTTAAACTTTATTCAAGGAATCCAAATTAAACCTAAGAATTTAATTATCCGAGTACTAACTTTCAAGTTTTAAAACCACTACTGAAAACATGTTGTCAATACATTTTCAGATAATAATTCCTTTTTCTTATAAAAAGTGGGTAAAAAAATGATAAAAATTGGTGGAAATGCATAGTAGTGAATGATGATGTATTTGATGACATCAGCATAACGTGGGGGGCGACTGTGCGCGGATTGGGGCGTAGATGGTAGCGGCGCGTGCAGAAGGCATCAGTGGCGCGAACAGGCGCATGCGGAAGGCAACAGTGGGGCGTAGGGGCGCGCACGGCTGGCGAGGCACTGAGTGCGGGCGCGCAGCTGGGCAGCTGGGCGGCGCGATTTCCTCCTTTTTGACCCATTTTCTCCAATTTTTCCATATTTGTTGACCTTTCCTCATTTATTTATTAATATATTTGTGATGTGTTACCTCTAGTATTCTTCTTTGAGTCTTTAAGTTACATTTTTAAGCGAAAATACCTGAAAATAATAAAAATAACCGTGATTTCGAAAAAGACAAATTTATATAAATATATGATAAAATCATATAAATAGATATATTTTTAATCAATTAATGTTCATAAAATCATGATAATTTTAGTGCTTTTTGAGCACTCATCACCCACAAACTCAAAGCAATTGAAATGATTGATTTGTTAAGAACATGTTAGTTATGATCATATTAGAACCCTAAGGAAACAAAGTCCTTAAAACCCAAATCTTGAGATGCAACAAAGGATGAGAACTCCCTTTGATAAGTTGAATTCAAGCATTCAATAGAGAACACAAGAAGGCAAAGCAAAAACCTTTCTGAAATTTTCTTTTCATTAATGAATATTCGTTTTTGCCTCCACTACATGGGACAAATATTCTTTATGTGATACTCGATTTGGTCAGAACAAGAAAAACATCTATTTCCAAATTTTCCTCAAATCAAAATCCTCGTTAAAAGCTTATGGAAGAGCATATTTTTCACTAAACCATAAAAAATACACAACCATTAGAAGGATATCATGTAATTTAGTAGGTTATTGTGTGGTTAGTTATAGTTTGGTGAGTAATTGTTTGGTGAGCAAAGGAGTGCTTGTTTATTGTTTTTATTAGGTTTCCTTTAATGGATTTGATCAGCATTTCATGCCTATAACCATGTGGAATTTAACGATTTATTAGCTAGTTGGGTAGCATAGTAAGGTTAGAGGTGCAACTAGAAGAGTTGGCTCTATATTCAGATTTTTTTCTCAATTGGATTGCAATCTCCGAAGTCCTTGATTGATGGTCCCCATTAGCATTAGTGCAAATTAGAAGCCGTTGTTTTTGGAAGGCAAGGTACTCATGTTTGATCGTAGATTCCACTGTAGCAGTAGTTCTAGTTCTACATTAGGAGCACGGGAGATCTGTCTCTCTAAAGGAGGTACTGACCCCTTCCATAGTACGATACGATGTAGTTGAAAAACATAAGCCCAAATATGGTACACCCTCTTTCTCGAATCCCAATTCTAGTGTCGTTAGTAGAAGTAGAGATAGGGGGAGATGAGATTTTTTACAACATTTATGTGAAAATTACAGAAGCCGCTATAAAGGGAAGAAGCACATCCTGCACCTTCACCTGCGAAGCGCTACGCTCCTGCTTACGAAAGACTACTTTCCAAGCGAACTACTGAAGACAGACTACAGGGAGTGGGAATAAAGCTCCAGCCCTTAGCCCTAAAAAATCCGCCCGAGGACCACCTATGCTATAACCAAGCCCGATGCTGCCAATAACTAAAACTTCCTTACCTAAATGAATTCACACAAATGCTTAAGACCAACCCAATCTCATTCTTTTCTTCACTACTACAACGTGCTTTCTACTTTGGTTAAGGCATTACGATCATCCTTAATGCTTTATCTATGATTTACATAAAATGAAAAATATCTCAATGATTTATTACATCGCTTTCTATGCGACTAGAATTAGTTGATAGTGGAACTCAACTGGGATAGAAGATATGAAAAGGAAGGAAGTGACATACACCTACCTAAACTTATCTTGCTTTAGCGTAAAAGAACCGTGGATATCGCACTTTAGCTAGAACTTTCATGGCTTACTATCACGCATATGGTCTAAAAAATGTACTTGTCAAGGGCCCAAGTGTGAACCTTCATTTATGCATCTAGCTAGAAAAGGAAGACACAAGGCAATGTATGGTTTAGTATAACATTAGAGAAGCAAAACCTCCAAGCTCAAACATCTCAAACTCTAAAATTACCTTTCTATCCTTCCTCCAGCACCGGAAGCAGAACTGCCTGACCGAAGGATATAGACAGGAAGGGAAGAGGAAGACGGTCATACAAAGGCCGAATAAAGCTCTCTTGGAGCAGCATCTGAATGGACCTACAGTCACTTCAGTACATACGAAGCCATGAACTTGAATTTATAAGTATTCAATGTGGGCATATAAACAATAAAAGAAAAAGACCGAACCAGCAAGACTAATGTATACTTATACCTTTGAGGGGTCCACTTATACTATTGATAAAGTCTCTTAAGATACCGTAGGTTATATAAGATTCAATTCAATCTAACAAGCGCGGCTACTACAAGATCTTTATAAACCAAAGAAGCTGAGCCTACTTTACGCATTTACGCATTACACATTACGCATTTACTTCCTTGTGCCCATAGCTTTACCTCAGCCTTGAAATACATGCACGAATGCCTTCCTTTATTGAAAAGCGAACCAAGTAGAAGGGAAAAGGACTAAGACATTCCTTGCCCTAGTACACACCCCAGGCAATACCTTGACCTCATATCTCACCCGAGATAGGCTGCCCAAAACTCCAGAGAACTCGAGCGGTCAAGTTTGGAAGATTTTATTATTATTATCTAATAAATAGAATTTTCTTTAACCATATTTGTCTTCTAAGAGCCAATGCCGTTGAAAGGCCATAAATGTTTTAAAATAAAAAAACAAATTTTGATTTGGAAACAAAGGAAAAAAGAAATGTAGCCAAGGATTGTGCTTCCATGCCATGATTTAAGTCATAAACGAAACGTTTTATAGGTATAAGTGATGCGTCATCTATTTGACTATGGGCCACTGCTTGGCTTGCATGGTGCGTGGTGGGTCATATCCATGTGTCCTGGTGGAACTTGAAATCTGGATTAAGTGTGATGGGATAGATAAAGGGTTATTGGCGCCTCCTATTGGCAACTATATCTTTTGGTAGGGATGGTTAGTTAATGCTCTTTAATTCTCATCATTCCCCCTCTCTTCAAGAGGATTCGTCGAATCATCAACTGCATAATGAAAAGGAGAAAGATCAAAAACATTAAAAGAGATACTAACATTATACTCACCAAGAAGATCAATTTTGTAGGCATTATCATTAATTCCACAATCATTTGAAAGGGTCCATCTCCTCGAGGTTATAACTTGGACCGTCTTTTTTTAGGAAACATTTCCTTCCTCATATGCACCAAAACCCAATCACCAAGCTCAAAATGACTATTCGTCGTCCTTTGTTGGCCCTGTAAGCATAATCCTTATTTCTCTTTTCAATTTGCTCATGAATGCATGCATGGAGCTTTTTCACCATTTCAACCTTCCTCCTTGATAAAGCATCGGCTACAACATTCTCCTCACCTCTCTTATATTGAACAATATAAGGAAACATCTCAATGAATTCCATCCATCTAGCATGGTCATGATCGGTATGGATGACAAATGCCCTTCGCCAAAGGTCATTCATGCCTGCATCAAAACAGCTTATATACCTATTCTTGAAGAATCACACTCAACTTCAAAGGTTTTAGTAAAATTAGGTAAAGATAAAACAGGTGCATAACACAAACTATCCTTTAATGCTTGAACGTCTCTCTTCTGATTCTCGCCCTATTTAAAACCAACAGACTTTTTAATGACCTCGGTTAGAGGTACAACTAGTGTACTAAAATCTTTGATAAACCTTTGCTAAAAACTAGCCAAGCCATGAAAGCTTCTAACCTTGGTTATAGATTTATGTGTGGGTCATTCTCGAATAGCCTTAAACTTTTTCCTCATCTACTTCTATTCTCTTAGAACTAACAACAAGACCAAGAAAAACTAACTTGTCCATACAAAAAAAAATTTTTAGGTTCGCATACAATTGTTCTTTTATCAAAATTTCAAGCACATACCTAAGATGTAAGACATACTCTTCAAGATTTTTACTGTAAATGAGAATATCATCAAAATAGACAATAGCAAATTTTCCAATAAATGCACACAGAACATAATTCATAAGCCTCATAAAAGTGCTAGGTGCATTTTTTATACCAAAGGGCATCGACTAACCACTCATACAATCCATGTTTAGTTTTAAAAGCAATTTTCCATTCATCACCCTCTCTCATCCTAATTTGATGGTATACACTTCTCAAATCAATTTTTGAAAAAATACAAGAACCATACAACTCATCTAACATGTCATCTAGTCTAGGGATAAGATGTCGATATTTTACCATATTGTTATTAATTGCTCCGCCGCAATCAACACACATCCCGCTTGATCCATCCTTCTTGGGAACATCACATGGACATAGGCTCTCCCTGACTTGACCTCTGATCAAGTACTCTTCAACTTGCCTTTGAATCTCCTTAGTGTTTTCGGGGTTGGCCCTATAGGCAGGTCGGTTTGGAAAAGAAGCTAACGGTTTGAAGTCAATTTGATGCTCAATCCCCCTAATTGTTGGCACCCCATCCAGAATCTCTTCAGGGAACACGTCCTCAAATACTGCAAAAGAGAAATAGTGGTATTAGGCAAAGACTGGTTAAGATCGTTAATAGAAAAATTAGCCTCCTTGTACAAAAGTACAAGTATGGGTTGTTTTGAATAAAAAGCCCCCTTGACCTCACTTGCCTTAGTATAAAAATTCACATTTTTTCTCTCTTATTTTTCCACTCCTTTCTTTTTTCTTCACTCTTCTTTTTTATTTCACTCTTTTTTTTCTTTTTTCTTTTTCCTTCTTCTCTTTTTGTTCTTTTTCCCTAACCATCCTCAGTTGATCTTGAAAGACTTGCTTGGGTGAAAGGGGTACAAGTGTGATGTTTCTACCATTCGTCACAAACGAATACTTGTTTCTATATCTGTCATGTGTAACCCTCCTATCATATTTCCAAGGCCTACCCAGCAATATGTGTTCGGCTTACATGGGTACCACATCACACATCACCTCATCTTTGTACTTTCCAATGGAGAAGCTTACTAATACTGGTTTATTAACCTTCACATCCCCACTGTCATTTGACCATTGCAACTTGTAAGGCAAAGGGTGTTCAAATGTAGGCAACCCTATTTTCTCAACTAAGGTAGTACTAGCACATTGGCACAACTTCCCCCATAGAAAATAACACTACACACTTTGTTACTCACATGACACCTTGTGTGAAAGATGTTAGCTCTTTCTTGTTCAAGGATATAGCACTCTGTAAGAAGGTAGTCTTCCCTCCATACTAAGCTAAGGTCTACCCTTTCTATTATCTATTGTAGCTAAATTGGAATGTAGCCTAGTTGCTAGTAGCTCTCTTCTTATAGCTAGGTAGTTGGATGTTTAATAATTCCGTTATTGTTAGAGCAAGCTAGGCTATATATGAATGGTATTATATTGATCATTTATTTAATTTTCTGTTGCTAGTTGTATGTAGTATAGAATCTATCTCCTACTTTCTAGATCTAGCTTCCCTTCCTTTCCTTTCTCTCACTATAAATAAAGGAAAGTAAAGATAGATTGAAATGGATTAGGTAGCTTTTTTCTTGGATGTGGGACTTCCTTTCCTAGTTGGTAGTAGCTAGTTTTGAGTTGCTATCCTAATAGTTATCTTTCTCCTATTTGAGTAGTTGACGATGTTCTTTCTTATTATTTGCTTTTTTGTTGTAATTAATTACGCATTAGCACACTGTAGTTTTCTACACTTGGTCAAATCCTATGATAGGAAGATGGATAAGAAATGCATCTGGGTACATAGATGTCCAATCTACATTAACAAGAGCAATGTATAAATGCTCAAATAGTGCTGCACCACCTTCTCTTTTGTTAGACCAAGAATAAGGGATTACTTGAGTACTCAAGATCACAAAGTCCAAATTAATCTATGCATATCCAAAAGGCTTAAGTTTAAGATTGAATTCTCTATCTCGATGAATTTCTACCATGTCTCGTGCCCATGGCAAGCTTGAGTCCATGCATAGACCATAGAAAACAACCAAGAATGACCTAGTTTTTCACTGAACCTAGAACTTGTATTGTTCTTGAAAAAGGACTAGACTTCTTCTATAACACAGGCTTCATCTAAAACAATAGAAAGAAGAGAAAAAGATACATAAATAGAATGAGAAAACCAATTTTCTTGAGAATATCGAAACTACTATCCATAGAGAGTCTCATTTATATTATTACCATAACATTTTCCATATGATAAAATTTGATTGGATAAAACTGTTGGATGAAAGGGGGAATGAAATAGAACCTTGTGTTCCATATAATGGACCTCATTTGTAGAAATAGAAGAATGAGTATCACCACTCTTAGTAAGTTTTCCTAATGGAGAACGTCCATTCAGCAGTACCAAGCATGACCAATAGTAGGGACGCGTGGATGATGAGCAATGGCTACACTGTCTTGAGAATGAGATAAAGATAAAGACGTCAATATGTCATGCTCAAATTTTAAAACATCCTCCTTAGCCTATCACTCACTATCAACCACTTAATCCTTCTCAAACATCTTCCCCTCTTGATAATGCACTAACCATTTTAGGTTGCACAATAGAGATCAAGCAAAAGTTTTGAAAAAGTTCCCTAGCCGTAGATTTTGAGGCCACATCATTATCTATAGTTAGTTGAGAAGCGTTCTTAGTTTGAGCTTTAGAAGGAACCTGTGTAAAAGTGGGATTACCCATATCTAAGTTAGCTTGGTCTTTAGGAATAGCACGAAGTTTTAGATCCAGTTTTGGGTCAATTGGTAAATCCCATGCTAAATCGGACTCCCTTTGAAGCGGGTTGACCTTTTTGCCTCAAGTCTCACTCAGCCCATATAGGGGCCCATATTTTGAATGTAGTAAGACTTCTTTAGTAGCTTTCTTCAATAGGTGGACCAAGTCTTTTTTCTCATCAATAACTTTTAACTTAATGTAAAGATTATATAAGACTGAATTAATAGCTTCGTTATATACATACCAATTGTCTTGAGGTTCATTTAAAAATGGGTTGGTGGTCTCATTAATGATAATTGCTTTCCTACAAACTCGGATGGGTTGAGGTACTTTAGGCGGCTGAGTTGGGAAAAGAATATGATGACGACCATCAAAGGAAGTATCCTCCTTCCAACCGGCAAGATTAGTGTTACCTGCTTGCTGCATCTTGAGGAGATACTGAAGAGCGAGAACTTATGACAAGGTGCAACCTCAATCCAGGGAGGAAAAGAGGGTTGATCATGACAATCTATTAGAATAGGCATTATATTTATGATAGAAGCCTTAATCTCTCAATGTATACCACTTTCATTCTACTGGGGTTTAAAATCAATTACTTTGTCCCTGATGCAATACAATTATTGGTAAATTTCTTGTCCTTAGCCTTGGTTATAGTATTGTCTCGCATGCCATCAAGTATTCTAGAAAAATTACTTGGTTTCATGTAGCTACTATAGCTTCTCTCGCCTTTCTATCCTGTCTTGTGTTGCTAGGAAATGGCTCTAAGCCATTTTTGAGGCTTTCACTCGTACTAACACTAGTATATGGTGATAAAAAACTCGAAAGCCCAAACACAAGCAAGCTTACCTAGTATTAGAGAAAGTGAAAAGGGGCTAAAACCAAAGCTAAGGAGTTAAGCGAGATTAGAAGAATTGGAAAAACTTGGTATATAATTTGTGCCTTCATTTTGGCTATAGTCCATTAGGAAGCGAGTAGGGGGAACCATTCCTTCCATTCATTAAGGGAATATAAACACTACGGGGGATTTTATAAAGGAAAAGGAATATAAACATGATTCTTCCCAGGACTTCTCTTTTCTTCTTTCAAATTCTTCACTTCTCTTCTTGCTTATCATTAATTTTTTTAGCATAGTCTGTAGTAGGGATGGCCATTCTCATATGAGTTGGAGTAGGAGCATGACAAATCATTAGAATGCATTCTTGTAGGAAGAAACACACTCATGTTGCCTACTTTTGTTCCTTTCATCTCGAAGGTCGATTCAGTAGTAGTTCAAATCCTTATAACTAGATAGTGCATTAAGGTGGCATATCTTACTTCTGGCTAGCAGTGAACGAAGTGTTAAAGTAGAGAAAGCTAGCATTCCATACTCAGTCGGCTAAGCAAAACTCCAGCTAAGCTAATAGTTGTAATTCTATGATATCTAAAAAATATGCTTTGTTTCCTTCCTAGGTAGCTAGATTAGTCGCAATAGTCTTTGTTAGTAAACTATAGCCTCGTTCTTAATTGACTTCGTACTTCAATTAAAGGTCACCCCCAAATGTTTCCTCTAAAGCCCTTCACTCCACTCATTTTGGAATTTCTAATCATATTTAGCTTAATTGGGAACGACATAGATAAAAGGGTCTTTCATTAGCCCTACTAGTAAAGCACATGAAAAAAGGGATTGATTTCGACCATGCTTTTTAGTTGTAAGGCTAGCTTTTGACTTAATGGGCACTTAGGCTTAGCTCATCAAACAAGTGAGCCAAATGAAATAGGCTTAAGTCATTGATTCCAATTTGATAATGCTTTTCTTTTACTCATCATTTATTTGAGGGGAAAGATGCCACAAGAAGGTGTTATTTCCTTAATAAGTCTAGCATAAATGATACCCTAACAAGAATGCATATTAATCATCACAAAATCTTGGATGCTAAACAATGCCACAAAGGTTGCCAATCCCTTGATAAGTTGCTTAAAGAGGTACCAAGAGCATGAATGAGCTCTTAAATGATCTAAAAATCAAATTTCATTCAAAATGTCAAAATTTCAGCAACTGAGTTGCTCTAAGTATTTATAGGATACAAATAAACCCTAAACTCTACTACATCATAGCCCTTGATCTCATCCAAGGGTTGAAAATAAAAACAGGCAAAAAGCACAAAAGGTAGTAGAAAACATGGAGAAAAATGGGCACCTGACTACAAAGGAATCCTATGAAAATATTACATCTTAACCCTTGATCTCAATGTTGAGCTTTGCTTTCTCTTTTTCAAAAGTTTTTTCAAAGTTAGGTAAAGACAATAAAGGAGCACAAGTCAATTTTTTGGTAAGCAGTTGGAATGATATTTCTTGCTCTTCTCCCCATTTGAACCTAACATTCTTTTTGATAACTTCAGTTATAGGTGCTACTATGCTAAAATCTTTCTCAAGTCGCCGATAAAAGCAACAAAATCCATGAAAAATTCGAACATTACTTAAACCTATTGAGTTGCGCTACTCTTGGACAGCTTGAATCTTTTCATCAACTTAAACACCTTTTGCACTCAATGAAACCCATCAACACAAGCTTATCTGTGCAAAATATGCACTTCTTTAGGTTAGAAAATAGTTTCTCTTTCCTAAGCACTACAAGAGGAGATTGTAAATGTATCAAATGATCTTCCAAATTTTTGCTATAATTGAGAATATGATAAAAATAGACAACTACAAATTTTCCAATAAAAAGCATGCAAAATATGGTTCATTAATCTCATGAAAGTACTGGAGCATTAGTTATACCAAATGGCATAACTAACCACTCATACAATCCATGTTTAGTTTTAAAAGTATTTTTCCATTCATCACCCTCTCTTATCCTAATTTGATGGTATCCACTTCTCAAATCAATATTTGAAAAAATGAAAGAACCATGCAGCTCAACACACATACTGCTTGATCCATCGTTCTTGGGAACGAGTAGCACGTGAACAGCACTTCGACTTAGGCTCTCCTTGACTTGACCTGCTTTTGGTCCTATAGGCAGGTCGGTTTGGAAGAGAAGCTCCCGGTATGAAGTCAATTTGATGCTCAATCCCCCTAATTGGTGGCACCCCATTCGGAATCTCTTCAGGGAACACATCCTCAAATTCTTGCAAAAGAGAAATAGCGGTACTAGGCAAAGACTGGTTAACATATATAATAGAAAAATTAGCCTCCTTGTACAAAAGTACAAGTATGGGTTGTTTTGAATAAAAATCCTCCTTGACCTCACTTGCCTTAACATAAAAATTCACATTTTTTCTCTCTTATTTTTCCACTCTACTTTCTTTTTTCTTCACTCTTCTTTTTTCTTTCACTCTTTTTTTCTTTTTCATTCTTTTCTTTTTGTTCTTTTTCCCTAACTATCTCCAATTGATCTTCAAAGACTTGCTTTGGTAAAAGGGGTACAAGTGTGATGTTTCTACCATTCTTCAAACACGAATACTTGTTTCTATATCCGTCATGTGTAACCCTCCTGTCATATTGCCAAGGCCTACCTAGCAAGATGTGTCGGGCTTGCATGGATACCACATCACACATCACCTCATCCTTGTACTTTCCAATGGAGAAGCTCACTAATGCTTTCTTATTAACCTTCACTTCCCCACTATCATTTAACCATTGCAACATGTAAGGCTTAGGGTGTTCAAATGTAGGCAACCGTAATTTCTCAACTAAGTTAGTACTAGCCACATTGGTGCCAATCCCTTGATAAGTTGCTTAAAGAGGAACAAATAGCTAGAATGAGCTCTCAAATGATTTGAAAATGCAAACTTCATTCAAAATTGTATTTTATAGCAGTTGAGTTGCTCTTAATAGGATACAAACAAACCCTAAGCTCTACTACATCATAGCCCTTGATGTCATCCATAGGTTGCAAATAAAAATAGCCAAAAAGCACAAAAGGTAGAATAAAACATTGACCGAAACATGGAAGGGGGAAATTAGAGTCATGATTCTCCTACTTTTCCCTCCCCAACAAACCTTCCACTATTTGGAGCCAATGTCAAGTATAGTATAGGTAACAGTGCAGAACGAGGTCACCACTCCCTGAATACACTACCTCGACGCTTGTTGAACCAGGCACATGATATACCCCAAGTGTTTCGACCCTCCAGATTAACAACAAGCAATCAGAGCCTTCTTTTCTGCAACTTGGAGCTCCCTGGCTTGATCTCTGAACGTGAGCATTTTGTCAAGAGCTAGTTAGCCGTTTGCAATTTCTCTGATCATTTACGACATATCTCCATAACAAATTAGCAGCTATTGTATGGAGTTGTTAGTGTGTAACTTAGGGGGCAGGTGGGCCCGATGTTTAGGAGGGAATAAGGGGGCGGTGGGGGATATCCCTCATGCTTTAAAGAGGAAAGATATCTTAAAATGGGGCAGCAGACCACAAATGAATCCAATAAAATATTACATCTTAACCCTTGATTTCATCCAAGGGCTTAAAAGAAAGCTGCCCAAAATCAGTCCAAATGGCACTCCAAATTTGAAGCAAAATATGGAGCAGCTAAGAACAAAAGAAACCCTATAAAATATTACATCTTAACCCTTGTTTCCATCTAAGGGCTGAAAATGAAGTTGCCCAAAAAAGTCCAAATGGCACAACAATGTGCCTAGTTTTCTTTTGCCAATTTTACCCTAATTTCCATCCTAAGATTGTCCCAATATTTGCACTCCCAATTTAGGTCCCCTTGGTTATGCATGACCTCTTGAATGAGCCCATTTAAAGCCTTTTCGAGTTGTGCTTTCCTAGACCTTGTGATTGCTCCACTTGGAATTTGTATAGCTCGATGATTCCCATCATTCCCCCTTTCTTAAAGAGGTACTAATATTATACTCACCAGGAATATCAATTTTGTAGGCATTGTTATTGATTCACTCAATCACTTGAAATTCTCCATCTCCCCGAGGTTGCAACTTGGACCGTCTTTTTTCAGGAAACCGTTCCTTCCTCATATGCACCCAAACCCATTTACCATGCTCCAAAATGACTCTTCGCCTCCTTTTGTTGGCTCTGTAAGCATAATCCTTATTTCTCTTCTCAATTTGCTCCTGAATGCATTCATTGAGCTTCTTCACCGTTTTAGCCTTCCTAGCACCATCTAAGTTAGTTTTCTCTTAAATAGGTATAGGTAATAAGTCCAAAGGAGTTAGTGGATTGAAACCATAAACAATTTCGAAAGGAGAATGATCATAGTTGAATGCACACTTCGATTATAAGCAAATTCAACTAAAGGTAAACAATCCTCCCAATTTTTCAAATTCCTTTTTATTACCACCCTAACAAATGTGGAAGAGTCCTATTGACTACCTCAGTTTGCCCATTTGTTTGAGGTTGACAAGTAGTCGAAAACAAGATTTTAGTGCCTATTTTAGCCCAAAGAGTTTTCCAAAAATAACTAAGGAATTTAACATCCCTATCAGACACAATACTCCTAGGAACTCTATGAAGCCTAACAACCTCCCTAAAGAACAACTCTGCTACATTAGTGGCATCATTGGTTTTAGGATATGCTATAAAGTGTGCCATTTTAGAAAACCTATCTACAACCACGAAAATGGAGTCTCTACCATTCTTAGACCTAGGTAACCCTAAAAGAAAATCTATGGAAATATCTACCCAAGGTATGCTTGGTACGGGTAAGGGAGTATATAGTCCTTGTGGTAGGACTTTGGATTTGGCTTACTTACATATGATGCATCTAGAACATATTCTCCCTACATCATTCCTTCTTGTTGGCCAATAAAAATGCTCTCTCAAAACATCTAAAGTCTTCTTAATTCCAAAATGCCCCATTAATCCCCCTCATGGGCCTCATTAATTAACAACTCACGCATGAAACATTTTGGTATACACAATTGATTTTCTTTAAATAAATACCCATCTAATTTATAAAACCTTACAAAAGAATTTTTTTCACATGCATGGTAAATAGCAGAGAAGTCATCATCATTAGCATACATTTCCTTAACATATTCAAATCCTAGCAATCTAGCATTTAAAGTTGAGAGTAAGGCATAGCTCTGTGATAAAGCATCGGCTACAACATTCTCCTTACCTCTCTTATATTGAACACAAAATATCCTTCAATGCTTTAAAGGCTCTCTTCTAATTCTCGCCCCATTTGAAACCAACGGACTTTTTAATGACCTCGGTTAGAGGTGCAGCTAGTGTACTAAAAGCTTTGAGAAACATTCGATAAAAACTAGCTAAGTCGTGAAAGCATCTAACCTCGGTTACAGATTTAGGTGTGGGCCATTCTATAATAGCCTTAACCTTTTACTCATCTACTTCTACCCCCTTAGAACTAACAACAAAACCAAGAAAAACTAACATGTTCATGCAAAAAACACACTTTTTTAGGTTCGCATACAATTTTTCTTTTCACAAAATTTCAACCACATACCTAAGATGAAGACATGCTCTTCAAGATTTTTACTATAAATGAGAATATGCTCAAAATATACAACAACAAATTTTCCAATGTATGCACGCAGAAAATGATTCATAAGCCTCATAAAAGTGCTAGGTGCTGGGTACCACATCACACAACACCTCATCCTTGTAATTTCCAATGGAGAAGCTCACTAATACTTGCTTATTAACCTTCACCTCCCCACTATCATTTAACCATTGCAACTTGTAAGGCTTAGGTTGTTCAAGTGTAGGCAACCCTAATTTCTCAACAAAGGTAGTACTAGCCACATTGGTTCAACTTCCCACATCAATGATAACACTACACACTTTGTTACTCATATGACATCTTGTGTGAAAGATGTTATCTATTTGTTGTTCAAGGTCATCCTCCTTGACTTGAGTGCTCAAAGATCGCCTTATTACAAGTTCTTACCCATCCATAGGTCCTATCTCCTCTTCACTAGCTTCCCCTACAGATGGCATCTCATCTTCTTCACTTTCATTATCGGTTCCAACTCACCACTAGCTAAGGTGATCACTACCTTCTTATTGGGACATTTAGAGGAAATATGACCATTACTAAGACACCAAAAACACCTTAAGTCACGATTACAAATTGGGGTGTCGATTTTACCTTTATCCTTGCTAGCCTCTATCTCTTTGGCTTTGTAAGGCTCAAATCTTGGTTTGGATGTTGCTATTTCCAAGGACTAGTAGGGTTTGGTTTTGGAGTAATGGGACTAGACCTTCATGGTTGGGATCGCAAACTTTGTTTCTTTAATTGTCTTTCCACCTTGATTGCCATGTAGACCATGTCCTCCATCTCCACATAATGATGAAGTTCCACAATGCTGGCAACATCCAGATTCAACCCACTAAGAAACCTAGCCATGGTTGCCTCTCTATCTTTCTCGACATTAGCTCTTACCATAGCCACTTCCATTTCCTTGTAGTACTCATTAACACATTTATATCCTTGAGTCAATCTTTGTAGGCATTGGTGTAACTCTCTATAGTAGTAGCTAGGCACAAACCTCTTTCTTATGATGGCCTTCATGTCTTCCCAATTATCTATTTGCCTTTCACGGTTTCTCCTCCTACTAATGACCAATTGATCCTACCAATTCAATGCATAGTCAGAAAACTCAATTATAGCAAGTTTTACTTTTTTCTCTGTGGAGTAGTTGTGGCATTCAAAAATATGCTCCACTTTCTTCTCCCACTCCAAATACAACTTCGGGTCATTCTTTCCTTGGAATTGTGGTATCTTCATTTTTATACTACTTAGATCTCTATCAACTCCATCTTGAGCTCTAGGTGGGGGTCTCCACATACCTCCTCTACCATTTCTTCCTCCTCTATTCCCATTTCTTCCTCCTCTAGGCATTCTTCCCCCTTCTTCCTCCAATTCTTCTTCCTAATCTTCTTCCTCTATATCATCCCCAACATGAGTTTTTCTATTAACCCTCCAAACATTGGATGGAGGTGTTTCTCATTCTAAAGCTGCTAAGGAATTTTCTTGCCTTTCCAATCTTTCATTCATATCAACCACCAAGTTGTTTATCCTCTCAAAAGATTGTTGCAGCGTACTCATCATGAACATCATATCCGGTCTTCCTTCGATACTACTGTTTGACTTTTTTTTTGCAATTCTACACAACAAGAGGTTAGTGTAATAAAATAGAACTAATGTAATTCACACAATACTTCATGTGTTTAGCGCTCGGATTGATCGCTCAAACTCTCTTAGTTCCTAATCAAAGCAACCAAAACCAGGAATTCCAACCAATTTGTATAATTATCAAACACCCAAAAAAATAGTTCACAATATTTCACTTGTTAAAGCCCAAAGGAAACTAACTCAAATTGCTTAGAGTTGTAAGCACAAGGAAAACCAATAGATCAACATGATTGGAAAACAACAATTTCCCTAAAGGAACTAAGCACACAATGAAAGATTTATAATCAAAGGATAAAATCCTTGAAACTATGAGTTCTAATACTCACTAGAAATTAGCAAATGTGATTTGGCCTCTCTTTTTTTCCTGTCTTTTTTTTTTAATTAATTTTGGCGACTCTTTTTCTGTTTTTTTTCTTTTTGGAACAAATATGCTAATAACTCAAGAGTAAATCAATACAATACTTTCAATATGAGTTTAAGGAATTTTTAAGATAGGTAAAATAGCACATAAATTACGACACAAAGGGAAAATGAAATTTCTGCAAGAACTACCACAGAAATACTAGAAAACAACCAAAAACTGCAGAATATATCAGATATTGCAGAATAAGCAAGGAAAAATGTAGAATAGATTCAGAAATAGCAGAATTTGCATGGAAAATGCAGAATATTAAAGGAAAATTCAGAATACTTTTAGAAACAGCAGGATATGCAAGCTTACTACTGAAAAACTTTGAACACAATAGAATTTGAAAGGAAAATGAAAAAACAAAATGTGGAAACAAAGAAGAGCAATATTTTTAGTGAGGAGAATAAATTTCCGGAAGAACACGGCATAATGATATTTTTTCATTTTTTTATGTGTTAGAAATAGAACAAGAACACAAGAACAAGAACAAATATAAAGGGTAGGAATCTGAAAATTAGCAACGAAAGCTCTGATACCAAATGATATGAACCAAGGGGTTAGGACCTAGCTAATTTTAGATTATATAGCAAAAGGTTTCTCCACAAATCAATGGATATTACTCACCATTTTTCTGAATGGAAAAGATGCAACGAGGAGCTACTATTTCCTTGATAAGTCTAGCATAAATGACACCCTAACAAGTATGAATATTACTCACCACAATTTCTTGGATGCTAAACAACACCACAAAGGTTGTCAATCCCTTGACAAGTTGTTTAAAGAGGAACAAAGAGCTAGAATGAGCTCATAAATGATCTGAAAATTCAAACTTCATTCAAAATTGTATTTTATAGCAACTTATCTGCTCTTAATAGGATACAAACCAACCCTAAGCTCTACTACATTATAGCCTTTGATGTCATCCAAGGGTTGAAAATAAAAACCGCCAAATGACACAAAAGGTAGTGGAAAACATTGACCAAAATATGAAAAAAATGGGAAAACTGACTACAAAGGAATCCTATAAAATATTACATCTTAACCCTTGATTTCATCCAAGGGCTGAAAAGAAGGCTACCCAAAATCAGTCCAAATGGCACTCCAAAATTGGAGCAAAATATGGAGCAGCTGAGAACAAAAGAAACACTGTAAAATATTACATCTTAACCCTTTTTCTATCTAAGGGCTAAAACTGCCCAAAAAAGCCCAAATGGCACAATAATGTGCCTAGTTTTATTTTGCCATTTGTTTCCCTAATTTCCATCCTAGGATTTTCCCAATCCTTGCACTCCCAATTTAGGTCTCCTTGGTTATGCATGACCTCTTGAATGAGCCCATTTAAAGCCTTTTTGAGTTGTGCCTTCCTAGACCTTGTGATTGGTCCACTTGGAATTTATAGAGCTCGATGATTCTCATCAAATTCTATTTTATTACACTAACCTCTTGTTGTGTAGAATTGCAAAAAAAAATGTCTAACGGGGGTAGTCCCAAAGGAAGACCGGATTTGATGTTCATGATAAGGGCATTGCAACAATCTTTTGAGAGGAAGAACAACTTGATTTTTGATATGAATGAAAGATTGGAAAGGCAAGAAAATTCCTTAGTCACTTTACAACGAGAAACACCTCCACCCAATGTTAGGAGGGTTAATAGGCAAGCTCATGTTGGGGATATAGAGGAAGAAGATTGGGAAGAAGAATTGGAGGAAGAATGCCTAGAGGAGGAATAAATATTTATAGAGGAGGAAGAAATGGATATAGAGGAGGAAGAAATGGGTGAGGAGGTGTGTGGAGACTCCCACCTAAAGCCCAAGATGGAGTTGATAGAGATCTAAGTAGTATAAAAATGAAGATACCACAATTCCAAGGAAAGAATGACCCAAAGTTGTATTTGGAGTGAGAGAAGAAGGTGGAGCACATTTTTGAATGCCACAACTACTCCACGGAGAAAAAGTAAAAATCGTTGTAAATGAGTTTTCTGACTATGAATTGAATTGGTGGGATCAATTGGTCATTAGTAGGAGGAGAAACTGTGAAAGGCCTATAGATAATTGGGAGGACATGAAGGCCATAATGAGAAAGAGGTTTGCAAGGGAGAGTCTTAGCCCATGTTCAGTTACTGTCATCTTAGTCCCAAAGAAAGATGGAACATGGCACATGTGTGTGGATTGCCACGCTATTAACCAGATAACTGTAAAGTATAGACATCCTATCCCCAGGTTAGATGATATGCTTGATGATTTGTAGGGCTCTCATTTGTTTTCCCAAATTGACTTAAAGAATGGATATTATCAGATTCGCATAAAAAAAAGGGATGAATGGAAAACTGTATTTAAGACTATATAGATTATATGAATGGTTAGTAATGTCTTTTGATTTAAAAAAATGCACCTAGCAAATTGACTAATGAGATTAATGAACCATGTTTCGCATGCTTTCATGGGGAAATTTTTGGTAGTTTACTTTGATGATATTTTAGTCCATAGCAAAAATATAGAGGAGCATAGGGAACACTTGCATGTAGTTTTTAGTGTGTTGAGAGAGAACAAGTTCTACGCTAATCTTAAAAAGTGCACATTTTGCATTGAATCTATTGTGTTTCTTGGATTTGTTGTTAGTTCATAGGGTGTTAGTATTGATGAAGAAAAGGTAAGGGTAATAAGGGATTGCCCTACAGCTAGGAATGCAAACGAGATAAGAAATTTCCCTAGTTTAGTGAGTTTTTATAGAAGGTTTGTTAAAGATTTTAATTCTATTTCTGCACCTTTGAATGAACTTGTTAAAAGGAATGTTATTTTTAAGTGGGATGGTGTGTATGGAGCATTTAACACTTTAAAAGATAAACTAACGAATGCACCTTTGTTGTGTTTGCCTAACTTTGATAAAAACTTTTGAGATAGAATGTGATGCATTAGGGATTGGCATAGGAGCTGTTTTAATGCAGGATTCCAAACCAATTGCATATTTTAGCGAAAAGTTAAGTGGAGCAGTGTTGAATTATCGTACTTATAACAAGGAGCATTATACATTAGTGAGAACTCTTTAAACATGGTAGCATTACTTATGGCCAAGGGAATTTATCATTCATTCCAATCATGAGATTCTTAAGTTTTTGAAGACCCAAGGTAAGCTTAATAAAAGACATGCTAAGTGGTTGGAGTTTATAAAAACGTTTCCTTATGTAATCAAATACAAGCATATGAAGGACAACGTTGTGGCTGATGCATTGTCTAGGAGGTACGTATTACTTCATTGCAAACTAAATTAATTGGTTTTGAATTACTTAAGGACTTGTATGCTAATGATTCTGATTTTTGCCAAGTTTGGAATGCATGTGATAAGTTTGCATCTGGTGATTTTTATAGGCATCAAGGATTTCTATTCCAGAAAGATAAATTATGTGTGCCTATTTGTTATGTTTGTGAGTTGTTTATTAAGGAAAGTCATGGGGAGGTTTAATGGGTCACTTTGGTATTCTAAAGACTCAAGATATTTTACTTGAGCATTTTTATTGGCCTAATATGAAGCATGATGTGCAATCTGTTTGTAAAAAGTGCATTACATGTAGGGAAGAAAAATAAAAAGTTAAACCACATTGCTTGTATACCCATTTACCTATACCTAATCAACCTTGGATTGATATATCTATGGATTTTGTTTTTGGATTACCAAGGTCTTAGAGTGGTAAGGATAGCATCTTTGTTGTTCTTGATAGGTTTAGTAAAATAGCTCATTTTATTGCATGTTCTAAAACAAATGAAGTAACATGTATTACTGATTTGTTCTTTAAAGAAGTGGTTCGTTTGGATGGGTTGCCTAAGAGAATTGTTAGTGATAGAGATGTTAAGTTCCTAAGTCATATTTAGCACCCTTTATGGAATAAACTAGGAACTAACCTATTATTTTCCATTATTGCACATCCTCAAATGGATGGTCAAACTAAAATAGTTAATAGGAAACTCACTACTTTATTGCAAGCTATCATTCGAAAGAATATAAGGTAGTGGGAGAAGTGTTTTCCTCACATTGAGTTTGCATATAATAGGACTGTTCATTCTGCTTCTTCATTTTCTCCTTTTGAAGTTGGTTATGGCTTTAATCCTATTTACCTTTGCCTACTAATGAGCATGCTAATCTTAATGGTAAGAAAAAAGGCAGCTTTTGTGAAGAATTTACATGCTAAAGTTGGGGCCAACATTGAAAGAAAGAATGAGCAATATGCTAAGCAAGCTAATAAGGGGCATTTGAAGGTTGTTTTCTAACCTGTAGATTGGGTTTGGGTGCACATGCGTAAGGAGAGGTTTCCCACACAATGGAAATGAAAATTGCAACCTCGAGGAGATGGACAATTTCAACCCTTAGAACAGATCAATGATAACGCCTACAAGATAGATTTTCCAAGTGACTATGGTAATGATAGTGCAAATTTTAATGTCACAATTTATCTTTGTTTGATGTAGGTGATTCGAGGAAGATTCTTTTTGAAGAGAAGGGGAATAAATAAAGATCAAGGTGCTGATCAAGTTGATGTTCTCAAATATTCTCAAGATTCTTTGAAAAAAATTGGCGGTCTAATGACTAGGGCAAAGACTAAGAGGATGAAGGAAGCTTTGCAAAGCTTGATCATGGAAGTGCAAGGATGTTCTATTACCTTTCTATGCAAGGGATAGATTTGAAAGATCAAGTTCGGAGCAAAGACTAATATAGGAAGTGATATTTTTATTTTAGCTAATTATGGCTTTTATGTTTAGTAATTTTTATTTTTTAAAATTGTGGCTATTTATGTTAAGCTTTTTAGTCTTTTATTTTTAAGGTGGTATTAGGCCCAATCCATAACTAAATAGGCCCATTCCATCTAGGTTTTTATTTCTTTTAAGATTTCTTGCTTATAAACAAGAAGAGCTATGTAATGGAGGCTGAGAACGAATATTCATTAATGAGAAGAAAATTTCAGAAAGCTTCTTGCTTTACCTTCTTGTAATCTTGATTGAATTCTTGAATTTGACTTATCAAAGAGAGTGATCATCCTTTGTGGCGTCTCAAGATTTGGGTTTTAAGGACTTTGTTTCCTTAGGGTTCTAATCTGATCTTATTCAACACATTCTTAACAAATTAATCATTTTAATTCCCTTGAGTTCGTAGGTTCCTAGGTTGTTCACCTAAAGGGTTTACATCACCTTGTGATTAGTCCTCTTGGCATATTTTTGGCTCCAGGATTCTCATCAGATTAGCGTACAACTTGTTCTCTCTCAACACACTAAAAACTGCATGTGAGTGTTCCATATGTTCCTCTACATTTTTGCAATAGAATAAAATATCATCAAAGTAAACTACCACAAATTTCCCAATGAAAGCATGCAAAACATGGTTCATTAACCTCATGAATGTACTAGGTGCATTTGTTAAACCAAACAGCATTACTAACCATTCATATAATCCTAAATTGGGAGTGTAAGGATTGGGACAATCCTAGGATGGAAATTAGGGCAAAATTGGCAAAAGAAAACTAGGCACATTGTTGTGCCATTTGGACTTTTTTGGGTAGCTTCATTTTCAGCCCTTAGATGGAAACAAAGGTTGAGAAGTAATATTTTATATGGTTTCTTTTGTTCTCAGCTGCTCCAATTTTGCTCCATATTTTGCTTCAATTTTGCTATGCCATTTGGATTGATTTTGGGCAGCTTTCTTTTCAGCCCTATTATGTTCGATGAAATCAAGGGTTAAGATTTAATATTTTCATAGGATTACTTTGTAGTCAGCTGCCCCATTTTTTCCATGTTTTGGTCCATGTTTTGGCAATTTTTATTTTCAACCCTTGGATGAGATCAAAGCTATTATGTAGTAGAGCTTAGGGTTTGTTTAAAAGTCAATAAATAGCTCTTTTTAGCTGTATTTAGAAGACTAAGAAACAAAAAAAGGTAAAGAACTTGTTTAGTCTAATTTTTGTGCTATAATTTTGACTTTGCCTATTCTTGATGAGCTGTTCCAAGTATAAAAAGGAGTGCTACGAATTTTAAAGATCAAATTATAATTATTAAGTAAATTATCTTCTTGTGAGGTATTGTGTTCCTCTTAGTTATTAATAGAACTCTTGAAGTTATCAAGTTAATCTTGTGGCGTTCAAACAACCAAACTTATCACCCTGAATTCTTGAGAGAATCCTTAGGTTTTCTTGGTGTGGCGTTTCAATCCTTCGTAGTCTTAATTTTCATCTTGTTAGGTGATGGGTTAAGACTCAACAAATCTTGTCTTCATGATCTTGGGGTTTCGATCCATCATTGTTATAAGGTTTCATCACAATTATTGGTAGGGTTCTTATCATTTGGTATCAAAGCTTTGGTTCTAAGATAAGTTTTGCTATCTTTTATTATCTTTCAAATTTCTGATTACCTATTCCTTGCTATAAAATACAAAAACTGTACAAGTTCAGGTAGAAATCTCTCAGTACATGAAGAGGAAAATTTCTCAGTTCATATCATTTCTTAATACACAATTCTAATGAAAAAAAAACTCCCTATCAATCTTGTTTCTCTCCTTATTCAAGTTCTTGATCTTTTGATGAGTATTGGTTGTTTCTCATTTTTGAATTGCTTTTGGATTATTTGAATTAGTTTCTTGAAGACACAAAGGACTGGAAAAAGGCAAGAGTGTGTGAGACCATAATAGGGTAAAATTCATTTAGAGGGAAAAACAGGAGTGTAAGTGTATCAATTCTTGAGGTAAGGAGAATGTTGTAGCCGATGCTTTATCACCGAGGTATGCCTTAGACTCTCCAACAATTCAACTACTTTGGTTTTATATTTATAAAACTCTCGCAAGTGCACGAATCATTTCGTCGAAAATGATAAGTATACTCCCATGGTCGATCTAAGGAAAGAATATATGTGGTTTTTAATTTATTATTCAAACTTTTAAAAACGAAATTAAATCCTAAACATCCTGTCACGATATTTGGTTTTTGTGTTTCTAATCTAATAACATAAAAATAAACATAGATACAGATTCAATAAATATTTATGCAAATTTTATCATTTATAAGGGGGTTTCCTAAGGATCTCCTACCATGCATAAACTATTGTACACGTAAATTTAAAACTCCTGTCAACAAAAATAAAAAATTTAGAGAAAATTTCCATGGCATTTAATACAAAACACTAGACAAAACTAGTTAAACCCTAAAAAAAATTTATTTTTTATTTTTTATTATTTTTTATTATTTTTTAATTTTTTTAATTTTTTTTAATTTTTTTTAAATACCATAATCAGTATTAACCAAGAGTGTTCCAGGAAAGAATGGTGGTGCAATGGCTCCTTAAAAACCATTCTCCTAGCCAGAACAACGTTCCCAGGAAAGACTAGTGGCACAAAGGCTTCCAAGAACTAGTCTCCTAGACAGAACTCCCTTAGATTTTTACTTTTCATGCCATTTAGTTAATTATGTATAAATTCAAGTTTTTTTATTTTATTTTATTTTATTTTTTTTACGAAGGGTAATTTTATTTTACTATTCACGCTATCTTATTTCTGATTAACTTAACAATTTTTTTTATTTTTGTTTTGAAATTTTTAATTTTAATTTTTTTTTTATTTTAATTTTTTATTATTCATGAATGGTAAAAAAAATTTTTTTATTCAAATTTCAAGTTTCTAAATTATTTTAAGTACAAAAAAAAATTTATTTTATTTATTTATTTATTTATTTATTTTTATGGATTTTGAAATTTGATTATTATTTTTTATTAAAAATATCACAATTATTTACAAGACAAAAACTGTTTTTTAAAATTTTGATAAATAATTTAAAAACCGTTATTTATTCCCCAGCAACGGCGCCAAAAACTTGATGAATAAAAACCGGCATCACCGATTCTCGCAAATACTTTGGTTTTAATATTTGTAAAACTCTCGCAAGTGCACGAATCATTTCGTAGAAAATGATAAGTATACTCCCAAGGTCGATCTAAGGAAGGAATGTATGTGGTTTTTAATTTATTATTCAAACTTTTAAAAAAGAAATTAAATCCTAAACATCCTGTCACGATAGTTTGGTTTTTGTGTTCCTAATCTAATAACATAAAATAAACATATATACAGATTAATTAAATATAATCTAATAACATAAAAATAAACATAGATACAAATTCAATAAATATTTATCTAAAAATAAATATAAATACAGATTCAATAAATATTCATGGAAATTTTATCATTTATATTAGTGGAGTATTTATGGATATAATAACTAAATTAATTATTTTTGCTCATATCATCTAGGTTATTAAAGATATAAATTGATATTTTATTGATTCTCTCTTTTTTATATAAATACCACCTTTGGTGGGGTTAGATATTATTTGTTAACTAAACAAATCAATTAACACCTATGGGTGGGGTTGATAACTAATTTGGTTAATTAAATTAATTCATTTTTCTAAGAGATTGAAAATGAACCATTTAAATGCCACCTTTGGTGGGGTTAGACAGTTTAAACTTTATTCAAGGTGTCCAAATTAAACATAAGAATTTAATTATCCGAGTACTAACTTTCAAGTTTTAAAACCACTATTGAAAACATGTTGTCAATACATTTTCACATAATAATTCTTATAAAAACTTTTGAAATAAAGTTTCACTCTAACTA
Organism: Hippophae rhamnoides; assembly: GCA_033030585.1. Classification (NCBI taxonomy): domain Eukaryota; kingdom Viridiplantae; phylum Streptophyta; class Magnoliopsida; order Rosales; family Elaeagnaceae; genus Hippophae; species Hippophae rhamnoides. Next base: position 38,822,131 of record CM065438.1, on the reverse strand, counting down.
CCGGGCGATTGTACCAACAAATAAAAGAGCACTACTCTAAATTAGACCGGATAACTAAACCGTAAAATCTAATTTTCAGATTTAAGTTTGTAATGAAATTATTGAATGGAACAACTCACTGACATATGCCCTACTCTTCCATATTGTTGAAGGGTTTCAAGCATAGAGGCCCTGATGAGTGCTCAAAAAGCACTAAAATTACCATGATTTTATGCACATTAATTGATTAAAAATATATATATTTATATGTTTTATCATATATTTATATAAATTTGTGTTTTTCGGAATCACGGGTATTTTTATTGTTTTTCAGGTATTTTGCCTTAAAAACGCAACTTCAAAAAAGAGGAATACTAGAAGCAATACATCACAAATATATTAATAAATAAATGCGTAAAGGTCAACAAATAAGGAAAAATTGGACAAAATGGGTCAAAAAGGACAAAAATGTCAGAAAGGAGAAAATCGCGCCGCTTGAAGAATGCGCGCTACCAATGCGTTTTCACCCCATTTTTCACGTAAAGCCACTGTGACGTCATACGACGTCATTGATGACCTCAGCATTTCCATTACACGTTTTTTAATTTTTTAATATTTTTTTAATATTGTTTTACTCATTTTTTCTCTCCATCCTCACCTATAAATACCCCCCTTCCCTTCACTTCAAAACACACCTTCAAAACCTCAAAATACATTCTTTTCTCTCTTTCTTTCTCTCTTTTCTTAGATTTTTAGTTTTTCTTATGTTTTCTTAGTTTTTAGCTTTTCTTAGTTAATTTCTCTTAGTTTTAGAGTTCTTCCCTTTTTAGGGAAGAACTAGTTATGTTTTTGTAATTTTTTAGCTTTTTGATTCAATAAATGGGAGTGCATTTTCCGCTTGGAGTTTTTCCAAAGAACGGAATGGCATCAAGAATCGTAAGGATTTTATTTTCTTTGCGCTATTTTTTATGCTTTATTCTTACATGTTATATTTAATTTGTCTGTGGTTAAATTTAACTCAGGCCGGGTCGTTTAGTAAACATGATGTAATAATGACGTTGTTATGCTTGCGAAATATTAAATAGGTAAAAATCTCTAAAATGATTTTATTTTATTTTTATTCATGATTTTATATTAAGAATGTTAGAGAGAAATATATTATTTTTCATTACAAACTTAAATATGAAAATTAGATTTTAAGGTTTAGTTATCCGGTCTGATTTAGAGTAGTGCTCTTTTATTTGATGGTAAATCAGTCCAAATGGCACTCCTAAATTGGAGCAAAACATGGTACAGCTAAGAACAAAAGAAACCCTATAAAATATTACATCTTAACCCTTGTTTCCATCTAAAGGATGAAAATGAAACTGCCTAAAAAAGTCCAAATGGCACAACAATGTGCCTAATTTTATTTTGCCAATTTTGCCCTAATTTCCATCCTAGGATTGTCTTAATCCTTGTACTCCCAATTTAGGTCCCCTTGGTTATGCATGACCTCTTGAATGAGCCCATTTAAAGCCTTTTCAAGTTTTGCCTTCCAAGACCTTGTGATTGGTCCACTTGGAATTTGAAAAGCTCGATGAGCCCATCTCCCCGAGGTTGCAACTTGGACCATCTTTTTTCAGGAAACCGTTCCTTCCTCATATGCACCCAAACCCAATCACCAGGCTCAAAAATTACTCTTTTCCTCCCTTTCTTGGCTCTGTAAGCAAAATGCTTATTTCTCTTCTCAATTTTCTCATGAATGCGTTCATGGAGCTTCACCGTTTCAGCCTTCCTAGCATCATCGAAGTTAGTTTTCTCGAAAATAGGTATAGGTAATAAGTCCAAAGGAGTTAGTGGATTGAAGCCATAAATAGTTTCGAAGGGAGAATGATAAGTAGTTGAATGCACACTTCGGTTATAAGAAAATTCAACAAAAGGTAAATAATCCTCCCAATTTTTCAAATTCCTTTTTATTACATCCCTAAGCAACGTGGGAAGTCCTATTCACTACCTCAGTTTTCCCATCTGTTTGAGGGTGACAAGTAGTCGAAAACAAGAGTTTAGTACCCATTTTAGCACAAAGAGTTTTCCAAAAATAACTAAGGAATTTAATATCCCTATTAGACCCAATGCTCCTAGGAACTCCATGAAACCTAACAACCTCCCTAAAGAACAACTCTGCTACATTAGTGGCATCATCGGTTTTATGACATGCTATAAAGTGTGCCATTTTAGAAAACCTATCTACAACCACAAAAATGGAGTCTCTACCCTTCTTAGACCTAGGTAACCCTAAAACAAAATCCATGGAAATATCTACACAAGGTGTGCTTGGTACGGGCAAGGGAGTATATATTCCGTATGGTAGGACTTTGGATTTGGCTTGCTTACAAGTGATGCATCTAGAATATATTCTCCCTACATCCTTCCTTATTGTTGGCCTATAAAAATGCTCACGCAAAACATCTAATGTCTTCTTAATTCCAAAATGCCACATTAATCCCCCCCTCATGGGCCTCCTTAATTAACAACTCACGCTAGAAACATTTGGGTATATAGAATCGATTTTCTTTAAATAAATACCCATCTAATTTCTAAAACTTTTCAAAAGAAATTTTTTCACATGCATGGTAAATAGTAGAGAAGTCATTATCATTAGAATACATTTCTTTAACATATTCAAATCCTAGCAAGCTAGCATTTAAAGTTGAGAGTATACAGAACTTTGGGTAAAGTTAAAATAGATTCCCTTTCTTCTTTGTCCACTTCAATTGGAGGTGAGTCCTTTTTTTATGGTTATTCTTACTAACCTACGATGTACGCACCGCAGTGGTTTCAAGATCTTTATCTTAATTCTGGTTTAGTTTTGAGAGTATCCCTCAAGCGCATCTTCCTTTTTGAATGAGCAAAAGTGTGGGCCTAGGTTTAGTAAAGAGTAAGGGACATATTAACGAACTGTAGAGTAACTCTTTCTACAGAGCGTTTCGCCAAGCCCTTTGACACCTTCTTTCTTTCGGCTAGATTTTTTTATAATCCTTTTCACTTACAAACCCCTGACTTGTTTATTCACTCGCTTGGATTTAGTCTCTTCAGTTGTTGGTTAGATAGTCGTGGTTTGGTTATTAACTTAGAGTTTTTTGGTCACTTCCTGACATTAGTCTACTTTTTGGGTGTTGGATAGTTGCTTGGGTGGTCTATTGTATTGTGGTTGGTTACATCAGTTGATTCGATCCTTCCTTATCATTCGTTGATTGGTGGTGTGGGAAAAGGGCATTCGTTCATAGGCAAAGATGTTGATGCAACTCATTATGCATGTAATGAATTCAAGGTAGAGTGATTTCCTGATTCACCATTCTTTCCTCCACTTTCACCTAAAACCTACGAAAGTCAACCATAGCCATGGAATCCAAGAGCTTGTGAGCTAGAGTGTGACCTTCCTTAGGTTCTCCTTCTTCACCTCTCTTTCCCATCAAGCCTCTTCAAATAATAAATTTATTTACCTATCGTTTATTGTCAAACATAGATGAATTTACATTCCTAATTTCACCAAGTATTTAAGCCCTTATTATTTATTCTTTCAAAATTGTCATATTCTATTCGGTTGATTAGGTCAATCAAGTTAGGTTAATCCCAAATCCCAATTATATAATCTCTTGCACTTGCTATTCTTTATGTGGAATTTTTCCTTTCTTTCATCCCATTTACTTATCTTGATTTTTGGAGTCTGAAACTAGCAAAATAGTAGATAGAAAACTCTTCCTTGGTACGAGGGGAATTGGGGATTAAAAGTCTCTAGGTACCAAAGGTCGGTGAAAGTCTTTCCAAAGGAATTATGTTAAGTTGTCTACATGGCTACCTATAACAACTCTTGAAGATCAAGAATAATGGACCTTAAGCCTACCTATTAAAATCTCACTTGCTTGGAACAAAATTATTAAACTAACGGTCGTTTCCTTGGAATTATTTCTCCTAATGGCACGCTTGACTTTCTTATAACTTTGGGGATTATTTTATGCTACTTTAGGATTCAAAAAAGGCTTCAACCTCAAGTGCAAGCTGAGTAAACTTGTTCAACTTTATTGCCAATTGGAAAAAGGGAGGGGTAAAGTCCACTCGTTATTAGTTTGTTTAAATCTTTCCTCTCGCATAGTAAACTGAGCTCGCCCTAGAAAAATCCAGATCTTGTTTCTTTGCGAGTGGAAGTCAAAACGAATACCAAGACTCCTTTCTTTTTATGCCTTATTAGTTATGAAAGCATATCTCTTTGTTTGTAATGAAAAGGAAAGAGAAGACGACTATAGAGATAAAGTTTTTACGGGTAAGTGAAACTTTCTATCTTTATTCACTTCATGGTCATGGCATGAGAGAAAAAAGTTATTCTTTCTGGACATATTGATGTGAATAAGAGTAGGTGCTTATGAGGCAATTCCTTCTAGTAGTGGATGCTGGTACATCAGATTCAAATCTATCTTTTCGGAAGCAAAGTTATAACTTATACTGTTTGAAAGGCGATCAAAACGTTATGAAAAAATAGATAGAATTGTTTTTTCTTTGCGGTTACGGTAAGTCTATTAGTACACAACAGTCAAAAAGGTAAATAACTGAACTAAAAAGGGTGAGAACAATGTGCTTTGTCTTTGGGTTTTGAACTTATAAGAGCTTTTAATTCAGAACTCAAAGTTGTTAAGTACTCTTGTTTGTTGTAAGGCTATTGGATTATAGAATTACCTCTTTCAATTTTGCTCGCCCATTTAGGGAAAGCAAATTGGAGGAAACAAAATGTTGGAAGCTACCACCAACGGAAAAGTAAGATTGGCTGATGATGTTCCACCTCCAAAAGAAGGATTGATCTATTTAAGCAAGCTTTGAAAGCCCCAACTCTTGTACCCATTTCATGGATGTCTTGTCTTCAGTATAAATGATTTGTAGGTGAATTAAGGGATTGGAGCTTCTCTTCTTGTCTTGAGTGATCTTCCTGTCGAGACATAACATACTAAGCTAAGTTCCCCCTAATCAATAAGGCCCTTGTTTTAGAAAGAGAAGAATCTTCTCCTTTGCCTCCTATGAGATGGCTTGACACTACTACAACATGTGGCATGTAAGTCGATATGTAAAGTCAGTTTTTGGAAAAAACCGACTTATAATTAATTTAAAGTTGATTCGGTGTCAATGTTACACATAGCCTTGATTTACAAGTGGAATCGATGCTACACGTGGACGTAGTGTCGGTTGATGTGTGGAACCGATGCTACACGTGGACATAGTGTCGATTGACACATATGAAGGTTGATTTCCCTCTGAGTAGTATCTTAATGAAGATCAAGGTATAGATCAAGTTGATGTTCCCAAATACTCTCAAGATCCTTTGTAAGGAATTAGCGCTCCAATGACTTGGGTTAAAACTAAGAGGATGAAGCAAGCTTTGCAGGGCTTGATAATGAAAGTGTAATACAAAGAGGTTGTGCTAGAAGAATCAAAATCTAAATTCAAAGATTCTAAAGCTTCACCAAGGATGATCTATTACCTTTTTATGCAAGGGATAGATTTGGAAGATCAAGTTAGGAGCAAAGATTGATTTAGGAAGTAATATTTTTATTTTAGCTAATTATGGGCTTTTTATTTTTAGTACTTTTAAATCTTAGTCATTTATTTAATTGTGGACTTTTATGATTGGTAATTTTTATTTTAGTGAATTGTGGGCTTTATATTTTAAGTCTTTTAGTCTTTTATTTTTAAATTTAGATTAGGCCTAATCCATTTAGGTTTTTTTTCTTTTAGGGTTTCTTACTTATTAATAAGAAGAGATATGTAATTTGGAGATAAGACGTATATTCCTTAATGAAAATAAAATTTCAAAAAGCTTCTTGCTTTGCCTTCTTTTGTTCTTGATTGAATACAAGAATCTGACTTATTAAAGAGACTGATCATCCTTTTTGGCTTCTCAAGGTTTGGATGGACTTTGTTTCCTTAGAGTTCTAATCTCATCATTTTCAACATGTTCTTAGCAAATCAATCATTTCTATTTCTTTTATTTCATGTGTTCCTAGGTTGTTTGCCTAAATGGTCTACATCATGTCTATTGTCTATCAGAATGGCTACTAACACATTACATAAGATGGCTAACTGGCAGAATAGCTTTTGGGTCGACAAATCCAAATAAGATCAATGGTGATTTAGTGACTTACCCTACCTACTGAAGTGGCAATCAATACATATTCAATGATATGGAACATCACTTACGACATTTTAAATACAGGGTTTGGGGATTCAAGCTATATATTCATTGATATTGAGGAAGTTGAGGAAGTAGATGTAGATCAAATCTGTGCCATCAAAATAAACATTTCTGTCCAATGAGCTTAAAATATAAGTTCAAGCTTTGCTCTTTCGCAGTCTCCCTTTATACATTGCTTTATTTCTTCTCTTGATCCTCCTAATGCGGATTAGTCTCTCTATTTTTATGAACCAGTTAAACTCTCCATCTATGTTTGCATCCGAGCCAGAAGAGAAGTCGAGTCCATCTTTGTCTCCAATCAACCCTAGCTCACTAAGTTGTTAATTTCCATGGATCCTTATAAACTTTGAGTCGTGATGGAAAACGTCCCCTCATGAAAGATGGAGATAAAAGAAAGGATGGTTTACATACGGAGAAGATGGGAATGAGATGGCTAGCTAAGCTGCCCTACCAGGTCTTATTTTCAGCCGAGAGATGGTTTGTATGGATGGTTCGGGCAGCCTGTTCTGGAACCATGAGCTTCCGAGAGAGTTGGAATTAGATTCTAATGTAGATTCTTTAGGCGAACAACCTAGCAACCCACGAACTCAAAGGAATAGAAATTATTGATTTGCTAAGAAAGTTTTGAAGATGATCAAATTAGAACCTAAGGAAATAAAGTCCTTAAAACCCAAACCTTGAGATGGCACAAAGGATGATCACTCCCTCTAATAAATCAGATTCAAATATTCAGTCAAGAACACAAGAAGGCAATGCAAAAGCATTATGAAATATAATTTGCATTACTGATATTTGTTTTTTGCCTCCATTGCATGGCTTTTCTTCTATATAAACAAGAAACCCTAAACGTCAGAAGTTATCGAACGAACTGCACTCCTTCGTATACGTCAGGAGTCCATTGATGAGAAGGGGCTAGGGAAAGCTTGAACCCAATTCCTACAGTGATGAGTATAAGGGCAATTGAAAATCCTGGGGAGTTATACATTTGTGTATTGATAATACCATTCACTATTTCTTGAAGCTCGATCTCTCCCCCGGATGAACCATATAGCCAAGAGGAACCATGAACCAGAATAGAAGAGCTTGCACCACCCATGAGTAAATATTTCGTAGTAGCCTCATTAGACCGTACATCTTTCTTGGTATATCCAGATAATAGGTAGGAGCATAAACTGAAACATTCTGGAGCTACAAAGATAGTTATTAAATCGTTAGCACCGCTTAAAAACATTCCTCCTAGAGTAGCTGTTAATATGAATAACAGAAACTCTGTTATATCCATTTCTGTATATTTAATGTACTCTACTGATAGGGGAATACATAAAGTTGAACATAGTAAAATAAGAAATTGAAAGATTTCGTTGAAATTGTCCGTTTGGAAATTTCCCAAAAAGCTAATCATAGGTTCTTCTCTCCATCGGAACAATAGGGCCATTATGCTCATTACTAAACTTGTTGAAGAGATGAAATATAACCAAGGTCTATCTTTTTGATCATAGGTTGAATCGATCATCAGAAGAAGAATTAGGCCAAAAATAAGGATACATTCTGGGAAAATAAAACTTCCGTCGAAGAGAAACAAATGAAAGGCTTTCATAAAAATTCTCGTAGAATCGAGAATGAGGTTTTCATTCTATACATACCAGATCATGAATTACTAACTGCATCCAATCTCCAAAAAATCCCAATCCTTTCGAACTTTCTCTTTTTGGAATGGGATTTTTACGGAATCCCCATGAATAGGAGCAAACCTTATTCCATGGTATTTACATGAGATTCCTCTTTCTTATTCTTAAACAAGTCCCCGAGATGGCTTAGTTGATCCATGATTTATGTTTCGTCTTTCGTTTCCTTTTCGTTTGTTTCGAGAAATATATCGATCAATTCCGATTCTTTATTTTTCTATTGATTCTTTTCCGATCGAGATGTATGGATTCATGGGTTTATGTGTCTATATAGATCCTGTTCATGGATTAACGAAAATGTGCAAAAGCTCTATATGTTTTAGGAAGGGGTCAAATGAATGAATAACCCACAGCACCTTAGGGCTTACTATAAATCATAATAACCTATTTTTATTTAATCGTCGAGATTCAAAAATGCAATTAAATTCCCTTTTTTAAGAAATATCTATATGTTTTAGGAAGGGGTCAAATTAATGAATAAAAACCTCTTTAAATTTAATTAATTTGACCAGATTGTTTTTCATAAAAATCTTTCTTTTAATTGTTCTAATTACATGCTGGTTTTTGTTAACTTAAAAATGGGCTTTTTCATAATTTATTAACTTATGCCCCACTAAAATGAAAATGGAGTTCTTGTAACTAGATAGTTCTGACTCCAATTCATATATAAAACTCAAAAAAAAAGTTCTTTCTGATTTTTTTTTGTAATCCATTTCTCATTTATCTGATTTTGTTTAATATATTTTGCCATGTAAAAATAGGATTTATATATCACATTTACTTTTAATGATAGACCCAAGATATTAGATTTATGTAAATATATATAAATATGAGGATAATTTTATTTAAATTATAAATCGTCGGAATTTTAGTTATGCAAAGGGTTTGTGTTAAGATTTAGCAAATCTGTTTTATATTGTAAGGCAGTCGGCCAAACATATTCAAGCCTATTATATAGTAAACATTTTTGTATCTATATCATAATTGTAGCATTACCACAATTAAAAAAAAATATTAATTATTATATTTTGTTTTGGTTGATCTTTAAGTCAAAACATAGGATAAAAAGTGGATTATTAAAAATTGGCCCATTCTTCCTCTAATCACCCAAAAAAGGAAAAAAAATTTCTTATTTCTTAATTGGTTTAGTTTAAAGGTTAGGTATATACGTAGTAATGATAAAAAAAATAAAAAAATTGATGGGGAAAATAAGAATCCCCACCCTAAAAATGATAAAATATACTAAAAATAAAGGTAGGAAGGTCAAACCTTATACTTAAATGTTTATTTATTTTTAATATTCTTTAATATTATTCTAAATTCTAAAAAGAAAATGATAAATTGAAAGATGAAAGATATTTAATACACATATATTTAGAAAGTTATATTCGATAGTATAATATACTAGTGGAATAACATATATATGTTCTAATAAAATACATGAATTTTTTTTCAAAATGATAAACACCTTCCAATTCTAAACAAATTTAACTAGACGACTTGTCGCAAGCTAGATCCATTATGATTTTTCTAATCTTTGATCATTTATTTGTTGTACAAAAAAGAACTTTTTGAACTCCTCGTAGAAACAGATTTCGCTATCGAAAAGGCTTTCAATGCTGCCCAATATGCTTTTCCTTTCCAAATATTTTTACGAATCCGTTTTTTTGATATAGAGGTGCATTTTTTTGGAACTGCCATTCAAAAATTCTAATAGCTTATGCATTGTTATAGTTGGATGTCAAAGAAATCTATTGTTCAAAACCTACTATTCTTTACTATGAATTATCTGTCTATTTATTTTCTAAATTGTCTTCCTTGACTCCCAATATGGAAAAACTTTCTAATGTTATTAGAAATAAAAAAAGATTTTATTATTGAAATGAAATATTATTTCATTTCCAATACTCAAAAGTATTTTGATTCTATGGAATAGAATCAATTTTATACAATGTCTGGAAGAAATAAGAAATCGCATTTAATTGATATTGATACTCTTATATCTTGATTCTAATCTATACCTATAGATTCTATTGTGTCATATAAATCGAATTGGTTGAAGTTTTGTAAAATATATACAAAAAGGGGTATTTGCTTTGTCTATTCTATATTCTTCCCCTATATGGAATAAAGTACATCGAAATGCTTTATAACCCAACCCCTAATCCTTAATTATCCTTAATTAATAAATTTTTTAAAAACTTCAATCATTTTTCTATGAATTATTGAGTTATTGAGATTGATTCTAAATTGATCAAGCTCGAGAAAAAAAGTAGCACACCCAATTGAAATTCATTCCAAAATTGGAATAAAACTAATCATTAATCAGTTACAAGATATAAGATAGATGGTTTTATCAAAGTTTTTTTTTTTGAAAAATTTATTTTTGAATTTTCTAGTAAAGTAATGTGTTGGATATAAATATTATAGCATATAGTTTGGATATTGTAGGATTTCCTACAAATAAGAATATCTTTTATTGTAATAGAAGACAACCAATAAGTTCAAAGACGGATTGGTTACTGATTCCACTGAAAAAAAAACTTTTGAATACCTTTTGAAAGTATATGACTTAAATTATGGTTCTTTATGATTCCTAATACCAATCAAATCCACTTTTTAGTGTAATTATTTATTCTTGATCTATAGATAGAAATAAATTATTGTAATATGTGTAAAAATAATTCTTATTGACATTTTCATATTTTGTATCTTCATACAATTTTATTTAATTATTTTCTATTTTAAAAAATTATCAAAGTACCTATTTAGTTTTCACCAGTAACTTTTCATTTGAGCAATTCTAACCCTTTGATTTGAAGTATTTGAAAAAGATTCAAAATAATTTAGGGCTGGAAAATTCTATTTTTATTTTATACATCTTAATTTTTTATTAACTTCAACTTTCAAAAGAACTAGACGCTGGTAAATCAGAAATAATTAATTAAAATTAAAAAAAATATTTTTTATGGAATATATATATCAATATTCATGGATCATACCTTTCCTTTCACTTCCAGATACTATGTTAATAGGAATAGGACTTTTACTTTTTCCGATAGCAACAAAAAATCTTCGCCGTATATGGCTATTTCATAGTGTTTTATTGTTAAGTATAGTTATGTTTTTTTTCAAATTTATCTATTTATTCAAAGAACTCAATAACCATTCTACCTATCTATATGTATGGTCTTGGACCCTCAATAATGATTTTTCTTTAGAATTTGGTTACTTGATTGATCCACTTACTTCTATTATGTTAATATTGGTCACTATTGTCGGAATTATGGTTCTTATTTATAGTGACAATTATATGTCACACGATCAAGGATATTTAAGATTTTTTGCTTATTTGAGCTTTTTAAATACTTCAATGTTGGGATTAGTTACTAGTTCGAATTTGATACAAATTTATTTTCTTTGGGAATTGGTTGGAATGTGTTCTTATCTATTAATAGGTTTTTGGTTCACACGACCTGTTGCGGCAAATGCTTTTCAAGAGGCGTTTGTAACCAATCGCGTAGGGGATTTTGGTTTATTATTAGGAATATTAGGTTTTTTATTGGATAACATGTAGTTTAGAATTTCAAGATTTGTTTGAAATATTTAATAACCCGGTTTCTAATAATGAAGTTAATTTTTTATTTGCTACTTTGTGTTCTTTTTTTTATTTGCGGTGCGATTCTTGAATCATTCAATTTCCCCTTCATGTATGGTTATCCAATGCTATGAAAGGACCTATTCCTATTTCAGCTCTTATACATGCTGCTACTATGGTAGCAGCGGGAATTTTTCTCGTAGCCCGACATATTCCTCTTTTCATAACTATACTTTACATAATGAAGATAATATCTTTGATAGGCATAATAACATTACTTTTGGGGGCCACCTTAGCTCTTGCTCAAAAATATATTAAAAGAACTTTAGCTTATTCTACAATGTCTCAATTGGGTTATATGATGTTAGCTCTCGGTATGGGGTCTTATCGAGCCACCTTTTTTCATTTGATTACTCATGCTTATTCAAAAGCATTGTTATTTTTAGGATCCGGATCTATTATTCATTCAATGGAAACTATTGTTGGATATTCTCCGGATAAAAGTCAGAATATTATTCTTATGGGCGGGTTAAGAAAATATATACCAATTACAAAAACTGCTTTTTTATTAGGGACACTTTCTCTTTCTGGTATTCCCCCCTTGCCTGTTTTTGGTCCAAAGATGAAATTCTTAACGATAGTTGGTTGTATTCACCTATTTTTGCAATAATAGCTTGTTCCACAGCAGAATTGACTGCATTTTATATGTTTCAAATCTATTTACTTACTTTTGAGGGTCATTTAAACATTTATTTTGAAACTTACAGTGGCAAAACAAATAACTCATTCTATTCAATATCTTTATGGGGAAAGGGGGGAAGAATTAAAAACAATTTCAATTTATTAACTTTATTAAAAATCAATAATAATGAAAATATTTATTTTTTTCGGAAAAAAGCATATCGAGTTGATAAGACTGTAAAAATTATGACGCAGCCTTTTATTACTATTTCTCATTTTTGTACGACAAACACTTTTTCGTATCCTCATGAATCAGACAATACCATGGTATTTCCTTTACTTGTATTAGTTCTATTTACTTTGTTCATTGGAATTATAGGAATTCCTTTTGGCAATCAAGAAGGTATGGATATATTATCCAAATTATTAACTCCTTCTATAAATCTTTTACACTCAAACCAAAATAATTCTGTGGATTGGTTTGAATTTCTTTCAAATGCTTCATTTTCAGTCAGTATAGCTTATTTTGGAATCCTTATAGCGTTTTTTTCTATAAACCTGTTTATTCATCTTTGCAAAATTTGAATTTAATAAATTCATTTGTTAAAAGTATTCCTAATAAAATAAAAATTGTGAGGGATAAAATAATAAATGTGATATATAATTGGTCATATTATCGTGGTTATATAGACTCTTTTTATGCAATATTCCTAATTAAAGGTATAAGAGTATTGGCTGAACTAAGTAATTTTTTTGATAGACGAATAATTGATGGAATTACCAATGGGGTGGGCATTTCGAGCTTTTTCGTAGGAGAGGGTATTAAATATGTAGGGGGTGGTAGAATATCTTCCTATCTCTTAGTATATGTATTTTATGTATTAATTTTTTTAGTTTTTAGTAATTTATTCTTTCTTTTTTTGATTCCATCACTTTGACATGTATAAAAAAAATATTGTGACATTTCATTTCTTACAGCGTTTTCAAATCGATTGTTTTTTATATACCGTAATGGCCGATTCCATCGTTTATAGTCAAAAAGAATAGTCACAAGAGGTTTTTCAAACCAGAGGATATCTTTTTTTGCTTTAAATATTTCTGACTTCGAATTTTCTTGATTCCCATCCACATTCAGATAATAAGTTTCATAAACGGGTTTCTTTTGATAGCGTGTGTCTTTAAAGTGAAATTCATCCTTTGTTTTTTCCTTTCCATTCACTCGGATCTCTTTGGTTTCATCGATTTTTTTGGATCCTCCTTTTCTTCCGAAAAAAGGGAAGGAGAAGGATCTTCTTCAGTGGATCCCTCTTGTTCCTGTTTAGTATCCTTCGTTTCTAAAGTTGTTTCTATTTCTACACCTGTTTCTTCCTCACTTTCCCCCCTTTCATCCATTTTTGAGGTTTCTTTTAGTTTTTAGTAATAATGGGGAACGGGATTCTGCCTAAATAGTAGCCACAGGCAATAAATAAAAGAATACTAAAGATTCGAGCCATAGAATTTCTCAATTCTGACACAAGGTACTTATTAGATCAAATATGTACATTAGATCTAATAGAATGATTTTTCTGTATCCAGACTAATACCAATCCAACCCATTTCATGAATAAAATGTGACCAATTAACCAACCAACAAAACTACTTGTTACAAATAACATCTTGTTGCATCGAAACATATAAATGTTGACTAATCTGACTAACATTGAACTTGGTAAAATGAAATGGTTGAATAATTGAAAAATGAGATTATTCAAGAATACACATTGAATGCTAAGATTACACATTGAATTTCTGTTAGTAGATCCATAATCAAAAAAGTGCTTGTGATAGTTCCAGAAGAAATGAAACAAAAGATACGGTAGAGCTAGGACAATTATTGTATGAGGTCTACCCAATGCTAGATGTAAAGGCACATAATAGATCGATATAAACATCATGAGCTATCCCGTAATAAAACCGGTTATTGCTGATACTTTCTTCTTCGTTCCTTCTTCCATAACGCGAGCTCGGCGAAGGAAGAGATAAGAGGGCCTTATGGAGAATGTGGTCAGAAATCCATAATAGAGTCCGACCACAATGACCGAATCGATTATCTTCATGCATAAGGATACTAGATTACCTAGTATAAAAGATTTAAAAATCATCACAAACCTCCCTTTTTTCTTTTCTATTGCAATCTCTAGATTATTATATGATGATTTTTAAACATTCCATATATATAGAAATAGAAAGAGATAGACTAGAAACGACATTTCTTATCTCAATGACACAAAATGGATATTAAATGAATGGATTTGGGATATGGATGGAATATAATGAAATAGAGACACTTTGAGGTTCCCTAAGAAATGAGGCATGAAACGGAGCCACTACGAAGAATTTCCGGAAGTTACAAAGTAAACTTCGAACTCATATTGGTCATGGGTTGAGAATGGGAATTGAACTCCATGAGATCTAATCTCATGTTGTTC